>OY728140.1:716646616-717930187 GCA_963277665.1 Viscum album | reverse complement strand
AGATGACTCCCCTCCTATGGATACTGGAAAAGCTCTTAATGAGGATATCAGTAGCATAGTATCACTGATCACCCTAGAAGTTGCATCTAATCCTCTGCATTTGGCTCTTGCTGTTGAACTATATGAGGGAAAAGAATGTCCCCCATTTTGGGTGGCCTATCTTAGGTCCCTTCCCACTCAGGTGACTATTATTCTTGCTTATAGAAATGTTACGGTGGGGGAGTATCAAGGTACTGGTGCCGCAGGGAGGCACCAAGCAGTGTTAATGGAGGCATAGCACCAGATATGTGCTCTTGTCTCAAAGACACCTATGGACAATTCTGTTGACTAGGGTGACAATTTTCAGCGATTTTTCACTAAGATGGGATCCAGTGGCTTTAATTATTGTCACTTACACCACCTTATCTACCAAATCATCATTGGCCAAGAATACCTTGCCTCATTTGAGGACAAGATGGACAAGATCAATTCTTCCCATAACCAGGTGGTGACCTTTTGAGATGTTTTGGAAGAATTTGATCATCCACAGTTGATAAGGAGAAGGCTCGTGATTTGGTGGACACTCAAAAGGAAGAGTTTTGGGAGTGAAAATATCACACAAAAAGTTTGATGGATCAACTATCCTCTTCGTGTGCCAACAATAAAGTCATCTAGAAGAAAGGGTGGGACCTTAAATTCATTCTGGAGTAGGTGTGTCTGACAGTCAAGACCGAAATGGCGGATAGAGCTCCTTTGGAGAAAATTATTGACGTCCCATGGCAATCACTTTACATCCTTCTAGAAAGGGAGAACCGTGCTTTATTTTTTTTTCTTTCCCAAATCATGATATATATTCTTCCCCCTTCTTTTTGATAGTTTAGAGAGTCTCCAAACTAGGAATTCTCCTCCATTTTTTTATTAACTTAATGAAACTAACTTTCCTTTAAATCATTTTTCTTTTCCATTTTCCTCTCATGTCAATTGATCATAATCAAACATAAACATAATTTCAATCATTTATTAATTTTAAACCATGATTTGAAACCATTAAACAAAAATAATCGAATTGTGCTATAATTGTTTCATGAGACACGGGACTTAGCGAGCTTAGTTCGACCATTGCTGAGGTTTTAGGGAACACCTCACTGACTTTTGTGTATTTTTAATTACTAAACTAATTTTTTCTATGCCTTCTTAACACAGGATTAGCGGTCATAACTTGAATTTTACTTAGGTTTCCCATTTCAGGTTTTTACCTAATAAGATTTACATCTTTTTTGATGACTCGACGTTTTTTAATGAAATTATACTCGACTTTTACCTCAAGGTGCCTTCTGTAGATTTTTCTTTAAAAAGTATTTAATCTGTTTCACTTCCAATTCATATTCCTTCCAATCAAACTCATTACTGATGTTTTTGGTCGAACATCTTTGACCAAACTTAATGGGATAAGTCCTTAATTCGGGACTGTTGATCAAAAATGTTCTAATATCATTTAGACATGAATTGTGGATTTTTATTGACTCTTAATTTTGTAATTTTGGACATGAATGAGACTCAGAATCAATTTTAGGCCTTCAAAGGTAGAAAAGGACTTTCATAAGGATGGATTTGACATTGATTTATAGCCATTTTGTGGGAAAAATATATAGGTCCACTAGGTCATAATGTACATGTTCAAGAAAAGGTGTCCACAAGACCCTGGCCTTCCATCTCTGATGGCCTTGGAAGGATATTCAACACATTGAATTTGTTTTAATTTCAGGAGCCACAATGGGTGGTAGGCGTGAGTAGCGGTGTCTAAAAACATTAGATACATTCATATCGTATTTGAGTGGGAAAAGTTTCTCACATAGTTCTTTCTTGTGTGAGGGAGAGCTGGTGAATGGTTAGTTCATTTAGAAGCCTTTTTTAAGGTAGGGTAATTTGGAAAGAAGAAGATATGTAAGTCATTATCTAGGAGTTTTCCAAATCCAGGGGTGTGACAAGACATGAACATCATTTGAGTATATGGAAGCCAGAAAGGACTCTCCTGGGGACGAATTTTCCTTTTATTCATTTCCATTTTTAGGCGAAATATGCACATCCTCCGGGGCATGATGTGCATAGTCAAATGAATGTGTGAGAAAGACACTGGTCTTCCGTCTCCTATGGATATGAAGGATTTTAGAGATTGGAAACTTTCTTAATATGGACAGTGACCTTTGACAGGGGGTTCACCTAATAAAAAAATGGACATTTTAACTGAACTTCTTTAGGGAAACCCGAAAATGAGTTGGTGCACCCTTCTTTTGTATTTGGATAAACTTCCTGGATATGGATGAGGTATCTTTAGAAAGCTCAATAGGGACCAGAGATGAATCTAGCCTGTATGTTTTGATATATCCATGATGTTTGTAGGGAGGAGAATGTAAACCATGGATTTGAGGACCCTTGAATCTGGAGGGAGGGAACGAGGCTTGGAAGCCATTGGGCATACTGAGATATTAGAGGAATTTCCTGGGGAAGAATCTGTCTGTGATTAATGGTTGTTTTTGTGGGAAATATATGCATATCTAGTGGGGAGTTATGTGCATAGAAAAAACAACGGTGTATGCAGGACACTGGCCTTCCATCTCAGATGTCCTTGAATAATTATGGGGATTCAATATTTTTCAAGGGAAAAAGTTTGAGATATGGAAGGAGTGTGTCCAGACATATTGGGGAAATTTTTGCGGTGATTTACTCATGGAATTAGGTATCCCTTATGTAGATATGAATCATATGTAGGGTGAGGCATTCGTCTTATTCTTGGGGTACCCGGTCATTCAACATTGTATGGCCAGGATGTGGGGTTCCTCTCAGGGAAGGTAATCGTGACATGCCTTTTAGGGTCATGTTTCTAGGACCAAATTTCTAGAATATTTTTTCATAATGTCACGGTGGATCTCTCGCTAAGATCCCTAAGCTCATGTGATCTATGCTCGGTGTGAGAAAAAATGGATTATGAGGATTCCAGGTCATTTCCTAGGAATAGAAAAATCAACATCAAAGGGAAATTTAGGACTAAACTAATTCTGTACAGTTTAATGTTATGCAGCAAGGATGATTTAGTCCTCATAGTTCAATGTTGTGTGGTGAGATAATGATGTTGTGAAGTTTAGAATCACATATCGAGATGATCATGTTGTCATAAAGATCTTTAATTTTTTTGAGTTAATAGAAAATAGGAAGTTCCAACGTTCCTTAGATGTTAGTGATGATAGATGGTGTAAACCATAGTCCCATGGGAAACTTGAATCAAGAGGAATGACATTGGGCTTGGAAGCCAATGGGCATACTGAGATGGAAGAGGACTCTCCGGGGAACAAATTTTCTTTTGATTGGTGACCTTTTTTTGTAGGAAACATATGCAGAACCACTAGGGCATGATGTGTATAGTTAAGGAAATGTGTTCTCATGAAACTAGCCTTCCGTCTCAGATAGACTTGAAGGATTATGGGGATCCTGATTTTCCCATGTTATGGAGTTTTAAAAATGGGAAAGATATGCCTCAGAACATAAAAAATACCCAGACCATGATTAGCTATGAAATACTAGATCTTCCACAAAGGTCTGAATCATATGTATAGGGGTTAGTGGTATGGTTTAACTTATCATGAGTGGGGGGAAAGTGTGGGATATCATGAAATTGATAACTGGGCCACACATAACTCTTGAATAATTTCGTAGTTTATTGTCATGCGATTAAAACCTTTCATGAATTCCTCGTACAATTCTATCCTATGTATGGGGGTAAGGGGTATGTTTTTATGGTGGCTGGGCCGAGATGCCAAATCTGGGCATCACTATGTATCCTACAAGGGTAGGAATCAATCTATACATAGATCTGAATGTTCCCTAAAAATGTTCGCTCGATGTGTAAGAACACATGAGGGAAATTTTTTATGATAATGGCTAGGATAGGATTCCAGATCCAGGCGTCACTACATATCCTACATGAGAAGGAACCAATCCATATATAGTTTTGAATGTTCCCTATCCTGATCTGGATCAGTCCATATATAGGTAAATTTTGATTTCATTTTCTACAGGTGTCGGGTCTACCATATCTCTATATAATTAGTTTGCGTAAGAGAATCCCTACCACTGATCCTAAGCTCACATCAGTTATACTCAATGTGAGAAACAATAAGTGGATATAGGGTTTCCTTAGCAAGTGTGGGGAGGTAGAGAATATGATGGGGGGATTTTTTTGTGGGGATTTGGCCAAGATTTAGGATTGAGGTGTCTCTACATATCATGTTAGTGAAGGAATCACGTTGTACTTAGTTCTATGATAGATCATTCAGTTTATTTTCCTACAATTAGAATGCTTTGTGTCATGTAGTTTAATGTCTTAGATTGAGGACATGAGTCATAGTTTAATTCCATGTTTCATGGACCAGTTCCTTATAGTTTAGCATCATTTGTAAAGGACAAAGACTCATAGTTTAGGGTTTTATAGTTTGGACCATAGCATGATGGTACTACTACTTATAGTTTATTGTCTTATAGTTTAGACCATTGCTTTATTTTATTGACATGTTGGTTAGGAAAACAACTCATAGTTTAGGGTATTTGAGTTTTGAACACGACTTGGGGGTATTATAACTCATAGATTTTGGTCATCGATCTTGGACCTTTATTTCTCTTTATTACTACTCATATTTTAATGTATTAGATTTTAGACCATATCTTCAGGGTATTACAAGTCATAGTTTTGGGTTTTTGATCTTATACCTTGGATTCATGGTTCAATGTCATGTTTCATGGACTAATACCTTATAGTTTAATTTAATGTGGTCATAAAAATGACTCATAGTTTAAGGTTATAGATCTTGGAAAATGACTTGGCGCATTACTATGCGAAATACTTCTTCAAGAACATTGCATTTGTGGGAGCCGTGATGAGTTATCCGTCCATTGATACGAGGGAGTATGCTCTATTGGAATAGACCATATGTATTACATATGGTCCTTACCACTTTGGTTCAAGCTTTGGGGGATTCATCCCAAGTATCATTGGGGTTATAAGGACTAACACCATTTCTCCTTTGAGGAAAGAACGAAGGTGAACCTTTTTGTTGAAGTCTTGTGAAATCCGATTTCTGTAGTTTTTCAAATGGTGTAGAGTGTTCAATCTTTTTTCATCTAGCTATTTCAATTCATCAAACAGTCTCTCGGACTCCTATTCTATGTATATTTGATATAAAATTTCCACACTAAGTGATGGAACATTGATTTCAATAGGAGAAACCACATCTTCCCTTTATACTAGTGAGTACGGGGTTGCCTGGGTGGCATTCTTAGTCATGGTCTGGTAATCCAACAAAGTCTGAAAGAGATTTTCTGGCCATGATTTCTAATCCATAATAACCATCTTCTAGAGTATGTTAGAAAAAGTATTGTTGAAGAACTCTATCTACCCATTTGATGCTTTGTGGTAGCAGGATGACCATTTGGATTTGATTCCACACTCTTAGTATAACTTTTCCAACATAGCAGAGCAGATGTTGGAGTCATTTTCCATCAGCATTGTATGAGGGACTCCAAATCTAGTAATGATGTTGTCCTTCATGAAGCTAAAGATGTTTTTCTCTCCAACGTCTTTAAGGGGTATGGATTTGGATCATTTGGAAAGAATTCGGTCGATGTGAGTATGAACATGAATTGTTAGGCTGTGGTGGGAGAATATTGTCCCACAACATCCATCCCCTCGGTGGAAAATGGTAAGGGGAACATAGCTGTATGAAGTAACTCTGGGGGTGGGTGTATGAAATTGGAATGAACTTGGAAGGAATGGAACTTCTTGGTGAATATGGAACAATCTTGTATCATAGTGGGCTAGTAATACCCAAGTCTTCAGATTTGGTGGGAGAGATTGGTTTCTGATTGGTGCACTCCACAAGCTTTGGAATGCACTTCATTCATGATTGTGGCAGTTTCTTCTACATCAATGCACTTGAGAAGGACTCTGTAAATGCCTCATTTGTAGAGAACCTTTTCTTGGTTTACCCAGTTGTACAAGGTAAAATTGAATGCCTGGTTTCTAACTTGTTCCCTTACATCCCTACCAGGTGGGAGTCCCCCACTCCAAAGGTAATTTGTAATGGGAGTCATCTAGATAGTGGTGTAACCATAAGGCTCAGAAACGTGACTAATTTCATTGAGTTTCTCCATATTTATCTGGATGAATGGAAAGAACATCTAGTTGTGGGAAATTACAATGACCGTTTCTTCCCGGTCGGGATCAACCAAGGTTGTGGAAACATTTTCCAAAGTGTCGACTTGGGTATTTTCGAACTGGGGGACATAAGTCAACATCGGTTCTAATGGAAATTCTGCCATAAGTTATAGAACATGGTCCATCATGGAAACCAGTACTTCTTTCTTTATGGCATAGTCACTATTGACCTGTTTCATGACTAGATATGAATTGCTCTTTATTTTTAGGTGTTTGTCTTGCACATGAAGTTTCTGTTCCAGGCCTCCAATGAGGGCCGGATATTCTGGTTCTTTATTTTTACACCATTCCGAAAGCATGAAATAGTAAGTAAATATGGCCTTTTTGAGGTATACGAGTATAATTCTCAGAAACACTTTGTAGAGCTTGGTATCCTCCATCTTTTTCCCTTTTTGGCTTCTAGAAGAACCATCGAAATACATTTCCCATGTCTGGGGGTCCTCCTAGATGGAGAATAATTCTTCATCTGGAATTTCAACATCCATCATTATTGTGTCTTTTGAGGGGTGCTCTGGAAGGAAGTCTGCCAATTCCTAACCTTTGATGCATTTCTAGGGTGTGTACCATATGTCAAACTCTTGTATAATGACTACACATCGTGATAGGTTCGCATTTAGCATGGGATGGTTGAGGATATATTTTAGTGGGTTATAGTTGGAAACCAAGTGGACCCCATGGTGCTACAGGTAATTCCAGAGTTTTTGAAACACAAACATTTGGGCTATGATGTCCTCTTCAATTTTTGAATACCGAGTTTCAGCATCAATCATTGTTCGACTGAGGTAATATAGGCTGTTATCACTGCAGACATCATTCTTCTATGTGAGGATGGTTCCAAATGACCATTCTAGGGAGAATACGTACAAAATGAGCAGTTTACACTCAACTAGTAGCATCAACATCAGTAGTCTTATGATATACCATTTAAGAATGTCGAACACTTATTTCTAATCATTATCCCTCTCATATGTAACCCATTTCTTCATGATCCTAGTGATAGGTAATAATTTACCTTATAGGTTGGCTATGAAGCACCGGATGTAGGCGAGGTTCCCCTGGAGACCTCTCAACTCAGTGAGGTTGCGATTTGGAGACATGCCAAGGATGGATTTTGTCTTCTCAAGGTCGACTTTGATGCTGCGATGGCCTTCGACGAAGCCAAGGAATTTCCCAAAGGTAACACCAAAGGTTCATTTAGGGGGTTAAACTTTAAACTGTGTTGTTGAAATTTTTCAAACACAATTTCACGATCATCAAGGTTGTTTGAGTGATATTGCAGGTTAACCACTAGATCATCTAAATAACACTCTATGCAATTTCCCATGAAGGTCTTGAAGATGCAATGCATGACACAATGATATGTGGCGCCAACATTCTTCAGAACAAAGGGAATTACTTTATAACATAAAACTCCCTAAGGGGCTCTAGAAGTGGTAGCTTCTTCATCTCATCGAGCCATTTGGATCTGATTGTATCCAGAATATCCAACCATGAAAGAGAGATCCTCATATCCAGTTGTTGCATCAGTCAACAATTATATGATAAGGACCCGGAAATCGTCTTTTGGGAAGTCCCAGTTAAGGTCCATGAATTTGATACTGATCCTAATCTATCCGTTTTTCTTTTTGGAAAGGAATATGTCTTCCAGTAATATTAGATATTGGACCTCCTTTATAAATTGGCTTTGATCATCTTGTCAACCTCAGCCTCTATTTTTGTAGTATGCGTCAGGTGGGTCTTTCTTGCTGCCTGCTTATTGCCTCAGTGATCTTCTGGTAAGCCCATATGGTGAGTGGAAACCTCATGAGAGAGGAATAGAATTCTATTGTAATTACAGTCAAACCAATCTTGATTCTTCTTTATGAAGGATGTGTATGCCACCTGATACTCAATAGGCATAGCCACACTGATTAGAGTGGGCTGCGAGTCATCTTTAGTTCCCATATTTATCTCCCAAAGTTCATAGATTGTGGTGAAGACACCTTCATCGAATGAAGAAGGGGAATATTTGATATCTTATTCCTATTCTTCTTTATCTTCATAATCTTCATCATATTCATCTTCTTCTTATTCTTATGGAGATAGATTTTTTGAGACGAACTCTCCAATGTCAGGAGAGAAATCTTATTTTACCTTTGTGTGTGAGGAAGAGGTAGTTTGAGGTCTCATGGATGGGATGAGAACATATTTGATAGGGATTTTCCTAAAATCATGGGATTCATCACAATATTCCATGTATTTGGACTTGGTTGCCATGGTAGAGATCATGCAAACAATTGAGTCTACATCTGGACTTTCACACGTGCATTCAACTTGGTTGATGGGTAATACATACTCTTCCCAAAGCTGTAGGTGGGGGTCAGAAGAAGCCATATCCCATTAATTCAGAGTAGTAATCGAATCAATTTTTTTGGCCGAAAGATGTTTTTCTTCCGATTCATAAAACCTTATGTCGATATAATGTGAGTCACAGGACTCAAACATGGATTTATCTGTCTGCAATGTATCATTTTTTCAATTAGTGCAATATTTGATGCACTGATGGTATGATGGAAAAATTGAAATGTGATAATGAATCCAAGGCCTCCCTAATAAGACATTTAAGGCCATAATTTTCTGTATTACCAGGAACTCTGAATCCGACATGAGTTCTTCAAGCCGAGTTTTATGGGTGATTTGTCCTAACAGTTTCTGCTCACTTTTTTCATATACCAGCAGAGTTATAGTGCATGGTGTCAAGTTTTCTTCATCATAGCCTAGATGGCGAAGTTTCTGCAGTGGGAGGATGTTGACTCTAGAGTTGTTGTCTATGAATATCCCCCGGACATCAATTCCATTTATCTTTCTGGACACATATAAGGGTTTGATGTTCCCTTGCATGATGGTGTCTTCATCCCTATCTAAGAAGGAAATGATGGCATGACATTATTCAGGGATGGTCTCCATCCGATATACTTTGGTTGCTCCTAATTCATCCTCGATATTCTATGTATATAGTAAGGCTTCGATGAGTGCCTCCATAAGATCTGTGGACATGCTTAACACATCCAGGAATGACAACTTTGCTGGTATTGAAGCTAGCTACTTTAGAATATCATACTTTTGCTCTGAAGGTCGGTGCATCTAGTCTTGGGGTTGATCTTTCGTAGAAACTTTAGGGGTTCAGGCTTTGGATGTGGATGGTTTTGCCTCTATAGCCGCGGATGACGATGTTGTGATCCTTTCTGAGTTTGTCTGAACTGTTCTGCGTGCATTCCTTAGGAGATTTTATATTTTTTCTTCCCCTGATGGATATTCCAAGATAATTGGGCTTGAATTTCTTGTGATTGGGGCGAAGGAGCATTCTAGTTCTTGTTTCATCTTCCAGAGAGTCCTTTTATGAGTTTATACAACGTTAACGGTTTGATTTATGGTGTGGTCATGAATCTTACTCCTACCATGATCATGCCATCCAGAAAACCTTTGGCCTCTACGACCTCTTCCTCTAACTCTATAGTAAGGCATAGGGAATTCAGGTTCGTGACCACAATCTCCATCTGAGAAGGAGTCCATCAAGAGAATGACATTGATGGAGATGAAGATCAATTCTTGATCTGACAATGTTTTTGTCTAACTGTCTCTTTTTGATTGTGTCGTTTGGTGGGTCAGTGCCCATTATACCATTTGATGGGGCGGCGCCCATTTTTTCATTTGGAAGGGAGGTTCCTGTTGTGCCAAGTCTACTAGTATGAAGTCTGAATATGTCAATAATGACTTCTGCTTTCATGTCATCCCATCTTCTTTCTACTGATTTCTTCCATTCTGACCATTAGAGGGTTGTGGGGCCGAGGAGGATGGTTGTGTTGTATTGGGATATTTTGGGGGAATAGTTGGTTTTTTCAACTATGCCTGGAATATTCCATGGACTCGGTTAATGGTCTTCTAGTTAATCCAATTTTTATAATTTTTCTCCTTACTAGGGACAGTTTTCCATTTCTTTTCCTCTCTTGAGTCTGAGGTGGAAACATATGCCACTTGTTCATGCGAAGGGACCAACTTGACTTTTAGAGAATCCACTATATTTTTTAGGATATCCTTGAAAACAAAGAATTCATGGATGGTGTGTCCTAGTATCCGGTGATAGGGATAATAATTTAGACGGTCTTCGAGTCCCACTTCATCTGCTCACTTTGGCTCTAGTAGTCGAAGAAATTTTCAATTCATAGCGGCTATAAAATAGCTGCGGAATTGGTCATCACATAATGATTAAAATTTATTTATTCATTCTTAGAACTGATATATTTTAGCACCCCATCACTCATCTTTCCAAGGTGGGTGTTTGTTCGCATCTAGGGGGTCCTTCACGGTTCGGTGGGGACCTTGAAACTGGAGCTTCTGCTGGGGGCGGCTTAAGCATGACAGAAGTCGCTTCAGCTTTTCATGTTCTTTTCCTAAGGGCTGATGGGGCCACTCAGGACTTTAGATTGGTTTGTTGCAAGTAATATTCTATTGTTTGTGAAATGGCATATAAATCACTAAACCCACTAGTGTACTTTACCAAGATGTGTAGTGTTCACAATTCATCCTGAAGGTTATCGAAGAACATGGAGAGCTCTCATCCGGGGGAAGTAGTTGGTTCATGGAATATGTTAGGCCTTTCCATCTGGAAATTAATTATAAGACTCTTTCATTCTCTCACTATTTGAAATTCATGATATCACTGACCATTTTCTTAGGCAGCGTTGAACTGAACTGGAAGAGAAACTGTTGACGGAGGTCCTCCCATCTTGTTATTGAATTGGCTGGCATACTAATATACCATACAAAAGCTGAGCCCTGCAGGGTTTATACGAAGAAAATGGGGTTTATTTCTATTGTTTCTCCGTAGTTCGCATAATGGGGTCACAATAAGAGGAATACTGCATTAAATGCTACTTGAAGACCCCCAATCCATTGAACACTGGGAATACGAGGTTTCCGAAATTTGGAGGTGGTAGAACATTGCTCACCCAATTAAAGGAGTGATTAAACTTTGGATGTATTGGAGAGCATCACCCCTCCATAGATTCTAGTTGAACTATTAATTTATCAAAGGTATTCAAGATCCCTTGATTCATATCCTATTGGTCTTGATCTTGGTATAGTGCGGTAGTGGCCAAGACTGGGCCTATCAGTTCTGCTAAAATTTTGGGTGGATACCTAGCCGAAGGTATCATTTTGGGGTTTACCCGAATATATTCTTGTTGCCTTCCCAACAGGGGGGAGTATTGAGGTACTTTTGGGGATGGGTTGAATTGACCTCCATGTTTGGATTCATTATTCGGGATAAGTGCCTATGGTATAGGCACAACTTCTGGCACCACCTGCTGACATTCCACAGGGGGGACATCCGACAACGTAGCTCCCTCGATGTAGCTCAGCAATAATTCACCTAAGCTCTTTCATTTATTCATCCTTCTTGGAAAACCATTACTTGAGAGTGAGAGAATAATTTCCAAGGGGAGGAGAAGGAGAGTCATATATGACCTTTGATTTATTCCTCTCCATGTTGGGGTTTCAAGTGAAAGGTAATGTCGGGTTTACTTAGGGGGATCCCAGATTTAGGGTCTCTCTCTGGTTCGGGGTATTCACACCATCAGGATTAGTGTGGGATGCCTCATGGATGGAACCAAATTCGTTCACATCTTCTCCCTCTACGTCATTTTTTTTATCTGTGGGTTTTACATTTACCACATTCCCTTAGGCATATCGTATTGGGGGTTTTTTACCTGGTGCCAAATGGTAGGAAGGATTTCTTTATCCTTTGTTATACTTTCACCTTCCATTCTTCGGTACTCTTTGGGTTTCTTAGAGAAGATCAACCTAAAGGGATCCCTGGTCTGACCTCGTAACGCACCTTTGTCTCGGAGGGTACGAACCATGAGAAGGGGTGGAAAGGGTAACTCCTCTATCCATTGTTTATCCTATATGGTGGAAGACATGCATCTTATGTGTGGGGATTTGAGGTAAACATTCCCCCAGTATTGTAGGCTGGGGTAGTTCCTGTTCTTCTACTAATGCACTACATTTTAGATTTGTTGGTCTTACAGAGGAATTCTTATTTAAAAATTCCCCCAGCCCTACGGGTTGGGGTTGTTCTCATATTGTGGTGGTGGCCACCACTGTTTCCACCTTTTAAATTTCACGTAATCCTATGAAGCTATGATCTTAGTATGGTATTGAGCCTATATAGAGTCTATTGTTTTTTGAATATATGAGAATTTATGGTGGGTTGGCTTCCCTTAGTCGAGAAGCCTGTTGGATATTCTGGGTTTCCTAACTCAGAATCTTTTCGATTGATTTATTTCTTTGGTCCTGATGCTTTTGAGACTTACTCTAAGCCATTTTTTTCGAGTATATCATCTTTCTTGATCAGGGGTTTCATTTGGTTTTTGCCTTTGTGTGATGAAATTGCAGGATGTCATTTACAATGGAATTTTCTAGACGAGATGAGGGGTAATGTGTAGAGCTCCATTTTCTCCCCATCCCTGAATGTGAACTCTAGCTGGGTAATTTCCAATGAGGTGACACAACTTATTTTGTTCATGGTTGTATGATAGATCGAGTTTTTTCTTTTTCCTTTCTGATTGTGAATTTTTTGTCGACGGGAGGGCTTCCAGGTCAATTATATGACAAAAATCCCTATCATGTTGACATAGTCTGCTTACCCTTCATTGGGTAGGGATTTTTCTTTCAGATGACGCAGAGTCGTCCATATATTGAGGCGAATGTCTTGAGTTAATTCCTCATACAACGCTCCTAGTATATTGAAGTGAGAAGTGTTTATAGGCCTATACATCACAAGTATATTATCCTTAGCTAGTTTTCTTCTCACAGGAAATATATCCTATTATTGTTCTTCAAGAGGCTCCAAAAATTGATATGCCTAGCTTGACTACTTCTTAATAATTTCATTCCATGAA
Organism: Viscum album; assembly: GCA_963277665.1. NCBI lineage: Eukaryota > Viridiplantae > Streptophyta > Magnoliopsida > Santalales > Viscaceae > Viscum > Viscum album. The sequence continues at coordinate 717,917,002 of OY728140.1, read as the reverse complement.
ATTGGGATGTTGGGAGCCTAATTGATGTACGAACAGTGCAGGAATGGTTTAGAAGATGAGCATAGCCCTGGACCATCCTATGGTTGAGAAAGGATATCACACGTGATGGACAGAGTTCACAATGTGTCTAAATCCATCTTTCCAAGTCCATTAGCATAGGAAGGCTTTCTCAGATTTGTTCTGGAAAGGGGAGGATCTTACTACCAGTATGAATTTTGATTGCGTGGAAAAAATTTCAATCGGTGTTGTAATGGTGAGGGCTACTATTTCAACTTGATACCCAAATGTGAGAAGTGTCTTTATGGTTTATACCTAAGGGAGGACCTTCAGGGTGAACTACAGTGAGGGGAGAACCTTCTTGATGCTTGATGTCACTGACGGTAGGACTTTTACAACCATTTCCATTATAGGGAGGTCCTTTTCAATGACATTCATCATAGAGAGGACTACCATTGTGACTTGATACCTAGATACTGGGAGAAGTTTTTTAGTTCACGTCTTGGGTAGGGTCTTCAGGATGTACTTCAATGAGAGGAGGACCTTCTCATTGCTGAACGTTACTATGGGAAGGTCCTTCACGACAACTGTCATTACGGGGAGGGCCATCACAATGACTATCATCATGGAGAGGAATACCATCATGACTTGATGTCTGACTGCAGGGATAAGCATATCTGCAGCGTATACCATGGGGATAAATATTAGGGTGGATGACAGCAAGGGGAGGGCCTTGTTTCCATATGATCTTCAGGTCAAAGGGATTTCTACCTCGATGTGCATAATAAGATATTCTCTTGTGATCAATCATTCATGGCCCACGATGTGCGACTCCATGGGTTCTATGTGGAGGACCTTTAGAGCTACTGGTAGCGACATTGCGGGGAGGGCCTTCGCAACTGCTACTTCCACTTATATAATTTGGTAATATACTAACATGGTCTTGAGCCTTTATCGATATATGTTTGAGGGCGTCAAGAACCCCAGCTTCCAATAGAGCAGGATCATGTATGTGATCTTTATTTTTTGGTTTCCTTTGGTTCATTTTCACTTTGATTGCTCTATTGTGGGTAATTTGTGCCAATTTCTGTTGGTAATGACCTTCATGTATGGGTCCAAGTCTTGTTGGGTCCCGTGATGTCGTCAGGATACACCGACAGACATCTTGAGTTTTGGGAGGAATATATGTCTGCCCCTGGGCAGCCACCACGTTGGATCCTCATACCCTAGATGTAATGAGTATTTGTTACCGATCTGGTTGTCTTTGTGTTGTAGGATATTATCTTCGACCATCCTGTACTAGAGCATGGATGCATAACTGCTCTAGAGTGACTAACTTATGTTGCGAGTAAGTCATTCTATTTGAGGAAACCGGTTTGTGGGCCCGATTTCTCACCTTCGCTGTGGATGCAATAATGTCAAGGCATGTTTGGATGATATGGTTAGGAATTGACTTATGATCTTCCATTATTTCCAGGATGTGCAGAGATACATATATTTCTAGAATGGGTATGAAGGACCATTCTGATGTTGGAGCAGGATTTTGTTCCACTGGTCCTCCATGAGTAGCTAGTAGAGACTAGCAGTTCTCCTATGTCGGGATAGATGAATGAGTCTACCACAGGTCATATTCTCCTGTTGCCACCATATTTTACTGGTGATGTTAATATTCACGAGAGAGTATTTTCATCTTCTCACTTTTCATTGTATTTGTCTCACGGGCTTTGTATGCATCCTCAGAAATATGACTGTGGTCATATTTTCTTGCCGCCCTATTTGGATGGAGGGCTTGATATGAATCAGTAGGTATTTGTGCCTGTGTGTAGCCAACTACTACCATATTTAGATGGAAGACTTGAAATGCATCACTATGTATTTGTGCCAGTGTGTAGCTAGTTGCTTCCCTATTTAGACGGCAGGCTTGAAATGTATCAACACATATTTGTGCACGCGTGTAGCCAGTTGCCTCCCTATTTAGATGGTAGGATTAAAATGCATCAGAAGATATTTGTGCCTATGTATAGTAGGTTTCCATCCTATTTGTTTGATGGGATTTTGATGTATCAATAGGTATTTGTGCTTGCATATAGTTGGTTGCCGCCCTATTTGATTGGTAGGCTTGATGTGCATTGAAAGATGTATGCATCTGCCTATAGTTTACCACTCCATCTACAAGGTGGGACTGGTGAGAATTGGGAGGAATTTGCATGTTCCCATATTGGGACACCATATTTCTATGGTGGTATTGAGTGGAGGGGGTAGATTCATTTGTATGTGGGTTGAATTCCACCGCATTAGTACGACAAAATTTCTCCTTAGGAACCAGGAGGACAGCATGTTCCTTAGTATATATTCACAGACCTTGGTGGGTAGCCCAAGGGACCAAGGTCTCTTGGACATTAGTAGGTGCCCTCAGCATAAGGTCCTCCTCAGGGAGAGGAGGCTTGGTCGTCCGATGTCAGCGACGACACTCTCTAGCAGGTGCTCATGAGTTGGACCCCCATGAAGTTGAGATGAAGTTGTCAGCATCAACTTCATCTTCCTCCTTAAGATAAAGGAGGTAATCATTGTCACATTATTGGGATAGGCTCTCGGAAAGGTTTGAGATAACCACCAGGGCCACCTTATAATGGGGTGTCGGCTGCAGCTGAAGAGGTGGCTGGTAGACATTTATAGACTGAAGGGCTTGTCTAGCAGCCTCCATCGTGGGGAGAGTCCCATTTCAATGGTAATCTTTGGTTAGCGTGTTGGATACCTAGAATTGTAGATGATGGGTAGGAGAGGAGGTACTTCCCTTTGTTGGGGTGCTGATCTCATGTGGGATCACTGAGGCATATGTCTTCATTGGTTGTTCGGATGTGATTTGGATCAAATGTTGCTCAGTAGGAACCCGGGACATACATATATGACATAAAGACCACAAAACCTCATCGAAGTAGAATTCTTTTGAATATATGCATATTTTGAAATTCGTATTGGCCCCCTTCCCCTTTTATTTTTTTACGGAGAGAAGGGTCTTCAGTGGGGTAAGACACCAACCTAGGTTAAGGATTCACGTCGGGTTCACATTTTTTGTTCCACCTCCGAGGTGGCGTGTTTCACACATACTGGGGAAAACAAAATGGGAAGACTTGAAATGTGTTTTTGCCTTTATTCATTGGGTTAGAACCACCACATTGGTTAATGATTCACATCAGTTTCACCATTTTTTGTTCTGCCTCTGAGGGGGTGCATTTCGCGCGTATCAGGGAAAAAAAAAGGGAAGACGTGCAATGTCCCTTTTTATTTTATCATTAGTGTAGAACCACCACCTTGGATAGGGATTCATGTCGGGTTCACCATTTTTGTTTTACCTCTGAGGTGGTGAATTTCGTGCATATCAGGGTGAACAAAATGGTCTGACGTGAAATGTATCTTTTTCTTTTATCATTGGGGTAAAACGGCCACCTTGGTTAAGGATTCACGTTGGGTTCACCATTTTTTTCCGCCTCTGAGGTGTCGTGATTCATGCATACCAGGGTGAAAAAATGGGTTGATGTACAATGTACCTATACCTTTTATCATTGGGGTAGAACCACCAACTTGGTTAAGGATTCAGGTTGGGTTCACCATTTTTGTTTCACCTCCAAGGTGGAGAATTTTGGGTGGTGCATAAATGGTCTGATGAGGAACATAAACTGTCCCTTTTTTCAGAGATGGTTTCCTATCAAATTCACCATTTCTTTTGTTTCTACCCATTTAGTATCATTATCCTTTAGAAGATGATTGGATTAACCCCATGGGGACTGGCCAATTCACACCTTTTTATTGTGAAGGCAATGTCACAATTATTCGGTCCTAGTGGGTGATTGTCTGGGGTCAAGTACTTGTACAATTGGTACTCTTCAGATATAACTTCCTCAGATGGTCTCCAACGGGTTTATTCGTGGATTCAAAAACACTCAACGACCCTGGTATCCCTGATTCATGGACCTACTTTCCCAAGGCAGGTGCTCGTTGATTGATGATTCATCCAACAATACATGAGGAATCTATTGGTCGAGAGGATGGGAAATCAAGCTCACCACACCTTTTTGAGGGAGTATTATTGCACATTCTGGTACTCTCTTATAGATTTAAGTCATGTTCATATGTTCTTCAATCCTTAGTTCATTCTCAAAGAGTGTTTCCATAGGCTACCCTTGGTTTACAGTATCGTCATGGGCATGGATATATTTGATGATATGGAGGTACTACTGACTTGAGCATTACAATAAGGCGCTCTAGAGTTTATCATCCTCCAGGTGGTGAAAGGTGACTTGATGTTTGTATAAAACCCATAAGATGGGTTTCCTACATATCCTCAAGAGCAGAATCAGAACCCATGTAGTTTGGAATGGTTAGGGATTACACATGGAAGCAACCCATTTGAGGAGGCATGGTTGGGTGGACCCTTTCGGATGGAACCCCTTTGAGCTTGGGCCATTAGGTAGGTGTCCTACATATCCTTATTTGGTTAGGAATTAGTGTTATTGTAGTTCAGAATGTGTGGGTCTTATGCATGGAAGATGCCCATGTGAGGGAAACATTATTCGGTGAACCCTTTTGGATGGGCACCCTTTTGAGCTTAGGCATTTAGGTAGGCATCCTATGTATATTGGTTTCATTAGGAATTAGAGTTCTTGATGTTCAGAATGTGTGGATGTTTTAATCGTCACAAACCACTATGACCGCTTGAGTCATTCTCGTTGTGAGAAACAAGAGTATGTGAAAGATTCAACATAACACAATATTCCTCTCCTATTAATGAGAGAGGGAGAGCCCATGGAATAAGAGGCTGTGGAAATGGTGGGCAATGTTGTAGAGTGATGAACCCTTCAATGTGAAATGGAATTAAATGTCATGCGGCTTGGTCTCAAAATATTGGGGACTTACCTCAGCGGTAGGGCCCAAAAATACATTCTGGGAAAGGGGATGAGTTTTGTCCGTGTCAAATGAGAAGCGAACATAACATATTTGACTAATCACTATTCCTCATTGAATGGAAAAGCATGTGATCACCCTTAATCCTTATAAAGGTTAAAGTTGGAATCCCATGGTTGGACTCCAGCCTACCATGGGAATGTAGACCGATAGGCATTCCTAAAGTTTGAACTATTACGGGGAAAGCCTTCATGACTCTGCATACCATGGGTTTGTAGACTTAAAGGGGCATGCTGATGAACTTGATGGTTTGATAATACAGGTCTGGTGGCTTTGGAGGAGGATATGGCCTGATTTCGGAGGACTGGTTAGAAGAGGGATTATGGGGGACTAGATGGTAATGGAGGGTGAGGTTGGAACCAGAATAAATAATACCCGAAAATACCCCATTCTGCATACTGGTTTCTTAAGCGGGATAGGGGAGGCTCTGCATACCATATTGGTATGCAAGAAGAGGGGCCTTCTGCGTACCGATACGGTACATGGGCATGGGTATAGACCCCTACATACCATAGTGGTATGTAGACCATCATTTCACTTTGGGTTCTATTCGCATACTGATGCAGTGTGTGGTGCCTAGTTCAGTCCACCTAGAGGTACACTGCACAGAGAACCATATGGAAGGAGGGTTAACAACCCGAGATTTTATGAGAATTATTATTTTTAATTTCATTGATGTTTTGTGTTGTACGGTACACCAAGATTATTTTTGCGCTATATGCAACACTGTATTATCTTGCAGTATACACAACACTAATCTTGGATCATGTTACACACATTTTCAAGTTCGTTTGATAGAAGTTATTCTACGCAACATTGAGTGTATATATATATATGTGAAATGTATAAATGAAATATGGTTGGATTATATTATACAAAACAACAAAATAATATGGCACTACACACAACCCTGACTTGGCTTGCATTACACACAATCAAGACCTTCCTCGATAGTGTGTGTAGTATGCAATACCGAGTTTCACTAAACGAGATATTATTATAATATTATTATGAACTAGCAATTTTGAATATTAATACCCACTTTTTGAAATTTTATAAATTTTATCTTTCAAAATGGACATCATTTTTGGATTTAGAATATTGAAATTAGCCTAGGGTGAATTTTTTGTATTTTTCTGAAAACTATCAATTTTTTATGAATAGTGAAAATACTGGGTTACTATTTAAAAGCTGACTTTTTATTTAAATAATTATTTATTTTATTTAAATTTATTTTATGTCAAAATTGATATATAATACCTATATATGTTCAATGTAATTCATTGGAGTCATTTTATAATAATTTTAGATATATAAAAATTTTATTGAACTTTTCACTGTCTTTTACCCACCTCCAAGGAGAATTTGAAAATATACATAAAACATAATTTTACCGCTTTTGTGAGTGGAATTTCGAAGATCCGGGAGAAATGGTTAATATCAAGGATTAAAATGTGGTTCAATAAGATAAAAAATAATTTTTAGTGAATAGTAACTTTTTTACTTTTACTTACCACGGTTAAAAGTAAATAGGGTAATTAAGGGTAAAAATGATATTAATATTACCCTAACACATGTCCTAATTCTATTGGATAAGCTTAATTAGACCAAAAAAACGTTAGGAATAAAATATTTCCCTTTAATTCCACTTGGATTAGATTAGGACATTTATTATTATTTTATTTAAAGGAGAGTTAAAATAGTTAAAATCGAAGTTTAATAACTAAAACATATATACTATAAAGTAATACATAAGATAAATTCGACTATAAATATTAATTAGAAGGATAAAAATATTTACTACCTAATGGTATTTTATTTATAATTTTTATACATTAAATAATTTAATTTATTTATGACACAATGGTGATGCAGTAATTACCTAAATAATGAAATATTAAAATAATTGATATTATAAATACCCAAATAAATGTAATTTGAGACTTTTTATGAATTAAAATAATTTTATAGGTTAATGTGACATGTTAGTTTTGATTTAATTAACTGTTTTTGAACTAATCATGCTGTTATGATTTTCACAAAAATCAATTACAAAATAGTATCAAAATGGACATAAAATAGTTTTTAAAACAAATATTATATTATTAATTGTTATTATATTAATAAAAAATTAATTTTCGGCTAAATGACTTATATAAGGTTATATATATTAATAATGATTCACTTGGAGTTCTTTTGTCTTGTTATATTAAGTTTATTAATCATGTAGTGTAAGAAAACAAGAAGACACGGTAAAAGTTAAATTATTTAACTTAGAGTTAAATCTAAATGATAAGGTTAAAATAGAAACCTAAAATTGTCTAAAATCTATTTTTTGAGAGTATTTCGACCCATACCCACCTTATCTTGTTAATAAATAAATTTGGAGCTATTATAAACCGAATATGACTTTATTATAAAATAATATTTTAATATTTTCCAAAGGTGTCTCTCTCCTCCCTTATAAAAAGGGCACCCTTCCCTCATCTCTTCACACCCATTTGAGCCTTGACGCTCATCCAAACCCTGCCAATTACTCTTCACAACATCTCTATTTACATTATATAGGTTCTGGTCTTCTCAAAATACAAACTCTAGTGCCCTAATAAGAAGTTTAAAGGAGGTGTGTCTAGGAAGAGGTAAACTCTTCTACCGACTCTTTCAAGTTTCTTTCTTCTTCTACTTCCACTTCTTTAGTTGTTTATTTATAAAGTAATAACATAAGTATTAATTATATACTGATATGTTATTATAAATATGAAACAACCCTATTTCACCTTCAATCCATCCTATGGAAAACGAAATCAACGCGCGTGCGTACGTACGAAATATCGTCCCCACGCTGTGGTGTCATCAGTTTTTCCACCACCACCTTACTTGGATGGGTATAATGGTGTAAAGAGTAACTATAAATAATCATTATAACATCATACTGATTCTATGATATTATATCATCCACTCCAATACCATTCAATAAATATGGGAACGATATCATCGCTCATGCGTACGTACGGATTACCGTCTCCACGACGCGATGAGATTCATTTTCCGTTTTAACAATTCAAGTATGGTTATAAAGTATATATAATAAGTAATCAGGAAATATATGACATAATAATGCTACTGGATTTATGTATATATATATATATTTATTTCATCTACTTAATTCCATTCAATTCAATAAGGAAACGAAAAACAACGTTCATGTGTACGTATGGCCTACCGTCTCCATGAACGGTGTATTTCATTTCATTCACCTATCTATTATATATATATATATACTGAATATATATTATATACAAATTATTATTTACATTATAGAAGTAATTAAATCATGATATAAGTAATAATAGTATCATGAACAACAATTCCAAACACGTACGACAAATGAAATGAATATTACCCAAAATGTTGCTTTAACATGGAATTGACAAATGAACGGGTAATATAATTACATAAGTGAACCACATATGTTATCATAAATATTATTATGATTCTGTTACAAGTTAATAATATGTTTAGAGCCACTATACAGGAGTCTTGGACACATACGGATGAAATTGGACATAAGGTAAGGGATCACTATTCCAATCTCGTTCTTATCCGAGATTGTTTATTCGTAAGTATTTACTGGGGTTATTGTTATCATCCATGCCCATGTTTTATAAAAATGTTTTCATGTATGTTTGATGTCATTTTTACCCATTTTTAAATTTTACCACATGTTATGAAAGGAATTTTACTTTTGTTTACCACACGAGTAACTTTTTAACATTTTCAAAAAAAGTACGAGGAGAGTGTTATTTTTAAATTATATGGTGTGAATAGATTTTTACAGTTTCATAATGCCTCATTTTCATGAAGATTCCTCTACAATATTGCATAATTATTTTCAACAAAACCCCTTTCTTTTAAAATTTCATGTCATTTTGTGAAAAGAAAATTATTTTGAAAAAGAAATGGATTTTTTCATCAAGAATTAATTTCAAGTGTTTTATCAAGACTATTTTCCATCTAAAATGACATTATTTAATATGTTTATGTTTTAAGTATAATGTCTCCATTATTTAAATGGTTTTATTTTTCTTATGATAAAATTCTATCCATTTTTTGTATATGGATTATGTTATGATGGCATGATGTTTAAGAATACCATTCTATTACATGGGTTATGATATGATGTATGTTTTATGATTTTGTGGCACACAAAAGAAAGATTTCATTATGAGATGGGCGGGACCTATATCTCCCTCCAATGAATTGGGTAAAGATTTATATCTCTTGATATAGACATGGCTGGAATGGTAAGTTAATCTGGTTCAGTGATACAGGACTGGAACGAGAAGTGAACTCGATTCAGAAAGGGACTTTGTCCACTAAGATGGTCTTGGTAGCAATGCCTTGGGTACTATGGAAATCATATCATGTGATTAATGGTTTTCCACAATTACATGTTTTATTCACATGATATTTTATCATGATTGATGTTCCTTTATAATATATTCCTTATGTACTACCAAGATTTATGTCTTTGCTCAAGATTTTGATGTTTAGATTTTATGTTCATGTTTTTGCATTCAAATGTTTATGGATTGTTTTATATTCTCTATGTTTACCCTTACTAAGAATTTGAGCTCACCCTTTTTATGTTTTCTTTTCCCTAGGATATAAATAAAGTTTTTAGGTAAGAAAACCAAAAGGGGAAGATCTTTATGGGAGATGTTGAAGATCATTCACCATGATTAGAAGATTATGTTCCAAGTTTCCAAAGACACTAAACTAATACGGTCTTTGGGTGTCTGTTTTTTTCATGTATTATGTATTCTAAAAAATTAATTTAATTTCCATGTACATAAATTTTGGGGTCTCTACAGTTGGTATTAGAGCGAAGGTTTAGTTAACCTTTGTAAACTAGGATGCGAAAACTTTAGTGAAATCCCTAGAGATGTTTCTGTGGTATGTCTTGGGATGTCCCTAAGGATAAGTATACGTATAGGTGATAGTCCTAGAATTATGGTAATGATCTTAAAATTTAACCTAAGGTGTTAGATATTGATGGTACTCCCCCTTTGTTATGTTGTTTTCCCTAGCATGATTTTTTCCCCTCACACTATTCTTTTTGGGTTTTATAAAATGGCTGGAAACATGTAGATTCACAATAATGGAGGATTTGATGGACAATGGAATGATATTCTTCATGAGGAAACAAATGAAACGGGATTTGGAAGTCCAAACATAGTTATTATGCCTAATCAAAAATCTCATAATATGATCAGTAATCTCAACTTTGGTAAGTTTCCCGACTCAGCTAATTAGAGAAAGATGGAGTTTCATGATGATCATAGAGGAAAGAAAGTTCAATTTTTCTCATGTAAATCATGTGGGAAGAGGGATCAAGGAGAATGTTTCAAAGTAATTGGAAGATGATTTGGGTGCAGAAAAGAAGGACACAAATCCAGTAAGTGCAAAGGAAAAGGTTCAGTTAACAACATGGAGAAGGATAATGGTATTGCTACGACATCAACAATAATTAGATGTTTTAAATGTGGAATGTATGGGCATTAGTCAAACCAATTCCCTAAGGGAAAATCTCATGAAGAGAATCAGCATGGCCATATGGGTAGTATTTATGTGGATGATGATGAGGAGACTACAAATGATATATGAGATGAAAGAAGTGTTGAAGCTTGGTCAATGGTTTAAGAAGGTAGTGTAATGATAGTATGTTTATCAAGAGTTATATGGTATTGGTAATTTAATGGTACTATGGAATAAAGAAACATCTAATGATTTTTAAACTATTTTTTTTCTAAAGTATTTGAAAGTATATGTTAAATGGTACTGGTAACCATGAAAGGTTTTTCAGATATTTTTGGAAAGAATATGATATGCACATAATGAAGGGATGAAGAGAAAATGAAAATTTCATAGTATTCATGAGCTCATGACTGATATAAGGACAAAGTGATATCATTGTTTGAGTATATAGATATTTTGGGATTTTGGTATGTGGAATGAGTTAACTTTTGACAGCATTCATGTTTTCGCTAAGGTTCTATTGTAATTCATGTTTCAAAAGAATACATGATTAAGGTATTCACATGTTTGGAATATGACCAAAAAGATATATCTTATGATATATGGGAGATAAATTATGGTATTCACATGCATGGTATATGACCTCTCTCGTAATCATTTTCTTTATACTATGAGATTGGACTGATGTATTTTGGATTAGCCTAAAGATTTGAATGGATTATTTTGGACATAAGAAAGTATTATTTAAGGATAGAACTTGTTTTCCGATATTATTTCTGGAATGTTATAATAGTATATTTTTAGAAAAAGTACAACCCATAGTACTAGCGACAACCTGTCGCATCAAACAAGGCTGTGGGAATCGAACCCACAACCGAAGTATGACAGGCCTTTATCGCATACCATTGGCCTATATGAAGTCCCTGGTTACTAGAAACTAGTTTTATTTTATTAAGCGCTATGATATATGATGTATAAGTCCATTTTAGGAACTATATATGATTAATCTCAAGATAGATGGACTTATGTATATTTAATAAATTATGCTAAACTTTTTGTGATAGAAACAAATGGAATGACCTATCATTCTATCTCATGATCTTCTAACACATCACAAATGAAAGATTCACCTTCATTTCTTTAAGAGATGAAGTGGAAATTGTTCCAGGCATGAACAACGGTGAGATTTTACAACAATCAAGTAAGTATTTCTTTTAATTCAAAAATTCTTCAGCATTAGGGGAATGCTCTTCAAAACTAAAAATGTTGTCCTAGTACCCTCATACCTAATAAATAAGATGGAACCTTAGGTCATCACTAATTTATTGCTTTGTGATTGATGGATTTTTTATAGCCATGTCCTCTGCCACACTCCATCAGAACTTGATGGTTAGATTTCTCTTCCATATCCATATTTTCATCTATTTTCTTCTATGTGGAATCCCAGTGATGAGTTAATTTGGGTAACCGTTACATTTCATACTTTATTTTTTTAAAGTTATGTTTTGGTATTCCTTTTTGCGATGTGGGTTTCTATGAAAGAAACTTTCAAGTAGTAAACCACTTATAACCCGACGAATTTCGAGGGTGAAATTCATTTTGAGGGGGGGTAGAATGTAACAACACAAGATTTTATGAGAATTATTATTTTTAATTTCTTCGATGTCTTGTTTTTTACGCTACACCGAGATTATCTTGCTATATACACAACATCGTATTAGCTTGCAGTATACACAACACTAATCTTGGATCATGTTACACACAATTTCAAGTTCGTTTGATAGAAGTTATTCTACGCAACATTGAGTGTATATATATATATGCAATGTATAAATGAAATATGTTTGGATTTTATTATACGCAATAAGAAAATAATCCTGTAATATACACAACAATGACTTGGATTGCATTACACGCAATCAAGACCCTCCTCGATAGCATGTGTAGTACGCAATACCGAGTTTCACTAAACGAGATATTATTATAATATTATTATGAACTAGCTGTTATGAATAGTAATACCCACTTTTTGAAATTTTATAAATATTATCCTTCAAAATGGACTTCATTTTTGGATTCGGAATATCGAAATTAACCTGTGGTGAATTTTTGGTATTTTTCAGAAAACATTTAATTTTTGATGAATAGCGAAAACACTGGGTTACTATTTAAAAACCCACTTTTTATTTCAATAATTATTTATTTTATTTAAATTTATTTTAGATCAAAATTGATACATAATAACTATATATGTTCAATGTAATTCATTGGAGTCATTTTATAATAATTTCAGATATATAAAAAATTTATTGAACTTTTCACCGTCTTTTACCCACCTCCTAGGAGAATTTAAAAATTTACATAAAACAAAATTTTACTGCTTCTATGAGTGGAATTTTGAAAATCTGAGAGACACGGTTAATATCAAGGAGTAAAATGTGGTTCAATAAGATAAAAATATTTTTTGGTGAATAGTAACTTTTTTACTTTTATTTACCATGGTTAAAAGTAAATAGGGTATATAAGGGTAAAAATGATATTAATATTACCCTAACACATGTCCTAATTCTATTAGATAAGTGTAATTAGACCAAAAACAACCTTAGGAATAAAATATTTCCCTTTAGGTCTACTTGGATTAGATTAGGGCATTTATTATTATTATTTTTAAAGAAGAGTTAAAATAGTTAAGATTAATGTTTAATTACTAAAACATATTTAATATAGGGTTATACATAAGCTAAATTCGACTATAAATATTCATAATAAGGATAAAAAGATTTAGTACCTAATGTTATTTTATTTATAATTTTTAGATATTAAATTATTTAATTTATTTATGACACAATGGTGATGCAATAATTACTTAAATAATGAAATATTAAAATAATTGATATTATAAATACCCAAATAAATTTAATTTGAGACTTTTTATGAGTTACACTAATTTTATTGGTTAATATGACCTGTTATTATTGATTTAATTAACTTTTTTCAAACTAATCATGCTGTTATGATTTTCAAAAAAAATCAATTTACCAAATAGCTTCAAAATTGACATTAAATAGTTTTTAAAACAAATATTATATTATTAATTGTTATTATATTCCTAAAAATCTAATGATCAGAAAAATTACTTAGATAAGGTTATATATATTAATAATTAACCACTTGGGGTTTGTTTGGCTTGTTATTGTATGTTTATTAACCATGTAGTTTAAGAAAACAGGAAGACACTGTAAAAGTTAAATTATTTAACTTAGAGTTAAATCTAAATGATAAGGTTAAAATAGTAACCTAAACGAGTATAAAATATATTGTTTGAGAGGATTTAAACCCATCCCCACCTTAGCTTCTAAATAAATCAATTTTTAACTATTATAAACAGAATATGACTTTATTATAAAATAATAATTTCAGTTTTTCCAAAGGTACCCCTCTCCTCCCTTATAAAAAGGGAACCCATTCCCTCTTCTCTTCTCACACTTTTGAGCCTTGAAGCTCGGCCAAAACTTGCCAATTACTCTTCTAAACCTCTATAGTTACATCATAGATATTCTGGTCTTCTCAAAAGACCAACTCTAGTGCCCTATGAAGAAGTTTAAAGGAGGTGCGTCGAGGAAGAGGTAATCTCTTCTACCAACTCTTTCAAGTTTCTTTCTTCTTCTACTTCCTCTTATTTAGTTGTTTATTTATAAAGTAACAACATAATTATTAATTATATACTGATATGTTATTATAAATATGAAACAACCCTATTTCACCTTCTATCCATCCTATGGAAAACGAAATCACGGCGCGTGCGTATGTACGGAATACCGTCTCCACGCCGTGGTGTAATCAGTTTTTCCACCACCACCTTACTTGGATGGGTATAATGGTGTAAGGAATAACTATATATAATTATTATAACGTCATACTTATTCTATTATATTATATAATCCACTCCAATACCATTCAATAAATATGGTAACGATATCATCGCTTGTGCATACGAGCGGATTACCATCTGCACAACGTGATGAGATTCATTTTTTGTGTTAACAATTCAAGAATTATTTTAAAGTATATATAATAATTAATCATGAAATATATGAAATAATAATTCTACTGGAATTATATATATATATATATATATATATATATTTCATCTACTTAATTCCATTCAATTCAATAAGGAAACGAAAAACAATGTTCATGCGTACGTACGGCCTACCGTCTCCATGAAAAGTGTATTTCATTTCATTCACCTATCTATTTTATATATATATACTGAATATAAATGATATATAAGTCATTATTTACATTCTAGAAGTAATTAAATCATGATATAAGTAATAATAGTATCATGAACAACAATTCCAAACACATACGACAAATAAAAAAATATTACCCCAAACGTTGCTTTAACATGGAATTGAAAAATGAACGGGTAATATAAATACATAAGTGAACTATATATGATATCATAAATATTATTATGATTCTTTTACAAGTTAATAATATGTTTAAACCCACTACAGGAGTCTCGGAAACATACGAAAGAAATTGGACATAAGGTAATGGGATAACTCTCCCAATCTCGTTCTTATACGAGATTCTTTATTCATAAGTTTTTACTGGGGTTATTATTATCGTCCATGCCCATGTTTTCTAAAAATGTTTTCATGTATTTTTAAAGACCTTTTTACCCTTTTTTTTAATTTTACTACATGTTATGAAAGGAATCTTACTTTTTTTTACCACACGAGGAACTTTTTAACTTTTCCAACAAAAGTACGAGGAGAATATTATTTTTATCTTATATGGCGTGAATGGACTTTTACGGTTTCATAACGCCTCATTTTCATGAAGCTTCTTCTACAATATTGCATGATAATTTTCATCAAAACAATTTTCTTTTATAATTTCATTTCATTTTGTGAAAAGAAAATGATTTTGAAAAATAAAGGGATATTTTCCTCAAGAATTCATTTCAAGTGTTTTATCAAAACTATTTTCCATATAAAATGAAATTATTTAATATGTTTATGTTTCAAGTATATTGGATCCATTATTTAAATGGTTTGATTTTTATTATGATGAAATTATATCCATTTTTTGTATATGGATTATGTTATGATTTCATGATGTTAAAAAATCCCATTCTATTACATGGGTTGTGATATGATGTATGATTTATGATTTTGTGGCACATAAAAGAATGATTTCATTATGAGATGGGTGGGACCAATATCTCTCTCCAATGCATTGGGTAAAGATATATATTTCATGAGATAGACATGGCTAAAACAGTATGTTAATCCGGTTCAGTGATATAGGACTGGAACGAGGTGTGAACTCGATTCATAAACGGACTTTATCCACTAAGATGGTCTTGGCAGCAATACCTTGGCTACTATGGAAATCATATCTTGTGCTTAATGGTTTTCCATAATTACACGTTTTATTCCCATTCTATTTTATCATGATTGATGTTCCTTTATGATATATTCCTTATGTACTTCCAAGATTTATGTCTTTGCTCATGATTTTGATGTTTAGATTTTATGTTCAAGTGTTTGCAGTCAAATGTTTATGGATTGTTTTATGTTATCTATGTTTACCGTTACTAAGCATTTGAGCTCAACCTTTTTATGTTTTCTTTTCCCTATGATATAAAGAAAGGTTTTAGGTAAGAAAACCAAAAGGGGAAGATAATTGTGGGAGATGTTAAAGATCTTTCACCATGATTATAAGTTTACGTTCCGAGTTTCCAAAGACACTAAACTAATACGATCTTTGGGAGTCTATTTTTTTCATGTATTAAGTATTCAGGAAAAGTAATGTAATGTCCATGTACATCATGTTTGGGGTCTCTATAGAGGGTCTAGTGGATTAAAATTCGTGGGGAATTCATCCACATAAAATATGTTGTTCATGGTACACCAATTAGGTTAATAGTTCTATTATTATTATTAAATTTCCCCATTTTGTGGTCTATGGCTAGATGTACCTGCTGAGAGTGTGGTTCACGATTTGGGCTTCGTCAATGAATCGAGATTGAAGCTGAAGTATTATCCAAACTCTTTCTTCCAACCTATGATTCCCCTTCAATCATTCATCATCTATCTTCTTCAATTTCTTCTATTATCCTTTTATATAGTATCGGAGAAATTTTATTTATTAAGCACGTGACACATATTGCGGAGGCCCCTGAGAAGATATCATAACCCATGGAAAACTTGGTCAACCAGGGTTTGGAGAGGCTTTGGTTTGCGATTGTGGTTTACAGAACCCTGCTCATGTCTCTTCATATACGAATATATGAGTTTTCAGAATGGTACGCAGATGGGATTCACACACATGAGTTTTTTTGAAACACGGTTAGTGGTATACCTTGTTCACTGGCCATCGTTCCATGGGCATGCACCTTGTGGATCATTCCACATACCTAGTGGCTCTCAATCCAACTGATCTGTGTACCTTTCCCGGTGATGGTACGTGGGCAACTTGAAATGATTTAAAAACATGAATCTCTAAAATTTTCATCTGATATTTTCATCTCAATTTGAGTCTTTTCACCTTTCTAGACTAATAGGAATATTGTCTTCCTTCTGAAAATAAAAAGTGAAGGTATTTTCTTTCCTTGGAAGAATTTTTAGGAACCTACAATCATAGACATAATCATTAGTCTATTTTTCCTAATAACATCATAAAGATGTGATTGATAAATAATTGATGATCTTCCCCAACATTATTTAATCCAAATTACATGACCTGGTAGAAAAGATACCCTATAGTGCTCTAAAGGTAGTGGCTTTCTTGTCTTTAGGGTCCATCTTTATATGATTATACCCAGAGTACCCATCTATGAAGGAAAGTTCTTAGAAGCTAGTAGTTTCATCGATCAATAGTTATGTTATCTATAACAAGAATTCATCCCTTGATATGTGTGGATTAAGATCACTGAAATTTATGTATATAGTAAGATACCCATTATTTTTCTTGATAGGGATGATGTTGGTGAGACATCTTGGGTATTTCACCTGCAAAAAAATATGGAATTAATAAATTTTGTATCTTTTGTCTCTACATTAGTAGTTTGAAAGGGGTGAATCATCCTATCCACCTTTATAAACCCATTATGTTCATCATCTTAGCTGATATGGTGTGTGGACACATATGGGTTCATTATGGGTATTTCTATATAATTCCATGCGAACACATATAGATGTTTCTTTAGAAATGAAATATAATTCCATTGATCCTTGAGGGGAACGGTGGAAATAATAAATGTAGTACATGGGTATTCTTTTATTCCCATATTTAACTATCTGGGATCATTGATGGTGGTGGAAATGCATTCTTAAATGTGAGAGGGGAATTCTTAAGGTCATCCTCTTCTTCTTCCATCTCTTAATCCATGAAGGAATTTTCATATGAGGTTAGAAATATGAGTTAATCCCTGTAACTATATATATAAGAGAAACCATTGGATAATAAATTGACATCCCCTACTTCCAGAGACATTGTAGTGTTATTCCAATACTGACTATATTTTACACAGTCACTTGGGACAAAAGCAACTTGGGAATCTAGGATTGAGTCTATTACCTCAACTAGATCTATGGGTAGCACATAATCATTGTCAAACATATTGTAAGGATTTTTAGCGGTGGTACCCAATATATTAAGGGATAAATAACATATATTTTCATCTACCATTGGTTTACTTCCCTCACTTTTATAGAAATCTGCCTCATCATATGTGGCATCACATGACCTTAAGGGAGCACTATCACCATGTAGTGTTTCGACCGTTCCATCGATTGGGTATTTCAAAAACTACTAAAAAGTTAAAGGTATAAAAAATGGATGTAGAGATAAAGATATGTAAGAAGGAATTTATATGAGGTGTCTTGATGGATAACCATGAACTTAGTGTTATATGTGAGATCCCCAAATAGTGTTTTGAGCTTGATCTTCCTAGGAGTTCTTTGCTCACTCCTATCATACCATTGAATGATCAGATTTGTAGGAGATAAGTTTATCTCAATATATCCCAAATTCCAAGGGGTAGAGCTAGGGATAAGGTTGATCTTGGAACAATTATAATTTTTTTCCATTTGGATATTGACATTATTGATTCTACCCAAAACATACAGGGGCCTGATGTGTCCCTAAATGTCCTCTTACTAATCCTATTCTGTGAATGAGATGGAAACATGATGTTTTGATAGAATGGTCTCCAATTGATTGAAATAGATTTTAGATACTTATATATAGAAATATATGGGGATCTATGGGGCCTTTATGAGTGTTTCTATGAGTTATTTTGATAGATGGAGTGCTTCTAAGATTGAGATATTAGGTGGGACAACTATCAGTAGTTTCATAATTTCATGATTTAATTCCAAAGGATGCTGATTCCTAAGGTGGATTTGATACTTATTATATAGATCATGAGTTGATGTTCTTGAGGTGGATAGACTTGGTGCATGTGTATAGGTCTAATGAGTAAATTCTTTCAGGCGTATAGATCGTGCCGCCCATCCTCTTTTCTTGGCCTGATTAGAAAATTTAATCCCCGCAAGAAGATCATGTAAAATGACTTGGATGGGAAAATTACTGGAGGTCATTGAGGCATAGACATGTTTCTAATGAGTTCACTAGAGTTCATGACCACAGGTACTAGATATATTTATATTTCTTTTATGAGTATGTGACATATATATTGGGTCTAACCACACCCACGCTATCCCCAATATCCTCAACTATTATGGCATTGACATCTTCTTCCCTGTTTAGATATGGATAACTCATACTCAGAGGAATATTCCTCATAGTATAAGTTGTATGATAAGTGTATTGTGTTAATATATCAAAATATGATATATTTTTATAATGAGGGTTCTATTTGGTGGGGTATTTCCCATGCTTCAGATGTTATTGGAAAGAACTCTAGAGGAGTGAGAGCTTACATCGGATCTGAATATGAATCTTCCTCTTATATCTCTTCATGTATCTGATGGTTACATCCACCTTCAATAGGTATATTTGATGTAACATCCTGAAGTGATGAGACTATTATGGGGTTTTAAGATGTTTTCCTAGGGTAGCATGACCTCGGTCAACTATCTTTCAATCCATCTATTTATTGAGCTTATTTCTATACCTGACCATAAACTCTTATCAATCACGTTATTCTTCTAATGGAGTGAGAGTTACACAATTTACCTATTTTAGGGAGTTCTCTATCATCACCTTTATGAAGTCAACTATACATTGAAGGACTTTGTTAAAGATGAAGCAACATTTGATTTTGTGACACAGCCTTCTATAGAATGGTTAGTAGTTGGGATGTTCACTGAGTTTGACCTCATTGGGCTTATTGGGATGTGGAATCTTGATAATGTTATTTTCCATGGATAAAATGAAATAACTAGGTATTTTTTCTTTTTGGAAGAAGTATAATTTATTCTTACATTCTTAAAATCCTGGAAAACCATGATCGTTTTTTTCTTCTGGTCAAGAGTGATTTTTGTTGTTATTGATGAGAGATAAGAGGCACTAGGCAGTTCAGGAACTACCTAGGTGATTAAATGGGAATTGTTACTAGTTTAAGGGAAACAATGATAGTATTTTCCTTGTCAAGACTTTTCCCATGTATTGAGATCATGATTTGGTACTTATATCAGGTCTCCTGAATGGAAAATTACAAATGTTGTGCCATTTCAACAAACTCATGGAATCCATCTGGATTCTTCCTTAGGATCAGAAGTGTCTACAACTCATTTGGGATATTTTCATCATAGATCTCTAGAAATTGTTCTTATGAGAGAGGGATGTTGAGTGAATAGGTTAGACCTTTCCATTAAGATATAAATTCAAATCCCTCTCATTTTCACATTGTCTATAGTTTTTTAGTTTGAAAATTGTCATTTTCCTTAGTGTAGAGCTGAAATCATAAAGGAACTAATGATGAAGGTGTTCCCATACTAAAATAGATCATACTCGATGTTTTCTATACCAATAATAGTTTTTAATTATCAATTTTTTTACATAAAACCTCATCTTGGTTGCCATATTTTTATCTTGATGACCCATAATTTGATTGTATCGAGACATGAAGTGTGTGAGATGTTATTCTGGAATCCCACGCCATCAAAGGTGGAGAAGGAAGGATTTCCAAAATTGGGTGGGGCTAAATTGTTACTCACCAATTCAGGATATGGATTTTTCTTAGGCTGTATAGGTGCACATTTCCCTTCTATGTCTTCCATTTTATTTTTCAGGGACTCAATGTAATTGATAATTTCTTGAGGTACTAATGTTTGAGATGAATCTCATCTACAAGGAGTGGTATGGTCTTGATGAGGTGGTCTCATTTTCATCTCCCATTGATTCTCAATCTGTGACAAGACTTAATAGTCACCCTAGTAGGGAAGTGGATTCTACTATATTTAAGGGAAGTTGTGATCATCTTCATATTATTCATTTATATAGATTGGATTCCTAGATTTGGAGTCAATCTAACACTCATATTTTACCCTTTCTGGTGGATCAGATCTTTTATATTGTGTTGAAGGAGGGATATTCGTCTCTTTCTGAATACAATTCTATGTAGGAATGTTTCCCCTAAGTATCTCCTCATTGTGATGTCTAATATTCTGATTCTCGTTCTCATATTATGCTAATTTATCCTCCCTCGAATGAATATCATCTCTTCAAGGTGATGAGTGGGGTGTGACCACTTCGATCCCTTTTTCTTTGGATGTGTTCCACTATAAAGGTGGAAACTCAATATTAGTGGGTGTATATAGATCATCCTCACTGGTATATTTTCCATATTGTGTCCCTCTTCATTTTCATCTTGATCCACATTATATGTTGTGTTGAAGGTGAAAGCATTCACAAAGGTATATGAAGAAATTTTGGTTGTCCCATCGCCCTCAACACAACATGAAGATTTCTCACTACCTATATTAGGGTAATTTCTTAAACTATTTTCCATATTAAAATTTTTTGTCTTATGAGACCTTTGGTGTTTGATTTCCTTCATCATATATTCCCCCTAATCTCAATCAGTGAATATTGACCTTGAGGGAGTTTCTAATCTTATTTTTTGAATGGTTTGAGAATAGTGGTGGTTAATATTATGGAGGTAGGAATAGATGGGATACTAATCTTCAATATTTACCTCCCAACCTAAAGCATAATGATTCCCTCTGTGGTGAGGATGATATTGAAAATTACCCCATCCCTGTGAGATAGGGATTCTTCAGAGATAAATTAGCATTTTTTATACTGTTTCGAAAGATCTGATGATTCTAGATGAAGATTTGATAACTCCCAGGATGGGAATTTTTATATAAACTACCACATCCCATTGGTCTAGGGTTAATCTAGAACCACCATTTTTTTCCCCAAGACCCTTCTGGGCAATGATGTACTTTGTGGTGGTGATTGAGATCAAAATGCCCTTATCTTAGTAGGATGGAATTGGTTTTTAGTTTATTTTTATATTTTTAGAATTTTATCAGGGATTTATTATCTAAGAGGTGGAGGTAGAGACAAATATTAATCTGTCTTGTTGAGCCGGTTTCACTCCTAGATGGCTTATATGGTAGTTTCTATTGTGACATGTATTATTTGGTAAAACTATACACTATACGGTATGGTTGCAATGGAATCCCATTATGGGAGCCATTCTCTAGAATAAATTTTTGGGTCCACCTTAACATCATCTTTCATGCTTGAAATGTGTTCCTATTGCATCTAGGGGCCCATTTTGAGGATCTGTTGGCAGTCCACTCCATCTGTTCATGATGTCTTGTCACTGTTAATGTAAGGGAATTCCATTATAGTGATCTACATTCTCATGTTTTACTCGTCCAACTAATTTCATGAGAGGATATGACATTATAATACACTATATCATGGGATTTCTTCTAGTCCATGTTGGTGGTTAAGTGAAATTATCCATAATTTCCCCATCCACAGATAAGGATACATGGTGTGGATTTAATGATCAGTTTTCAAAGAGTTATGATGCATTGGAATCAATCGTACTATATATTTTTGCTTTTCATTACTAGTTTTGGGTCCTTAACCCTATAGATAAAATCTAGATCTATCTAATAACTGGGTTTCATGATGGCTTGAAGGTGACCCTCATGTTCTATTTAAGGGATGTGTCTAGCATTTAATTACTGACTAGTTTCTGACATATTTTGGTGTAGTTAAGGTATGCATTCCTTCTCTAGCTTATCTGGGATCTCATAGTCAGAGGTGGAAATGGGCCAGAACATAGTGGGGAGGTTTTTTATGGATAACTATCTCCAGGTATCAATACTATCTTCCTCTTCATCAGGCTTACAAAACTCCACCTATAAAAACAATAGAAGTTTCTTCTTGGGACTGCCTTCTAGCAACAATGATGTGTTTCTAGTAGATTATGTCGAACTATATACATTTTTCACCTATGTTTCAAGAATCTCTCGATATGAAGGTGTTTGGGGTTGTGCACCTCTCTCTATATATATGTATTTGGGAAATGGGGGGATTTTCATTATAGTGAGAGATATCATTGTGGGAAGGTTGATCAAGACGAATGTGATGAGTAGAGTCTCTATGACCCATATCCACACCACTATGAGGAGGACTATAATTTTAATTATCACCTTCTTCATTAGATAAAGATTAAATGGACCCTAGGGATGTGGAGAATGTGTCTCAAACAATCTCATGACCACTAGAATTGAGCATCTCAGGAATATGATCCTTGTTTTTTGTCGTGGATAGAATATGTCAACCTACCTTTTGGGATTGTGTAAGGATATTATACTACTATATGATATCTTCCAAAATATATTTACAACACTCTAGTGCTACGAGATTATGATCCCACTAATGAAAAGCATCTAGAGTATTCCAATGATATTCTTCACTGTCAGTGGGAATATAAATCCTTTTATTACTACTTATCAGAATATTCTAGTAAACCCTGGATGAGGTGGGGATATGTTCCATGTTCAAATATTCATTCCCCATCAAAATATTCCAATGGACCTTAAAAATGGTATAACGGATACGAGACTTATCTTGTGTGGCCTTTAAAGGATGTTGATGCAGTCTTTCATTAGAAGAAGTATGGATATGATCCCAGTGTCTGTGAGATGAATTAAAATGAAAAGTAGCATCACTAATAGGAATATGAACCTATCCTAAGACATGTCTGGCTCCAACTTGGTGAGCCTTGGTCATGATGGTAATAGTAGCCTAATCATGAGCCTTTGGAAAATGATATCGGTATTTTGTATAGGAGTATGAGCATATCCCGGGGCATTTTACACTCACACTTGGTGAGGCCCAGTTAGAAAAGAAATATGAGCTTGATCCTGATCCTTTGGAGTATGCATATATTTTTTATTGGAATATGAGGCAATCTCATGGCATTTGTTTCTCTAATTTGGTGATCCTCAGTTCTAAGTAGATTATGAGCCCAATCCTAAGACTATGGAGTATGTCACCTATCTTTTGTGGTAATAATATGTTCTTATCCTAAGGAATGTTCCTATATCACTAGGTGAGACCCAATTGGAATGATAATAAGAGTCTGGTCTGGTTCCTCATCATTTACTGTAATTTATCAATAATCCTCTTGTATGAGTGCATGAATGTGGACTTCCCCAATAGAAACCACTAGTTCATATTGATCAGTGTGTTGTACTAACCTGGATATAGTGATTGGAGTATGTAGATATATCATTATCTATATGAGTACCTAAATATGATGTCATAGTTTTTCAGTTGTTACAAAGATGTAATTACACTTTAGCAAAGTGTGTGCAAGAATGTAAGACAATACATTTTCTATCTACAACATATACTAGTAGATATCTTCAATTTAAGTGGGAATATGATTTCATTTCTATCCTCCATATTCTATCAAAATATGTGGATTAAATTTAGGTTTTGGGGTTGAGATATAAACCTCCTCCATTCCAGTTGCATAAATATGCCTGCAAAATTACTCCGAGTGAGCAAGGATACGAGCCTTATCACTAGTTAACTCCAGAATATTTCATTGGGAATCATCAGTGGAAGTGTGTTTATGAAATCACTCCCAATTATCCATATATTTTTACACTTGATGTTTCCTCCTTTTTTCTCATGTACGAATGTTATAGGTGGAAATGTGTCAGATGGTTCCCTTAGCAGGTGACTAAGGGGCACCAATGATATGGTTCTAGTGATGTTTGTTAAAAGGATATCTAATTATCGGATCCTAAAAATTAATGGATCTATAGTTGACTCATGTATCCACCTCCATTATGTACATAATGTGGATATTTTCTAAGTCTAGAGATATGCATTCGAATTAGTTGGTGGTTGCAACAAGAACCACTGGCTTAACTAAAACTTTCTTTAGATGATGTGGACTCATTGGTTTCAGTGTTTGGATAACTTCACATGTTTCATCAATGATAGGGATCACACCATGTCAATGGTATTACCAGACCATTACATTCTCTACCTTATGTTGAATGTTTCTGGTAGGTTGGATCATTTTTTGACCCACAGGGGTTTCATCCATAGCTAATTTTCCAAAATGGTCGTGGGATAAAGACATGATCTCATTCATGAGTTGTTTTTGAGAGAATTATATTTAGTCAAAATATATTAAGGAAAAAATTAATTGGTTAGTGAATTTTTACAATCATTATGCATTCTCAATCAAATATGCATAGGTAACACAATTTTCCTTTTTCATTTTGTCTATTCTGCTTACATGGACTGATCAAATCAGGAAATCAATTATTTCTTGAGAACCCCAATTACATTTTTTCAACCAATAATTTTTATTATTTGATATATTCACATCATGTTCACTATTTTTTTTCATATAATGATATCTAATTCCTTTTAAGATCAAAATAGACCAATGAGAATTGGGAAATCTATACTTGATAACCTATGAATAAGATTCTGTAGTTAAATATTTCACGTTGGGTTCACCATTTTTTGTAGAAAACTTTTTGGGTTGCATTATGATTGATTTTTGGGGGTTGAAGGTGTTTCACAATCTTTCACATTAGGTTAACCATTTTTATCTTTTATAGAACCTCCCAATGGTTCCCAAATCCAAAACTAGGTATATACCTTTTTTCCAAAGATTAGAGGTCAATTAGGGTTTCATACCTAATGGTGATTAGGAATTCACATTGGTCGATGGGATGAGAGGTCGGTCTCATCACACCTTCTTGGGGGAATCATTACTTATTCCATGACCCTAGAATTTTTTAGATATATTGGTGAATATATTACTAATATTGATATAGTTTTGGTAACCATAATTGAATGATCAAGTGTTGAAACCATCCATGTGTAAGGGGGTATATTAATTATTCCATTAGTATGTATCAGAAGTTCTGCATTTGTTTCCCCTTAATGGGTAGCTACTCATATATTGATTCTATACAACCAAGAAATCTAGAATGTGTGTTCATCCCATGAGGTGATTAATATTTCAAGGATAGGATTGAACCTTTATGAGGCATATGATATATCCTTCTTATAGAAAGAATTAATACCCCTGTAGTTCGTTAAACCGATTCATTTTAACGTTATGATAAAAGGATATATATGGGTGAACATATAAGTAAGGTATTGAGATCTATCCTTAGGGAGTCATCCGTTTTATCATGGTTGTTGAATGAATTAGTATTATCATAGTATGATCATGTCCATGGTACTCACCTCGAGGTGGATGTACTTTTATTAGGGTAGTAATATCATTCCACTGATCCGGTATTACACACTGAGGTTTCCCTGGATAATAGAGATTCTTGATATGAATGATATGACCATTAAAAATACCTATACTCACATAATTCATGCTTTTTGTGAGAAATAAGGGAAAATAATTCATTAGTCTCATAAAATATGGATACAGGAATTACACATTAGGGTATCCCTACAAGATATTTTATATGATGCTTGTTCCTTAGGAAGGCATCCTATTTGTCATAGTTTTGGTTAGAATTAGAGTCATTGTTGTTGAGTTAAATTCTCAATCCAATGATGGATGAGGAAATATGATTATCCCATTGGATAGATTAGGTCTCAATGGTTTGGATATTGGAGAGATGTAGGTACTTACACTAAGGTGGATTCCCATTAGAGCTTAGGCCTTAGGGAGGTGTCCTACATATCATGGTTATGGAAGGAATCATATTTCTCCTAGTTCAATTTCCTTCTCAATACTCTGGTGGATGAGGAAGAAATATATTCCCATGGAAGAGATTGATTTCCTATGGTTGGAATGTCATAGACATGGGGAATATGCACCAAGGTGTATTCCTATTTGAGCTCAAGCATTAGGAAGGCATCCTACATATCCTGGTTATAGCAAGAATCAGATTCATAATAGTTCAATTTTATTAGGGCTTAAAAACTACGGTTTCCCTTATATATTCACTATATAAG
This sequence comes from Viscum album, assembly GCA_963277665.1. NCBI lineage: Eukaryota > Viridiplantae > Streptophyta > Magnoliopsida > Santalales > Viscaceae > Viscum > Viscum album. Next base: position 717,890,032 of record OY728140.1, on the reverse strand, counting down.
GTTATCAAGTGTCAGGATTTCTGGTTGACACATCCTGATTGCATTCCCAGTATGTCTGATTATCGGCCCAACATTTTTGATGATGTATGGACATGTCCTGGTTGTCTAACAAACACATCCACAGAAAATCGTGTGATCAATTTGACTAATCAAGAGGAAATCACATGATCAATGGTTTCATTTACATATACCATCGCATGATCAATTGTTACATGTCTATAAAGTGTCTCACGACTTGGATAAAATGTCTGGAGGGTCTACGATGACTTGGCTAATATTTCTGGAGGGCATTACAAGACCTAGATGAGGAAGTCTACAAATGTCCCGAGGGTGTATCAAAGAATTTTAGAGGACTTCTAAACATGTATTGATGGCTAGTGGTCATTTCTAAACACAATAACACAATCCAGACTGACACATCCTAGTGACATTGCATGAACTTTATGACATGTCCTGGTGTCACCACATAACCTGGGTGACATGTCTGGAGAACATTACATGATCAAATTATGAAAATCATGGAGGATTTTTGAATTACTCGAGGGAAATTTCTATAGGTTGTCGTTTGATTTACTTGATGTGTACAGGAGACATTGAATGATCCAAATAGCATGTTAAGGGATTTTCACATTATTCGGGTGACAAGTCCCAGTGTTGTCTCATGATCTGGGTGGGTAATACCAAGTGCATAAAGATCAGTCAAATTTCCTTTTCATAAGACTCCCATATTTTATTAGTCTTTATTATAGACTTATTTCATTTTTTCCATAGGTTTTTCTAGTGTTGGATAATTTTAGGTTTGGTGTAACCTAGCTGACAGGTGAGATCTCCTTCATGTAATCAAGCTGACATGTCGTAATTCCTATGTGTGATCTATAAAGTGATCATAAGATGTTCCTATGTATGTCATGTGACCCATTTGGTTTCTACCATAATTTTACCAATCATAAGACCATGTTATCATGTTACTGAATACTCCAAGAATTAATCTCCTGTGCTTTTATGTGTGATGGCCCTCTAAATGCATTTTCCATACTGAGGGAGAGGGGTTTGTAGGCCTTGCCACCCAAGTGATATGCTACCTGACATGATATTTATCTCATGATTCACATAATCCTACCATGGGTTATCCATGGCGTCTTGTGATATTCAAGGACTGTAATAATGTTCAGATTTTTACATTTGTATAGAACCTATGATAGTTATATAGATTTCATCTAACCATTTGGACATGTCAAGGAGATTTTATATGGGCAAGGAAATATATCTAGGGGTCTTAAAGTTATTAGTATGCCTTTTTAAAGTCCTTCATGTGACCGAATAAAACTTTTATAAGGTCTTTTGTGAGACAAATGTGGCTTTCCAGGGTGATTCATGAGATCGGGTCGACATGTCTAGCAATCTTTGCAAGATCATGTTGGCCTATTTAGGTGAGCCTGCTTTGATCAATGAGGATATCTTGTGGAATATGACCCCTTTCTCATGAATCCCAATATATCCTCACTTTTTAATAAGCATCCTCCATTTCCCCTTTTATATCCTTATTTATCTTATATGTTTTGGGGATCTCACAAATCCATGCCAGTGTTGTTGAGAAAAATCACTATGCTTGTCTATGATGTTTCATGTGACCAATAATGGATCTTGTGGTCATTTGTGACCATTAGCATGGAAAAATACTTTTCTTATCTCTGATGTTGGTGTGGATGTTCATAATCGAATGGATGTGTCCAAGACCCTTCTCTTGATGAAGGGGATATGTCAGCATGATATCTCATGATAAGGTCGACATGTCAGGGGATTTGTGAGGTCTTATGAACCATATGATAATTCTGTCTGAATATTAACGACTGCATAAGGTCTATGAATTTTTCATTTTTTCATCCTTTATTTTGATAATGTTTTTAAAGATTATAGGTGACCTTTAGTTGAAAAGTTTCATGACTCATAGGAACTCATTTGGAAACTTATGGATTATCATTGAGGGTCTTGGATGCCTTCGAAAGAATATAGAGGCTTCTCCAAGGGGATTCATGTAGTATTATGAATATCATGAACTATGAATGAAACATTCCAAAGAACTTCTAAAGGTCACTTAATGGAATATCTTTTTGATGGTTACATGATTAGTGTGTCCTGTACTCATTATTTTCCTTTTCCATACTCATAAAATAATAATAATGCATCATGTATTTATTCCCTTATATTTTTTGATTCTCTATTTGAGGGAATCAACAAATGACTCCCCCCCCCCAGAGCGACGTTCGTAGTGACAAGGGATCGATTATGTGGAAAGTAAATACCCTGCAGAGTCATTGGGGCTATCACGGTGGTAATTGAGTTATCATGCAGGATACATCAGGTGTATCAGTGGTATCAAACTAGGTTTTCCCATGAGTGTAGTGAGTGAACAACTAAGTGTGAGGTTGAAGATAATAGGGGAACAACATTGAATGATTGTGGTTCACGAAATTAGACTATTGCAATTATCTACATCCCTTTTTAATCAGATGAATAATTAAATGAGAGGAGAAGTCCCACATTGATTTTAAGAATTGTGTCGCTCCACATAATAAGTAATTACATGGCATCTATCCCTCGATTTTTTAATGGGTTCGACACCTGTAACACATGCCCCAAACCTCACTGACCGCGCCCTCCAAAAATGTTGGCTATAAAGGGACACCTGAACAAACCTGTGCATGCACCATGTGAGATATACTTTCTCACATCCACACTACTCAGTCGGATGGCTAGCTAGATCCTTGACAATAGTTGAGGTGACTCTTGTATGTTCTCAGGTTGAGCGGGCATGCCAGTTGGTTTAGCAAGTGCTTAAGTTGAGTTGGTCGGCCAGTTGGGTTAGCTGGATTATTTTTTTGGATAGGGGGGGTCTATAAATGGATGAGGTACAAGAAATTTATTCCATTATACATTATATACCATGACTATATTCATAAAATATTCAACCATCATGTCTTTCCTGCAATGCATACTGGTATTTTCACACAGTCTTACACTATTTGAAATCTTCAATGTCAAAGTGCATATTACACAATTATGGGTGTCAGTAATATTTCTTTCTAAACTCTGTATTTATCAATTGTGGATTTATTTTTCAATAATCATATGAATTTATTTTTTGGTACATAGAAATTTTAATCATAGTTGTTTCCATGCATATTATATTAGTCATATAATTTTTCAAAAGATTCAAATGTCTTTTTGGTGAACAATTATTTTGTTTAAATTTTGATAATTCTTGTAATTTCATCACCTTTGTTTACATTTTATCATCTGTACTAAAATATTTATATATTTTCAATAGTGTTAAAAATTATTCCATGATATGTGCTCAGACATCAAATTACACCAGAATTTAGCAATAAGCCTCCTCTTTTTTCTTCAAGATGCTGTATATAAAGATTTAATCACTTATTGTGTTTCGATGGAAAAAAACCCCTTTAATTTATCTTTATGTGGATTATTTTCTTGGATATTGAAAATTTAAACCTTTATTTTTTGTGGTATTCTGTTTATTTTATCCTTAATAAATTTTCCACATGTTGATTTATCACCTTCACTACGAGGCAATATTGAATTAGTATAAAAAAACCATCTACATTCTGGGTTAGCTTTTTTAAAGAGCTAGTTAAATGATGATCATGGGATGATTCCAATCTATTTTTACCACTAATATTAGTATTTTTATATCCATATTCCTTAATAGAAATTTCTAGGGAAATATATTCCATATTAGTTACTCAAGAGGGTAGGTCTTGTATCTACTCAAGATCCTTCAATTTCTCCTCATATCCAAGGAACTTAAAATTGTTGTATTTTTTCATATCATTAGGTGATCTTAAACTTTCTTCCAAAGAAATATTTATTTTATTGTTATATTTTTAATTCATTTTTAGATATTATTTTAATGATTTATCAATCCCTTTTAATTTTATTTTCTTAACCTCTTTTTGAGAATCCTTAATATTTATTATGTTTTTTACAAATTTGTAGATTCACGGATAACTTTGTAAAATATTATTTCAAAAACCACTTTTTCCCAAATAAAACATTTCAATTTTTATTATACTAGAGAAAATATGTTATTGAAAATTTATACAATTTTATCCTTTTTATTGATAAATTATTTGAGATAAATAAAAGTAAAAAAATATTACTTATTATTTCATCTATTTCTTAAACTTTCTATTCTATCTGAGCCTTTTCAGCAAGGATTTCCATGATGATATAAAATATATAAGTTTTTAATTTTGTATGATCGTTAATAAAATAATTTTTAACATTATAGTAGAGGCCATAAATTATACTCCAACCTCATATTTTTTATACACTTAACAAATTTAACTTTTTTCTCTAAATATGAAACTTCTCAATAGATTTGGTAGATAAAAAAATATTTATTGGAGAAACACCAAGTAGTGATAAATCTATTTAAATTGATATATTTCTTAATTTATATTCTTCCATTTTCTTCTAATTATTTAGGGGTTTTGGATAATACCGTCAATTTATAATCAACCAACATTGAGATTGAGTTATCCATACATAACATATCAATGTTTTCTTGAAATCAAAAATTCATATATAGAAAAAAAACAAAATGAAAAATTGGATCCAATTAGAGGACACCTACTGAGATATAATCCTATGTAAATTTCCTAGGTTAGGGGGATCATTGAGGGGTTAGGGTTGAATTTGTGATCTTTTTTTTTGAAATTTCAATTTTAATTCAACCTACAAGGTCTGTTAAATTTTCAATATTAACAAATTATGTTTCTCAACATGACCCAAATGATGTAGGAAAAACCTCACAAAAAATTATTTTTAAATTGTTTTCCATATAGATATTATTCCATTACATGATTGGTTAGATTACCCAACCATATATTCTTACATTATTAATAAGAGTGGTTACATGGCATATTATCAAACCATTATTACACACTATCCATTCATATGGTCTAACAACCCACTAGAGGGCCTTTATACAATATCTCAAAGGTATAATCCTCTCACTTGTTTTATATTTCACATAGATCAATCCTTTATAATTGATCGACTACCTAAAATAATTGGTGAATAAATACTTTTATAAATCATAATGTACAACCTTAGTGACTCCATCCTCTTGTTGTACAAGACACTAACCTTTATTTTCAATTAGTCATCTTCAAATTACCTTAGTTAAACTAATTTTATGATATAATTGTATCATATTCCTCATTTTATCCTTTTAATTCTTATTCCTTAATTTCAATTGATGTTATTATTTTATGTATTATTTAAATTTCACCATCTAAAGCTATATATATTTTCTTTAAGTAATATGAATACCAAATCTCACCAATTATTATAATACTCCTTCACACATTATATGCATATAATCATGAATATTGTGTTTCTATTTTGATTTGGAATCTCCTCAAATTAAAAAAAACATTCCCAACATTCAAAATCATTAAAATTCATATTAAATTCTCACAAGAGACTCAATATATATTACTTCATTTTAGATCTCTATAAATCCACTTCTTTAATTAAATTTCAATCCCTCACCCACAAATTCATGAACCCATGCATTGTAATGGGTCTGTGTGCCTAATTTCTTAGATTACTTCTCAAATATTCCTATCATAAATCACATTTATTTAGATTAATTGTGATATTTTAAATCCATTATGATCAGTGAAATGTCATTTTAATTGAATATGAATTTTTAGAATATTTATTCTTTTTTATTATTCTATTTCCTCATATTTTCGTTTTTATACATTGTTAGAATATTTTCAAGTATAAAAACATATAATGTCACATACTACAATTAATCGTACACAAGTTTTTTATGAATTTTAAATAGGATCTATAATTACATGAACATGTTCCAATGAATTATTTGTAGATGTGGGAATGATACATACACGAAGTAAAATAACGTATATGAAAAATAGTTCACTGATACGTATATATGAAAATCACATAACTAAGATGTATCATAATATGATATAAACCATTTTAAATATTTTAATTATTTTAATTTTATATAAGTATTTATGACACACGCATAATGAAAAATAATATAAAAATAGAGGACATTGACTCATACATAGAGTCTGAGAATTTTTAATATTTTTAATAATCATAATAAATACATTATATTAATTAATTAATCTCAGAGCCACTTTTATTTATCTCATTATCTCATATTTACTCTAAATGTTCACTCAAATCTTCCAAATCATTATCTAAATTTTTTGTCCCATGGATAGTCTTTCCAAACATCTCACAACTTCAGATAGTTATCTCCAACCGCTAATATTAATTATCCAATATCCCCACTAGATAGTTTCATCTAAATCAACATAAAAACTATTATAGACAATGTTTATTCATCCATCAATAATATTCCTTGTATTCTATGTAGATCATCTCCACAATCAACTCATATAGATGGTTGATAATTTATTATTTATAGCCAGGATATTTAGGATAATTGTAGCTTGCTTATTTATTCCCTTTGTCTATAAATACTATAGAAGAAACTATAATGAATTATTCATTCTCTGTTATATTTATGATGGTAGTATCATACTCACATTTTAACACATGTTGAAAACTTCATCAAAAACTTATAATATCATTTATTACAGATAAAAATTTTAATCCACATGATCTTTTCAATATCCACTTTTTTTGTCTTTTAAACAAATCATACATCTCCATGTTAATATATGTGTCTCAATTAATTACTTATCCAACTTATGGTAAATATAATCCAAATAATATAGGTGAAGTCATTCTCTAAGGAAAAATATCTTACCCTTTTTTATCAATAATCACAACACATTCAACTTGTTGAGAGAATAATGATATCACATGTTTCTTAGAATGGATTCAGACTCCATTAAACTCTATGTATTCTTAGAATATCCCAATATAAAAAACTATTGGATAAATATAGACATTTAGGTTTTCTATGAATTAGTTTAGTATGTTATACCATTAAAAATTTATATTTTAGAGTCCATATAAATAGATTTATAAAGAAATATTTATCCTTTACTCATCTCAATTAAACATATCAAAAAAATTCAATTTCATGATTGATAACTCCCCAATATTATCATAAACCCACACTCATCATAAAATATATCTCTAATATTAACCAAAAAATTGAATATAATGTAATTAAAAAATTTAATTTTATTTTGTTCTAGAAGATCAGTATTGCCTGAAAATAAAATCTTTTTGTAAACATACTCTCACTATCCCCCATTAAGGGATTCACTCCTACCAACTCATAAACATTATAAAACTCACTCTATGATGGACCTCTTCTTTCTATTGTACAATGTTTTAAATTTCATTGAGATACCCCTTTATCCTTTCTCCTTCAACTTCATTAAATTTAGTACAAACACAAAAGATTAAAAGAAAAAGGAGGGAATTTTACTTGACATTTAGTAATAGTATCATTATTGAGAATTATCTATCAACCATGATCTTCCATTATTTCCTTTTTTGACATTAAGAGATATATTTATGAAAGATTTACTTTTTTGTTTCTAACTTTTAATTTCCTATGGTGACATATAAATTTTCTTCTAATTTTCAACTTTATCCTTATATGGAATGATTTTTTAAAATTATACATATAAGAAAATGCATTACCTAGTGTTTTCAACATTCTTACAATAAAAACTTTATTAGGTAATTGGATTTTTATATAATATTTCAGGCCATATATATGTTGTCCACACCTTTAACAAAGATTATCTAGTTTTTCCATGTCATCAAAATTGGTGAACCTCTCTTGAAATTTTATCTCATCCTATGAAATACTTTATTTCCAATTATCATAATAATCATCTTATAATTTATCCATCAATCTATCAATTTCAAATTTATTTGGTCTAATAGTCTAACACTTATATACATTTTCATATTTCTTAGAGTTTTAACATAATTTATTATTATCTTTTTTCTTATCTTTTTTATGAAACACATTTATACTTTCATCTAGAATGTATTAAATCGATGTAGTCTTCTTGTTTCCCTCTTTATTTTTTACCTTTTCAAATTAAATTTTCACTCATTAATTTTTTTAATCTAATGAATGTTTTTTTTATGTCCATAGGTGTCTCTTTTTCCCATAATAGAAGAACCTCTATTTGGGAGTCAAATCCTTTTCATCCTTAATTTTATATTCCCTTGGTGTTTCTTTCTCTAATTTATTCTTTTCCATACACCTCACTTCCCTTTATTTTCTCCCATGTATGATTAATCATTCTTTATAACACACTTTTATATCTATTAAAACCCTATTTTTCATCATCATGGGACTTTTTCTTGGTTTATACAAACTATAACTCATTATAATTTTGGAAACACATGTTCCAATAATCACAGAAATTCTAAAAACATTCAAATCTATTCTTATTGAAAAACATTTTATTTTTTAGTAGATATTGACAATTAATAGAGGGGATTATCTTTTCTCCATATTATATCCACTTACTCCAAGATTTATATATTCTATAGAGTGTGAATATTTTTACAGACACTCAATTTATCTACTCTGAAACCTCTAACAGAGCCAGTAATTTCCAATAAACTTCCTCCTTTTTATTGTATATTTTTTGTTTACATATTTAATTATTTATATTTTAGGTGGTAAAAACAACATTATGGGATCTTATAAGAAGGATGATTTTATTGGATATATTAACATCCATCCTTGATGTATTATTTTCCATTTTTTCATTTTTATTCATTTAAAAAATTGCATCTCTAGATTTAGAATCTATACTAGAAGGTACAGTTGCATTTGTAAGAATATATTCATATAGTGTTTGGGTACCCCTTTTCAAATATATTATTCTAGGATGATTATATAATGATTAAAATATATTATTTACACTAATATGAGTTTTTATCTGTGACCCACATTATATTTTTGTTTGGAAACATATCTCTTATCAAGTACTCAGAAAGTTCAATGTTTTACTAACTTGTGATCCTACTATTTCACCTCAGTTTCGAGACACATAATGCTGAATGAATTATTCTCATACTCAAATAATCTAATATTTTATTCCCAATACTTCTTTAAAATCATTATCTATTATTAATAAATTTTTTATTCTTGTAAAGATTTATAATTTTTTATTTATTTAACATCTATTTGAGAATTTTTAACAATAATGGTGGTTTAAAAAAAATATATTCATAGATAAAATATAGAATCATATTCCAAACTATTTTATAATGTGTTTTTCCATCTATAAACACATTTACTTGGTGTTTATAAATATCAACTCCACAATTATGACATATAAGATGATGCTACATGAAGCAGTCCATCCAAGATATTTATGACTATAATAACTTAATTTCTATTCTCTGTATTATTAAATACAAGGATATTATCCTCAAATATTTGTTTATTATATTTTATATTATTTAAGGAAATAAAAACCTCACCTTTAAGAATATATTTTAATCTTATAAAAAATATTATTATAACATTTTGTAATGAAAAAAATTCAATCAATACATGGGTTCTTCAATATCCCCTTTTAAATTTGTCATCAATACCATTAATCAAATCCTTGTAAATTAGCACGACATAGTTAGTTTATTCTTCATCTTATTTAAAATAAATAAATTCAAAATAAGGGATTTTATTCCCATAAAACAAATCTTATGCATTTATTATCAAGAAATTTAGACTAGTCTAGTTTTTGAAATAATGAATACATAAAATGTGTCTTTTAAATAAACCATAATCCATTAAACTCTATATTTACTTGGGATAAGACGGTGTAGAAACCAAGATTCAATAAACCTAGAAATTAAGGGTTTAAATGAATTATTTCATCATGTGATACCATTCTTAATTACTCTTTCAGAAGAGTTTGAATATATTTTTAATGAAATATATATCCTACAATCATCCCAAAAACATATCAAAATAATTTGAGTATATGATAGATATCTCCCCTTTTTCTCATCTAACCAAACTACCCCAAAAAACATTAACCTAAACCAACCATTAGAGGATAATGTATTTTATATATTTTCATATTTTACCAAAAGTTTAACGCTCATAGAAAATTATATGTTTTTAACAAATTAGTCACACTATATCCCTTTAAATGGATGAAATATTTCAAACTCATCATCATGAATAAATTTACTTCATGATGGACATCTTAGTTGTAATATTTAGTGTTGACATCCTCATCCAACCCCATTTATATTTTCTTCTGCAATTTCCTGCACATTAGTACAAACATAAAATATTAATGGAATTAGGAGGAGATTTATCTTTCTCTTCAATATTAGAATAATGGCTGAGAAAGATCTCTCAACTAAGATCTTTCATTATTTTTATATTTGAAAATAGTAGAGGACTTCATGCAAGATTCAGTTATGTTTTTCAAATTATAAACTACATATGAAAGTATAAAAAATTTATTTTTATTTTTTTCTGTATAATTATATGGAATAGTCTTTGAAACATTAACTACTAGGGAAAATATATTAATAGGTGTTTACATTATTTTTTCAATCGAATACTTTTGGGAAATTACAATGGTTATAAAATCATTCAGACCATGTCTATCTTATTCACACCTCCAAAAAAAATCTATTAAGTATTTGGTACATCAATTTTGGTCAACCTCTCATGAAATTTTATTTCTTCATGTGAAATCACTTAATTCAAATTGTAAATAGAATAACCTTGTACATTTATAAGTTTCTATCCATTTCCAACTGATCTGGACAAATAATCAAACAATTATTCCTTATATACTCATATTTCTAAATGTTTCAAAATGTTTTATTTATAACTTTTATGTTACCCTTTTTAGGAAACATTTTCATCTCTTTAATAAGAATACCTTCAATATGTACAATATTCTATTTTTTCTCTATGATTGTTTCACTTTTTAGATTCAAATTTCATAATTTTGTTTCAATATCTAAGGCATATTTATAGTTATCTATAAAGTAAAAAAAATATTCCACATAAAAAGGAAAAACAATTTGGAATTGAAATAATTTTCATCTTATCTTTTATAATTTTTTTATTTCCATGATCAACATTATTCTTTTATTGAACACAATTATTTACTTTCTTTCCTCACAATGTAGATTCATCTATATTTCTAATATTAATTTGTATCAATTATGGATTTTTTTCAATAATAATATGACTTTTAATTGGTTGGTACATACCAATTTTCATATAATTTTGGTCCAAAATGTTTCACAAATCATAGGAATTTTCAAAGAATTTAATAGTTTTTAGGGTGAAAATTTTTTTTAAGGAAGTATGATACTTCATAGTATATATTATACATTTTTTATATTATCTCACATTTACTCTAATTAATATATATTTTATAGAGAGTATAACATTATTCTATTATATGTTCCAAAAATTCCAACTACATCAGTAAGAACCAATAAACCTCTTCCTTTTTCTTATATATGTATTCTATAAGGAATTAATCACTTGTTTCTTTTATGTAAACACCACAACATATGTATATTTTTAGGGGTATTTTTTCAAGGATATTAAAATATCCATCGTTGTTGTTATAGTGGTATATTTCCATTTTAACTATCCAATGTTGGGCATATTTTGACTTTACACATAATGATCATCATCATCATCATCATTGTTATAAAATTATTCAAGCAGAAATACAAACATCAGAAATTCCAGCCTAGCCTCATCAGCCTAGGGGGGGCCTAAAATAATGTAGACCTAGGGCATCGCTTCGAATTAAGTTCTCCCCCTCCGGCTTCAAAGAGTTAGCGTTGTGTAGACATGTGACATCGGGGCTTTGGATGTCACGGGAGGCCAAATAATCTGCAACTTTGTTCCCCTCTCTCCTTGTGTGCGTAACCTTCATGTTACTCTTGAGCAGTTCCTTGCATCGCCTAATGGTATAGATTACTGACCATGGAGTGGATCCTTTGTCCAGCAGAGAGCCATGAATGATCATCGAGTCCGTTTCCACGTGGGAGATGTCCATATCCTTCTGAACGCACAGGGTGAGCCCCGTAAGGAGAGCCTGGGCCTCTGCTTGAAGGGAACAACCCTTACCAAAGTGTGTCGTGAATACAAGGTGAACGCCTCCATCCGTGTTGCGGACCACTCCTCCTCCTCGCATAATTCCTAGGTTGTAGGATCCATCAGTGTTGAGTTTTAGGCCGTCTGCTGGGGGATTCCATTTCACCCACTGTCCTTGCAGCCCCACCCTGGGGGTAGCCTGACCCCTACCAGCCTGCAGAATACTTAGGCAAGTGACTTCCCTCCATCCCTTGATAAGGTGAACCCATTCCAAGAGGAGGCATTTAGATCGCACAATGATCGACCTCCCTGAGGATCCCTTCCCCTCGAATCTTGCTTTGTTCCTCGCCTGCCAAAGACACTAGCAGCCTGCACTGAAAACCGCCGAACGCGCCTTCCGTTCTGGTCCTCTGTCCGAGGACCCCTGGAACCAACTCTCAAGTGTCGCAAACCCTTGGTTCTCCAAGGGAAGATCTGCTGTATACACCCCGAAATACTGCCATACTGCCTTAGCCCATCCGCCTTCGAAAAATATATGGCTGGTGGTTTCCTCACTTTTGTTCCTACAGCACTGGCACCAAGAGGTGAGGCTGATTCCCATTTTCCGGATGCTCTCATCCGAAGGAATCGCCCGGTTCCTCACTCGCCAAACAAAGAAGTTATATTTGGAAGGAATGCCCTTGAACCACATTTTCTCATTCCAGCTATCACGCTGGTCCTGGGGAGTCGACATCCTTCGGAAGTCCCTTGCGTTGAATATACCCGTAAAGGAAGGAGTAAACACACATTTGTCTGGCTCAGAATTTATGAGGATAGAATCAAAAATGCCTTTCTGTTCAATATCCCGGACTGCGTTCACAAAACTCGGATAAGAGCACGCCTCCTTGAATGTGATCGAAGGCGTAGGACATCCCGGGAAGCCGAGTTCAGACCCTGCCCAGTTGCTGCTCCAGAAAGGAATGCTTCCGTTCCACACAATCCACCGAGAATGGGCTTGTAGGTTCGAAACCAGGGGGAAAATCATTCTCCAGAAGGGTGAACCCTGGATGCTTCCACTTGCTATACATTTGATGAAGTTGTGCCGCATGGTCCTCCCCCAGAGGGTCTGATTTTCCACGATCTCCCAGGCCAGCTTCCCATGCATGCCATGCACCGTTCCCTCAACACTCCTGACATTAATACCCCCCTCCTGAACCGGGCGAGCCATTCTCCCCCACGAGACCCAGTGCCTCTTCCCTTCCCCAGCTGCATCCCAAAGAAAACCTGCCAGAACCCTGTCGATGGCTCTTAGAACCCCTCTAGGCACTGACGAGGAAGCCAAAGCATGCACTGGAATGGATGACCGAATGCTGTTGATAAGGGAGATCCGTCCCCTAAAAGAGAGGAAGTGACTTTTCCAATTAAGAACCCGACCGGTGATCCTGATCACCATCTCATCATAGTCCCGGACTCTCAATCGTCCTGAAGAAATTGGTGATCCTAGATACTCCATAGGGAGGGCTCCCACCTGCATGTCCATCCTCCTGCACAGTTCCTCAACCATCCTTGCTGGGCAATTCCGGGAAAGATACAGTTTGCTTTTGTCATGGTTAATCAGTTGCCCACTCCAATGGCAATACTCTTTCAAGATTCCCCCAATGGCCGTCACAGATCTCCTCCCCGCATTTGAGAAGATAATCGTGTCGTCCGTGAACATCAGGTGCGAAGTGTGAAACTGTGTCCCCTTCCTCCGAAAAGGAGTGATACTTCCGTTGGAAATTACTTTGTTGAGAATCCTACTAAGTGTATCCTGCACAAGAATGAAAATACTCGGTGAAATCGGATCACCTTGACGTAAACCTCGGGTGGCCGTGAAAAACCCTCGAGTTTTCCCCATAAAGGACACGGACATCCAAGGTGAGCTGAAGCATCTGAAAAGGATATCTGAGGCCTTGGGAGATATACCCATGCATGTGAAGACCCTGTTGATAGAACCCCACTCTACTCTGTCGTACGCCTTGCTCATGTCCAGCTTCATGACCATATTGGATCCATAGGTCTTGTTGTTCAGGTCCTTAAACATCTCCTGTGCCAGGGCGATCGCTCCCTGGATTGACCTCCCCCTGACAAATCCATGTTGTTCAATGGATACCCACCGGGTCAAACACATGGCCAGTCTCCTGTTGATGACGCTCGCCAGGATCTTATAGGTGAAGTTACACATGCTCACTGGGCGGTACTGGAGTAGGGAGGTAGGGGCCTTCACCTTCAGGATGAGAACCAGGGTCGTAGCGCTAGCCACCCGTGGTAGAGATCCTCCTCTAAAGATATCCTTGACAGCGGAAACAATATCATCCTTGACAACATCCCACGAAGCTCTGAAGAATGATCCCGGGAAGCTATCCGGCCCTGGAGAACTACCCGGGTCAAGACTCAGCATTGCCGCATGGACCTCTGGCTCCTCTGGAAGCTTTTCCAAACAGGCATTCTCCTCGCTGGAGACACGGTTGGGAATTGAGTCCCACAGATCAGCTTCCCCACTCGGATACCCGCCATCCATCCTCGAGTTCCGGCCGGCGAGAAGTTCTTCAAAGAAGGAGGATGCCATGCCTCCCACTATGTCATTGTCATCCGTGTGCGTACCATCTTCCATCCTTATGTTTGGAATGATCGGCCTTCTTTTCTCCCTGATGCATGCATGGAAGTATGCCGTGTTCTTGTCTCCCTTGTTTAACCACTTTACCCTCGATCTTTCACGAGCCATTCGTTCATGCTTAAGCATTAGCTCTGCCATGCTTTACTTCTTGGCTGCAAGTTCATCAAAGACCCGGTCACTCCAAACCTCCTCCAGCTCGCCTTCCATGCGCTCGATCGCGCCCTTAAGATCATCCATCTATTGGTCAATATGGGGTAGGGCTCCTGCCCATGCTTTGAGGTCCTGTTTTAGGCGTCTGAGTTTGCTGTGAATGCCTACCCAGTGGAGCCCTTTCACTGGTTCCCCCCAGGAGTTCCTCACTAGGTTGAGGAACTCGGGGTGTTTCGACCAGTTTCCATAAAATCTGAATCTATCCGGAGGGGCCTGCTTGGGGTTCAGAGATAGGAGAAAAGGGGAGTGATCAGAAATACCACGTACCAGGTGGGTCACCTTGGAATTCGGGTACGCATCAATGGCATGCAGGTTCGCTAGGCATCTATCCAGCCGGCTCCAGCACCTTCTATTGCCTTTTTGGTTGTTGCACCACGTGAACGGATCCCCGGAGTACCCCATGTCCATAAGACCCTTACTTGCCATAAACTGGACAAAGTCTGTACTAGCACGACGAGGAAACACCCCGCGCCCCTTTTTCTTAGCTGGTTCGGTGATGGTATTGAAATCCCCCCCCAACTATCCAGGGGTCCGCTCCCGGATCAAAGCTGCTCAACTCTTGCCACAGGGATCCCATTTCCGAAGGGTCACAACTCCCGTAAACAAAGGAAAATAGGATAGAAAACATGCATGTCTTCACCCTCGCCGTGATAAATTGATCCCCTGCCTGTATTAGATCCACCACTCCCTCTCTTTTCCAGAATAACCAAATGTGCTGGTTATTTGGGAAAGCTTGCATGAACCCCTGCATTCTGATCAGATTGGCACACTGCTGGATTTTGTTCGAGTTTTGTTTGTGTTCCAGGACCACTGCAACCAGTGCTTTGTGCTTTTTGATTTCCGAAGATAAGAAATATTTTTTAACTCTTGCCCCGAGCCCCCGAGCATTCCAAATAATAATGGGTAACATTAGTTCCCCTCCCGCCCGGCTTTGGCCCCAGGCGACTTGGTCTCCAGAGTGAAGGAGCGGCATTCACGCGGTTGAACCCTTTGTAGAGAAGCTTTGGATCTGGTACACACCCCCGAGCTTGGACCCTCAGGGATTGGGTAGGGGGCCTTCATGGGAGAGATGATCTTCAAGGTCCTCCCCCTGGTCGCACTAGGGGGCGGCGACATCATGGGACGTTTCCCTGACGCCCGCAGTGTCTGACTGGACGGCTCTGTTGTCCTAGTAAGGTTTGGCTTAGGCCAAGCACAACCCCGCTGACCAGAAAACTCAAGGCCTGGGGAGGATACTCGCTTTGGATCAGGAGGACCCGGGAGCTTCTTCCTTTCCGCACCAGGGGAGGAGAATGGCAAGGGACAGAGACCAACCACCGACGAAGGCTGGCTGGAAAGAGATGCAGGCCTGACGTCAAAAACTGCTCCATACTTGAAAACCCCTTCCAACACCGGGCGCGAGACCGCCGGCTCGACCCCAACAGCCCGCACACCTGCAGCATCAGCAACCAACCCTGGGGAGGAGGGGATCGAAGCCGAAGGGGCCAACCTGCCTGCCGAACCCCGAACGACGAACTCCAAAAGACCGCCCGACAAGAGCATCTGGCAAGGTCCTAAAAACCTCCCAGCCACTCCCACCAACCAAGCTGGCAGGGCCCTACGAGAGCGGCCCCCCATGACCATGCCCGAAAGGCCATCATCCTCCGAAGGGAGGGGAAGAGGGGAGCGCTGCGACTGAGCCGGGGCCAAGGGAAGATCCACAGCCGTAGCAAGTGACTGGGAGCCGGGAAGAGGGCCAGCCATCCTAAGATCAGGAGCACCGGGCCGCTGGAAGGGCCTGAAATCATCACTGGGGAACGTTCGGCACCGACGCTTGCACGAAGTCAGGGAGTGCCCTTGGATTAGGTAGGAAGAGCAGAACCTAGGGTACACCGGGAAAACCACATCTTGGGACCACACCACCGACCCCTGAACTTTAAGGGAATGTTTCTCCGGGATGGGCACGGACAGATCAAGCTCGATGCACAAACGGGCGACCGAAAGATCAACCCCACACCGAGTTCTCTCGTCCAAGCACAGGAAACCACCAAGGGAGTCACCAATGGCTCGGAGGAAAGCGCCGTTCTGAAAGGGAAGAGGGAGCCCAGGGAGGCTGATCCAGACCGCCGCCTTCGGGCTTTCCTTGCCTTTGTGGGCCTCCAACGACCACCGCGCCAGGCTAAACTGCCACCGACCCACTCTCCGGGGGGCACAACACCACGCATGGACAAAATCCTCCTCCGAAGAGAAAACCAGGAAAAAGGAGAGACGATGGAAGGCAGAGACCCGAACCAGAGACTTCAACCCCCAGGAGTCCACCCACTGCTTGAAAACCTGAAGAGAAGGTTTGGCGGCACCAAACCTAGCCACTAGCGTCCAGCGTAGACCAGCCACTGCCCCCTCAAACTCCGTGACCGGAAAATCCAGAGACAGACCCGAACCATCCCTCGAGACCGCCGGAGCCGCCGGGGGAACCTCAGGGAAGCAAGGAGGCTGGAAGGAACAAGAGGGGCCGCAGAGCGTCTCTTTGAAGGAGAGTACTTGCCTACAGGGACTGGAGGGGGAGGGGACGCCAACCTCCAGAGGGCGAGGAGGACCCCCAGGTTCCAAACCAGGTCCGGGGACGGAGACCAGCGTCGCCTGAGGGACCGGCGGGAATCGCGCAGGGGGTCTAACGGTCGGGAAAATTTGAAAACCAGGCGGCGTGTGAGGCGCGTTGTTTTACGGAGAAACCATCTTGGGATAGGCTACTCGCGGTTTGACTTTACACATACACTACCATGAATATTCCATTATTACAAAAAAGTCATCTAAATTTTGGGTTATCTATTTCAAAATTCTTGTTTAGGTTTTGTAATGGGATGATTCCAATCTATTATTTACACTAATAAGAGTCTTTTTATATCCATGACCCTTAATATAGTTTTTTGTGTAAATATATTCTCTATTAGGTACAAAGGAACTTTGATATTCTATTTAATCAAGATCCTTCAATTTATCCTCAAGTTCAAGACATATAATGATGATGGAGTTTTCAAATCCTAACTGATCTAAAACATTCTTCCAAATCATTATTTAACATATTATAATATTATTCATTCATTTTATTGATTATTGGAAAGAGTTATCAAGAAATTTTAATTTTATTTCTTTAACCATTATCTGATAATCATTACAATTTATTGGCATTTAAAAAATCAAATCCATGAATAACTTCCACAAATATTATTTTAAACACCACTTTCTAAAAAATACACATTTACTGTTCTTTTTTAATAAGGTAAAATAATTTATTTCCATGTGATAACAGTTATTCCTTTTATTTGATATGTTCTTTGAGAGAAATGCACATTCAAGTCTTCTAACTTAGTGCTTGATCCATTTAAAAAACTGATTCTAGATAAGCATTTTCATCAAAGAGTTCCATAATAATAAAAAATATATAGGTTTCCTCTTCATTATGAACATTATTAAAATAAATTTTAACATCAAATTAGTGGCCTTAAATTATCATCCTAGACTCGACTTCCTTATACACTTGAAAACATTAACTTCATTTTCCAAAAATGATAATTCTTAATATATTTTTTTGATATAATATTATTTCTTAGAGAAACTATAGGTAGGGATAAATCCTTTTTTCAAAGGAAATAATTCTCAGTTTCCTTTAATTAATTTTCTTCCTATTATTCTGGGTTTTGGGTATAAACATCATTAAATAATCAATCTATATGGAAAATTAATTATCCATATATACCATCTGAATATTTTCTATAAATATAAACTTCATATAGAGAAATTAAAAAACAATAAAAAAATAGATACAACTAGAGGATATCTAGTTAGAAATAATTTTATTTAATGTTCCTAGGTTTTGTGGACCACTAAGAATGTGAGGGTGAATTAGTTATGAATATTAATGAAATTTCCAATTTAATTAAACCCATTAGACCAGATAAAGTATCAATCCTCACTTGTTATGTTTCTCAGCCCTACCAAAATGATGTAGTAAACAAAAGGCACAGAACATGAGGATTTTTACAAGGTTTTTCATTGAAATCATACTTTATTCGATGATTGGTTTGATTCCACAACCATATATTATTATACTATTAATGTGAGAGATTATATGGTATAGCATCCCACCATTCTTACACAACATCCCATTATGTGGTCTATTATCCTAATTGAGTGCCTTGATACTATATCACATAGTTACCATCCTCTAATTTATTTTAAAATTTTTTCATATAGATTGGTCCTAACATTTTGATTGACTACATCATAGAATCAGTGAATGGATTCTCTCATCAACCATCATGTAGAACCGAAAATGACCCCCCTTTAGTGTGCAGAACACACAAACATTTACATTCACCTAATCTTCCTAAAATAACTCATTTGATCTCAATATACGATATTATTATATCATAAGCCGCATTTTTATTCTTTATCAATAATAATAGGGGTTATTATTTTTGGTATTGTATCTGGTTCAACATCTTCTCCTACAGTGATTTTATTTAATTCCTAGAAATCTCGAAGATCGCCAATTATTCTTTTCCTCATTCATATTTTATATTCATATAGTCATAAATATTTTGTTTCTATTTTGATTTGACAAATCCTTACAAAAAGACAACAAATAATCTTATCATAATTAAAATTCATTAAAAGTAATTATTAATTATCTCAAAATATTCAATATATTTTATTTTAAAATATTTATAAATCAACTTATTCAATTAAAACGGGGATTATCCCTAATAAAAATAAAAAATAAGGCCTTTGGGCCATTCGGGCATTGGGATTTGGTTGTGTGTCTTACGACTTAGAGTCTTTATCAAAAATTATTCATATTAAATATCAATAATTATAGATTAATTGTGGCGTCTTAAATCCATGAAGTTTAGTGCAACATTATTTGATTTGAATATCATTTTCAAAAAATATCGATTCTGATTTATTCTACTATTTCCTTATATTTTTTAAATTATGCATTATTGTAATTTTTCATAGTGTTGACACGTATGATTTCATATATTGAAATAACTCTTAAACAAGTTTTCAGTGACTCATACAGAGTCTCTACAGTGACTTGTATACAGTCTAATGACTCATTTACATATGTGGAAATGAGATATACACATAATAAAGAATATATATGAAATATAGTTCACTTATGTACAGATATGAAAAGCACATAATTCATATGATTCACACAAAAATATTTCACCTTTAAAAAATTTAAAATAATTTTCTTGTATGTAGGTATTTATGACACACGTATTATGAAAAATAACTTATACACTGAATCCAATCAAGCATACAAAGAGTCTGATAATTTTTCATATTTTTAATAATTGTTATAAATTCCTAACACTCTATAATTAATCTCATGGTAACATTTATTTATCTTAAAATATCAAATTTACTATAAATAATCATCCAATAATTCCAAATCATTATCCAATTCTTCAATCACCTTGTTGGTCTTTCAAATCCTCTCATAACTAAAACTACAATTTTTCTTCCTTAATGTTAATTATTTATTCTCTCCACTAGTTGTTTTCTTTTAAATCACCAAAAGAATATTATAGATAGTGTGCCTTTATCCATCAATAGTGGTCCTTTTTTTCCATGATAACTAGCTCCACAATAAACACATATAGGGAGTTTTTACATGAATCTTTCTAGCTAATATATGAAATATATTGGAATCTCACTTATTTATTCTCATTGTATATAAATACATGGGAACAAACTCAAATGACTAGTTCATTATTTTTTCTTTTTTTATGGTAACATTACACTCACCAATCATCACATACTTTCAGATTCATAGAAACTGTATTATAGTCATTATTATTGGAAAAATGAAATCTACAAATAAGCTCTTAAATCTCCGCCATTTTAATTGTTTTTGAACCCATCAAACAAATCCATGTGAATATTTGTGCATCATTTATTTACTTCTAAAATTCCAAATAATATAGTGGATGGTATTCTCTTCAAAATAATATCTTCTTCATTTCTAACCAAAATTTAAGACTATTCCACTTGTTGATATAATGATGAAATCACATCTATTTTAGCAATGATACATCTTCCATTCAACTCCGAATCTTCTTGGGTTAACCAAATGTATAAAACAAGGGTGAATAAACTAAGACATTATGGCTATACATGAATCAATTTATGGTAATATACCATTAAAATTATTTATTTTTGCATGATTCTAAATCTATTTATTGATAAATATTTATCCCACACTAATCTAAAAAAAGATATAAAAAATGTTCATGTTCATGATAGATAACTCCAATGTTTTATCATATAACAACACTCCCCCTAAAAAAATATTTAATATTAACTAACAAAGGTAATATGATGTAATAGACATGCCTCATTTTTATATTTATCTAGAACTTCAATATTAATATAAAAGATAATTTTTCAGAAAACATACTGAGATTAGCCACCCATCACGGGATAAACTCCTACTAACTCATCATCATGATATGATTTACTCCAAGATAGAACTTTTGTCTATGTTGTATAGTGTTTAGAATATCATATAACACACCCTTTCCCCCTTATCCTTAAATTTCTTTCATGTTAGTACAAACACAACATACTAATGGAATAAGTGGGTATTTTCCATGATCCTTAGTAATAGTAGCAGGGTTGACAATTATATGCAGACCATAATCTTATATTATTTCCATAATTTATATTAGGGGTCCTCTTCATGCAATATTTTTTGTTTTTCTGACTCTAAATTTACTATGGTTTTAGAGACATTTTTACTTATTGTTTTATTATCCTTATGTCAAATGGTTTTTTCAACATTATCCATCTAAGAAATTTTATTACATAGTGTTTTCATAATTTTTAAAATAAACTACTATTGAGATAATAGAATTTTCAAACAATCTTTTATACAATAACTAGATTGTTCACATCATCTGCATAGATTATATTATGTTTCTAGTTCATTAATTTTAGTAAAGCTCACATGAAATTTGATCTATTTAGGCGAAATCAATTATTTCCATAAAGAACTATAATATTCTTATTATTTCTCCATCTATCGAGACATTTCTGATTGATATGTTCAAAGAGTCTAACACTCCTTTACATACTCAAATTTCATGGAGTTTTCACATAATTTACTCATAAATTTTGTGTTATATTTTTTTAGGAAACACATTTACCTATTAATTTGGAATTTATTCAATTAATATAATCTTATTAGTTATCTCTTGGATTGTTTCCCTTTTCAAATTCAATTGTCTCTCATTAATTTTTATATCTAAGGTCTGTTTTCTATGATCTATAGTGTGTTTATTTTTTCCATAATATAATAATATCCATTTGGGAATGAAATAATTTTAATATTTAATTTTAGACTTACTATTTGTTCCCCTCTTATATTTTTTTACATATTTATTCACTTTATTTTCTATCAAGGATGATTCAAATTTCTTTATAACTTTATTTTTTCTATATTATAGACCTATTTTTACATCATCATATAGATTTTTTTAGGTTGGTACAAACTATAACCAATTATAATTTTGGAGAAAAATGGTTCAATAATAACATAAATTTTATGTAATTTAAAATTTAATCATGTTAAAAAAAAATTTCTTTTATAGTGGAGCTTTGTATTTGTTAAATATTCTCCTCCTTTCTCCATCTTTTCTCCACTGACTCTAGAACTACTATATTCTATAGATAGAAAATTCTTAAAAACACTCAATTTCTCTATTCCAAAAACTCAAGTATAATGAGTAAATTACAACAAACCTCCTCCTTTTCATGAGGATTTAGTCCTAAATTATTTAATTGATTAAAATGTTTTAGTGGAAACACCACCCTTTTGGGATCTTCTTAGGAGGATACTTTTCCAGGATATGCTAACATACCCCCTGATAGATTTTTTTTAATTTTTATTTATTCAATTTTTTTTATTTATATTTAGCATCTATACAATAAGTCACATATTTATTAGTGAAAAATATATTCATTTAGTCTTTGGGTCATCCTTTTCTAAGATATTATTCTAGTTTGATCGGGAGATGATACAAAGATATTATTAAAACTAATATGAGTTCTTTTTGATCCATGCATCACATTATAAATTATTTTTGAAACAACTTTTTTATCAGGTACTTAGAAATTTCTATATTTTACTAACTCAATATCCTTTAATTTCACCACATGTTCAGGACACATAATGCAGAAATGATTCTTGTCATTCTCAACCAATCTCAAATTTTATTCCCAATACTTTTTTAACTTCTTGATCTATTCTTCATGATTTTTTATTGATTTTGTAAATATTTTTCAATCTATTTTGAATTTTTATTTATCATCCATTTGATAATATATAACATTGATGGTGGATTTGTAAGAAAAAATTGAATGCATATATAACTCCCGTACATATTATTTCAAAAACCTCTTTTTTCATAAACATACCTTGGTTGTTCTAATTCAACTATGGAAAATTTATTATTGGAAAGTTATATCAATTATTCCTTTTCATAAACAAGGTTTGTGGGATAAATGAACTTTTATAAATTTTTATATAGTAAATCATCAATTTCTCATACTTATTTTTCTAAAAGAACATTTGTGACAAGTAGTTCTTCAATAACTATATATATATATATGATAAATTATTTATGAACATTATTCTAAGTGACCTTATCTACAATGTACATGATTTTAATTTCCCTATTGGACACATATTCTATATATTATCCATAGCATGAACATTATTTTTCATAAGGATCGCACTTACTATATTTGGTAGATGAGTAGTTATAACTTAAAGAAACTATATGTTTTGATAGATCCTTATTTTTAATTATGAAATTTATGAAAATATTTTTATTTATTATCATCATGTTCTTATGGTTTAATATAATACCATCACATCAGCATCAATAGGTATCGATATCGAGTTATCTATTTAATAAATATCAATTTATTCTTGATATCTATAGTTTATATATATATATATATATTATTTTTTTTGAAATGGATCCAGTTAGAGGATACCCATTTAAATCTGATAGTAAATGATGTCACCAGGTTTTTTGGATCACTATGGTAGAGTGTAGATCAGTGATCTCATTTTATGATGTATTCTTTTTAAATCAACATATTTGACCTATTAATGATTTAATCCTATTTTATTTTGTCCCTTAGACTTATCTTAATGAAGTAGTAAAGAAAAGGAATTAAAGACATATATTCTTACATGGTTGGTACTTGAAAGCCTATCCCTTTATATATTTGGTTATACACCCCATCCAAATGTTCATCCACCATTAACCTGAGTGGTTACATAACATTGTGTACCAATATTCTTACATTACATCACATCATGTGGTCCAACATCCCCTTAGAGGATCATTACATTATATCAAACTTTTATCAACCGCCCACTGGTTCTTTCCATATATCGCATCTTGGTCCATAAAACCAAATTTATTGGCTCACATAGTTGGTGAATAAATCATTTAATAAACCATTGATTAGGACATCTATTACTCCCTCTTCTTACTGTGGGACATGTTGTCCTTACTCTTCCTATAATTATTCTTTAATATACTTTAGGTGATCACCTTATATGATACTTTTGTTTCATAGCCCTTCTTATTCTTCCCTTTATTATTCTTCCCCAATTTTGATTGGTGTTCCTCTTTTAGGTTCAATATTGATTTCCCCTTCTTCGACTCTATTTGGGTTCTTCAAGTAATAGTAGTTTTCATTAACACCATCTCTTCATCTCCTCATAATAAATTTATATTATATGAGTTGTTTATATTTTGCTTCCTTTCTGTTTTTATAGTCCTTAAATATTTTTAATAGAAAATCTTTTCATAATTATAACTCATTTAAATTCCAAGTTGATTTTCCCAAAATTATCAAGATTTATTCTTTCAATTAAATCTCCAAAAATAAAATTATTTAGTTCAATTTTATTTCCAAATTCACATATGACATAACATATGAATTATAATGTGTACATTTGTCTTGTAACATGGGGTTCTTCTCAAATATTCCTCATATTAAATCACAATTATTTTATATTTATTTTAATGTTTGAGGTCATTGAATGTTTTTGAAATATAATATTATTTGAATCTCATTTTATTATAATATTTATTCAGAATTTTTTTTCAATTTCTTCATTTAATTTCATGTATCGACATTCACATAATCTATTAAGACATTACACATACATAATAAACTATTTCATGAAATCATATTAATGTTTTTTGGTGAATAATACAAAGAATATGCAATGGCTTACACCAAATCCATTTAATGGTACACAAATGTAAGAAGGACATATAAACAAAGTAACTTCACTCTTATACAACTCAGTTCTCAAATAAATATATGTGGAAATCACTTAAGTATAACATTGATGACACAAACATAGATCTGATCCCTTTTTATAAAAATTATTTTTTGACTCATATATAGGTATAAATCAATATACACAGTTCAAAATGATACATATGAAAAGTTTAATGGATCATAAAAAGATTCATAGACATTATCATGTTTTCAATAAACACTGTAAATTCAAGAATTGATTTATTTAATCTCAAATACATTTTAATTTATATAAGTATCTCAAACTAACTCAAAATAATAATCCAAATAATTTTCTCTCCCAACTATAACATTCCTTTTATTTCTTTAATAAAATTTTTTCAATCTTCCATCCAGCAAGATTCTTCAAAATCATATTCAAAGTGGTTATATATAGTGTGTATTCAACCATAAACACCATTATTGAGTTATTTTAGGATAAAATCAGAATAATAAATTATAAAGGGTTTCTATATAAAAATTTCATGTCAATATATTAAAGATATCATCAAAAAACTTCTCTACTCCCTTTGTCTGTAAATACATTGGAAACATTTACAATAAATTATTAATTTTATCTTCCATTTATCATGGAAGTAAAATACTCTACATTGAACACATAATTAAAAATTATTCAACATTTTATCCCATTTTTTTCTTATTGATAACATATGAAATCCACACATGGGATCTATAAGTTCGGAAAAAAATAAAAAAGTTGGCCATGGTGTTATATAGACATCCATTATATTCATGGTGACATAAAAATTAAATAAATTCTCTCTCTTTATTTATCATGGTGTGTTTTTGTACAAATATATATCTTGTAATAAATAATGAAATAAACAATTTCCTAAATGATTTTAATAGGGTAAGGGATGATTTGGGATGAGGATGAGGATGCAATGAAAATTGTGAAGATACTCCATGAGGAGAGAGCATATTTTATTTAAAAAATTTTATAAAAAATAGATACTAAATATAAGTTTCCACTTGTAATTTATGGGTTTTCATTCTAATGAATTTTAATAATTCTCTAAAACACTAAACTAAAAAGATCCTAGAATGTGAATTTAGTACAACAAAACTAGAATATGTAATGTTTATGGGTAAGTCCTTATAGTCTAGGATTTCCACTCCCTAACACCTCCAAAACAATAGGTTCATTTATATCTATGCTTGGGTTTAGAACCATTTTTTTCTTCAGGAATTATTTTTTCCAGTTAATATTCTGGTTGGGGCATGATTTTTTTATTGATATCATATTTTTATTCATTTTAATTGGTTTTTGATGTTTGAAAAGAATCTTCATTGGTAGATCAATAATCATTTAGAGTTAAAATAAGATTAACATCATTAAAGTACTCTTCCATTTTAATCATAGATTTAGGGCTGCTCACCAACTCCAAGTGGGTTGAATCGTGAATATCCATGTCCTCTTTAGTCAAAAAAACATAGAGATATCATTTTTTCAGATTCACCAAATTTTGATTCATCACAAATCCCATAGATAATACCTAATTTGGGTTCATTCATAGGGGTGATGAGCAATCATATTTTATAATAATTATTGTATTTCCTTGGATCTACTTCTCAAAATAATTAAATCAATAATTTTAATCAGTGGTAAATTTTTCAGTGGAAGAATGATTATCATTTGAGGTAAAATTTTCTTTCTTTCATTTGAAGATCCATGGTATAGAATATTAATAGATAAAGTTCCTTTCATAGACTAGGTAGAGGTAAAAAAACATGCTGAAATCCTTGGTAATCTAAAGTTCCATATATCTCATTAACTTGCCAAGGAGTGATGGGGACCCTAGTTTCATCAGGGTAATTAGTATTAGAAATTATATTAAGGTATAATATTTCAACATTATCTTGATGTTGGAGTTCATTAGTATGTTACCAAACATCCTAATCAATTTCAGTATAAAATTTTACATATTCATTTTACTTCTCTTCCTCATCAGTAATATCTACCCAAAGATTTCAAGATTCATCTTTTGGGGAAGAAATGATGTTTGTTTCCACCCATTTGAAGCATCATTTTTCTTTGAGGGGTCACATTTCTCTATAAAAATGTCCTTATCTTTCTTTGACCTATTGAAAAAATTCATTGAATTTTAATGACAAGGTGGTTTCTCTTATTTATGAACCACCCAAAAATTGGAAATAGAGTTCCCCACTACTCTTCACACATCATGAAAGGTATGTGTTTACTCACGCTCAACTTTGATATCTGCTATATACTAATTATCAGTAAAACAGATAGCCTATGATAACATTGAATCCATGTTTATTGAACCATGATTATATAATATAGTCAAAGTTTGCCATTAAGGGTATATTTGTCCATTTTCATGGGGGTCCTATACATTAAATTAGGTATTTATGGATCTCCTAATTCAAAGAAAACCAATTAAATCCATGAATTCTTACAGAAATTTGAGATATATAGTTATTTTTTGTGAACAAATTGAAAGAGATATCCCATTATGATATTCATAGTATTCTAGGATTCAGTTTAAATTTTCTATATTTCTAAGCTTGGGTCATGAATTCTTGAGATCCCATAATAATATGGAATCATCCTCTTCTAATCAACACAAATTTCAAATATTTATTTACCTGGTAATGATAAATTATAGCTTTAAGATCTTTAAGAGACCATAATTTACCACCTTAAATATCTAATGTGTTATAACATTTGATGAAGGGATTTAGGGTCAACGATAATTGAGAATTCACCATATTATACTTTATTGAACAACTAAGGCCTTGAAAAAGAATCATTATAAGGATCATATCCTTTTAGCACCACTAAGAATAATATTACACTATCTTTTAGGGTTGAAATCCATTTTTAATCCCCTTCACTTTATAGGTTATCCCCCAATATGTTATTTCCCCTGGGTGATTCACAAACCAAATCTTTGAAGGAGTGTTCCCATTATAGATTGAAAGAAACCATGATGATGATGAGACCCTAGTAAATTGAGGAAAACCCATTAAATAGAATAAAACGAGAGATAAAACATCCTTAAGAGAAAATCACCCATGAAGAAGAATCATAATTGAATATAACAATGAATTACTTGGTCAGACGTATAATGCTTTTAATAGAACCATAAAAAAGTAATCTTCATATTCATTATAAAAAAAATCATTAATACCATATGTTATTTCGATTCTTCATCAAAATAATGAATAAATCCAAAAAATAGATTCTCCAATATCATTATAGTGTTCCTATAATTTTTGTTAGTAGTTTGGCGATATGAAATAATCAATTTTTCATGAGTACCCAATACTCACTGATATACCAGCCAAAATCAATATGAAAATAATGCATTTTAGTTAGATAAAATAGTTCTCAACAAACCATGTAATATATATATCTATAACACATTTCCTTTTCCTAAAATGATTATTGACTGCGTATTTTAAATATTTAGATAGTAGGATGCCTTATTTATCCATTTAACTGTAACCCGTACTATATTTCCATCTTTGGGTGATATATGTAATCCTTAAATGGTAACTACGATGAAAAAATCCCATTTCTACTTTGAAATTAGTAATGAATATATCATACATGAATTTAATAACACTCTGTCATTAATTACTGATGGGTGAGATTTCATGAAATGAACCATGTTATATCCCATTTAATTCTAGGTCCCTAAAATTATCATAAAATTTCATGTAACTCCATTGGAATCAGAGGATGAAATTACAATTAGAAAAAATTATAATATAACATGAATTAATATAATATATTCATACTATGACTCTTCACTAAATTTCATTACCTAGATTCTACTAAATAGGATAAATCATTAATAAATCATTGATAGGAACCCACAATACATAGGAAACATTTGGTCTCATACACATTAATGGGAATACCCCAATATATAACTATCTTAACCATATTAAGATACACTGAAATTAAATATTTAAATAATATATTACCCAAAAATTTCACCTCCCTAATACAGAAGTGACACTATGGTAGTTTGGAATAATACCAATTCTCTTAATATGTTCTCTATATAATCCCCATATGCCTCCCAGGTTCTTCTCATGATAGGGAGCACACTAGAATATCATCAATCAAAAAATAAAAGAATATTTATAGGAGTTTAAAATATTATTGGTAGGGTTGAAAAATATTTTTAAAGAAATTTTCAACCCAAACTACATATTTTGGAACTCATATATACCACATATACTTTTACTATTCATTTTTGGAACATCCTCTATTTTAGATAGAGGTAATGATTCTGAGATTTCATATTGAAAATTGAAAATAACATGCTTATAATTCATTTATTTTAATATGATTTTGATTAATTTTTATATATAATAGTATAATATATTATTTATATTTTTGAGATAAGTTAATATATACTTTAAATTATTATCATAACACACACAAATATATTATGTTAACATAACAGCTTATATATGCTTACATAATTATATATGATGGAAATTGTGAATTTTTATTTCACCATAGGTGGTATGAAATTATAATTAATATTTATTATTTATTATTTCTTATAATACTATAAAGTGATATATAATATTATTTATTGAATATATATAAATTAACAAAGTAGTTTAATTAATTTTGATTAAATTATTTTTAACATGATTATTATATAAGATTTTGAAGACTAATTTTGACATCATTTGTACATAATTATATATATATATATATATTATTGAAATTTTATTGTCTGTTTTGATTTATATTTTAATTAATGTATATTGTTAATATTTTTTATATTTAATTTAAATTCAATATTATTTTTTCTATGTGTATAATATGAGAAAAAATAGATAATATTCTAGAGATGTTAAAACAATAGTTATTTTCCATGGAATCCATTACAATAGAATAGTTTGGTACACCCTAAGTGTAGATATTAATCATAAAAAACTGACCCACGTGTAATATTTTCTACCGAATATGGAAACAAAATAGTGCATCCCTGTATATTGAAAAAGAAAGCTAAATCCCATGATATATCATTTTATTGAAATTAAATTTTAAATAACATATGAAAATACCGATAAAGTGAATATGAATAATGATTTCCTAAAACTACTTTTGGAAAATATGAAAAAAGTTTATATTGAATAAACTAATATAGTGACATTGTAGTTATCAAATCATGATGAGTAAATAAAAATAGGGAGACATAGTGTGGTTTATTGATGAAGGAGTTTTTTCAATTATAGTGTAGTTTAGTCAATTGAATATGGTTTCATGAGATCCTACACTTTTTGGCACACAAAACTAATTGGTTATGTTATAGTTAATATTTTTTTTATTACATAACCTAACATTAGATGTTGGGTAAGAGGAGGTAAAGATATTTCCTTATAAATGAAGGCCTAGTAAAGATCATTGTGTAAAATAAAGACTTTTTGGATAATTATTTCAAATATGATATTAGCTTAGCATATTATATAAATATAAAAAAATATAAAAAACTAATTTTGAATTTAAAATTTAAAATAGAAGATAGACCATATTGGTTTTATTTTCAAGTTGTTTCTCTAAAAAAATAGTTTCTCCCTTCCTTTAAATGTTTATGACTCTTCACTTTAACATGTGTATTTCATCAGTTCTAAGTGATGTATCAATATGCCTCTTTATTTAATGGTTGAATTTTGGGACCATGGTGAACACCACTCTAAAATTGGATGATAATTCTAGTTTTCAAGAAAATTAAATTAATATAAAAATCTCTAAAAGAATTTTCTCTCATAATTTAAAAGAACTAACTTGACATTTTGGTATCTTTTTTAGGTTTCTTAGAATCCTCATGGATTTGTGGATTGCCTACTCAAAATTTATTGTGGGTAGACTAAATCTTTATTGATTGTATTCTTGTACATATCAAAATAAAACTATCATCCTTAATTTTTTATTATAATTATAAATAATTTTTCCATGAAGATGAATTCTGATTTTTTGGAATTCATGAACCAAGAAATGGTCTATGTCAATCTATTTTATGATAATAATTTCTACTACAAGAATGAAATGATAGTCTTCATACTTAGAGTTTTTACTATTTATTATATACTTGAAATAAATTTATCACATAACCTCTTTAGACCAACAATCACAACCAATACTCCACCAAGTCAATATAACATCAATTGCGTTCAATAACTCAAGATGAAGTGAATAAAAGATTAACTTCTATGATGAGGACATCTTCTCAAAACCCTATCAAAATTAATTTATGAATTCTTCTAGAAAATAAATATTGTACAAAAAAAATGGAAAACATTGTAATTAATTTAAAAATATAAGGAAGAATGAAAAAATAAATTTATTATTTTCAAGAATTGAAATTTTTATATTTCTTATAATAATATTATACTAGAAAATATTTATGATATAGATGATGTCTTAAACATACTATGTTCCCTATCTATAGGATTACCAAAATTTTTCCATATATATGAAATTATTTATAACTTTCCACCTATGTCAGAAAATTTTGGAAAGAGTATTATAATGAAAATATATGATATTTATTTGTATAAAACATTATTAATTACTTAAAATATAAGAATAATAATTTGTAAGATAATATTTCATAAAATATTTTTTTTAATTACAAAGAAAATATCATTGAGGGGAGCTCTTAACATATAAATATCGTACACCTAAAAAAGTGGTAATAGTTAAAAAATGAGGGTAGACATTCAAAGAATAAGGGGATTGTTTTATTTATGGTAAAAATGGAATTATGGGAGGGTATATCATATTTGAAAATAAAAAACAGAAATAAATATTTGTATTAAAAACTATCATGTCCTTATTATGTCAGATGTTTATATAACTATGATGGTTAATGAGTGGTGGCTTATTTCTGATGAAATTATGAATATTTGGATGGATAATCTATTGTTCAAAAAAATTATTAAGAGTTATATCACAAGATAATTACATATTGGGAATAAAAAAATAATTATTATAGTTGGTCAAGAGATCATAGAACTAGATTTTACATCTAAAAACAATATTATTATTCTAAATGTAATTTTTTTACCCAATATTAAATGAAATTTTGTCTCTGTGAACTTATTGCTTAAATATTTTTTTTGGTTTCATTAATGTCTAAATAATTTATCTTGTAAAATGTTTTCATGCATTTTATGAAAGGGTATTGTAGTAATGGTATGTATCAAATTTAAATTATTATGACCAAAACTTATTTTTCATATATGGTCAATTATTTCTTTTTTAGTATGTTTGTTTAATACATGTTAGTTTTAATTCATTAGTGATAATGAATAATTTAATTGTAAGAAAATTTATAAGCTAATTAGATTAATTTTTATTATTTGTGGATTAAAAATTGGTTAAGAATCCATTTTGAAGTGGTAAAGGAAATTTATACTCTCTAGATATAATTAATTAAGAAATTTAATAGATAAAAGGTTTGATAAAAAATATATGTGTTGTATAACTTTACAGACTCCAAACCTTGATGTACATGGACATTACATTACTTTTGTGGAATACTTAATACTTGACAAAAAAAGACGCCCAAAGACCATATTAGTTTAGTGTCTTTGGAAACATGGAACATAATCCTCTAATCATGGGGAAATATCTTCAACATCTCCCATAAAGACCTTCCCCTTTTTATTTTCTTACCTAAAACCTTTTTTTATATCCTTATGTCCAATTTCTTCTGTATGTGTCCGAGACTCCTCTTCCTCGACGCGCGTCCTTTAAACATCTTCTTAGGGCACTAGAGTTGGTCTTTTGAGAATACCAGAACCACTATAATGTTACTATAGAGGTTGAGAAGAAGAATTGGTAGGGTTTGGCAGAGCATCAAGGCTCAAAAGGGTGTGAAGAGAAGAGGGAAGGGGTGCCCTTATTATAAGGGATGAGAGGGGCACCTTTGGAAAAACTTAAAATATTATTTTATAATAAAGTCATATTTGGTTTATAATAGCTCAAAATTGATTTATTTTTAATCGAAAGTGTGGATGTGTTGAAATCCTCTCAACCAATAGGTTTTAGACAAGTTTAGGTTACTATTTTAAACTTATCATTTAGATTTAATGCTAAGTTAAATACTTTAACTTTTACTATGTCTTCTTGTTTTCTTACACTACATGGTCAATAAACATACTATAAAAAGCCAAAATAACCCCAAGTGGTTCATTATTAATATATATAACCCTATCTAAGTCATTTTCCAAACCTTATATTCTTAGGAATATAATTAAAATTAATAATATAATATTCGTTTTAAAAACTATTTTATGTCAATTTTGACACTATTTGGTAATTGATTTTTGTGAAAATGATAAAAGAATTATTAGTTCAAAAAAAGTTTATTAAATCAATAGTAACATGTCATATTAACCTAAAAAATAGTGGAATTCATAAAAAGTCTAAAATTACATTTATTTGGGTATTTATAATATCAATTATTTTAATATTTCATTATTTAGGTAATTACTGCATCACCATTGTGTCATAAATAAATTAAATTATTTAATATATAAAAATTATAAATAAACTACCA
The DNA here is from genome assembly GCA_963277665.1 of Viscum album. NCBI lineage: Eukaryota > Viridiplantae > Streptophyta > Magnoliopsida > Santalales > Viscaceae > Viscum > Viscum album. The sequence continues at coordinate 717,856,116 of OY728140.1, read as the reverse complement.
TTAGGTAGGAAACATTTTTATCTTTCTAATGAATATTTATAGTAGAATTTAGCTTATGTATAACCCTATATTAAAAATGTTTCAGTTATTAAACATTGATTTTAACTATTTTAACTCTTCTTTAAATAAAATAATAATAAATGTCCTAATCTAATCCAAGTGGACATAAAGGGAAATATTTTATCCCTAAGGTTGTTTTTTGTCAAATTAAACTTATCCAATATAATTAGGACATGTTTTAGGGTAATAATAATATCATATTTATCCTTAATTACCCTATTTACTTTTAACCATGGTAAATAAAAGTAAAAAGTTACTATTCCCCAAAAAAATGTATCTTATTGAACCAAATTTTACTCCTTTAGATTAACCGTGTTTCTCAGATTTTTTAAACTCCACTCATAGAAGAGGTAAAATTAAGTTTTATGTAAGTTTGCAAAAAGCTCTTAGGAGGTGGGTAAAAGACGGTGAAAAGTTCAATAAAATTTTTATATATCTAAAATTATTATAAAATGACTCCAATGAAATACATTGAACTTATATAGGTATTATATATCAATTGTTACCTAAAATATATTTAAATAAAATAAATAATTATTTAAATAAAAATTCGGTTTTTAAATAGTAACCTAGTGTTTTCATTATTCATCAAAAATTGAAAGTTTTCAGAAAAATACCAAAAATTCACCCTAGGCTAATTTTGATATTCGGAATCCAAAAATGAAGTCCATTTTTAAAAATAAAATTTCAAAAATTGGATATTACTATTCATAACGGCTAGTTTATATAATATTTTAATAACATATCATTGTTTAGTGAAACTCAATATTGCGTACAACACAGGCTATCGTGGAAGGTCGCGATTGCATCTAAAGCAAGCCAAGTCAGGGTTGTGTATAGTGCAAGATTATTTTGTTGTTGTGTATAATAGAATCCAACCATATTTCATTCATACATTAAATATATATATATACACTCATTGTTGCGTAGAATAGCTTCTATCAAATGAACTTGAAATTTTGTATAACACGGTCCAAGAATATTGTTCCGTATATGGTGTTGCGTATAGAACAAGCTAATTTTGGTGTCGTGTATAACACAAGACATCAATTAAATTAAAAAGAATAATTCTCATAAAATCTTAGGTGGTTACATTCTACCCCCCTTAAAATGAATTTCTCCCTCAAAATTCGTCAGGTTTGTAAATGGTTTACTACTTGAAAGTTTATTTCATAGAAACCCACATCGTAAAAAGGAATACCAAAACATAAATTTAAAAAACTAAAGTATAAAATGTAATAGTTACCCAAATTAACTCATCACTGGGTTTCCACATAGAAGAACATAGGTGAAAATATGGATATGGAAGATAAATATAACCATTAAGTTCTGATGGAGATTGGTAGAGAACATGGCTATGAAAAAGCCATCAATCACAAAGACATAAATTTGTGATGATCTAAGGTGCCATCTGATTTATCGGGTATGAGGGTACTATGACAATATTTTTAGTTTTCAAGATCATTCCCCCAATGCTGAAGAATTCTTGAATTAAAAGAAACACTTACTTGATTTTGGTAAAATCTCACCGTTGTTCATGCCTTGAACAATTATCACTTCATCTCTTAAATAAATGAAGTTGAATTTTTCATTCGTGAACTGTTAGAAGATCATGCGATAGAATGATAGGTCATTCCATTTGTTTCTATCGCCAAAAGTTTAGCACAATTTATTAATTAAACATTAGTCTATCTATCTTGAGATTAATCATATATGGTTGCTAAAATGGACTTTTACTTCATATACCATAGGGATTAATAAAATAAAACTAGTTTCTACTAACCAGGGACTTCCTGTAGGCTAGTGGTATGTGATAAAGGCCTGTCGTACTTCATTTGTGGGTTCGATTCACACAGCTTTGTCCGACGCGACGGGTTGTCACTCGTCCTATGGGTTTTCATTTTTCTAAAACTATACTATTATAACATTCCAGATATAATATCGAAAAAAAGTTCTATCCTTAAATAATACTTTCTTATGTCCAACATAATTCATTCCAATCATTAGGTTTATCCAAAATACATCTATCCAATCTCATAGTATAAAGAAAATGATTACTATAGAGGTCATATACCAAGCATGTGAATATCATCATTTATCTCCCATACACAATAAGATATATCTTTTTGGTCATATTCCAAACATGTGAATACCTTAATCATGTATTATTTTGAAAAATAAAATACCATATAACCTTAGAAAAAACATGAATGCTCTCAAAAGTTAACTCATTCCACATACCAAGTCCCAAAATTTCTATATACTGAAACAATGATATCACTTTGTCCTTATATCAGTCATGAGCTCATGAATACTATCAAAATTTCATTTTCTCTTTATCCCTTCATTATTCGCATATCATATTATTTCCAAAAATATCTGAATAACCTTTCATGGTTACTAGTACCATTCAACATATACTTTCAAATACATTATAAAAAACAATAGTGTAACAATCCTTAGATGTTTCTTTATTCCATAGTACCATTAAATTACCTATACAACACAACTCTTGATAAACATAGAATCATTCCCCTACCTTCTTAAACTATTGACCAAGCTTCAACACTTCTTTCATCTCATATATCATTTGTAGTCTCCTTATCATCATCCATATAAATACTACCCATATGACCATCCTGATTCTCTTCATGAGATTTTCCCTTGGGGAATTGGTTTGAATAATGCCCATACATTCCACATTTAAAACATCTAATCATTTTTGATGTCGTAGCAATACCATTATACTTCTCCATGGTGTTAACTGAACCTTTTCCTTTGCACTTACTAGATTTGTATCCTTCTTTTCTGTACCCAAAGCATCATTCAGTTCCTTTGAAACATTCTCCTTGATTCCTCTTCCCACATAATTTACATGAGAAAAATTGAACTTTCTTTCCTCTATGATCATCATGAAACTCCATTTTTCTCTTATTAGATGAGTCAGGAAACTTGCCAAAGTTGAGATTATTGATCATATTATGAGATTTCTCATTAAGCATAATTACGTTGTTTGGACTTCCAAATCCCATTTCATTTGGTTGCTCATGAAGAATATCATTCCGTTGTCCATAATATCCTCCAGTATCGTTAATCTTCCTATTTCCAGCCATTTTCTAAAACCAAAAAAATAATAGTGTGAGAATAAAAAATCATTCTAGGGAAAACAACATAATAAAGGGGGAGTACCGTCAATATCTAACATCTAAGGTTAAATTCTAAGATCGTTACCGTAATTCTAGGACTATAACCTATACATATACTTATCTTTAGGGATATCCATATACTTACCATATAAATATCTCTAGAGATTTCACTATAGTTTTTGCATCCTAGTTTCCAAAGGGTAACTAATCCTTCGCTCTGATACCAATTGTAGAAACCCCAAACCTTGACGTACATGGACATTAAATTACTTTTGTAGAATAATTAATACATGACAAAAACAGACGCCCAAAGACCGTATCAGTTTAGTGTTTTTGGAAACTCGGAACATAATATTAAAATCATGGTGAAAGATCTTAAATATCTCCCATAAATATCTTCCCCTTTTGGTTTTCTTACCTAAAACCTTTCTTTATATCCTCATGTCCAATATTTTCTCTATGTGTCTGAGACTCCTCTTCCTCGACGCACCTCCTTTAAAATTATTCTTAGGGCACTATAGTTGGTCTTTTGAGAATACCAAAACCTATATGATGTAACTAGAGATGTTGAGAAGAGGAATTGTCAGGGTTTGGACAATATTTAATGTTTAAAAGGGTGTGGAGAGAAGAGGGAAGGGGTTCTCTTTTTATAAGGGAGGAGAGGGGTACCTTTGGAAAAACATAAAATATTATTTTATAATAAAGTCATATTCAGTTTATAATTGCCCCAAATTGATTTATATAGAAGATAAAGTGGGTATGGGTTTAAATTCTCTCAAACAATAAGTTTTAGACAAGTTTAGGTTTCTATTTTACCCTTATCATTTAGATTTAACACTAAGTTAAATAATTTAACTTTTACCATGTCTTCTTGTTTTCTTACACTACACGGTTAATAAACTTATTATAACAAGCCAAACAAACCCCATGTGTTTTATTATTAATATATATAACCTTATCTAGGTCATTTTTCTAAAACTTATATTTTTAGGAATATAATAACAATTAATTATATAATATTTGTTTTAAAATATATTTTATGTCAATTTTGATACTATTTGGTAATTGATTTTTGTGAAACTCATAACAGAATTATTAGTTCGAAAAATGTTAATTAAATCAATAATAACATGTCATATTAACCTATAAAATTAGTATAATTCATAAAAAGTCTCAAATTAAATTTATTTTGGTATTTATAATATCAATTGTTTTAACATTTCATTATTTAGGTAATTACTGCATCACCATTGTGTCATAAATAAATTAAAGTATTTAATGTATAAAAATTATAAATAAAATACCATTAGGTAGGAAATATTATTATGTTTCTAATGAATATTTATAGTCAAATTTAGCTTATGTATAACCCTATATTAAAAAAATTTTAGTTATTAAACTTTGATTTTAACTATTTTAACTCTTCTTTAAATAAAATAATAATAAATGTCCTAATCTAATCCGAGTGGACCTAAATAGAAATATTTTATCCCTATGGATGTTTTTGGTCGAATTAAACTTATCCAATATAATTATTACATGTGTTCGTGTAATAATAATATCATTTTTACCCTTAATTGCCCTATTTACTTTTAACCGTGGTAAATAAAAGTAAAAAGTTACTATTCACCAAAAATTGTTTTTATCTTATTGAACCACATTTTACTCCTTGATATTAACCGTATCTCTCATATTTTCAAAATTCCACTCACAAAAGTAGTAAAATTAAGTTTTATGTAAGTTTGCAAAAAGCTCCTAGGAGGTAGGTAAAAGACGGTGAAAAGTTCAATAAAAAATTTATATATCTAAAAATATTATAAAATGACTCCAATGAATTACATTGAAGTTATATAGGTATTATGTATAAATTTTTACCTAAAATAAATTTAAATAAAATAAATAATTATTTAAATAAAAAGTCGGTTTTTAAATAGTAACGCATTGTTTTCCCTATTCATCAAAAATTAAAAGTTTTCAGAAAAATACCAAAAATTCACCCTAGGCTAATTTTGATATTACGAATCCAAAAATGAAGTCCATTTTTAAAAATAAAATTTCAAAAAGTGGGTATTAATATTCATAACGGCTAGTTTATATAATATTTTAATAACATATCGTAGTTTAGTGAAACTCAGTATTGTGTACAACACACGCTATCGTGGAAGGTCGCGATTGCATGTAAAGCAAGCCAAGTCAGGGTTGCATGTAGTGAAATATTCCTTTTTTGTTGTGTATAATAGAATCCAACCGTATTTCATTTATACATTGAATATATATATATATATATATACACACACACTCAATGTTGTGTAGAATAACTTCTATCAAATGTATTTGATGTTTTGTGTAACACGAGCCAAGAATATTGTTGCGTATACAGTGTTGTGTATAGAACAAGATAATTTTGGTGTTGCGTACAACACAAGACATCAATGAAATCAAAAAATAACAATTCTCATAAAATCTCGGGATGTCACATTCTACCCCCATTAAAATGAATTTTTCCCTCGAAATTCGTCGGGGGTTATAAATGGTTTACTACTTTAAAGTTTCATTCATAGAAACCCACATCATAAAAAGAAATACCAATACATAAATTTAAAAAACTAAATTATGAAATGTAACAGTTACCCAAATTAACTCATCACTGGGTTTCCACATAAGATAACATAGGTGAAAATATGGATATGGAAGAGAAATCTAACCATCAAGTTCCGATGGAGAGTGGTAGAGAACATGGCTATTAAAAAGCCATCAATCACAAAGCCATAAATTTGTGATGATCTAAGGCGTCATCTGATTTATCGGGTATGAGGGTACTAGGACAATATTTTTAGTTTTCATGATCATTCCCCTAATGCTGAAGAATTGTTGAATTAAAAGAAATACTTACTTGATTTTTGTAAAATCTCGCCGTTGTTCGTGCCTTGAACAATTCTCACTTCATCTCTTAAATAGATGAAGTTGAATTTTTCATTCGTGAAGTGTTAGCAGATCATGAGATATAATTATAGGTCATTCCATTTGTTTCTATCACAAAAATCTTAGCACAATTTATTAAATATACATAAGTCCATCTATCTTGAGATTAATCATATGTGGTTGCTAAAATGAACTTATACTTCACCTATCATAGCGCTTAATAAAATAAAACTAGTTTCTACTAACCATGGACTTTAGGTAGGCCAATAGTATGCGATAAAGGTCTGTCGTACTTCAATTGTGGGTTTGATTCCCACATCTTTGTCTGACGCGATGGGTTTTCGCTCATCCTATGGGGTTTACTTTTTCTAAAACTATACTATTATAAAATTATAGAAATAATATCAAAAAACAAGTTCTATCCTTAAATAATACTATCTTATGTCCAACATAATCCATTCCAATCATTTGGCTTATCCAAAATACATCTTCCCAATCTCATAGTATAAAGAAAATGGTTACTAGAGAGGTCATATACCAAGCATGTGAATTCCATCATTTATCTCCCATATATCATAAGATATATCTTGTTGGTCATATTCCAAACATGTGAATACCTTAATCATATTTTCTTTTGAAACATAAATTACCATATAACCTTAGCGAAAACATGAATGCTGTCAAAATTTAACGCATTCCACATACCAAAATCCCAAAATTTCTATATACTCAAACAATGATATCACTTTGTCCTTATATCAGTCATGAGCTCATGAATACTATCAAAATTTCATTTTCTCTTTATCTCTTCTTTATGCGCATATCATATGCTTTCCAAAAATATCTGAATAACCTTTCATGGTTACCAGTACCATTCAACATATACATTCAAATACATTAGAAAAAACAATAGTGTAACAATCCTTAGATGTTTTTTTATTCCATAGTACCATTAAATTACATATAAATCATAACTCTTGATAAACATACAATCATTCCACTAACTTCTTAAACCATCGACCAAGATTCAACACTTCATTCATCTCATATATCATTTGTAGTCTCCTAATCATCATCCACATAAATACTACCCATATGACCATGCTGATTCTCTTCATGAGATTTTCCCTTAGGGAATTGGTTTGCATAATTCTCATACATTCCACATTTGAAACATCAAATCATTGTGTATGTCGTAGAAATACCATTATCCTTATCCATGGTGTTAACTGAACCTTTTCATTTTCACTTACTAGATTTGTGTCCATCTTTTCTGCACCCAAAGGATCTTCCAGTTCCTTCGAAACATTCTCCTTGATGTCTCTTCCCACATGATTTACATGAGAGAAATTGAACTTTCATTCCACTATGATCATCTTGAAAATCCATCTTTCTCTTATTAGCTGAGTCAGGGAACTTACCAAAGTTGAGATTATTGATCATATTATGAGATTGCTGATTAGGCATAATAACGATGATTGGACTTCCAAATCCCATTTCATTTTTTGCTCATGAGGAATATCATTCCATTGTCCATCATATCCTCCATTATCGTGAATCTTCCTGTTTCCAACAATTTTCTAAAACCCAAAAAGAATAATGTGAGAGGAAAAAATCATTCTAGGAAAACAACATAATAAAGGGGGAGTACCGTCAATATCTAACATCTTAAGTTAAATTATAAGATCGTTACTGTAATTCTAGGACTATAACCAATACATATACTTATCCCTGGGGAAATCCCGAGAAATACCATAGAAATATTTCTAGGGATTTCACTAAATTTGTTTCATCCCAGTTTCGAAAGGTTAACTAAACCTTCACTCTGATACCAATTATAGAGACCTCAAACCTTCACATACATGGACATTACATTACTTTTGCGGAATACTTAATACATGACAAAAACAGACACCCAAAGACCGAATTAGTTTAGTGTCTTTGGAAACTCGGAACGTAATCTTCAAATCATGGGGAAGGATCTTAAACATCTCCAATAAAGATCTTCCCTTTTTGGTTTTCTTATATAAAACCTTTCTTTATATCCTTATGTCCAATTTCTTCTGTACGTGTCTGAGACTCCTCTTCCTCGACACACCTCCTTTAAAATTATTCTTAGGGTACTAGAGTTTGTCTTTTGAGAAGACAAGAACCTCTATGATGTAAATAGAGTGGTTTAGATGAGGAATTTGCAGGGTTTGTACGAGCATCAAGGCTCAAAATGGTGTGAAGAGAAGAGGGAAGGGTGCCCTTTTTATAAGAGAGGAGAGGGGCACCTTTGGAAAAACATAAAATATTTTTTATAATAAAGTCATATTCGGTTTATAATAGCTCCAAATTGATGTATTTCTAAGATAAAGTGGGGATGGGTCTAAATCCTCTCAACCCAAAAGTTTTAGACAAGTTTAGGTTACTATTTTAACCTTATCATTTAGATTTAACATTAAGTTTAATAATTTAGCTTTTACTGCGTCTTCTTGTTTTCTTACACTACACGGTTAATAAACATACTATACAAATCCAAAAAATCCTCATGTGGTTCATTATTAATATATATAACCTTATCTAAGTCATTTGGCCAAACCTTAGATTTTTTGGAATATAATAACAATTAATAATATAATATTTGTATTAAAAACTATTTTGTGTAAATTTTGACACTATTTGGTAATTGATTTTTGTGAAAATCATAACAAAATTATTTTTTAGAGAAAAGTTAATTAAATCAATAATAAAATGTCATATTAACCTATAAAATTAGTGGAATTCATAAAAAGTCTCAAATTACATTTATTTGGGTATTTATAATATCAATTATTTTAATATTTCATTATTTAGGTAATTAATACATCACCATTGTGTCATAAATAAATTAAAATATTTAACGTCTAAATATTATAAATAAAATACCATTAGGTAGGAAATATTTGTATCTTTATAATTAATTTTTATAGTCGAATTTAGCTTATGTATAACCCTATATTAAAAATGTTTTAGTTATTAAACACTGATTTTAACTATTTTAACTCTTCATTAAATAAAATAATAATAAATGTCCTAATCTAATCCAAGTGGACCTAAAGGGAAATATTTTATTCCTAAGGTTGTTTTTCTTCGAATTAGACTTATCCAATAGAATTAGGACATGTGTTAGGGTAATAATAATATCATTTTTACCCTTAATTTCCCTATTTACTTTTAACCGTGGTAAATAAAAGTAAAAAAGTTTCTATTCACAAAAAATTATTTTTATCTTATTGAACCACATTTCAGTCCTTGATATTAACTCTGTCTCTCGGATTTTCAAAATTCCACTCACAGAAGCGGTAAAATTAAGTTTTATGTAAGTTTGTAAAAATCTCCTAGGAGGTAGGTAAAAGACGGTGAAATGTTCAATAAAATTTTTATATATCTAAAAATATTTTAAAATGACTCCAATGAATAACATTGAACTTATATAGGTATTATGTATCAATTTTTCCTACAATAAATTTAAATAAAATAAATAATTATTTAAATAAAAAGTCTGTTTTTAAATAGTAACCCAGTGTTTTCACTAGTCATCAAAAACTGAAAGTTTTCAGAAAAATACCAAAAATTCACCCTAGGCTAATTTCGATATTCCGAATCCAAAAATGAAGTCCATTTTGAAAAATAAAATTTCAAAAACTGGGTATTACTATTCATAATGGATAGTTTATATAATATTTTAATAACATATCGTTGTTTAGTGAAACATGGTATAGCGTACAACACACGCTATCGTGGAAGGTCACGATTGCGTGTAAAGCAAGCCAAGTCAGGGTTGCATGTAGTGCAAGATTCCTTTGTTGTTTTGTATAATAGAATCCAACTGTATTTTATTTATACAATGAATATATATATACACACTCAATTTTGGGTAGAATAACATTTATCCAACAAACTTGAAATTTTGTGTAACATGAGCCAAGAATAGTGTTGCGTATACGGTGTTGTGTATAGAACAAGATAATTTTGGTTTCACATACAACACAAGACATCAATGAAATTAAAAAGAATAATTCTCATAAAATCTTGGGTTTCTACAAGAACAATGAGTATTTTCAACTAGTCATCCATCGTAACTGGTTCCGATGATATGTATGATGGGTATTTTTTATATGAAATCCCCATACTTTATAGATGTGAACACGAAGATAATACTCTCATAGTATACATTATTAAGTGTCATAATGACTATGTTTACTTACTATAACATCAATAATGGTACATGTAAGTATGAAACACTAAATAAATATCTCTTACACACTGTTAAAGAAGAAAAGAAAGTGGGAACATGACATCAAAGGTGGACCCAAGGCTTAGGTTCTACTCTGATGGTTCCCTTGATAACTAGTCAATGTATCTCAAGAAAAAAAATAAAAGGGAATATTGATCCCCCAAACCATAATCTACCTAATAATATTGAAATAAAAATAGTTATGAAGATACATTAATGATTTAATAAAGATATTGAAATACAGTGATGAGTTGTTTTCAAGATTTCCCCAGAAACTTCACCTCATGATGATGATGTTCAAGAATATGATCAACCGCTACCCATGAGTGACTCAACTTATCTAAAAGGGTGAAACTTAACTTTTAAATAAGATATAAAACACACCATCCTATTTAGTTAGCCTCACCCCCTTGTACATACAGGGGTTTTATTCTTTACATTATAGTTCTACATCATCCAAGAGAGCCTCTTGGGGTGAACTCTAATGAAAGGAGTGACATTGGTTCTAACTAAAAATTAATATTACATTACTAGTTAGTTATACACCTTGTAAAAAATAAATGATTAATTGTAAAACTATAGAATATTCCATATCTATAGTAGATTGATTAGATGTATCTTCCAATAAACATCGAAAACCCCAATTTTTTACCTTTAAGGGAATAATAGATGTAGAAAAATATCACACTCACATTGTTTCTTGATGTGAAATAATAATTAAAATCCCTAAACATCATAAGGAAGTATAAAATAGGTGATACAAGAAAATATTAGAAGTTATATCCTTCCTCTAGTATAAAAACATTCCATCATTATCAATCTTATTCAAAAATTGACCTCCATAAATAGATTCAATATATGTTTAACTCAATGTTGAGGGAAAAAGTATCAATTGACTCTCAACCCACAAATAAATGGTTAAATAGAGAGTTGAAGACTTCACTATTTTTTGGAACATCTATACTTACTCTTTGTAAATTCAATTTCACTAAAAGAAACTTATCAAAATCTATATCAATAACATAAAATAAGAACTTTTCAATCCATTCATCCCATATAAATACAATATAGGATTCATTGAAATCATATATATTATATAATTATTTGAATATTCATTGCATCAACCGAAGTTAAGATCTCAATCGACCCTACCACAACAAAACAGTAGTGCTAGAAAAGTATAAACAAATATTGTGTATTTTAAATAAACATTAAATATTTCCCAAACTCTATATCCAATCGGTTTTAAGGAGCCCTCAACACCTAAAACTAAATATTTCCAATGATTCACCACAAAACCACATTCTTAGATCTGGTACTATATACAAAATCTTTTCATCTAGGATTGATGCTTAGTAAAGTGTCCCAAACAAAACCATCCATAATTACAATATCATTAAAAGATATAGTGTTAAGTACATATCCATTACTATTTAGGTTTAGTGTTTTATTTTATTAAAAAAACCCTTTAACTTGATAAACCCATAGCGTACCAATCAAATGGAATTTTCTCACTAAAACAAGGAATATTTACATAATAATAAGTCTTTTATATGTCCCATAATATTATCCAAACATAACACCCATCTCTACCTATAATATGTAATACTAATTTTTATACCTGGGGGAAATGGAAAACAAAATATAGAGTGGGACAAATTACCTTTATGTTTAAATATATTAATGGTTAATAATTAGATTATATTAGAATAATGTGAGGGAACATGAATTAGGTGATAAAAATTTCAATAAAAGGACCATGTAGTCATAAAATCTAGCCACAATCAATAATATAGCTTAATAGATCATTGAATGAGATAATAACACCTATCATAGAATCATAACTCATCTATCATTCCTTGTAATCATGTGAATAACATTATAAAATATGGATAAATAACATTGAAATGTTGCGTTTAATGGAAATATTGTATAAGAATATGTAAAAGTAATCATAAAGGTCTGAGAAATGCCAATAATTCTCACATATTTTTTTGTGAAAAAATTGAAATCATGTTTAATAATTATTATATGAGAAAACACTATCATGTCCACACATTATGTAATATCCCAAGATTTTATGAAATATATTCACTCAAATTAATTTAATTTATTTGATATCTTATGTTACATGTAATGAATATTTTATATTTCATTATAGGAAATACCAATTTTTTCTTAAATTTCATGTAACATCAAGTTTCTTATAAAACTTGTGTTACATACAAGACCTAGTTTTATCAGATAACAATATACTATTAATATTATTATTGAACATGATATTTATAACCTAGTTATTATAATGATAGTAATGAATAGGATTAACTTAATTACGAAAATATGGTTTAAATATCTATTTATAATGAATTATTTTATGACTAATTAATTAGAAAAGAAAATAAAACACTTTTTAAAAATAAAAGCGAATATGTTTCTAGAAATCTATTTTAATGTGCACAAGTGTGTTCTATACCCATAAATAAAATAGATCACTCTTATTTGAATATATTAATGAAATTTATATATTATATATTCAATCATAGTTTTTTAATTTCATAAAATATATATGATAGGAATAATATAATAATAAATCTATTTTAAGTATAAAAAGATGTTTTTCTCTAACATGTTGGTTTGTCACCTTTTAATGGTGAAGTTGTTTTGAAAAAAAAAATTTGAAACTTTTTAAAATTTATTTAGAAACAATAAACTTAATTTTTGAACATGTAGTATAAAAAATTACTTTGGAGGAATTATTGGTATTTTTCTAAGAAGTTTTATTTTTTGATGACTAGTGAAAAATACTAAATTTCATTAACAATTGTCTCACCATATAAATAATTTAATATATTAATAGACATTTTAATTTTTTTAATAATAAATTATAATAATTATCAATATATTAGTCTTTTTTGGTCATTTAGGTAAATTTAATTCTCAATTTTGATATTAAAAAATTTCAAACATCTGAACATTTTCACTTTAAAAACCCACTTTACCATCACGTCTGTGAGATACATTTTAAATTAAATTATTCCACTTATGTGAGTTTAATTTGGAAAAAATTATTCATATTTGGAATAAAAATAATTTAAAATATCTATTATGTTTGACTTAATTTTAAATAACTATTATTGAAAGAAATTAAAATTAATTATGTTGATTAAGGTAAAAACTTATTTTCTTGTGGTTAAAATTGAATCTTAAGAGGATAATGACCGAGAAAATTTTCCAAATACCATTTTATGTAAATATTTCAAACATATACCCTCTTTAGTAAAATCAGTTTCATTATTGGAGGCACATGATGTAAGTGATACCTCCCAATAGTGTTTTTTTGATATTTACAAGAATGTCACTCCTCTTCCATTATAAAAGGGAATTCAGTCTCCCCCATTCTACACACACTTAATTATTTTTACTTATCCAAAATATACCCATATTGCTTCAAAACATCCATACTCTCATCATATAAGCCTCACTTTGGGTAGAAATAAAACCAAGTATGTCCTTTTATTCAATCCGAAAGAATTTACCCGAAGAGGAGGTAACGTTTTGCAACGAACATTTTTTTATTTTTTCTTCCTCAACCCTATTAAATTATTTTTATATAAATATTATATGATAAACCATTTATAATAAATGTAATTATATTTTTAAAATTTTATTACGTAAAACTTCACACACTTCTATCAAATAGGATACACAATCACTGTTCGTGTGTTTGGTAGACAACCACCTCGTGAACCAATGTTGTTTGTTCTTCCTTTACCAACATTAAATGTAGAGAATAATGATTTAAATGATGTTAATATATTATATATATTATATTTATGACTTATTCATTCTTATGTGATTATTATATAACATATACCTTCATACATTCCATTTTGTGAGAATATGATAGCGTTGTTCGTGTGTACAACGAACTAATGCCTCACAAAGTGATGTGATTTGTTCACACGTTACATGGAATATAATACAAATTTTTTTAATATACATATGTCATATAAAAGAATTAATAATTACACTTTAATAATATATATTTATATATATCATTTACTTTTCATTATTTCAATGTGAAAATAAAATTCAAACAACATTCATGCATATGTACGGCCTACCTTCTCTAAGAATGGTGTATTTCATTCCCTATTTCTATATTGTATATATTATTATAAATAAATATGTACTGATTTTAAATCATATTTATATAATGGATTAAATTATTTATACATTAAAATTATTATTAAATTATGTTGACCGAAAATAACAAGTCAAAACATATATAAAAAACAAAGTGGTTGTTCCTCGAAATGTAACATTAATATGGAATTATTTATAAATTGACAATATAAAATAATAATCAAATAATATATGGTATAGTATATATTATTATGGTTCTATGATGAATTTATAATAATATTATATTTATTATTAAGGTGGTTTGAACAAGTATGACGAGAGTCAAAACTTAAGGTAAGGGGATTTCTAATCTCACTTTTATTTATGTGAGACTTATGCCATCCTCAAAACTCATTTATTTTTTTGGGTGTATATAATTACATAGTAAATGTTATATATTTAATTTAATTTATTTAAAATTATTAAAGGTTTCAATTTATTTCATTCATTCATGGATCTCATGATTCAAAATTTACTCCTGTTTTAAGGGTTTTTCTCATCTCACTTTTATTTCTTTGAGATACATTACATTTTCACCACTTATTTTTATTGGGTAGGGTATATAATACCCAATAATATATTTTATTATTTTTACACAAAATTTATGTGGTTTTAAATATCCATTTTAGGATCTCTATTTTTTAGGGATTATGGTTTCAATGTTACCAAAGTAGTAAGGAATGTTTCTCATTGTTTCCCTTCTCAGTTCGTTTTTTTATGTTATACACATATCTTATTTTATAAGGTGTATATAATTCCCCATTGACATGTTATTTCATGAATCTCATTATTTTATTGATTTTATAATTATAATTTAATAAAATCCTTTCATGGGTCTTTTGATAGAATGTTACCAAAGTGGTAAGAGTTTGATATTACAATCTCATCTATTATCGGGATTATTGGTGATGAAGTCTCTAATACTAAAATTTTATGATCTAACTATAATTAATTATTTTTCATTTTATTATCCTTTATTTATGTGAGGATAATATATTTTTTTTTTCTAAAATTCCCTCTCTATATGTACTCAACTATTCAAAAAAATGGTTTTTATGAAAAATTCATCCATTTAGTCGAAAACTCTTTTTCTTCCAAAGTCATGTTTTTGAAAAATGTTTTCAATTTTTTTTAAAATATTTTTTCAAATAAAAAAGGATATTTTCCTCATGATATGATTTGAAAATATTTTTTGAAATCATCCTTTATAATCTTTCTTGTTTATTTTTTAAAAAATGGATTTTTAAAATGGTTTATGTTTTAAAAATTATTTCTCAAAATGAAAAAGATATTTTACAAAAGAATTTTTTTGATAAAATTTTAATTTTATTCTCAATAATCAAAGTCAGAAACCCTTATCATTACTTATCCTCAACTAGGTATATTATCTATTTATTCCATACTCATTATTTTCTGTATAGATTAAGATTATTTCAATGATATTTTTATGAAACTTGTTTCCTTTCCACATGTTAATCATGTTTTAAAGAGATTATAATGGAACCCACATAGTTTACCATGGATTAATCATGTTTTAAATATATTGTTATATAAATATTTTATTTTCATCTGGTTAATCAATTTTTGAAAGGGATAATGGTTTTTCCTATGAGTTTATTATGAAATTAAATCTTTTCTCTTAGATGATTTTGTAATGGTACTTGTAAATTGGATGGGTGGTTACATGATAAACAATTATGGCTTTTTACATGATGAACTAATGAAGGGTGGTTCCATGAAGAACTAAGGATGGGTGGGTCCATGATTTCTCTCTAATGCATTTGGTATCGATGTAGCTTTTATATTTATTCCATTTGTAAGAGTGATTGTATAACAAGAGTGAGAATGATGTACCAAGTTATGCACAGGTTTTATTTATGATTTTTATTGGTTTATAATGTTTCTCATGGTCGATATTGATATCAAAAACCTCATGATTATTGATTTTTATTACTCGTTCCTTTTCCATGTTTTCATATTTTAAGATCTAGGTATTTAGGGTTTTGATTATTTTTATGATTTTATTGTGTTTCATTACGTCATAATAACCTTGTCAAATATTATTTCCATTGATGAAATTAAATTTTTTATTCTTATATTTACCCTAATTGATAATTTTAGCTCACCCTTCTTATGATTCCTTTTCACGAGGTTATAAAGAATGGAACTGACTATTTATGTCTATAAAGGATTTCACATGGATGATGTTGATTAATAAATGTGAAATAAGAGAAGCTGGGTATAATGGTAGGTGATGTTCATATTTATAAAATAGTTGTTTATAAATCCCAGTTAATATGTGTTGGTCCTAATTTTATAAAACTATAAACATAAAATTTCATCACAGTTTTAAGTTATCAATGTATTCCTTTTGATGCAATAAGGTTTAGATGAAAAATATGGGTCAAAATTATCTTCATCAATTCAAAAAAATTAATGTTCTTGATTTCAACCTAGGATCCATGATTACAGGGTTTGAGATATTTTAGTTTATATCAAAGGTAGGTTGCAATATCTTTTTAGATTATAATTTTTCCATGATATTTTATCTTAATAGTTATGGATATCATCATAGTTTTATAATATTAAGGATCATCATAAGTTAAATGTCTTAGACAACTTATTAGAGGGTTTTGGGTAGTAAATAATTTTTGAGGTTATTAATGACATTTTAGGAGACATTTTATATGGTTAAAGTATATTACAAACTTTTTTTAATTTAATTATTTCCTTCACTTTTTTTGAAATAAGTTTTAAGGTATTTTTAACCTTTATATTTTATATGATATTTTTTATTGAGGTAGTTATGGTGAAAAAATTATTATCGTATAGATAACCACATTATTAAATATTTATTTGGGGACTAAGTGATTATTATTACATCAAAATAAGATCTTCGTATTTTTGGGATTGAAATTTGGAAGGTATGATATAACCATTGAGGTTAAAACACTCTTAAATTTTGAGGTTGTTAAGTTTATTTGGGATTTAGGGTTATGGAATGATTTATTTTCATATTTGGTATTACTAATGAATTTTAAAGATTTTTTTTATCATATATAGGTTTATTAATTTTTATAATTATCATACCTTTTTCTAACCATTTCTATATTGGTTAATGTTTGAAGACATGTGGAATAAATCTTTATCCCTTTTATGGTTATGTGCTATTTAAAATTTGATTTTAGTTCTTCAAGTGTGAAAAAATCCTCTTTAATACTCATCGTCTAGATGAAAAGATGATATTTAGGTGGAAGGTGGTTTAAGGATGAAATTTCACTTGTTAAGCATGTATATTTCATTATTTTTTAATTATATATAGGGAAAGAGTCCTTCAAATTTAAGAAAAGGATATTGAAAAAAATTGTATCATATTAATTTCATTTTATGATGCTATCAATGAAATGTTCCCCATATATTTGGATATTGGGATTGTTTTCACTAACATTATCTCTCACAACTTCTTTATCACTCTCTATTAGTCCATGGAAATTAGATTTCCCTTCTAAATATATCTTTTAATTTCCAACTAATGTTATCCCTATTTGGAATCCTAGTTATGTGTAACTTCATTTCACCTTAATGTATCCCACATTCCCTTTTTAATGGATGTTTTATTAATTTAATTTTTATGATGTGGGTTTAAATAAATTAATTCTATAAATGTTAATACATTGATAATAAAGATAAATTTCAAGGGTGAAATTCATTTTTTAAGGGCGGTAAGATGTAACATCCTGGTATTTTATATAATATATTATTTCAAATTAAGTTAAATTTTTCGATAGATTTTGTTACACATAGTGTATAATTTATCTTGCATTATACTCAATAGCAATTTTATCTTTCATTTCAAATAACATAGAGTTTTTTCCATAAATTCTGTTACATGCAAGAGTGAGTTTTACCAGACAATAATACATTATTAATATAATTATTTAACATGATTGTTATCACCTATCTGTTAGAATGGTGGGAATGAATAGGGATAAATAAATTATAAAAATATTATATAAAAATGTATTTATAATTAATTATTTGATGACTAATTAGTTATAAATGAAAATAAAACCTTTTTTATAAAATAAAAGGAAAAGTTTTTCTGAAAAAAACTATTTTAAAGCGCACAAGTGTGTTTTATACCAATAAAATAAACTAGTAATTTTTTTAGATTATATTAATGAAATTTATATATTATATATTTTATCTTATTATTTTACATTCATCCAATATATTTTATATGCATAAGATATGAATAAATCCAATTTCAAGCATACAAGATTTATTTTTCTAAAAGGTGGTTTTCCAACCTTTTAAGAGCACACTTGTTTTTAAAATAAATTTTGAAATTTTTATAAATCTTAATTTTAAAAATAAACATCATTTTTTAATCATAATATCTAAATTTATTTTAGGTGAATTTTAATTATTTTTTTGAGAAATTTCATTTTTTGATGAATAGTAAAAAATACTAAATTTAATTGAAAACTGGCTCTTCATCTAAGTAATTTATGATTTTATTTTATGCTTAATTTTTAAAAAATTTAAATTATATCAATTATAAATATATTAATATAAATTAGGTCATTTTAGACAGTTTCATACAAAATTTTGATTTAAACAATTTTCAAACTTTTAAACATATTCACTTTAAAACCTATTTTGTCGTCACGACTATAAGATACATTTTAAATTAAATTCAAATAAATATGTGAGTTGAATTTTGAAATATGGATTTTATAGTTTTTATAATAATAATTTATCATTTCTTGTAAGTTCAACATAGTTTTTGACAAAAAATATTAGTGAAATCAATTAAAATTAATTACATCAATTATGGTAAAAATGAGTTTACATGTTATTAAACATTAATATTAATCGACCAAATGACACATAATCTTGTTCAAAATCTATTTTATGAAATTATTTCATCCATATAACCTCTTTTATAGAAAATTTTTCTTTATTGATGAAATATTATGTATCAAAGACCTCACAATAATGTTTTCTTTTTGGAATTTTCAAGAATGTCACTCCTCTATTATAAAAGGCCATTCACTCTCCGACATTCTACACACCTATTAAGATTTTTTCTCATCCAAAATAGGCCTAAATTTATTACCAACATCCCTCCTCTCATCATTTAATCCTCATTTTTTGATGAAATGAAACCAATGGATGCCCTTGGTTTAAACCAAAATGAGTTACCTGAAGGAGAGGTGATGATCCTCAATGAATATTTTTGTTTAATTTCTTCCTGAAACATGTTAAATTATTTTTATATTAAGGTTATATAATAACATAATAATATTAAATATAATTATATTTTGTCATGTTAATGTTAGGACCAATAATTTCATACACTTCCATCAAATGTGGTATGTAATCATCATTCGTGTGCACAGAGGACTATCGCCTCGTGAACCGATGTCGTTCGTTCATCCATTTCCACCTATCATGGTGGGGAATAATGATGGAAATATTATTAATATATTATATATATTAAATTTATTATTTATTTATTATTATTTAATTATTATATGACACAAACATTCATACTTTCAATTTTGTGAGAATATGATAACAATGTTCGTGTGTATGGTGCGCTATGTCCTCACAAAGTGATGCGATTCATTCACATTGTACATGGAATGTATTAAGTATTATTTTAATATAAATATGTGATATATAAGAAATAATTAATATATACTAATTATCTATTTAAATTATTTACTTTTATTTATTTTTATATGAGAAGAAAATGGAAATAGTGTTCATGCGTAGATACGGTCTACCGTCTCCATGAATAATGTATTTCATTTATTATTTCTATATTTTATATATTATTATAAATAAATATATACTGAATATATATGATATTTAAATATTTTTTTACATTATTTAAATTATTAAATCATGATCAAATTAAGAGGACCAAAAATAACAAGTCAAAACATATATGAAAAATGAAGCAGTTATTACTTCAAACGTAACTTTAACATTGAATTATTAATAAATGGGTAATATAAAGTCATAATAAAATCATATATGGTATAATATATATGATTATTATTATGTTATAAATTTATAATACTTTTATATTTATTATACATGAGGTTTTAACAAGTACGTCGAGTGTCAAGACTTAAGATAATGGGATTTCTAGTCTCACCTTTATTACCGCAAGACTTATTCCATATTCACAACTTGTTTCTTTTGTGTGGTGTATATACTGCCCTAGGAAATTTTATATAATTCATTTCATTTATTTTATAAAATTAAATGTTTATATTTATGTTAATCATTCAGAGATATCACGATTCAAAAGCTACTCAAGTAGTAAAGGATTTTCTTAGCTTACTTTTATTTTTGTGAGATACTTTCCAAATTCACCACTTATTTTCATTATGTGGTGTTTATAATTACAATGAATATATTTAATGATTATTATCCTTTAATATATTTGGATTTACATATACATTTTAAGACATATGTTTCATGGGATTTATGATTTAAAATTTACCAAATCTATAGAGGATTTTTGCCATAATTTTTCTTCATCGTGATGTTTATTATGTTATACACATATGTTATTTTATAAGTTGTATATACTTCCAATTTAAAATTTTATATCATGAGTTTCATTTTTAAAATATATTATAATTATTATTTAATTTAATCCTTTAATGGGTCATAATAATCAATGTTACCAAAGTGGTAAGAGTTTGATATTAAAATCTTATCAATTATCGGGATTGTTTGTGATTAAGTCTCAAATATTGAAATCATATGATCTGCCCCTAAATTATTATTGTGAATTATCTTATCCTTTATTTATTTCATTTTAATATATTTTCCCCTAAATTTTATTATCTTTATATACTCCAAAATTCCAAATAATTTTCTTTTGAAAAATCATCTTTTAAGTAGAAAATTATTTTTCATCAAAAAATCATGTTTTTTAAATTTGATTTATAAATTTTTCTAATTTCTTTCAAAACCAAAAGGATATTTTCCTCAAGAAAATTTTTAAAATTGTTTTTAAAAGAATAATTTATAATATTCTAATGTTATTTTCAATGAAAACTTTTTTCAATATGTTTTCTATTTTTAAAAGTGTTATTCAAAAGGAAAATTATATTTTCCTCAAAAATATTTCTGATGATATTTTAATGGTATTTTTATTCATCAATTTAAACAATACTTGTTTTTACTTATCCTACACTAGGGATATTTTTTATTTATTCCAGCCTCATTATTTATTATATAGATAAATATTATTTCAAAGAGATTGTTATGGGACATGTTTCCTTTCCATGTGTTCATCATGTTTTAAATATATTTTTATGGAACCTGCTTCATTTTAAGGGTTAATCATATTTAAAAGATATTATTATATAAATATTTTTTTAGAGGTTAACCATGTTATAAAAGGGAAAATTATATTCCTATGATTTTATGATTAAATTAAAGAATTTATGTGTTTTTATTATATAATGGTATATGGACATTTGATGTGTGGTTACATTAGAAACTAATGACAGGTGGTTTCATGATAAACTAAGGATAGGTGGGTCTGTGGTATCCCTCCAATGCATCAGGTATTAAATTCATCTGTATGGTTATTCCATTTGTAAGAGTGATTGTAATAGTGAACTAAAAATTATTTTCCAAGTTTAGTATATGCTTTATTTATTCTTGATATGGGTTTATAATGTTTCTTAGGGTTGAAATTGATATCACATGGCTCATAATTATTGTTTTTAATGACTATTTACTTTTTTGTTTTTTCATATTTTATGATCTTGGTATTGATGGGTATGAGTTCTTGTATTATTTTCTCATGTACATTAATTATTTAATCATAACCTTATGCACTCTTATTCCCAGTGATGAAATTCAATTGTTAATGCTTATGTTTACACTTACTTAGCCTTTGAGATCACCATTCTTTTGTTTCCTTTTCCCCAAGTTATAAATAATTAGATTGAACTATTTATTTCTATACATTATTTAATAAGAATGATATTGATGACCTAATGTGAACTAAGAGAAGTTGGGTATAAGGGGAGATGATTTTAATCTTTATAAACTAGTAATTTATGTGTCTAAGTTGATATGTGATGGTCTTAATTCTATAAAACTCTATACCTAAATGGTCCTCAATTTTTTCAGTGAAACAAGTCTTCCTTGTGATGTTTTAAGGATTATATGAATAATTTTGGTCAGAATTGTCAGCATAAAATCCAAAAATGTAATGTTCATAATTTAAGAATAAGATTCAAGAGTGTAGGTTCTCAGATGTTATACATTACATCCATATATAATGAGACATAAAACATTTAACAATTAATTTAAGGGATATATAAAACCACATACATAACATAATGATAAAACATATGTATATATTCCACATATAGTGAAATATATATTATATCATGGAAAACCTATGGAAATAAAAAAAAAATTTATATCATTACCAAATGTTTTTTCATAACATAAAATCAAAGAATATTTTGTTATACCAAAATTTAATCTCCCAAAATTAGATTATGAACATTTAGATGATGATCTGGAAGATTACTCCATCAGAGGTAGTACCTTTAATGTATAGAGGAAAATAGAATTTAATACATAAAAAGAGTTTTTAATAATATTTTTTATCATTATCATAAACTAAAATGTTACAAGCCAAATTTAAAAAATCATCTCCAGGATGGTGAAAAAAAATTAAAGAATAAAAAAAGGAATTTTATAAGAATTAATGTTTATGTGAAAAAGAATTGAGTGGAAGATAATAATGCATGAATATAAAAGGATATATATTTTTAACCATTTTATAGAATATTAAATAGAACCCTAAATTAGTTAAAGGTTTGAAAATTTATATTTTATAATAAGATAAGGACTGATATAAAAATTAAATAATATTAAATACATATTTATTTCAAATTAAGAAAAACAATATTTATGTTAAAAAATACAGACATGTAAGTTAAAGAGACATCAGGAAGGATGAGAAATATTATTAACAATGTTATATTTTTAAGAAGAAAGAATCTCTCAAAAGGTGATGATTATAATGTGAAACTGTAAATTTTCTAGATAGAAATAAATTATAGAGTATGAATTTAATAAATGGTAGAATATAAGAAACTTATAAGTTTATAGTTGAGGGATAAAGTTTGTAACTCAACGAAAAAGAAAGTGATTCGATAACCCCAATACATCATTGATACCTTTGTTTCAAAAGCCTCTCAATAAGAGAACAATAAATGAACCACTAATTACAAATAATAAAATTATAATCTTGATAAAATATGTCCTAAAATAATTATATAAACCAAATAAATGAAAATGAGTGTATAATGAATAACATGCTGAAAAAAGGAAATTTTATTTGAGAAACACTTAGTAATATCACAAGTTTTTATACAAGTGTCACACCCCTAACCATGTTTTTTTATTTAATTATTTTCTTGAGTTTAGATATTTTTTTGTGGTTTTTGTTTATTTACCTATGAAAAGTTTTGTGTTTCATATGTTTCGGGTGATTTTGGGCCCTATGCAGGTTTTGAGCACAGTTTATCCCAAACCGTGCAAGGCTTATGAAAAACAATGTGGCATGTAGTTGTGTCTAATTGTAGGTTCATAAAATACACATGGTTAGTAGAAACCATGTGTAAAGTGTGTGGGGGAGGCCCTATTGTTTTAGAGAGTCAATTTTCATGGTTGTCTCATGGTTTCCCAAACTGTGCGGCCAGACCATACGGGTGTCCTCTATCTCTAGTAAAGTTCTCATGATTGGCGCATTGTTTGGGAAACCATGTGGAAAAAATATTTGAGTTTCCCTGGTTCTTAAAAATTTGAAAGGAACCTTTTACTCCTCTTATGTTTTAACAAAAAAATCACCTCCTCTCCTCCCCCTCTAATTCATGTATCCCTAAGGGAGCCTTGAGTGTCTTCCTCCTCCTCCTATCCTTGGATTTGGATACTCCCCATTTGATTCTTGGGTGGACCTCTCCTTAGTCAAGCCTTATTTTAACTTATACTTCTTTATTATACTATTTTGTTTGATATTTCATAGTTGTTTTCTACCTTTTTCAATCCGTATAATCTAGGGTTGATGTGTGGTTTGTGTTTCGTTTATGTTAGGGTCTACGATTTTTTTTATTATTTATCTTCCTTTTCTGATGGTTTTTTCGCATCTTCACATCGTGGAGGTTGGTGTTTCCATACATTTACTTTTGGAAACATTTTATTTGATGTTTGTGATTTCCTAAATGATTTTAAAATAAGATATATATGATTTTAATGTGCTATTTTAATTTTTTTGGGTGATTTCATGGAGGTATTTTGATCAAAATGGGGTTTTCTAAATTTATCTTTTATGTTTATGCATTAAAATTGTTTAATAAAATTATACTTGCAATTTAAAGATAAAATTGAGTGTTATTTATTGTGTTTGTCCTAGTTTTAATTTTGTTAAATTTTATTTTATTGAGAATTGAGCTTTGGTTTTTTTTTTGTTCTTTTTTGTGGTTTAGTGCCCATGTGTGAGTTGTGGTGAATAGTGGTAATGAAAGTGGTGACTCTTTAAATTTATTTTTAGGTATTTTCTTGGATTTTAACAAGTGTTCCATTAGATGTGGGCATATCCCAATGTTAATGGGGTGAAGATACGGACATGAACATAAATGATAATGGATATTAATAATGATGCTTATATTTAAACCCCATATTTCAAAACATTTATCCCTCTTATCTCTTATCTCTTCACTTTCTTCCCCCCCCCATATTTCAAGTGTCTCTTTTAAAACACTTTGGTTACTAGATGGTTACTTTGGTTTCAAACTTTTTTTTGAAATCATAGACCTTTTGACATATTGAATCATGGTTTGGTATCTAAATTACATAATGGACCATGTATAATCATTCGTGTATGTTTTATGTTTTCACTTTGACTTTGGAAAATGGTTGGAAAATGGTTTTTGGATCATATTTTTTAAGGATTAGTTGTTAGTTTGTGGTATTTTATAAATTGGTTCTGAAGCTCTTGTGATGTGAAGGGTTGGTTGGAACATGTGCATGGCTTGATGTGTGATGGGAACCCCTATGGTATTCCCTCAAAAGAGAGGGTTATATCATGGCTGGTTATGGAGTTTGGGCTAGGCATGCACTATGTAATCTATGTGTTATTGTTTCTTTCAATGTCTATGGTGACCTCCCCATTCTCTAATTACTATTATCATAGGATTCCTTTGAATAGTCTATAAGATCATGTGATCATTTCTTATCGACCTCGATTAAACAGATTGGTACCCCCTATATTTTTTGAGAGGCTAGGTGGGATGTGCGACTACTGAGGCTAGTTAAGAGAATCTAGGTTCGAAATTGACTAAGTAGTTGCACCATATACCAGATGGTGATTCCAAAATAATTAAATCTAGGGATTTCATTCATAGATGTTTATGAAATTACCATGATTACTATCCACATGTTCCTTATTTATTTCATTGTATTTGGTTGATTATCTTATTAGTAACTACCTACCTACACCTATACGTTTTTCTCTTGTTCTTGGTTTTTTTGTTATCCCATGATATTTATTTTATTCTTGGTATAGTTGGTTAATCTCATGGCTTGGGTTTTCTTATTTGGGTTTTTTTTGTAATTTGTTTTTTGCAACATTAAAACTTTTTTAAAAAGGAAGTTGTGTTTAGTTCTTTAAAATGATAAAATCGTATATTATAAATGTATTTCAGACTAGAGTTTTTGAACTGTTTTGGGAATGGAAATTTGTGGACTCTATAGTGTTTACCTACTAAGATGTTTATGATCACATCCTACTTGTTATACTTGGAATAGATAGACCTAATTTGTGTTTACCTATATATATGGATGTTTTTTATGATGGTTACCATGTGGTCGCATAGATATTTGGTTGGGATTTGGTTTGGTTTTAGTTCCATTTTTTTAGTTTCTACTTTTCTCAAGATATAACTCCTCCATCGGGGAGTCAGTGGTAATCTATCAACAAACTCTAATGAGAACTATTTCCATTTACAAACTATCACCAAAATATACTAAAGAAAAATATAATGTTTAATATCTTCTACCTTTATCTATTGATAGGTGTAACAGCATGACACATTATTAGCAATGTCACACTTCATACCCAAACACCAGAATTATTATATCATGTAATAATACATCTTCATAGTTCCCGGATGAACAAAACAAAAATGTTGGTGACTATAAAACAAAATTTATCTCCTCATAGATATTGGGATAAAAAACTTACCCAAAAACTGACAATACCATCTAAATAGAGGGACCAACTAGGAACGGTCTCCCCTCCATAGAGGGTTTCTCGCATTCCTCTTAACTCATCATCCTAAAGATGACATTATATAATAGACTCAGGGATAGATGATGATAACTAAACACTATCCAAATCCATAAATAAAACATAATCTTGAGTATCTAAGTGAAACTAAGTAAAAATCATTCTAAGGTTTCACTCTTTCTATGATTCCAAAACAGCCTATAGTGGAACTTTTCTGCTAAGATCATCTGTAACAACATTCCCCTTACCTGAGGTGTAGGTGATGTCAAAGTAAAAAATTTAATGGTATTCTAACCACTATATTTTCCAAATATTTCATTCCTTCTACGAAATGATATAGATAAAACTGTTAAGGATAGAAAAGAATGTGAACCACTCCCAAAAATATTGTTCCACCAACACTTAAGTGCATTCATAGCTGCGACAATATCTAAATCATGAGTGGGGTAATTTATATCATACGGTTGAAGATGATAAAATATTTAATCCACCGTATGATCATCCAGTATAAGCACACAACCAAAACTAGTTCTAGAAGAGTCATATAATACCATATACCCTATTACTAGGTTTTTGTAAGATCATAATAAAATTCGACGTCAGAATACTTTTCAGCTCATAAAAAGAAGACATGCAAATTGTATAATATATGAATTTCACCCTCTTCCTGGTAAGAGTATCCAAAGGTGATTTAAAATTTGATAAATCCTTGTAAACCCATTTAAAGTATCCAATAAGAATAAGGAAGATATGAATCTGAAAGACATTACATGGTTCTTCCCATGATAAGACAGCCTTCACCTTTTCATGATCAACTAATAAGAAATTCTCAAATTTCATGTTCCCTAAGAACATATCTTCTTGGATCTAAAAAATACATTTAAAAGGATTTCCATACAAACAATGACACATCAAAATTTCTAAAACAAATCATAAATGGCACTCATGATCATGATTGAATATCAAGAAAACTAAAATATCATCCACAATCAATAAAATAAATGTGTCAATATACTGATGGAATATTTGATTTATAAAATCCATATAAACTATATGAGTGTTATTCATACCAAAAAACATAAAAATACATTCCTAATGGACATCCATACTTTTGAAAAATTTATTTGGTATATCAAATACCAAACTATGAACTAGTGATAACCCGACCATAGATAAATTTTTGAAAACCACTTTTCCCCCTTTAACTGGTCAAAGAAGTCTTCCAAATAAGGAAGAGTATACTTGTTCTTAACCATTACCCAGTTCAACATCTGATATTCCACACACAGTTATTGTTAACCATCTTCTTTCTTGGAAAATATCATAGGGGATGCCCAAGGAAAACACAAGGGAAAACAAAACCCTTTTCGAATAGGTCATCCAATTGAATATTGATCTCTTTCAGCTCTACTAGTTCCATATGATAAGAAGGTATCAAAATAAGATGCATACCTAACATTAGGTTGATCAAAAACTCAACCCCCTATATAGAGAAAACATAAAAAATCATCAAAGAAATGTCAATAAAATTACAAACAATAGTATGAAGATAAACAATAGATGAAATTTCATTAAGCTGAATAGTAATATTAGAAAATAAGCACTTGATCTATGGGTGGGAAGGTCCTACATGACCGGACCTCGGATCCCAGTCTACTTAAAACACACATGACCTCTCATTGTCTACATAAAAAGAATCAGGATTATGATAACAATCAAACTCAACATGATGAGAAGTAGTCCAATCCATCTCAATGAGAAAATTAATTAGATTATGAACAAGAATGTGAAAATTCCAAACTAACTCTACATCAGTTATTGATAAAATTCAAGAAAGACATGGAAACCCCTAATCTATCCACTTCCCAAGAGGTGTTTCTGAATTCAAAACAAAGGACATGAGATTTGTAGGAATTTTAAGAATGTTAAAAAACTTATAGATATAAACTAGTGGGAAGAACTAGTATGGCATAAATAAATTGGTACTAAGGATTCAATAAGAATTGTACCACTCACTGTCATTGGACCTGCATCTACATCTTATGAAAAATCATCTACATCAAGAATTTTCTTCACTCCCTAGGCTTGTGGTTATATACCTATAGTATTTGGATCATCTGATTGTGTTGTAGTAGAATTTAGAGCCAATAATCCCTGATTGTTTTGAGGCCTATACATAGCCTGATTGAAATTTTACAGATTACTATAACATCCAAAATAGTTACACATCTTTTGTTGGTATGGGAAATAATTTCAGGTGTGTTTGAACTTTCCAAACTGATAGAAAGCCATAGGAACATTGTTAGCTATAATTGAGGGTTCAAAGGAGGTCTACTACTATTAACCTACTCCACCACTCTGGTTATGATCTTATAACTTCACCTTATTCCATTTTGCGCCACTAAAGCATCCACTGGGTGGAATAAAATGGGATGAATATGAAAGCTTTCATACCATATTCATATCTTCCATCATTGATATTTCTACCATATCTGCATTGGTAAAAAAATTCATCATAAATACATGTTATCTGATAACTGATCATAAACCCTACAGGTATATATAATCTTTTATCTGGTCATTATTTACAACTAGTAGTGAAAAAAACTAACTCAAGAAACTGGTCGGTGTACCAAAACACTTAATTCTCTTCCAACTATATTGATATTAACTCCAAATAGTTTTCAATCATCAGTGACTCAGGTATCACATCCATAGTCAGTTTCTTAATCTACCAATTGTAGTTGACTATCGTCTAGGAGATTATGTTAGAGAGAATAACATGGAAGTTAGGATATTTAGTTGTTATGAAATCATCTGAGTAGGTATTTAAACCTTAGTGTCAGTTCAAGGTTTTATTCATGGTGTATATTTTGAGTAAATATACTATTTATACTATAGAAGGGCCTTCAACTGTTAGAGTCAATATACTAGTATCCTCTATGTTTTCATGTTCTTTATTTGATATTATTGCTTTGACTTGATTTATCTCTAATCCATTGACATATATCCTTGAAATCAACGTGGAATCATCACCATTGTTTATAGTTCTCAATACCCCTCTAAGAAAAATCATATAGTAGATTAGGAAATTTTTTTCTTATGCCTCAGTATTGGAATGATTTAGGCACCTCTAGGGTCTAATAACCCATAATATTAAAAATCTTAATTTCATTATATAAATGGACTAGTTAAACAAGTTATTAACATGCATTAAATATTTTAATTATTCAGTGTCATTTTCATCTTTGGTACATATATTATATAATGTTTTTGTGGATTAGTAGTTTCAAGTTGCTTAGATAGGTCTAATCATGGGTATGTTGGAGTAATAATATAGATAGTATTTTCCTCAAAGTTTTTGATTAACCACTAAAATAGGATAATATTTGTTGTTTTTTATAGAATAACCATGTAGTTTAAATTACATAAACATAATTATAAACACATTTTATAATTTAGAAATTCATTTTTCCTCAAATTTTTTATTCTTTCTTAAAATTCCCTAATAGACGAAAAATTTATCAACACATTTTCAAACACCAACTATATATGATTTAAAATTTGAATTTCAGGATTAAGATACCTATGTTGTGGGGAATATTTTTTCCATATGGGGAAACGAGAGACTCATTAAGGAAGATAATAATTTTGGGCCTCGAATCTAACATTTTCTAGGAAAAGTTAACTAGACACTGGTTCACTAAAATAAATGTACCAGTCATGTAATGATTTTAATAAATATAAAATTTATTATTAATATATAGTAAATAATTAATAATATTTCATTATACTATGTTTGAATATAATTTTTAGGTTCAAATGGTGATCTAGACATCCCATGTTTAAGATAAAATTAAAAACTAGATTTTATATCCCAGAATAATAGCCCACTGTTTTAAACATAAAATCGAGATGAAGAATGAAATTGAGATAAAATTTCACTAAATTTTATAAAAATTCAATTTATAAATTTTATTCTTATAGAAACTATCCAAATTCATCCAACTAGAAGGTTTTTTTCATTTCAAGTGTAGAGAGTCATGTTACACCAATTTTGGGTTCATGGGTGGAAAATTCCACTTTCCACAAAATTTCCACCCACCAATACCAACCCTAATCAAGTGGGAATACCTGGATAGTTATGGTCTACCCAAGCTTCAAAAAATCCTATTAAATGTATTTTTAGTTAAGGAAATGTGATAAATTTGGTGTTTTACTTCAATTGTAATGTTATGTTATCATTTATTAATGTAATTTTATTTTTATCTTGTAAGTTTCTCAAATAACTCTAGTTCCTTAATGATATTTATTATTATTCTTATATACTTTCTTATTATTAACACATTGATACCATTTAATTACATTTTGAATTTATTCACACAAAAAAGTTTGAAATTCTTTACACAATAATGGACTATTCATTATTTTTTGTTTTCTCTTCTTCAATTCCCCATTTTAGAGTCAATATCCATATGTTATTGAGACATTTAGATTAATGGAGGGCTAACCTAATTACGGGTTTCTCTAGGGAAGTTTGAATGGGATAGATTGGATGTTATTTCTTATTCCATTAATTTCTATTCACATCATTTAATTAATATTTCAATTGGATTATTATTTACTTATTAATATTAAATCAATCTTAAGGCTACACATTTTGAGTTCTAGAATGACCCTCTACCTTAAAGTGTTCATTAAAATGATTTTATAAGTGTCTATGTGATTATTAATGGGATTATTTAAATATTAAACTAGTGATTAATGGAGGAATTATTTAATTTATTTAATAAATCCCTTTAAAATTTAATAAATTGATATATTCTAAAAATAAATTCATAAAATATCATCCTACAAAAGACATAAGTTCAACCCATTCTACATAATTGAGTAACTTAGATCCTACTATATTCTAGGAACCCAAATCAAATCTACCCAAATTTTTTTTACTTTATACCTAGATCAATCAATAGAATATTCATGTGTCTTTAGGTTATTTCTTATGTCTATGAGGATTCATCAACCCTAGTTGTGCCAGAAATGGTTTCTTTAACCCGCTAAGTAAATTTGGGTGAATTTAATTTCCGTACAATTTCTAGGGACACGAGTAAGTGATTTTTGACACTATCATTCTACCCTCCCACAATTTATCTATTCTCACCCTCATTTATCTTATCTTTTTCCTTTTTCTCTATCTATGTATTCCCTCCTATATCCAGGATCATTCAAATTTGTCACGACCCATCCCCCAGAGCCCGTGCCGTGACTACCCCAAGCCCGCCTTCCATAGTCCTGGGGATGGCGAATTTCACTGAAATGGTGTGTCCCTATAATGGGAAGACATTTCCTTTAAACCTGTAAAAACCCACAATCCAAGAACACAATAGGAACTAACCACGAAATAAACTGCAGTAGTAAAAAAGTGTACTAAAAGTAAAGGGATCAGAATACAAGCCCAACTGGAAAGTATAAGTACAACTGAAAAGAGAAACATCTCCTGGATCATCCACCGAGGATCCTACTTGAAGGGTAGGTATATATCACGATCTATAGTCACTGTGGAACGTCACGTCAAATGGTCTACCTCTAAGAACCATCCCTTCCTAGCTCCCTCAGCCTTGAACAATGATGTTCATCATCTGCACAAGACACAGCATGGTGTGGGTATTGCCCATGCAGGGGTGGGTATAACAATACTCAGTAGGGACCCCGAGACCCCCAAAGGTCTCCCAAATTTTCCTAAATGATAAAATATAAATAAAGACTTCAAACACAAATCACAAAGCAGTACTCACCAAAACAAACTTATGTATATGACCATAAATATACCTAAGTCATTAGAATATACTCATCTCATACATGAGGAAACATAAGGCTCTAACTTTTAAGGCGTTTTTACAACTAATCCACAAGGAAAGAATTCCACAAAGGTAACAACACAAGGGTAAAATTACCATAAAGGTAACACCACAAAGGTAAAATTACCACAAATGTAACACCATGAAGGTAAAAGAATCAACTCAAACCATTTATTAGTGGACTATAAAAGTACATATGATTATTCGGGTAGCTAGATCATCTATTTCTATCAAGAGGATTTGATGCTGATTATATGGAGTCTGATCCACATAGGAGAGATAGGAACTAACCCCTGCATTGACCCACACATGATTCGACTCACCCGAAGTAAATAGGTACTAACCCCTGAAACAATACACACAGGATTTGACACACATAGGATCTATATGTGATGATCCACACAGGATCACTGAGCGATGACCAACAAAGAATCTGACCCACACAGGATCGGTATGTGATGACCCACATAGGATCGTTGAGCACTGAACCACAAAGGATTGGTGCTGACCCACACAATATCGCTCGGTACTAACCTCCATATGATCTATCTCCCATCTCTGCCTCACTACCAGCCACAAGATTCTAGCTCATAGTATGCTTCATTTTTGGAGAACCATTCCTCAATCTATCAGTAGTATTTCAACTAGCTTTAATTCGCACAAATAAGTAACCCAATGATCAGTCACATCATAAGACTCCCAACTCAAAAGACGATGCATCAATCAGACACATGATCTGTAAGTGATTGGGATTTTAGTGCCGGGGGCCCGATTGGATTTGGAACTGATCCAACTTGTCCATAATCCAACTTTCTTTGAAGCTCTCGTGTAGTATCTCACAATGACCTTTTTGTCACTTGGGTTCTTCTTCCACATACGACATGTCAATCGGACGCTCGGTCGGTTAGTTACATCCCTTCCTGTGAAACGGGGGTGGTTGCACCTCGATCCATCCCAGCTCAGTTGAGCCTTCCGGAATATGCCAAATGGAATACTTCACAAAATGGATCCCAATGCCACTGACGGCGTGCCGAACGAACACCCGGTTTGTCAGGTACGAGCATTTCTTTATTCAGGGACCGGTTGGGTTTGGGCCCGGTCTGACTCCGCCAGACCGGCTTGATGCAATAGGTCCCGGTGTCTACCTAACCCCGCCCGGGTCCGGCCCGTTAAGGGTCTGCCTGGTTCACTATGTCCAGCCTGTTGGGGTCGGCCCTGTTCGGTTCACGGTCCCGGGTCGTGGTTGGCCCAACCCGTCGTGTGGGGCTCGACCCACCAGTGTTGGCCCACGAGGCCGCTGGTTCATCCCAGCCCGCTGGCGGGTCCAGCCTACTGGGCGGGTTTAGTCCACTGGGTGGGTTTGGCTCGTTTGGCCGACCAGCGTTCGTCCCAATCTTCCAGAAGGCAAACAGGTCTTCCCAGCTGGCCTCGCGGGTGCGAGGCCATTTTGGCCAGTCGATGGGGAGCTACCCCACCATGTGATGGTCATCCATTTTGGTCGACCAGGGGTCCACCAACCTGGCTTGTCATGGGGCTGCACCGCTCTCCACCTGCCGTGGCCCACTGGCCACGACTGTAAGCACTGGCGGCGACACCCCTTTTTCATGCTGCCGACATGGGTTAGCTGCCTCTGGCCTCTGTGGTGCGCCATCACCCACTTCCCACCACCACCTGTGACTGATTACCACAAGTCTCCACCGGCTTCCATCGGCCGCTACTGACTTGGCACACCGGAGGTTCATCGGTTTCTTCCGTGCTGTCACCATCTTCTCACTATCGTTACCTTAAGAAAAATATCCCTGAAGAACGTAACTAAAATGGAGGAGTGCGGGTCCTGGCCTTTTTGGTTTGGCCTGCACCCTCTACGTTAACATGATAATGAGTTGAAGCAAGTAAATGATCAAATATAGACTTTAAACAAACCCCCTACATGGAAGAGACGTCCGCTGACAACGGTCGATGGAACTCCTTAATCGTTGTCATCAGTTGGTGATTCAGTGGCGCTCTTCACCGCTAATTGGAACCGGTCTCTTCCTCTAAGTGGTTGGTTTCGTGGTACTTTTTCAGATATTTTCTGCTTGGTGAAGTCATTCCAACACTGAATCCTAAGCTACATATAAATAAGAGAGGGGGAGGGTGTGTAACGCACTTGGAATTAATGGGGTTCATTTAATTAAGGAACCTTTCTAATTCCAATGGTGTGATTATAAGAATAAAGGGGAGTCAATCCATTTAATGGCTTGATGTGTCATTGGTCCCGCCAATGTCGCTCATCCATTAGAGATAGGAAAGATAAAATAACAATAAAATTGTTATTTTATTATTCATTAAAAATTTCCAAAAACTAACTTCTTCTCCCAAAAAATTGTGGTTGAAGTGAAGCCTCCTTAAGAAAATCCCCATGATACGGATTCAACGGTGCTTATAGATTTTCTATCCGATCAATGAGTTAGAAGATAGAAAACATCGCCCATGTGTTTATTGAACGTACCTGAAAAAAAGTTCTGAAAATTATTAATAGTCACCCTCAACCCACACAGAACGAGGTTAGGCTCTTTATAAGGGAAAAATGTCCCAACAAACTCCATGGTACTCTTAGATTTTCAATTCTAGTTACCATTTAGAAGTTATGTCTTTAACAAAAAAATAAGTGTTACTTAATTATTTTATTTAAGGCCAAAATATAACTTCCATAGTTGGCCCACGCTAGCCAATGTTAGTTTCCTAAATAAAGGATACCCTCATGAGCTCAGTGGTTGTCTCATATTTTTAATCTGAGTGACTGTTCATGGGTTATAAACATTTGAAAAATAAAATAACTTAATTTAATTATTTTATTTACAGTTATTCCATTTTTGAGTTTTCTCACCAGAGCCCTGCACTGATTAACCTAAATCGCGCCTCTGGTAAACCCGCTATCTTCAAGGCAATGGTGCCCTTATATTTCTGATCCAGGAACTTGTTTATGAGTTATTCCACTTTATAAGGAAAACCACTCAGGTGAGCTATTTTAAACTTAACATTTTTTGATGGATCATTTTAGACACTCTAGGCCTAGGAATCACACGCCATTAGTTTTCGTGGTCTCGAAATAATTATATATAATTAAAAAAATTATATGGAAATTTTGGGACATTAAAAAACTGACTAGTTAAGGTGGATAATTCAATTGGTGGGGAGTCATGTATACCTAGGGTTCTTATTAATTTTGATCCTAATCTTTCTAAGACACCATATTCTAAATATGAGTCAAATCATATAGAGGGTCTTCCACAAAATCTAATACAAAATCCCAAAAGTAACTAAAAGGTAAATCTATATGAGGAAACCCCTTACTTGGGTAATGTGGTAAATCTAACCATGAATGATTACCTCACTCATTCCTAGAGAAAAGCACCCTATTTCATTAAACATATTTTACTAAGAGATACCTACACTGTCTTCAATCCCGATTTCTTAAATCACCTTCCCACATTTCATGGGATACAATTATATATGTCTTCCCTTAATTTCAAGGTGTTTGATGAAATTTTTATGATTATATCCCCTCCCCCTATATCAATTTTAGTCACCTATGAAAAGTATTTTTAAATGTTCTCTAAAATATCAATGTAATAAAATGTTAAAAAGTGTTGAACATTATCCATAAATTTATGGGACCAATCACAATGAGATTTTTACCCAAAAAAACACTTTCCCCAACATAAAATAAATCACCCAAAAAAGGGAATTTAAAACATTATTAAAAAATAGGGAGAGTCATTCCATTAAACTTGGTAAAGGATTAAAGTTACCCTAAACATGGTACCTCACTATGGTTTTTTAATCCCAAAATAAGTGAGAAAATTTTATGAAGGGTTAGAGTTAGTAAATAAATAATTCATCGACATTATATGTAATGGGACCATCAAAAAAATTTCTCAAATGATGCTTATGGGTTTTTAGAAAGTATTTAAAAACAAAAAAACTTTTATTACGACACCCTATTATGAGAAACCTCTAAAATATAGTAGGATGAACACTATTAGGTAGGAAAGAATTATTGGGGATAATCATTAATCCCTTATAAAGAAGTTTAAAGTAAAATATCTTAGTAAAGTAATAGAAAATAAATATATCAAACTTGATTCAAAAAAAATTGAAAAACGTGTCTAAAGTAATTTTAATTTTGAAATTATTCCCTCCAAAAATAATGTTATTCTAGGGAACACCTATGTATGTCAATTCTTGGTATTTTAAAAAATCAAAATTTCAAAAAAAAAAATCATTCTAATGTATAATGGCCATAGGGGATTTTTTTAGAGGCATAATCAATAACCCAATCAACCCAAAGGTCTAAATACCTTCACTCCACAAAATTTCAAACCCATAACAAGTTTTAATTCCAATCGATCTAATTACAAAATACCCTAGTCCAATTCAAACAACATATCTAAAAACCTATCTAATGGCTTAAATATCCGCTATGAGTAAACCAACCAGCTCAAAACACTTCCTATTATATTCCCTTCTCATTACATAAACAACTATTTAAGAACATAATCAAAATTAATTCTAAAGTTTCAAACCAAATGTATGAATTTAATAATATTAAAAAACATGTAATTCACAATGTCTCACTAAGTTTTTCACTTAACAAAATCTTAACAGGAGATTAAAATTGCACATAATCCTATCTCAAATATCTCAAATAAGTTGTTATCTTGAGAAGTGATAAATTCCATGACAAACCTAAGACAACCATTTCTAAACCATTTGAAGCTTCATCCTCTCACGATAATATTAAAGAACCAACCATAAAATGTGATTAATATGGTAAGAATGTAGAGTATCCATATTCTTCCCAAATAATACAGAAAACTAATCAATTCCCCAATGATTAGAGGAAAATTCATACCTGGGTTGAGTTAATCTTTCAAGGAAATATTATCTCATATTAAAATGAGAATTCCCCTTATCAATTCCATACAAACAATAAATTCATTCTAAAATTACCTTTATTAATTACCATATTTCAAAATGAAATCCCCACATAAATACCAATTACATTTGGTTACTAATGCGAAAACCACCCTCTAGGGAACCAGGCCACCTAAATTGAAGTACCATTATTATCCATACATCAATACTGAACTATGATAGAGAAAATTCATCAAATAATTGTATAATCATGGGTCTATTTTTTTCCTTATTATATATTTTGTGTTCTTTTCGTTAGGGAATGAATATATATAATCCACTTTTATCACACTTTACCTCACTAATAATAGTGTTTGGGTTCTTAATGGTATCTTAAAGGGTGTTTTGGTAAAATTTAAAAACTTTATCTACATTTTCGACTTCATTATACTTGATAATCATCCAAAACTATAAATTAGGGGGAAAAATCCTATAATACTTGGTCATTAATTTCTATAAACAATAAATTTTTTCATCAAAGTTGGGAATAAAAAATGGACGTGAAATTTAGTAATATGATCCTCAATCTAAACATTTAAATTGAAAGATATGAAATAGTATTATAGCGGAGGTTCATGAGGTGAATTGGATTTTTATTTTTCAATGTGATCTTGAGAAACATAAAAAATTGTATAAGGATATTTAGGTTAAAAATTGATTTATTTTCATGGTTCTCCTGAGTTAAAATTTTCTTATTAGCTCAAATATCTTCCATAGAGCTCCTATGATGGTTTTTCAAGATCATTAATTGGAAAAAACTTTTTATAAATCATAAACATTGTGTTTATACCCAGTACCAACATGTATCCATTTAATTTAGTGATTCAAACATTTATTCTAAAGGAATACACTCTATTTAGTTTTTTTTAAAGAAACTGAGTTTGATTTAAATTACCAATATTCTTATGAAACGTTTTACCATCAAAATATTGAATTCATGGTCTTAAGTAACTCACTCAATTTTTCAATATTTTGGGAAAATTGAACTCTTTAGATTTTCATTTATCATTATCTTGAAGACAAAGAAAAAAAAATATTCTTGATTTCTTGAGTAGGTATAAGAATGAATTTTGATAAACCCTTTCTCATATTTTTGAGATTATCCTACTCATGGAGTCCCATAAGATTATTCTTGAAACTAATTCTGAACCATGTCTCTGCCCCTTGTAGAAAATCAATCTTATTATCATGAATATTGTATGGAAATAACTCTATAAGTTTATAGATATAGGTATTCTCTAACCCGTCACCGAGAGTGAGTTGGTAACCCCAATTCAAATTGTTCATAAAAAAGAATATAATTACTATGATTGCCAATGTGGATGGTGACCTTCTCCCCATAAGGGTAAGTAATTGATGGATATTGTGCATTTACTATAGTAATTTGAACGTGTGTATTATGAAATATAATTTTCCTTTGACCTTGATTGATAAATTCCTTGAGCGATTAATAATATAGGGTTTTACTACTTCATATATCTATATTTTGGGTATAATAAAATTGAGGTTTTTAAATATTTTCAAGGGAAAACAACATTCACCAATCCATTTGGAACTTTTTCCTTCAAGAACATTCCCTTATGGTTATGTAATTATAGTAGTACCATCCAATAATGCATGATGTAAATCTTCTCATACATATTTGGGGGTTATCTATAAATATTTTTGGATGAATTGTCTATCTTTTGGGGTACATTTGAGGGATTTATAAGAAATATTATGTGGTATTTTCCAAGATGTGGGGATTTTAATCTATTCTTAAATTATAAGAAATTATATTTCATGATAAAATAATTATAACTACTAAGGCATATTGTCTTAGGTAGAGGGATTAAGGATAATAAATCCAAGGTAAACATCATTTTTTACCTACCCTATCCAAAAATTATCAAACAAGTACAATCCATCTTAGTACACGATGGTTTCTATAGAAGGTTCATTAGGAATTTTGGCTCCATTGCATGACCACCTTTTGTTCTACTTGTGAAAGATGAACCTTTTTTATGTAAAGAAACTCATGTGTAACCCTTCTTAAAAAAGATATTTCTTATATATCCACCCATATTGAAATCACTTAATTTGAATATTACTTTTTGACTCATGTGTTAAGTGAGTGAATTTTTTATAGGAGATATCTTAAGATAAAATTGTAATAAAAATCATTTATAACAAAATTTTATCATTGAATGGTTCAAAAATCAAATACAGTGCCACTGAGAAAGTATTTCTTATGGTTTTATTCACCTTTAATATTTTTAGATCCTATATATTTGGATCCTACGTAACTATTTCACCAATCATTAAACCTTGAAATACCTTTCCAAAAAAATATCAAGGACAGATTCATTAGGTGGGAATTTTTCCTGTTTGAATTTAAAATATAAACTATAGAAAATTTG
This sequence comes from Viscum album, assembly GCA_963277665.1. Lineage (NCBI taxonomy): Eukaryota > Viridiplantae > Streptophyta > Magnoliopsida > Santalales > Viscaceae > Viscum > Viscum album. The sequence continues at coordinate 717,815,977 of OY728140.1, read as the reverse complement.
GTTATGAAAAATTTGTAATTGATCACCTTTATAGGTTTTAATTGAAGATTAATTCATCTCATTTTTTGTGTCTTATTCATTCCATCATGATGACACCTATTTTACGAGTGATTGACCATGGTATATTGATATAGAAAAATAATTGGTTATAATTATAATTAAAAAATTGTTAGTGACTCAATCTAGGAAGAATTTAATTTATTTTTTCAACCACTATTTGTTCAGTGATCTATACCTCAACAAGCTTTTTCTTGAAAAAATCAGTAAGACATGTATCCCGAAGGATAAAAAAGATGCCATTCTAAATTTCTTTTAATAGTGAGGCATGATGAGGTAACATTACTATAAAAAAATAGAAAAATATTTTATAAAATTTTTTTTTCCTACAATCTCCAGGTATTCCTAAATATTATTTCAAAGTTGTTCTAATTATCAAAAACTATGATCCATCACTAAAAATGATTAAATTCCAATTAATTCAACTATTATTATAAAAATATTTAATTTTGGGGGAATTGATTTTATGTGAGTATTATAAAACTCTATTGGCTATCCCTGTAACCACTTAGTTTTTTATTACGTATCTAAATGTGTAAATTCCATTCCTACCAAGTCCAATGATCATCTGGTGGTGATTCACCTTCTTACAGGAAACTACTTTTCTATATTTCTAATTCCTTAGGCTATCATAAATGACTATGGAATACATTTCTATAATCATCCCTTCTAGAAACTCATTTCCAAGTATGATATCTCTCACAAAGATTCCATAGCCTAACACCCTCATAACAATGTTCAAGTTGAGTTGGGAAAATTGGGAAATAAATAAAATTATTAAAAAAACTATCAACCCCTCTAGGAAAGATTGGATTGTAATTATCCTAGATATAATTTGTTAATATAAACATTCATACAAAAATATCTAAGGCATGTCACTATAATAATTTATTTATGGAAAATATTACCATTTACTAGTTTAAATTGAAGGCTTTTGGGAAATCAAGAAACTAATTTTTTATATTTTCATAACTTGTTCAAATAGGTTATTCAATCTTAATGAACATTAAGAACATAGGATGAAGGTTCCTGAAAATTAAATGAATAAAAAATCTGGAGTTAAAGTCTTTAAATCTTGGAATATTAAGTTAAAAACATTTAATTAGAGAAATGTGTGCTCATATACAATTCTAAACTTCATTTTCACCCATGGAAGTAATGGTTGAAATGGTTAGGGACCATTATTTTCAACCATGTGTACCCTCATAGGTAGTTGAGATTCAAGATCCTATCAATGGTAATATATTCATTTTTAATAGTTGTAGGATAAAATTGTTCTTATAATCATTCCATAAAAATGAAACTATGGAATATTTTAATGATCTAATCTATGATCATAGCAACACCTGATAAGTTTAGTTTTCTAAGATAGGTTAATTAATTTAAACTATGTTCTCACTAAGAGGAAATATAAATGTTTCACATTCATTTTATTTTATCTTATTTTGTTTTTTTTAGTGTTTAAGAAAAATCAAAAGAAAAAAAAAGAGAAAAGGTATTCATTAAAAAAATTAAAAAAATATTCAGAAAGATAGAAACTCACGGGTTAGTTGATAGATCATCTCATTTGGAATGGTCATGGGGATAGAACCCATGAGTTGATGATTGGTGTTCTAAAACAAAAAAAGTATGATTTTTTATTTATTTATAGTAATTTTTATTTATAATTTGTTATGTTAACACCTAGGGGTTTTCATAGTTTTCTAATTCTATTTTTGTGTATGATTTAGGGGCTCTGAAGTTTAAAGAATTTATAATCACATCACATACATTCTAAATTTAATACCCACTATATCATCCTCTATGAGGATTCTACAAGGGACATGGAGCTGGAATTATCAATATACTACTACAATAACATTAATCATCAAACTAATGGGTGAAATTAAGCCATAATTTTATTTATAATTTCAATTTATAATTTCTCTATTCTATTTCTTCCCCCTTTAAATTTTTTTTAGAAACATAGTTTAATTTTATTCTAGGTTGGGGCTGAAAAGAAAAAACAAAATGTATGTGTCTATGGAAAAACAATTTCTAAAAATTTCACATGATAATATATTTTTTAAATATTAAAAATAGATATAAAATGATTTTTAATACCATGAGTCTATTATGGAATCATATTTAAGTTCATAAGTATAATTTTTTTGTAAAAATTATTTTCATTGTGATTTTTCACCATCTATATTTTCATCCATTAAATAAAAATGTCACAATGTACATCCTTTATATTATGGGGTGTGAGTTTGATTTCTTATGGTATATACATAAATAAAATAGGATTAAAAATCATTTTATGTTTAATATTAATATAAAAAAACAAACAAAACAAATTTAAATAAAAAATAAAACATAATATACATGTAGAACAATGGATTTACATAATTTGTAAATTACTTCCCTAAACATGAAACAATAAATAATCCCTCTTGATTAATGAACGTTTATGGGTTTTATTATAAGGACCCGGCCTTATTACATTACATAATCCTGAATTTAGTCAATAATTCACTTCCTTTAACATTGAGGTTTTTTTCATGTTTAGATATTTATAGAATTGGGACAGAAAACATTCATAAAATTGCACATTATTATAGAGTGGATACCATAAAAAATTAATTCCTTTATTAAAAAATATAAAAAATTTCACATAAAAATGATTTCTTTGACTAATCATCAAAAATTTAACGTGGCTTCCTTATTTATCTTACACAGACTTATAACCTATGAAAATCATTTAAAAACAAGGGATGACCACAAAATCCTAGTAAGGGATATAAAAATAAGGATAGAATACATTAGTGCATGAACACTTGTAAGGTATAAAATCAGTTTCAAAAGACATAATTTTCACCCATATATACTTACATTGTGAAACATGAAATTTAAACAAGATCTAAAAAATACATGAGAACTTAAATATAAACATAAAGGTGTCTTGGGAATTAATTACAAAATATTGTAACCCTCGCGACTACCTTATAATTTGTAACCCTCATGGCTGCCTTTGAATTCTTATAAGCATCGCAGTTAAACTTAGAGTATCCATAGGCTCAACCTCCAATATACACATACCCAATGTATTAGAGGAAAATATATTTCCCATAATTTATCATAAATAATTCCCCAAAACCAAAACACAATCATACAAGATGAATAATTTCATAAAAATATTGCCTTTGAAATTTCGTAAAACCAAATTTTAAAAGGGGATTTTAAAAGAAAAGACACTTACATAAATCATATAATTGAAGTGAGAATTAATAAAGTGGTTTTAATATTTATACATACTATAAATACACATAATTCAACATAATATAAACAAAAACCATCACATAAACAATTTTAATACCACATAAATAATCAAGTAGAAGGTTATCCCGAAGAATGGAAATTGGTTTAAGAATTCCCTTACGTCGGGCTTGTCTTACTTAAAAAATGTTTAAACCTTTTGTATAATGGTTAAAATAGTGATATTAATATATTTAATAAACATATCCATATTAATAATATCTTATATGATCATTTAAATATATAATTTCACCCTTTAATTGTTAGTATTGTGTTCCTTGCACTGTTTTGGGTGAGTTCTTTACATGATTTTCATGATCGGTTCATGATGGATTTTTCTTGTCAATTGGAAGTGAAACTCTAGAATTTGAATGAAGTAGTATTTAAATATTTATAGTAACATATTTTATACCATTTATCATTTTTAATTATTACATGAGGATGATTCATAATTTAAAACATTAATGATGTTCGTTAAGATCTTTTTAGTGGTTCTTGGATAATAACCTCCCCATTTTGTTTTATAAATTAAAACCATATGTAAAAAAAGAATTTCAGAACCATGGATGAGACATAATACATATATTATTACCTGGTTAAACCATAAAAATTGTTCCATGACCAGACTTAAATAAATTAATGAAAATTGAAATCACATCATCCACATTGTCTGTAATTCGACACATCACGGAAAATGTTTTTAATTCCATGAATAAGTGGGGGAGGAAAAGAAGATTGATGAGGAATTTTTCATGAACATGATAAAATCATGGATATTAATCAATATAGATCTTTCATGCCTCTTGGATATGAAAATGTGAGGAAAAAGAATATATGAACACAAAATAAAAGAAAAATTGAGAAATCTCTCACAATAAATCAACAGCCTAACTATGTCACATAACATTTCATAAAATAGTTTGATTAGAGAAAGGGGGTATCTCATCACTCATACATAATATGGTAATTAAGGGTAATATATAATGTCTTATCCAAACGTAATCCAAAGAAAATTAAAAATAATAACATAAAATGGAAGAAAGAAAAGAAAACAAAAGAGGATGTTTACCTCTTGATCTCTTCTCCTTTAAATCCTTCATAAGGCATTTGGTTTTGGCCTTTTGGTGAGACCAGAAACTCTAGGACGTGGGGTAGATCCTTTTGGGTAGTATTGGGTTGAACATAGGTAAGGATCAAGGCTTGAGAGGTGTGGGAGGAAGAGGGGAATGAGGGTGGTATTTATAGTGGAGGAGAGGGAGTATTTTTCAGTATTTTAATCATTATTAAAATATTTTTGCTCAAGAATGTGAATATTCTTAATTCAGGTGACCCAAAATAGTAATAATGGCATGTGATTTCTAACCAAGTGTCCTTACATCACTTTTTCTGTCATAAATAGTGTATTTTATCAATAATTTGAATATACTTTATTTTACCATATTTCACTATTCATCGAAAATTCACGAATTTCAGAAAAATCCCAAAAATTATCCCTTACCATTTCTCAATGTGTAGAATCGAAAAATGAACTCAAATTTTTTAAAAATGACTTTCTAAATATTATTAATTTAATTTTTAAATAAAATCATAGTTAATTTAAAAATTAGTAATTTAAAAACCATAATGGCTTTTACATCACATTGAAAAATTATTCAAGATGCCATTATCTTAAAGACTTATGAAAATAAATTAATAATACAATTTACTATTAATTAGGGTCTTATTACTATTCATATCACTATTCTTAAGGGTAAGTTAATATTAACAAATAAAATTTGGTCCCATTAGACTCCAAATTACATAGTGAACACAATTGTAGATGATTGTTTTTCAAAATTCAAAACATTGAAGTGGAAAATTTATTTTTAAAGGCTAGTTATAAATATCTACTTAAAAAAAAGTTTTAGGAATTTCCTTTATTTTTAAAAAACGTTAGGGTGTTACATTTATAATAATAAAACATATTCTTATATTATATCTAACATTTGGTGAAATTTCATCGAAAATTTTCTTTCTCATTTTGAACTTATAATTAAAATTAAGATAAAATTTCAACAAATGGTAGAAATAATACTGTAATATATTTTATTCATAAAAAACACATGAAAATTCATTAATGTAGAGGGATTATTTGGTGTGTGGGGTGTGGGGAAGCAAGTTACACTGATTTTGGAGTCAAGTGTAGAAAATTCCACATTCCACAAACATTCCACCCACCCATGTGACTGCATTCTCTTAACACATCAAATTAATTCTCTTTTAGAGATAATTTTATACTATATTTTATACCCTATGTTATATCTAATGGATTATTTTAAGTGTAAAGTTGTATTTCCAATAATTTAAATAAAAAATCAAAATCATGAGGATTTCAATGATGTTTAAAACAACATAATATAAATTGTTCCGTTGTTAAAAAAATATTATTTTATGAAAAAATAGAATAATTTTATCAACTAAATTTTATTAAAAACATTTAAATCATATAATTTATAAAATTTCATTAGTTTTATAGTAACTCCTTGTTTTAGAATAATTATAATCCTCATTAATCTCTAATCCTTTATATCAATACAAATAAAACAAAACCATGATATAAAAATCATATTTACATGTTTCTAAAATTATATAACAACCTTGGTAATATTAATTCTAAATAAATTTCATGAATTATATTTTATATAGTTATATTCACTATAATAATATTATGTAATTTCCAACAAATACGGTAATGGTTTTCTTCACACTAAATTTGTTTATATATTTTATAATTTTTTTAAGGATTAATTTTCAAAATATAATGACATTAAATAAAAAATACATATTTTTTATATAAGAATGTAAAAATTATCTTAGAGTGAATTTTTTAAAATTTTCTAAAAAGTTTGATTTTTCAAATGAATAGTGAAAATTGAAATTTTTATTAAAAACTATCATATCATTTCAAGAATTTAAAAAGTAAAATTTTGTATAAAATGGTATCAAAGTAATAGTAGTTAATTTTTTTATTAATAATCCAATTAAGTTCATTTCATTAATTTTATTATTTATTTGGGTTTTAAAACATTTTAAACTTAAGTGGACATTTTTTTTGGTAAAACTGATTATTATCACGTTTTATTTGTTTACATTTAAATAATTTTTTTAATATATATGAATTGAATTGAATTAATTGGATTATATTATTTTACTCATCATAATTAACATTAGTTAATAATTTCAACATAATTTTTGTTCACAATGACCAGTAAAATAGTAAAAAAACTTACCACAATTAATGTTAAAACAGGCATACTAAGGGGTTAAACTAAAGTGATAAAGCTCAAAATGACATAAATACTTTCCTAAATAATAATTTATGTCCATATTTCGACCCTATAAAATATGATATTTATAAATGGTCCTTTTTTTAGCCACTTTTCTTCCGTAAGTCATTGAAGTATTTTATCCTTTTTAAAAATTCAAAGTGTGTCATGTCCCATACTTATAAAAGGGAACCCCATCTTCTCTTTTCTACAAAATTCATGGGATATTTTGTTAAGACAATACCTACTAAAATTCCTTCCTAAAATCCATCACAATTTCTTAGATTTCATAGTTTTTTTATAATACCAACCTCATTGGGATTAGGATATAAAGAAAACGAGGTTTCTAGAAGAAAAGGTTTAGCTTTTAACTGAATGTGTTTGTTTTAGTTGTTCTTATACCTCCTAAAAAGTTATTATAACCATTCTTATATCATAACATAACTATATATGAAATATTTTTATGTTATTATGTTTATTTAATAATTTTCATCCATCTCCTCTTCCATCAAATGGGAAATAAAACCATCCTTCATGTGTATGGCGGACTACCACCTCACAAACCGAAGTAACTCGTTTTCCATCACTACCTATCATAGATGGTTATAATGGTTGATTTAATTTATATATATATATATATATTATTAATGGAATACTTATTATCATTAAAAGATAACATATCATGTATTTTCTTACCTTTCCATCCATTGAAAAATGATAACTATGTTTGTGCGTACATGTGGATTACCACCTCCCTAAAGAAACATGATTCATTTTTCAACACCAACTAACATTAATGGTATATAAAATTATTTTTAAAGATATAATACTATATTTATGATATCAAAATAATTATGGAATTATAAAATAATACTTACCTTCTTTCTATTATGTTTTTATAATATTGAAATGTTACTCACGCATATGTACGACGTATCAACTTCATGATTACAATGTAATAATTTTTTGTAACCATCTATTATAGTTTGTTTTAATAGTATAATTAATGTATAAAAATTATAATTAATTAATTTTTATTATTCTTTATATTATGGAATAATTACCACTATTAATCTCACCCATACATCTAAAGCTATTTTGGGATTATGTACTGGACGTCCTCAAAACATCCAATGTAAACATAATTGTGAAAGTAACTATATAAAACTTGTTAAAATGATGTAAAAGGTATAACAATGATTTATTAAACAATTTTTTTAAGAATGTAAATAATTTACATAAATTTATTATTTAGGAAGATAAATAATGTACGTCCTAATTTGAACTCGAGGTAATGGACATTTTACCTTAAAAACCTCATTTTAAATGATTTAAAGATTTATTTTCAAAAAAAATTCTTTCATGTACATATTATTAAAATTATTACATGTATTTATTTATATGGAAATAATTTAATTATAACGGAAATTATATGTCTCTTTTTTTACTTTAAATCAATGTTTTTAAAAGGAATATTTTAATATATTTTATATGAAACATTTTGAATTAATTTATTAAAAGGAAAGAAGTAATGTTTTGTTTTAACATATATGATGTCAATGGGTTTTACCTCTACCACTACCATTATTTAATATTTCAATTCCATTATAAGATTCAATTTTTTCTTCAAATAATTACCACCATTCCCTTTATTCTGGGTATTTTAGTTTTGAAAATTGGATTTTAAAGAAAATAGATATAACAATATCTTAAAATGTTTTACTTAAGGGTAAAAATATTTATTTTTAAGAGTTTGAATATATAAATGAAATATTTTATGTGTTTTGGGCATTTTATGGAACATGTACATTATTTATGACTGATAGGTGTCTTTGACATATTTCTTATGATGGGAGTTCCCAATATATCTCTCTAACGCATATTGTAATGAATGTGTTCTTTGGAGAATTATGATGTGTGTTGATCATGTTAATTGTACCACTTTTAAGATTTCATATAAGTGTTCTATGAAGAAGATTTCCCAAGGAACATACATGAATTTTCTATTGTTTATAATTATTTTTCTTGGTAATCATTTTATATTAAAAGTTAATCTAATGATTTTTTTTAAATTAATGGTTACACCCTATTATGGGAAAAACGAATTTTTTAAAGAAGAAATTCTTAGAGGGTTATCATGTTTTCCTAGAGACCCTCACAATTAATATTTTTCCTTTTTGTTTTCTTAAAAGTGTTTTATGAAACTCTCTAGGAAGTAAATCTGATTTCAGGTGTAAGTAAATAATTATTTTGGATCAATTTTTATTATGTTAAAATAAAACTCTATTTTATGATATCATGATTTTGAAATAGACTAAAGGGTTTATTTATTCAATTTTATCTGTCCCTTATGAATATTTTTGTTCTCATCAAAAAATTTAATATGATTTTCATTGGGTTTATGGGAGAAGATGAATAATAATGAATTTAAGTTAAAAATCATAAAGATTTTTCTTAAAGGAAAACAGGCTTCATTTTAATAATTTTTAATTAATATAAAAATGGATGATAAGAGGAAGAGTCTAACTTGTAATGTTTGGATTTTCTACATAAGAGCTATGACCGAATTCTCAAAAACTCTAAAAATAAAAGTAAATTAAAAATATAAAAAAATGAATTCTTATTTTGAAATAAAATCATGGGCTGAATAAGTATGAGGTCTTTATTTTTGGTATCATATCCAAATTTTGATGGATTTATAGGATATGATGATTTTCATGAGGATAGTTTACATTTTTTAAACACCATTATGGATTAATAAGTCTATATAAAAGATAATATCGTAATATTTGGTAAATAAAATATCATGTGGTTTTCCAAGTAATTACATCCTTATCTAGATGTTGGAAAGCATATCAGGTTCTAGCATAGATGAACCTTGGGGTGATAACTCTAAAATGTGTGGATTAGGTTTTAAATCGATCATCACCTACTGTACAATCTATAGTCCTAATACTAAACACCTAGCTAGACACTACTAGGGGGATATACTTGGGTTAATTCAAATGTTTTCTATGAATCGTTATGAAATATTTGAACATAAGGTTATAAAATTGAACAGTGACCATGAATAACCTAGGTTCAACCTAATTAGTTATTGACTGAAATGAAGGGTGTCATATGGTAACACATTTAAAAAATATGTATCCATTAACAATGATTTCTATAATGATATTATTGGTTATTGAATCAAAAAATTCATTCAAAAAGTTATAATAACTTCTACATGATTTAAGGATTGAAATCAAACACAAAACTCAATTCTCTAATATAAGATTCACTTGAAATGATAAATGCAAAAGCTAGATCAAGTAACCCATAATCTTTTTCAAACATTTAACTCGAAAACAAAATAGTTTATAATAAATATCAATACACTTTTGTTGTTAGATATAATGATGAACCATATTATACATTTTAATATGTTATTATTAAAAAACATTCCCATATTACTCATTTTGGGAAAATCATTGGGTACATTATCGAGTTTTTATAATAGATGATCTTGAAAAAGGGATTCAAGTCCTCTATTTAGCTGAAAAAGATAGTGATATTTGATAGGTGTATATCTTTATTTTATTATTAGTGATATTTTATTTTCATAGGTTCCAACCCTTATTAAAAAAACTCACATCAAACTATATCCTAAGGTATTCTAGAAAACTAATTAGGGGGGTATATTTCAAAAAATTATGTCCAAACCCCATATTGATTACAAATATTTCCCCTTTAAACATAAATTAAAAATAATATGTAACAATTTTGCATGGATATAAGAATTAGGGTAACTTGTAAAGGGTTTGAGGTATTAATATAACATTGGGACTCCACCTGGTATATCATGGGACCTTAGACTTTGAAATTATGACTGGAATGAATAATTAACATTATTTCAATGGTATGAATTATTTTAATAGTTTTTCTTAAATTTTAATTATGAATAACTATTAAATTAATCTTGATTAATAATAGGGAATTATTATAATTTATAATTTAAGAATTGAGTTATTAAAGAATAAGACCATAAATCATGGTTAATGTTTTAAAAAAGAATTTGAATAACATATTTTTTTATATAGTGAGTTTTCATAATTATGATGTAGTGTAATTCAATGAATTACATTATAGTATATTATAAATGTTATAAGAATCATAAAAACCCTAATGATCATTTTTTAGGTTTTGTTTTCATAATTTGGAAACATATATTGTATGGAATCGATACCTTTGAAAATTCATTTAGTGGAAAGGTAATATTGTTAGAAACATTATTTTAAGAACATATGATAGAGGGATAAAAATATATTTGGGTACTATGAAATTTATATTGAGGTAATAATAGTTAATTTATTTATTTTTGTGATAATTAATTAATATTTTGTCGAAATAAGTTTGAAGGTACTAATATCTTTTATGGTTGAGATGATCTTTGATGTTGAGATAGTTATTGATTATTGTGATTAAAGGGTTATTAATTTTTGGGAACATATGTGTTATCATATAAAAACATTCGGGATTAAAAGGTTTTTTGTGACTATATGATTTATTTTAACTTTTAATAAGTTTAAAAATTTTGGAACATTATGCTGAAAATTACTTTTTTTATTTTAAAAAAATTAACGGAAAAGTGAGAAACCAAAGAATAACAATTAAACCACAAAATACCAAAAAGAAACAAACCCAGAACATACTAACATGACTGCCCCACCCTAGAAAATAAGTCATGACCCCAAGCCTTCACCAAAACATGACCCTTCATCTAGAAGTCCTGTGCAGAAGTGCACGGGCATGGAACCGATGGAAAATCCATACCCTCTCAAGCATCCAGATCCAAAATGCCACTAATAGTGAAGGCGCTGTTCTCTTATCCCCTTCCGGAGAAAATCCAAGTAGAATGTGTGACACCAAACAACATAACCAAAGAGACAGAACAAGGCTCAAAACCCAGCAGAGTATTCCAAAACTAACCTTCCTATCCTGCCACCAAACCACCAACTTCAACATAGTGATCAAAAGTAAATTGAACCTCACCTGATTCTGTATCCCTAAATATCTTCCATGATAAAGAGGAGACCTTTACGTCAGGTACCTCTGCCAACAGCCTTTCAAACCCAGACACTAACTGGTCCCAGACCTGAATGTACTCCTCAATGCTGAGCTTCCCTTTGTTGTAACCTCCTACCAATATTAGGTCCTATTTGTCAATCCATGAATATTTATCCTCATTGAGCACCACATAAAGAGATCTTCCCATCATCTTGGCTGCATCTTCCTCAGATGTAATGAGCAATAGGACTTGTTCGGTATCTTCCTCATCGGATGATAGAAGCAGAACAAAGGGGTCCCCTTGTTCTCCACCCTTATGTTGGTTTAGGTTCCCCATATCCATTCTCTTAGAAACTTCCTTCTCTGTCGATCAGGTCTCCAAGAAAGGAGGTAGCGAAGAATAGTCCTTTCTCCCCTTCCTCCTCTTGGAGCTCCTGTTACTCTTTGGTTTTTCCTCCTCGTCAGCAGAGTGCCCGCGATCAATCCATTTAACCATCTACACTTCATGCCCTTCTCCCACTCCTGTAGCCTTAGGATCCGATTCCATATCAGCCTCTGAGAGGCGGTCAACCCTGTTGCACAAAAGGATGGTTGAAGCCAGTGCCACCAATTCCTTCCCCTTCCCCCCCTTATTCTCTTCACTACCTGACTTGGGCTCTTTATTTTCCAAAACTACCATATCCTCCTTCTCTTTGTCTAGATTTTGCACCATATTCATGGTAGCCATACAAGTCGCTTCCTGCTCAACCAAATGGTCATCCTTTGACCATCCAGACAGGTCCCTCCTCAGCCTACAGAACACCTCTGATACCAACGGATTAATTTGGGATGAGCCCATCCTCATTTGAACATCACTAGACTTATCCTTATACACTACGCTACAAACCTCTGGCCCGCCTCCAGTTTTCTCTTCCTCATCTATTGGTGACTGTTGTGGCCACCGATCTCTCCCCATAACACCCTTGGATGCATCAGTACCATCCCTCTCCCAGCCGTCTACAGTTTTACCATTATCAAATTCCTCCGGCCTTCTCCTGGACTGGAAACCTCGTTGACATGCTTCCTGTGAATGGACCGATTTGTTTCACACAGAATAGAAGTCTATGTCTTTCCCCCTACCCTTCATCCTTGGAGGGCCCCGATTGCAGACCTCTGATGGATGTCCCAGGCGCTTACGGGAAGGGCATAAGTCGGTCCAATTTTAATACACCACCCGCTGTTTACATCGGTATTCCTTGCTAATTGAAATCCAAACGAACTCAAATAGAGGTCTAGACGAATCCACTTCCATGCAAACTCGTGGATTGACCGGGTGAAAAACATCCTTCGTACGGCTATAAGAGCATAAAAATATACCAACCAAGTTACCAATCATCTTTATCACTGAAGGATTTTGAAATGGCAAAGGGTGTTTTAGAAAACTTACCCAAACCGCCGCAGAAGGAGGATCTCAGTTCATGTGAAAATCAAAAGACCACATGAATAGATAGTATAAGTAAAAATAAATTTGAATTACCATGGGGATCTTGTGTTCCCTTAAACTTAATTTTAGTACTTGATGCATGAAATCATCATATTGAATATTAATTTTTTGAAGTAAGATATGAGATTCAATTGTAAATTTATAGAATCACAACCAAAGAATGAAATTGTGCTTTTGGAATGGAAATAAATTAGGTAACAATTGTTTCTCATGTTATCTATCTTGATAATAAATAATAAATAAAATATAAGAAAATATATATCCTAGTAAAAAATATATCCTATTAACATCATTTACAATTTTTTTATTGTCTTCTTTATCCTCTACTAATTTACAGTTTTTTAGTCATTAACATTCTCATGACCATGTTCTTTTTCACACTTTTTTACCCCTTAGACATTATTTTTTCTCCATGTCCATATTTTCACCTCCTACTAGTGATCACCCTATTTGGGAACCTAATAATGTGTTATTTAATGTGACATTCGTATCCCCTTTTTAGAAGGATTTTTTTTAACCATTATTCAGTATTTTTGTTTTCAACAAATCTATTTTTGAATTTTAATCCCTCCATTATTGAGCTAAAGATAAAATTACAAGGACATAATTATCAAAAGCAAGGAAGAATGAAAAACCTGGGCAATATAAATTGTAAATAAATTTAATTCCATATTAATATTAGTGAATTATATTTTTTTATAGTTATACTTATTATATAAATATCATGAAATATTTCATTCAATAAGGAAATAGTTTTCTTCCTACTAAATTTGTTTTTATATATTATATTGTTTTATTTAAAGGATTAATTTCAATTTTATTAATATTAAATAGGAAATATGAACAAAATTTTTATGTAATAATTTTAAAACTTTGTTATAGTTACATTTTGATAATTTTATGAAAACTTTAATTTTTTGAATGAAAAGCGAAAATAATGTTTTTTATTGAAAACTGTCATTTCATTTCAAGCATTTAAAAAGTTCCATTTCGTTTTAAAAATTATTCAAAGTAAAATTATTTCATTTTTAGAATAAATAATCCAATGATTTATAATTGAATAAATTTTATTCTTTATTTTTGTAGAAAAATGTTTATATCTAAGAATACATTTTTTCTAGAAAACTACTTTTCGTTGCAATTTTTAGGTTTTAAATTTAATTCATCTAATTATATGAATTAAATTTGATAAAATAGATTTTATATTTGGAATATGATTAATTAAAATTATTTAATAATTATAACTTAATATTTCATTAAAAATAATAGTAAAAATAGAAAAAAATGGTTATCATAGTTAAGGTCAAAACAGGTTTACTCATGGGTTAAACAGAAGAGATAAGGGTTAAAATAGCATATACACTTTTATAAATCCCATTTTATATAAATATTTATATCCTATATCATATTATATTAATAAAATTTTTATTTTTGATCCATTTTCCATGAGTATGAAAAGAATATATTTTAATCTTTTAAATAATTTCATGTGTGTCCTCTCCCCTACTTTTAAAAGGGAACCCCTTCTTCTCTTTACTCAAAAAATAAATATCAATTTTTCTCATCAAATAACTTCCAAAATACCTTCATATAATCCCTCAAAATATCTTATATATCTCCATTTGGTTAGAATACCAACCTTATAGGTCTTAAGGTATATATAAACGGAGGTTGCTCGAAGAAGAGGTATGGAACTGAATGTTTTAGTTTAATTTCTTCTTCTACCTCATTAAAAAATATTCAAACCATTATTATATAATAAAATCAGAATATAAAATAAAATTGTTTGTTATTATTTATATTTAATAACCTTTATTGATCCATTCATACATAAAATGGTAAATGAAACTATCATTGATTTATATGGTGGACTACCACCTCACAAACTTATGTAATTATTTTTCCATCACCGTCTATCACAAATTGTTTTAATGATGGATTAAATTAATATACATGATATTAATTAAATAAATATAATTATTTACGGATAATATATCATCTATTCTCATACATTTATATCAATTGAAAAATGGTAACATTGTTCATGTGTATGTGTTGATTATCACCAACAAAGAAGAGATGTGATTCGATTTTCATTACAACATCACATGGATGGAATATATAAGTGAATTTAATGAAATAATATGGTATTTATGATATAATCATAATTTTTTAAATATAAAATAAAATATAACTTATTTAACTAATGTTATTTGAGAAAATGGACATGTTACACATGTATACGCACAACCTACCGTCTCCATGATTGTAACGTAATTCATTTTTCATAACCATATTTCATGGTTGGTTTTAGAAGAATAATTAATGTATAAAAAATATTCATATCATATTTATTATTCTATATATGATTACATAATGAAATATTTTAAACATTTTATTTCTACCAAATCTTTTTTGGGATTATGAAATGAATGTCCTCAAAACGTCCAATGTAAACATAACTGGTGAAGGAACTAAATAAAACATAGTCATAAATGATATAAAATAGAAAATTATAATAGAATAATAAAGTGAAATTTTATTAAGAAAGAATATAATGAGCATAATTTTATTATTAAGGAATATAAATAATGTATGTGATAAGTGAGACTTGATGTAAGTGTCACTTTACCTCAAAAAACTCATTTTAAATGATTTTATTATTTATTTAAAAAATATGTTTTTTCAATATCCATATTATTAAAATTATTTAATGGATTTATTTATGTACAAATAAATTATTTATAAAGGATATTTAATGTCTATTATTTACTTTCTTTCAAAGTGTTTCTAATGGAATATTTTTATGAATTGTATATGGAATGTTTTGACTATCATTACCAAAAGTAAAAAGTAATTTTATATTTTAACACATACAATGTCGATTTATTTTCCAACCACTAAAATTATTATTTGATTTTTGGATTCAATTATAATATTTCATGTTTTATTAAGAAAAAACTCTTTTTCCCTTTATTCTTGGTATTCTAGTTTTGAAAATTGGGTTTAATGAAATGGGATATATCAATATATAAAAATGTTTTACCTATATATTTAAAAGTATATTTTTATGATTTTGATGATGGAAATGGAATTTTTTTTTGTTTTATGCACGTTATATTCCTTATACACTGATCTCGATATATCTCTCATAATGGGTTATCCCAATATATATCTCTAATGCATTGGGTGATGATTATGTTCTTTAGATAATTATGTTAGAAATCAACCATATAGGTTATTTAACTTGTAAATATAAATGTTCTTATAAGGGTTCTATGATTATGATGTACACAGTCACATACATGTCTTTTCTACGCTTGCTAATTATTTTTCACAGAAATCACTTGATTTCAAAAATTATGCTTATGATCTTTTGTCTTAAAGGAATCGTAATTCCTTTTTAGTGTAGAAGTGCATGTTTTTTACAAAATTTTATTCAATGGTTATCATTTTTTCTAAAAAAACCCTCATGATTATGATTTTTCAATTATTTTTTATTACAATGATTTTTAAGAAGAACTTTGGGTAGTAAAGCTGATTTTATGTGTAATTAAATGATTATTTGACCTCAATGTTTATTATATTAAAGGAAAACTCTCTTTTATGCGATCGTGGTTTTATAATAAACTTATAGATATCCTTCTTTCCATTTTATATATCCTTAAATGATATTTTTTTAGTCATTCCATGCCTTCAAATAATTTTCACTTGGTTTATGGATGAATAAGAGCAATACTGAAATAAAGTTGAAATTCATGATGATTTTTCCTGAAAAGAAAATATGTGTCATTTTAAAAGTTATTTATTGTGAAAAATAGATTATAATAGGAAGTATTGAATTTTTAATGTGTGGGTTTGTTAAATAAGATTTATTAACCTATTCCTTACACTCTAAAACTAAAAATATATTAATAATTCAATAAAACTAATTCTTATACAAAAATGATATATTATATTGAATACAGATCATGTGTTTATATCTTTTTCATTATATATGATCTTAAAATATAGATTAAAATTGTAAAAATGTGTTAATAAAAAGGATTCTTTAGTTATGCAACTGAAACAACACAAGTCACACACTCAAAACCCCACACTGATTGATTAGTAATGAACAAAATGCCAATCAACTCTATCAAAAGAAGCATTAAAATATGAAATAATTTATAAGTAATGGAATGAAATTTTTGAAACCCTATTTACAAAAAACCAATATCTAATATATGTGTTAAAACTCCCTTGACATGTTTGCAGCTCCCTCACAACAATCTCTCACCAGTAAGATAACTATTAAGAGGATGAATAGACTCGTATTAAACTCTTACTTCATACTTGATATCCCTACGAGGATAAGGGCCACTGAAACCTCTAAAATAAAGAGAGGAATACATTAAAACTCAAAAAGGATATAATATTTTCCCCTAGTCGATCTTTCAAATGAGGTTCCCAAGGTTCCCTTTTATAGGAAATGTTCAAGGTTGTTTCAAACACTCTATTTTTGTAATGTTACTTGTTCTTTGGATTTATACTAGTATAAAACCCATTATATGTGTTAACAAAATGGAATCATTGTTGGAAGTCCAGTTTAATATCTTACTATAATATTTTTAACCATTGAATATCTATAATGGGAAATATTGTCAAAATATAGAAGAGTTCTCTTAACTTTGAGTAGATTCTATTTTCTAAAGAGATTACTTATGTTGGGCCACTAGGTGGATGGATTCGGATTGGGTGTATTATTAAGAGTTTTATCCCAAATTATTAGGGATCCACCTATAAAATTTAATCCCAATTAGAAGGAAATATGTTTTGGAATGTAAAAATAAGTTCACTTGTCTTCTCAAGGTTCCATGTTGTTTGGCCTGTTTTTCTTCCACATCATCCTGGGATCTCCAAATCACCTCGGTCTACAATGTAAAAATAAAAACAAGTGAAATTTACCTTTTTAAAATTATTTATAATTATACAATTTAACAAAATAGGAATTGTAATTGATTATTTAATGGGTATTTTCAATACAAAAATAGTTTAACATAGTGGTATAAGGGATGAAAATAATAGTAAATCATAGTACGACCACACCCCCATACCTATACATTTACATTATTGGGAAAAATACAATATTAGAAAATAAAACATAAATACGTTAACTACATAATAAATTTTTAACATTCATAGTAAATTAAATTCATGATAGAAATGTGAGAAAATCGAGAACCACGTCAAAGAGTTAATCTCGATATTCTTATAAATGTGCATCTTATAAACTATACCAAACAAAAGTTAAGGAGATATATGATACTAGTCTTAGAAATTAATATGAAAGTAAACCATGTTACTAAATTTCTATTTGGGTGTATATGAAAACCATTTCATGCTATTCTTTCAACTTTTTATCTAATAAATATATCATATTTTAAAAACTTTCTACATACCTGATTTATTCCACCAAACATTCCCTGCATCCTTTCCAATCAAATATCAATAACCCCTCACATAAGAATTATTGTAATTGAAAACATAATCTCTCAAAATATATATCCCCATATGTTGTACATTTAATCACACCCCTCAATAATTATTTTTGTTGTTTTTTTCATTTGTGGGCATAAAATCTCTAGATAATAGGTACAAACATATATCAATATATTACAGTAATAGAATAGATCGAATATAGAGTGAACATATAGAAAATACAATTTTCAAAGGTAATAAGCATCATCATAAGTTATATATACAATTAATTAAGGAATAAAAATTCACACTTCATGGTTGGGTATAATAATGTGTGGGGATATTAAATAACATAATCGACATATAAAAAAATTCACACATAAGGTAACAATATCATAAATATTTTTAAAATATATAAAAATTTATATCCTTGAAAAATAAAAAATTTAAATTAAATTCACCCCTAAATGTTAATTCTTTGCTCA
The DNA here is from genome assembly GCA_963277665.1 of Viscum album. Lineage (NCBI taxonomy): Eukaryota > Viridiplantae > Streptophyta > Magnoliopsida > Santalales > Viscaceae > Viscum > Viscum album. Next base: position 717,796,847 of record OY728140.1, on the reverse strand, counting down.
AATTCATATTCCATCAATGAAATATTTTTTCTTTAAGTGAAAAATAAACATGAAATATAGAAATGTGACAATAATTTTCAATAAATTCCATGTTCACATGGGAATTTAAAATGAATAGATGAAAAAGGTGGTAAGAATTTGAATTGGGAGAAAGGAAAAAAACATAAAAATAATACTTAGTAAGAAAAAGGATCAAAATATGCAAGATGGAAAAAAATCCTTAATAAACTCAAGAAAGTGTCCACCCAGCCCCCGAACCCCCCCCCCCCCAAACATACACACCTAGAGTGTGTAGTGTCTTAATAGTAATCAAAGTGAAGAGAGGAATGAAGGGTGTAACTTGGCTGGTTTCAGTAATATATAGACAAATTTATTTATAGATTTCTATTATTTATAAAAAAATTATAACACAAAAAAAAACAAAAAATGGATTACCTATATATGTGAGGTTTATTTCTTTTTTTTAACCTAAAAGAAAATAAAAGTACACATTAAAAAAACAATATAAATGGTGTTCAGTCTATATATAAATGGTGTAAATTTTTTAAATGGATTGTGAGGAACAAACGTAGTTCTAAATCTTGGGGTGGGATTTGATCTGGTTTTGGGACCAATCCCACAAAGCACCAGAACCATAATAGAATTTTTTTCCCTCTTCCATTTTATTTTTTTATATATTTTATATATTTTAAATAAAATAAATACACACCACATAAAAAAATATACATGAAATGTGGTTTGACATTTTTTTTAGATGATGGAATAGATTTATTTAGAAGGACTCTAACTTAGGCGTTTTGGACCCTGGGTTACGAACTTTCCAATAAATCCAACCCCATCATGGGTTCCCAATTTATTTTTATACTATTTTAACAATTATGAAAATATATCATTCCATGTAATTAGAATTAAAAAAAGATGCAGACAAAATATAAAAAGTAAATTTTAATTGAGAATACATGGAACATATTTGACTCATGTGGTCAAGGTGAGATTTAAACTAGAAAGCAGTTCGATTCCACGGAACACCCATAAAATATGGAGGAAAATTCATTACCTTACCATTTTATTATTATTATTATTTAGATTATTATAAATATTACAAACAACATAAATATATATGGGCAACATATAATAAAAAAGTTAAAATCATGAATCATGTATTGATGGATGGAGTGGGGAATCAAACCAGGCACCAATATCTTCTCATAAAATTTCACATCCATAGGTGTATGCTTCATCCCAAGTTTTATTTATTTATTATAAATATCAATATATATATATATATTCTAATATAATTTTTTTTGTTTATAATTTATTTATTTTAATGAAAATAATTTTATTCAAAATATATATGCTATAATATATTTATTATTATATAAACTATATTTCTGTGTGTTTTTTTATTAAATAGTGTCATGAAATCATGGAACATTTATTGTAGTTAGTTATTTATTTTACTAACAAAAAAATAATTAATATATATAATGGAATTTCCACGAGGATGGTTCTCACCTATCTGGTATAGACTTGATAATAAATAAAAATATTATATATTAATTTGGGTTTTTATTAGGAATATAATGTAATTACCTTATCAATTCTTATTTACACTCCCATTTATATTTATGAAATCCATAGTATTACTTAAATGGGGGTGAAGTAGTGGGAATGAGAAAAAAATGACTTCATCATCTACAGAGGTTTTTACGATTAAAATGAGAGGAAAATAAAGGGTGATATCAATGAAATTATCAATATGATCAAGGGAGTTGTCCTCAAATGATGATTCATATTTTACAATACGATAAGAATCATTAATGTTTATTGTGTCCCCAGTGTATAAGAAATCATCATTTAATGAAGATTAATTATATTTTCCCTATCCATTACTATATTCAACACATGAATTATCCCTAACATTTCTATAAATGATGAAAATACATAATGGGGATAACCGAAAGTAGGAAAATTTTATATGTGTAAAATGATTACATTAATAAAATTAACTAATGGAGATGAATTCTATTCTGAGAGGATCTTCCTGGCATTAAGGATATTGAAGTAGAAACTTTCACTCCTAAACACCAAATATATTGTACCATTTTTTACATTAATTATGGTTTTGTGGTTCTCAAGAAAGTTCTCCCCAATATAAAAAAATCATAACTATTCATATTATCATATTCTATTTTATTTATATAAAAATCAATAGAAAAGATTAAAATTATAACCCTCATAATAAAATCCTATAGAAAAACAGTGGGGTGTATGGTACTACAGTTTTCTAGATGAATGACTTTTCTAGTTGTATTTAGTACCACAACCACCAATAAAGAGATAATTGAGTGATGCATGAAATTTATAGTGCTTTACAAATCAATCATGGCATCAGAAAAGAAATACTCCGCAATGGTACATGGAATCAAGAAAATTCTAGTATCATTTCGTTTTGTGGGAAGAAAAATTTTGATCAAATTAGAAATGTTCCTCTCTAATATCATATTTCTTCACCCAAAATTCATCTTCAGTGTTCACACATCTCTTTTAGAAACCTGACGTATCATGGAATTTTCTTTACAAAACCAATCAAGGTAATTTTAACCTATACATTTTGAATGTTTTTATAATTTACTTATCAAGTTTATTTTATTTTTTCCCCCAATTGGGTGTCCATTTGTCGAAATATAATAGAAATGGTTGGGCTAAGTGGATCATCAAATGAAAATATCTTTCCTTTTTGGGGTTTCTCTATGGAAAAGGCTATTCCTCAATTGGATATTTAGGTATAGTTGGAATGGTTGTTTTCTATGGAGGGGACGTCTCTAATGGTGGGGTCATTTGGATTTAAAGTTGGGTACAACTCCAAAGGGTGATGGAATTGAAATTTATCGTATCCCTTGGGTTAATTTGTGTATGATAAGTCATTTTAACCAAATATTGAGTTTAAATTTCTACCACCATGTTGTACGGTTAAACTAATTAAATTTTTAGGTCTTTTATGGAATATTAGTTTTTTTCTGGAATTGAAGATTATTTTTGGACATTTTTTATTTTATACTTCTTGGATAGGCTCAGACTTTGTATGGGGTTGTTGGATTGTTTTTTTGTGGAGGGTGAGGATTTTTTGGTGGTGGTGGGGGGTGACTACCCAACCCTAAGTTGTTATATGATTATAAAAGTCAGTTGGGATACCCCCTTTCCAATAGTACTTTTTATCTTTATATCCATATTTTTATTGATATTAAATTTATTTCTAAATGGGTTGGTTTTATGGACATCCTTGGAATATTACGTCACAACTCTAAAAAATTTCTCTTAATTGAGAGAATTGGTCAATGTAATGGGTGTCGACGACACAAATACAAAAATAAATTAGAGGAGGTTTGTTTTTCTATTGAGAAAAATAAATTTACCAAATTAGTATTGTTAACTATCCAAAATTCATGTCCATATTCTTCTCAAAATCAAAACTTTTCACCTCTTGGACACTTATGATGGGTATACATGACCATGAAATGAATAGTTGATTATTTCAATTCATCTTTTAAATGTGGTTCCTTACAGTAATTGGTGTCTTTTCCACTAGTGTACCACATGGAATATCATCATTAATATTATGATAAATAGGTATTAAACCGTCATAATAATAATTTATTAAATTTTATCCCTTAATTAGTGATGTGAAAAAAATTTACATCCGTTTAAATTGTTCCCATTATTCATGTAATGTTTCCCCATTAGCCTCCCTTATTCCACATATTTCTTTCCATATTAATACTGTTCGAGAGGATGTGAAATATTTTTCAAGAAAAATTCATTTCATTTCCTCCCATTATCTAATTAGTTATTTTATATTGTATAAACAATATTTTGAATCATCATCGAAAGAAAATAGAAAATCCTCAAGTTTAACTAGTTCCTCAAACACCTTTACAGGTTTTAATGCTAAAAAAATAGTATGAAATTATTTTAAATTCTTATGTGGGTATTCACCATAATTTCCATGAAATTTTGTTAAAATTTGAATTAGGATATATTTTAATTAAATGTTATGTGTTTTCTATATATTTGAATATATTAAGGTTGAATAAAAATATAGGTTTATGTTTTTTATTTTAATTTATGATTATTTACATCAATATTTTTCTAGTTTTTTAGTCTTGAATTTAGTTTCAAAAGAAGGATAAGGATTGATAAGAATGTCGATATTTTTTTCCTCTTTCAATGGATCATTCGGTGCTTCTTCGTGTCGATAACGTAATATTCTCTTCAATTATTGTCTGAAAGGAATTAGTTCACCTGATGAAGAATGTGTTATGAAAAATGCCTAAAAATAGAGATTAAAACAAAAATTAATATAATATAAGTGAATAATGAAAACAATTACACAAATATTTAAAAAATACACAAAATTATTATAACAAATGCACACTAAAAACTAAATTTAACCCTAAAAATGGAATCAAAATTGACATCATTGTAATAATGCATCAAATTATTTATATTTTATAGATACTTTTATTGTATAGGGAAGTGCCTAATTCATATATAAAGTATTTTTATAGGTATAAGGTATATATTTATAAAAAGTTAAATAGAATAAAAAAAATAAAGGGAGGTTTAATTACAATTAAAATAAATTAATTTGAAGATTTAAATATTTAACAAAAGAAACGGGGTTTTAAGAAAAAAAGAAGGTTTTCATTAAAATTTTACTTCACAAAATTTCAAGATCATTGTTATAAAAAGTTCATTAGGTTTAGAGTATCTATTGGGTTGATATTAATCAGAATCATGATACTCTTCAAGCCTTTATATTAATGTTAATAGAACAGAACTTTAGCATAAAAATTGTATAGTCAAGGTCCCACCCTTATACATAGTATAATAAATTCCCAATAATATTGAAATATAAAAAACATGGGAATAAAATAGTTTCCTCAAAAACTTCTAGTATGAATAAATTAATTCTTTATAAATAAAAAATTAAAAAAATATCTCCCAAGTCGAACATAAAAATAAGGTTCCCAAGGATCCCTTTAATAAAAAATATGGAAGGCGGTTTTGGGAACCCTCTTTTTATAATAAAAATTGTAATAAATATTTGAAATATAAAATATCATAGTATAAACTTCTCGAAAAGATTTTAGTTTTTTTGGCCACTTGAATATATCCCTATAAACTTTTTCAGTTTTTTGATGTCTATAATGAGAGAAATTTTCAAAACACTAAACAATACTCCTATCTTTAGGAAGAAAAGTTCTCTGGAAATATTAATTTTTTGGGAGACTATATGGAATAATTTGGTTTGGAAAACTTCTCAAGAGTTATAGGTAAAATATTTATGGATCCACCCATAAAATTTCATTCCAATTAGCTATTTATATCTTTCAAAATGTGAAAGTTATTTTACATGTCTAATCATTCGTCTATGTTGTCTAACCTGTTTTTATCTCACTTCATATTGGACTCTTCAAATTACTTCCACCTATTATGTAAAAATAAAAAAAAGTGAAATTTCCATTTTTAATAGTATTTAAAATTATCTAATTAAGGAAATTAGGAAGTGAAATTGATTATTTAATTTCCTTTGTTAATACAAATACAATTTAACAGAGTGTGATAAGGGTGAAAAAAATCTGGAATCATGGTGTGATTAAAATACCAACCATAATAAAGTGGGAATACTTAGATAGATTAGGATTTAACCAAAGGATCCAAAAAATCATATTTAATTTTATTATAGTGGAGTAAATCGGAAAAAATATGTTTCGTTTTAATTATGATGTTATGTTATTATTTTGTCAATGTAAGTGTTTTTCACTTATATGTTAATCCAATAACTCTAGTTTCCTAAAAAAATTAATTTCTATTCATATTGTTTTTTATTTTTTTATACCTTTTATTGAAGATTTGAATTTATTTACACCCAAAAGTGTAAAATTCCTCACACAGTGGTGGATATTTTGTTATTTTATTGTTTTTTCTTCATCAATTCCACATTTATGAGTCAACTTCCTTATTATATTATGATATTTACATTAGTGGAGGGATTAACCTATTATGGGTTTATAAAATAAATTTTATAAGGTCCCTATTTTATGTTATTTCCTATTCCATTAATTTTTAATCAATTATTTTAATTGATAATTCCTTTTGATAATTATTTACTCATTCATAGTCATTAAATCTTGTTGCTACACATTTTGAGTACTGGAATGATCCTCTAGCTTGTAGTTTTTAAGAAAATGATGATCCAACTATTTAGGTAATTGGAATTAGGATTATTTAAGTATTAAATTAGTCAGTTATGGGGTTAATTATTATTTCCATAAATGTATCCCTCTTTAATTTAAGAAATTTATGTCCTCTAAAATTAAATTCTTCTAATATAACCTTATAAAAATCCTAGGATCAACATGTTAACCTTAATATAGTTTAATTATATCATGATATATTCTAGGAACCAAAATAAAATAAACCCCGAAGTTTGAAACTTTATAACCATATCACTCTATTGAATGTTAATGTGTCTTTATGTTGATTCTTATGTATTTGGGTAATCAAAAAACTTAGTTGTGTTGAAAAATACTACTTCAAACCACTAGGTAAATTTGGTTGAACCAACGGTTTATTTTATAGAGTGATTATATGTAATGCCTCAACCCTAGATGCCCGGAGTTGGTACATTACTTTAATAGATTGGAATGATTAAAAGGAATCATGTCCCAAAGGACCGATCAGTTTAGCATTCTTGGAAAATAGATTACAAACATTAATGTTACATTACATTTTCTAACATACAACACAACATAAATAATACTTTGATAATTCCATTGTTCTCATAGCTTAAACATGCATATCAATCATAAAACAATTTTTGGGATCTTGGGAAAATAAAACATAATAAAGGGGTGATCTCAAACACTCAGTAAGAGTAAGCAATACATCAAAAGATAACATAAACATTAGTCGTGGTTAATAATTGAAAACATGTTCCTTTAAAAATAATATACTTGAACAATTTATGGTAGGAATATGAGCTGAGTAAATAATTCCATAATAAAACATAGTAATGGGTATTCTAATAGTTGAATAACCACATGAACCATCAATATACTTTCATAATGAGGGAATGTATAATGCAGGACATTCTGAAACATTTTTTCAAGGCCTCAACCAAGACGTCTAAAAATGATTAAGGTCTCAGAGAAAACCATATTTAAAATTGGGAAAGGCCTCAGCAAATTCCACGTCAAATTGTCACATGAGACCTACCAATGCATCGAGGAGCTATATCAGTCTCCACCTGTCACTTACTAAGTTTAATACATTCATCATATGAAAAGGTTGGAACATAACATAAACATTCGTATAAAACTAGCAAACTAAATGTCTATACATTAACCATAAACCATGAATGGTATAAAAATAACACATCCACAGTCAAACATATCATAAATCCTTAAACACTATATGGAATATTTATATCATAATAAATCAATTTCAAACAAATGTAAAATTTATCAAAGGATGTTTAAATATATTAAATCAAAACTATTTGAGAGAAATATCTCTTTTTATTTTTAAATCATTAAAGAGTCACATAATTATAAAAGAAAACATTTATTTTTAAAGTATTCTTATAATCTTATAAGGGAAGATTTGACGATGTTATAACAGTGGAAAATAGTTGTACCTGTCGTAGAAGTTAAAAAATATATTCTTACTTTAATTTTTTCGAAAAGGTCATAAAGTAGATTATTTGGAAAATTACAGAAAGATTCCTCTCAAAACATATTACGTCAAATAAGGGTATAAATAACATTAAACCATAGTCTGGTAAATAGTAAAAATGTTTTGAAATAAATTTTTAAGAAACAAAAATGTCGATGATAACGAGGTCCCAGTAGATTCTTATGTATTAACAATCTTGGAAAAGTAAAGAGATTGTAAGATTAACCCTTACCTTGCACTTTCCTTGGTCAAGGGTATGTTAACCTCCTTTAAATCGGGTAACTCCCTTTGGTTTGAACCAAAAGGATTCCTTGAAGTGCCTTATGCCAATGGTAAGGATTCTATGAGGAATAGAGATAAGTAAAGAGATTAATTGGGCAGTGTGTGGATGAGTTAAGGGGCTTGAGATGTGTGAGAAATGGGTTAGAGGTGAGGTCTTTTTATAAGTGGGAGGAGGGGCTCTTTAGGAATGTTTAAAAATATTATTTTATTATATAATTATTTTTGGTTTCTTAAGGTCCAAAACTCATTAAAGTTTAATATATGATGAATTATGTTTGAAATAAAATCATCCAATAAGAATAGGACAGGTTTTGGATATTGTTTTAATTTTTATACTCTCATTTATTTAAATTATTTATTAATGAGGTAAGCACTACATTATTATTGTGTCATAAATAATATTATTTATTTGATACCTGAAAATTATAAAAATAACAACATGATGTAGGAAATATTTTTATCTTTCAAAAGAATATTTATAGTCTAATAGATAACTTATATAACCTCATGAAAAAATTGTTTTACTAAAATATATATATATATGCTGTTTTTGTCTTTACTTTAAATTAATTAATATAGGGTGTCGTTATCACTCCCAAGTGGCTACATGTGGTCCCAAGATCAGAGCATGGATTCCCATGGTATGAAATGTATCAACAAATAAGGATAAAACACATTTTATTGGAATATAATATTATTATAATAATATTTGTTTACCCTTATTTACCTGATTTTCCCTATAACCATGGTAAATAAAATATTTACTGAACTAAATATTCATAATGCCTAAAGATAAAAGATACCTATTTACAAAATTTAGACCTCCAGATTACAAATATGGAATACATTTTTCCAAATTCAAAACACATAAGTATGATAAATTAATTTAAAATTAATTCCCATTGTCAAAATAAAAAGCGTGTTTTTAAGAAATAATAACTATCAAAAGATTGACACTTGATTAAGTCTAGTTTAAATGTGAAATTATATTAAATGAACTAAATTTTATAAAATGATAAAAATATAATCTAAATATAATTTAAAACCACTCAAATTTATAATTTAACACTATAAGTTATTTTGATTAAAAAATTTGTTTTCAATTAAAATTTAGTATTTTTCACTATTCATCAAAATATGAAAATATTAGAAAAGTACCAAATATTTATCCAAACTGAATTTTTATGTCCCACATCTAAAGAATAATTTAATTTATTTAAATTGAATATATAAATGTGTCAAATAAAGGTTTTTTAAATAAAATCTCCATTAAAAGGCGGTAAAATTTCATTTTTTGAAAAATAGTTCTTTTATCTGAAAAAAAAAGACTTTTTTCTTATATTATGTCTACAAAACACATAATATGGATTATAAAATTATATAGAGTATATGAAATTCAAAATTCAGTTAATAATATGCATAACCACTTTTTGAACGGTTAGTTTGGTAAGTCGTGGTGTGCTCGAACCTGGTGTTGCGTGTAGCACAAGTTATTGAATTTCTTTGACGAGATAACATACTATGAAATATTGGGGTGTTACATTCTCCCCTACATCAATAAATTATGTCCTCACAATTTGAAAATTTTCATTGAAAATAAAATGTTAAAATAGCAAAATACCTATGTGGAAAACCCACATAAAAAATTGGGTTAATGAAATTTAGTCTTAATAAGAGGGAAAGAGAAATGAAAATTTCACCACCATATTATGATATCTATTTGGAGAAAATTAGTGGAAATTAGAGACACATAATTTTAGGAAAAACATAAATACTTATAATGAGTGATTGTGGTCATAAATCACAAACAAGTGTAAAATTGAGGGCCTCAAATCCATTAATCTATGATGATTTAAAATATCATCGATTCGAAAAAAAAATAGGCATTAGGATAACACATTTTTGGTTTTAAGATCCCTTCCCTAAAGTATAAGAATTAATTTATTCATAGAATAAGAGGAAAATAATATACTTGACAAGTATAGTTTCATCCTTCAACAAATTCCTACCACAAACTCATATTTCACTCCAAAAGATAATAGAATTCATAAATATTCTATTTATCTTAACTGTATAGGGTTCCAAAAATAATGAATTTATAATTCATTTTTCAGAATATTTCAAAAACTACATTATAAAAACTTGGACATCACGTAGGCTACTGATAGGTGATGTACCCTTGTCTCCCTTCGGTTGCGGGTTTAAGTCTCATGGCCTTTCCAGACGCGACGGGTTGTCGCTTGACCTCTGGGTTGTCCTCTTTTATGAAAATCGAAAAATAATATTAAGAAATGATTTAGCCTTATCAATACTATCCAATCTTAAACTTAATCTATTCCAACCTTTTGACTTATCCATAATACTTTTGTTCAAACTCACTGTCCAAAATTTATAAGGAAGGTCACATAATATACATGTGAATACCTTCATTGTGTATTCTATTAAAATGTTGTAATAAAATGAATTTCTAGAAACCCATATTTGAATAGGTATGTACTTCCTTATTACTTATGTAAATCATATAATACTGGATATACTACTTAAATCCAAAAACATTATAATCACTAATAATGATGGAATAATAAAATCATTAATTAGTTCCAAGGTAGTTAATAATATCCAATATAATTTATCCAAATCAATCGTATCTTATTCCAATATCAATACAACAATATTAGGACCATATTAAAGTTTATCTTTCCTTCAACCATGTATTTTCCAGAATGTTTAACTTTCTATTGAGTTACTTTTCTTGGTACCACACAATCTCAAATCCTTATTAAATTTATATTGTAGTACAATCCATATATACTCCATAATTATTATAACCATAACATCATTGATACAACACATAATGACATAATTATTTAATATCAACATAAGAACACTAATCATTACTCCTCGTCTGCGGTAATATCATAACTTGATTATTATCCAACAAAATAATTTGCGGTATAATCTGATGATTGGGACATTGATTTGTGCAGTTTCCCAAATCCTTATTGATGAAGCATTGTACATTTGAACCCTTTTTCTTACCCTTGTAATCCCATACTTGGTGTCCTTATTCTCCACACTTATAACAAACTCTCATTCTCTTCAAGTATTTACCAAGGTGATTTTTTCCACAGTTATCACATATGGGAAAATCCTTTCTTCCCCTCTTCCCTTTATCTATATTTCTCTCTACCATCCTTTTCTTCTCTTGATTCCCTTCAAATACATAGGACTCAGATAATTATTTACTTATATTATTAACACATGGTACTGTTTCTTCATATGATAAGAATATGTGGGATACTATTTCTCTTTTAAATGTTAGCTTAATACCATGAAAGGTATGATCCTTTTGACTCTTTGGATCAGGCGAATTGTTGGAGTTCTCATTCCTTCTACTGGGCGTCATTTCTAAAAAATGGCATATGCTGTGTTAGAGTATGAATCGTAATGAATAATTATAAACTTGTAAAATACCTAACATAAATTGAAAATATTATGCATATAATTTATAATCATAAACAAAAATCATTGAGAAAATATTTACTCATATATCCTTTATAATGGCTTGTAAAGAAAATGTGAATTACCCTAAGAATTTCCCCTAGGAGTGTCATAACCAAGAGTGCAGAAAGTCCCATTATCGTGCACTTAGATACCTCGGGCCATGCCCAACACTCCCTATATTAGTTTTCACTCCTAGGTACATTTGTGCTAGAGTCGTCTCTGCCTGCCAGTATCCAGACAGGGATGTGTTTCTAGGAAAATACACAAAATATCTATATTACCAAAATTTTAAGAAGTTTTTCTATAATAATCCTAAAATTATATCTTAGGGTAATTTTTCCTAATCAAAGTTTATGTAAATCTAGTTTCCAAGGTTATTGTTAAACTTCCTCTGATACCAAATGTAACACCCTGACCCTAGAAGTTCAGAGTCAGTGCATTATTTTAATACATTGGAATGATTACAAGGAATCAAGTCCAGAATGACCAATCAATTTAGCAGTCTAGGATGATAGATTACATACATTAATGTTACATTACACTTTCTAACATACAACACAACATAAATAATCCTTTGAGAACGCCAGTGTTCCCTTAGTTTAATCTTGCATATCAATCATAAAACTCTTCTTGGGATACTAGGAAAATAAAACATAAGAAAGCTGTGATATCAAATTCTTAATAAGAGTACGAAATACAATGAAAGATAACAAAAACATTAGGCATGGTGAATAATTGAAAACACACTATTTTACAAATAATAACCATGAACACTTTATGGCATGAATAAGAGCTGAGTAAATAATTCCATAATAAAACATAGTCATGGGTATTCTACTAGTTGAATAACCACATGAAACATTAATATTATTTTCATAAGGAGGGAATGTATAATGCGGGATATTATGAAACATTTTTTCAAGGCCTTGGCCAAGACATCTAAGAATAATTAAGGCCTCGGCCAAAACCATATATCAAATTGGGAAAGGCGTCGGCCAATTACTTGTTTAATTATCTCATGATACCTACCGATGCATCGAGGAACTATAGTAGGCTCCACCCGTCACTTAATAAGTCCAATACGTTCCTCATTTGAAAAGGTTGAAACATAACGAAAACATTTATATTAAAACTAGAATACAGAAAATCTAATACTTTAACCATAAACCATGAATGGTATAAAAATAAAACATCCATAGTCAAACATATTACAAAGCCTTAAATACATTATGGAAGATTTGTATCATAATAAATCAACATCAGAAAAGAGTAAAATTTATCAAAATATGTTGAAATAGATGAAATCAAAACTATTTGAGAGAAATATCTCTTTCAATTTTGAAATCATTTAAGATTCACATGATTATAAAAGAAAACATTTATTTTGAAACTATTATTATAAGCTTGTAAGGGAAGATTCGACGATGTTATAAAGGTGGAAAATAGCCACACCCACCATATAAGCTAAAAAATAAATTATTACCATAATTTTTTCAAAAAGGTCATAAAGTACCTTGTTTGAAAAATTAAAGAAAGATTTCTCTCAAAACATATAAGGTCAAATTAGGGTATAAATGACTTTAACCCATAGTCTCATAAATAGTAAAAATGTTTTGAAATACATTTTTAAGAAACACAGATGTGGATTATAAAGAGGTCTCAATAGATACTTATGTGTTAACAATCTCATATAAGTAAAGAGATTGAAAAATTAACCCTTACCTTGCACTTTCCTTGGTCGAGGGTACGTTAACCTCTTTTAAATCGGGTAACTCTCTTTGGTTTGAACCAAAAGGCATCATGGAAGTGCCTTCTGCCAAAGTTAAGGCTTCTAAGAGTAATAGAGGGATGTAGAGAGCTTAATTGGGAAGAGTTTTGATGAGACAAGGGGCTTGAGAGGTGTGATAAATGGGTTTGAGGTGAGGTATTTTTATAAGGGGGAGGAGGGGCTCTTTAAGAAAGTTTGAAAATATTATTGAATTATATAATGATTATCAGTTTATAAAGGTCCAAAACTCATTAAAGTATTTTATAAGATGACTCATGTCATAAATAAAATCATCTAATAATAATTGGATTGGTTTTGGATACTATTTTAATTTTTATAATCTCATTTATTGAAATTATTCATTAATTATGTAAACACTACATCATTATTGTGTCATAAAAAAATTTATTTATTTGATGTCTAAAAATTTTATAAATAATACCATGATTTATGAAATATTTTTTAGATTTCAAATTAATACTTATAGATAAATAGATAACTTATACAACCCCGTGTAAAAAAAATTTACTAAAAGATATATGTTTATTTCATTTTTGTCTTTACTTTAAATTAATTAATATAAATTGTCATTATGACTCTCAAGTGGCTCCATGTGGTCCCAAAATCGACATAAGGATTCCCATTGTTGGACATGTATTGACTAATAAGAATATGACAGTTGTTAGGGTAATTTAATATTATTATAATAATATTTTTTACCCTTATTTACCAGGTTTTCCCTTTAACCATGGTAACTAAAACATTTAGTGAACCAAATATTCAAAATGTCTAAAAATAAAATTTACCAATTTAAAAAATTTGGACATACTAATTACAAATATGGAATACATATTTCCAAATTAAAAACACATAAGTGTCAGAAATTGATTTAAAATTAATTCTCGTTGTCAAAACAAAAAGCGTGTTTTTAGTAAATAATAACTATCAAAATATTGCCATTTCATTATGTCCAGTTTAAATGTGAAATTACATATAATGACCTAAATTATATTGAATTATAAAAATATAATCTAATTTTACTTTAAAACCAATCAAATGTATAATTTAACACTATAAATTATTTTGATTAAAAAAGTTGATTACAATTAAAATTTAGTATTTTTCACTATTCATCAAAATATTAAGGTTATCAGAAAATTACCAAAAACATATCCAAACTAAATTTTTATGACCCACTTCTAAACAATAATTTTATTTCCTTAAATTGAATATATAAAATTTTCAAATATTGGTTTTTAAAAAATGTTCCGCCGTTAAAAGGCCGTAAAATTGCATTTTTTATAAAATAATTTTTTATCTGAAAAAATGAATTTGTTATTATATTATGTCTAAGAAATAGATAATATGGATTATAAAATTATATGGAGTATATAAAATTCAAAATTTAGTTAATACTATTCATAACCACCTTTTCAACGGCAAGTTTGGTAAGTCATGGTGCACTCGAACTCCATGTTGCGTGTAGCGCAAGTTATTGAATTTTTTGAAAAGATAACATACTATGAAATCTTGGGGTGTTAAATTATAGTTTTCCCCTAAGGTAAATATTAGTCCTAAAATTTTTCTAAAATACTAATTGAGATTTCATTGTAAGTGGGAAGTAGAGGTTACCGAATATTTTTTTTACAAGAATGAAAACTATCTCAATTACTCAATATCTAATGGTTACAACTAAATTGATGTTGACGAATATTTGTTTAGTGTAACTAAAGGAAAGTGGATTGATTAGTATGAGAACTTATCCCTATGGTGGACTATATCTTTTAATGAATAAACCCCATTAAATTCTATGCATATGTCTAGAAATATACCAAATAATGATCAAAGATCATTAACCCTTTCCATGAATTGATGATCTCTTTGATCAATTAAAGGATGATAAAAGGTTTTCAAAGATCGAACTATATTTTAGTTACCAAATGATTCTAGTAAGGAAAAAATTAATTCCTAAGATAGGTTTATGAATCCTATAGGGTCATCTAGAGTATTTGGTAATTCCATTTGGGTAAACCAATGTCTCAATAGTGTTCATGGAATTAAATAACTCGGTAGTTCACTAATTATAATACACTTTTTTGATAATATTTTTGAATAATGTTATTTTCTTTTTGAAATATTTATTCATATGGTCCATATAATATGTTTTATCTTTACAAGAGATGAATAAAATCTTGACCTCATCTCTAGATCTCGTATTTCCTCAACTAGGTCAAGGGTTTAAGGTGTATTTGGATGCATCATTAGCCATCCTTTGTTATGTTCATATAGAAGTCCATCAGGTAGTGGAATATGGTTCTTGGAAGTTTCAACCCCATGAATGGTACTAATGAACCCTTAATTGGTATTTGGTCACTATTGTTCATGATTTAAAGTTATAGGGTAATTATCTGAGTTTTGATAACTTCACGATGTTCACTAATAGAAAAAGCCTTATGTAAATATTTTCTAAAATAAATTTGATTCAAAGGTAGCACAGTTGTGTATAATATCATTAATCATTTTATTTTAATATTTAATATTCTCATATTATGGTCAATGTATCTATGATTATTTTATTAGAAAGGTTCACCCTAATAGGTTTTAATATGAAAAGTAGGATTGTAAAAAATATCTCTATTTGATGGAATCTACTATGATGTGAATGAAGGTTGGGATGGAATAAATTTATACCACATCAAAAACACTTCATCTATTATGTAATGTATCAAGTACTCCTAGATAATGAAAATTTTTATTTTACCATTATTCTATAGAAACATGTTCGTAAGGAGATTCTTGTTTACTCATTTGAAGATATATATTATTTCTTAAATACATATGAAAATATATTGGACACAAAAAGTATAAAAGAATAAGTTTTGAATAAGTATTATAAATTCCAATGGGTTTTACATCATAGAATCATGAATATTTATCATTCTACTGATAAAAATTTTGTGGGGATATGTAAAAAATATTAATTTCTTAAAGTTAAAATATAGTATAATAAGGAAAAAAGGTTATCTCCAAGGAGGGTTAAAAATTTATTTTGTCACAATTAATAAAATAAAGGGGGTTAAATTTTATTTGATAAAACTATGAATAATTAAATAGAAAAAGGTAATTGATCTTGTGATATATTTAGAAATTGGTTTAGGCATTATATTATTAATTTTTTTTAATCTAGTCTTAAATTGATAAATCCTCTTATAAATATTCAATAAATTAAACTATCCACAATCACTTATCTCTCATTGAGGGGTGGTATTTAATGTGAGTTTTGAGTAAACAATGATCACTACTGACTAATCCTCCATGTAAAGAGTGTGTAACGAAATAATTTTTTTTTAAATTTCAATAATGGTATCTTCCAAAATTACTAAAGAAAATTTTAATTGGGAAAGGGTAATCAATATAAATCTAGAGAGATCTGCCACCTTCCACACTCACATTTTCAATAATTCAATACTTCACTAAAAAATAATTACTATTCCAATATATATAGAAAATATCATGTGGAGGGAGAAAATAATTTGTAACCCCAAGAATAGAAGAATGTATGAAATATCAAAAAAATATAGTCACATAAAATTAAACATCTCAAAACTGGAAACTAAGATCAAATCATAATAGAAGAATTTTATATTGATACCCAAACTCAAGAATTATAAAAACTTTCTCCTCTCTAATATCCCCATTACACAAAATATCCTAACCCTTTATGTGTTGTGTAACATCCATGGAATAATGAAGATATAACAAAAAAATTGAAAACAAAAGTAGACTCCCAAAACCTACAATCCCCTATTATCCTTAAGGTATTTTATCTTCTCAAATGTATTCTTCCTTTATTACTTGGATATAGTTATGATTACATATGTATATATCTTCCTGATATTATCACTTCATGAATTTATAATATTTCCATCTAGATTTTAGGTTCTTGAGAATCTAAATTTTTAATGTTACCATACCACGATGAGCTGAAACCTATACCATTTTACTTATTTTTTGATTTGGTTAAGTATTCATGTATGAATATATTATCATAATTCTTTAATAATTAAAATAATACATATTTAATCTAGACAATCACTATAGATACCTTTCCATATGGGTGTTTGGAAAATAATTTTTTCCTAAGTGGAATTCGAGTCTCTTGATTTTCCCAAGGATAAATCCTTTATATATCCTCTATAAACTGAATTCACCTTTCTGTATTAATGTATGGACTCTCAAGTAGTAAAAAAATATTTTTGTATCATCAGTATGGACTCTTATGTATCAAGTGTTTCAACCCCATGTTAAATTCATTTACCATTATGTATCACTATATCCACAAGTAACTCTTACATATCACTTGGTTCATCAGGTACTCTTTTGTATCTGTCAGGGAACCTTTACATATCAAGAAGGGGAAATTATATAATAAGTGTTGAATATTATATATCCTATTGATTTTATAACTCTACCAAATATATCCTTAGTGATGAGGACATATCTTATGTATCAGTTTAACCATATGTAAGGGTTTTAACCTTTTTTTGGTTCTTATAACAGATTCATCAATTTTCCCTTAAACATTTTTCCTGGACTCTTACATATCCCATCAAGACCATATATAAGAATTTTATAGATAATATTAAAATAATAGACAATATATATAAAAAGTTATGAACATTAAATCAATTAATAACAGAATAATAATAAAATCACTATAAATCACATTCCTTTCATGTTTGTAATAAATTAGAAAATGCACCTATAAAATAAATGTGTGATATTTTATAATAAATTATGATATTGATTAGGATTTATACATTGAATTTAATCTAAATAATAATTAATATATATGATCTATCAATTACCCCACATTTAAACTACATAATCTTAAATAAGTGAACAGTGAAAATATTACCCAATCAAAGTTCAAAAAAATAGCCAATGTTAGTCCTTTTTCATATAGTCATATTCCTCAAGCATATAAGTCATCATAAATTTTCCTAATTATATTTTATCTATGAGTTACATTAATTAATTTCAATTTTTTAATTAATCTCATACTAATTTATACCTACCTTTCTGGAAATATTTCTCTCATGAAAAGAATAATAAAATTAATGTAATGTTTTTTCGTAATACCAACTTTTATTTGGGACACCATATACTTTTAATTTTTCTAAATCTCTACCGAATGAGTCAAGTAATTTTTATGGTTCTTATAACGCTCGAAACATTTTATGGTATGTTTCTCTTAAATACTTTCAATTCATTAGATAGACAATATTTCATGAAGCATTAAGTCTTCATGATACAAAACATAGTTATTATAGGAGATAGTCATAACCTATCTATTAAATTTAAATTTTTTACTTTTCGGTTTTGAATTTCCAAAAATAGACAAACACAGTTGCGATCAGAGAGATATTTGGAGTCTGATAGAATCATGTTAATTTTTAGTGAATAGTAACATACCCTTATGAATAGTAACATACCCTTATGAATAGTAACATACCCAAATTAATAGTAACATGAACCTTATGAATGGTAAATTTACCCATGAAAGTGTAATTAAAATTTAGGCACCTTAAAAATGAAGATAAATAATTTAAGTGTTGGTATTTTTTGATTAAATGATGATTTTAATTAAAAATTAAATTTATCTTTTTTAGAAAATTATTTCTGAATCATTGAGTTCATTTTTAGATTCTACACATTGGAAAAAGGATAGGGTGAATTTTTGGTATTTTTCTGAAATACATGTATTTTAGTTGAATAGTAAAATTTAATAATTTATGAAATATGCTAAATAAATGAATTTATGCATCATGCTAGAGTCATGGCTGAGGTAAATGACCATTAGTTCAAACTCACATGAACTTATTACTATTTTTGGTGATGGAATAATCACTATTTCTTGTCTTAGGTAAAAATAATAAACTAATGTTTAAATATTAAGATAACCCTCCTCCCCTCCACTATATAAACCACCCCTCACCCCCTCTTCCTCTCACACCACTAAAGGGTTGATATTTACCTATGTTCTTTCAAATAAACTTTCAAAGACCTCCCTCATTTCCAAGACCTTCTGGTATCATGAAAATTCTAAAAAAGTCCTTAAGGAGATTCTCAAGGAGTACTCAAGAGGTGGACCTCTATTCCTTTTTCTTTCAACTTCTTTTACAAGTTCCATTATTTTGTTTCTTTTTCCTCGCCTCCCATAATAGAAGTTATATGATAATTATAGTACCTTACATGAAATGGAATTTTATTATGCTAATGGAATATTTTATTATCATCTCCATTTTCCCACCTCTTATACTAAAAAAGAAAATATCATCTAAGATGTGTTAATTTATCACATTCTAGGATGAAGGGTTTTTAATTTCTATTACCATATTAAATAATATTCAGGAAACCACTTTAATGGTTGAGATAGATCATAATATATGTATTTTATCTTATTAAATGTTCTATAATCTTTAAATACTCATAATATAAAGTAATAATACAAAACAAGTTCATTGTGCACAAAACTGCCAAGTTAATCCAAGCGTTTATCATTAACATTTAACTAATGAGTAATCCTCATTTTAGATAACCCAAAATCATTATAAGATCATTTATATATCTTTAATTTAACTAATAATATATATTAATAGTTCTGGATGTTTAACCACATTTTAAATGAACTTCCATTCATGAATACAAGTAAATCGATCATGAAAACTAATGAAGTAAATGCTTCCAAAACAATGAAATTGAACCTATTAAAACCATAAAAAATGAAATGAATGAACCTAATAAGGTTATAATAAATAAATTACATGTATTTGATGTCCTGGACTTATTAATTAATAAAGCTAAATTTTATTATTCAGGTCATTAAGATCAATCGGGAACACATTCGGGTATAAGGTAAGGGGTTTCTCATCTCACTTTTATATCCATGATATTTCTATTGTTCACCACTTATTTCTTATATGAGGTTTATTTTTACTGAAATTTTATATATAATATCATTATTCTATTTATATTCATGTCATTTTGTGATTCACTTGATGATTATTAACTCGATTGATTGCAATGTAATAAGGGACATTGTTTTGGTTTCCATTTCATTGTGATTTACTTGGTATTGTGCACCTAATAATTCTCATGTGGTGTAACTACTACACCTTTTATATCATTTTTAATTTTAAATTTTAAATATCTTATATATCCATATTCTAGTTTCATGGATATGATAATTATTTTAAGATGTATAACCTTTAACATATGGTGTTTATTTGGAATGTGGTTTTAACTATGGAAATATTGATTAATATATATCCTCTACTCTATACGAATTTTGAGAAGTCATATTTTACATGTATTAAATCAATGTATAAATATTTATATGGACTTGAAGTGATGGTTGGGGCCTGCTATATCCCTTCTATTAATCGATAAGTCTCATGACACAAATCTGTTGGCGAAAAACCCTTCGAGTATGTTTCTAAAACAATAATCAGACGGGTATCTACCCACAGAATTAAACCATTTCTATAGTATAGTGGTATCATGTTGTAGATACATAGCTTCCAATTAGTAAGAATTATCATTATTCATTTTCATTTATTACTATCCATGAGCATTTCACTATGATAAAATCTATGGATTCAGTTTCATTCTCAGTTTATTAATTGTATGTTTTTTCATTTATTCCCCAGTCCATATTGACTATGACAATTTGATTATGATTTAATTATTATTGATTCATTCTTCTTCTATTTGTAACCCATATTGATCATTTGAGCTCACCCATCTTATATTTTTACCTTTAATAGGTTATGAAGAGGAGACCATTTATTGAGTTCTTGTGGATGCAATTTATTAGTTTTTTTAAGTATTGTATTTAGTTACATTTCCTAATGTAATATGAGTTGCATATATGTATATAGTTTATTTAAGACTACTAAACCAATTTTTTCCTTCAGTATTTTAATCCTTTTAATCTTTCTAATGTAATAAGTAATTCACCAGCTCTGGGCTTCATGGGTCGGGCGTTACAGTTGGTATCAGAGGAAGCTTAAGAAGAACCTTGGAAACTAGATTTCAGAAACATAGTTTTGAGGAAATAACCCTATGTTAAACTTTTAGGATAATCATAGAATAACATCCTTGAATTTTTTTAAAGTATAAATTATGTGGGTCTTCCTAGAAAATATGTCCATGTATAGATAGTACAAGTGGAAGTGATTCTGGAACAAATGTACCTTGGAGTAACAACTCTGACAAGGAGTTTCACCCTTGACCCGAGGTATCCTAGTACACAAAAATGATCCTTACTGCGCACCTGGTTTGTCACTCTCAGGGTATATACTTAGGATAACTCAAATTTTCTACACAAACCATTATGAAAAATTTAAAATTAAATAGGAAAAATATTTAGATAATGAGATTAATCATGCATAAATTTTTACATTATGTTAACTATTTTCTAGTTAGAAATTATGAATTATGACCAAATTTAGTGTATGCAATTGTTTAGTGATGGCACGTAATTGAAGAAAGGGAATAAATACCTGGGGAAAATGTAAGGATTTACCTAATGAGCAAGTCAACACAATCAATGTTGGAGCAGATAAAATCATGACCATATTGGGATAACATACTCAGAATATGATGAATAACCATGATACACATGTACTAGATTGTTTCACGTGGTAGAATCCCTCATCTTTTAGTGGGAATACTAATCCGGTGGTAGTTGAACAGTGGATCAAGTCCCTTGAAAAGATATTTCTGTCATTAAGATTCAATGAAAATGAAAAGTTATAATTGGAAGTATATTGTCGCAAGGGAGATGCCGATCAATGTGGGTCCTTAATCTAAAATACCCTGGATGAAGAAGAAATATAAGATACGGAATGGATAACTTTTAAGGAATTATTATTTGACAAGTATATCACTCAAGAACAACGAACTAAAATGAATAGGAAATTCCTTAACTTAAATCCAAGGGAAGAAGAGAGTGTTGCAGAGTATGAGGCTATATTCAAATGATTATCTAGGTATGCTATAGATTACATAGGTGATTCAGAAGACAAGATTGATCATTTCTTTGAAGGTCTTAAGGCAATTCTTCAAAGGGCATTGGCTTCTCAAAAAATTTTATCATACATATAAATTTTATTAAATGACATAAAAATAGAGAAGGGATTTTTTAGATCAAATTTGTTCAAGGGAAATCAAGATAAGAAGAGGAATTCAAATAACCATGAAAAAGCTATAGTTATAATAAAGAATAAGGGAGTGAATCAATTTCCATTATGTGAGAACTATGGAAAATATCATCTTGGGAAATTCTTGAAAGGTATGGGAGTTTTTTATATGTGTGGGTAAAAGGGTTATCGATCTAGTGAATGAAAGGGGAAGATACAAGTCAATGATATTCAATGACACAATTGTAGAGATATGGGACACTAGGAAAATGAGTGTCCTATGTTCCAAGCAAATATGCCTTAGAAAATACCACAAGAGAAAGGGAAAGTTGATGTGATTATAACTGTAGAGGTTGAAGTTGCTAATGATGTGGTGTTAGGTACTTTAATTTTTTCCTCAAACTTATCCAATGATTTATTTGATTTTAGATCATCACATTCCTTTATAACTTCCCAATTTCTCCAAAAATTGACATGTCCAATTTGATTTAATAATGGAGTTGTTATTCAAACTCTTAGAGGATGTATAATTGCAACAATGATGTGTTGATCAGTCCCCCTCAAGACAAATAAACATGATTTAGTTGCTAATATTATCATCATACTAATTATTGACTTTTATATAATTCTCGGTATGAATTGGCTGCCAAATTATGATGTAAAGATTTATTGCAAGGAGAAAGACGTTACAATTTTTTAGAATTGTGTAGAATCCCTTATCTTTAGAGATGAAAACTCAAAATATGATTCTTATCTATATCCACCCCAAGTAGATCTACTGAATGAAATTTTTGGAGAGGAAGAAAAAATAATATATATGAGACAGGAAATAAATTTTCTAATTGAATATGTACCTATTTTTCAAGAATAAATTGATGCATTTCCATAGGATTTACCTGGAAATCCTCCAGTGTAGCAATTTGAGTTCCCTATTGATTTAATTCCTGGTGAAAGACCTATATCAATGAATCCCTATAAAATGGACACTTTGTAATTAGTGGAGATAATGAAACAACTAGATGAATTGAGTGAAAAAAGGATTTAGTCAACCTATTGTTTCTCCATGAGGATCCCTTGTCTTCTTTTTCAATAAGAAAGATGAATCGATGAGGCTATGCATGGATTAAAGGGAAATAAATGCAATTATAATAAAGAAAAAGTATCTTTTGACATGAATTGATGATTTATTTGATCAAATTCATGGATACCAATATTTTTATATGATTTTCCTTCGATAAGGATATCATCAGTTGTGATTGAGGAAGGAAGATATTCCACAGATAACATTTCGTACCAGTTATGGTCATTATGAGTTTACAATAATGTCTTTTGGAATGACTAATACACCCTCTATTTTCATGGATCTAATGAATACATTTTTCAAGGAATATCTTTATAAATTTTTTGTTTTATTTATCAATTATATCACATTAAACTCCAAAAGATATGAAGACCATAAAATCACTTGCAGATTATACTGAAAACTCTTAGAAGAAATTAATTTAATGGGAAGTCTAGCATGTGTGAATTTTGGATTAAATTATATTATTTTCTTGGCCATATTGTCTCTAAGGATATAATCATAGATGATCCTATGAATACAAAGGAAATCCAAGAATGGCCCATGCCAATGAACATAACCGAGGTACATAGTTTTATTGGATTAGCAGTTTACTATTAGCATTTTGTTCAGAATTTTGTTCGATTGGCTAACCCTATAACAAAGCTCACACATAAAGGGGTTAAGTTTTTATGGATGAAACAATGTACATAATTATCTAAATAATTGAAAATAATATTAGTTAACTCTCCAATTTTGACTCTTCTATCTAGAAATGTCTAATTTGTGAAATACAGTGATGTATCAAATAATGGACTGGGTTACATCTTTATGCAAAATGATACAGTTATTGCTTATACATCAAGGTAGTCAAATACTCAAGAGTAAAATTAACTAAATTGTGATCTTGAGTTATCATCCATAATTTTTTCTCTAAAAATATGAAGACATTATCACTATGGTGAAAGATGTGAGATATATATAGATCACAAGAGTTTGAAATGCATTTTTACACAGAAAGAACTCAATCTAAGGAAAAGGAGATGGCTTAAGTTACTCAAATATTATGATTTTCAATAAACTACCACCTAAGAAAGGCAAATAATGTGATAGATTCATTAATAAATAATGATCATAGACTTTTGACCCAAGATATATCCTATATTCATAGATCTACTAAAGATGGATATGAGAATTGTTAAGGAAGGGGAAACATCGTTCCTCTCTGAAATAACTTCTACACCATATTTACTAGAGAAAATAAAAATCTATAAATTTGATGATGAAAATATAAAAAAGAAAATTAAATCTTTCAAATATGTAAGATTAGAAGACTTTTTGTATGAGGAATGAGTTTTAAAATTTGGGAGAGGTTATGCATTCCATTAGTACATGAGTAAAAAATGGAAATGTTATATGATT
Organism: Viscum album; assembly: GCA_963277665.1. Classification (NCBI taxonomy): domain Eukaryota; kingdom Viridiplantae; phylum Streptophyta; class Magnoliopsida; order Santalales; family Viscaceae; genus Viscum; species Viscum album. The sequence goes on along the minus strand of OY728140.1, from coordinate 717,771,865 downwards.
CCCATAGCTCAAATTTCTCTATAAACCCTGGTCGCACTAAGATGTATAAATATCTAAAGGAACATTTTTGGTGGCATAACATGAAGTGAGAAATTTATGAATATGTGTTAAGGTGTCTAGTTTCTCAATAGTTTAAGGTCTAAAAAACATCCTATAGTGGTCATGAAACCTCTACATATTTCTATCTGGAAGTGGGATGACATTACAACGGATTTTTTCTCTAGACTATAAAGGACACCTAGAACGAATGATGAAATATGGGTAATTATTGATCATCTCACTAAATCAGCACATTTCTTTTATATAAGAGAGGATTTACCAATTGATTACCTGGGAAGACTTTATAATAATGATATTGTAATACTTCATGGTGAACCTCTATCGATTGTGTCTGATTGAGATCTCATATTTACATCAACATTCTGGAAATGTCTCTAGAAGGATTTGGATATTAAGCTTCATATGAGTACTTCATATCACCCCAAAACTGGCATACAGTCTGAAATGACTATTCAAACACTATAAGATATGTTGAGATCATGCTCTCTTGACTTTCAAGGTATGAGGAATCTAAACATGCCTTTGGTGAAATTTTCCTACAATAATAGTTTTTCATTCTATAATTTAAATGGCATTGTGTGAAGCATTATATGGTAAGAGGTGTCAAACATTTTGGGATGATGTTGGTGATATAAAACTTATAGGTCCATAGATTATCAAAGAGACAACTACAAAGGTAAATAAAATTCAGGTCAATATTAAAGCTTCCCAAAGTATGTAAAAAAGATTAATGTTTGAAACTGGACAAAGGATTTAGAATTTCAAGTAGGATATCATGTTTTTCTAAAATTATCTTCATTGAAGGGTGACTTAAGGTTGAGTACAAAGGGAAACTTATGCCCCAGGTACATAAAACCATTCTAAATTCTGGAAAGAACTAGATTTTTATATTATCATTTATCAATGCCACCATGCCTCTCCAGAGTTCATAATGTGTTATAAAACAACCATGCACATTATTAAAAACTTAAACATGATTTATTACATAAATATACAATTAAGACAACTATGAGGATCGATAAGTCTAGTTTCTTGTGAAATTATAAACATTATATAACAACTTAGAACATAAACACAACTTCTTTATTGGAAACTTATTTTACATTTTCACAACAATCCTTTGTACTTAGCATTGCATGACATAAAATGTGGACATGCATAAGAAAAGGGTGAGATATAAACCCCAGTAAGGGAGTAAGAAATGAATAAAATGAAGAATATATTCCATGTTATTCAATAGTCATATCAATATAGTGAAAGAGAAACATGAACGTAAAGGCATGATATAACATGATCATCATAACATGGAAATGTGGCATCAACATTTAACATGGTATTATCATGATCCAAGGCTCATTACACATGGAGAATGAGTGAAACCTCATTTTACTGGAATTATAATGAGTAAATTCTAATTTCACTAGATTTATCATGATACTAATCTTTATCCAATGCATTTGAGTGCTATCAGGGTGCACCCTTCTTAATCATTCCATTTCATGCATAAGTGTGCCACATGGATCATATAAAATGGACACATTGAACATCATAATTTATTATATGATAAAGGAACGTGTAATCCATACATGAAAATATATAATGAATAAATAAATGTACATAAAGTTGAATACCCTTGATAGAGAAATGGGCATGGTATTCACTACACAATGACTTTTTCTTGGGAAATTGTGGTGCAATTTCAGAAGTATAAAGGCGTGACATAAGAATTCATAAAAATGGTTGATGAGAGAGAAAGGGATGTCTCATCATATTTACATGAAATAGATAGTAAGGGGTCATATAGATACATTTACCAACATATGTTATGGATTTTATATTCATAATACAAAATAATTGCTTAAATGTAAATGAGAAGAGATAAATTCCGTACGGGTAACTTTCGTCATGGTAACGGGTGTACATGGGTGGAATTAATGAGAGATAAAGAGGTCTCTCATCATTAAAATGTAATTAGAGATGTATGGGGTAGTTTTTAAACCATACCCCAACATTTTTAATTGAAAAATATGGTATAACAACATAATGAAATTTGGACAAAAATGAGAAACGAAGAAATCCATTACTTGGAAGTGTGATCCCAAAGGCTTGAGAGGGGCATGAGAGAGGCTTATTGGGAGAATGGGGTGCATTTATGGGATTTTAGAGAGTGTAGAGTAGGGTAGGGATGTGATTTAAGGGTTTTGAGTTAAGATAAGTGGGAGATTTGGTGGCTTTATATAGGAAAACATAGGGAATTCTTTATTATCAAGGTTTTAGACACTATACATTAAACTAATCAAAACCACAAACCAACCCATATTTTTTACCCATGGACTTTTCCAAAGTGGAGTGTAAAATATTATTTTATAAGTACAATGGCCGAAAATATTAAAATGTTAGGGTTTTTATGTGGAGGTTAGTCACACTCTCAAAGAAATCATTTTAAAAAGTAAAAATGTTTTATAAGTCTTGGGGGGTCCACTAAAGATTTGTAAAATAAAATACCTAAAATAAAATTATTTTAAAGGTAAAACATATATTGGCTCAAAATTCCCTTTTATATTATTTTATTACATCACTATTGGGTTGTTATGATGTTATAAAACACATTATATATTTAAATGGTATTTAATTTTTACCCAAAAATTTGATTGTCTTAGAAAATTATGAAAAATTCATTGTTGGATAATTTAGACATTATAATTCCAAAAAATATATTAATTTTATCTAAATAATTTTATAAATATGTGAATTATTACTTTTAAAATAAAAACTAGCATTTATCGAAAACTAGGGGTTTTAACAAAAATGGCTCTCAAACCATAATATAAATTATTATTGTATTCATAAAAATTATAAGATAATTAATATTAAAGAAAAATTAATTTAGTAATATTATATTATTGAAATATTATTTAATTAAAAAAATCCATTAATTCATCAAAATAGATTTCATAATTAACTAAAATAATAAAATATGTGCTTTAAAATCGTATTTACAAGGTAACAATAATAAAACGAATTTATATTATTTATTTTATATAAAAAATAATTTACAAAATCATAGTGATAGGGTCTTGTCACATAACCCCTTATAACACCCGCATATGACCTAAGGGTATGGTGTGCGATGGTGACATACTCTTGGGCGGCTCAGATAACATCGCTCGGGTGGTAATCTCTATCAACATCCACTTCTCCTATAGGCGGTTCAGTTCGAGCTTAATGTGTTGACTCTCAGTTTGAGATCGGTCAAGAGTAAAGGCCAATGAAACCACCTCCTTTTTGAGCTCTGATAAATGGGCTTCTTAGGGTTAAATTCTACTAGATGAGTTCAACGCTTACTTTGTATGAGTAAATTGGATTTATTAAAGCCCTTCATTTATAATAATCAATTGATCACTATTCAACATCTATATTAGCAATGGTAATAATTCTTAATGGTTTTTTTAAATCCAAAAAACATATAACCAAGGAATTTAATATTTTATATAACCATTTTACATAATATGTAATTTAATTGAATTAAGAGTAATTTTCCTTAATAAAAATTTATGTCCTTACAATCTTCCCCCTTAAGAAATTTCTCCCTAAAAATGTTCTTTTCCCACACTAAAATAATATGGGTAGCTCTGGTTCATCACTTCCTCTTATTGTCATGTTTCTTATTCAAACTTTTGGTTTCACCACAACACCTTAACAAGCGTAATTATGTTATTTTGAATAAATTTTTCCTTAAAATCTATGATCTTCACCGGATTCTCTTTACATGAGAGGTATTATCCAATGGTACCACATATGGATTGGGTACATGCGATTGGTTAGGTATGTACTTCCTCAAGAGTGATACATGGAATACATCATATACTTGAGATAGGTTCGGTATGAGTTTTAGTCAATAGACCACTGATCCAATGCAATCTAGGATCTCCAAAGGGATGATGTAACATGGACTAAGATTTCTCTTCTTCCCAAATCTCATATCTCTCTTCCACAGTGATATGCGGAGGCATACCATGTCTCTAACATCAAAATCTAGGTTTCATTGATCATTATCATCATAGATCTTTTGTCATCTTTGATCTTCTTTAATGTGCTACTGGATGGTCTAAACCTTCTCCACTATTTCTTTGACCATTTTGGGACCTAATAGTTTTACCTCCCCAACTTCATCCCAACATTTCAGGGTTCTACACCTCTTTCCATACAAGGCATCATAAGGATCCATTTGGATACTTGATTGTAAACTGTTATTGTAAGAGAACTCAACTAGGAGAAGATCTTGATACCATCCTTCATTGAAGTCCATTGAGCATGCTCTTAACATGACGTCAAGTGTTTTGATATTTCACTCATATTGACCATCATTTTGAGGATGATAAGTCGTACTTAAGTTTAGATCAGTATTCAGAGCATGATGATGAATCTTCCAGAACATGAAGGGAAATCTTGGATCTCAATCAGATACAGTCGATAGTGATACTCTATGCAGCCTTACCACATCTTTAATATATATTTGTGCGAGTTTATCTAATGGAAAATCCTTTTGAATTGCAGTAAAGTGTGCAATCTTTATAAGACAATCCAAAAAAACCTATATAGAATTGTTTTCTTTGGATTTATTTGGATGTCTGGTGATAAGGTCTATGGTTATGTTTTCCAATTTCCATTTCAGTATGGGTAATGGTTGCATCATCCCCTTAGACTTCTCCCTCTCAGCCATCACTTGCTGACATATCAGGAACTTTGATGTATACACAGTGACCTTCTTCTTCATGTTATCCCACCAATAAATCTCTCAGAGATCTCGATACATCTTTTTGTTTCTAGGGTGAATTGAGAAATTGGAACTATGTTCATTATCCAAAAGTTCATTCTTAAACTTCGTATTTGATAGAACACGTAGTCTTCTCCCAAATCTCATAATTCCTTCTTCATTAACATTTAACTCTGAGAATTTCCCTTTGTTGATAGTTTCCACATTCTTCTGAATTCCCACATCATCATTTTTGGAATCCTTTAACCTTTAGAAAAGAGATGGTTGAGTAAACATTTGTGAAATTATTGATGATGTTCCCTTCATTATGATTCACATTTCCATCTTTATCAAATCTAAGAGGATTGGATCCTTTTAAATTCTCATCAATTATAAAATCATTGGGTCCTTTATACTTAGATAATCCACCACCTTTTTCACTTTCCTAAGGTGGTAATGGATTGGGCAGTCATAGTATTTGATTAGATCTATCCATCTTCATGGAATCATATTCAATTATTTCTATGTGAATATATACTCGAGGATTTTTTTATCCATATATATTTCAAACTTATCCCTGAATAAGTAATGTCACCAAATTTTTAAATCAAAGATTACTACTGCCAATTCCAGATCATGTGTGGGATTGTTTTTCTCATGATCTTTCAATTACCTTGAAGTATAGGAAATGACTTTTTCATTTTGCATCAACACTCAGGCTAGGCCCTTCTTCAAAGCATCACTAAATACCAAAAACATTTATCCTCTTGTGTGTATTTTGAGCATGAGAACATTGATAATCCTCTTGTTCTACTCCTTGAAGCTCTCTTCACATTCATCACTCCTAGAAAACATCACTCTCTTTCAAGTTAGCTTGGTAAGAGGGTTGTATAATCATGAGAAATTTCTCACAAATCGGTGATAATATTTAGCTAACCCCAGGAAGCTACGAATATCCATTACTGATGTTGGCCTAGGTTATCCCTCAATTGTAGCTATCTTAGAGAGATCCACAGATATCCCATTTTTTATGATGATATGACACAAGAATGAGACCTACTTTAACCAGAACTCACAATTTCTGTAATTTTCTTATAGCTTATTCTTTAACAAGGTCTCTAGTATAGTTCTTAGATGCTCCTCATGCTCCACCTTGGTTTTGGATTATATTAGAATATCTTCTATAAAGACTAACACAAATTTGTTGAGGTAATCTCTAAAGACTCTATTCATCAAGTCCATAAAAAATTTGGAGCATTAGTGAGTCCAAAAGGAATTACTATGAATTCATAGTTCCCTTGTCTTGTATGAAAAGCTTTCTTAGGGATATCCTCCTCCTTCACCCTCACTTGATAACATCCTGACTGCAGATCCACCTTGGATATATATTGTGCTCTTTGTATCTAATCAAAAAAGTCATAAATTCATTTAAAAGGATACTTGTTCTTTATCATGATTTTTTTACGCTCATGATAATGGATTAAAAAGCACATTGACCAATTCTTCTTCTTGACAAAGAGGACCGGTGCACCCCATAGTGAAGCACATAGGCGTATAAACCCTTTATCTAGTTTCTCATTTAGTTGTGTATTCAACTCCTCAATCTCCAAAACATCTATTCTATATGGAGTCTTGGATATTGGCAACGCCCCAAGTATAAGATCAATTAAGACTTTAACATATCTTCTAGGAGGAAGACTAGGAAATTCCTCGGTAAACACTTCAGTGAATTCCCTCACAATAGGCATGTATTAAAGGATGGTTTCTTCCTTGGACTTAATCATCTAAAAATGATATTCTTTCTCATATGGAAACAATATCCATGCTTGAGATGATAATGATAAAGAAGATTCATCCCCCTCCTTACACTTGTGTAGAATCGGGGGTCTATTCGCCATATATGGAGCGATTTCCCTCTCACGTAAATTTATGTTGGATCTATATAAGGAAGGCCAATCCATAACAATAATTTCATAAAATTGCACAAAAGGGGGTATGATGAGGTTCTCCAGGAAGTTCAAACCACAAAATATGATAGGGGAGGAGCTATATTCATGGGTTTCAATGATTTCCCCATTTTCTGTTCTCACTAACATCTTTACTTCCATGTTTTGTGGTGGTGTTGGGATTATTCTAATAAAATTTACGGATATAAAAGAATGCATAGAACCAGAATCAAAAATTACGTTCTCTATTCATGAATGAATAACTATCATACCTATCACCACATTGTTGTCATGGTTCACTTTGGCGGTAGTGATGGAAAATGCTCTCCCTTGTTACCTTGGAGGTTGTTGGTTTCCTCCAAAAACCCTTGGCATAGGGCACTGGTTTTAAAAGTTCCCTATTTTATTGTAATTGAAGCAATGAACAATGCGTTGGGGATCGAACGGAGCATTCTTCTCCTCTATCACAGCTGCGTGTTTTTCTCATTGGTAGTTAATATCCAAGTGCCCTTCTCTTCCACACCTAAAGCATTTCCTCATCCCCATTAGGAAATTTTCCAGGTGATTCATTCTATTCCTTTGGAAAGTGGGATGCTGTAATTTATTAGCACCATTGGATTTATCCATCGGACCACCAGAATTAAATTCCACCTTAGACTTCTTATCCCCATGATACCCCTGAGATTCTCTGATCTACATTTCGACTTTGAGGGCACATAGGACAATTTCCTCATATCTCTCGAAGGCATGGATCACTAGGGATTTCCATAGGATATCTTTTATCCCACCAATGAAGTAGTGAACCCTACATTCGGGGGTGAAGACAAAGCTAGAGGCATATCATGCAAGACTTGTGAAATTTTCCTCATACGCTCCGATGGATTCATCATATTTTTTCTTGATGGAAAGGAAGTCCCTTTGTATATTAAGTTGGAGGGTGCGAGGGAAATATTTATCGAAAGAAATTTTCTGTAAATCCTTTCATTCCAATGCCTAGATCTCTTTTTCAATATTTTTGTTTTTTATTATTTTCCACCATTGATCAGCTTCACCCACCATATGTTAAGAAACCATAATAACCTTCTCTTGTTCGAAACATTGAAAGATGGAAAAGATATTTTCAATGGAGTTGATCCATTGTCTGATGATTGAGGGATCAGATGATCCATTAAAAGTAGGAGTCCTTTGTCTCAAGAAGATCTAGATTGAAACATGTTCTTTCTCAAGGGGTTGAATTTTCCTCTTAACCCATGTTTTTATTCAAAACATGCGTTAACTGAGAGAGTATCGTGACAAATTTTGTGATTACCACTTCAATCATATTGGGAATCTCATTAGAGCAGTCATCACATTCATCTATGCATTGGTTTTAAGCCCAAGTCCTCATATTAGTGGCCATTGGCTAGAATAAAAGGAAAGCTAGGGGTAACACATAAATAGTAATCCAATGAAAAAAGGGATAACTTATAAATAACTTTTATTTCCTTAACTTATGAATTTATTAGCTTCAATCTATGTTATCCATGATCTACTTCCCAACATATATTCTTAGGGGAATTTTTTTATTCCCATAATAATGGTTCATACTAAACTTATGAATTTACCAAATCATATTACCTAGGAGTGTCATAACCAAGAGTGCAGCATGGCCTGTTGTTGTGCACCAGTTCTCGTTCGAGTCTAGATCGAAGTAGTGTTTTCAGGTTTTACCCCAAGATACATCTGTGTTAGAGATGCCTCTACCTGCTCGTATGCAGATAGGGATGTATTTTCTTGATAAACCACTTAATCAATACTCACAAAAAATTAGGTATGTTTTTTATACTAAGACATATCCCGAAGTCTTTTACTAGGGTTTTGAAATCCTAATCCCAAAAATAACTAAAACTATCCTCTGATACTAACTATGACAACTCGTCTCTTTATTATACACTTAAACATAATTTATTACATAAAAATACACTTAAGAAAACTATTAGGATCTATAGGTGTAGTGTATTGAGAAATTAGGAACATTACATAACAACATAGAACATAAACACAACATATTTATTGAAAACTTCTTTTACATGATCATAACATTCATTTGTACTTAGCATTGCATGGGATAACCTGAGGAAATGCATAAAAAAATGGTGAGCTATAAATATCAGTATGGGAGTAAGCAAGGAATAACATGAAGAATATAGTACATGTTAGGAAATAGTCATATCAATGTATCTCAAGAGAAACATGACAATAAAGGCATTATATACCATGATTATCAGAACATGGAAATGTGGCATCAACATTTAACATGATGTTAGCATGAGCCAAGGATCATTTCACTTGGATCATGAGTAAACCCTCATTGAACTTGAATTATCATGTGTAAACCCTCATTTCACTTGACGTATCATGATACAAATCTTTACTCAATGCATTAGAGTGTTATCAGGGCGCACCCATCTTAATCACTTCATTTTAGGCATAAGTGTACCACATGGATCCTATAACATGGACTCATTAAACATAATAATTTATTCCACAATTAAGTAATGTGGAATTAATACATGATACTATATAATCAATAAGTAAATGTGCATAAATGTGAATACCCTTGATAGAGAAATGGGCATGGTATTCACTACATAGTGACTTTGGCTTGGAAAATCGCGATGGAATTTTGGCAGCATAACGGCGTGACATAAGAATACATAAAAATAGATGATGAGAGAGAAAGGGGTGTCTCATCATATGTAAATAAAATGGAAATTATGGGAGTTATATAGATAAATTTCTCAACATTTGTAATGAAATTTAGATTCATAATACAAAAGAATTTCTTGAATGTAAATGAGAAGAGAGAAATTACTTACGGAATTTTGGCATGGTGACGGGTGTACATGTGAGGAATTAATGAGATAGAAATTGGTGTATAATAATTGAAACATAATTAAGGAATTATGGGAGAGGTGATAAATTATACCCCAACATTTTTATTTGAAGAAAATGGTATAACAACATAATGAAATTTGTACAAAAATGAGAAAGGAAGAAATCCCTTACATGGAAGGGTGATCCCAAAGGCTTTGGAGGGGCTTGGGGATGATTCATGGGATATTGGGGCACCTTGGGAGGATTTTAGAGAGATTAGGTTAGGGTAGGGATGTTCTAAAATGGTTTTTAGTGAATATATGTGGGATCTTTGGTGGGTTTATATAGGAAATGAGAGGGAATTCGTTATTATTTAGGTTTTGGACACTACACATTCAACTAATCAAAACTACAAACCAACCCATGGTTTTTACCCAAGATTTTTTCCAAAGGGGAGTGGAAAAAAATATTTTTTTGAGGCCAATGACCTAACTTATTAAAATATTAGTCTTGCTTATATGGTGGGGAGTTTCACTCTTAAGGAAATTATTTTAAAAAGATAAAATGTTTTATAATTCTTGGCGGGTCCACTAAATCTTTGTAAAATAAAACAAACCAACCTAAAATCACACTATTTTAAAGGTAAATAAAATATTGGCCTGAAATACCATTAAAAGTATTTTATTACATCACTATTCGGTCATTATGATGTCATAAAACACATTATATATTTAAACAGTATTTATTTTTTACCTAAAAATTTGACTATCTCATAAAATTACAAAACATTCATTATTGGATTATTTCGACATCCTGATTCTGAAAATAGTATTAATTCTATCTAAATAATTTTTGAAATATGTGAATTTTTAATTTTAAAATAAAAAAAATGACATTTATAAAAAAATTCATGGGTTTTGAGAAAAATGGATTTCAAACCTTAAAAAAAATTACAATTGTATGGATAAAATTTTTGCAATCATTTCTATTTAATAAAAATTACTTTAGTAATAATATTTTATTAAAATATTATTTTATTCAAAAATCTATTAATTCATCAAAATAGATTTCTTAATTAACTAAATGATATTATATCTGCTTTAAACCTATTTACAAAGTAACAATAATAAAATGAATTTATATTTATTATTTTCATAAAAAAATGCACATAATAATAGTGCTAGGGTCATGTTACATAAACCCTTATAACACCCCCATATTAAATAAATGTAAGGTGTGAGATGGTGAAAAACTCTTGGGGTGGCTAAGATAACATCGCTCAGGTGGTAATCTTTATCAACATCCACTTCTCCCATTAGCGGTTCCGTTCGAGCTTAATGTGTTGAAGCTTGGATTGGACTTGGTCAAGATAGAATCCCCTACACCACCTCCTTTCCGAGCTCCGACAAATAGGATTCGTACGGAGTAATTCTACTGGATGAGGTCATCATTCCCTTGTCTATGTAAATTAGATTTGTTAAATCCCTATATTTATACTAATCAATTGATCATTGTTCAATGGATATACTGAAAACAGTAACAATTCTTAATGGTATTTCAAAATCCAAAAACATAAAACCAAGGAAGTGAATATTCTATATACCCGTTTTACATAATAAGACATTTAATTAGATCAAGAGGAATTTACATATATAAAATTTTGTATCGTTACTTGTTCCACATGTCATTTTTAGAGAAATACATTCTCGAACGAACACATGTACTCACATATAAATAAATATATCTAAAACCTGATTTTCATACTGTAAAGAGCTTGTCATGATTCTTAACATAAGGGAGAAGGTATTGAGAAATCAAAAAACTTATATAGTAAAGGTTCTTTGGAGAAACCATGAAATGGAGGAAGAAACGTGGGAACTTGAGGATGTTATGAATATGAACCATACACATATTTTTTAAGGGTTTTATACATGAATAATTTTGAGGATGAGATTTCTGAAGGTGGGAATAATATAATACCCCAAACATTTTATGGTAAGTTTCTCTTAAATACTTTCAATTCATTAGATATCCAATATTGCATTAAGCACTGAGTCACTATGAAACAAAACTTATTTATTATAGGATATATTCATCACATAGGCATTAAACATAAATTTTCCACTTTTGTGTTTTGAATTTTGAAAAACAGACATACACAGTTACGATCAGGGTGATATTTGGAGTCTGATAGAACCAAGTTAATTATCAGCGAATAGTAACTTACCCTTATGAATAGTAACATACAATTATTAATAGTAAATTGCCCTTAATAATATTCATATGACCCTTATAAATGGTAACCTTACCCAAGAAAGTGTAAATAAAATGTAGAAACCTTAAAAATAAAGATGAATAATTTAAGTGTTTGTATTTTTTGATTAAATGATGATTTAACTAAAAATTAAAGTTCTCATATTTAGAATTTTGTTTTTGAAAAATTCAGTTCATTTTTGGATTCTATACATCAAAAAATGGTTTGGTTGGTTTTTTGGGATTTTTCTGAAATAAATGATTTTTTTTGTGAATAGTAAAATTTGATAATTTATGACATACGCTAAATGAATGAATTTCTGCATCATTATTGAATCATGGATGAGGAAAATGACCATTATATTGAACTAACATGCAGTTATTACTATTTATTATCAAGGAATCATCGCTATTTCTTGTCTTAGGGAAAATAATATACCATTGATTAAAATATTACAAAAACCTTCCTCCCCTCCACTATATAAACTACCCTTCACCCCCTCTTCCTCCCACACCACTCAATATTTGAGCCTTACCTATGTTATACATAATAAACTTCCCAATAGCTCACCCCATTTACAAGACCTTCTGGTCTCACCAAAAGTCCAAAAACAAAGGCCTTATGAAGATTCTCAAGGAGGAGTACTCAAGAGGTGAACCACTCTTCCATTTTCTTTCAACTTCTTTTACAAGTTTGATTATTTTGTTTCTCTCTCCTCACCTCCCTCATACAAACTCTATGATAATTATATTAACTTAAATGAACTAGAATATTATTATTCAAATGTAATATTTCATCGTCATCTCTCTTTTTCCCCGCTTCTTATACTAAAAATGAAAACACCATCTAAGATGTGTTAATTTATCATATTCAAGAACGACAAGTTTTCAATTTCTATTAGTATCTACAAAACTATTCATAAAAAAAATTTAATAGTTGAACCAGATAATAATATATATTTTTTAACTTATTAAATGTTATGTAATCCTTACACACTCCTAATATAAAATAATAATACAAAACAACTTCATTGTGCACAAAACCCCTATGTTAATCCAAGTGTTTATCATTAACTTTTAACAAATGAGTCATCCTCATGGTATAATACCAAAAATAATTATAAGATCATTTATATGTATATAATGTAACTAATAATATATATTAACATTTCTAGATGTTTAAAAATATTTTAAATTAAATTCTATTCATGAATATAAGTAAACCAATCATGAAAACCAAGGAAGAAAATGCTTCCAAAACAATTAAATTGAACCTCTTAAAACCAGAAAAAAAGGATATTAATGAACTTAATAAGGTTATAATAAATAAATTACATCCATATTTCGTCCTAAAATTATTAATTAATAAAGGTAAATTGGATTATTCAGGTCATTAGGATCATTCTAGAAAACATTTGGGCATAAGGTAAAGGGATTCTCATCTCACTTTTATTTCCCTGAGATTTCTATTTTTAGACACTTGTTTATTCTATGTGGTGTATGTTTACTCCCATTTGATATAAAATATCATTATTATATTTATACTCAAATTATTAAATGATTCACTTGATGATTATAAACTTGATTGATTACAATGTGGTAAGGGACTTTGTTTGGGTTTCCATCTCATTGTGATTTACTAGGTATTGTGAACCTAATCATTCTTATGTGTTGTACCTACATCCCTTTTGAGATAATTTTTTATTTTAAATTCTAAATATATTATAAATTTATATTATAGTTTTATGGATATTGTTATTATCTTAAGTTGTATACCTTTTTTACAAACAGTGTTTATTTTGAATGTTGTTTTAACTATGGAGATACTGATGAATTTGTATCCTCTACTCTATACAGATATTGTGAAGGAATATTGTTATTATATTAAATATATGTATAAAAAATGATTTTGAATTTTAGTTATGGTGGGTCCTTGTTATATCCTCTCGATTCTTCGACAAGTCTCATGAGTCAAATTAGTTGGAAACAAACCCTTCGAGTTTGTTTCCAAAACAGAATCAGATAGGTATCTACCCACAAACAAAAACTGTTTCAATGGTATAGTGGTATCATATTCCAGATACCTAATTTCCAATTCATAAGAATTATAATTATTCATTTCTAGTTATTACTATTCCATGATTTTTTACTATGATAAAATCTATGGAGGCAGTTTCATTCTCAGTTTTTTAATGGCGTGTGCTTTTTCATTTATCCACCATTCCATATCGATTATTCTAATTTGATTATGATTAAATTATTTTTGATTCATGTTTTTTCTATTTTTAACCAATAATCCGCATTTTATCTCACCCCATTCATTTGTTCACCTTCAACAGGTTATGAAGACGAGACTATATATTGAGTTCTCATGGATGCAATTTATCATTTTTTATTATGTCTGGTATTTTGTTACCTTTTTCAGTGTAATATGAGTTATATGTATGTATCTAGTTTCTTCAAGACTAATAAACTTACTTTTACTTCTGTATTTCATTCCATTTAATCATTATAATTTAATAATTAATGCAATGGCTCTGGGATTCTGGGGTCTGGGCATTACTGTTCTTCCATGGCTAAAGGATGTTAGGTTTTAATACCTAAAATTTCATTGAAAAACGAGAAATATTTAGTTCTAAAATGAATTAAAATACATGATTTTAGGTTTCTAATAAAGAATGATATCCTCTATCACGCTCCCTTATAGTTATTCAGTACCCAACTCCTTGTAGATTCTCTTGGAATTTTCACAATTGAAGCACTTTATTAGTAATAAATATTTTTCCCTATTATTAATTCAATGGATTCATTTCAACTCTCATTTTTTTCTTTTTTTTCAAATTTTAAAAAAATTATATAAAATATATAAATAAATAATTGAACATTAAATACTTTTTTGAGATTCCATTCCCTATTTTATAATATTTATCCCCTCTATATTTCTAAAACATGATGCTTCTCACCTAATCGCCTCAAAAAATAGCTTCTCTGCCCAACTTTAATTCAACTATTATCATGTAGTTAATTCTAGAGCTTGGTAGTTATGGATTTTTTTTATTTTAATATGTATACCTAACCAGTTTGTTCATGGATTATAGGTGCTAACACAGATTAGATATAAAGATAATATAGAATATAAGTTTTTCATGAAATTGTCTTTTGAATCACTAAAATGTCTTAATAATTATCAACATAACTTCCTCAATGATTCAAAGTTTTCATGTGAATTAACAATAAATTATAGTTATAAAATCATGGCTAGTTTATATCTATAAATGAGGTTACTATAAAAATATTTATAAAACATTTAGAAGCCTCTATGGTAGGTGATTTTATTATTGGATAGTATTTCAAGGAATGAGATTAAAAAATAGTGGTATTTTCATGAACATATAAAATATTTAATCTAAAAATATGTTTATTTAAGTAGGAATATAATTTAAACTTCCTGGGTTAAATCATTTTATCAAAACTAGTATAGGTTTGAAACATACAATGGAATCCAATTTGAGCTCAATGGGTTTCAAAAACTAAAAATTAAAATGGAAAAAACACAAAAATCAAAAAGAAAAT
Organism: Viscum album; assembly: GCA_963277665.1. Taxonomy (NCBI): domain Eukaryota; kingdom Viridiplantae; phylum Streptophyta; class Magnoliopsida; order Santalales; family Viscaceae; genus Viscum; species Viscum album. The sequence continues at coordinate 717,756,421 of OY728140.1, read as the reverse complement.
TAATTTATTTTTGCAATTTCTAAAAACTAAAAAGTTTTCCCATCCCCTATATTTAGTGATGTAGTGTTCATAATGTGTTCACTACATAAAGTATAATATTTAATGATGGGTTTTAGTGGAATTTGTTTAAAGCACTACTGAAAATATATTTGTTTATTTTTCATTAGTTTTTTAAAAACCACAACTAAATATATAAAAAATGGAGATGAAAAAGTGTGTTCATCCCTATGTTGCACCTTCCTTCCCCAAGAACAAGCCATATCTTCAATCCCTAATCCCTATGTTCCCTCTCAAAATTTATCACCTCCTCTCTTTCTTCAACTTACACCATTTGTGTGAAAATACATCACATAAAGAATGTAAAGGCTATAGAATAACTCTAATATCTCATTTTATTCTCTTTTTCTTTGGTAGTAAATTTAATATGTTAATCCAAAATTATAGGGCTTCTGTAATTCATCCTTTTATTATTATTTCGTCTGGTTTAGTTATGGTGGATGTTTCACTTGGGTGATATCAAGGTATTAACATTATTTCATTCTCTGATTTCATCTACCATGTCAAGGATGTATCAAGACTTGATTCCTCCATGTATCTAGGTTGTTTTTAAGCATTAATAGGTTATTTAATATTCTTCCCTATGACTCAAAGAGGTGTTTTTTAATAAATTATATAGGCATAACCCACTTTATTATCATAATCTTAAAGACCAATTTGGGTATATTTATAGATCTAAGAAAATTTAATTTAAATAAATGTTTTTGAATGATAAATAAACAATTAAATTTGTTTTCTCAATATAAAATAGGTTTTCAGTGTTGCTTTAAATTTTCAATTTTTTTCAATCATGCGTTGAATGATCCTATTAGATCCTTTACTAATGTCCGTGAATTCTTATCAGTATATGGAATATAACGTCTAACTATCACCTAAATTCATTAAAATGGATACCTTTATTTCATTGTGTTAGTATTATTAAGAAATAAAACCAAGGATCTATGAAGTAAAAAGGTATTATAAAAACCTTCACTTATTATATTTATAAATTCTTCTTAAATTATTAGGGATTTGATATCTCATTTTCATACATATAAGGAGTTAGTAGTTTTATTTTAGTCATGCATTATTATATACCTATATATTTTCGGAGAATATAGGATATTAGTGATATATAAATTAATGTTAGATCAGATTACCAAGGAATACCCCCTGGTATATTATCATTTTAGAGGATGTTTTATACATTTCAATTTATAATTGACTCTTGGATGGGAGAATAAAATTTCCACGTACAAAATATAAACTTAGACTAGGGTTGAAGAGACATTAAGATTATAAATACTTGATATTGAAGTAATTATTTTCTCAATATCTGAATTGGGTTTGTCATGAATAATAAAACATTATGGAAAGTTTTGACACTGATGTTAATCCACTAAGATAATATTGAACTTCTCCAATAGTGTATAATGAAATTCAAAACCTGATCAATAATGTTTATAACATCACAGGGAAACATAATAAACATCACAGAAAATAAGTAAAACCAGTTGGGTATAATATATATACTAAATAGAAAAATGATGTTTTTGGAACATAAAAAACCCTAGATTAGTATTGAAACATATCAATGGATCCTATTCCTAATCCTATGGATACTAATGAATGATAAATATTTATCAGTATGTAGAATTTACTTCATTAATTAGTTGATGATGGAAATCAATGTTAGTATGGAGGATCTCATAAGTATTCAAACCCCTCTTTTCTAATATTGTTGTACCAAATAAAGTTCTGAATAGGAATTATGAATAATGAAATTTACATTATATTTTAATTATAGAGAAATTCATTTTGGTAAAGCTAATATCCCTAAGTTTTTTTATAAAATGATGAAATTTTAAAAAAATATTAGATTCAATTATAAAAAAAATGTGTATCCCAATGATTATATGTTATACTAGAGAGAGGATTTGAGTATACAAGTGTAATAATATGTTCAGATTCTAGATGAAAGTCAATAAGTATTATTGAAATTCTGAATCAAAGAGATACTTTAAAGAAGAAAAAGAAATACTCCTATAAAGGTTTCTTGTTACAACTCGTTGAAACCCCTTTTACAAATATTATTCATGTCCTTTAAAACTACTAAGAAAATAAACTTTAATGATAAGGAAAATAACAATGATGGGTTAATGAGCCATCATAAACATTCAAAAGCATTGAAAATATTTTATTATGAACCTCCACTTAGATTATGAATGTGTTAAATTTGTTTTCAACTCTGTTTGGGGGATTTTTTTTGAGTTGGAGGTAAAAGTTTTTAAATCTAGAGACATGAGTCCAGAAGATTTTAAATGTTCTTCTAATGATAAGTATGGTAATAAAATGTGTGAGGGATTTATAATATCATCACAAAAAAATCTAGTAGATAGGTTCACTAATATATCATGAAGGCATGGGGAGTTCTCTTCCAAATTAACTGTGGAAGTTCTGTCAAATTATTTTGTTATATTCATTCATCGAAAAAAGATAAATTATTTTAGAAGTAAAACAATGATTCAAGATTATTTGATATAAATTTATAATGATTAGAAGTTGAATTAATTAGGATGTGGATATTTCTATCCAATTTCAAACATTGTGTATGTGTAATTAATTTAGACCACCACAATATTAGGTTCTTATCAGAGCTATTAGTTGTACTTGATGTTGTATAAGTATGGGTTGAGGTGAATCAAATTTAAAACCAAAATATAGTAAAATTAAATTGTTCAAAAGAAAATTTATCGAGTTTCTAAGGGAATACACATAAATTTATGAAGAAACAACCCTTGTGATGATGTTGAAGTAGATTTTCAAAGTGCACTACTCATGAAAGGAAGTTTATGATTTGAGATATGTTTTGTTGAATTATTAAATATTATGGATCCCAAGAATTGTGAGAGGTTCAAATGAGTCAAAACCAGATATCCTTATAATATACTAAATGTGTCTAACTAAATACTTAAAGTGGGTGGGAGTTTAAAAGTAATGTTCATGATCCCTGAATTTATCATAGTAAATCCAACTATAAAGGGGTATTTTTACAACAATCATAGTTGAAGAAATTGGGAATTTTGATTGAATAAGACTGTTGATATTCAAACCTACATTCACTATAAGATACACTATTTCATAGGAGGAGAGCACTGAGTTGAGTAGACTTAAAAAAATGACCAAAAAATATAATTTTTGGATTTCAAAGTTCTAGAAGTTAAAATTTGGTAACATAAGATACTTTGAAATTCATATTTCTCAGAGGAAATTTTAAATCTTAAAACTAGTAGGAGCTAGTAAAATCATCTTTTAAGAAGATATATGTGCATGATGTACTTTTGGGTAAAGTTTTATCCCTTACTAAACTATTTTAATTTTTAATTAATTATAGTATAAAATCTATGACTTGGATATCCCAATCACATCAAGGAGTAGGTTCAGTTATGGGTACTGAACCTTATAAAAATCCATGTTCTTCACATTTTTTTCACTTTATATAATATATGAGATATTTTGTTTTATTAATTTAACAGATCAATACCTTAACAAGTCACATTGGTTAACATAAATTTAAAGGAATTTGTAAAAAGGAACCCCAGATTGACGCCCCCCCCCACCTCTAAGTGGTTCACCCATTCCTTGGTATCATAACTGGTATCAGCATAATTTTCCCTCTTTTTGATCCATTTTTTAAGATGTAGAAATGAAATTATATTAACATACATGGTATTCATACCTTTTATGGAAAAAAATTCTTGTATGGGATAATATTAGGATTTTTTATATTTTATCTCTTATCTTATAAGTAGTGGATGCTTCTATGAATTATTTTCCACCAATATAAAATGACATATTAATTAATTTTGTAAATAAAAGGAACCACAATGATTGTTTTAAGGGTCAAATGTAATTATCATTCATTTTTAAAACAAGTTTTACACTTAGGTGATGGATCTTCAATCCGATTAGGATAATTAAGAAAATATTGAAAGTATATTTAATGGTATGGTTAAAGTATAGGAGAGAAAATAAAATATAGAGAAGTAATTTTAAGGACTTTAAGATAGATAATAAAGAAACCATAGATAAATATTTCAAAAGAGTTCATAAAATATTCAGTAATATTATTGGATTTTGAAACACATCTATAGACATAATTATAATCAAGACATTACTGATAAGTTTCCCAGATTGATTCAATCTTATAGTCTTAGACTTATAGGATAGAAATTATTTATCCCTAGATGAACTTAAAAACATACTAATGGCGTTTGAAATAATGAAGTAACTGAATTTTAAGAAAAAAGGATGAGGAATAAATAAATTATGAAGAAACTCAGACTTATAACATTGAAAGATGAACCTCCTAATGAATCATAAGATGAAGGTCATCTACAAAAGATGAATATTAGAATATTGTTTATTATTTTATGAAATTTTAGGAAATGTATAGTAAAGTTAAAGGGAAATATTCCATTGAAACCATTCGTGTGTTTTTTAGTTGATAAATTTACTATAAATTTTCATATGATGAAATGAAATGAATATGAAGAATATGATATGGATGAAAAAACTCAGAAGAAGAATTTGAATAAAAACAAAAAAGAAGTTAAAAAATAAACTAAAGGGAAAAATAAATATAAAATAAAATTAGAAAATTATTTTTATGGGAATGATATATGAAATATACCCATCAGATGTTTTATCACTCGATGAAGAAGCTATAAATAACTTTGAGAACTTTATGGATCATATAAAACTTAAGGAAAACTTGAGTGAAAAATAAGAATAAGGTAAGGTTTGTTACTTGGAACACATGATGGAATAAAAACTTGAATCCTTTCTTTATAAAAATACTGAACTCAATAATTAAATTTTCTTATTTAAAAATAAATGAGATGAGATTATTTTATGTGAAAAAATATTTTTCAAAAAATAGAATGCACACATTGAGGACATTAATAAACTCAAGTTGACTATGCCTGAGAAAGATAAGATTTTAAAATATAAAGGTGGGATGAAATATAAAATGGAAGATGAACTAGTACAGACACAATATAAATGTAGTTAAGTTGAAACAACTCTGAAGAAGATGGATGATGATTTAAATAAGAAAAAAAAGTCAAAGATGAATCTTCAAAACCTATTGAAAAAGTTTGTCAATAAAAAAATATGATATTTTTTTACTAAATATAATGATAAATAAATTTATATTAATAATTAAGGTTTATTAACAAAAAAATGAGAAATTATGATTAAGAATAAAAATTTAAATGTTTATCTTACACCAAAGGATGTAACAAATGGCATCTTAAATCAAGGTCCTCTATTACATAAGATAGAGTAAGTCATATATATCAATGATCTACCATAACAGTTCTAAAACAAGAAATTTTATCAATTTAGAAGGTGGAGGATTGAAGTATATTGTTGGTTGTATAAAAATTATAGGCACAAAGCCTATAATTTTCTGTATAACATGTTTTTTATAGGTAGAAGGCATGAGATTAGGGGGAGGAACATCCAAATAGAAAAAAATACAGTCAAAAGATGAGAGTTAATACCTCATGCAATGGGGATTCAAAAGATAAGAATTATTCAACAAGGAATTTTTTAAACTTCCTAGAAGAAACCTATAGAATATGTGATCGAATTGTTCAATGTGGGTAATATTTCTTGAAAAATCCTTCTTGAAAAGCTCCACACGCCTGAAGAGAAAAGGAGAAGGGGAAAAATTATATAAAGTCTTTAATAGATGAATTATCCATGAAATCTAATATAAATGAGAAAACATTGATTATTTATAGTGTTTGATCCTCAAATATGATAGGTGATGTTAAAAATTTTGAGAAATTTTGAAAAACATAGAAGAGGAGTTGTTGCCTTTGAAAATTAAAGTTCCTTGAAAATCAATGAACAAGGAATAGATATCATACATTATTGAAAATTAAAATATAAGGAATTTATATTTTTTTATTGACTTAAAAAAGTGAAACGTTTTTAATAATTGTGTGACTGTGTAAATTAAGTATCCTTCTAGAGATTTTTTTAAAAAATTTGTTTTTTGAAAAATGTTAGAACTATTTTTAAAGGATTAAAAAGTGAAGGAATTTTGTTTATTAGATACTATAGTTAATTGTGTTATATAGGTGAGAAATATGGAAATAAATTATTCTATAAAATAATTAGACATATAATCCAAAAATTATGAAAAAAAATTAAAGGAATAAGTTGTGAGAGATTTATCTCTAATGAAAATGAGAAAGAACCGTCTTTTGTGATGCTTGTCTGAAAGGGAAGATTTTAAAAGGAAAACATAGGAGGTTTGAGAATAACTCTTATAGAACTCTTGAACATATAAATTTAAATGTATTTGGTTTTATTAGGAATCAATACGCAAAGGTTTATTTATTCTTAATTAATTGTATTAATGAATTCACCCAAATGAATAGTGTTTTTTATGAAATATAAATCTAATCATGTAGATATGTTCATGTTTTATAGAAGAGAAGTGGAAAAGGAACATAGTTCACATATCTAAAAGATTAAAATAGAAAATGGAAATTAGTTTACATATATAAATTTCAAATATTATCTTTAAAAGTATGGAATTAAGTATCAGTATAGTGCTCCCAACACCCCTCAGAAAAATGGGGTTTTAAAAAGGGAAAATAGATTTTTTTCAAGAAGGGAGGGACTATGTTTCATAGTATAATCATACCAAATTTTTATTTAGTGAAGTTATATGTACTAAGGTACATGTTTAGAACATATGTTTACTAATGCTGAATGAATATATTACCCCTTATGAGAAGTTGTATAAAAAGAAACCAAGGGTGATGTGTTTTAAAGAATTTGGAATTCCTTTCCTGATGAAGATAAAAATTATTAACTTAGAAACATTTAATAAAAAAATGAATATGTAATATTCCTGGGATACACAACCAATGGAAAAAGCTATAGGTTTTTAAATAAATGATTATACAAAATATTTAAATCATGTGATGTTAAAGTAAATGAAAATAAGTTCAGTCCAAATCATGAAGAAGAAGGTGGATCAGATGACATAATGGTAGATGTCATAATATATCCTATAATAACAATTTAAGTTGAATAAACTCATGAATATAATATCAAATTTACATTTTTCTATAAATCCAATAATAAAAAAGGTTACTCTGGAAAAAAACACTCAAAAATCTGAACATTAAAGAAGTATGGTGAAGAAAATAATGTCATCAAAAGTTATGAAGATGTATTTCAGACAAAAAGAAAGATAAAGATGGATAATAAAATGGAACTCATCTTTCATATTAAACCTCAATAAATATCTAATTTATTTTAACATAAAGATTGTTTAAATGACATAAATGAGAAGTTGGATCAAATTGAGAAAAATGATACATTGGAACATATTATGAAATCGAAAGGAAATAATGACATTGGAACTAAATAAGTGATCTGGATAAAAAATAATTAAAATGAAGAAGTTTCAAAGAAATGTTATTTTGTGAGGATTATTTATAAGTGGAAGATGTGAATTTTATACACTCCTTTTCCACGGTTGTAAGGATTGAGACAATTTGAATATTTTTTGTTCTTATTGCTCTTTAGAAGTGCATGATTTATCATATGGATGTAAAATCATCATTCTGGAATGGAGAACTTGAAAAATAAGTATATATTTAAGAAACAAAGGGATTCATACTTGATGAGGATGGAATTATGTTTCTAAAACTCAAAATATATTTATATGGTTAAAAGAAGACTCCTTATTCCAAGTACTATAAAGTAAACAGTTTCTTGACGATATTGAAATTTTATAAAGTAAAATTTTTAAAACAATATAATATAAGAATTTGGAATGATCTATAACTCTGATATTCATTCTCTATTTTTATGATATAATCTTTTTTGGTGACAATGATTATTATTTTAAAGATTTATTATAGAAAAGGGATGAGCATTTTGAAATATCAATTTTTTTGGGAAGATGAATTTATTTCATAGGATAAAGATTATGAAAAATCATATATATATATTCCTTTCATAGTAAAATTAAACCAATGATATGATGAAGAATTTTTACATAGAAGATTCAATGTTACTTTATATGAATATCTCTATCAGAGTAAATCTAAGAATAAATAAATATAGTAAATGTTTTAATCAAATAGTCTTATATAATTTAATCAAAATCATAAACAATCTCACTTAATCTCATCTAGATATTATATATGTTTTCATGTTGTATTATAGATATCATATTAATAAAATGGAATTACACTTTATGGATACTAAAATAATTTTTATGTGTATTAAAAGAACATCAAACATTTTCTTGATCTATCAAATAATTAATGAGATGGACTTACATGGATTCATAGTTTTAGATTGGTTTTTTGATTCTGAGAACCAAAAATCAATTTGAAATGGAAGATTATTTTGGGACGAAATTATTGTAATTTGTCATATAAAAAAAATAAAACTCAAAAACATTAAGTTTAGTTGAATTAGAATATACCATTCCCACTAATTCTTGTGCTCAAATTTTTTTGATAAATGTGTATCTAGAAGACTTGAAATTTCATGTTGAAAATTAATTTAAAATTATTTTTAACAATAAAAGTGAAATTGATATTTCAAAGAAGTTATTATATCACTACATACCAAAAAATATTAACATTAGGTTTCATTTCATCAAGGATAATGTTTCTTTTGAAGAAGTAATGTTTGATAATATTACAAAAAATGGATCAAATTACTCATATTTTGACTAAATCAATGTTAATGGAAATATTTGACGAATTAAGACCAAAAATTTTTGTTCCACCTTCCCCTCTTATTTAATGGAATCTATGGGAATTACCCCCCACTATTCTTCAGATTATGTTTTTGAAGGGGGTTTTTGGTAAAACTATTTATTAAAATAAAGGGTAGAAATTTCTATCACGTGATGAACTGAGTCTAGGGTTCTTATAAAGAATTGGTAGAAAAAAATAAATCTAATTAAGTTAGTGGTCATATATCAAAATCCCTTGGATAAATTTACTTGTAATTAATAGATATAATTTCCTTAAATATTTTTCTCTATATAGTAGTGTAGTGTTAGGACATTTCTATTTCATAAATGTTGTGATTTTTTGGAAAAGAAAAAAAATTCTAGTGATAAAAAGAGTTGGGTTGAAAACAAATCCAAAGGGGTATATGGAATTTCCCCTGGGATTATAAATGTGTATTATTATTTTCAATTATTTTAGGTTGAGTACTTTTGATTTGGGTAGTAAAAGTTTTAAAATCTAGAGATCTAAGTCTAGTGGCTTTTGTAAGTTCAACATATGATAAGGGTAGAAATGATATGTGTGAGGGTTTTAGAAGAACATCACAAAATATGGCCAATATAAAGGCTATCCATAAGATCATGAAGGCATGAAGAGTAATAGATTTTATATAGGAGTCTTTGAAATTTTATTCTAATGATGTTATAATGTTCATTCATTAAAATAATATCACTTTTGAGGTTAAAAAATAGTGATTCAAGATATATTGATCTAAAGGTACGATGATCAAGATTTGAGTTGATCAGGAGGTGGATACTGTAATCCAGAGTTTGAAAATAGTTTTGGTGAATTGTATTCAAACAACCAAAATAAATAGGTTATTATTAGATATTATTTAAATACTAAAGGCTATGAAAGGGTTAGTTGATCTGATGTCTATGTAGAATTGGATGGAGAATATAGTAAAGTATATGGAGGTATATTCACTGTAAATTATTGAGTGAATTTATTTAAACACTATGAATTAAATACAATTTTTGTGATTTTGAGTTTGATATTCAAAGTTCTATATTCATAAATATAATTTCATGAATCATGTTTTTTTGGGAAGTCATAAATATTGTATATTTCAATATTTTTCAGAGGCCTGACTGATTCGAAACCCAATATCCTAGGAATATATTAATGGTGGTTGAACAAAGAATTAAATTGAGAATGGTTTTAAAATGTCTTCTCATGTTCTTTGCATTTATCAGAGAAACTCCCACTATAATTGGGATAACCTCATTCAATTACGGTAGTTGCTGATATTAAGTGTTTTGATGAAAGAATATTATTGACATATTAGACTACATTAATTAGAAGATACACTAGGTTGAATAAGGAGAGTTCTTATTTGATAATAACATGAGATAAAAAATAGATAGATAGATGTTCTTGAAGTCAATGTTTTAAGGTAAAAGTTTGGGAGAATAATATGCTATGAAATTGAGAAATATTAGTATGAAAGTTCACATATTACAACTAGTGGGAACTAATTAAATAATATTATCATGATATATGTGTGTATGATTCAATTTTGGGAAAAGTATGATCCCTTTCCAACCAAATTAAATTAATAATTGACTATATTTTAAAATATGTGGCTCAGATATCTCGAGCATGGAAAAGAGTATATTATCTTATTGGGGGAAAATCTTTTATAAATCTATGTCCTTCAATTTCTTTTTTTAGTTTACATCATATGAAATATAGTGAGATTTATTAAAAGAGTAGATTGAAACCATTACAAGTCACATAGGCCAGCTAAAATTTATTGAAATTTTTAAAAAGCATCCATTTATTCGAAACCCCCCCTAATTGTTCAACCATTCTTAGGTATTATACATTCCTTACATCAAAATGTTCCATATGATCCTTGAAATGGGTGATTGGGGTTAGATAATGATGGATTCAACCCATTCAGGACTTTGAGAACTAGTTATTGAATTTGGACAATTGTTTTTATCCCTTATAAGATACCAATGCAGATGCATATTCAACAAACATCCTTCATAATTTGAATAATTATTCCTAGAAAATAAGTTCTTGGAAATTATATTGATGTATAATTTCAACTTCTAATTGAATAATTGAGGTGGTTATGGTACAACAGTGTTTAAAAATATGATTCATGTACTATACAAATTTTTAAAATTCAGGATACTCTAATATGGACCATCCATGACTTCCCTTGACATGGGAACTTATCCAGTTGTTAAACTTACACTATTTTATGTGTTTTATTAATTTTTTACAAATAGTTAGGGAGGGGGAATTAAAAATCTACCAAGAAAAATGAAACACACATATTAAAGTAGATGGAGATACATTAAAATGATACCTCTCTATAACCCCACAGGGCCCTTTTCCACTAGACTAGGTTGTAGGGGATAATGTACACTAGTTCGGATTATTTATTTTTTAACTTTGAATTTTGATACTGAATGACTACCTAATAGTAAAAAATGATGCTTCTTGCATAATCTTATATTTATCAATGCATCAAAAATATTTTGGATGAATAATTCAAAATTTAATAGCTTCATTGATCATAGAACACCGAAAAATATAGTCATAATTTTATAAAATGTGGAACAACTAGTGAATGTTTAAGGAATATTTGGGAAATTATGTCATTTTAATAGCAGTTATAAATGAGTTGAATCATAAACACTAATTGAATTTGGAAAACAATAATGTAACATAAAATTATATTTTTTAAACATCAATTTTTGGAATTTAATTATCTATGTCATAATATTTATGTCAGTCATATTGAGAATAATGATTTTGATAAATTTATTTTCACATTACTTAATGTGTGTGGGAAATCAATGGAACATACAAATTCTCTGAAGGACTTAAAAGTATTGAATATAAATAATAATCCATGGCCATATGGGATTGGAAAGTATGTTCTAGTTGTTTTTTATAATGAAAAATAAGGATAAAGGTATATTATTTTGAATATTATAATATTTGAATGCACATGATGGGTATTAAAGTAATATTTTAAAATATGTTGAGTAAAATCATCATATATTAAATGGATTGGAATGTCATGATTCACGTATTTTTCTTGAGTATATAATATCATTTTAATTATTTGTATTGTTACTTAAAAAGGTAAATGTAATTGTAATGGATTTTTATACATTCTTTGAACTACTATGTGAAACACCTCTTGAACCAATTGAGAATTAAAATATTTAGGAAAAATTTATACTCACACTCAGTTATATGGTTATTATATTACAACCAGTTTTTCCCTCATAATGATTTTAACTATTAATTTGGTCTAGAAAACATAATAAATAGGTCTCATACATTATTGATGCATGTATCCATTTATAATTTAATTTACTTATATGTTTTTATTCTTATGTAAAGATATCATTCCAATTCATTACTTACATAGTTAATTAAGTTTAATTTATTTTGGTTTAAAAATACCTGGTGCATTTGAAATCATATGTGAAAAATAAATCCTTGATATAATGCTCTTTTTCTGAAGGTTACCTACTATAGGAGTGTCTCAAAAAAAATTGCAGTACATGGATGATATTGAGAAAATATTTAGTAAAATTTTTTATGTTTATTATATGTTGAATCAATCTCTACGTGATAATAAATTAATAATAATTCTTACTGTTGGATGACTGGTTGGGATGGCCAATAATATTACAATGAAATAGATAGATTTATTATTTGAACATGGATATATGATACTAAATAGTGAAATTTCTAATTTATTCTTTAAATAACTGAGGATACAAATGAAGTGATTTCCCAATAAATGGAATAAATATAAAAATTATTTTAATAAAGATCTTATAGAATGGTTTTCACATCATGTATGTTCATAAATACTAGAAATTATCTATAATAAGTTTAAATATATATCCTATAAATTTAATAATTTTTATTAATTCTTTTTGATCAAGGATATGGATATTTTAGTTGAAGTTATAGGCGATTTGAAGTTTTAGGCTTGAGGTCCTTTAATGCGAGATAGAAATTTTTTCACCTAGAATATAAATGGTTTGAAATTTTATATAGTTGATATAGAATAAGGTTTAAAAACATGGAAGAGTAATATATTTATCATCATTGAACTCAGATATTATAGAATATTTTCTGATATTATTAAATTAAATTACCAATGTAATTTTAGTTATTTTCTTCAAATTCAAGTGGGACAATATTTTCCAGCATATTAAAATAAATTCATTATAATTTTTTTATGTACTTATCTCACTTGATGTATATTGGGGACCATGAAGAACATGATCTATAAATCTTATAATTATAATAGACAATGGTATATTTTGTGAATGGTGTATCAACTTATGGGTGGATTATAATTATGAATGTGAAACAAGGAGAATTATATGATATGGGTGATAAAGTGGAAGAATTAATGTTTGATATTGAATCCCATAAAAAGAAAGATATTGATTTTATTTCCCATGAAGATATTGCGAATATTTATCTTTCAATAGAGGATAAAGTAGAAAAATTAATTATGGAACATGGTAATAATATATCCGTTGAAGGAGAAAATGATTATATGTATAGTAATCCCTTAATTTATCAATTTACTATGTATTATATTATTTACATTCATTTTTATGAATATATTATTATATTTAAATTTATTTTTACACATTATGTATTTAGTTTTGAAAAAATATTTGTTTTAATTATTTTAAAATATATGTTCTAATTTTTTTATTTTTTTTAATGATAGAAATGTTGTGTAAAAAGTGTTTCTGCTAATTCCCCACATATTGTATGTATCACACTTATTATAGATACATATACTCCATTATATGATTATAGTAGGTGATCAAGTAGTGCAGGTGACATTAAAGCATCGAGGGATCTGGTTGTCACTCTAGTGTACTCATGAGATTATTAGAGGTTTATGATTATACTGATGAGTTTTAATGTAAAAAACATTTTTCATTTTCATATACTAATAGAATTTTTTTCTAAACAGATGGTAAAAATAATGTTACAGAGATAAAAATTAGTAGTTTATATGTATGGAATTTGAATGTCATGAATATAGTTGAACTATTTGATAGTTTTGGGGTTCTGCCATATGATATTGTAGTAATAGTTTGTTCAATCTTGGGCCAGGTAGCTTGTGACCTAGTTACCCTTCCCATTACTTATTCAGATGAGATTTCCTAGATGATTGGAAGGAGTAAGAAGGTAAATTTCACAATTTAAAATTCATTTGAAATAATTATCTTTATTAATTTAGGTTTATATATTTATAACTTTGTTTAGTTTTCAAATAAACTATAATGGATACACCAGAATCATAGAATGGAGATAGAGTCGATCTTTACACATATAGAGGTATTTATTATAATGATTGATTTTGAACTACATATTGGTGTTGTTTTTGCATGAATAAATTGAGTAATTTTAAATTATTAATATTATTGGATGCATCTAATGTTAATTAGTTTGTTTATTTTTCAATATCATGTTGTATGAGTAAATGTATAGATGTGTTTTAATTATGATGGGATTCTAGTCAAATGATTTTTATTATAAATAATTTTTATTAGTTTTTTTCTTCGTATGTAACTTAGGGTTTAGAATTTTCTTTAAGTAAAAAATATTACATTTATTTTCTTTTAAAACATAAAAATTATTTTAAAGTATAATGTTTTTTATAATGTTCTCTTATTGATTGGTTTCATAAAATTTTTGGGGGTAATTTGAAATGAATATTGATTTTCTATTCATGAGAATTTCAAAATTAGTTAGTCAAAAACCTGTGGTTTGCATTACCTAAAATATGAACATTTCTCTATGATTTGTGTATATAAAATTGGATACTTTATAAGAGAATTTTTAAAAAAAAATTTTAAATTTTTTTGTTTAAAATTGATTATAAACTGAATGATTTATTCATTAATAATTTTTTTATTTAGATTGAATTATTTCAAGTGATTTTGTGGGTATGTTTATGTGGTTTCTATTGTTATACCTTTTATTTTTGATTTAAATATTATTTTTGAATATATATATTTGGTAACTACTACTTTGAAATAAAATATATCCTTGACCGACTAAAAATTAATTTTTTATTAAGGAAGAAGCATACAATCATGCCCAACAACCCAACTCATGAGGCAATAAATGATGGAGACCAATATAATCACCTCTATCTATGAGCTTAAAATCATTAGGTAGGGATCCCATACTGGTGAACAAGGTCAATTTCTCTGTCGTCCTACCTATTCTAGATAAATTATCAGCCGCATAATTTCTTTCCTTCCATGTATGAAAAATTGAAATACTTTGTCTGATAAAAATTCTACAGCTCTTAATGTAATGTGCCAACTTTCATGGTATATTTTCATCCTCTGGAAGGAACTCAACCAACATAGCTAAATCAAAATCAACTTCCATAATTTGAATATTTTAACTCTTGAAAATAATAAGACAGGTGTCTATTAATTTTTCCACCACTTCATTGGAATTACCTAGTCCAAAAGAAAGGCTTTGAGTTGTTTGGATTAATTTGAATTTTATGAATCAATTATTTAAACTGGTATTCTTAAATTTTTTTAATATTTGTTTGAAATTATTGTATATACATGTTTCTAATCTATTTTAATATGGTATACATAATTTTTTTATGCCTACATTTTTTATGATGATCTACATAATGTATATTCAATCAAAACATGAAAATTTTTATTTAAAATAAAATTGTGCAAAGATAAAGTTTAAAATAAGTTTTTGTAAATTTGAATTCTTTTTATGTTTCTTAATTTAATTTAAATAATGTTTAATTTTGAATTATACTAACTAAAACATGCACATGATGTAAGATATGAGAAATTTTTTGGCTATGCATTAACATTTGTATAAGACCACATTTTTCTAATACATTTTATTTCTATATTTTTAACATAAATATCCTGATAATATAATATTAGAAGATAAAGAATCCTATTGGAGTTCTCTAGAGGATATACTAAGATCATGTTCGAGGGATTTCCAAGTATTATGGGGTCAACACGTTTCCCTAGTGGAGTTCACATATAAAAATAGTTTCCATTCTGGCATTCAAATGGAACCTTATGAGGAACTATATGGGAATAGGTGTTGGACTCCAACATATTGGGGTGAAGTTGGAGAGATACAGTTGATGGGACTTGATCTTATACAGGAGATGAAAAATAAGGTTCAAATCATTTGTGCCATATGAAATCTGTAAAAAGTTAATAGAAAAGATATACAGACAATCATCGATGAGACCTAGAGTTTGAGGTAAAAAATAAAGTATGCATTCATATATCTTCATGGAAGAAAGTCGTGAGGTTTAGGAAGAAGGGAAATATTAGTCCAAGATACATTGGCCCCATTGATATCCACAATCATATCAGAGTGGTGGCCTATCACCAATAACTCTTTCCTAACATATATTTAGTACATGATGTGTTCCTTGTATCTCTCTTGTGAAAGTACATAATATACCCCACACATGTACTAAATCCATAAGTGGTAACATTAGAGAATGATCGATTATACGGGGGTCATATGGTGAAGATATTATATTATGATACAAGGTTTTAGGAGACAAGAAAACTCACCTAGTTGAAGTGTTGTGGTGGAACCATAGGTTTAAGGAAATGACTTGGGAACCAGAAGATGTGATGAAACAGAAGTACCATAATCAATTTTAGTGTATGAATGAAATATCAATGTATAAATTTTTGAAGGGGAATAATGTAATAACTCAAACATTTATAAATGAAATTATCTTTTCTAAATGAGTAAATTCCTTATTAATAAATGAAATTATAGAAAATACATGCACATCATTGGTTATTTTGGACCATTATAAGTAGCATCATGTGAGATCAAAAATTCCATTAATAATTATAACCATTGGTAGTATAGTGATTATAAAATGATCATATGATTAATATATATATATAGGGTTATGATAAATCAATTTGACATGGGAAAAGAAATCTATGGCCCAAACTAGTAGGATCATACCTTATAAATCACATTTATTGGAGCTTCCAAGGGAGATATAATAACTGATATTTTCCCATAACTACTCCCAATTTGGGATTAAAAAACAAAATCATGAGCCAAATCATTTATAATAGAAGTTCAAGATCATCAACATCATGGCCCAAAACATGTTAATTGAACCACCCTAAGAAAATATGACCATCGTACACCTCACCCTTAAAGAATTCAGCAGTGTAATAAAGGGATATGTATCTATAACCTAATAGTATGAATTTTTTTAATAAAATATTTATTATATTAATCGTTTATTAATTTAAGGATAAATAATATTGTTTGGTTAAAATTAGATTTTGATACGAAAAAAACATAAATTTTATTTTTGGGAAATATATAGTTTCAATAAAGACACTCTATTTTATGAATTAAATGATTTTTAAATAAATTATACTATAATAAAATAATATTATTAAATAATATTTATTATTTATAAAGGATAATATAAATTCAAATGTAATTTTTATAAGTGTCTAAAAACATTTATAGTTAGAAAATAAAAAAAATTCAATAAATGTGTATTTTTGATTTAAAAGTATAATATTCTCATATTCAGATACTTATTTTGATTAAAATAAATATTATTTTTGAAATAATGACATTGAAATTATCAAATGGTGAAATTTTCCTAATTTTTTGATCCGGGAGAATTTTTTAGTGAAAATTAAATATGATATAATTATACAGTATGTATTATGATGTCATAAAAGAAAACAAAAGTGGTGTAATAAATACTATAAAGATTATCAACCATAAAATTTATGTTTTCAATTTAAAATAATGTGTTTTGAGGTTATTTTAATAATTTTATAAACCCTTAACAAATCCTCCAAAACCTCTAGTATATTTTAAGGTTTTAAATTCAATTTTTTATAAGCAGGACTCACTTCCCCATAACCAATGACATTATTTAAAAGAGTTAGTTTCTTATAATTATAAAATAATAAAATATATTCCTTTTTTTAAGAATCCATGGTATGTTTTGTGGTTTGAATTAATTTATTATATAGGGTCCAAAACCTAAGTTTAGAAATTAAAAAACAATTTCCTCACTTTTTCTATAAAACCCCACCCAACCTTCTACTACTCTTCACTCAAAACACTTGGAGCACAAATTTAATCTTCCATTTCCTCTATAGATACCTAAAAAGTTTTTCCCATGATTTTAATAATATATTATCAAGATTTTTGAAGTTCCCTCTCAAGGTAAGGGATCGTCTCTTCCTCTTTATCTGAGCACCTTTTTTATATTATGCCTTTTGATTTCTAATGGTTAATATTTGGATATATTTTTTACACATACCAATAACTTACCTTTATTATGTACAAGTGATCATATACCCCTTTCACTATTATTAAATTCTTTGATGAACCTTTATGTACCCTTGTTATGCTGCTGAAATTATCCTATGATTTTCCATGCCAAAAATTTGTATAGTTAATAGGCATTATCACTCAAAAATCATTATTTACTACCAAAAATAAAAGGAAACATAGATTTTGGGTGGTTTGTAATTGTGATTCCCCATAGAATCACCATTGATAATAATATTACAATCATTTGGAAGGGTTCCTGTGTTATGTTAAATAATAAAAATGTCATAAGGTCCTGCTTTGCTGGACAGGTTATCCACTGTGAAGTTGCCTTCCCTGAGGGTGTGTGGGGCCTCTAAATCATTACTCAAATAGACTTGAACTTTCTAATTAAATAGATTAGATACCACAGGATTATATCGATGTCTCAAATAAATCCTACCAGTTTTTTTCAAATCAGGCTCAATAATCACAATTATTATTTGTAAAACATTCTTTTGGAGAGCCTACTAAGAAGAACTCTAGTATCTTCCCCAATAGAGTTTCTTGGTCCATAAAATTTATTGATCCCAATCACCACAGTCCCCTATCATAATGAACTTGGAATCCTCTTATAATCATGCCTTAAATGAAAAAACCATCAATATTACTTTTGAAACCAAAAAGAAGAGGTATACACTTAATACTCATCCCAAGATAAACAATAATACGAGTGAAAATGCATCTGTCTAAGAAAATATTGTGACTATTTTTAGATTCACCACCATGAATTAATTAGTCTAGCTCTTTCACCAGATATAATACCTAAACATTTATATATTGAAGTGAGAAATACTTTCCTTATAGACTTTTATTTCTCATATCCCATATCACCTAATAAATAGAGGAAAACACCATTCTACACCATTTATCAGTGTCTGCATGATCAACAGACCCTTGGAACCAGATAGGGAGAAAATCATGAATTTTTTCTTCCTAAACCCAAAATATCATCTTTTTCCAACAACATACTAGATAATATGTAGCCAATAACCCTCAATGAAGTGGTTCTAGATAGATTCAGAATTGCTATTCTAACATCATGTGCACTTTGAATCCAGGTTGATGCCCTTATTTTTGACATTTTCATATGTAGGAATAACATTATTGAATAAAATTCATTAAATTAAGTTCATATTTTATGAAATGATATTACACTAAATCATGTTATTCTACATGTCTATCTATTGATATGGTTTCACGGATCTAAGGAGGTCTTGAGATTTCAAGACACCAGATGTCGACTCTATTAAAACACATCTATTCGTCTCATCCAAAAAATTAATTCCCTCATGTAGAAATTTCTTTCCCTCATCAAGTGTGTCCAAAATAATCCTTAGAATCATACTCACCTACTTCAGTGTGATCCCTAGAACTGAACAATCCAAGATTTAAAGAAGCTGGCTAGCCTAGTTGTCATTCCAAAACATGATATTACCACACCCAAAAACCTATTTGGTTTTATCATCCATTCATCCAAGGTTCTTCCTCATGCTTCTAGGCAGGATCAACAAATTTTCCAACTAATCATCTTAAACTCTCTAGTCATCCCCATATCTACTCCTCATAAACATGTCCCGTAAGGATTTTCCTTTAATGATATACCATTCCAATCTCACTAGGACAACTTCACTGGAGTCAGAGACGTTCCTCACATTAATCCCTCCCTAAACAAGAGGTTTCTCTAGTCGCTTCCATGCATCCCAATGAAACTTTCCCTCACTTTTATATTACCGTATGAATGAATTAATAATCATTTCCACCTAATCAATATTACCCATGGGGGAATGATAATGTAAAAAACATGCATGGGAATCAAAGAAAAAATTCAATTCACCAGAGTGATCCTACTACGAACAAGAGGAATTTTTTTCCAGTCAAAAATATATTATGTTAGCAAGCTCTCCTACTTGTAAAAATAGATTTTTTGATCCTCCCGTCTATAAAGGGTGAACCTAAATAATCTATTGGGAACCATCTATTTTGAATGACTAGTTTTTCTTTAATGGTCTTTCTTATATGGGTTGAGAAGTCCTTGGGAAGGTACAAAAACACTAATAATAATTAATTTGTTTCTTACTACAAAATCTATAAGTCTCCATTATATTATTAAACATCTCCAATTATATTTCTCCACATTTAATGATGAATGTAATATCTTCTGTGTACATAAATTGAGAAACCATCACTTTCCCATTCTTGTTTCTAAAGGAATGAATGCCTCCACTCGACAATTCATTGTGAAGGGTTTGTGAGAGATTCTCTTGAGAAATAATGAATATACAAGGTGATATAGGACCCCCATGTATCATGTATAGAACTTACAGAAAGAACCCAAAACATCTTCCCATAAGAGGCACCGAGAGCCTAAGATAATAAAAGTACTTTAAGATTATATCGTGGGACCAGGTTTTGAAACTGAACATCTCGATTTCCTTGAGAATAAAAATTTATTTCATGTGGTCATACACCTTTCCCATGTCCACATTGATCATAATGTTTGAACCGAGACTCTTCTTTTTGATGTCCCTAGTTGTCCCCATTATAATCCCAATTTCCCCTAGATGTTTCGTCCCATCAAAAAACCTATGTTTCTCCCCATAAATGATCTAAGGAAGTACCATGTTGATCCCTAATTGATTGTGTAATTCCATTTATATAACCCAAAATCTATAATTTTTGTATTAAAATTAATGAAATTCATTTTTATGTTGATTGATCTATTTGGAAAACTTATGCATGTACATGATATGAATGTGATAGGTGGGACTATAATTATATATCCCTCCAATGCATTGGGTAATGTTTTTATCTCATGATATTCCATGAATGGTGGATGGGAGGTTATCCTAACCAGGCTATGTTATAATTTCTTGGTGGTTAGCCTTAACTTCTTCTTATGATATTTTGTTTTATGGTAGTTCCACATTACTATATTTCCTTTATGTTATCATCTTATGTCATGATTTTATGTTAATTTGTATGATTCTAACCCATTTTATATCACCTTGATATTCTTATTTACTAACATGTATTACTTCCATGATGTTATTGTTCGTTTATTCCCTTACTAGGATTTATATACCACGTCTTTCTTATGTACATCCTCAGTTATCCTAAGCAATTTTTTAAGATTAATAAAATTTAAGGGAAGGTTATTGAGTTTTAGTTTATGTATTTTTATTTGTGTTGAAACATTTTATTCTATATACCTAATTCCCAAAATAAACTATGAATCAAAATATTATGGCGTTGTATTAAGTGAATTATTATGTAATAAGTCATGAAATAAAGTGTATTAATGTTATTGTTTTTCAAATTCATGATATGAAAGAATGATTAGAACTAGAATCATATAATATGTTTTTATTAATAAATAAATAACTAGTATTCCTATAACCACCTTTTTCTCAGGATATACCTAAAACATTGTGGTGGACTATGCTCATCCTTTCTCCCTTGGCATTATTGGTTTCTATCATTAGTTATCATCAACAACCCTTAGATTTGGTAAACGGTTTTCATAGTTTCCATGTTCCTTAAATATGAAACATTGGGAAAATATTTTAGTATTAATTAGAGCATTACCTTCTTATATCACATTAGTGGGATTATTCAACTCCTTAAAAAATTCATTATCTTCTAAAATTTCCCTTCCATGATTGTAATGCTTCATTTTTCCCTATAAATAGTTTCCATTATGCTTATTTCCACAATTATTTAATAAAGGTAGTTGGATATTCTTTCCACCATAAGGATTATATAATGATAATTCCGAGTTAATCTAGGTTCCTTTATTCTTACCTATAGTCCCAAGGGACCACAGAAAATAACAATTTTCCATCTATACTTTAAGGGAACAACAAACTATTTCTTCATAGTGGTCAAAATCTTGATTCACTAAGTATTTTTTGAATACTAAACTTTAGTACACTAAAGAAGTGGTCAAAATTATTTTTATACTCCAAGGAAATGAATATAGTGTATTGGTAAAGCATTTAATTTTTTATTTATAATACACAATTTATTCATCCTCCTTTTACTTTATTTCAAGGAACACTCTCTCCATTTTAATACAAAGTGTTTGGGGAAAATATTTAATAAAAATAAGCATCTCCAATCCTTCCCATTTCATGGATTCAATATCATACTTGATATTTTTCAGTTGGTACAAGTAGGGGAACCCTTAAAAAGCTACAGGAGGTATCCTTAGATTCTAGCTAATAATCTAGTTTTGAGGAATATTCTAAACAAATTTCTACTAGTATGTTTTCTATGTTTCATTTTTTGATGCATGATTTTATTAAGTTACAAGAAAAACATGAAAGTTAAAAAAAATTGAGGAGTTAAGAATTGGTTCTATATCTAAGGAATATTATGAGTATCCTCTAGATTAGTTTAAGATTTTAATGAAGAATTAAATTTCTAGATGGTATATTGATTATTTGAAGGGGTATTTCATAAAATAATTTCAAAATTTGAAAAGTGGTCTCATTTCTAAATCTATTTTTCTCATATGATAAAGTTTTTGATGTCTCGATTTGAATTTTTAAAGCTAACTTGTTCATGTTAAGGAATAGACTATACCTATTTTGGAACAAGCTCTTAAGATGTTTTACAAAGGTTAGAGCTATTATCATTCAATCTCATTGCCTTGAGTTCAAAAGTTCAAAATCTATCATGTGATAGTGTGTCATTGTACATCCCTATCAATAATCAAAAAGAGATAATTTTTTAATTATCTTATACATAACCATGTGTAATAGATCTAATCAACAGGCTTATGATTATGATAGATAAATTGTTTCTATATTTTGAGATATTTTAGACCTTTTGAAAAGTAAATTTATTTGAGACATTAATGTCCCTTAATAATTATCAATATATTCTTAGGTAGTGGGTTTCTCCTTTAAATAATAATTCCAAGGATATGTTATTGGAGATTAAACAAGTGCAAACGATTATTTTTTCCCTGACCTCTGTCTCATATTCATAGGAATCTAGAACTTCTTTCATTCCTTCCTTTACCCATGAACCTTAACCTTTTTCTTAAGCTGAAATTGTTATTTTAGTTTGTAATTATTTATGAAAACAATGTTATTTAAAAATGTTCTATTTTTTCCATTTTTCATAATTAATTTTTTTTCATTAATTTCAATATTTATCTTTTAGAATTCACTTTTATCTGGCTAGAATAACCTTCAGATTTAGTTCAGTGAAAAATTTATATTGTTATATTACATTTGATACTTTATTTTGTATCTCACAAAAAGGGGGAGAATCTAGAAAAACAAAAAAATTAAAAAAAAATTGAATAACATGACATAAGTTTATAATAATTTATTATTTGATTTAAAATTAAAATCCTAATTTTTTTTCTTTTTATGAAATTTTTTATCATCAAAAAGGGAGATATTATTGAGCATAAAATTTTTTATCAAACATGTTTTTTCATTGGTTTTTATGCACACAAATACCCTCATTTATTTTACTAATAAAGTAACTTACATGGATTTTGGGATAATGATTTTCATTAAAATTATTTTCTTATTGTAATTATGAAATATCATATTCTATTTTGGCCTTTATATTTTAAATAAAAAACAATTCTATTATGTATTTTGGTCTTTTAAAATAATTCCAGAATCACTTTTCAATAAGACTAGTTGAACCTAACATTAGTGTCCTACCCCACGTTTATGTTGAGCATTATGTTTTGGAACATCAATTTTTTTAATTAATTTCGCATTCAAGTACCTAAATTTTTTTATATTCCAAATTTAAGTAACCATGAATTGGTAATATACCTCACATTAAGAACCCAATTATAGTATATAATTTCATGATTTCACCTCTACATTTGGATTGATCTGTATATTGGAAATCATATTATTGGATTCAAACTCACACAGAATGATTCCCACATTAATCCAGTCATTTATAGGATATTAAATTTAACTTATTTCAAGATTTATTCTATGATTTCCTTAGAGAAAATATATGGTTAAAAAAATTCAAATACACTTTAAAAAAATTTACAAAAGAAGATTTATTTGATTTTATTTATAAGGTAATTTAGAAATTTTTATAGCCGTTTAAAAGTAAAATTTCAATTACATAGTGTATTTTGAAATCATAATTTATATAAAGACTTTTTTTGATCTATTTTATCTAAATTAATTTGCTCTAATTATTTATTCTAATGTATACATCTATATGATCTGATTATGAATGATCTAAATCTATTACTCTAAAAATAACATCATGAAACTTACAATCAATTAAAAGATTTCATATGTACTAATACTATGTATTTATCAAAACCTTTGAGTTTATCTTTTTATTCTTAGAATAATTAAACTTATTTTTATAAAATTTTTGGATATATTTTTTATAGTTTGTTGAATATTTCATGCCTACACTTTAGATATATACTTGTTCTATAAATCTATTTTTGTGTTCTTGCCATGTTACTATAAATTTTCAATTAAATGTTCAGTTGTATCTATGTGTTCTCTATAAAAAAATTAGATTTTCTTCTTGAGTAATACCTTTTTCATACATATACATATATATATATATATATTTCATTTAATATATCTTTATATTTAAACTAATAAATTCACAACTAAATTCTTTTATTGAAAATGTTCCAGCCAAAATCAATCTCATATTTATTTATGAACACTTGGGTGTTGACTTCCTAGAAAACTATGATCATTATGGATTGAAGACCTTATAAAATATATTGTAACTAATTATAATTTTTTTTACTCAACTATTTACATACCATGAAAAATTATCTACTAGTGAAAAACATCAAACTCATAGAGAGTGTGTTTGTGGAGTGCACTGAACCATAATAAAAATTATTGTACCATTTACTTTTATTTTCCACTATATGATCTATTTAAATAAAATATGATAGATTAACTTTAAATTTTCAACATGGATTGGTTTTAAAATTTTAAAGTGTATAAAAAGGTAACAATTCACTCCCCCCTCATGTCTTCATCATCTTATCAGGATAAAAAAATATTCTATCCAATTCATCTCTCAGGCCTTTTTCAGATCAGTTTTGGGGTCTGTAAATCTCTTTAGAAATATTTATTGTTACCATGATTTCATTAATATTTATATTTTTAATGGGTTATGATGGAAGGGTTCCACTTTTTTTGTTCCTCATCTTGATAAGGATTCCTAACTACCTTCTTAATTATTTTATCTTATTTTTAGATCCTTAATTCTTAAATTTGGTGGGTTATTCACATTTGGTTTTAACCCAATTAAAGGTTTTCATATTATTTTCTTTTCGGAAAATGTGGTCATTTGAAGTCTTTTTGATTATATGGTTGCTTATAGGGCTGGTAGAATAGTATACGTTATTGATATTTTTGTTGAAAGTGCAGTTAGGCCTGAGATTATTTATTTCCAAAACCATATTGAACTATAAAAGTTTCTCTCTATCCTTGATTAGGTTATTGAAATTGCCTCTTTTGACAGGGAAACACATATCTTTTTTGTTTCCTTTACTTGGTAACATTGGTCAACATGATTATTTTTAGAATTGAAAATAAAAAATACCATAACTGAAGTGATTTTATTAATTTATTTATTAAGACACATTTGTCTAAAAAAGATTGTTAATTTCTAAAATTTAGACTCCAATAAAGGTGATTCAATAGATCTCACCTCATGAAATCCTATTATAACAATACCTCTTATACCGAAATATTATGAATTTTGATATATATTCCCTAACAATACTCTACATTCCACTAGGGACTTTTTAATCAAATATCCTCCTAATGATGCATATAGTAAATTTCTATCACTCTCTAGTATATCTCGACAGAATAAATCTAAGAAAGGGTGTTACTTAATTACTTAGTACAGATATCTTGGGAATATATTCTTAAATATATCCCAATACACGTAAAGTTTCTCTCATATGGATTTTATTATGGAATAGATCACTCTACTTATACATAATCTTCTTTATGTTGTTGTAACCAGGGTATAGTGGAAACACTAGTAGGGCATTCCCAACTCATATTATTGTTGTAATGGAATTTTATTTTGATATATATATATACAACTTATAAAATCATGGTCAATAGAATTATTTCAAGTATTAATTAATTAAATAACCCGGAAACCAAAAAAACATTATCATCACATAATTATTTATAATCAATTTAAGTTGTTAAATAATTTCCTTGACATGAATTCAATATTCATTTATGAATCTGGAAATGTCTCTATATTATACTTTCATTTTTTTCATAGTAATCAAGTGTAGATTCCTTCCATTGGTGATCCACATGTATAGCTCAAACCTCCAAGTGATTTCGTGGGAATATATCAGTGATATCATGGAAGATACAGATGCTTTTATTATTTATCATTGATCTCTATGAGAATTTATTCAAAAAAGGACTCTTCTTATTATCTCTAGAATCAAGAAGGGTGGTATAGCAGGATTTCACTTCATTCTTGAGAGATTTATTAAATAGGATCTCTCTAAGGATTGAGAGTATTATCCGGGTGTTTTTTTGAACAACTAAACAAATGAAATGTATTGGGGTTGGAAATAATATAACTGGGTTTAAATAGTTCTTGGGTTAGAAATAAATTAATTGCACATGGGAACTCATTATTGTCTTAATCAAAGGTGATACCTCTGTCCAAATATTAGTATTAAAATTATTATTTATATTTTTCGTGACATGCAAAAAACTCGAGAATTAATTAAATGTTATTTATGGAATATATTCTTTCAAGTTTATTAAAATAATATTTAATATATTATTACACTATGGAAATTTTAAAACTAGTGAATCATTATTATATAATATTTATCTATCCTTAAATAATGACTATTTATTTAATAAATAAATGTCACTAAATTATTTTCCAATAAATTAATAAATATTATATTTACTAAATATAAAAAAAATTATTAAATATTGTACTAAAAAATATTCCCTAAAATAACTAGCGATTGAATATATGAAATCAAGAAAATATGAATAATTTTTTAACCACATATAAGGATAATATTTATTCAACATGTTAAATAATAAAATTTAACTAAGGTTATATAAAAAATTTGTGTGCGGACATCTATATCTCATTATTAGTGGTGTTTGGTGGAGCTACCCAGAGTCCATGGTAAGTATCTAGAAATACACCAAGCCCCCCCATAGAGAAAGAAGATAATGTCACAATGAAGGGGGATTATATATAACAAAATAAAAAAAGAAGGCCTTCAGGCCATTAGGGAAATGAAGTACAGCCTCATACATATTATTATTTTGAAATATAATTCCTTTATCACAATCACTAATCAATAAAGTTTCATGTTGGTGATATCAACCAATGTTCTTGATGTTTCTATCTTTGAATTTCTAAAAATGGACCTTCCTACAAAACCGCATTTACATAAATTTATTTAGGATGTTCCATTAACGTCAAAAGGCCTGATATATTAACTTATACTAAACAACCTATGGGAAAAAACATTTCTCACATTATTCAATAATTCAGTATCACTTGTAACGTGCCCAACATATCTCATTTATCCACGAACATATGTCATCATGGTTTTCATCAAAACATCAACATACATGACTAATAATTCCCATTAATAATAATATTAAATCCTAATAATCAATAAACACATCCATATATAGTAAAATCCAATTAAATATATAAATGTGGATTTCCTATTGGCGGTTCATGTTCTTATAATCTCATGTACTAGAAATTACTAAGAATGTACACTATGAGAAAGTCCCTCAAAGTCCAATGTGTCTACAAACATGATAGCCTATATTATTTTCAACCCCTAAAATTATTTCATTAGTTTATATAAAATATATTTAATAATATTATTATGGAACTTTTATGTTTTCATCATAGCAGGAACTATTATAACCATTCAGTGTAATAGTCACTCTTAAGACATTATCACACACTACATCACATGGGATAATAATGATGATGTGATAAGACATGTATTAATATTAAATATAATTAATATAGATAATCATAATGTAACACCCTGATATTTTTATAAAAAATAATTTTAAATAATTTTATTTATTTGATAGCTTGTGTTTCACACAATAGCACATTTAGACTAACTACAAAATATTATTAAAATATTATATGTATATTGTAACCTAGCCATTAAATTAGAAATAATTAATATGAAAAAATAATTTATAAAATAAATATCCCAATAAATATAAATTTATTGTTAATTTCCTAGAAAATAATCAGACAATTTTTAGTGAAGTTGATTTATTCTTCAAAAATATGTTTCCATCAAAAATGAGTTTATCTTCTTTTTAAGAGTGAATATTAATTTATATAAGTTATAAAAATGTATTTGAGAAAAATAATTTCTTTTTTTAAGTCATATTTTCAATATTATCTAAAAAATATTTTTTAAAAGTTTTCTGAAAACATTTGCTTTTAATGAATAATGATAAATACTAATTTTTATTGAAAATTTTATTTTATTTTAAAGTTTTTTCAATGTAAAATTATGTTTTTGATTTAATTTAAATTTTAATTAGTTAATTTAGATATAAAATAATCAAATTATGGTTTTTTAAATTTTATTTTAAATAATAAGTTTGTATAAAAAAATTATATTTAAAAAAGTATTGTTTTTGAGAAAACTATTTTTCAATGCATTTTTCAGTTTTATTTAAAATTTAGTTCTGAAATTTATATATTTTAAATTTTAAAAAATGGATTCTATATTTGTAATCAATGGTTGTAAATTTATTAAATAGTTCACTTTTATTTTTGGTTAATATAAATAGTAACCTTAGTAAATTTGGTTACCTTAGTAAAAGGTAAAACATGTTAATATGGATTAAAAATAAGTAATAAGGCCAAAATTTTCTTCATATTTATTATTTGATGAATTAAATTATTTCATTAAAAAATTAGGTTCTAAATTGAGTAATTCAATGGAAAATTGTCTATAAAAATGACTTATATATTATTTTAATAAAAGAAAGTCTCAAAATGTCACTTTCTTTGTCTTAAATATCTCTTTTGTGTCCACGTGGGGAAAAATAGGTAATGAAAAAATCTAAGTGTCCCTTCAAAAATTTATAAAATTATTTTAATGATATAAATCTATTTATGAATTTTTGATCCACTTGGATGAGATTAGGACCTTTAAAATATTTTATTTAATGAAAATCCAAAGTTACAAAATCATGTTTTAAATAAATATAACATTTTTAATATACGTTTATCCGGAGTAATTTTTTTACTATAAATATTATTCTAAAATATAAACTATTTTTATATATCATAGTAATATATTTTTAATATTTAATGATTAAATAATTACCATAAATAAGTATATGACGATGATATAGTAATTATCCAATTAATGAAAAAATTAAAATAAATGATATTATAAATATTATAATAATTTTAATTTTAATTAATCAAGTTGATACAATAATTTTATAGATTATTATGACATATTTAGGGTGTATTAAATTATTTGGTTCAAAGTTATATTGTTCCCTTTATTTTATTAAAGTAAAAGTAATGAATAATATAAAAATTAATACTAATGATATTTTATGAAAATAATGTTTTATTAAATTATTTAAAAATTATAAAAATATTAAATATGGAAAAATGTGATATTTTATGGTCTAAAATATCATAAATATTCCATTTGTGATCCAATTGACACTTTATAAGTAAAAAATTACAGCCTTTTAATATTGAAATATTAATTACCATAATTAAAATTAAAATTGGTTAACTAAGTGTTAATCATAACAATAAAGTTTGAAATTAAACAAAAACTTGAAAAGAATCTATTTTTTTATGATATTAAAACCCTATACCACATTATATTTTAAAACCTTTCTATTTTTAGTAAGTTTTGTTGATATTAAATTTATTATAAATTAATCTTTTTAGAAATTCAAAAAGTGCTCCTCGCATCTATTATAAATGTACAACTCTCCATTCACTTCATTTAACCACTTTGGTTATTATATATCAACCAAAATATACAAATTCTATTATAAAATTCCTTATTCACCTGATTTATGTGCAATTATTTGCAAAATACCAACCCTATATCCCTTTATAGGAGATCCAAAGGAGACATTTTGAAATAGAGGTAATTGTTCTAACCGATCACTTTCTTTTTCTACTATTCCTTACCTGCTATAAATCTATTATGTTTATCATAAAATAATAACCTTAGTATCATAAATATTCTGAAATACTGTTATTATTATTAAAAATCATTATATACCCCCTTTACATCAAATAAGAAGTGAAATTATTGCTCCTGCGTATGTACGGTTTACCATATCCACATAGTAATGCAATTTATTTTCAATCACAATATTTTATGGATGGAAATTATGATGGGTTTAAAGTATATATTTTATATTTATGACAAAATTATACTTCTAGATTGATAATATTATTTCTAAATTATCATTATCCAATCTTTTGAGAAATGATTATGTTCCCCATTCATACATATGGACTACCATCTCACTTTTATTTTTTTCGGACATATTCCTTATACACTAATTGTTTATTTTTTGTTACCTATATACTTTCCAAGGATGGGTTTTATGAGTATTATCCTGATAATTATGGGATTTATGTCATTACACGTCATAGAGGGGACGGTGATGTGACTACCCCAAGCCCGCCTCTGATAGGATAGGGGTTGGTGACTAGCACCGAGTAGGCATATCCCAAAATGGGAGGCATTTTCCTAAGTACATATACACATGCACACATCTACAAGACCAAAATCATGGAAAGTAAAAAAAACATTAAGTAAACAATGTGCGCATACACTAAGATACCAACAACAGAGTACGAAACTAGGAAACTGGAAAGTAAATAGGGCCAGCATATGAGCCCACCAAAAGAAGAAGTTTATCAAAGTGAAAACAAAAGTTCCTAAAACTCATCCACATAAAACCCTACCTAAAGGGTAGGTGTTAGATAACTGTCTGAAGTTGTAGAATCACATCTTGTCTGTTTGATCACTCTAAGTACCACTCGTTCTTGGTCCACCTATAACTCTTCCAAATCATCGATCGTTTTCAAAAGACATGACACGTACGATAAAATCCCATGTAGGGGTGAGTAAAACAATACTTAGTATGAAACCCCAAAACCTCAAAGTAATTCAACAAAGAAATACTTAGTACACCACAAAGACTGACTGAAAGTTATTTTTTATTGATAAGATAAGAGAAAGAACACCACACCATCCCTTAAAGTAGGGAAAAATTGGTGAAGACCCAAGGTATCCCCTTGGACTACACATTTTCACTCAACGTGGATATATTTTAAACTATCATAAATCAGA
The DNA here is from genome assembly GCA_963277665.1 of Viscum album. NCBI lineage: Eukaryota > Viridiplantae > Streptophyta > Magnoliopsida > Santalales > Viscaceae > Viscum > Viscum album. The sequence continues at coordinate 717,724,738 of OY728140.1, read as the reverse complement.
AGCTCCTCATCTAGTCTACCCAACCTAGCCAGTGAGTCCGCCGCAAAATTGGTTTCCCACCAACAGTGATGGACGATGCGCCTCTGATTGGTCTCTTCTTAACATCGGCGAATGAGGTAAGTGAAGTCCCAAGTGATCACATGTCATCCCTACAGGACCCTCACAAGGACTTTGGAGTCGGATTCGATCTCAGCCACCCGAAAACCCCATCTTCTACAAACCAATAGCCCGAAAAGAAGGGCCCGCACTTTCTCTCCAAATGAGTTGCCTGGACTATAAAAAGTGTTGAAACCAAGATGAACCGAACCCCAGGAGTCCCATAGCACCCCACCGCCCCTCATGACCCCTTCCATAAATGTTTCATCCACAATTAGATTCATCCCACTAATAGAAGGCTGCCATCAAATCCAATGGACTGTCCCTCTGTTCGAATTGTGGGTCCAATTGTTAATGCTGAAAATATACACTGAAGCATGCCCTCCCTTCACTAACAAGGCCAGCTCGGCGATGAGGGATCTTAACCGCATCGTCTTGAATAAAAGAGAGTTAATGGATCCCAGTTGAACACTATTACGAGCCTCCCAAATAGTCTAACATATTTCCACAAAGATGATTGTCCGAGTAGCATGTTCCAAGGTTCTGTTCTCAGTCCTATGAAACCACACAAACAGAAATCCATGCATGTAAGATGAGTCTCTATCCATATCTTGATGTGGACTGAACATGTACAACAAGTAATAAGCCCAATGGATCTAGAAGAAATGATGTGAAGTTGACTCCACTCTTGGGTTCACACATCAGTAGTAGTGGGAATCCATATATATTCCCTTCTTTTGAATGTTCTATTCCTTTAGAATAGCCTTATTTCTGATCTTCTAGACTAAAAAGTTCATTTTCATAGGAATATCCTAACACCAAACTATTCGTTCCCACTCATCTGTGGTAGCTTCTTCATGGGATAATCCCCTATAATCCCTTGTGTTAAATCTTCTTGTACACAATCTAGTGAAGCAGTAGATATCTGGTTCATCAATCATGACAATATTTTTAAGATGTGCATCTATTGATAGTTTAGCATCGCCTGTATAAAGTCATGTTGTGTCATTTCCTCTCTGAAAGAAGACTTTGAAGCAGGGTATCTAGGGAAATACAGTCTTCTGCCAGCCTAGTCAGCTTCCCAAAAAATGATGTATCCCCTTACAATAACCCACTTTGTGGGACCACGTAGCACCTCGATGTGTGAATCCATGCATTGTGCTAAGGAATAAATACCATGATGCCCACTTACTCCCCATTGAAGTCTGTAATGCTTCTTAAAGAACCATTCCCATAGATATTCCCCAGTAATAACCTCCCAAGCCATCCGACCTTTCATTCCCATGATGGTCTCATTAATATCCCAGAGGCCAACCCCCCCCCACCCCCCCATCGGCCACTAGCTTCACCAACCACTGCCAAAAATCCCAGTGACTTCGCTCAGCCTGCGTCACATCCCACAGAATTTCATTCATCATTATTTCCAGATCCCCTACCACCTTTCTTCGAGGATTAATGATGAATAAAATATTTATCAGAATATATGTGAGTAAGATTTTGATCAGGGTGACCCATCATCAAAATGAAAGAAACCTATTCTTCCTAATGAAGATTCTTCCTAGAAACCGATCCAAAATATCGAATAATTGTTTCTTCTTGATGCGATCACATGAAATTGGGACGTCAAGATACAGGATTGGTAATTACCTCTACTGAAAACCAAGGATATCTTAGATACATCTACATATTCTAGATGAGCATTATTTTTAGATGAACACATGACACTATGAAGCGTTGATACCCTGACCTCTTAGGCGACCAAAATTATCAATAATCTCCATGAAGTAGAGGAGAGACCTACACCTTCCATTCATGAAAATAATAACATCATCAGCAAACATAAGATGGGAGAAACTCTCCATACCCCACTTACCATGAAAAGGTTTCATTATTCTCTCCAAACTACAATTCAGATTCTGTGACAGTGCATCCTATGAAAAAATAAATAGGCTTGGAGATAGTGGATCCCTTTGACGAACCCCCTAGATCGATTTGAAATAGCTGATTCACTTCCCTATTAGGGATACCGAAAGCCAAGGAGATGAATAACAACTAAAACAATGGTCACAGAACTCCCCCTGGAACCCTAACCTCTTCATAACCTGAATAATGAAGCTCCATTCAACAATTCCATAGGCCTCATTCATGTCAACTTGGAAAATAACATTGGATCCCACTGGCTGCCGATGGAGTTCATTCACAAGATCACTAGCAATTCCAACCACCCCTTGGATACTTCGACCCTAAATGAAGCCATGATCTTCCTTGGACACCAGCTTTGGAATGATTCCACTTATCCTTCTTGATATAACTATGGCAAGAATCTTGTATAAAACATTGTAAAGGAAAATCGGTCAATATTGACTAATGAAGGTTGGGTTCTTCATCTTCAGAATGAGAACAAATATCAAGGAACAAATTCATCGATTAAGATCCCCCCCCCCACCAAAGAAATCATGCACTTCCTCAACCACCTGAGGGACAACTAAATCCCAAGAAGCTACATAAAAGGGAGTCGAAAATCCATCTGGTCTGGGTGCACTGTCCGCTCGCATAATCATGACTGCCTATTTCACTTCACTCACTGATTGAAGATTAGTAAGGAGGCTATTGTCCACCTCCCTCACAAGCCATGGAGTCCTGCCAAAGAAATTTCCTCCATCCATTGCATCCCGTACAATGTTAGATTAGGCATCCCCCGACAGGAGTCCTTCAAAATGATCTAAGGCCATTTTGCTAGCGATGTCCACCTATAACGTGAACACCCCATTTCCAACGCTCAAAATGATCTTCAATCTCCTCTTTTCCTTCATGCATGCATGAAATAAGGCTGTATTGCAGTATCCTTCTCTAATCCATTTGACCTGTGAGCGTTGTTTTTACATTCTCTTAATTTCAAGAAGTTTTCCAGACAGTGCATCTCGCCTATCAGAGAGGGAAAAAAGATGTTATCATCCCAAGGGTTTTGGAGAGAATCCTCCAGTATATCCACCTCATCCTAAAGGATAATCACCCCCACTGTGCTCATCTATTTTGTTCTCTAGCTAGCTTCGAATGTCCTATTTAAGCTGTTTGAGGCAATTCAATAAGCCTCTCCATGACCTTCCACCATCCTCCTGCTGCCAGGATTCTTCTGGTAACTTTCCAAAGGAGTCATTCTGATGCCACGTGTTGGAATAGAAAAAGGCAAGGCTGACCACTGGACTACTCAAAATTTCCATGTGAAGCAGTGCATGGTCTGAGAGAATTTTCATGATATGAGTAACAAAAGTATTTGAGAAGACATTCAACCACTAAACGTTCACCATACTTCTATCCAAATGGATATAGATGCGGCTCTTCCCCTTATGATTATTGAACCACGTGAACCTGGATCCTGAGAAACCCATGTCCTAAAGCCTTTCCACCGTCATGAAGCTCTGAAACTCTTTCATGCTTCCTTGGTTGAAGTTGGATCCTCCTTTTTTTCTTTGAGAACTCTGACATTAAGTTGAAATCCCCACCTATGAACCATGGGATGGTACCTATTTGGAGAGATTCTAGGTGTCTCCATAATTCTATCCTCCCATTCGAAATTGTGCTTTCATAAACGAAGGAGAAGAGGAACTCACAACCTCCACTGTGACGTTCTTCTTCCAAAATATCCATATCTATGAATTATAAGGACCTCCATGGAAATCATTAGAAAACCCCATTTTCTTGTTAAACCAAGGTTCCTTTATCGAATCATAAATAGTTTCGAGAATAACAATGATAGATGAGTTGCATCGCCTGGCCTCCGAGGTAATAAAAGCATGCTTGGCTTGGGCCCCCAAACCCCATGCATTCTAGATGGTAACTGAGAATATCAAAAAAGATCCTTTAGAACCTTAAAGTTTGGTGAAAGTGAGAGAGGGAGGGGTGAGAACAAACTTGCCTCCTTAGACTTGTACCGGGGGACTATCCTTGAAGCTCTCGAAGCGCGGGTGTCCCGAACTGGGGTCTGAACAACCTTCTTGAACCCATCATCTAAATCATCCAATAGGGGCCCCCTTTCGCTCGGAAGGATGCACGGGGACCTTGTTCTTAGCACACCTTGCACCATGGAGATCAGAAGAAGCCGTTAAGGGGACTGTTGAGAAGAATGCATCTTCTTCTCAACACATTCAGAAGGATTCCCAAGCCTAATCAACCCATCTGTGGGTTGCGCTAGGTTTCTCACTAGGAACCGATGGAGGAGCTCTGATGAGAGTTGAGATGAGATGAAAAACGCCTGAGGGGGGGGAAGATAGAGATTTGGATGGAATTGGAATCAAACCAGGTAAGAAGGATTCTAGATCCTGTTGTGGAGAAAAATCTTCCACCTGAGAAGGCCCGCTAGCGAAGGCCCATCCTAAAGCTTCAGCAATGGGTGACCAGGTGATCAGATCCACAAGGGTCGTTGGAGGGGAATGCATGCCACTGGTGGTGTTAGGGATTCCCCCTTGATTCTTCAATACCAGTGTCTGACATGTCAGAGACAAATTTGAAAATGAATCGGGTCACCCAAATATACCCTCAACTGGCATCTTATCCACCGAATCGGGTGGGCCATGGCCCGGGTCCCCATCTGAACCAGGGTGATATGAACTCGGTTACCCCCACCTCCTCCAACAGTGCAACTCTAGATGACCATGTAGACCACAAGAGACACAAAACATTGGAAGCCTAAAGAAGAATATCAGTTGCCACTAGCGAAATCTATCACTCGACTTGATCAGGACTCAGGAGGTCTCTTTGACTGATAGGTCCATCTCCACGCAGATGCGAGGGTTGGCCTCCACCTAGAGGCATCTGGTGTTCTCATCAGATCAGAGAGAAGACCCTAATGAATCCCCCACTGCATTCAAAATCAAAGGGTTTTGAAAATGGAGAGGTAGGCTCGACAGCGATATCTAGATCGCTTCAAAAGAATATTCCCGACTGAAATGACAGTCCCATAACCAACACGAAATGGAGAAGCTCCAGGAGCCACAACGTCGATCCTCTCTCACCCAGGCTATCACAAAATACTCTCTAGACGACAGGTGAACAAAGAAGGACACCCTCTAGATCTTTGATACTGTCATGGGATGAAGGAGCCCCCAAGATTCCACAAAGCTCCTGAATCACCCTAGGGGTGGTTTTTGCGGCCGAAGTTGGCCACTAAAGAGAGGTCGTGGTAGGAATATTCCACCAAAACTTCATGCACTGAGAGCTCCACCACTAGGAAAACCTCCTCCTTCTTGGGAGCCCTAGGAGCCACCACAATCAGAGAAATACTGGTGAGGCCCACTGATAAAGTAGAAGACGTCCAGCCCACACGTTCAGTCAACACCAATGATCCGCAAAGAACATCCTTGAAGGAGGCCCCCATCTGCACCCCTCCCGAATCCTGGTCCCCGACCGCCCGCGGAGAAGGAGGTCTCACCACCGTTGGAGAAGAAGGACCATCAGGCACCTGAGGAGTCATGGGAAGAGTGGGAAAAGTGAGCATGGAGGAAGCCATATTTCATCAGAATGTAGTCAAGTACACCACAAAAAAATACCCAAAGTATACCACAAATAAATATATGACGTATACCATTAATAAAGACAAGGTATACACAAAGGAAAAAAGATGAAGTATTGTTATCTCACACAGGTATAAGTTTATTGAACAAAAAGCTAGATAATTAGACATAGTCCACATAACAACAAGTATTAGTAACAAATGGATTGTTAATAACACATAGAGTGTCGGTAACACGCGGAGTGTTGATAACACATAGGGTTTCGGTAACACATAGAGTGTTTCTAACACATAGAGTGTCAATAAAACATGGAGGATTGATAATTCATGTAGCACCAAGTCACATAATCACTAAATCACATAGTCAACAAGTCACATAGTCACCAACTCATAGTCAGTCACAGGATTCTGCTCATAGCACACTTGTATCAAGAGAAACTACACCTCAATAAATTAGTTCATATTCCACCATCCATAAAAACTAACATAAAGTTTCTCAAAAAGAATGTCTCATATCAAGGGTCACATCTCTATAGACATCTCATCAAATGGAAACAAGGTCTGAATGTTATGGTTGGTTTACTAAAAATGTCTCACCTCGGTCAAATCCGACCCATCAAACCCGACCTGACACTCCTTCTAACCTGACCCAGTCTAGACAACCTGACTTGGTATGGGCCGATCCAGCCCAGACTACTGGGCCCCTAGAGCGGCCCAGCTCTTCTGGTCTGGCCCGTGCTGCGGGCCTGCTCGGTGCACCGCCTGCGGTCTGCCCCAACCACATTCCACCCATATTCATGTGGTGCCACACTAAATTTATACAGTCGGCCCGCCATATTCTTACCCCATATATTTGTTTCCACCATGAGGTCCATGTGTCCCTCCTTCCACGGATTCGGTCCCTATTCTACACCACATGCTCCAACATGGCCCTGCCTAGACCGCATCTTGCTTCACCATAGGCTGCCCCACTGGAGGTCAATCTTCCTCACACTTCATTTGAACCTAGCCACTCATCAGGTCACGCCTCGCTCCGATGCTAAAACATTCCCCCCTATTAGGTCACACCTCACTTCACTGCTGGCCTACTTGTCAGTAGATTTCTGTTTGCCGCATGCTCCACTTGAAGCTACTTGAGTCACTACATCAGTCACATTCACATGCTACCACCTTTTTTCTTTGCACCTCTGTGGTGTCATTGCGGTATCGAATCCCTAGTCTCAAAAAATTAAACCACATATCAAAGGTTCAATGATCCTCTGACCATGTTTCATGAAGAATGAGGAATGCATAAGGATTTGTGAAAATGGATAAATACCCATCAATGTTCAAATAATCGATCTTTATCCTTTTCATTTCGGCCTCGACCTGTTCATGTTAGAACAATGAATAGAGGTGGAATAAATCAAATATCTTTAACAAAATCAATCCTGATAATGAACCCGCAATAATTATCCATCCCAAAATAATGACCAAACCATGGATCAACCCATTCATGGGTTGTTCTAAATTCATCATTAAAAATTATGAAAATGGAAATAATCCAAAAGAAACAACACCCTACCTGGAGTTTGGATTGATTGTTGATTAAGGGAGAAGTTAATTCAAATTCGTTTATCAATTCGTCGAATACAAGGTTCATTGATCTTGATTTCCAATCCAATTACGTTCATTGGAGGGATCCCTTTCTCCTTGCATCAGAGGATTTCTAGGGTTATATTATATCCATGGATTCTTGAAAATAGGGAACATTAAAAAGAAAAACAAATGCTGTGTCAAAATAAAATATTTTTATTAATTATTTTTATAATGTTCATGTCCAATAACTATCTTTCATGGTCAACTCACATAGATCGATGTTTGAAATCATATAAGGTAAATTTTTTCTTCCAAATGCAATAGTTCCCTTAGATTTTGGATCTGGGAAACCGTTTACAATTTATTTTAGTTTAAAATAAAAATTGCTCACAAGCTTTATTAAAAACTGTAAAAAATTCAACGAACTGTTCCAAGCATATCGGGCCTTATGATCACATGTCGTCTCAGTACTTGGTCTCATAATTTTACCAATTAATTTATAAAAGTAAAACTATAGAAAATACAAGTAATTAAATTCTAACCACGTTATGGATTTACATCCTTGAAATCCAAAACAAGGTCAACTCATGAAAAAGGTGAGGGTATTGAGCATGAATCTTAGCCTCCCACTCCCAAGTTCTCTCTTGGAGATTACTATGCTGCCATTTAACATGTACCAGAGGAATCAACCACCCACAAAGGATCTAATCCTATTTATCCTCGATATCCATTGATTATTTCACAAAATTCTCATCATCATAAATTTCCATATCATCCAAGTCAATGACGTGTGATAGGTCATACACATGCCTCCTCAACTACAACACATGGAAGACATCATGCACCCAGTGCAACGACAGGGGGTAGAGCTAGGTATTACACCAACTCTCTACATCTTACTAAGAATATGAAAAGGGTTGATCTATCTTGGACATAACTTGTCGCCCCAGTCAAATCTATGTAATCCCTATTAAGGTGAGACCTGAAGGAACACATGATCTCCTCCTCGAACTCCAAATTCCTTTGTATCTATTCAATATATGACTTATACCAACTTTGTGAAGTCCTCATCCGCTCATGGATAACCTGCATCTTGTTAGTTGTAGCACATAACAACTCTGGACCCATGAGTTGTGACTCTCTTGGGTCAATCCACCATATTGGTGACCTGCATGGTCATCCGTAAAATTCCTCAAATAGTGTCATACCAATGATGGAGTGGTAGCTATTCTCATATAAAAACTCTACCAGTGGTAGTTTATCCTCCCACCTATGACCAAAGTATAGGATGCAAGCACGTATCTTCTTCTCAAGAACCTAAATGGTCCTTTTAGTCTGGAAATCCTTCTAGGGATGAAACTTCATTCTCAAGCATAACCGGGTCCCAAATTACTCCAACAATACCTTCCAAAATTGGGATGTGAAACAAGAATAATGATATGAAATTATCATTAATGGTACTCCATGAATCCAAACTATCTCCTACACATATAAACTCCCCAAGCTCTATACTTAACTCTACTCATGGATCGATAGGAGGTGGGATAACTTGGTGATTCAGTCAACGATCACCCAAATGGTATAATTTCTCCTGGATGTGTGTGGTAAATACATCAAAAAGACCATTGATATCTCATCCCACATCCACTCTAGCACCTCAAGTGGTTGGTTCAATACCATTGGAACCTGGTTCTTAGCATTCACTTTCTTGAAAGTGAGGAATCAAGAAATAAACAATGACACTTCCTTTTTCATCCTTGGCTACTAGAACTAAAATTAGAGGTCTTTTACATCTTTTTCACACCCAGATATACCTCCAAAGAGGATGTGTGGAACTCCCTCAGAACCTCCTCCAAAAATGCCATTGGTTTAATTGTGCTCCCTATAAAAAAGAACAATGATTTCCCCACCTATCGAATATCCATCAGTTGCACGCCTTGTGGAAAACTAAGCACATCGGGTATCATAGTCAGCATCCCCTAGTTGTGCCTCCCTAACTCACTGTAAAAATGGAGGGGGTGAAAACCATTAACTGGACATAATTTTCTCCATATCAATCCATAAAGGATATCTATAATGCAACTGACTACTCTAACTCTTCACTCAGCAACTACATGTTGAATCTTCTACTGAGAGTGTCCTCCACTATGTTCCCCTTCTTAGGAGTACAGATAATCTCAAAGTCATAGTCCTAGAGAAACTCTATCCATCACCAATGCCTCAAGTTAGGATCCTTGTTGAGAGAAGATATATTTGAAACTCTTTTGGTTAGAGTAGACAGTAAAAGCTCACCCATCATGTAGTGTCACCACATCTTCAATAAAAAGTATACTTCTGCTAGCTCAAGATCATGGGTCATGTTGTTCCGATCATGTTGTCTCAACTTGTGTGAACCATAGGCAATCACTACTTTTCCCTACATCCGTACATGACCAAGCCTAGCCCCTGATTCATCGTAGAACACTACTTACCGAACTCCCTCCTCTAGTAGTCTCAATATGGGAGTGAAAGTCAACCACTACCTCAGCTCATGAAAGCACTCCTGGAAATTATTTTTCTACACGAATGGATTCCCCTTCCATGTCAAACCCATCAAGGGTTCTCCTACTCTAGAAAAGTTAGGTAAAAACCTCTGATAGTACGCAAAGAAATCTAAGAAACTCTACACCTCAGTAACACACTTGGGGGGCTCCCAAGAAAGAACTACCTCAATATTATCCAAATCCATTAAAACATCAGCCTCTAAATTGACATGTCCCAGAAAGTGGACCCCCTAAATCCAGAAATGAGGCTTTGAGAACATCCAATAATTTTGTTGCTCTCAGAGTGTCTCCAGAACCATTATCAAGTGTATCATGTGCTCCTCCTCGGTCGCCGAGTACGCCGGGATGAGATCAATAAAGACCACCATGGACCTATATATGTAAGTCTGGAAGATCATGTTCATGAATCCCATGAACAATACTCTGTAATTCTTCATGCCAAACAAAATCACCAAGTAATTGAAGTGTCTGTACATAAATATGAAGGTTATCTTCTATATATCTTTATCCCATACATGAAGTTGGAGATAGTCAGACCAAAGGTCATTCTTTGAGAACCACCTCGCTCTCTTCAGCTGATCAAAGAGGTATTCTATCCTTGGTAGTGGATACATTTTCTTCATTTTCACCTAATTTAGGTGCTTTAAGTCCACACATAACCTTAATCTCTCTTCTACCATCTTTGAAAACAAAACTAGGGCCACCTAGGTGAAACACTGGGTCTCATGAATCCCTTCCTCTATAAGTACTCCAGTTGTACCCTCAACTCATGAAGATCTGTGGGATCCATATTACATGCAGGGGTAGATATTTATGCCATCCCATGGTATTAATCAATGTAAGAGTTTACCTCCCTATGGGTATCTAATCCAAGGAAATCCTCAAGAAAGACATCCTCATACTCCTCCACCACTCCTGGAAATTGAGGACTCCAGTTATTCACTGCACCGAGGGAAAGGCTATCCAACTGGTGCATAATTGATTTCATCCAATTATGATTAAGTCCATCCTACACTACATGCATTTCATTTTCACCAAAAAAGGAATACTTGGTCCCATCACTATGGATACACCATAGTATGTTCCTAAAATTTATTATATGCACATGGACTATGGATAACCAATCCATACAATGTATGATTTCGTAAGGCCTCAACACTATTACTAAGAGATCCCAACCAAAACTCCCACCTCCAAGAGTAAGGTCACGTTTTCAACACTTGTGTGTCACCATAAAATATCCACCCTTAGGAGTCTTTATGTGTAGGGATCAAGTCAATGGTTCAACTGAAATCTCTGAGTTTTGAACAGGGGTAATGAAAATAAAATAATGATTGGAACTTATTTATATTAAAATTATAGCTAAGGTGGAAAAGACACATATCATACATCTAATCATCCCAAGAGAACTAAGTTCATTAAACTCCATCTCCTACAATTGTCCTTATCACTATCCACCAGCTCCCTGAGCCTATGGTGGACCACCTGGGGGTTGTGGTGGTAATATGTTGAACCACCTCCCATTTCCTTCTACTCTACCTTCTATTCTTCCACATCTTATTCCCTTGACCCACTTGGGTCCCTTCATCGGTTGTTGGCTACTTACTGCCGAAGACTCAGATGTCTGGTGCCTACTGGTAGCTTCCAATGCTAGCATCTTCTCTGCCAAAAATATCTCCACTAGCAAGCTTTCTTTTGTACCATTGCATATATAGGGATACTAAGGGATATCATGGATTCATTAATCTCCCAAAGTAATACCTAATAAATGTTATGAGTCCTAAAAAATGGATATTGCGTAATATCTATGTATTATTAAGAAATATCAGTAATCCACTCTGAGTACTCTGCCACAATCTGACTGCCCTGCTATAGATGCAGGAGATCCTGTATCCGCACTGAACATAGTGTATCTGGGAATAACATCACTCTAAAGAGTCTCTTGAATTATTCCCAATATAGAGTCTCCTCATCAAGTGTCTAGATCACTAAGATCCACCATTACCCAGCTGATCCCTAAAGAAGACTCGCGGCTAGGACTATCATCTGATCGGCAGGTGTCTTCATAAGGCGGAAGACCCGTGTAACTACCTCAAGCTAATCCTCAACTATTTGGGGGGCGGAATCACACCTAAAACTTAGAGGTCGCTACCTCTATAACACATGAAATACCCTCAGCCTGCATGTATCCACAACTAGTAGTTTCTTTAGTAACCACTGCTCGACAGTTGGTGGAATCAGTGATAAACCACCTGAAGGTTCTATCTCCGGTGTAGGGAGAATCTCTGGTAATAGCCCCTATACTAATGCCTCATCACTAGGTGGATCATCCTCAAGATCATGAAATGGAATACTAGATATCTATCTGAATTGAAAAATCCTAAAACATACCATGACGCACCACAATCAATATATTATAGCTGGTGAGATGACCTAATAAGGGCATGAGAAAAAACCAAAATCCTATATAATGCATGTACCATTGTTTTCCTAGAAACTAGTGTTTTCATGTACTGAGACAAAAAATAGATTTCGAAGTTCTGGTGTATAGATTCATTGGTTGTCGCACCAACACTGGATTCATTGGCCCAAAATCTGAACTTGAAACACTAGACACTATTTCCCCAAACCAACCTCACAAACTCCTGATCCTTAAGTAGAACGGATGCCCTCTGATACCACTCTATAATGACCCATCCCAGAGGGTCCCAGGCCATGACTATACCAATCTCGCCTCTGATAGGAAATAGGATGGCGAATAGCACTGAGTAGGCATATCCTAAAATGAGAGGCATTTTCTAAATTAGTTGTAAACACACCCACATCTCCAAGCCCAAAATGATGGAAAGTAAAAAACACTAAGTAAACAAGGAATACATACACTAAGATACCAACCACCGAATATGAATATAGAAAAATTGAAAGTAAACTGGTCCATAATACAATCCTAATAAAAGGAGTCTGTCAAAGTGAATTCACATGTTCATGAAACTCATCCGCAGACAATCCTACCTAAAAGGTAAGTGTAGGATAGCTATCTGAAGTCATAGGAGTACACCTCATCTATCTAATCACTCTAATCACAACCTTGTCTTGTTCTACCTATAACTCCATCAAATCATCAATCGTCTACAAAAGACACGACACATAAAAAAATCCTTTGTAGAGGTGAGTAAAACAATACTCAGTAGGAAACCCTAAAACTTCAAAGGAATACCACTAAGAAATACATGAGGTACACCAGAAATAAATACACTAATATACCACAAGGAAATACTTGAAGTGTACCAGGAATAAATATACAATATACCACAAAAGAAACACATAAAGTTCAGTCAGATCACACAGGTATAAGTCTATAAATTGAAAATCTTGATTATCAGACATAGTCCACAGAACACCCAGTATTGGTAACACATGGAGTGTTGATAACATACGGATTGTCAATAACAAACGAAGTGTCGATAAAACACAAAGTGATAGTAACACATGGAGTGTCAATAAAATACATATTTTTGATAATTTATGCATCCCCCAATTCACTTAATCACTAAGTTACATAGTCACTATGTCACATAATCACCAAGTCACATCCATCCACAAGATTACACTCATAGTGCACTTATATCGAGAGAACCTACTCCTCAAACCATTAGGTCATATGTCAAATTCCCTAACAACTCACTTATAGTATCTCAAAACTATTGTCCCATTTCATGGTTCCCAAATCCAAAAATGGATTATAAAATGGTCACATGGTTTGAATGTTATGTATGTATTACTGAAAAGGCCTGACTCGAGTCCGGTCCAGGACCGATCTGACTCACCAGACTCGACCCGACCTAGTCTGGCAGACCAGACTCGACTTGGTCTGATCCAGCCCGACCCGAACTAACCTGGATCTTATAGTTCGGCCCGCTCTGTGGTACATATTGGTGCCTTGCATACTGCCCGCCCTGACTGCATGCCCCCCCCCCCGGCTCCATGAGGTGCCACACCACGTTCACACACTCAGCCAGCCGTCTGCCTGCCCTGTAGCTTCACTGACACCATGTCGTTCATGTGGCCTGCCTACCGCATATGCGGCACCTCACCACTACATCCCCGGTTTCCACCCATGGCCTCCACCATCACGGGCTCCCATTCTATCATGTCTGGGCCTCTTCTTGTCACCACTGCCGGCTACCCCACAGGTGGCTCGTCTACCTCGTACTTCACATAAACCCAACCTCATGTCGAGCCACGCCTCATTCCATATTTAGCCCTCTGTTCTCCATGTGTTTTTTCTTAAATGGCTGGAGCTGCTACTCCGATCACCACCATGAACCACCTCATTTTTTCATCACACCTCTGTGGTGTCATTTCGGATTTGGATCCTTGGTCTCAGATCATTATGATGTGGATCAAAGGCACAACAATGCTCTGGCCATGTTTCACAAAGAGTGAGGAACACAGAAGGATTATGGAAAAGAGATAAATACACAATAATGACCAAAGTATGAATCTTTAAATTTTTCATGTCGGCCTCAACCCATTCATGTTAGAATGAATAATAGAGAGGTAATAAATCAAATCTCTTTAACAAAATCAATCCCAATAATCAACCCACAATAATTATCCATCCCGCAAGAATGAAAGATCTATGGATCAACCTATTTGTGGGTTGGTTCATGTTCATCATTGAAAATTAAGAACATGGGAAAGAATCACAAAGAAATGACACCCTACCTGATGTTTTAATTGGTTATTGATGAAGGTAAAATCAGTGTCGTTGTCGTTCGTCGATCCGTTGAATATAAGGTTTGTCGATCTTGATTTATTAATCTGTCCATTTTTGTTGGATAGATCTCCTTCTCCTTGCCTCATAGGATATCCTAGGTTTTGTCGTAACTCAGGATTTATAACAATATGAAACATTAAAAAAATGTTTTTTCAAAATAAAATATTTTTATTAAATATTTTAATGATGTTTACATCCAAAAAATAACTTCTACGGTTGAATCTCATTGGTCGATGTTAGGTCTCACATAAGGTAAAGTAGTTATTATAAATTCAATGGTACCCTCATATTTCTGATATGGGAACCCATTTAGATTATTCTAGTTTTAAAGAAAACTTCCCCCACTCTTTATCAAAAACTGAACATAATTCAATGAACTGTTTCGGGCATACTGGGCCTCAGAATCACATGTTGTCTCTGCACCTAATCTCATAATTTTCATAATTAATTTATGAAAATAAAACCAGAGAAAATAAAAGTCATTACAATTTACATATCTTTCTTGGTTTCCATATTTCATGGGGTATATGATTCAGCTGATTAAAATGTGGTAAGGATTTATTTCACAATCTCATCAATATTCTGGATTTTTTACAATTAAGTCTTCATTATGGAATATTTCTCTTCCATATCCATGTTTTTTAAAAATATTTTCAAAGTTTCTTTTACTTTTATACTATAATTTTTTAAATTAATTTTTACCCAGGTTTCAATGTTTTAATAAATGGTTTGAAAGGAATATTTTATCATTTTCCAAAAAAGGTACTTTGTGAATTTTCTGGAAAAAAATATGGAAAGAATGTTTTTTAACATATAAGTAATGAGATAATTTACCCTCTTTCACGAATACTTAATGTATTAATGTTTTATTTACAAGATTATAAGTTTATTTTCAAAGTAAATCTTTTCCATTATAATTATACGGGTATTCAAAAAATTGTTTTCAAAATGGAAAGGATATTTTTCTCATGAAATATTTCAAGTGATCTTTAAAAATCAATTTCCATCTAAGAGAATATTATTTAAAGGTACTTATTTTTTACTGGGGATATTATCTAAGTATAAAATCATTATTCTTTCTCTGTATGGTTTATGTTTATGATAGAATTATTTTTATGAATTATGTCACTTTTCCATGGGTTATGAAATGATTAAATGTTTATAAAACACATTTCTTTTCGTTGGTTCTTATTTGATGAATGATAGATGTTATTGGGGAACACATATGTAGGTTTTTTATTATGTTATGGGTGGGACCTATATATCCATCCAATGAATTGGGTAAATATTTATATCTCATGAGATAGATAGGACTAGATGGGGAGTGAACTCAATTCAATAATATAGGGATGGAGCGGGAAGTGAACACAGTTCAGTAATATAGGGATGGAATGAGAAGTGAACCTAGTCAAATAATATAGATCTTGGATAGGAGTGAACATGATTTAAAAATACTTGGTTGGAATGGATATTGAACTCTGTTCATTATGAACTCTGTCCTCTATGATGGTCTTTCTAGCAAGCCACGACTAATAAGGAATTAATTTTCTATGCTTATGGGTATGGTATAATTCCATGTATTATGAAATGCTCACATGGTTTATATTATTTTATTATGTTATGATTCATGTTTTATGAACTTCTAATATTTATTCCATGGTTCATGATTATGATTTTGATATGCATGTCATAATTTTTATAAGTCATGTTTATGTTCTTATACCCTTATTCTCATATTATGCTCATGAAATCATTTTTATCCCCCTTTTTTTCCCTTACTGAGCAGCTGAGCTCACCCTTTCTTCTATTTCATTACCTGGGTGTTAAGAAATTTTTTAATTAGGTTATTCCTAAGAGGATTACTATATGAGAAGAAATTTCTAGGATATTTTGAAGATATTTCCTAAAATAAGAAAAGTTTATATCTAATATCAAAAATTATAAACCTTTACAGTTTTGGTGTGGAGAGTATTGTTTTTCATATAAAAATATGAAATATCTATGTATGGAAATCTGAGGTCATTATAGTTATTATCATAATAGGGTTTAGAAAATATTTAGATCTTAGGGTTATAATAAATTTATGAAAACCCTGGGGATATGACTGAGTATATGATAAAATCCTAAAGTTTTGATAATGAGTATGAATGACTTAGGTTAAACTTAAGGTTTCATTTATTAAAAGTAATGATTCATTATTTTTACACCATATATAATGATTATGTGGGTTCCCACTAATATTATTGTTTCTCAAATTATACTTTTTTGGTTTTAGACAATGTATGGAACGAGGAGAATTTATATAAATGATGAATCTGATAGACAATGGAATGATATTCCATATGATAAAACAAATGAAATGCGAGACTGAATGAGAAACCATTTTATTATTACCAATCATAAATCTCATAATATGATCAATAATCTCAAATTTAGTGAGTCTCCTGACCCATATGATAAGATAAAGATGGGTTTTCATGGTGACCACAGATGAAAATAAGTTCAATTTTACTCATGTAAATCATATGGTAAGAGGCATCAAGGAGAATGTTTCAAAATAACTGGAAGATGATTTGAGTGTGAAAAATAAGGAAACTGAGAAAGTAATTTCAAAAGAAAAAATGAAAGGTTTGGTTGACACAATGGATTAAAATAATTGTATTCCTAAGCCATTATCAATAGATAAATGTTTTAAATGTGGAATGTACGGGCATTATGAAAATTGATTCCCTATGGGGAAAGGTCAAGACGAAAATAAAAAAGGTTGTTTGAGTAATGGTTATATTGTTAATGATGACGACACAATGAATTAAATATGATACAAAAGAACTGTTAAGAAAATAAAACTATAAATCCTGGTTAATGTTTTAGGAAGGTAGTGGAATGGATGATTGTTTATGTAATGGAATTCAATAATAATGTTGTATAAGTATTTTTATTGTATTATAGAATAATTAAACATCTAATTATTGGTCCTAAATATATTTTCCTTAAGGATTTGAAAGAATATTTTGAATTGTTCTGGTAACCATGAAAATTTATTGATGTAGTAAGTAAATATTTTTAGAGAACATGTGATTTAGAGAAATATAACCCTTAATATGTGTATGATGAGATAAAGATATAATTGATTATGATAAGATCAATGGGATAGTATTTATGAACATATAACTAATTAGTAATATGATGACAATGTGGTTTATAATGTCATGGATTGAGTTTATAGAATTTTTGGATTCATAATATGAAGAAAGAGTTAGTTTCTGAAAGCATGCATGTATTCACAAAGGTTTTATGGTCATTCAGGTTATTACCATGTTTCAAGATAATACATGATAATGATATTCAAATGTTTAGTGGGTGAAATTGAAGAGCTACATCAATTTTTGGGGGGATTAATGATAATTGGATTTGAAAATTTAGTACCCTTCTTTCAATTTTTTTTTAATTTTAATATTTTGAAATGATCTTAAGGGTAACCATATATGAAATTAATTATATTGAACATTGAATATTTCATAATATGATGATTTATATGTATTGGATAACATGGGATAACAATTTTTTATTATGATTAATAGTGATAGAAGGAATGAATTGTAATCCAATTATGAATCTTATGATCCACTAGATATTCAAGCATTATAATTTAAACATCATTTATCAGAGTAAGAGATGAAGTTGAAATTTATAAATGCACAATACAAGATTTAGATTCTACTTATGAAATGAAATCAAGTAATTATACCTTCTCAAATGATTTTGAAATAAAATTTTATCTTATTATCATCAAATCTAATGATATCAATGAAATTTTTCAATCCCATTTGTTCTATGGTTTTGTATTCATTATCCTTATTGTGATCATGCTCTAAATCAATATATACTAGTTCTTAGAGATTAGTTCTACCTTGAAAATACATCTTTCAAATTACCAAAAAAAGTTCCCTATGTGTAAACCTATTTATTTATAACTTCAAGTAGCCCTTATGTTTTCATATTTCCTTTTTAAGGGAAGTTTTATTATTCATTTGTATGATGTAGATTTATATGAATGAATTAACAAATGTTTATAATTTTATGATCTAGATAAAATTTTAATGGTAAATTAATTTTAATTGGGGTATAATGTAACACCCTGCTATATTTATAAAATAATTTTTTAAATAATTTTTTTTCTTTTATAGCATGAGTTTTGCGCAATAGCAATTTTAAACAAACAACGAAATATTATTAAAATATTATATATCCATTATAACATCTCCATTAAATTGGTCAGAATGAATTGTAATGAATAATTTATGAAATAAATATACAACTAAATATTAATCTATCGTTAAGTGCATATAAAATAATTACATAGTTTTCAGTGTAGTCAATTTATTCTTCCAAAATGCATTTCCTTCAAAAATAAGTTTTTCTTATTTTTACGAGTGAAGATTAATTTCTAGAAGTTTTCGACAATGTATTTGACAAAATTAAATTCATTTTTTAATAAAAAATTTATAAATTATCTCAAAATTATTTTTAAAAAATTATGTGAAAACATTTATCTCTCAAGGAATAGTGAAAAATGTTGTTTTTTATTTAAAATTTTATTTTATTTTAATGATTTTAAAAGTTAAAATTATGTTTTGGAATTGTTGTAAATTTTTATTAGTTCTTTTTGATATAAAATATTCCAATTATTTTTTAAGTGAATTTTATACTTTAATTTAGTATTAAAAAAAGTATATTTAAAATGTATTTTTTTCTAAAAAACTATTTTTCATTTCATTTTTTCAATTTTATTTTAAATAAAATTAATAAATTTCTATGTTATCAATTTTAAAAAATAAATTACATATTTTTAATTACTGGGTCCAAATTTAGTAAATATTTCATTTTTATTTTTAGTCAATATAAATAGTAACCTTAGTAAATTTTGTTTCCTCGATAAAGGGTAAAACAAGTTAATATGGATTAAAAATAAGTGATAAGGCCATAATCTTTCATCATATTTCTTATTGAATTAAGTAAATTAGACCCTTAAAACCTAATGTTCTAATTTTATTTTTTTAATGTACATTGTTCCATAAAAATTACTTATATATTATTTAAATCAAATAAATCCCAAAATGTCAATTTCATTGACTTCAATATATATTATTTGTCCACATGGAAGAAAGTAGGTTATTAACAAATATAAGTGTCCTTTTTTATCTTCATAAAATTTATTTCATGATATAAATTTATTTATAAATTTTAGATCTTTCATTATGAAATTATAACCTTTATAATATTTTATTTAAAGAGAAGTAAAAGATGTCATATTCATGTTTTAAATAAATATAACATTTTTAATATATTGTTATCTAGAATATAATTTCAACTATAAATATTCATCTAAAAAGATAAAATATTTATATAAATCATGTTAATATATTATAAATTTTTAATTATGAAATAATTACCTTAAATAATTACACTACGATGATGCAATAATTATTCAATTAATGAAAAAAATCAAATAAATGATATTAAAAAATATTAAACAAAACATGATTTGAATTTAGAAATGTAATAAAATAATTTTAGAGATTATTATTACATACTAGGGGTGTATTAAATGATTTTTTTAAGTTTTATTGTGGTCTTGATTTTCTTAAGGTCAAACTAATTACTAGTGTCCAATTAACACTATTGATATTTTATGAAAATAATATTTTAATAAATTATTTAAAAATAAATAAAAATGTTAAATAAGGAAAACTGAGATAATTTATGGTCAAACATATCATAAATTTTCTATTTATGGTCCAATTCAGACATTATAATTAAGAATTAGGACCCTATAATATCGAAATATTTTTTACCATAGTTAAAATTAAAATAGGTTAACTAAGGAATAATCATAATGATAAGGTTTAAAACTAAACAAAAACTTATAAAACGTATATTTTTTGTGGAATTACAATCATATCCCACCTTATATTCAAATACCTTTCCATTTGGAGTTATTTTGATTAATACTGAATTGATTATAAATTAATCTTTTGAGAAATTTTTAAAGTGTCCTTCACCTCTATTATAAAATGACACATCCTCTCTCACTTTATTTCACCACATTGAGTCTTATATCTCAATAACACTCTACCAAATTCTCTTAAAAACTTCCATATTCAACTTATAGTGGTTTATTTATTCCCAAAAGACCAACCCTAGATCGCTTTTGAGGATATCCAATTGAGATGTTTTGAAGAAGAGGTAATCACTTTAACTGATCACTTTCTTTTTATACTCTTCCTTATCACCTCTAAATTTATAATTTTTATAATAAAATAAGAACTTTAATATCCTAAATATCCATAAATTTTATTAAAATTATGAAAAACACCATTATATACACCCTTTTCATCAAATAATAAGTGAAAGTATCGCTTGAGCATAGGTACGACTTGTTGTCTCCACATATAGATACAATTAATTTTTAATCGCTATATTTTATGGCAGGTAATTATGATGGTTTTAATGTTAATATATGATATTTATGACATAATTTTATTTCTGTGATGATAATATTATATCTACCTTATCATCATTCTATCTTTTGAAAATAATAACGTCGCTCGTGCGTACATATGAACTATCATCTCCACGATGTGATGTTACTCATTTTTCAATTATATATCACATATATTGTAATAAGGATTATTTTTATAAACATATTTGATATATATGATATAATAATTTTTTTATAAAGGTTTATTATTGTTTAACTTTATTTTATTTCATTATATGATAAATGAAAACAACATTCATGTGTACGTATGGCCAACTGTCTCCAAGAATTGTGTAATTCATTTCTCAATATAAAATTTATATGAATGATTATAAATATCTATATAATTAATATTTATAATTTTTATATCTTATTAACATTATGTAAATTATGATACCAATATTAAGCTATAAGAACCAAGACATATGAAGTGAAACATGCTTGGAAAATGAAGCAGTTACCACCCAAAATAGTGATTTTAATAACAAATTATTAATAAAATTTTGATAAGTTGTTATAAATAAATAATACATGATATGATAGAAATATATTTATGGAATAAAATTATAATAAATCCATATTACTGTGGGACACATACCATAAACTACTTGTTTCTTTTAGGTGGTGTATATAATGACCATTAATTTATTTCATGATTCATATCTTGAAAATTATGGTATTTACATATACATATATGTTTCATGAGTCATATGATTCAACTGATTACAAAGTGGTATGGGTTTATATCACAACTTCATCAATAATTAGGATTTTATACATTTAAGTATCCACTAGGGAATATTTCTATTATGTGTCCATGTTTTCTAAAAATATTTTAATTTTTTTTACTATTATACTATAATTTTTTAAATTCATTTTTATACATGTTTTAATTTTTTTACTAATCATTTTGAAATGATTATTTTTATCATTTCCCAAACAAGGAACTTTATGACTTTTATGAAGAAAAAAATATTGATGGAATGTTTTTTTAACTTATAAAAAATGAGAATATTTTTTCATTTTCATGAAACCATAATTTATTTAATTTTATTTTAAAATATTTCAAGGTTATTTTCAAAGGATATTTTTTTCTGTTTAATTGTGTGTGTATTCAAAAAAATGTTTTCAAAATTTATAGGATATTTTCCTCAAGAATTATTCCAAGAGATATTTCAAAATAATTTTCTATATAAGATGAAATTATTTAATGTTACTTATGTTTGAATAGGGATAAGATCCAAGGATACCATCCTTAGTTTTTATCCGGATTTCTTATGTTTATGATGGCATGATGTTTATGAATTATCTTAGTATTCCATGGGTTATGAAATGATGAAATGTTTATGAAAACCATTTCTTTTCATGGGTTCTGATTTTATGAATAACTTATTTTATTGTGAAAAACATGTGTGGTCTATTATGTGATGGGTGGGACATGTATCTCCCTACAATGAATTTGGTAAATATTTATATCTCATGATATATATAGTGTAGGAATAGGGAGTAATCCTAGTTCAGTAATACTGGGATGGAACGAAAAGTGAAATCGGATCAATAATATAGGAGTGGAATGGTAATTGAACCTAGTTTAGTAATATAGGTCTGTAATGGGAGTGAACAGTGTTTAGTAATACATAGCTGTAATAAGGAGTGAACTTAGTTCAGTAAGGAATTTTTTCTCTATGATGATCTTGGTAGTGATCCTTGACTAATAAAGAAATGTTTTTTTATGCTTATGTGTATTCCACAATTCCTTGTCCTATGTTATGATCACATGGTTTATATTCTTTTATTCTATAAATATTCATGTTTTATGAACTTACAAGATTTGTTCCATGACTCATGATTATTATTTTTATATTTAAGGTACAATTTTTAAATTTTATGTTCATGTTCTTATACCCTAATCCTCATATAATGCATATGGAATCATTTATATCTCCCTTGTTTACACTTACTTATCATCTGAGCTCACAATTTATTATGTTTCCTTCCCCAGGTGATGAATAAAGTTTTAGGTAGGGTGTGACAAAGAGGAGTACTATGTTCGAAGATATTTGAGGGATATATTGAATATATTTTATAAAATAGGAAGAGTTTATATCTAATCTCCAAAACCTCCAAACCTTTACGGATCTAGCAGGGATAGTACTACAATTGATCAAGAAACATGTAATATTTATATATTAAAATCTTGGTTCATTATATATAAAGTATATAGAATTTGGTTATAGGGAACCAATTCCAAAAACTTCCCACATACAATAGATCCAACTACTAATATTATTCAGTCCTCTAGCTCTTACATGATACACATTCTTCTGATAATATAAGGCTTCAGTTAAGGGTATTACCATTTTCTCTTCCATGTAAACTTTACTCACCACAAATTCAACCCTTTGATAAAAAATCCTCTAGAGGTGATACTTCTAGACTATGTGATTTATCTATTGGTGTGACCTTAACTCCATTGTGGGAGCCATAACTATAGTATTATCATGATATAATGTGATAGGTTCTTCACTTATAATCACCATACCAACATCATGGAAAAAGTTACATATCCAAACATCTTTTTTTTATTCTTTATAAGCTTCTACATACTCATATTACCCCTAGAATTAGTTACGACTAACTCCTTTGAACTCTTACATCTCACAACTCCTCAATTGATACTGAAGACATATCATGAATATGAATTTATATCATTCCAGTTTATTTTAAATTTATCATCAATATAACCAATGATTACTAGCTCCTTTTCTTCTCCATACACTAATAAAATATCCTTAGTTCTTCTCAATTAATTAGGGATAACCTTAATGGATTACTAGTTTTGTTCACCTAGATAAGATTGACATCTTTCTATTATGATCAAGGAATAAGAAACATAAATCATAGTATATAACGTTGCATACATGAATTAACCTATCATAGAAGTTTATGGGATCTTACTCATTATGTATCTTTCTACTTGTGTAGGATGACAAACTTTATTGAAAATATGTATACCATGTAACAATAGATCCAATCCTATCTTGGATTGTTCCATAATAAACTTCCTTTATATATGGCCAGTGAATATATCATGGCTTAGTCCAATAATCCTATTGGATCAATCAAGAATTATCTTGATCCCAAAAATGTAGATTTCTTAACCTAATTATTTCATGGGTAATAAATTGTTTAACCAGTCCTTAACTGACTATATGAATAGTATTCCATTTCCAATAAGTAATATTTCATCAAAATATACTACTAATATAATGACTTTACTCTCAATTAACCACTTATAAACACATGGATCATGTTCTTTCTTAATAAAACAAAATTATTTAATATCTTCATAGAACTCAATGTTCCATTACTTGGATGCCTAATTCAATCCATAAATATATATCTACAATTTTCAAACCTTTCTGGCATTACCTGTTGTCACAAACCCATATGATTGTGTCATATATACATCTTCTTAAATATTCACATTGAGGAAGTATTTTTTTAAATCTATCTTTAAAATATAATATTCATGGAAATTTATTATATAAAGTATAATTTTTATGGATTGAATCATGGAAAATATAGAAAAAGATTCATTATAGTTAATGCATTGAATATGTTTAAACCCTTCATCCACTCATAATGAATTTTAGGTATTTATTTTACCTTTCATGTGAAGCTTTCTCATGAATACCCATATACACCCAAAATGATTTACATCAACCGGTGAATCTAATAGAACCCAAACCTATTTCAAATTCATGTAATCTATCTCAGAATACATGTCTTGTTTTTATCTTTTAGCTTCTGAGCTCTATACTACCTCTTTATAGGAGAGAGTTTCATTATTTTCAATCAATAATGAGTCACCATCTAAAGTGACTAGAAAACCAAATCTTTTTGGTTATCTTACATATGAGGTTCTCTTATGGTGTTTTTGTGTTTTAGGAAAAACTTATTCTATAGGGAATTTTGAAATCTATTCATATAACAACTCTTGTTTATCTTCAACATCTACTTCACTGAATTCAATCTTACTCCCACTATCCTTCTTGAGGATGTGCTCCCCCTCAATCAATATTACCTTTATTACAATAGTTACTTTATTATCTTAGAGTTTATATAGATAATAACCCTTGATTTCCTTAGAATATCTTACAGATATAAACTTTGTGCCTTAGAGTGCTAGTTTGTTTCCAAGAAAGTGGAATTAACAAACACATTATATCCCTAAACACATTTATGTGACATAAAATGTCTCTTTACACTATATAACTCAAAGGTAATAACCTTTTATTCTTTAGTTGGCACTTTGTTTAGTGTTTATATTATAGTTTGTAATGCTTATCCCCAAAAGTATAATGGAAGATCTACATGACTCAGCATTGACCTTAATATGTATAGAAATGTATGGTTCCTTAATTTACTAACACAATTCCATTATAGTGTATTAGGTGGATTGAGTTGAGATATAATCCCAAACTACGATAGAAATTCATTAAACTATTATTTATGATATTCACTAAATCAATCAAATAAAAACATTTTTACATTCCTAAAAATATTATTTTCTACTTCATTGTATAACTCTTTCAATTTCTCAAAGTTCTCATACTGATAACATATCAAGTAGAAATATTCATATTTACTCAATTCATTAGTAAAATTTTTGATATAATAATATCCAGATCTATTTTCTATTAGAAAAGGTCCATACACATCAGTGTTTTCCAATTATAGAATATTTTTTGATCTTTAACATTGTATATTTAATGGTGGTTTAGTCATTTTTTCTTGTAAACAATTATTACATATTTCAATTGGTATTATCTCACAAGAGACTAAATAAACATCATGGTAGATCTTTTTCAGACGTTTATCATTTATGTGAGATAAATGTGGATTCCACAGTTTAGTGTTATATAAGTCATGTAAACATGATTCATTATCTATTTTCAATACTATTTTTTATAATTTAATACCTAAAGTCTATTATTTAGTTGTTCCATACCATAAAAAATTCTTCCTTTATAAAAGATACATTCTTTATTTCCAAATTTAAAAATAAATCCATCATTTTCAATGAATGAATGGTGATTATTTTCATAGTGAAATTGGTCACAGAATAAAAATTCTAGAAATCGAAAACCATTCCATTTGGAAATATGATGTGTTGGTATCTTATAGTTAAAATTACAAGTCGTGCTCCATTGGCTTCTGGAAGATCCGCCAC
Source organism: Viscum album (assembly GCA_963277665.1). Lineage (NCBI taxonomy): Eukaryota > Viridiplantae > Streptophyta > Magnoliopsida > Santalales > Viscaceae > Viscum > Viscum album. Next base: position 717,698,455 of record OY728140.1, on the reverse strand, counting down.
TCCTACAGAAATATTTCTGAATCAACTTTGTTCGTATATATGGATATATATGTGAGAACCAAAAGATGTATCTAATACCTAATGTATATATATATATATAAATATTTTACTCAATAAAAAATTTACCTTTATCATCCCCTTACTTATGGGTACATTTATTACTTCAGTAACCCAACTTGATATATAAAAACATACTATATTCTTTCCCTTTGAATTCGTTTGATTCTTATTATTTTATGAAATTATGGTTCTTGATATCCTTATACTTGGAGTGATCCTTTAGTATATTTTTTTATTCTTCCTTTTCTTATTATTTATATGTACTAGAGGTCTTTCATGCCCTATGTCCTTGCCAAATTAGAAAACGAGTGTAAGATGTTCTGAAGGAGTCTACTTTCTATTTCTCATTTTGTAATTCACAATGAATGAGAGAAGGATTTATGAAGTAATTATGGTATGATATATGTGACCAAATCGTCAATGGTTTTAAATCCCAAGATTTATAATCACTCTATGTATCCAATCATATTGACTACATGAGGCCTAACTGGAACCAACTCTCCATGATTTCATGTGAACTATTTTTTGGAGACCTCATATATCTCTTGTCTCACCTTATCTTGATAAAGATCATAAAGTTAACACACGATTCTATACAAATCCATATCCTCATGTTTCTTTAGAAGCTCAATGGACATGTATGATAGCATGAAACATTGGATATTTTTTTGCATCATCCACATGATTCATATAGAGAGACAATTCTTCATCACTATCCTCTTGGTGGGTACTTTAGGAGTGTGGTTTTCTAACACATATAATTTAATTTCATAGTGTATAATAACATGAAAGAACCCTTTCCATTCTTGAAAATTATTGATAGTGATAATGTTATCCTTCTGAATTATGGATCATGGTGATATAGGTGAAGTCATGTTGGTTATTGTTTCTACAATTATGAAGAGGATAGTTTTAGTACTTTATCTAATTTATAAAATTAGATGATAAATATTAAATTTACTATATCTATCTATTTGATCTAAACATAATAAAACTGACCAAAAGTTTTGAAATATCTCATTGTGTGGATGTTCTAGTGGAAAGGAACTATATTACCTTTCTCATAACCCAAACTTTGTCCTGACAAATTATTTGAAATTTTTTTGATAGAAATACTTTTATAACTACATTAACTCATAGTTCCTTAATCTTTTTAGTGGACCCCCAATCCTAAAGTCCTGGATTTTTATTTCCTTAAAACTTACCTATCAATTACTACAATTTATGATTTTTTTTCATCCCTTAATATGAACTAAGTTATGTCGACCCAAAACTCGAGTTAGAATTCCCTGATAATTGAAAGTGCCACAACATTGGCTAGTCAATCACTTTAAATCATGGAATGATTTTAACTAAGTAGTGGAAGGATAAATAAAATTAATATATATAATTGATGGATTTTTATATTTGTGAATAAATTTTCCATTTTATCTTTATTACATAGTTTTTAATATTATGTGCATTTACTTAAGTGATTTACCATTTCTTATATAATGTTTACACATTATCTTTTTTAGTTTAGTTCCATATAGCATTTTAGTTAATTCATTAATTTATGTGATCATGAAAAAGAATCCATATTTAAATTAACCATACAACCTGATAGAAATAAAATAATATTATGTGGTATTATTATGAGATTTTACAAGTGGTTATTTTATTTATAGGATAATAAAATAACTCTTGACCTAGGGGAAACATCTTGAGCCATTATTTGGTTTGTGTTGAAGTTTTCCACTTATACACCCATGTACCTCTTGAATTAGATTCACCTAGGCACCAAAATTTAATATATCTCCTCTTGATTGGATTCTACATTTATTTCATAATATTTTACTCTCACATGGGTGAGGGGAACCAAAGGATTGGTTTGAGGATTTTACATAAAAGGAAACTATGGGAATGAAATCCATTGCATAATTAGAGGTGGGAACATGCACTGTAACACCCCAGGTAAATAAAGAATATGACATTTTTTATTTATCCCTATTTTTGAATAAAATTTTAATATTAATTTAAAGGTAACTCTATGCTCTATGGCTTACCCTATATGCAACAACGAGTTCCTTTGAAATCTTACGTTGCACTCTAACAATAAAATAATTTTATTTTAAATGGTAGTTTACACCTAGCCATTGTAATGACGGGAATGAACAGAACTAACTACAAAATGATTATATATCTTTGTCAAATATTTTTACTTTTTACAATAAATGTTAGAGGATTAATAATTCGAATGAATCCAATTTTAAGCGTAAACATTCTAATATTCTTTAAAAGGTTGATTAGCTGCCTTTTGATGGAGAACCTCTTTTAAATCCACTTTTTGACAATTTTATGTGATATATTTGACAAAATAAGATTCTTATTTAAAATCGAGACATCAAAATTTACTTGGTGTAAATTTTTGGTTTTTTTACGATAAAGTTCATTTTAATGAATAAGTGAAAAATGTTGTATTTTTATTCAAAACCTCTTTTTAATCTAATTTATTTATATTATTAGATCATATTTTTAATTGGTTTTAAAGTTCAATTAGAATATATTTTTACCATTTAATCCAATAGTGGTCACTGTAATTAATTTCAATTTGAAATTGGACTTAAACTAGTGTCAATCTTTTGATATATATTGTTTCATAAAAACACGCTATTTGTTCTGACAGCGGGAATTAATTATTAAATTAATTAATGTAACTTATATGTTTTGAATTTTTTAAAATAGACATCATTTTTGAATTTGGAATATCAAATATATCTTAGAGTTAATTTTTGGTATTTTTCTGAAAAACATCAATTTTTGATGAATAGTGAAACCACTAAGTGGTACTTAAAAAAACTGATTTTTCATTTAAATGAGATTTTACCACTTCTGTGTTTTGAATTTCAAAAATAAAACATACATGGTTTCCATTAGGAAGTAAAATGTGGTTCAATGGGGTTAAAATAAATTTTTTTGGTGAATAGTAACTTTTAAGTTTTTAATCGTGATTAGAGGTAATTAGTGTAATTTAAGTAAAAATAATGTTTTAATAATATGAAATGACCTTGAAACATGTCCTACACTTATTGGATGTGTCATGGACGACCCATACAGTCCATGGGTCAACTTGGTGACACCATAGATCTACTTTGGTAGGAAAATGACATTAATAACTTTTTATTTAATGTTAAAATAAAAATGTCACAAACATGAGTTATTTTACTAAGAAACTTTTTAAATGGGGTTATACAGGTCATATGTTTGACTATAAATATTCATTAGAAAGATAAAAATATTTCCTACATCATGATATTTTTTTTATAATTTTTAGACATTAAATAAATTATATTATTTATGACACCATGATGATGCAGTGATTACCTCATTATTTAACGATTTAAATAAAATGAAAAGATAATGTAATATCTAAGACCTAAACTTGTCAAAAACCTATTGGATGTGTGTATTTAGAACTATTATCACCTTATACTTGAAATATATAATTGTGGGACCTGTAAAATCCGAAAATCAGTTTATAATAATGTTACTTTTCAAGACTTTCCAAGAGTGCTCCTCCTCTCCTCTTATAAAAGGCCCCCAACTCTACCACCTTACCCACACCTCTCAAGACTTTGGATCATCCAATACTGGACCATTTGGTGTATCCACATCTATATATTACTCCTAGAAGCCTCACTTTGGGAAGAAGTCTTTCCAAGGAAGCCTTTGATCTCAAATCAAAAATATTTACCCGATTTAAAGGTAGTGTCTTCTCTTGTGTTATTATGTTTTATTTTGCTTCTCCAACCCCATAAACTATTTTTATTCCATTATTTTGTAACAACACCAGTATCGTCAATATACTAGGATGTTGTTGTGAGAAGGATTAGAGCCAAACCTACACAAACCTTCGTCTAATGGTTAAAGAACATACTATTTCTGTGGTTGGCGATTTTCTGCCTCACGAAACGATGATTGTTCAATATTCTTTTAACACCTTTAAAGGTGGCCATTATGATGTCACTATATTTTATAAATGATATATATGGTATTTATGTTTACTATGTTATTCTGTATTTTATATTTAAAACATACCTTTATTCTTTTCATGTCGTGCAAATGCGACAATTTCATATGAAGAAGTGTGGACGACCGCCCCCTCAAGTGATGTGACTTGTTCATGCAATACATGGAATGTATAAAGAATGAAATTAATGAACATATGTGACCTATATAACATATATATTATACTTTAATTATAATATATATATATTTATCATTTATTTTTAATTCCATTAATATGACAAAAAAATGAAAGTAGCGTTCATGCGTACGTACGGCCTACCGTCTCCATGAACGGTGCTTTTCATTTTTTTAGTATAAAATGAATATGTACAGGATATATATGATATTTTAATAATTAATAATATTATGTAAATGATTTACTTATAACTACATGGGAAATCATTTTCAAACAAGTTCATTTTTTTACTCATGTACCAAACATCGGCAAAAACGTCTGATATGAACTAACATTATTAAAAAATTATTATAACATTATAATATGTGATATGAACTGAAAAAAAATATTTAAAGGAGGTACTTAAGAAATTATAAATTGAACAAAGTTTATTATTCATGAATATAAAGAAATGAACAAGACAAGTCGGACTTGAGGTAAGGGAACCTACCCCTCTCTTTATTTTTAAGTATACTCTTTTATGTCATTCCTTTTAAGCCCATCTTTCTTATGATTGGGATGTTATTTTATATTAATCTTACTGTACGTTTTATGTTCGTATGATGAGAGACCCTATTTTCTCTCATCAATCCATTTTGGAAGTTTTGATTGGCGCCGTTAGGCTGCCGAATTTTTGTAAGAGATCCAACCTCTCTCTTTCTTTTTAAGTACTCTCCTTTATGTCACTTATTTTAAGCTCCTATTTGTTTTGTTTGGGGATGTTATTTTATATTACTCTTGTTTTAAATTTTATTTTAATATGATGAGAGACCCTATTTGATCTCATCAATCCATTTTTGGAAGTTTTAAGTGGCGTCGTTAGGCTGCCGAGTTTTCGTAAGGGATTTTTCTTCTCGCTTTTATTCCCGTGAGATTTATGCTACATTTGCCACCATTTCCATTGATTGGTATATGTACTGCCCATTATTCTACTCTTTGTTTAATATGCTTTCATTTATAATTATTTACACAAATTTTGTATTTTCCTTCTTTCAGGGGGTGTATGTTTCGAAAGATACCCAAGTCGGTAAGGGAACTTTTCACCCTCCCCTTTTTAAAAGACTTATTTTGTTGGGTCTTTTAATTTACATATTTTAATCTTGGGATATTTTCTTATATATCCTTATTGATGTAAATTTTATTTCCAAGTGATGAGATACCCTTTTATCTCTCATCAACTCATTTTCTAAAGTTTGAAGTGACGTCGTTAGGCTGTCGAATTTTTGCAAGGGAACTTCTTAACCCAATTTTGATTCTTTGGGATAAACTTGTACTCCTTGAATATGTCGTTCTATGAATATGTGTGAATGAAATATTATTGTTTTACACTTAATATCCACTTATATTTGGTGTATTTGTTTGTCACACATAATTATGTAATTGATTTATCCTTAATCCAAGGATACTGTCTTTGTAAGGGACTTCGTCTCAATCTTCTTTCATTTAGGAATATTTTGTTTTATACAAAACTTTATTTTATATGGTGTATAAACCCCTTTTACTTTTAGGTTTATTCAAAAGGAATCTTTTTTATACGAATTTTTTACTAAATGGAAAAAGGGAATGTTTTTATTTGTCGTACGTATGCGGCGACAATGACTTCTCCGCCGTCATGACCATTATTTGAGTTTTGGATTCCTCTACAAGCCATAACCTTTTTTAATGGAAAATAAATACCATGTTTTACTTTTCTTTTATTTTGGTATTGAAAATGGTTTTCATAATGTTTTTATTGTATCAATGTGTTGTATTGATATCTTGTGATTGAAATGTGGAAATGTTATGTTTCCTTTATGCATGTGATACGATTATGTTATGGTTCTTGGGAATTGTTATGAAGACAAGTGGTTCTGTGATAAACTAAGGGTGGGTGATCCCGATATAGCTCTCCAATGCATTGGGTAACGCGAAAGAGATAAATGTTAAGGTTTCTATGAAGAGATTTAGGGAATATACTTTGATGGGTATTCCAAACGTAACCAAGAGGGTTACTCCCTATGTAAGAATGTTATTAATGCCTCAAGTTACCTTTATGTCTTATGATTTCTATGATTTATTCATGATTTGATGAGGTATGTTAAAGTTATTATGTTTTATGAGTAAAGTACGATTTCATACATGGACTAATGTTTTCATTTCGTACTTTTATATCCCTTACTTAGCTTTTTATGCTCATCCCATGTTTTTGAAATGTTTTTCACAGGTCAAGGGAAAGGTACATGATGTGATGATAGGGTCAAGGAAGTGTCATGAAAGAATCCATGTTTTCTTTTAAATATGTTTCCGTCGATGGGAAAAAATGAATACTATCTTTTATGTAACCACTTTGTTTAAATGTGGAATGTAATGCATGTTTTATGATCTAATTCTCTAAAACTCGATACATGAAAAGATCCTCAATGTGTAATCTTGTAATAACTCAAGATTAAGTAATGTTTAAGGTCGGGTCCTCATAGTTGGTATCAGAGTTCGGTTTAGACAACTTTAGGGATTAGGAGTTTTTGATAGACACATGGTTAGTCCCTATATCTATTATTTCAGTTAAATACTTGTTTTTTAACTTTTTTTCAGGTCAAGTAAAGTCAATTTCAAATGGAAGGAGTAGGATCTCAAATGACATTCTTATCTCTTCCTGATGGCATGCTTGCAATAATTATTGCAAAGTCATGTTCGGATGATTGTAAAACTTTTTCTAGCATACAACTCACTAGAAAGCAATTGTTTGAGATATCAAACACCTCCACTATACCTCGTTATCATCATGGATCATGGGTTGTATTTAGGCAAATACTATTTTCACAATATTCTCATATTTTCAAGAAAGGTAAATATTTTCAATGTATTTTCAATTTTTTTACCTTATCACAAGAATTTGAAGAATATTATGATTTTAACAATGGTGCTGAGGAAGGAGACCCTTGCGCAACCTATATATATTTTCTTTTAAAATATATTCTCTTAGAACATACTTATGGTATTTTAAAAGGACCAATAATATAAAGTTTCAACTCAAATTTTGTCTGACTGTTTTATAGAAATCATGTTTTATCAGGTGTTTTGGGATTATATGTCATACATGATTATTTTCCACAACTGTTTTTCTGTGAACACCCATATGACCCATGTTGTACAAGGTGTATTTGGATGGAGGAAGAAAATTATTTTGAAGGATCTATAAATCATTTTTGTAATGCATGTGACTTCTACCTACGTGAACAAGATGACGATGAAACCGAGTGGACGCCATGATCAAGGTATGTTGTTATTCATTTTCGGAATCGTTTTATTTTATGGTGGTGAAATAAGACTTCAAGAATTAATAAGTTGAGATCGTAATGAATTTGGATAAAAATGAGAGGTATAAGGAAACTATTGAGGTTAAAATATGTTAGGGTTATTTTTGGAGTTTTATAAAAAGGACAACATGCAGTCCGTGTGACAACCCTTTGTGTCGAACAAAGCTGCGGGAATCGAACCCAAAACCAAAGTGCGACTGTTATTTATCGCATACAATTGGACTACATGAAGTCCCTGGTTAGTATGAATTATTATTTTTAGTTAGATGATTTTATAAATTAAGAGTAATTTGATTTTGGGTTATCTATAAAAATTATTAACTTATCATGGAGGATATGTGATTAGGTTAATTACTTTTCAATATGAGACTTTTAGAGAAACTGATGTTATTTTGAGATAAGTGTTGATTTGTACCTTGGAAGACTATGTGACTAAATCCTTCAAATATTTCGGTTTCAATCTTAGTTTGGCTTACTTTGAAGAGTTTTATGGACAAAATGTTTATCGAATGGTCCTCATTGAACTTTGGGTTTTGTTGGACAAATTTTGGAGATTAAGAATAGATTTTCTTTTTATAAAGTGTTATCCTTTTATGGATTATCTGATCATGTTCTAAAAATTTTGGTTTTGGTAAGGGTCTAAATACATGGGAAACATATAGTTCTCTTTTGTGGATTAGGTGATTCTCAAGAAGTTGATTATAGTACTCTTAATGCGAACAAGTCTTCCAAAATACTCATCATTTGGGGAAAGTATGAGTTTGTGTAAGAAATATAGTAAAAGTTGAAAGTCAACATGACAAGTAAGTATGTTTCCTTAAGATAAAAAATAAATACCTCAATGAAAAGTAACTTAAAACAGAAATATTGTCTATTAAATTTTCCTATTGGGGAATCGAATACCGTTTAACCAGCCACAAGTTTGTGATTTTCTTGTCATTAACTTTCTTCTAAACATGTTTTCTATCACTCTCCCTCAGAACATGACCCTTTTTTTTCTTCCATATCCATGTTTTCCTACATGGAATCCTAGTATGGGTTAACTAGGGTGACCTCTGTACTTCTCTTTCTTTCTTTTAAGGTGATTGTTTTACCGACTCTTGTTCCGATGTGGGACTTTCAATGATTTTTCTGAGCCCAATTTTAAAATTGCGAGAACGCAATTCCCAAAAGGGGGGAAGGATGTAACACCCCAGGTAAATAAAGAATATGACATTTTTATATGTATCCCTATTTGTGAATAAAATGTTAATATTAATTTAAATGGAACGCTATGCTCGTTGGCTTACCCTATACGCAACAACGAGTTCCTTAGAAATCTTACGTTGCACTCTAATAATAAAATAATTTTATTTGAAATCGTAGTTAACACCTAGCCATTGTAATGAAGGGAATGAATAGAACTAACAAGAAAATTATTATATATGTTTCTCAAATATTTTTACTTTTTACAATAAATGTTAGAGGATTAAAAATGCGAATGAATCCAATTTTAAGCATAAACATTCTAATATTCTTTAAAAGGTCGATTAACCGCCTTTTGATGGAGAACCTCTTTTAAATACACTTTTTGAAAATTTTATGTGATATATTTTAAAAAATAAAATTCTTCTTTAAAATCGGGACATCAAAATTTACTTTGTGTAAATTTTTGGTATTTTTACGATAAAGTTCATTTTAATGAATACGTTAAAAATGTTGTATTTTTATTCAAAACCTTTTATTAATATAATTTATTTATATTATTAGATAATCTTTTGAATTGGTCTTAAAGTGAAATTAGAATATATTTTTACCATTTAATCCAATAGTTTTCATTGGAATTAATTTCACTTTGAAATTGGACTTAAACAAGTGTCAATCTTTTGATATATATTGTTTCATAAAAACACGCTATTTGTTCTGACAGCGGGAATTAATTATTAAATTAATTAATTTAACATATATGTTTTTAATTTTTTAAAATTGACATCATTTTTGAATTTGTAATATCAAATATATCTTTTGGTGAATTTTCGGTATTTTTCTGAAAAACATCAATTTTTGATGAATAGTGAAACCACTAAGTGGTACTTAAAAACACTGATTTTTTGTTTAAATGAAATTTTACCACCTCTGTGTTTTGAAATCCAAAAATTTGACATACATGGTTTCCATTAAGAAGTAAAATTTTGTTCAATGGGATTAAAATAATTTTTTTTGGTGAATAGTAACTTTTAAGTTTTTAATCGCGATTAGAGGTAATTAGTGTAATTTAAGGTAAAAATAATGTTTTAATAATATGAAATGACCTTGACACATGTCCTCCCATTATTGGATGCATCATGGTCGACCATGACAGTCCATGGGTCAACTTGGGGACCCCATAGATCCACTTTGGAAGGAAAATGACATTAATAACTTTTTATTTAATGTTAAAAAAATGTAACAAACATGAGTTGTTTTACTAAAACAATTTTTAAATGGGGTTATACAGGTCATAGTTTTGACTATAAATATTCATTATAAATCTAAAAAGATTTTATACATCATAATATTTTTATTATAATTTTTAGACATTAAATAAATTATATTATTTATGACACCATGATGATGCAGTGATTACCTCATTATTTAACGATTTAAATAAAATGAAAAGATAATGTAAAATCTACAACCTAAAATTGTAAAATACCTATTGGATGTGTGGATTTATAACTATTATCACTGTATCCTCAAACTATATAATTTTGGGTCCTTTAAAATCCGAAAAGCATTTTATAATAATGTTACTTTTCAAGACTTTCCAAAAGTGCCCCTCCTCTCCTCTTATAAAAGTCCCCCACCTATACCACATTACCCACAACTCTCAAGCCTTTGTCTCGGCCAACACCTTCCCATTTTCTCTCTCCACATCCCTCTCTTACTCATAGAAGCCTCACTTTGGGTAGTAGTCTTTCCAAGGAAGCCTTTGAGCTCAAATCAAAAAGAGTTACCCGATTTAAAGGTTGTGTCTTCTCTTGTGTTCTTATGTTTTATTTTGCTTCTCCAACCCCCTAAAATATTTTTATTCCTTTATTTTGTAACAAAAAAATTATATTAAATATACTATTATGTTGTTATGAGAATTATTAGAGCTACACCTACACACACCTTCGTCTAATGGTTAAATACCATATTGTTTCTGTGGTTGGCGATTTTCTGCCTCACGAAACGATGATTGGTCAATATTCTTTTAACACCTTTAAAGGTGGACATTATGATGTCACTGTATTTTATATATGATATATATGGTATTTATTTTTACTATATGCTTCTGTATTTTATATTTAAAACATAACTTTATTCTTTTCATGTTGCGCAAATGCGATAATTTCATATGAGGAAGTGTGGACTACCGCCCCCTCAAGTGATGTGACTCGTTCATGCAATACATGGAATGTATAAAGAATAAAATTAATGAACATATGTGACCTATATAACATATATATTATACTGGAATTATAATATATATATATATCATTTATTTTTAATTCCATTAATATGAAAAAAATGAAACTAGCGTTCATGCGTACATACGGCCTACTGTCTCCATGAATGGTGCTTTTCATTTTTTAGTATAAAATGAATATTTACTGGATATATATTATATTTTAATCATTAATACTATTCTGTAAATGATTTACTTATAACTACATGGGAAATCATTTTCAAACAAGTTCATTTTTTTATTCATGTACCAAACATCGGCAAAAACGTCTGATATGAACTAAAATTATTAAACAATTATTATAACATTATAATATGTGATATGAAATGAATAATAATATTTAAAGGAGTTCCTTAAGAAATTATAAATTGACCAAAGTTTATTATTTAGTAATATAAAGAAACGAACAAGACAAGTCAGACTTGAGGTAAGGGAACCTACCCCTCTCTTTCTTTTTAAGTACACTCTTTTATGTCATTCCTTTTAAGCTCATCTTTCTTATGATTGGGATGTTATTTTATATTACTCTTACTGTAAGTTTTATGTTTATATGATTAGAGACCCTATTTTCTCTCATCAATCCATTTTGGAAGTTTTGATTGGCGCCGTTAGGCTGCCGAATTTTCGTAAGAGATCCAACCTCTCTCTTTCTTTTTAAGTACTCTCCTTTATGTCCCTTCTTCTAAGCTCCTATTTGTTTTGTTTGGGGATGTTATTTTATATTCCTCTTGCATTAAATTTTATTTTAATATGATCAAAGGCACTATTTGATCTCATCAATCCATTTTAGGAAGTTTTAAGTGGCGTCGTTAGGCTGTCGAGTTTTTGTAAGGGATTTTTCATCTCGCTTTTATTCCTGTGAGATTTATGCTACATTTTCCACCATTTCCTTTGAGTGGTATATGTAATTCCCATTATTCTACTCTTTTTTTAATATACTTTAGTTTATGAGTAATTACATCAATGTTGTATTGTCTTTATTTCATGGGGTGTATGTTTCGAAAGATACCCAAGTCGGTAAGGAAACTTTTCACCCTCCTCTTTTTAAAAGACTTATTTTGTTGGGTCTTTTAATTTACATATTGTAATGTTGTCATATGTTCTTATATATCATTATTGATGTAAATTTTATGTCCAAGTGATGAGATACCCTTTTTATCTCTCATCAACTCATTTTCTGATGTTTGAAGTGACGCCGTTAGGCTGTCGAATTTTTGCAAGGGAACTTCTTAACCCAATTTTGATTCTTTGGGGTAAACTTGAACTCCTTGAATATGTTGTTCTATGAATATTTTTAATGAACTATGATTGTTTTACACTTAATATCCACTTATATTTGGTGTATTCTTTTGTCACACATAATTATGTAATTGATTTATCCTTAATCCAAGGATATTGTCATTGTAAGGGACTTCGTCTCAATCTCCTTTCATTGAGGCATATTTTGTTTTATACACAACTTTATTTTATATAGTGTATAAACCCCTTTGACTTTTACATTTATTCAAAAGTAATATTTTTTATATGAATCGTTTACTAAAAGAAAAAAGGGAAAGTTTTTATTTTTCGTACATATGCGGCAACAATGACTCCTCTGCCGCCGTGACCATTATTTGAGTTTCAGCTTCCTCTACAAGCCATAACCATTTTTTAATGGAAAATAAATACCATGTTTTACTTTTATTTTATTTTGGTATTGAAAATGGTTTTCATAATGTTTTTATTATATCAATATGTTGTATTGATATCTTTTGATTGAAATGTGGAAATGTTATGTTTCCTTTATGCATGTGATACGATTATGGTATGGTTCTTGGGAATTATAATGAAGATGGGTGGTTCCATGATAAACTAAGGGCGGGTGAGCCCGATATAGCTCTCCAATGCATTGGGTAACGTGAAGGATTAAGGTTTCTCTAAAGAGATTTAGGGAATATACTGTGATGGGTATTCCAAACGTAACCAAGAGGGTTACTCCCGACGTAAGAATGTTATGAATGCCTCAAGTTACCTTTATGTCTTATGACTTATATGATTTATTCATGATTTGATGAGGTATTTGAAAGTGATTATGTTTTATGAGTAATGTATGATGTCATATGGACTAATGTTTTCATTTCGTACTTTTATATCCCTTACTGAGCTTTTTATGCTCATCCCAAGTTTTTGAAATGTTTTTCACAGGTCAAGGGAAAGGTACATGATGTGATGATAGTGTCAAAGAAGTGTCAATAAAGAATCCATGTTTTATTTTAAATATGTTTCCGCTGATGGAAAAAATGAGTACTATATTTTATGTAACCACTTTGTTTAAATTTGGTATGTAATGCATGTTTTATGATCTAATTCTCTAAAACTCTAAACCTGAAAATATCCTCAATGTGTAATCTTGTAATAACTCAAGATTAAGTAATGTTTAAGGTCGGGTCCTTATAGGCACTAACCACCAATTTAATTTAATAATAATAATAAATTAAAAGGAAACCAATCACATACAAATTTATGGTCAATTCTCCTGATCATCCAAATACTTGAAACAAATTACGCATTTAATAAGCCAAAATTCCATCCAAATCATTATTATTTAAGATAAATCATGATAAAATAAATTAATTATTTTCTTAAATTAATCAATTGTTTATCTTAATTATCAACCAAAACATATTGATATTATCATAAAGCATTATTTTAAACAAATTATACAATTTATTTAAAATATAATATGTATAAAAATATATACCTTTGGAGGCAACACTATGAGTACCCATTTGAGCTACCTGAAGTTTATGATGGCAATATACTATTTACTTATACAACATATAGATTACACACCTTATCAGGAAATCTCATGGTGTGTACTATCAAACATATGACACACTGACATATGTGATTTACATTGTGTGTTATGATTTTAATGCATGTAGAGTAATTGGTGTATTACGACTTATACATGATATATAGTTCTGAGTGTTTTGTAGAAATTAATTAGAAATTTAATATATATATATATATATATATATATATAACTAATCACATGGAATGTATGACCAAATAAATGACACACCAAATACATTTTTATAATGTTTAATCAATATAATTAATTAATTTTTAATTATATTTAAATGACTAATATTCAAGGAATGTACTTTCTAGCTACACATCAAGTATAGTTCTACACCGTCTATCCATGGAACACACTGAGGAACTGGGTTTTTTGGCCTACCATGAACATTTAATGGAGTAAATATCTTTTACTAAGGATGTACACCATGTTTTCTCTGAGTTATATGGTTTTAAATCACATGTTTTACACAATAAACACGTAGATCATATTTGAATAACTGGCTACACATCATGTATGAAAGTTAAAATCCATGTAGTCTAGCTAACTATGCACTAGAATGGAATGATGAACATGAGGTGTGTATTAATTAAATACCACATGAAATAAATACATGATGTTCTGAATTAATTAATGAGTCATCCTGATTCATTAAACACTGGTACGTGGCATGTACCTATACTCTACATATTGTGGATTCTTATACTATATGACCATAATCCATAGAATCTCCCGATGAGTTTTTAAAAATTTATTTATTTATAATTAATCAATTTTTTATCAAATAATTTTGAACGAAAAAGAATAAGAATAGATCTCGTGATTTGGATTTAAAGTGAGACTAAAACAAATTTTGAAAACTAGTGATAAATGTGTAAATAAATTCATGATATTTAAAAAATTATATATTATTATGTGACCCCTCTGATTCAAATTATAGGAATTGGGGAACAACAAAAGCATTGGTAGGGAATTCCCAACTCATTGTTTTTACATAATCTGTTATTATTCCAAGATGTAAACGATGTAGAATTTCATGAACAAAAAAATTAATTCAAGGATAATTTAATAAAACAATAAAATAATAAATATTTTGGATAATATTATAATTATTTATAATTAATTTAAGTTGTTAAATAATTTCCTTCTAACGAATTCTTTATTTTTATGATGAATCTGACAACATCTTAATGTCGTACTGTCATTTATCATTGGAATCAAGTGTCGATTCCCTATAGGGGTGATACTCCCTTATACCATGAACTTATAAGTGATTTTTTAGGAATATATGAGTGTTATAATGGAATATCCTAATTCATGAACCATTCATCTTTGATCACTATGAAAATCTATTCAAAGATGGACTTTCCTTATTCTCTCTAGAATATAAAGCGGTAGTGAAGGAGGGTCACCATCCATTTTTGAGATTGTTCTTAATGAGAATATCTACATGGATTAATAGTATTTTACAAATGTTTTTGTGAACAACCAAAAAAATATCTAGTGGTAGAGATGATAATAATATAATTGGGTTGAACGGGTTTGAAAGAAAATAATTGCACATGGGACCGTAATATTTTCTTATTCCCCGATTAACCATATATTCAAATATTATTATTATTATTATTATTAATGACATGTGAAAAAATAATAAATTAATTACATATTATTTCTTGAATAAACTATTTGATATTTAATTGAATGAAATTTAATATATTATTTCTCCTTAAACCAGTTAATCATGGTCTTCCATTCCCCCCACAATGATTACCAATCCTTGAATAATGACTATTTACTTAATAAATAGATATAACATCATTTTTCACTAATAAATAAATATATATTATATTTAAAAAATCGAAAATAAATCTTTATTAAATATTCTATTCATAGATATTCCCTAAAATAACTTGTGACTCAATATATACAATCAAGAAAAATTGAATAATTTTTAAAAAATTTATAGTAATAATATTTATTAAACATGTTAAATAATAATATTTAACTCCAGTTCTTGGATACACTTAGTGTGAAACCTCTAGGCCTCTTTCTCAATGGCATTGGGTGGTGCAGCTCAAAGTATAATGTTTGTATCTAGAAATATTCCAAGCCACCCACAGATAAATAAGTTAATTTTGTAATGACATAAAACCTTATACGGATGCTTTTTATATAATATAATCCCCTAATCAATATATCTCTAATAAACTGGGATGTATGATGATCTCATAAACCTTTATACTCAATGTTTTATTTATCTTTCTAAAAATGAACCTTACTGCAGAACACCATAGCTATAGATTTATTTAGGATGTTCCACTCCCACGATTTATCACATTATTCTTTAATCCAATAGCCCCTACAATGCACCCAATGTATCCTAATTCCACGAAAACATATATCGATATAATTTTCATCAATACATAAAATTACTTGACTAATAATATCCATTAATAGTAATTTTAATGTCTATGAATCAATACTTACATCCACAGATAAGAACATCCCATGACTTATATAAATGTGGATTTTCTACTAGCGGGTTTTGTTCTCAAAATTTCCTTCATTGGAAATTAACAAGGGAATACACCATGATAAATTGAATCAAATTTATATGAGTCTATGTATAATCCTTAAATATAGTATCCAAAATTCAGTGTCTTCATTATTATATTAGTATGTTATATAAGGGATCTCATCATACATGATTGATCTATTTATCAGACTTGAAGAAATCGATACATACATGATTCCCATATTACATTAAAAATATAAAATACAAAAAATAAGAAAAATTCTCACATCCTTGATATTTTTCATAATATCCATCTTTATATCCAAAGGAAAGGAAGAAAAATAAATGGTGGTCCAAAAATCTAAGTAAGTGTTATGTAAAATGGAATATATCATGATTAAATAAGGCATAATCAGTATAGAAAGGTAAATAACTAAAAAAATAACATTTATTCAATAACTTGATCTCCAAATTGAATTATTGATTAATATAAATGTATTAATCTCATAGATAATCATAAATGAATTCTCAATGAAGTAAATTATTAATATTGGATGTTATTATCCCAGACATCATGGTAAGTTTACCATCAAGTCCTTATGTTAAGACAGTTAAATTGATGGGTAGGAATATACCAAAAACACATTTAATAATTTTTTTCAATTTATTTGTCTTATGATACATTTTATGCATTGAGGTTCTATCAATAATTTATCCTCACTCAAAATTTCATGTTCAATGCATTCCTCATATATTGAAAGATAAATTTAATTCCTAAACAGTATGTCCTGTCAACAAATATCTATATTTAGTAAAGAATACATAATATTAATATTTCACCAGTCAATCAAATAAAAATAATAGAAAAACACTAAATATAGAAATAGAACATGATTTGGGTAATAATAATATACATCATACAAAGAATACAGATATTTAATATAAATTTAATGTTTAATTTTCATAATAAATTGAATTTTTTAAGAGAAATTTGATGAATAAAAAAATTAAAATTACATAAAGTAATTTCCTTAATTCATCAGAAATAATTTTTTATTAGAAAATAATGTCCTTTGGAGAGAAAAAAAGAAATAGAATAAAAAAATTTAAAATAAGTAAACATTAATGATATTTTAAGGACCTAGTTGGAGCAATGAACCACTGATA
The DNA here is from genome assembly GCA_963277665.1 of Viscum album. NCBI lineage: Eukaryota > Viridiplantae > Streptophyta > Magnoliopsida > Santalales > Viscaceae > Viscum > Viscum album. The sequence goes on along the minus strand of OY728140.1, from coordinate 717,680,884 downwards.
GGGGGTGAATCAGTGTTACCCCTTTATTCCTTTTGATGTTACCTTAAAATTGAGAACAAACTTTGTCTCCTGTTAAAGATATAATTCCCCATTGAGAAAACAAACAAGAACACATCCAAAGGAACACAACAATTTACAAGGTTCACTATTCAATAACAATAGCTACATACTTGGTATGGTTGGAAACAATCCAGCACCATACAATCCACTAAGAAAACAATCCTTGGATTACAATGAGTAGGATATACCCTTATACTCGTGAAACACTGTGAAACAATCACTCCAGTGCGTGTGCACCCTCTTAGTACAATAGGGAAAATTATATTTTCTTGTAACAACTTATGTTACCTGCACTTCCTTTCAAATACACAAGTGTAAGAATGTTCAGCATAAATATTTACTTCCTTACCCAGAAGAAAGGCAAGGACTCCTTGGACTTAAGATAGATTAATTTCAGTCCGAACTTCCCATTCCGAATCTCCATTATGAATTCTTCACTCTGAATTTTCTTCTCCACTTTGAATCTTCAATTCAAGTCTTCCTTAGTCTGAGAAACTCAATACGGTGATAGCCAGTACTGATTCCCCATTCCAAATCTCCACTCTGAATTCTCTACTCCGAGTTCTTCACTCCCAATTTTCTTCTTCACTCCTAATTTTCTTCAATCTGAGAAACTCAAAATGGTGTCAACCAGTATCAAATTCTCATTTCGATTGAAACCTCAATGAAACTCCATCGGAAAAACACTTCTTTATCTCTCTAGATTATCGGATCTTCTCTCACTACTTTTTCATCACACTTTTACTTTGTACTCTGATCTTTTTTTATAGGTGCTCCAAAGTGTGCTTAGGCAGGAAACCAAAATATTTTCCTGCTCACTTAAATTCACCCAAATCTTAATTTCTCCTAAAATCTCAGAGTAATTAAGACTTTGTCAATGCTTCTAGAATCTTCTCGAATCTTCTTCCACTTCTCTTGATTTAGAACTTTGGCCTTTTTTGGATCCGGCCTTGTTACACAAGTTTCTCAGTATCACATTCTCGGATCCACCCTTCTTGAGTCTTCGACATCACTTTCTCGGATTCACTCTTCTTGATCTTCAGTATGACTTTCTCGAATCCATCCTTCTTGAGTCTTTGGAATCACTTCAATTCTTGGATCCATCTTTATTGAGTCTTTAGCATGACACCATTCCAATTCTCAATATGACTCTTCATCACTTCTCGGTATAGCTTTTCATTGATTACTCGGTATGACAAATTATTCATTCTCGGTATGACTCTGCTTTATTCAACGATACCGATGATTTTGAATCCTCGGTATGACTCCTCTAGATCTCATTATGGCTTCACCAGTTCTCTGTACGATATCCAGGTTCTCGGTACGACTTCTGGTTCTCGAAACGGTTCTTCCGGATTCTCGAAATAGCTTTTGGTTCTCGATATGACTTCTTCGATTCTCGGTATGACTTTAGGTTCTCAGAACAGTTCTTCCTGATTCTCAGTTTGGATTTTGGTTCTCGATATGACTTATTCGATACTCAGTATGACTTTAGGTTCTCGGAATGGCTCACCAGATTTTCGATATGACTTCTTGATCCAACTTTTTCTTGCATCGTGTGTACCTGCATATACTCACAAATTAGAGTTACAAAATAGAAAATCATCATCACAATTAGTTCCTTCACATTTCCTACCAACCATCTTTTCATAATTTTCAATTTCCTAGTTCCGATCTTCTCAATTTCTAGACTCCGAATTCCAGACTCCAAATTCTTCGAACACCAGGTTCCTAATGTTTAATATACTCGGTTCTGAATCTTCCAGCATCCAAATTCTTAGAAATTCAATGTGTCTTTCCTTTATGAAAAATTCATCAATATTAACAAAGAAAATCCGTGCAAACCATCTCTTCCTTTAGTTTGGTCCTAACAATCTCCCCCTTTGGATTTTGTTGTTAACCAAGTTTTTATAAATAAGAAAACTTTGAAACCTCAAGCAATGGATTACTTATCAATAATTCTAAGCCTACGTGAGCTAACTCATTGTAGGAAACAAGAATCATTGATAGTGAAACCATGTTGTCCATATGTAGTGAAAATAACATCTTCAACTTCATACATCCTGTAAAAAATTTCAAGTTCTTTCCTACAACCACTCTAACAAACAGTTATAATAGTTCACATACACAAACAATGCTGATTTCACAGCTTACCCACAACTCTCTCTTTGAACAATAGATTTATGATACAAAAAAATTCTCCCCCTTGACAAAACAATCCAAAGGTAAGAAGAGAGAGGGGATGGAACAACATACCTTATCCTTGAAGAGAAAGAGGTTGGACACCCATGTTTAACCTTAATCTTGAGAATGATTCCTTTGGCAAAGTTTTCGTGAAAATATCAGCAACTTGTTCAGTAGATGAAACATAATCAAGTTTAAGTTCATTATTTTCCACATGCTCTTTGATGAAATGATATTTGATGCCAATATTCTTTGAACGTTAATGTTGAACTGGATTCTTGGTAAGATTAATTGTCCTTTGATTATCACAGCCCAAGAGCAAGGGAAACTTCACTTCAACTAACAAATCTTCCAACTGTGTCTTCATCCAGATAAGTTGAGTAGCAGCCTGAGTAGCGGCAACATATTCAGCTTTAGTTGTACTAAGTGTCATAGAATTTTTCTTCTTCGAGTGCCATCCAACAAAACTTTTTCCCATAAAGAACACTCCACCAGATGTGGATCTTCTATTATCAACATTTCCTACCCAATCTTCATCTGAATAGAAAAACAAATCAATGTTATTTTATCCACTATACTTGATTCTAAATTCTGTTGTGCCTTTTATGTCTCTGAGAATTCTTTTTCCAGTAACAAGATTTGATTTTTTAGGAGCACTCTGGAATCTTGCACATAAGGTAACAGCAAAAAGAATATCTGGTCTTGATGCAGTCAGGTATAACAAAATTCCAATCAGATTTTGATATTCTTTCTGATCAACTTCTTTTCCTTCATTATTTTTTCTTAGCTTTGTTCCCACTGAAATAGGAGTTGATACAAGTTTTTATTTTTCCATCCCAAACTTCTTAAGAATTTCCTTAGAATACTTTTCTTGCGAGAGAAAAATGAATTCTTTCTGTTGCAAAATTTGTAACCCAAGAAAGTATCTCATTTCACCCAACATGGACATCTCAAAGACATTCTTCATTTCTTCGGCAAACCTTTCACAGTTTCTTTCATCATTCCCAGAAAAAAAAAATTCGTCAACATAGAAAATCACAATAAAAGAAAGATCTTGGATTTCCTTGATGTACAGATTGATGTCAAATCTTCCTTTCTTGAAGTTCATCTCTTTTAAGCAAGTGTCTGGTTTTGAATACCATGCTCTTGGAGCTTGCTTTAGCCCATACAAGGCTTTCTTCAACCTGCAGACATAAATTTCATTCTTCAAAACAACAAAGCCACATGGTTTCTCAATATAAACTTATTCCTTGATATCACCACTAAAAAATGCGGATTTAACATCCATTTGAAATATTTTGTAGCCTCTTTGTGCAACAATAGAAAGAAATATTCAGATAGTTACTAATCTGGCTACCGGTTTCTTCAAAGTCAATTCCTTCAATCTGAGAGTAACCTTTGCAAACCAATCTTTCTTTATTTCTAATAACTTCACCTTCTTCATTCAACATGTTCTGGAAGACCCATTTGGTGTTGATAATGTTCTTATTTTCAGTCTTGGGTATGAGTTCTCATGTGTCATTCTTTTCAATCTGATCCAATTCTTCATTCATGGCTTAAACCCATTCTGGATGCTCAAAGGCTTCTTTAACATCATTTGGTTCCACTTTGGAATACAAGGAAGTATGTGATATATAATTACTTGATCATCTTGTTTGAACCGTGTGACGTTGATCACCAATTATGATCTGAGCTTGCACTTGTTTCATCATCCTTAGATAAGTTTTTCATGTGCCTTCCTCATCACTTCATATGGCCGAATCTGATTCTTCATCTTAATTAGGAGTAAAATTCATTGCATCCTTATCAGAATCGTTAGCTTCATCTTCCTCGTCTTCCTTGTCTGTCTGGACATGCTTATCTTTCCCCGGATTTTCAATGACATTTACATCAACTGTATCCACCATTATTCATGTTTCTTTGTTAAATCATCTATAACCTCTTCCTTCGGGAGCATAACCAAGAAAAATTTCATCTTCTCCTTTCTGCTCAAATTTTCCACTACTTCCACCTTTCTTCTTTATGATGCATGGGCTCCCAAAAACTTTACAATTCTTCATACTTGGATTAATTCCATAGAAAAGTTCATATGGAGTCTTGTTTGATTGGGGCCTATAGAAACATCGATTTTGAATATAAACAGTTGTACTTGTATCTTGCCTCCAAAAGTAATGAGTAAGGCCATGTTCAAGTAACATGGTTCTTCTCATTTCCACCAAGCTTCTGTTCTTTATTTCAGTAAACCCATTTTTTTAGGTGTATATGGAGCACTGTATTCATAATGAATCCCATGATTCTCAAGATAGTCTTCAAATTCTTCACTTCTATACTCACCACTATTATCTGTTCTCAACTTCTTTACAGAGTACTCACATTCTTTCTCAGCTTTTCTTCTGAAGCTTTTAAACATTTTCATGGCATCTGACTTGTCTTTCATAAACATAACACATGTGATGCGGGTAAAATCATCAATTAAGGTGATGAAGTACTTTCCTCTGTTTGTTGATTGTTTTCTCATCGACCCACATATATCAGAATGTATTAGTTCAAGGGGTTGTTTTGAACAAATGTCAACCTTATTATGCACAACACTTATAATCTTTCCTTTCTGACAGGTAGTGAAACACCAATCTCTTCCTCATGGAAAATCTGGAATATCTCAAATAATGTCCCTTTGAGATAACTTGCTCATATTTCTCTGACACATGTGTCCAAGTCTTCTGTGCCACAACTGATTTTCTTCCACTATGCTCATGTAACAAGAGTTTTGTGTATTTCCAACCTGAATAAAGATTTCCTTTGGGTCGTTGGCCTCTTGTAACAATCTTCCCAACTTTTTCACTTTTCACAATAAATCCATCTTTCTTGAAGATAACTTTGTTACCCTCATCACACAATTATGATACACTCAGAAAGTTGTGCTTCATCCCATCAACATATAGAGTTTTCTTGGGCTTCAATTTTGATTTCCCAATGATGGTTGATCCAACACCATTGATTTTTAAAGATTCATCCTTGCCAAATTTCACTATTCCTTCTTTAAACTTCTTCACATTCTTTAGCAACTTCAAGTCTCCTGTCATATGTGAATAACACCCATTATCAAGTATCCAAGGTCGTTCATCCTTTGTAACCATTAGAGAAGTTTCAATAACAAGATATTTTTATTCTTTCACTTCTTTCTTCACCTTCGGCTTCTGAGAATTAATAAATTTTTTTGAGATGGTAACAACACAAGACATCCTTCTGCAAGATGTCTGGGTTGTTCACACCTTTCACAAATGGTCTCCAGAGGCTGAAACCTATTTTCTGTCTTTACTTCATTCTTCTCAAGATTCTTCAAGAAAACCTTCTCAGTCTTCTTCTTTTGAGGAGATTGACTCCCCCTCAATCTCTATCTTTCATAACTTGTGGGGTGGTGGTAATAATGTTGACTGAACTAACATATATTTGATGTATGACCAAATCCACCATAATACCAACAGTACCCATAGAAGGAGTACCTTCCTCTGATGCTTTTGTTCTGATACTTCTTTGTTACTCTTTCTTTATCCCCACCAACCATTATTTTGTTAGCAAGATTGCTCAGTTGGAGTTCTACCTTATCTGATTTATCTTGCTTTTCACCAGTGTTAGACATAGGTTTCCTTGAAACTTCAGAGTTCCCAGAAACGCTGGTCTTCGCCACATAAGTAACTTTCCCAGCTTTCTTCTTCACAGCAACCACTTTCTTCTTCTGTTGAATTTTCTCAGAATGTTCTTGTTGAGATCCTTCACCAACATCAGTAGTTGAGTTTTGAAAACAAATGTTTTTTGATTTAGCTTCTGAGACCTTCTTTTGAATGAGTTATAATTCTTCCTCTTTTACCTTCAGCTTAACTATCATGTGCTCATTTTGGTTTTTCTCATCTTCAAGAGAATTTTTCAAATCATCAAGTTCTTTCTCAAGTTCTTCTCTAACATTATCTTGATTGCACGTTGAGGAACATTAATCTTCCAACATTTTGTTAAGTTTCTCTACCCTTCTGATCTTCCTTAAACACTCCTTCAATTCTTCTTTCAGATGCATCTCAAGCTGAGTTTCTTCTTCTTCTGAGCTGCTGCTTCCGAAATCTTCATCATTCATTGTTGCAATGAAAATATTCTCAACACCATGCTCAACTGATTTTTCGGATTCAGAATCACTTTCTTCATCTTCTTCATTTATGGATTGAAGGCCTTTTCTCTTGTATTTGAAGAACTTCTTTTCTTACCCTGATTTTCCTTTACCACCCTGCTTCTTCCATTAATTTCTTGGATTTATATCTTCTTCATCACTGTCTTCTTCATTCTCCCTTAGAGGACAGTTAGCCACAAAGTGGCTAATGTCTCCACATTCAAAACACATCAAGGGAAGTTTTCCCTTATATTTACTTGTTCCAATTTTAACATTTTATGAAAAAAAGGATAAAATATCATTAAGATTTTTACATACCTCACTTTCAGAGTCTGAGTCACCACCATCTTCTTTAATCAAGATCTTCTTAAAATTTTCTTTCTTTATGGCCTTGAAAGATAATTCTCTATCAACCTTTGTCTTGGTCTTCATAGCCTTTTCCCTTCTCATCTCATAAGCAATGAGTGTGCTATGAAAATCATCAAAAGATAATTTTTTTGAGTCTCTGTCTTCTAATGAAGATACCTTCGCATCAAATTTATCAGGAAGAATCCTCAAGATCTTTTCCACTACAGTAGAGTCTTTCATCTCTTCACCAAGACATCTGATAGTACTAACAATATCATTTACCCTGGTGAAGAAATCCCCAATAGGTTCATGTTCTCCCATCTTCAAGTCTTCATACTTCATTCTCCAAATTTAAAGTTTTGCCTTCTTGACTTTTGTATTGCCTTCGTATGTGTTATTCAGTTTGTCCCATATAACTTTGGTTGTGGAAACTCCTTTACTCTTAAGAACTCACTTTCAGAGAGTGAAGACTATAGAATTCTTGGCTCTTCCATTATTCTCAAGAAACTTTTTGTCAACAGGTGTAAGTGGAACATTATCTTCAATGGGGGGAAAGCCAACTATTGCAGCTTCTAGAACTTCATAACTAATAGACATGAGATACGGTAGCATTCTATCCTTCCAAATGTGATAGTTCTTCTCATCGAATACAGGAATTCCTTTATTGTTCACACAATTCAGATTCCCCATCATCAAGGAAAACAAAGGAACCTCCCTCTGATACCACTTGTAAGGACCCAGTTGGAGAAATGAACCACTGAGAGGGGGTGAATCAGTGGTACTCCATTCTTCCTTTTAAAGTTCCCTTAAAATTGTGAACAACCTGTGTCTCCTGTTAAAGATATAATTCCCTGCTGAGAAAACAAATAAGCACACATCCAAAGGAACATAACAATTTACAAGGTTGACTATGCAATAATAATAGCTATGTCCTTGGTATGGTTGGAAACAATCCAACACCATACAATCCACTAAGAAAACAATCCTTGGATTACAACAAGTAGGATATACCCTTACACTCGTGAAACACTGTGAAAATATCACTCCAGTGCAGGTGCACCCTCTTAGCAAAATAGGGAAAATTCTCTTTTCTTGTAAAAACTTATGTTACCTGCACTTCCTTTCAAATACACAAGTGTAAGCAAGTTCAGCACAAATCTTCACTTCTTTACCCAAAAGAAAGGCAAGGACTCCATGGAATTAAGATAGATCAATTACAGTCCGAACTTCCCATTCCGAATCTCCATTCCGAATTCTTCACTCCGAATTTTCTTCTCCACTCTGAATCTTTAATCCGAGTCTTCCTCAGACTGAGAAACTCAATACGGTGACAGCCAGTACTGATTCCCCATTCTGAATCTCCACTCCAAATTTTCTACTCTGAATTCGTCACTCTGAATTTTCTTCTTCACTCCTAATTTTCTTCAATCCGAGAAACTTAATACATTTTCAACCAGTATCAAATTCTCGTTTCGATTGAAACCTCAATGAAACTCTGTCGGCCAAACCCTTATTTATCTCTCTAGATTATCGGAGATTCTATCACTACTTTTTCATCACACTTTTTACTTTGTACTATGATCTCCTTTTATAGGTGCTTAAAAGTGTGCTTAGGCGGGAAACCAAAATATTTTCCTGCACACTTAAATTTACCCAAATCTTAATTTCTCCTAAAATATCAGAGTAATTAAGACTTTGTCAACGTGTCTAGAATCTTCTCGAATCTTCTTCCACTTCTCTTGATTTATAACTTTGTACTTTTCCAAATCCGACCTTGTTACACAAGTTTCTCATTATCACATTCTCGGATCCACCCATCTTGAGTCTTCGACATCAATTTCTCGAATTCACTCTTCTTGAATCTTCGGTATGACTTTCTCGGATCCATCCTTCTTGAGTCTTTGTCATCACTTTAATTCATGGATCCATCCTTCTTGAGTCTTTTGCATGAAACCATTTAAATTCTCGGTATGACTCTTCATCACTTCTCGGTATGTCTTTTCATTGCATCCTCGGTATGACAAATTCTTCATTCTCGATATGACTCTGCTTTATTCAACGATACCGAAGATTTTGAATTCTCGGTATGACACCTTTGGATCTCGGTATGGATTTACGATTTCTTGGTATGATATCCAGGTTCTCGGTACGACTTCTGGTTCTCGGAACAGTTCTTCCTGATTCTCGGAACGGCTTTTGGTTCTCGATATGACTTCTTCGATTCTCGGTACGACTTCAGGTTCTTGGAACGGTTCTTCCTAATTCTCGAAACAGCTTTTGGTTCTCGATATGACTTCTTCGATTCTTGGTACGACATCAGGTTCTCAAAAAGGCTCACCAAATTCTCGGTAAGACTTCTTGATCCAACTTTTTCTTGCATCGTGAATACTTACGTATACTCAAAAATTAGAGTTACAAAATAGCAAAGCATCGTCACAATTAGTGCCTTCACATCTCCTACCAGCCATCTTTTGAGAATTTGCAATTTCCCAGTTCTGAACTTCTCAATTTCTAGACTTCAAATTATTTGAACACCAGGTTCCGAAAGTTCAATATACTCAGTTCCAAATCTTCCAGCTTCCGAATTCTTAGAAATTCAAGGTGTCTTTCCTTTATGAAAACTTCCTCAAGATTAACAAAAGGCAATCCATGCAAAATATCCCTTTCTTCAGTTTGTTCCTAAAAGATATTTATTTGAAAAAACATTGAAATGTTGTATAAGTAGCTAAAATTATAAAATGGAAATGGTAGTGGGAAAGATTTTTAATTCCATATTTGTTAAAAATAAACCTTCCTTTGGACTTTTTGTAAAGAAAGAAGAAGATGAAACTTTAAGAAAGCATTAAAAATATTCTTTTAAAGCAATATAAAAAATAAATTTTAACTTAAAATATTATTAATAATTAATTTTTGAAAATAAAAAGTACATTTTTATAAAAATTTTAAAAAATAATTATACAGAAGAAATATATAATTGATCAAAAGAGAAATAGAATCAACTTTTGTTTTAAAAATTTTATTATGCTATTCAAGTTACAACGAGTGGAAAAGTTAGAAGAAAATATTTCAACTCTTGAATATCCAGAGGATAAGAAAATATATTTATTTTATGAAGGATATATAAGAATATTACTTTAATAAAAATTAGAATATTCCCAAAAAATGAGGTTTTAAAATAATTTTTTACCCAATTGTTGACATTTGAACTGTAACCCCTTCAAAGAGTAAACATGAATAGAAAAATTAATAATAACTAATAAATATATATTCATTTTAAATACATAAAAGGGTAATTATATAAAATACATAAAAATAAATAGGTTCATAATATCAAATAACCTCAATGGAGTGGGAATTGAGAAGAAATCTCATATATCAAGTTTGACTTGTTTCGTAAGTTCTTTTAAATCCATGTATAATAAATTTAGATTTATTTTACATACATAATAAAACAATATAAACATATATAATGTCATATATTATCCATTTATAAGTAATTATCACCCATTTTTTAACAATCATTTCTTACTATCATTATTTTGGGTGTCAACTACTTCGTTTTTCATGAGAATTTTGGTATTATAGTTTATGTCCTTATACATTGATTATGGTTCCACAGTCTCCAAAATGTTAATCATGATTTAAATATCATATATATTAATTATATATATATATATATATAAATGGTCATCCCATATAAGGTAGAGATAGAAAAATGAATTACAGCATTCATAGAGACGGTATGTCATGTGTACACATGAACGCTATTTTTACTTTTATATGGATAGAAAGAAATAAAGGTAAAGAATAATTCACTTTTATATTAAAAAATTTATATCATATTTATATATATTTGATATTAATTTAATATATACTTATTACCATTCATGTAAATCAGAAATAAAAAATGCATCACATCACTTCATGGAGGTCATAGTCCACACATATGCAAGAGGGAAATTATCATTTTCCATTGGATTTGAAGGTAAGAATTTATATATGATATTATAATTACATAAGAATAATTATTTAATAATTATCATATATACTCATTATTTCCATGTTTATAACCATCCAAGTAAAGTGGTGATGAAAAATGAATTACACCTCTACATAGAGATGGTAAGCTATATGTATGCACGAGAAATGTTTTCACTTTCTATATGATGGAAAAGAGATGTAAAATGGTTTTATAATAATCATAATAACATTTTAGTATATTATTATACTATATTTTTTATTTTATTATTGTTAAAATATATTTAGAGTAAGTATAAGAATAAATAAACATACAATATTAAGTAAATATAATTATCTCTTCTTCGGTAAGATTCCTTTAGATCTAGTCTTGAGGACACCTATAATGGTATTTTAAGAAGAATAAAACTATTATTAGTATAAGGGAAGTTTATAAAATAATTGATCAGGTTTTGGTCAATCTATATGGTCAAATTGGTGTAAATAAAAGAGATAAGTGATATCCTTTTATAAGTGATGGGAGGGGCACTTTTGGAAATTTATGAAATATTAAAATATAATATGTATCTAACTCAAGTAAAATGGTTCGAAAATGTAATATAGTTAAATATAAGGATTTTATGGTCCTAATATAACAATATAATCAAATTTATATAGTTTTATATATCCTTTCAAACCTAATCTTTTTTATTAGCCCCTCTGTTAATAATTTTTGACATAACCATGGTAAAAACAATATTAAAGGATAATAATTTTAATTATAAGGTGAAAATTGGATCATAAATAGACAAGGTATGAAATTGTCAACCATATCTTATCCCCTTGTACTTTTTAAATATTTTATGATGTTTACATAATTTCATAAAATATTAGTTTCAAAAACTATCATTAAAGTCATTTTTGACGCTATTCATTTAATTTGGAATTAAATACACAAATAAATAGATCTAATTGAAATAAAATCCTTTAACACATTCATAATATGATATATCCATATATAATTTTTTTGGAAAATAATAATTCATCAAAATTGTATAATTTTTAATATTTTTAAAATAATTTGTTTTATTTTTCTATTAATTGAATAAATATTATGTCGGCATTGCATAAGATTTAAGATAATTATTAAATCACTAAAAATAAAAATTAAATTATCATAATTAAAATTTAAGTCATGTTTCAAATTAACATTTAAAATCAAACATAAACTCTTTTTATCCTTATGGTAAAATATTAAATATATTAAATTCAAAAGTGTGACTCCAGTTATGATGGATTGATTAATTTTGGTATGGGTAATGGTTGTAATATCCCCTTAGAATTATGTCTCTCAATGTTAACTTACTGACACACCCGGAATCAAAATACATACTCAGAAATATCTATTTTCATGTTATCCCACCATAAATATTCTTTCAGATATTGATACATCTTTTTATTTCTTGGATTAATAGAGAATAATGAACTATAAGATTCATCTTATATATATTTCTTCAACTCTAGTATCAGTGGGACATGTACTTGGTTCCTAAACCTTATCATTGCAGCATGATCATGGTTGAAGTTAGGAACATCCTACACCTTCTTTTATAATTCCATTTATTTCTTATGTTCCTTATTAATCCTCTAATAGATGTATAGTTGAACATTAATCTAAGAAAGATAATATTTCTCCCCTTTCATCAGGATTTCAAGATCTGACTTCTGAAAATCCATAAATATTAGATCTCTTTTAGTCCTAATCAAGTAAGAACTACCATGATATTTCCGACTCAGGGCATCAACAACCTTTTTTCCTTCCCAGGGTGGAAATGAATTTTTTATTTGTAATATTTGATCAAATCCAACCATATTATCTAGTTTATATTAAATTATTTAAATTTAAATATATACATCAATATTTTATGATCATTATATATATCACACCTTTCACTAAATAGACAGTACCTTCGTATCTTCAATTCAAAAATTAGAAATTCCAACTCCAAATAATTATTTGAGTAATTATTATCATGAATTTTCAATTAGAGGGAGGCATAATATATCATTATATCATTCAACATGGGGGAGAATCTCAATCCCTTCTTTGATACACATATATTTATCAAAAACCCTTATCTAATATAGGGTAGTGTAATCATAGGTGCATTGAATAACCTTCACTTTAGTTCTTTGAAATTCTCCTCACATTTATTTATCTATAAGAACTTAACCGCCTTCCAAGACAACATATTGAGTATAGTAGATAGTTGTGAGAAGTATATCCCAATGCATAAGTAGAATCCATATAACCTAAGAAAACTATGGATCTCAGTTTCCAAGGTTGGTATAGTTTATTTCTCAATATAATTATTCGTTTAAGGATCCATCGATATACCCTCACTTGAGATTATATGACCCAAGAATAAAACTTTCTGATTCCAAGATTTACACTTGGTAAATTTTTTATACAACTTATACTTTATTTGAATATTCATCACAATACTAAAATGTTCTTCATGATCTTCCTTTCTCTTTGAATATATGAAAATATCATCTATAAAAGCTGCCAAGAATTGATCAAGGTAATATCTAAAGACTATATTCATTAATTCTATGAATATAACAAGATAATTGGTAAGTCCAAAGGAAATTACATTAAATTCCTAATGACCATACCTCATATAGAAGATCTTATTGGGTATATTCTTCTTCTTTATCCTTAGCTGATGTTCTCTAGATTGAAGATCGATCTTGAAAAAATATTTAAATCCTCATAATTAATTAAAAAGAACATTGATATGGGGTAGAGGATACATGTTCATAATATATATTTTGAAGTATCATATAATCAATTTAAAGACACATTGTTCCATCTTTCTTCCTAAAAAAGTATAGGTGCACCCCGTGATAAAGCATGAGGATGAAAGGATACCTTATCAAGATTCTCCTATAGATCCTTCATAAAATATTTCAACTCAATTAGGACTATTCTGTATGATTTATTTGAAATAGGTGTAGCACTAGGTATTATTTCTAGTGAAAAATCAATTTCATTATTCATGGAAAGACTATGAAACTCTTCTAGATAGACATAATCAAACACTCATGAAATTGGAATATCTTAAATATTGAATTTATCTCCAACCATATGAGGTAAATTTTCCTCATGAACAGGATGTAAAACTAATATGATGGAAGTAATTTCTATTAGGAGTTCAGGTTCATCCTCATAGTGAAAAAGTCTCTTATGTTGATATTTAATATCTAATGTAACTTCTGAAATAAAAGAATATATTTTTTTGGGACTTAATCCATTGTCCATATTCCAATGTGTTGGTGTTTACATTAAAATATAGTGGCTTCTATCATATGAAGAAATCCAACTTAATTGAATCACATAGTGGAAAAACAAGTTACTCTATATGGGAAAGTTTATTCATCATTACTTGAGTCAGCTACCCGAATACGACCATGATCTACTCAGTTCCAACATTAGTAGTATTAAATTTCTCAACAGTTCAATACCTATATTAACTATGGATTTGATTCTCTTTATTCTTTTAGGATCCATCACTAAATAGTTTCATGTACTAAGTTAGCTCATAATCATCATAAATATTGAGACATAAAACAGAAATCCCTCTAATAGTAAATTTTTTCAAATACTATAAGGGATTATTATCATTATCATGTTAGCTCTGTTTATTTATAATCTAGTTCCAAAGGTTTCTAATAAACATTTTATGATTACAACTATATAAAACCCAACTCAATTAACCCAGATTTGGTGTATTCATTATTACGCTGGTATAAGATATAAGAGATCTCACCGCCAAGGATTGATACATTTAGTAACCATAAGGAATGAGATACATTTATGATTCCCAGATTAAAATAAAAATATTAAATACATAGAATAAGAAACATTGTCACATCCTTGATATTATTCCTTATATACATATTTATATAAAAGGGAAAAGAAAAAAAAATAAAGGGTAAGTTGAGATGCTTAGTAAGGGTTACGTACAACAGAATATATCTTGAGAAAGTAAGGAATAATTAATATGGAAAGGTAAATAATTGAAAACTACATTCTATTTAATCAATAACTTGATCATGAAATTTTATCCAAGGATAACATAAATTTATTAATATCATGGATAATAATAAATAAATTCTCAAAGAAGGAAATGATTAATATTGTATGTTATGACCTCATACATCAGATATATTTACCATAAAGGCTTTTTTCCTAGAACATTTAATCAATGGGTAGGTTTATACCAAAAAACCCATATAATTATTTTGGATAACTAATTTGTCACATGAGAACTGTCAATGCATCGAGGGGATATCTATAACAGGACTTCGCTCGTCACTGTATACCCAATTCATTATTCATATATTTAATGATAAATTTAATTAATAAAAAATATGTATTATCAATAAATATCCATTTTTAGCAAAGAATACAGAATATTAAGATTTTCCCATTTAATCAAATAATTTTTATAGTAAAATACTTTATGTAGAAATGGTATATAATTTAGGTAATAATCATATCCATAATACAAAGAATGTGGTTATTTAAGAGAAATTTAATATCCAATGATCATAGTAATGTGAACATTAAATGAGAAAATCAATGACCACAAAATTAATAAGAGATAAAATATGTGCATCAATTCATTCTAAATATAGATGTTATAAGAAAATCATGTCCTCTGGATAATTAATAGAAATGAAAGAGAAAAAAATAAATAAGTTTCCGTTAAATATTTTATTTTTAAACCAATTGAAAACTTTTATAAGAATAAAAATATCATTAACTTGTTATAGTGGGGGGAAATTCCATTAATTACATTTACATTAAAAACTGACATTCCTTTTCAATTGTTTATCATGGAAGCTGAAGATGACCCTTTTAGAAAGAATTATAAAGATTACATTAAAACCATGTAAAAAATATAGGGTAACTTAAAATATCTTTAATAAATTATTTTTGAAAATAAAAAGGAATTGTGTTATATAATTTTTAAAAATATCGATATATAAGAAAAATATACCCGATCAAAAGAGAAAAAATATAAAATTTTATTTTAAACATTTATTTTTATCATTCAAATTCCAATGAGAGTAAAAGTTGGATTAAAATATTGAAAATCCTTAAATAAAATAAGGATTATAAAATATATAAAATTCATGAATGATATATTATAATATTTTTTAATGAAAATAAGATAAATCCCAAAAAAATGAGATTGTAAAAAAAATTCTTTCCACTTTGGTAACTTTAAAACTGAAATACATTAAAATAATAAAATTTAATTAAAACATTAATAATCATTAATAAATATATATTTATTTTAAATAAATAAAATTCAAATTATATATAGAACATAAAAATTAATAAGTTCATAATAACACATATGTCTCAATGCAATGGAAATTGAGATGAAATATCTTACATCAAGTTTGAGTTATCTTGTAAGTTATTTTAACTTCCTTTGTAATAAATTTAGATTTATCATACATATATTATTGAACCATATATCTATATAATGTCATATATGATCCATTTGTAACATCTTATCCCCAATATATTATTAATCATTTATTATAATAATTATTTCATGTGTAACTACTTCATTTTTCCTGAGAATTATGGTCTGATATTTTCAGTATTTATAGTTTGATTATAGTTTTATAATCTAAATAATTTTAATAATGATTTAAATATCATATATATTCATTATATATATAGATATATTCATCTAATAAAATGTTCAGATAGAAAAATGAATTACACCATTCATGGAGACGGTATGTCGTACAAACACATAAACGTTGTTTTCACTTTTCGACGAACGGAACTAAATAAAGGCAAATAAAAATTCAAATTTGAAAGATAATTTTATATCTTTTATATCATGTATATTCATTAAATATATATTTATTACCATCCATGTAAATAATAAATGAAAAATGGATCATGTCACTTCGTTGGAGTGGTATTCCACACGTACACACAAGCGACGTTATCGTTTTCTAATGGAGTGGAAGGTAAGATGGTATATATGATATTATAGTTATGAAATAATAATTATTTAATAATTATAATATATTTTAATTAGTTTCATCTCTATATCCATCCAAGTAAATTGGGGATGAAAATTAATTACACCGCTACATAGAGGTGGTAAGTTGTTCGTACACATGAGTGATTTTTAGTTTTTCATAAGATAGAAAATATATGGAAAATGGAAGTCCAATAATAATAATAATGTATTATTGTATTTATTATACTTGATTTATTATTTTAGGATGGTTAGATCATATTTATATAAATTATAATAAGAAATAAAAATGAAAGAGCCCATAAAGACGACTGCCTCTTCTTCAGTGGGCTTCCTTTAGATACCTTCTTAGGGATCCTTGTAATGGTATTTTAAGAATAAAATAACCTATAATTAGTTTATATATAATTTTATAAGATAATTGGGTATGTTTGGGGTAATATATATGGCTCAATGTGTGGTAAAAAAAGAGATAAATGGTTTCCTTTTATAAGTGAGGGGAAGGTCACTGTTGGAAATTCATGAAATATTATAATATAATATGTGTTTAAATCATGTAAAATAGTTTTAAAAAGGAATATAATCTAATATAATGAGGTTATGGTCCTAATATAATCATAAAAAAAATTATACAGGTTTAGATATCATTTTAAACCATATCATTTTAATTAACCCCCTCTTTAACTATTTTTAACCTTAACCATAGTAAAAACTATCTCAATATTAAAGGGTTATAAATTTACCTATAAGGAAAATTGTGGATCATAAATGGATGAGTAATGTAATTTTTTACCATATTTTATCCCCATTATCATATTTAAATATTTTTATGATTTTAAATAATTTTATAAAATATTATTTTCATAAGATGTCATTAATGTCATTTTTGACATGATCCATTTAATTTGAAATTAAAGACACCAAGATAAATATGAAATTAAAATTTAATCCTTTAAAACATTCTTCTTATGATATATTCATCTATAAAAATATTTAAACAAAATAATTAATCTAATTTTTATTTATTTTAATATTTTTTAAATCATTTGTTTTATTTTACTATTAATTGAATAAATATCATTCCAGTATTGTGTAAGCATTTAAGATAACTATTCAATCACTAAAAATTAAAAAATAAATTAACATGATATAAAATTAATTAGTATTTCAAATGAACATTTAAAACCAAACATGACCTCTTGTTATCCTTGTTTAATATTATTAACATTATTAAAGTAAATATTATTACATTATGTTTTTGATCTTTTCTTAAAGAGGTAAAAAATGTCAATATCAAAGAAAAATGAAAAAAGTGAACTTATTTTAGATACTTGGATGTAAACAACCAAACTCCATTCATTAAATATGGATACAAGGAAATTTATAGTAAAATTGTAAAGCCTTATCCCAATGTTTTAACCTTATTTGACCAATTTTACCCTAAGGTGATAAATATCCACTAAGATTACTATTCATAATGAAAAAAAATTAAAGGGGAAAATTTACCAAATTTTAACCATCTGATTCCAAATATGAAGTCCATTTTATAAAATTTAATTCACTAAATTTGAATAAATTAATTTAAGATAAAAACACAATGAAAAATAATTTTTTTAGAAAAAATCATACTTATACCCAAATAAGCTATAATGAAGATTCAAATATAATTAATAAGATTATTTATTACTAAATGGGGATTATATTAATTTATTATTAAATTTAAATCCTTATATAACTTTTTCAATTAAAAGAAATGACATTTTTATAAAACAATTCCGTATTTTCACTATTCAATGAAAAATTAATCATTTCAGAAAAATCCAAAAAATTCATACTAAGATAATATTGACATGATAAATTAAAAATTTATATAATTTTAACATAATAATTTTTCAATAGGTTTTCATGATTCATTGGAACTCATTTTTAGGTGTAAAATAAGTTATCAATGAAATTTATTTAAAGAGAAATATGTCAAAAAAATATTTTGTTGTTACAGTCTCCACACCTCATAGATTATAAATTTTGTATCTTATGAAATAATATATTCCAGATATAGAACATATATTTTAATAATATTTTCATAGAACTTCTCAATTCTCAACATAGAAAGTAACTGATATGAACATTTAGGGTGATATTTACTCTTAGGAAATTATTATAAGAACCTAGTTCTTTCTTGAGATATAAATCCTTTACACATGATAAAATTTAAGTTTAAATGCTTAAATATTTCTTAATATGAATTATAATTGATTTAATGTAAGTATCAGTGGTGTTTAGAGATGGCTTGAAGACCATAAACCAGTTTTTGGGGAGAAATAGGCCTGATGCATGGTTAACACAAACTGTGCAGGGAAAGCTGCATGTGTAATACCTATGGTTATTCTTTGATTGTAATGGAGTTTGTCTTGTTTTTATTTTCAATGCACATTGGGTTTTCCCAAGAGTTCTCAATATAAATGATCTTATAGTATAGGATGGAAATATTGATGAAGGTGGCATTGTTTTTTAGTGTTTTCCAAATTTTTGGGTCCAAAAAATTGAGAATGGAGAAAGGTGTTCTTGAAAAAGGGAGTTGCACACAAGATTTATGGTGAATATGAATTTTACATACAGGATATTTTTTAATAATTTCTCATCTAAATACAATAATGGAAATAATTATATGCAATATTAGTTTTTGTGTAGAAAAATATTACACGCCCAATGAAACATTAAAAGTGAGTTTCACACAAGAGGAGTTTCGGGTTTATCACATCGAAATATTAAAAAGTCATGGTCTTTGTGGAAGGATCTTATGCACTGAATGAAATTTAAAATTCAGGATTATGTGCATGAGGGTTTACGCACCATAAACTTACACATAGGGTTGCTGAGGCCTATAAATATATGGCTACCCTCTTTTAGGATTCAGAACTTTTTCCAACGAATATCTATTGTCCCTACCGCATGAAAGAGTTACATGCAGAATACTTAGACACAATGTGTTTATTGATTCTATCAATAGTAAGTGAATATTATGGTGAAGTTGTGCAAATGATAAGGGTTGAAAGAAATAGGTCTTGTGTGATAATATCAAAACTTATGTGTAGAAAGATGTGTTGCACACAAGTGTTGTGTTGAGATTATATCATGTTTTAAATATCAGGTTTTTTATTCAGTTCTTTCAAGGGA
Source organism: Viscum album (assembly GCA_963277665.1). Classification (NCBI taxonomy): domain Eukaryota; kingdom Viridiplantae; phylum Streptophyta; class Magnoliopsida; order Santalales; family Viscaceae; genus Viscum; species Viscum album. The sequence continues at coordinate 717,660,922 of OY728140.1, read as the reverse complement.
ATCAATTTAGGACTTCAATTCAAGAATAGTATTGTGCTTTAAATGGACAAAGACTTCAATTCCAATCTATTAAAGCGGCATTCAAGTTGTTAAACTGAGTAAGACTTCACCCAAGGTAGTGGGCTAGGGGGGTCGATAGTAGTGTTCCGAGGGATACAGTGTGTTATCCCTAAAATTTCATAAAGGTAGTATTTATTTCATAGAGTGACTATGTATAAACTTCTATATTCCAAAACTAGTAAGGATTAGTGGATTTTGGTATGACTTACACACTTTCGGAATATGATCCTTGGACTTGCCCATAGTGGTGAACCAAGTAAAACTGATGTGTTGTATCTTTGCATTTGAATGTTTAAATTATTGCACATTACCATCATATAAATTTAATAGGATCCTACCAATATGGGAACAAGATCCATCAATTTTAAAGAAAATTTTGATACCCTAATTAACCCCTCCCCTCTCAGGGTGTTCTGGAGTCCTATAAATGGTATTATATCAAAGGTTCACATATGTTTGAAACTCTAGAGTAAAGAAATTATCTATTAAATATTGGTGTTTTATTCTTATTCAAAAAATTGAAGTGATGTTTTGGTGAATATCAAGTTATCTCTGAGAATAATTCTATATCCACCAAGACCATGATGAATAATAAAAATAAAGAGAAGATACATTTGAATAATTCCCTATTATCTAAAGAAGAGTAGTATCTAGTTATCCATGACATTCTACCAATGAAGATATATCAGGCTTGGAATATAAAGAGAAGTTGGATCAGGTTTCCAACAAATAAAAGGATAACACTTCTACCTCATGTAAATCAACATTTTCAAGTGACCAGGAGTTATTTTTTAGCACCATTGAATGTTTTCCTCAAAATAAATATCCTATAATAAGTTGTGATATTGATCAATATACAACCTCAAATGAATTATCAGATGAGATATTAAGAAATTATCTTCATGATATTCCCAAAGAAATATCAATCATTTTTTTATAATATTTTAATATATGAAAATAGAAATCACCCAATTGGAATAAGAAGTTGATGCTATGGAAAAGGGATTGGGAGGAAAAGTTATTGAATGTTTAAATCTCTCCATACAGGTTTAAGAATTTAAATAAAAAATGATGGAACTTGAAATAAGTTCCCTGAAATACCTCAAATAAGTTAAAGAGAAAAAGGGTGTAAAAAAGGCTCTTCAATAAATGATCAATGTGATTGAAGAGAAATTGAAAAATATAACTGATTTCAAGGGTAAATAATTAAATGGAATATCCAAGAAGATCAAGGAACTTGACTCTTTTATTCAGAATAAAATGATGATACATGAAGAAGAAAATGTTACAATGAATAAGGCTTTGAAGAAAATATTATAATGATTAAAGATCAAAAAAGAATCTTCAATATAAAATGTCTAGATTTGGAATCCCAGTTAGTCAATCTTAAGAAGACATATATTGGTACTTCGCAAATTATAGAAATTATTTTTGCAGCTAAGAAATTTTTGTTGGAGGATTCTAAAGCTAAAAGACCTCTAACATGTGATAAGAATATCATAACGTCTTTTGATGATCGATCTCAAACAGCTAAGAAGAGACAAGTACAATCCATACCAACCCTTTTTAATGTCTCTAAACCTATTATCATGAAGAGTGAATGTTTTAAGAAAAATAATGGAAAAGTATGGACGAATAAAGGAGATAATAACCCTTCCACCATGACTAGGGTGGATATGAAAAAGATTATGAAATCTAGTTACCCATGAACAGAACACCCAATCATTAAGAAGATCCAACAACATTATATAAAATATATAAGGAGATCAATGTTTTTGTTCTATTTGGGTCCAAAAAATAGATTTGGGAATTGTGCATTGGATTTTTGGTACAATACACTAAATTAATAATCAAAAACGAATAATATTTCAAGGGGGAGAAATCCATAGAATAAGAATAAACATCCACATATCCATAAGAATATGTATACTACTAACATATTTGGAAAGCTTGAAAACAACTGTAATGTATACAATAGTAGTTGTAACAAGGGAGTCACATGATTATATCAACAAGAAATCATTTTTTTATAAGAAATTAAGACCATAAAAGCTCTCTAAGTATGAATAGTCTACCTTAGGAAAAATTCCTAGGAATACTGTGAACAAAAAAAATTCCTAAGAAGATATCAAGTAAGGAAGCTGAGAAGACCCTGGATTTTGAATCCATTAATTTTAAGGGTAGTGCATCCATAATAACTGCTAAGAGGGATGACACTCAGAAAAACCCATATGGAAGATCCAAACTTACTTCAAGAGTTCCTAATGTAATTTTAGTTATTTGGCCATAATATTTGGAATGAATGAGGAAAATTAAATATTCACAGGCCAAGACTAGTGAAAAAGAATAGAAAAGATTCCACGTGATGAAGACAAAGTGCATGAGAGTTTTCAAACAAATTGAAACTCATGTTTTAAAGAATTTATGTGTGAGAGATTCATGAAATATGGTCACATTAAAAAGGATTTTTAACTTTAATACTAGAGAAAGACGAAATCCTTAAGATTAGTAAGAATATATCATCCATGATAATTGTTAAGAAGAAAAACTATCCACACAAAGTACAAGAGAATATGAAGAGATTCATGCCACGAAAACATTAATTAGAATATATGTTCAGACGTGAAAGCATGAAGATGGAACAAATGGAGAAACATGGATGAGAATATCATCTCAACTATGAAGTTTATATTTATGAAGTAAGTATGATCCACCTTATTTCCATAATCTTTTGTGTATTCTATTTTTTCTTATAATGCAGTAAATTAAAGGTGAAGCAAGTTCTCAAGGGGAGAAGCTGAGAAGCATATAGGGCTGTCAATTATTGATTGCCAAGATGAAGAAGTTTCCATCTTTGAATGATTACTCAATTTGATATTCAAATAAATATATATTGGAGGATCATTTTTTATGAAGATAAATATGTTTTGTTTTGGATAATTAGGATAGAAAAGGTACCATCATGAATTTATCATATTTACGGTGTCCTAGAGTACAAGTTTTCAATAAGATTATCCTTGGAAATGTTGTGAAAGTTTTCCAATGTGGACAGTCAAAATTTGAAGACCCATTCTCTTGTTTTCTCCAAAATTAAATTTCATGAAATTCATTCTTGATGATATCCACCATTAAAAAGATGTTTAGAATTTTTTCCATTAAGAGGGAGAAAATGAATAATGATGAAGAATCTACCAGAATCATTTTTTCAATTGTTATCAAACCTAGTTATTCTATAAAATTCTTAAAGATCATTTCATTGGTAAAAGAGTTTCAGGTTTAATGTCCTCAAAACATTCTTATCACATTTAGTAACTTTACCCTGGAATGAGAGTGAATAAAACATGAATACAAGTATATGTTTTCTCATCCTATGAGGTATCATGATCAATAGACATGAAACATATTCAAATGTCAAAGGAATTGGTATTTAATAAATGTTAAATCCAATAGAAAGGTTGTAGTTGATCAGGATTTCTATTTCCATAGTGATCCAAAGAGGGTACAAAGTGTATCAAATGGATGTCAAAACTGCTTTATTAAATGTTGTTCTAGAATAAGAAGTCAACATTGAACAACTAGTGGGTTTTCTACTTGGTAATGATGAAATGAAGGTTTGATGATTAAATAATGTTCTCTATAGTCTAAATCTGGCACCATGAGCATGGTACACTCATCTTGATTCTGATCTAAATAATCTCTAATTTAAAATAGGAGGAGTCGAAAACAATCTCTTTGTGAATAATTCTAATAAGGATCAATTCATGGTGCTTTTATATGTATATGATATTATATTTTGTGGAAGTAAGAAGAGATAAAGGGAAGAATTTTCCAATCACATTAAATTACAATTTTAAATGTCTATGATTGGTGAAATCGCATAATTTTTAGGGATTCGAGTGATTCAGAGGATGGAATACACTTTTATCTCCCAGGAAAAGTATACAGTAGAGATGCAGAAGAAATTAAAAATGAAATACTCCAAACCAATTTTAACTCCAATTGTGGTTGGGAAAAACTGGTAAAATATAATGATGTGGCATCGGTAGATCCCAAAATGTATAGGATAATCATTAGAAGCTTATTGTAGTTGAATGTGACACGGTTAGATATTGTCTTTTCAACATGATCAGCATCCCACATTCAGAGTAATCTGAAGGAAGAACATTTCATGAAAGTAAAAAAGTATCATGATGTACATTCATGGAACTCACAATTATGAATTTTAATTTTATATAGGGATATATAATAAACTATCGACATTTTTTATGCTTATTGGGATGGAGATGTGGTGGATAGAAAGTCCAGAAGTGGTGGAGAATTCTTCATTAGAAAGAAATGTGTGGGCTGGTGGATTAAAAAATAAGAAAGTTCTTCTCTTAGTACTTCTGAAGCAGAGTATATCTCTACTACAAAGTCTTAAACATACCTACTCTGGATGAAGCAATAACTGACTGCTATTGGTTATAAGGTGAAATATCCAATGGTGATTCACTATGATATCAATAGTGTGACTGATCTTATGAAGAATAATCTTCATCATTCTTGTAAAAAACATATTGAAATCAAATATCATTTAAACAAGAAAATATCTGTACAAGGAATGATTAAAATGGATCATGTTGGAACTGATGACCAAGTGGATGACATTATGAACAATCCATTGTAAGCGCATGTGTCTGAGAAACATTGTTTGAACCTCGGTGTTCGACCACCTCCCAATGCATGAGTAGGTTACGAGTAATCCCCTCTCCCTATTTCAATTAACTATTTTAATTTGTTTATGGAAGTGATGATGGTTTATGGGGGAGATACGATATTGGGGGAGTGTGTTTTGGAGCTCTAAAAGTAAAAAATAGGTTCTCTGTATTTATTTTAAAGGGGGGTGGAGAAATGGATAAATTCAATGAGTTACAAAGGGGGAGATGAGAATAGGGAAAACAACTCAGTGTTATGCGGAAATAGTCAGAGATTATCTAGAATATATTTAAGAATTCCAAAACATGAAAACCCAATTCCTCCATCCCTTCTTGTTTCTTACATTGATCATTACTCACATATACTTAGAGTGTTGAGTTATTCTTTTCATTCATATCAGGTTTTGTTAGTGGCCGGTGCTTTATTGAATTTATTTGCAGATTTCCAACAAACCCAAAGAGGGAATATTGTTGTACCAATGGTTGTTATTTTATGTTAATAGAGTTTGTTTTGTGTTTTTTTAATACATATTGGTTTGATCAATGATTTTGTAAGACAAGTGATCTTACAGTACATGCTAACAATAGTGATGAAGGTGGTATTATTTCCCAATTTTTGCCAAATTTTTTGGTAAAAAAATTAAAAAAAGAGAAATTTGTTTTTGGAAAAGGAATTTGCATGAAATATTTTTTTTTGAATATGAATGTTCCACATATGGTATGGTTTTATAATGTTTCATCTAAATACCACAAACAAAATAATCACGCTCAATATTAGTTTTTGCATAGAAAAATCTTATGTGCCCAATGCGACGTCAAAAATTGATTTGTGCACAAGAGGAATTTCGGATTTATCACTTAGAAATATGGAAAAGGAAACGGATGTATGGAAGGATCTTATGAATTGAATGTGACATCAAATTCCAGATTATTCACATGAGGGTTGATTCACCAGGCACTTACATGTAGGGTTGTTGAGACCTATAAATATGTAGCTACCCCCTTTTAATACTAAGAACTTTTTCCAATGAAGATAGGGTGTATCTGCCACATCAAATGGTTGTGCATAGAATACTTACACATAGTAAATATTATACACATAGTGTTCCTTGAGTATATCAAATCCAAGTGAAGATTTTGGTACAATTTAATGAAAGATATGGGTTGAGATAAATATATCTTGCATAAAAATACCAAAACATGTGTTTATGAAGATGTGTTATGGGCAAGTGTTGTGTTTAAATTTTATTGGGTTTGAATATTCGGATTGTTTGTTTAGTTATTTTAAGGGAATAAATTATGTAATTCGATGCAAGTAGAGTTTCATGCTTGATAGTGAAAAAGACTTCAATTCCAATCTATTGAAGTGACCTTAAATTTGATAAAATGAGTAAGAATTCACCCAAGTCAGTGAGCTAGGGGGAGTTAAAGGAAGTGTTCCAAGGGATGTAGTGTACTATCCCTAAAATTTTGTAATGGTAATATGTCTGGAATAGAGGGAATTTGTCTAAAATTATATATTCCATAATTATTGAAGATTATTTTATTTAGGTACGATCGACATACTGTCGATATATACTCCATGGACTGGCCCTTAGTGGTGAACCAAGTAAAACTACTTTTTATCTCTTTTCATGTGATTGTTTAAATTTCTGCACATTACCATCAGATAGGTTTAAAAATATCCTATATATATGGGAATAATATCCTTCACATTGAAAGAAAATTTTGACACCCAGATTCATCCCTCACATCTCAGGGTGTTCCAGGGTCCTACAACATGGTTATATTATACTATGTGAGGATAGATAGTGGGAAGCTACATTCTACATGGTTTGATAAACTGTGAAATTTGGGGTGAATGGTCATGTAGGAATGTCTAAAAGTTTGACAGTGGACTGAGAAATAGTTTTCACAAGGCCAGTCAAACTATACGATCAACCATGTAATGTGACCCTTTCCAATATTAAATAAGGCATGATTGGCACATAGTTTTGAAATCTTTTTATCCAAACCATACGACCTAGTAAATTGGGTAAATTTAAGAAAATTCTTCAACTTAATATTTTATTTCCAACATGATTTCCTCACTTATACTCATATTGGACATCCATGTATTGGGAGCTCTTCCCTTGGATAACAAAAATAGGAATTGAAGGATCTTCTCCACCCAAGCTCAGAATCAAGATTCATTCATCTTGTTGGATATTTATTGGTAATATCTCTATTATTTTTGTGTCGTTCCTCTTTTGGTTTGGTATCTTCTACACTATTTAGGTGCAAGATAATTTTCCCTATTATTAGGTTCTTCATCCATTCTTCTATTTTCTCCTGCTCTGTGTCGAATTAGGAGCTGATACTAGATGAGAAATCTACTAAGGACCTATAGTATGTGGTTTTATTCTTTTCCTTAAAACAAATAGTGTTTATATATATTTTGTTGTGTCATGCACCCAATTATCTGAGTGACAGCCTTAAAATAAAGTTTTATCCTTAATTTAAATTGATAGGTATAGCCTATAAAAATAATGAGGCATGTTGATAAATGAATTAATTTATATTATCCATGAATTAGAACAACCCTAGGGGTATTTTGGTTATATTTAAATGTATCACCATTGGTGTCATGTGATTTGGGTCACCCTTGAGGTGTTTTTTTACCCCTTTCCATTGGATTTCAATTGACGAATTGCAATGTAAATTGAATTGCAATGTGAATTGTGAATTTTAGTTGAAATGGATTAAAGGAAAGGGATGATATTATCATGATCCTAGGATATGACATTAAATTGAATGATTAGGCTTGGGTTTCCTTTTTATAATGAAATTACATTGTTTGTAATTAAGAGGCTAATCATTCTAAGCTTAGCCCATTCTTTGAGTCACCTTTTGAGGTGAGGTTTAAATGAAATATTTTTTGTGTTGACCTTTACAAAGTTAAATGATATTGACATTGATAAATTAATGTGTATATGACTTGGTTGACGCATGGGTTCTTACATTAACACCATAGACTAAATCAATTGGCTTTTTCCTTGCTTATGCCTGAGTGACGCTTGGAATCCCTAGTGGACTACCAAGGACATACTCATAGGGTTTGACTATTATATGTCGATTGATACTTGGACTCCATATGGATTTTCAAGGATGGACTTGGAGGGTGGTTGATCTTATATTCCATGGGTGATACTTGGTCACCATTGTTAGACCTCTAAGGATAGACTCGAGTGACAGGGATGTTACACCACACCTAGAGTGATACCAATATTCCCATAAGGAATTCCTTGGGTGGGATTGTAGGGTACTTGGTTCATGATACACCTATAGAAATACCTAGATTCAAAATTTTCAATTCTAATGATAGGATAAGGTTCTTAAATGATTAGTTAATAAAATTATTTATATGAAGCATCTACCAAGCCAAAACACAAGGTTGGATTCATTATTTTCCTTATAATATAATGATGGCCTAGTTAGGCATCCTTTGATCATATCATTCATGCACGATGTTAGTAATTATGCTAGTTATCGATACATAATTATTATATGAAATTGGTCTATTAAATTAATTTGATTATAAAATGAGACCCTAGAATTTATAGGATGTTTACCTTTAGTACTTCCTTTACATTTTTGATTACTTCCTCAACACTATGACTGTTATATATATTCATTAACTGGATGGAACTTGAAATTAGTTGGTTTCCTACTAGGATTATATCTTACACCATGATCGGGCCACCAACAGTTACCCAAATAGACTATATGATTATAGGTATGGATAAGGGAAAATTCCCTACTAGAGGTTATTGATTGCTGATTATGAGCAGGGGATAATGGGACTGAGATGAGGCTCATGGTAATGGCTAGATAGATATTCTATTTTTATGATTTTTTTTTATATATATGGTATTGATTCCATTTGGACCTATTTTGGATGGTTTTAGAGACACATGACATGTATTATCATCATTTTTTTATGAGATTCCCTTCTAGTATGATTTATATATTTATATCTTGTTCATTTATCATCTATTTGATTGATTTACTATTTATGCTACTTATCTGATATTATATATCTATTGTGCTAAACTCTAGTGATAATGTAATAGTATCCCAGCAAACATATCTAGGTCCTCGCTGATAGTCGACAGCCTCTGGAATTCTGGGAGATACGCTTGAGGCTATGTGGCCAATTGGTATCGGGGCACCTTTAGTGGCATCTCATTCTGAGATGTTACAAAGTGGTATCCGAAGATATTTTTTCTTTATGGTCATTATTTGGTGATAAAAGATAGGGATATAAAGTAAATTAAGGTTGGTAATAAAATTTTCCTAAGTGTAGCTAACCCACATATAGGAAAAAAATAAAATTTCCTCAAATGAAATTGTTGTTTTCATGATTTTTACTATTACGGTTTATTTAATTACATCATTGGGTGATGCACTTAAATTATGTTATTATTATTAATGTGATTGTGTGTTACATTTTTTTGCAACCCGATGAGATGAGGGTATTTCATCTCATTAACCATCTTATGAACTTGTTAGAAATCACATGACCTGAATTATGCTATTCTATTTTGGATGCATTACTTACTGCATGTTTTTGTAATAGGTGTCATGATAGATATACCTGTTGTTGTGACACGTATTCTGGGATGTGTTATGGTGTGGATTACCTGGGTGATATATTTTGGTTCATAATGAGTATGGGGCATTATGGATCAAAATTTTATGAACCACTTAGTTAAACCTTTTTAAATAAATTGTGATATCATGTGAAATTCAATATGAGAATAAAATGAAAACTGAAATTTTTTATAGCAGAGAACATGAGCCATAACTGACCTTAGAAGTGGGAAGTAGGTAGTATTTCTCACTTTTATACATGATCTATATGATTCCCATACCTGAATCATAGAGTATGAATATGGGTGTATTCTTATATAGGAAGGCTTGTACCTATCCTTTTTCAATATCTGAAATTTTGAGTTGTGCACTTTGATAATGATCTTGATTTGAGGTGTGCGCTTGTAATTTTTAAAGCTATGCCACTACAACATCCTCCAGTCATACGCTAGGAGGGTGGTGACAACCACACTCTGAAGGGGGTGGGCCATTGGATATCATTGGATCCTATATTAGTTCCAGCTGAGGAACCAATGATAGTACTAGACATAGGTGATGAGGCATAGTTCCACGAGGGATTTTAGCACTTTACCCAAACCATTCTGGGAGCACTAAAACCTGCCCTGACTATGGTAGAGTTGATGCATGAGTTCCATCAGTAGTATCCACCCACATTTTCAGGGGGTGGAAGACCACAAGTTTTGGATTTATGGCTATAGTCTATGATACCTATCTTCTATTATCTAGGGACACCTCATGGGATGAGGGTAGATGGTGGTATGTTATTACTCAAACGGATCATCGTCAGGAGATGTATTGGAGGGATTTTCATATGTACTTCTATTATTAATTCTTTTTCAAGATGTTTAGGGACAATATATCCTGAGTGTTCATGCTTCTAGAGAAGGGCGCGTTATCAGTTATGGATTATTCGGCTAATTTGACAGATCTCCATCACTTTACACTTATTTTTATGGGTGGCATGTTATCTAAAGGTAGGTGATTTAAGTATAGTCTCATGTATAACATAAAATAATAGGTAAATTTATTTTTGCTAACTACAATTTCTAGAATAGTGAATTAGGCACTTATCATATAGTATAACCGGAGAGAAGTTGGGGTTGCGAGCCTGGGTGGTTCAGAATATAGAACTGATGCTACATCAACCAATAGTAGTAAGAGTCATCTAGATCTTCCATGTGGTGACATTAGAATCTAGATCACATACTCATGTAGCCATGAAAGGTTCCACTAGTGTGGTAGACTAAGAAATATGAGACCTCAATACCCGAGGGACCCAGTCACGTTCCAATATTGCGGCAGGATGGGCAATCTACAACGGTTTTTAGAACTTTTCCTCTGGTAGCTAGTGAGAGGGGGTCTGCACCAACTTCACATATAGAAGCAGGGTTATCAAATTCTTATAAGGTAGGGATTTGGAGTAAAATTTTTCAATCGGGCCAAGGTAGTGGTCTTTTTCGTGGTAGTCAGACCCCGGTATTATATCATCAGCAAATTGGATCTGCTTAGGGTATCCAAGTAGTATCATAGGGTTGCGGATTATGATAGATTTATATAGAAAAACAAACTCCTGAGGATCTGGATCATGAATCTTTTACTATGAGTGGTACTATTCTAGTATCTTCTACTTTATCATCTACTATTTTCTATACATGCGCTTCCAATAGATTTATATCTATTCCCACTATGGTGAGCCTTGGGCTCAGTGTTCAATGTTCTGATAGCATTATGACACTTGAAACTAAGTTGGGGGTTATAACAGAGGATATATATCAATGTAGGGGGTCCCCCTTGAGATTGGTGGGTTTCACTTCATATGGGACCTCTTTTTCCTCAAGATCACAGTTTTTGACATCATTCTCAAGATGACCAGTTAGTTACCTTTCATGATTTCGTTGATTTCAGTCACCGAAGGGTTACTTTCACGTCACTAGAGAGCGTAGAGTTTATTCACAAGGTTGAGTGGTATGTCCATGAAATCTTAGATATACTTGAACATTGTGGGTGGGTAGGATGACAACCTAGATTTTGAGTTTATATTTGGATGATTAGGGAAGACATTAGGAATATTTCCCTCCAGTGATTGATAGTTTAAAGAATTTTTTATTATAAAACATTTCAATATTACCTACAGTGTGAGAGGTAGAGTTCTCTATCAAGCTAGTTCCATGAGTTTCACCAGAAACTATTTCTCTTTAAAATATGGCTACTATTGAGATGAAATATCTCAAGAGGTAGCTTGAGGATTTATTGTCAAAGGGGTTTATTTGACTCAGTACTTATATGTGGGGTTTTCCAGTCCTTTTTGAGAAAAAGGTGGAATTTAACCTCATGTTATGTGTGTATTACTATAAATTGAACCAATTGAAAGTTAATAACTTGTATCATCTATCATGTATTGATGATCTCTCTGACTAGCTCCTAGGATCTTGGGTTTTATGAAAAATTGATTTGAGATCTGGTTATCATCAGGTGCATATTACACCATCAGACATACCTTGAAAAACACTTCCTAATAAGTATAGTCTATATGAGTATTTGGTTATGTCATTCGATATCAAAAGAAAAGTTAAAGTCTTCATAGAACTGATGAACCACGTTTTCCAAACTTATATGGATTTATTTGTGGTGGTTTTCATTGATGATATCTTGGTGTTTTCTCACAATTTACAAAACCATGACAACATTAATGAAATCGTATTGAATACATTGATAGAGAATCAGTTATATGATAATATCACAAATTAATACTTCTGTATGGATCAGATTCACTTTTTAGGTCACAGTATCTTAGACATGGGAGTATTAGTTAACCTAGAGAAGGTGAGTGCTATAGTTTTCTAGGAGTATCCCAAGAATGTATTTGGGGTATACAGTTTCTTGGGGATAGCTGGTTACTACAAGAATTTCATACAGAAATTCTCATGCATAGAAGTGCCATTTATGGTCTTGAATAAGATGTATGTGAAGTTTTTATGGTCATATGAATGTAATTAATCCTTTCATGGGATTTAAGGGAGATTTACTTCAGCACCAATACTGATCATTCCAATTTCGGGCAGGAGTTACATTTTGTACATTGATACATTAGGTATCAGGATAGGATCAGTCCTTATTCATGGAAATAGAGTCATGTTGTATGGGTCTCGATAGTTGTGGCCACAAAAGAGGAATTACGTGATGCACAATCTTGAGTTAGCTATAGTTTTTCACGCATTACGATGTTATAGACAATACTTACTTGGAGAGCGTTTTATAGTGTACCCGGACCACAGAAGGCTCAAGTACATATTTACATAGCAAGATCTAAATTTGAGGCAGTGAAAGTGGGTTGAATATCTTTAATATTTTTTACTTTAAGCTTACCTACACTCTTATAAAGGTAAATACAGTGGCTGATTCATAGAGAAGGAGGACTTAGATACAAGAGGTTCAATAGGCTAGTATATAATGGATGATTATGGATTTATTCTCTGAGATGAACTTATAGGTGTAGGGTGGTCAGGGAAAGACTTTCATATCATCCTTATCTATTACCTATACCCATCTTGATAGAGTGAGGATGAGGCGGTTATCAGATTCTAGGGTACGGGTACTACGGGAGAGTGTGAAAGGTGAGGATACTTCTTCTGGTTTGATTGTAGGTGAGGATGTGATTCTTCATCTTCATGGTTAGGTATAGATTTCATTCAACATGTGTGAGGATATTATCCATGACTTTCATGCTTCATCTTGGGTATTTCACCCTAGCATCACCAAGATGTATTTAAATTTGCATCATAAATAATGGTGGATGAGTATAAAAAGATATCTAGCTGGTTTTGTCGTGAGGTGTTCCACCAATTAGTAGGTGAAGGTGGAACACCAGTGACCATCTAGACTTTTACTGAAGCTACCCATTCACTAGTGGAAATGTAATGATGTCATGATGGATTTCATGATAGTTTTATCAAGGTTACCTCAAGGTAATGATGTCGTATGGGTTGTTTTTGAAAAGATCCTAAAGGTTGTACATTTCTTACTGATCAAGGAAACCTTCAGTATGGATGATCTTGGAAGGTTTTATATCTATGTGATAGTAAAAATTCATGTGTTTATGCATACTATTATTTAAAATAGGAATTCTCTATTTACATAACGGTTCTAGAAGGTTTGAAGAGGTTGTTAGGAATACGAGTTCTCAAAGCACATCATACCACCCTCATATTGATTATAACGACCCATACTTTTCAAACATTGTTAATACTTCAAAATTGAAGCACCCTTATTACAACATATGACAAAACCACAAAGGACCATATAGGTATAGTGTCTTTAGAAACTGGGAAACATAAACAACTGGTTCATAAATCTTCTAAAGTGTCTCCCATTTATTTCATCATATCTAGGGTCCCTTTTAGCATATTCTACTTAATATCCATCTTCCTGACCTGGGGAAAAGAAAACATAAAAGGGTGAGCTCAAATGCTCAGCAAGAGAAAATAAAGGAAATAAAAATCATATCATATCTTTTTGAAAATCATAACCTGCAAAAGAGATCATAATATCTTAACATGGAATAAATAATAGAAGTGAAAATGAGATCCCCATAATCATAACATGAAACTTGAAACTTGGTGGAATGCACACATAATCATGAAACATCATTTCTTGTTAGTCATGACTCATTGCCAAGACTATCTTAGTGGACAGAGTCCCTTTCTGAACCGAGTCACCCTCGTTCCAGTCCTGTTTCACTGAACCGGTATAACCTACCGTTCCAGCCATGTCTATCTCATGAGATATAAAATCTTTACCCAATGCATTGGAGGGAGATATAAGTCCCACCCATCTTATAATGAATCCTTTCTTATGTGTGCCATATAATCATAAACCATACATCAAAGCGTAACCCGTGTAATTAAAATGGAACTCTTAAACAACATGACATCATAAAACAATTCATATAAGATAAAAGAATTCATAAAAATATTTCCATCACAACATAATCAAATCCATGTAATAATAGGGATAAAAACAGAACCCTTTTATGATCTTAGATGGAAAATAATTTTGATAAAATACTTGAACTCCATTCTTGAGGAAAATATCCGTTCTACTTAAAAAACATTTTTCCTTTCATAACATGTCATACGACTTTAAAATAAAAGAAGATGATTAAAAATAAACTTGAAAACTTGTAAAGTAAGCTTCTTGGAAATAATGTTTTAAAAATCTATTCATGCCTTATAAGTTAAAAAAACATTCTTCTCGTACTTTTGTCGGAAAAGTCAAAAAAGTACCTCGTACGAAAAATGACAAAAGATTCCTTTCATATCCTTTACTAAAAATTTACCAAAGGGTAAAATTGAATATAAACTATTGTATAAGGATATAAATATTACATATTGAGGAAACATGGATGTGGCTGATAAAATACACCCCAGTAAATGCCAAAGTATAAACAATCTCGGATAAAAATGAGATTGTGATATTTCCCTTACCTTAGGTCCGATTTGCTTTGTAAATGTCCGAAGCTCCTGTATAATGGTTTAAATAATGTTATTGACTTATTCCAGAATCATACATATTGATATGATATCATATATGGTCATATTCTTAGCTTCTTGTTAGTAATATTTCATTGTTACTTGTTACTCGGGTCCTTATTGCCTTTTGTTCTTATGCGTGTTTTGCCGAATAAATTCTTATTCTTCTTTTAAGGTTATAGATACCTTATATCCAGAATGGTATTAGTGTAACATATATCATATTTATTCATTCAATTCATTTATATAATTACTATGTAATGATGATCATGTAGAACGAGTCGCATCACATCGTGGAGACGGTATTCCGTACGTACGCACGGGTGATGATATCGTTCCTACGATCGTGGAACTGTATTGGAGTATATATATAATATTTCAGTATCAATATTACTTTATAATAATCATAAATAGTTTCTCATTACACCATTATACCCATCCTTGTAAGGTGATGGTGGAAAATAGATTACACCACGGCGTGGAGACGGTATTCCGTACGTACGCACACACGGTGATTTCATTTTTCCGTAGGATGGATAGAAGGTGAATTAGGGTTGTTTAATATTTATAATAACATATCAGTATGTAAGTAATACTGATGTTATTACTTTATCATGAAACAAATAAAGAAGAAGAAGTTGAAGAAGAAAGAAATTGAAAAGATCGGTAATGGATATTACCTCTTCTTTGGAACGCCTCTTTGAATCCTCCACTTAGGGAACTAATATTGGTCTTTGAAGAAGACCAGGACCTATAGGATTATTCTAGGGAAGTGGAGAGGAGAAAATTGCAGGGGTTGGCAGAGCTTGAGTGCACAAATTGGTGTGAGGAGGAGGGGGAGGAGGTGCCCTTTTATAAGGGAGGAGAGGGGCACCTTAGGAATATCTCAAAATATTATTTTATATTAAAGTCAAAATCGGTTTATAATGGTTCCAAAGGGTATTACTTCGAAGATAAAGTGGGGATGGGTCGAAATAATATCAACCAATTGGATTTAGACAAGTTTAGGGTATTATGTTAACCTTATCAATTAGATTTAACTCTAAGTTAAATAATTTAACTTTTACCGTGTCTTTTTGTTTTCTTTCACTATATGGTTAATACACTAACTATAACATGCCAAAAGAACCCCAAATTGTGTATTATTAATATATATATCCTTATCTAAGTCATTTGGCCGAACCTTAGATTTTTAGGAATAAAATAACAATTAATAATATAATATTTGATTTAAAAACTATTTTGTGTCAATTTTGACACTATTTGATATATGATTTTTGTGAAAGTCATAACAGGATTATATGTTCAAACCAAGTTGATTAAATCAACACTAATATATCATAGTAACCTAGAAAATTAGTGGAATTCATAAAAAGTCTCAAATTAAATTTATTTTGGTGTTTATAACATCAATTATGTCAATATTTCATTAATAAGATAATTACTGCATCGTCATTGTGTCATAAATAAATTAAATTATTTAATGTCTAAAAATTCCAAATAAAATACCATTATGTAGGAAATCTTTTTAACTTTCTAATGAATATTTATAGTAGAATTTATCTTATGTATAACCCCATATTAAAAATTATTTACTTATTAAACTTTGATTTTAACTATTTTAACCATTCTTTAAATAAATTAATAATAAATGTCCTAATCTAACCCAAGTGGGCCTAAATGGTCATATTTTATTCCTAAGTTTGTTTTTGGTCGAATTAAACTTATCCAATAGAATTAGTACATGTGTTAGGGTAATAGTAATATCATATTTACCCTTAGTTACCCTATTTACTATTAACCGCGGTCAAAAAAATAAAAAGTTACTATTCACCAAAAAATTATTTTTATCTCATTGAACCACATTTTACTTACTGATATCAACCGTGTCTGTCGGATTTTCGAAATTCCATTCACAGAAGCGGTAAAATTAAGTTTTATGCAAAATTCAGTTTTTAACCTACCACTTAGTGGTTTCACTATTCATCAAAAATTGAAAGTTTTCAGAAAAGTACCAAAATTTCACCCTAGGCTAATTTCGGTATTCCGAATCCAAAAATGAAGTCCATTTTGAAAAATAAAATTTATAAAATTTCAAAAAGTGGTTATTACTATTCATAACGTCTAGTTTTAATAATATTTTAATAGCATATCGTTGTTTAGTGAAACTCGGTATTACGTACGACGCAAGCTATCGAGGAAGGTCATGATTGCGTGTAAAGTAAGACAAGCAAGTGTGTAGTGAAATATTCCTTTGATGATATATAAAAACAAAATATTAATCATAAAAATCTCGGGTGTTACATTCTACCCCCCTTAAAAGAATTTCGCCCTCGAAATTCATCACTTTGTAACAAACAGATGAGGATACCTCTCCCTCATCATATCCTCAAGCTCCCAAGTAGCTTCTTCTAATTGGTGGTTCCTCCATAAAACTTTCACCAAGCAAGTGGTCTTGTTTCGTAGGACTTTTTCTCTATGATCCAGAATCTCTATCGGCTGTTCTTCATAAGAAAGATCTTGCTCCAACGGTACAACTTCTGAGCTGAGTACATGTGAAGGATCTGGTATGTACTTTCTCAGGAGAGATACATGGAACACATCGTGAACTTGAGAGAGATTCGGTGGAAGCACCAATCGGTAAGCTACCTTCCCAACACGATCCAGTATTTCGAAAGGACCGATATATCTAGGGCTCAACTTCCCCTTCTTTCCAAATCTCATAACCCTCTTCCAGGGAGATATTCGTAAGAACACTTTATCACCCACTTCAAACTCTAGGTCTTTTCTTCAGTTGTCGGCATAACTTTTCTGTTGACTCTGAGCTGCTCTTATGTGTTGTTGAATAGATCTGACCTTTTCTCCCATTTCATCAACGAGATCAGGTCATAATATCTTTCTTTCCCCAACTTCATCCCAGCAAGTTGGAGTCCTGCATTTCTTTCCATAGAGAGCTTCATAAGGAGCCATCTGAATACTGGAGTGAAAGCTATTATTATAAGAAAATTCCACCAAAGGTAGGTGTTGATCCCAACCGACTTTAAAATCCATAGAGCAAGCTCTCAACATAACTTCTAGGGTTTGAATTTTTCTTTCAGACTGACTGTCTGTCTGGGGATGATAAGCAGTGCTGAAACTGAACTCTGTATCCAGAGTATGCTGAAGACTTCGCCAGAACTTCGAGGTAAATCTCGGATCCCGATCAGATATAATAGAAAGTGGTACTCCATGCAATCTTACCACTTCCTTTACATATATCCTGGCAAGCTGATCTAGAGAGAAATCCTCTCTAATAGCAATGAAGTGTGCAGACTTTGTAAGACGATCAACTATGACCCAAATAGCATTATTGCCTTTGGATGTTTTAGGAAGTCCTATGACAAAGTCCATAGTGATGTTTTCCCATTTCCATTCGGGTATGGGTAATGGTTGTTACATCCCCTTAGACTTCTGTCTCTCAGCTTTAACTTGTTGACAAACCAATCATCGAGAGACATATTCAGCAACATCTCTTTTCATGCCATCCCACCAGAAGTACTTCTTCAGGTTCCTATACATCTTCGTGCTTCCAGGATGAATAGAGAATGATGAACTATGAGCCTCATCTAGCAGCTCCTTCTTTAATTCGGGGATGGGAGGAACACAAACCCAATTCCTGAACTTTATTATCCCATCACAATCAAGGTTGAATTCAGGAACATTTCTCACCTTCTTTTGTAACTAGACAACTTCTTTCTGTGACACTTTAATCTTCACATGTATAGATGGTTGAACATTCATTTGAGAATGATAAGATTTTTCCCCTTCCATTATAATTCCAAGATCCATCCTTTGTAAATCCATAAATATTGGATCTTTTGTGATCCTCATCATGGATAAACTAGCATGGTCTTGTCGACTTAATGCATCTGTCACCTTGTTTGCTTTCCCCGGGTGGTAATGGATTGAGCAGTCGTAATCCTTAATCAGATCCAACCATCTTCTTTGACGCATATTCAACTCCTTTTGTGTGAAAATATACTTTAAACTTTTATGATCAGTATAAATATCACACCTTTCACCATAAAGGTAATGCCTCAAAATCATTAATGCAAAGATTACCGCAGCCAACACCAAATCATATGTTGGGTAATTTTGCTCATGGATTTTCAACTGTCGTGAGGAATAATCTATCACCATATCATTTTTCATAAGAACACACCCCAATCCCTTCTTGGATGCATCACTATAGATCACAAACATTTCTCCACCACAAGGCAGTGTGAGCACAGGTGCACTGGATAACCTTCTTTTCAACTCCTTGAAATTCTATTCACATTCCTCTGTCCAAACAAACTTAACTCCTTTCCGAGTCAACTTGGTGAGTGGATTAGATAATCGTGAAAAATATTTTACAAAACGTCGATAATATCCAGCCAAACCAAGAAAACATCAGATCTCAGTTACTGTTGTTGGTCTTGACCATCTTTCGATAACCTCTGTTTTTGCTGGATCCACAGATATCCCCTCTTTTGAGATTATGTGACCCAAAAATGCATCTTTTTGAAGCCAAAATTCACACTTGGTAAATTTGGAATAAAGCTTCTCCTTTCTCAGGGTCTTTAATATAATTCTCAAGTGATCTTCATGCTCTTCCTTTCTCTTTGAATAGACAATAATATCGTCTATAAAGACTACCACAAATTGATCAAGATAGTATCTAAAGACTCTATTCATTAGATCCATGAAGATAGCAGGGGTATTAGTAAGACTAAATGGCATCACTATAAATTCATAGTGTCCATACCTTGTACGGAAAGCCGTCTTTGGTATATCCTCCCTTTTGACCCTTAATTGATGATACCCTGAACGAAGATCAATCTTGGAAAAGTATTGAGCTCCGCGTAGTTGGTCAAATAAGTCATCAATGCGTGGGAGAGGATATTTTTTCTTGATAGTGATCTTGTTAAGTTCTCGATAATCAATACAGAGTCTCATTGATCCATCTTTCTTCTTAATAATTAGAACAGGTGCTCCCCAAGGTGACGCACTAGGGAGTATGAATCCCTTATCAAGATTCTCTTGGAGTTTCTTCTTCAATTCCTGCAACTCAATTGGGGCCATTCTATAAGGTGTCTTTGAAATTGGCAAAGCACCTGGTATGAGTTCTATTGAAAACTCAACTTCACGATTTGGTGGAAGACCCAGTAATTCCTCCGGAAAGTCATCATCAAACTCGCGTACAATGGGCATATTCTTAATCGTGAGTTTCTCACCAACCATTTGAGATAAATAACCTTCATTTAGTGGAATCAATACCCATAAGATGGAAGAAATTTCCACTGGAAGGTTATGTTCATCCTTGCATTGATAGAAGATCGTAGATTGATCTGGAATATGAAATGTGACTTCCCTTCTTTGTCAATTGATATGATCTCCATGTAGAGAAAGCCAATCCATGCCAAGAATCACATCAAATTCCACTAAAGGAAGGATCACAAGATTTGCAGGAAGCACTTTCCCACAAACTTCGATCGGAGAAGAATTATAAACTTTTGATGCGACTGTTGTGCCATTAGGTGTTGTCATAGCTCACTCAATATCTAATTGTTGAGGTAATACGGTGATACCCTTAGAACATTTTTCAGAAATAAAAGAGTGGGTGGATCCAGAATCAAATAAAACATTTGCTACTTTAGAGTGGATGTTAAGTGTACCTTTCACCACTTCGTTATCGTACTCCACATCACTGATAGAAATTTCATGTGACTTTCCTTTGTCTTTAGCCTTAATATTTTGTTGACGTCGACCATCATCATCAACCCTTGGATTTGGGCATTGATTGGCATAATGCCCCATCTCCTTGCACTTGAAACATTGAAGTGTAGTAGGTTCATTCTGTGTATCCCTTCCTTTGTTTGCGTCATTAGACATCTTCTTCCCATTATCGCGGCATTCAAATGCCCGATGACCTTCCTTTCCACATTTAAAACATTTACTTGTCCCTTTAAGACAAATCCCTCCATGTTTATTTCCGCACTTTGAGCATAAGGGAAAGCTCATCTTCTTTTCAGTGTGCTATTTAGATTTTCCTTTGAATTCCATCTTCCTCTTCTTATCAAACCCATGTGACTGATGGGTTACTCCAATCTCCATCTCGACTTTGAGAGCACATCGAACGATTTCCTCATAGCTATTGAAGTCCCTTATGTCTAACGCCCTTCGAAGACTTGGTTTTAAGCCACTAATGAATCGATTGATCTTACTCTCAGGTTGGATAATAATACCAGAACCGTACCTTGCAAGTCTTGTAAAATTTGCTTCATAGGAACCAACAGATTCATTATCCCTTTGCTTCAGTTCAATAAACTCTTTCTCCATCTTTGTTCGGAGAATACGAGGGAAGTACTTATTGAAAAATAAGTTCTTGAACTCATCCCATTCCATAGACCCAATTTCATCCCTTTGCCTCGTATTCTTAATAAGATTCCACCATTGATCAGCATCTCCTTCCAAACGATACACTGCTAGGATGACTTTATCATGTTCAGAACATTGAAGAACTGAAAATATCTTTTCAGTAGTACTAATCCATTGTTCAGCAACTAATGGATCAGTAGACCCACTGAAAGAAGGTGGACGCTGCCTCATGAAGGATTCAACAGAATTTTGCTCCTTCCTTTGCTCATTTGGAAGTCCTGCATGATTCATAGCTTGAGAAAGTTGTGTGAGCATGGCTACAAGATTTTTCATTCCAGCTCCCATATTGTTTGGTTGCTCATGGGGATAATCATTGCATTGCCCATCGCATTCCGCATTAACACGGTTCCTTCAGGTTCCATCCATTGACTAAAACCAAGAAGAATAGTGTGAGAAGCACTAATTATTATAGGAAAACCACATAATCAAGGATAAAATTTCACACTTAAGGTCTTATCCTAGGGTATTCATGGCCATTTCTAAAAACACTAAGATTGTGTTCTATTCATAGACTTATCCTTATGGTTCTTACTAAGGCTTTCACATCCTAGTTTCCAAAGGTTGACTATACCTTTCCTCTGATACCAACTATAACGACCCATACTTTTCATACATTGTTAATACTTCAAAATTGAAGCACCCTTATTACAACATATGACAAAACCACAAAGGACCGTATAGGTATAGTGTCTTTAGAAACTGGGAAACATAAACAACTGGTTCATAAATCTTCTACAGTGTCTCCCATTTATTTCATCATATCTAGGGTCCCTTTTAGAATATTCTACTTAATATCTATCTTCCTGACCTGGGGAAAAGAAAACATAAAAGGGTGAGCTCAAATGCTCAGCAAGGGAAAATAAAGGAAATAAAAATCATATCATATCTTCTTGAAAATCATAACCTGCAAAAGAGATCATAATATCTTAACATGGAATAAATCATAGAAGTGAAAATGAGATCCCCATAATCATAACATGAAACTTGAAACTTTGTGTCATGCACACATAATCATGAAACATCATTTCTTTTTAGTCATGACTCATTGCCAAGACTATCTTAGTGGACAGAGTCACTTTCTGAACCGAGTCACCCTCGTTCCAGTCCTGTTTCACTGAACTGGTATAACCTACCGTTCCAGCCATGTCTATCTCATGAGATATAAAATCTTTACCCAATGCATTGGAGGGAGATATAGGTCCCACCCATCTTATAATGAATCCTTTCTTATGTGTTCCACATAATCATAAACCATACATCATAGCGTAACCCATGTAATAAAAATGGAACTCTTAAACAAGATGACATCATAAAACAATTCATATAAGATAAAGGAATTCATAAAAATATTTCCATCACAACATAATCAAATACATGTAATAATAGGGATAAAAACAGAACCCTTTTATTATCTTAGATGGAAAATAATTTTGATAAAATACTTGAACTCTATTCTTGAGGAAAATATCCTTTCTACTTCAAAAACATTTTTCCTTTCATAACATGTCATACGACTTTAAAATAAAAGAAGATGATTAAAAATAAACTTGAAAACTTGTAAAGGAAGCTTCTTGGAAATAATGTTTTAAAAATCCATTCATGCCGTATAAGTTAAAAAAAACATTCTTCTCGTACTTTTGTCGGAAAAGTCAAAAAAGTACCTCATACGAAAAACGGCAAAAGATTCCTTTCATATCCTTTACTAAAAATTTACCGAAGGGTAATATTGAATATAAACTATTGTATAAGGATATAAATATTACATATTGAGGAAACATGGATGTGGATGATAAAATACACCCCAGTAAATTCCAAAGTATAAACAATCTCGGATAAAAATGAAATTGTGATATTTCCCTTACCTTAGGTCCGATTTGCTTTGTACATGTCCGAAGCTCCTGTATAATGGTTTAAATAATGTTATTGACTTATTCCAGAATCATACATATTTATATGATATCATATATGGTCATATTCTTAGCTTCTTGTTAGTAATATTTCATTGTTACTTGTTACCCGGGTCCTTATTGCCTTTTGTTCTTATGCGTGTTTTGCCGAATAAATTCTTATTCTTCTTTTAAGGTTATAGATACCTTATATCCAGAATGGTATTAGTGTAACATATATCATATTTATTCATTCAATTCATTTATATAAATACTATGTAATGATGATCATGTAGAACGAGTCGCATCACATCGTGGAGACGGTATTCCGTACGTACGCACGAGTGATGATATCGTTCCTATGATCGTGGAACTGTATTGGAGTATATATATATTATTTTAGCATCAATATTACTTTATAATAATCATAAATAGTCACTCATTACACCATTATACCCATCCTTGTAAGGTGATGGTGGAAAATAGATTACACCACGGCGTGGAGACGGTATTCCGTACGTACGCACGCGCGGTGATTTCATTTTTCCGTAGGATGGATAGAAGGTGAATTAGGGTTGTTTAATATTTATAATAACATATCAGTATGTAAGTAATACTGATGTTATTACTTTATCATGAAAAAACTAAATAAGAAGAAGTTGAAGAAGAAAGAAATTGAAAAGATCGGTAATGGATATTACCTCTTCTTTGGAACGCCTCTTTGAATCCTCCACTTAGGGAACTAAGATTGGTCTTTGAAGAAGACCAGGACCTCTAGGATTATTCTAGGGAAGTGGAGAGGAGAACATTTCAGGGGTTGGACGAGCTTGAGTGCACAAATTGGTGTGAGGAGGAGGGGGAGGAGGTGCCCTTTTATAAGGGATGAGAGGGGCACCTTAGGAATATCTCAAAATATTATTTTATATTAAAGTCAATATCGGTTTATAATTGTTCCAAAGGGTCTTATTTCAAAGATAAAGTAGGGATGGGTCGAAATACTATCAACCAATACGATTTAGAAAAGTTTATGGTATTATGTTAACCTTATCAATTAGATTTAACTCTAAGTTAAATAATTTAACTTTTACCATGTCTTTTTGTTTTCTTTCACTATATGGTTAATACACTTACTATAACATGCCAAAAGAACCCCAAATTGTGTATTATTAATATATATATCCTTATCTAAGTCATTTTACCGAACCTTAGATTTTTAGGAATAAAAGAACAATTAATAATATAATATTTGATTTAAAAACTATTTTGTGTCAATTTTGACACTATTTGATATATGATTTTTGTGAAAGTCATAACAGAATTATATGTTCGAACCAAGTTGATTAAATCAAAACTAATATATCATAGTAACCTATAAAATTAGTGTAATTCATAAAAAGTCTAAAATTACATTTATTTTGGTGTTTATAACATCAATTATGTCAATATTTCATTAATAAGATAATTACTGCATCATCATTGTGTCATAAATAAATTAAATTATTTCATGTCTAAAAATTACAAATAAAATACCATTATATAGGAAATCGTTTTAACTTTCTAATGAATATTTATAGTCGAATTTATCTTATGTATAACCCCATATTAGAAATTATTTACTTATTAAACTTTGATTTTAACTATTTTAACCCTTCTTTAAATAAATTAATAATAAATGTCTTAATCTAACCCAAGTGGGCCTAAAAGGTCATATTTTATTCCTAAGTTTGTTTTTGGTCGAATTAAACTTATCCAATAGAATTAGGACATTTGTTAGGGTAATATTAATATCATATTTACCCTTAGTTACCCTATTTACTATTAACCGCGGTAAAAAAAATAAAAAGTTACTATTCACCAAAAAATTATTTTTATCTCATTGAACAACATTTTACTTACTGATATCAACCGTGTCTGTCGGATTTTTAAAATTCCATTCACAGAAGCGGTAAAATTAAGTTTTATGCAAAATTCAGTTTTTAACCTACCACTTAGTGGTTTCACTATTCATCAAAAATTGAAAGTTTTCTGAAAAATACCAAAATTTCACCCTAGGCTAATTTCGGTATTCCGAATCCAAAAATGAAGTCAATTTTGAAAAATAAAATTTATAAAATTTCAAAAAGTGGTTATTACTAATCATAACTGCTAGTTTTAATAATATTTTAATAGCATATCGTTGTTTAGTGAAACTCGGTATTGCGTACGATGCAAGCTATCGAGGAAGGTCGTGATTGCCTGTAAAGTAAGCCAAGCAAGTGTGTAGTGAAAGATTCCTTTGATGATATATAAAAACAAAATATTACTCATAAAAATCTCGGGTGTTACATTCTTCCCCCCTTAAAAGAATTTCTCCCTCAAAATTCATCACTTTGTAACAAACAGATGAGGATACCTCTCCCTCATCATATCCTCAAGCACCCAAGTAGCTTCTTCTAATTGGTGGTTCCTCCATAAAACTTTCACCAAGAGAGTGGCCTTGTTTCGTAGGACTTTTTCGCTATGATCCAGAATCTCTATCGGCTGTTCTTCATAAGAAAGATCTTGCTCCAGCGGTACAACTTCTGAGCTGAGTACATGTGAAGGATCTGGTATGTACTTTCTCAGAAGAGATACATGGAACACATTGTGAACTTGAGAGAGATTCGGTGGAAGCGTCAATCAGTAAGCTACCTTCCCAATACGATCCAGTATTTCGAAAGGACCGATATATCTAGGGCTCAACTTCCCCTTCTTTCCAAATCTCATAACCCTCTTCCAGGGAGAAATTCGTAAGAACACTTTATCACCCACTTCAAACTCTAGGTCTTTTCTTCGGTTGTCAGCATAACGTTTCTGTCGACTCTGAGCTGCTCTTATGTGTTGTTGAATAGATCTGACCTTTTCGGCCATTTCATCAACGAGATCAGGTCCTAATATCTTTCTTTCCCCAACTTCATCCCAGCAAGTTGGAGTCCTGCATTTCTTTCCATAGAGAGATTCATAAGGAGCCATCTGAATACTGGAGTGAAAGCTATTATTATAAGAAAATTCTACCAAAGGTAGGTGTTGATCCCAAACAACGTTGAAATCCATAGAGCAAGCTCTCAACATATCTTCTAGGGTTTGAATTGTTCTTTCAGACTGACCGTCTGTCTGGGGATGATAAGCAGTGCTGAAACTCAACTCTGTATCCAGAGTATGCTGAAGACTTCGCCAGAACATCAAGGTAAATCTCGGATCCCGATCAAATATAATAGAAAGTGGTACTCCATGCAATCTTACCACTTCCATTACATATATCCTGGAAAGCTGATCTAGAGATAAATCCTCTCTAATAGCAATGAAGTGTGCAGACTTTGTAAGATGATCAACTATGACCCAAATAGCATTATTGCCTTTGGATGTTTTAGGAAGTCCTATGACAAAGTCCATAGTGATGTTTTCCCATTTCCATTCGGGTATGGGTAATGGTTGTAACATCCCCTTAGACTTCTGTCTCTCAGCTTTAACTTGTTGACAAACCAAGCATCGAGAGACATATCCAGCAACATCTCTTTTCATGCCATCCCACCAGAAGTACTCCTTCAGGTCCCTATACATCTTTGTGCTTCCAAGATGAATAGAGAATGATGAACTATGAGCCTCATCCATCAGCTCCTTCTTTAATTCGGGGATGGGAGGAACACAAACCCGATTCCTGAACTTTATTATCCCGTCACAATCAAGGTTGAATTCAGGAACATTTCTCACCTTCTTTTGTAACTCGACATCTTCTTTCTGTGCCTCTTTAATCTTCACATGTATAGATAGTTGAACATTCATTTGAGAGAGATAATATTGTTTCCCTTCCATTATAATTCCAAGATCCATCCTTTGTAAATCCATAAATATTGGATTTTTTGTGATCCTCATCATGGATAAACTAGCATGGTCTTGTCAACTTAATGCATCTACCACCTTGTTTGATTTCCCAGGGTGGTAATGGATTGAGCAGTTGTAATCCTTAATCATCTCCAACCATCTTCTTTGACGCATATTCAACTCCTTTTGTGTGAAAATATACTTTAAACTTTTATGATCAGTATAAATATCACACCTTTCACCATAAAGGTAATTCCTCCAAATCTTTAATGCAAAGATTACCGCAGCCAACTCCAAATCATGTGTTGGGTAATTTTGCTCATGGATTTTCAACTGTCGTGAGGCATAATCTATCACCATATCATTTTGCATAAGAACACACCCCAATCCCTTCTTGGATGCATCACTATAGATCACAAACCTTTCTCCACTACAAGGTAGTGTGAGCACAGGTGCACTGGATAACCTTCTATTAAACTCCTTGAAATTCTCTTCACATTCCTCTGTCCAAACAAACTTAACTCCTTTCCGAGTCAACTTGGTGAGTGGATTAGATAATCGTGAAAAATCTTTTACAAAACGTCGATAATATCCAGCCAAACCAAGAAAACTTCGGATCTCAGTTACTTTTGTTGGTCTTGACCATCTTTCGATAAACTCTGTTTTTGCTGGATCCACAGATATCCCCTCTTTTGAGATTATGTGACCCAAAAATGCATCTTTTTGAAGCCAAAATTCACACTTGGTAAATTTGGCATAAATCTTCTCCTTTCTCAGGGTCTTCAATATAATTCTCAAGTGATCTTCATGCTCTTACTTGCTCTTTGAATAGACAAGAATATCGTCTATAAAGACTACCACAAATTGATCAAGATAGTCTCTAAATACTCTATTCATTAGATCCATGAAGATAGCAGGGGCATTAGTAAGACCAAATGGCATCACTATAAATTCATAGTGTCCATACCTTGTACGGAAAGCCGTCTTTGGTATATCCTCCCTTTTGACCCTTAATTGATGATACCCTGAATGAAGATCAATCTTGGAAAAGTATTGAGCTCCGCGTAGTTGGTCAAATAAGTTATCAATGCGTGGGAGAGGATATTTGTTCTTGATAGTGATCTTGTTAAGTTCTCGATAATCAATGCAGAGTCTCATTGATCCATCTTTCTTCTTAACAAATAGAAAAGGAGCTCCCCAAGGTGACGCACTAGGGCGTATGAATCCCTTATCTAGATTCTCTTGGAGTTTCTTCTTCAATTCCTACAACTCAATTGGGGCCATTCTATAAGGTGTCTTTGAAATTGGAAAAGCACCTGGTACGAGTTCTATTGAAAACTCAACTTCACGATTTGGTGGAAGACCCGGTAATTCCTCCGGAAAGTCATCATCAAACTCCCGTACAATGGGCATATTCTTAATTGCGAGTTTATCACCAACCATTTGAGATAAATAACCTTCATTTAGTGGAATCAATACCCATAAGATGGAATAAATTTCCACTGGAAGGTTATGTTCATCCTTGAATTGATAGACGATCATAGATTGATCTGGAATATGAAATGTGACTTCCCTTCTTTGGAAATTGATATGAGATCCATGTAGAGAAAGCCAATCCATGCCAACAATCACATCAAATTCCACTAAAGGAAGGATCACAAGATCTGCAAGAAGCACTTTCCCACAAACATCGATCGGAGAATAATTATAAACTTTTGATGCGACTGTTGTGCCATTAGGTGTTGTCATAGCTAACTCAATATCTAATTGTTGAGGTAATACGGTGATACCTTTAGAAAATTTTTCAGAAATAAAAGAGTGGGTGGATCCGGAATCAAATAAAACATTTGCTACTTTAGAGTGGATGGTAAGTGTACCTTTCACCACTTCGTTATCGTACTCCACATCACTGATAGAAATTGCATGTGACTTTCCTTTGTCTTTAGACTTAATATTTTGTTGACATCGACCATCATCATCAACCCTTGGATTTGGGCATTGATTGGCATAATGCCCCCATCTCCTTGCACTTGAAAAATTGAAGTGTAGTAGGTTCATTCTGTGTATCCCTTCCTTTGTTTGCGTCATTATACATATTCTTCCCATTATCGCGGCATTCAAATTCCCGATGACCTTCCTTTCCACATTTAAAACATTTACGTGTCCCTTTAAGACAACTCCCTCCATGTTTCTTTCCACACTTTGAGAATAAGGGAAAGCTCATCTTCTTTTCAGTGTGCTCTTTAAGTTTTCCTTTGAATTCCATCTTCCTCTTCTTATCAAACCCATGTGACTGATGGGTTACTCCAATCTCCATCTCGACTTTGAGAGCACATCTAACGATTTCCTCATAGCTATTGAAGTCCCTTATGGCTGACGCCCTTCGAAGACTTGGTTTTAAGCCACTAAAGAATCGATTGATCTTACTCTCAGGTTGGATAATAATACCAGAAGCGTACCTTGCAAGTCTTGTAAAATTTGCTTCATAGGTTCCAACAGATTCATTATCCCTTTGCTTCAGTTCAAGAAACTCTTTCTCCATCTTTGTTTGGAGAATACGAGGGAAGTACTTATTGAAAAATAAGTTCTTGAACTCGTCCCATTCCATAGACCCAATTTCATCCCTTTGCCTCGTATTCTTAATAAGATTACACCATTGATCAGCATCTCCTTCCAAATGATACACTGCTAGGATGACTTTATCATGTTCAGAACATTGAAGAACTGAAAATATCTTTTCAGTAGTACTAATCCATTGTTCAGCAACTAATGGATCAGTAGACCCGCTGAAAGAAGGTGGACGCTGCCTCATGAAGGATTCAACATAATTTTTCTCCTTCCTTTGCTCGTTTGGAAGTCCTGCATGATTCATAGCTTGAGAAAGTTGTGTGAGCATGGCTACAAGATTTTTCATTCCAGCTCCCATATCGTTTGGTTGCTCATGGGGACAATCATTGCATTTCCCATCGCATTCCGCATTTACATGGTTCCTTCAGGTTCCATCCATTGACTAAAACCAAGAAGAATAGTGTGAGAAGCACTAATTACAATAGGAAAACCACATAATCAAGGATAAAATTTCACACTTAAGGTCTTATCCTAGGGTATTCATGGCCATTTCTAAAACACTAAGATTGTGTTCTATGCTTAGACTTATCCTTATGGTTCTTACTAAGGATTTCACATCCTAGTTTCCAAAGGTTGACTATACCTTTCCTCTGATACCAACTATAACGACCCATACTTTTCATACATTGTTAATACTTCAAAATTGAATCACCCTTATTACAACATATGACAAAACCACAAAGGACCGTATAGGTATAGTGTCTTTAGAAACTGGGAAACATAAACAACTGGTTCATAAATCTTCTACAGTGTCTCCCATTTATTTCATCATATCTAGGGTCCCTTTTATCATATTCTACTTAATATCCATCTTCTTGACCTGAGGAAAAGAAAACATAAAATGGTGAGCTCAAATGCTCAGCAAGGGCAAATAAAGGAAATAAAAATCATATCATATCTTCTTGAAAATCATCACCTGCAAAAGAGATCATAATATCTTAACATGGAATAAATCATAGAAGTGATAATGAGATCCCCATAATCATAACATGAAACTTGAAACTTTGTGGCATGCACACATAATCATGAAACATCATTTCTTGTTAGTCATGACTCATTGCCAAGACTATCTTAGTGGACAGAGTCCCTTTCTGAACCGAGTCACCCTCGTTTCAGTCCGGTTTCACTGAACCGGTATAACCTACCGTTCCAGCCATGTCTATCTCATGAGATATAAAATCTTTACCCAATGCATTGGAGGGAGATATAGGTCCCACCCATCTTATAATGAATCCTTTCTTATGTGTGCCACATAATCATAAACCATACATCATAGCGTAACCCATGTAATAAAAATGGAACTCTTAAACAACATGACATCATAAAACAATTCATATAAGATAAAGGAATTCATAAAAATATTTCCATCACAACATAATCAAATCCATGTAATAATAGGGATAAAAACAGAACCCTTTTATTATCTTAGATGGAAAATAATTTTGATAAAATACTTGAACTCCATTCTTGAGGAAAATATCTTTTCTACTTCAAAAACATTTTTCCTTTCATAACATGTCATACAACTTTAAAATAAAAGAATATGATTAAAAATAAACTTGAAAACTTGTAAAGGAAGTTTCTTCGAAATAATGTTTTAAAAATCCATTCATGCCGTATAAGTTAAAAAAACATTCTTCTCGTACTTTTGTCGGAAAAGTCAAAAAAGTACCTCATACGAAAAACGGCAAAAGATTCCTTTCATATCCTTTACTAAAAATTTACCAAAGGGTAAAATTTAATATAAACTATTGTATAAGGATATAAATATTACATATTGAGGAAACATGGATGTGGATGATAAAATACACCCGAGTAAATGCAAAAGTATAAACAATCTCGGATAAAAATTAGATTGTGATATTTCCCTTACCTTAGGTCCGATTTGATTTGTACGTGTCCGAAGCTCCTGTATAATGGTTTAAATAATGTTATTGACTTATTCCAGAATCATACATATTGATATGATATCATATATGGTCATATTCTTAGCTTCTTGTTAGTAATATTTCATTGTTACTTGTTACTCGGGTCCTTATTGCCTTTTGTTCTTATGCGTGTTTTGCCGAATAAATTCTTATTCTTATTTTAAGGTTATAGATACCTTATATCCAGAATGGTATTAGTGTAACATATATCATATTTATTCATTCAATTCATTTATATAAATACTATGTAATGATGATCATGTAGAACGAGTCGCATCACATCGTGGAGACGGTATTCCGTACGTACGCACGAGTGATGATATCGTTCCTATGATCGTGGAACTGTATTGGAGTATATATATATTATTTAAGTATCAATATTACTTTATAATAATCATAAATAGTTTCTCATTACACCATTATACCCATCCTTGTAAGGTGATGGTGGAAAATAGATTACACCACGGCGTGGAGACGGTATTCCGTACGTACGCACGCGCGGTGATTTCATTTTTCTGTAGGATGGATAGAAGGTGAATTAGGGTTGTTTAATATTTATAATAACATATAATTATGTAAGTAATACTGATGTTATTACTTTATCATGAAACAACTAAAGAAGAAGAAGTTGAAGAAGAAAGAAATTCAAAAGATCGGTAATGGATATTACCTCTTCTTTGGAACGCCTCTTTGAATCCTCCACTTAGGGAACTAAGATTGGTCTTTGAAGAAGTCCAGGACCTCTAGGATTATTATAGGGAATTGGAGAGGAGAAAATAGAAGGGGTTGTCCGAGCTTGAGTGCTCAAATTGGTGTGAGGAGGAGGGGGAGGAGGTACCCTTTTATAAGGGAGGAGAGGGGCACCTTAGGAATATCTCAAAATATTATTTTATATTAAAGTCAAAATCGGTTTATAATGGTTCCAAATTCCCTTATTTTGAAGCTAAAGTGGGGATGGGTCGAAATACTATCAACCAATATGATTTAGACAAGTTTAGGGTATTATTGTAACCTTATCAATTAGATTTAACTCTAATTTAAATAATTTAACTTTTACCGTGTCTTTTTGTTTTCTTTCACTATATGGTTAATACACTTACTATAACATGTCAAACGAACCCCAAATTGTTTATTATTAATATATATATCCGTATCTTAGTCATTTGGCCGAACCTTAGATTTTTAGGAATAAAATAACAATTAATAATATAATATTTTATTTTAAAACTATTTTGTGTCAATTTTGACACTATTTGATATATGATTTTTGTGAAAGTCATAACAGAATTATATGTTCGAAACAAGTTGATTAAATCAACAATAATATATCATAGTAACCTATGAAATTAGTGGAATTCATAAAAAATCTCAAATTACATTTATTTTGGTGTTTATAACATCAATTATGTCAATATTTCATTAATAAGATAATTAATGCATTATCATTGTGTCATAAATAAATTAAATTATTTAATGTCTAAAAATTACAAATAAAATACCATTATGTTGGAAATCGTCTTATATTTCTAATGAATATTTATAGTCGAATTTATCTTATGTATAACCCCATATTTAAAATTATTTACTTATTAAACTTTGATTTTAACTATTTTAACCCTTCTTTAAATAAATTAATAATAAATGTCCTAATCTAACCCAAGTGGGCCTAAATGGTCATATTTTATTCCTAAGTTTATTTTTGGTCGAATTAAACTTATCAAATAGAATTAGGACATGTGTTAGGGTAATTGTAATATCATATTTACCCTTAGTTACCCTATTTACTATTAACCGCGGTAAAAAAATAAAAAGTTATTATTCACCAAAAAATTATTTTTATCTCATTAAACCACATTTTACTTACTGATATCAACCGTGTCTGTCGGATTTTCGAAATTCCATTCACAGAAGCTGTAAAATTAAGTTTTATGCAAAATTCCGTTTTTAACCTACCACTTAGTGGTTTCACTATTCATCAAAAATTGAAAGTTTTCAGAAAAATACCAAAATTTCACCCTAGGCTAATTTCGGTATTCCGAATCCAAAAATGAAGTCCATTTTGAAAAATAAAATTTATAAAATTTCAAAAAGTGGTTATTACTATTCATAACGGCTAGTTTTAATAATATTTTAATAGCATATCGTTGTTTAGTGAAACTCGGTATTGCGTACGATGCAAGCTATCGAGGAAGTTCGTGATTGCGTGTAAAGTAAGTCAATAAAGTGTGTAGTGAAAGATTCCTTTGATGATATATAAAAACAAAATGTTACTCATAAAAATCTCGGGTGTTTCATTGATGGTCATTCAGAGTGCAATAAACAAGTTCTTAAGGACATTTAATGAGCATGGGTCCTAGATTTTGGGGGGCTCTTGGGAGAGGCATATACCCCTATTTGAATTCTCCTACAATAATCACTTTCAGGATACTATATGGATAGAGCCTTATGAGGCCTTGTATAGTAGATCATGCTGATCACCCCTATGTTGGATAGAGGAAAAAGATGTGTCTGTTATTGGAACTCATATTTTTCATGAAACCACAGATCTAGTTTAGTTTATTCAGAAATATATGGCTACTGGAAAGCCTTAATTGAAATGATACGCCAATCATCATAGACAACCTCTAGAGTTTGAGTTTGGGGATAGATTTTTTTATGTGTTTCATCAAGTTTGGGTGATAGATTTAATATTTTCCATGTTTTTTATTTCAATTATTTAAATCCTCCTAATTTATCAATTTGATCTTATTTGCATCCACTTTTTTTATTAATGGTGTGTTTTGAGCTAAAATGTAAAAAATAGGTTAATTATGGAAATTTGAAAAAAAAAATATCACAAGGGTATTTTGTGAAAATATTTTATAATATTAATCTAAATGAAGTGATTAATTTTCTTATGATTCCCTTATTTGTTTTCTTCAAGTTTTTCTTCTTGTATAAGAGCTGAGTCGAAGATCTAGAGGGATGAAAAAATCATTGAAGTTGAAGAACCTTCTGGGCAGATAGCATGTACCCCACCTTCATAAATGAATCGTAACTCAGTTTAAACACTTACAATTGAGATAATTCAACTTTTAATAGAATGAGGAATATTATACGTGTCCTACCAATAAATCCCATAGAGTTATTAATCCATTGGTATTTACATATAATGAAATACATTGAAGGAAAATTCATGGAACCCTTATCCATAAAAAGTCAAAGTCAGTAATAATTCCCTAAATTCTTCTAGGAAAATCGAATTATGAACTTTGTAGGTATGGTAAGAAATTATATTTCCAACATCCTATAATAAGGGACCCTGGGATCATTCGAACATATGGTGTGACAAATAGGAGTTAACTTTCGGTAGACAGATTCTAGAGGGGAAGCTGCTACAACCTTTTCTTTTATTATTTTATTTTTATTTTTATTCTTTTTCACTTTAGTTTTAGCATCAATGTGATTTCAATTTAGTTTATTTTATATAAAATATATTTCATGCATGGTTTTTATTATTTTTTCTTCTTCCACAGACACCCCTCTTTTCTTGTTCTCTTTTCATCTCTTTATTTCTCATTCCAACTTGTTCTTCTCTGTTGTGATCTCTAATACTTATGATCATGGGAAACTAACCTGAGGAATATCCTAAGAGATTATTCCAGTGCTTGAAACTGAGGCCATGTTTTTTTCCTACATGGAGTTAATTCAATGCATAATTTATAGCAGGTTTAATCCTCATTGTGGTTGTCAAAAGATTAACTTCTTGAGCTGAAACCATTTTCCCTCAATTAGTGAGTTGGATGGAGAGTGTTATTGGTGATCTTAAGTACACTTTTCATTAATAAATGGGGTAGATTTAGGTTTGAACACATACGATGGAGTTTTTTTATTAAGTTGAATCTGGTCAATGAAGTTGTTCCCTAAAAAGTTTGTCCTAAGAACATCATTTCTTCTCTAATTCCATTCTATTTAGCATTGCATGGTAATTTAGAATTGAATGTAAGTCTCAAATTATTTTTTAATTTCATTTATTTTTATAAATTATATTTCATTAATAAAATATAAAACAACAAAATTATTTAGTGCTTATGTGAATTATATTATGTAGGTGAAAAAATTGAGAAAGCACCTCAATTGAGATGACCAAATTCATCCACTATGTTTCACTAGGAAAACATATAAATTTTCTTTTTAATTTCCTATGACAGGAATGCATCAAAACTGGAATCATTTTTAGGTATCCAATTAGTATTTTACTTATTTATTATATTTTCACATTTTACATATATTTTCATTTTTTTATTAAAAAATGAATAATTTTTTTCCTTAATGTATCCAAACAACAATTATTCTAGATTGGAAGATTTCTCACAGGTGCAATATCAAGAACCTGGAGTTGATTAAAGTGATATAAATGATAGGGTGGAAAGGATGAGAAATACTCTATATAACATGGGGAGAAAAATGGAAATAGAATTTGACTAGGTTTGTGCATTAATGGAGAAACCTGATCCTGAGATAATGTAAGAACCCGAGGTAGTGGTGGAAGAAATTTCACCACTCATCATTTAAATTGAAGAACTTAAGAAGATAAATTTAGAGGTGCCTAAGGATTTAGATATACTCACTTAACCATTTATAGGATAGATAGATGAAAATTACTTCTCTACCAAGCTACATGAGGAAAATCAATAAGAACTAGAGGAATTATGGAATGAATGTGAGGAACTACTTGATCATACCAAACCTTTAAAGGATGAGGAGCCAATACACTTGAAATAAAAAACCTCCCAAGTGATGTAATTTGAACTAAAGATGGAGGATCCTGACTACCTACATTCACCCAGTGATGATCAACTCCAAGAGGTTCTTTTCATCAAAGAAGGTATTCAAGACAAAACACCTTAGTGAGATGATACATTCTTGAACTCAAACTAATTTAATTTTATTGAAAATAGTATGAGTATTACCCCTAATAGTTTTGAATTTTAAGAATTAGTTGAATCATATTGTCCCCTAGAGGATGAAGAATAAAAAAATCACATTTTTAGGAACACCTTGAACTCCCTGAAGAAATTAGATATTTAATAGAGGGAGTATAAGAAGATATCCTAGTGGAATTTCTTGAAGAAAAAGAGATGAAAGATTCCTACATTAAAAGGGAATATTTTAAAATTAATATTTTAAATTTAAATTTTAAATCCCCCTCTGATTATTATTTTCATGAAGAACATCTGAATAAACCACTAGATTGTGAAGAAGACATTTCACAAGTAGAAACAAAGGAGGAGGTTCTATACTTCATCCTACCCCATCATGAAAGTTGTACCATATTTAGAAGTTGTGGATATGGTATACTATATACATGGAATTATTCTAAAAAATAATAATGAAATGGAAGATGGGAATAAACTCATGTGGTGATTCAAGTCAAAGAAGCCCCAACCACCATCAAAATTCGTATAACAGCTGGTACTTCCCACTTGAGGTAGTAAAAATTTAGCGCCCACTTTGGGGATCATACCAACATTTATATTTACATTCTTTCTTAGAAATTATATTTCAATTTTAGTGTTAGGAATTATTACATCACTCATCCCACTCCCACTTATATTTTTGAGCTTAGATGATATGATCCTAGTACTTAATTGAGATTTTTTCTTTTTATGGTTCATGATGTCCCAAATAATCCCTAAATAGACAAGGAGTAAGGAGAACTAATATTCATTTCTAAAGGGAGTTCACTTTTAATTTTTATCTTTTAAACTCCTTAAATTTTTTCCCAATCATGATTTGAGTTCAAAACTTGAAATTGCATTCCCACACTTGCATTCATGCTTTACTTGACTTATCTAGGAGACATGATTTTCTTAAAAATATATTGATGCCATGTTTTATATTTCAATTTCAATGAAATTTAATGAGTAAAATTGAAAATTTAATTTTTAAAGTGCAGCATGGATATTTAAATGATGAATCATGATATTAGGGAATTAGTTGATTCATGTAAATGAAATTTTACTACCATTGATTTTTTGAAATTCATGTGAATTGATTTATTATTATTCTTCATGGAACGAGAGATTTTCCTAAATCATATTGACTATTTATGAGAGGATTTCTATACCATGTACTTTTGCTTTATTATTGATCATATTTATTAAGTGATCTTGGGACATGACACTGACAAGAACTTTTATTTGAACTGGTCAAAGCTATGATTGTGCAAAAACACATTTAAAATTATTGAGGTATCTTTTTAAAAACTCCATATCCAAAACAAATACCACCTTTACATCATTCCTTCTTTATCCCATAGAGACCATGAATGGAATTGATAGGGATGATCTATGTTTGAAGCCATTTTTATCCATTCCTACCCAACCCTTGGTATTTTCATGATATTTTAAAGATTAAGTGTGGGTGTAAAGGGATTCATGGACAATAGGAATATTTACATTGTAAGGAAGAATTGTGGGGGTTCTTATAGTGCGAATTGTAAAAAGTTGTGGAATCATTCATTGTACTTTATTTTTCCCCTCTTGAATCAAAAAATGAAAAACGTAAAATAACCAAAAAATGATATAAATGGGTTTTGATTTGGGAAAACCAAAAAACACCATTACTAGACCTATGTTTTATATAATACGTGGTTAGGTGGTGGATTTAAGGTTTATTCAAAAGCATAAATTTCAAAAAAGAAAAAAATGAATAAGATATTTGAAAAATAAAAAAAAGTACAAAAGTAAAACAAATATTCAAGAGGGTGAAAAAATAATTCATTATTATTAAACTATTCATCATCTTTACATTGAGTTTTGGGGGAAGTGGTAGTTGTTACTTTGAAAGGGATAATTTCATTACAATTTTACTTTTGATATCATGAACCTTACTTAAGAGATAAACCTTATCCTTGAGCCTTAATTTTTAAAGCATTAAATCCTACCTACCATAAGCCTCAGAGTCATTTGAACCTTTATTAAAAAGTCTTTATGATTTTATATTCCTTTTGTCTTTACAAAGTAGATAAAGTAGTTCATTTACAAGACTATGCAAAAGAATCATGTTCTCATAATATTATCTTAACTCTACTAGAATTCTATCATGAGAGATGAGAGAAAATATTCAAAGGTGAGGTAAATCAGAATGTGGCATATTTAATAATAATAAATTGAGATTCCTGAATAAATTAAAGGAGAAGTTCCATAATTTTTCAAAGGGGGAAATTAAAATGAAATATTTTATTATTTCTTTAAAAAATGGGATATTAAATTGATATTTTATGTTTAATTTGAAATTTTGATTTGATATTGAAAATTTATTGATTTTATTGCATTTAAATTTGAATATAGGTGATATTGGTGTCCTTTGAATTCCATTTTGAGATTTTATGCTTGAGGAAAAGTATGGTTTATGTTTGGGGGAATTGATATAGATAATATTTTCCTCATTTTTTATGTATTTAAATTATTTAAATCCTTCTAATTTATCAATTTGAGCTTATTTACATCCATTTTGGATTAATTATGTGTAATGAGCTAAAATGTAAAAAATGGTTAATTATGGACTTTTGAAAGATTTTTATCACAATGATATTTACATTTTGCATAATTTAGTTATTCTTATTCATACCCACCAATTCAACAGTTAGTATATAATTATATTTTGTATTATGGTTCCTTAAAACTTTGGGTTACAAGTATCGTATGCTATAAAAAAAATTTATTTTAATATAAATACATATTAAAATCTTAGTGTGTTATATTATGAACTCATTAAAAATAATTACACCCTAAAAATTTAATCAATTTGATACAAAAAAATGAGGATATCTCTATTTAATTGCATCATCATGTTACCAAGTAGTTTTTTTGAATTTATGATTCCTCCAAAGAACATTAACTAGGTGAGTAGATTGATCTATTTCACTTTATCTCGTCTATAAAAGATTTATACTAGTTATTATTAATGTGATAGATCATGATCTAGTGGTATGACCTTTGAGTTCAGCACATGTGATGG
Organism: Viscum album; assembly: GCA_963277665.1. Taxonomy (NCBI): domain Eukaryota; kingdom Viridiplantae; phylum Streptophyta; class Magnoliopsida; order Santalales; family Viscaceae; genus Viscum; species Viscum album. The sequence continues at coordinate 717,621,242 of OY728140.1, read as the reverse complement.
ATCATGTATATACCTCCTCAAGAGAGATTCAAAGAACATGTTGTGATCTTGAGAGAGGTTCAGTGGAAGCACCAAGCAATAAGATATCATTCCTACTTGATAAATAATATAAAAGGGTCCAATATAGAGAGGTATCATCTTTTATTTCTTTAAGAATCACATATCCTTATTCCATGGAGAAAATTGAATAAATACCTTCTCACTAACTTCAAACTCTAGATCATGCCAATGATTATCTATATAAATGTTTTTTCAACACTGAGATACCATGACATGATGTCGAATAAATCTAACTTTCTCTTATATTTACTCATCTAGCTCAGATTCCATTATATTTCATTCTCCAACTTCATCACAACACATTGTATTTCTATATTTCTTTCTATAGAGGGTTTCATAAGAATCCATTTTAATTATTGAGTGAAATTTATTATTATAAGAATACTTGACTAAAGGAATGTGTTGATCCCAACTAACATTAAAATACCTAAAACAATATATCAGCATATCTTATAGGGTTTGAGTGGTTCTTTCATACTATTCATCTATTTGAGGATGATAATTTGTACTAAAACTTAAATTTATCTCCATATATTGCTGAATAATTTATAGAAACATTAAGGTAAAACGAGGATCTTGATCAGATACAACAATATGGATTATTCTATGAAACCTTACCAATTCCTTAATATAAATTCTTGCAATTTTTCAAGAGGAAATTTTTCTCTGATAGAAATTAAGTGTGCTGAATTTATAAGTTTATCAAATATTACCCAAATAGCATTATTTCCTTTAGAAGTTTTGGGGAGTCTGGTGATGATATCCATGGTAATGTTTTCCCATTACTATTTTGGTATGGGTAATAGTTTTAACATCCCATCAGAATTATGTCTCTCATACTTAACTTGATGACATACTGAGTACCAAGAAACATACTCTACAATATATCTCTTCATCTTGTCCCACACGAAATACTCTGTGAGATATATATTTGTCTCCATACTTCCAGGATGAATAGAAAATTATGAACTATGAGCCTTATCCAATAGCTCCTTTAAATCAATCATTGATGGAACACATACATTGTTACTAATTTTTATCATTCCATCACAATTTAAGTTGAACTTAGGGATAATTCTGACCTCCTTTTGTAGTTCCATATCTTCCTCCCACACCTTTTTAATCCTCACATGGCTAGATAATTGAACACTTTTTTGAGAAAGATAATAATTATCCCCATAACTTAAGATTTCAAGATCCATCCTTTTAAAACCTATAAATATTTTATCTTTTTTGAACCTCATCAAAATAAGCTAGCATGATTATTTCTATTCAGTGTGTCTTCCACCTTTTCTTATTTATAAGGGTGGTAATGTATTGAGAATTCATAATCTTTAATAATATTCATCCATCTTTTCTGGTATATATTTAACTCCTTTGGTGTGAATATATACTTTAAAATTATATGATCAGTATATATATCAAATATTTATCCATATAGATAATTTCTCTATATTTTTAACTAAAAATTACTACAGATAACTCCAAATCATGATTTGTGTAATTTTTCTCATGAACCTTTAGTTTTTGTGAGTTATAGGATATCACCATATCATTATACATGAGAATGCATCCCAATACCTTCTTTAGTGTGTTACTATAGATTATAAACCTTTATCTGCTATAGGGTAGTGTAATAATAGGTTCATTATCTAACCTTCTCTATAGTTCCTCGAAATTTTATTAACATTCATCTGTCCAAAGGAACATGGATCCCTTCTAAGTTAATTTATTGAGTGGATTATATAGCTATGAAAAATTATCCATAAATCACTAAAAATATCCATCGAAACTAAGAAAACTACTAATATCAGTCACTATAGTTGGTCTGGTCCAACATTCAATAACTTTTTTCTTTGATGCATCCATTGATATACCCTTTCTTGAGATTATATGACCCAAAAAATAAAAAAAATTATAGCCAAATTTCACACTTTGTAAAATTTTAAAACAACTTATCCTTATTTAGGGAATTCAAGAAAATTATTAAATGATCTTCATTGTCTTTATTTCTCTTCAAATATATAATAATTTCATCTATAAATACTAAAACAAACTTATCAAGGTAATATTAAAAGGATTTATTCCTTAAATCAATAAAGATAGTGGGGGGGTTAGTGAGACTAAATGAAATCATTATATATTCATAGTGTTTGGGTGCTGAACTAAAATTTTCCTTAGGTATATCCTCCATCATGGCCCTTAGATGATGATATTCAAAATGAGGGAAAATATTGGAAAAGTATTTAGTTTTGTATAGTTGATCAAACAAATAATCAATATGTGGTATATGATACTTATTCTTGAGTATGATATTTTTAAGTTACCTATAATCAATGAAAATTTACATTGATCCATATTTTTTATAACAAAAAAATAATTCACCCTAAGGTGATGAACATGGCCGAATAAATCCATTTTCAATATTCTCTTATAGTTTCCTCTTCAATTAATACAACTCAATAGGGTCTATTATATATGGATTCTTTGAAATAGGCATAGCACCAGGTATGAGTTTTATTGAAAACTCAACTTCATGATTTCGAGGAAGACTAAGAAACCTTTTTAGAAATACATCTATAAATTCATGCACAATGGGAATATCTTAGATGATGATTTTCTCTCTAACCATATAAGATAAACACCTCTTTTGAATAATAATAAATACCCATAAAATGGATGTTGTTTCATTTGGATGTTAATTTTTATCATTGCACTGGTAGATGACTATTGGTTTATTTAGAATATTAAAGGTAAATTCTCTTCCTCGATAATTGATATTGGATTTATATAAGTAAATCCAATACATGCATATGATAACATCAAATTCATATAGAGATTGAATAACAAGATTTTCAGGAATCACATTTAAACATCAACTGGAGAAGAGTCATAGACTTTAGATTCCTCCATAGTACTGTTAGAATTTTCTACTAATAAATCAATATGTAATAATTGAGTTGAAAATTACTTAGAGAAAATTATTGGGTAGAAATAGAATAAAATAAGACATTAGTTTCTCTAGAGTAGATTAATAGTGTACCTTTATTCACATCATTCTCATAACCCACTTTGGCAGTCTTGATCATTAGAGATATCATTTTTTCTTAGAGATTAAGAGGGTTTTTATTTCGATCATCGTCAAAAACCATTATATTTGTGTATTGGTTTTCATAATACCCATAATCCTTGAATTTGAAGCATTGGAATGTGTTTGGTAAATTAGTAAAAATCTTATTTTACTCTATTTAATTAACTAGAATATTCATACCCTATTGACATTCATGGGATTTATGAACTACCTTTCCACATTTAAAGTACCTCCCAGTTCCATTAAAGCAATTCCCTTAGAAATGTCCCTAACCCAGTTCCCCCTCAAGTGACTAATCTGGTTGCCTACTTGACCTCAAATGCACCTCCCCATATTCCAAAGCCTATTTACTAGTAGCCGGGGTATAAGGAATATAGTTGGGAGACTATACCCTCTAGTAAAGAGTTTCAATGGGAGCAGATAAATAATATCATAGTAGTGGAAATAATAGAAACAATATGAATAATTTAACAAGAAACCAAATATGAGAAAGGAAAACTAAATAACTCAAAATAAAAATAATATGATGTAATGAAAATATAAATGTTACTAAATTACGTGTTGATAGTCACACATACCAAAGACATGAAGACTCAAATAAAGACTCCAAATACCCTAGTCCCAAACCCCATGTCATTCTTATCTCGAAGATCCAACCCATCTAGAAAACCACAAATCAACAATAAGGTCCCTTTCCATTATAAAAACTTATATCCATAAGATCAATATAGGTTCCAAACAGAGGCTCTACTAGTTTGTGAGTACAACTTAATAAGTCAACACCATTGTGTCTAAACAATCCAGTCTCAGAAATATAGTGCATGCAATATTGTGCTAAAAAATATTATTAATTTAATAAATTAATACTATGCATAAATTATTCCCATTAATCCCCCAAGAATCTGGTTGAGACCCAGGGTTATCCAAACATACTTCAGGTCACTACCATGTATCTATAACTAGAGTTGAATCCTCCTGTATCCAGAAGAATCGCTTAATTGGTGGAAAATTTATTTTTCCGAGAATGAATCACACAAATATCACACTAATTAATATCCTCTTCCCGTATTCTATTTAAAATATCACAATTAGACATCCATAGAATGTGAATCGAGTCCCCATACACCCCATAATCATACACTCTACCCTTGAAAAACAAGTACCTATTCACCTATCACTTAGGAAGTATGAAAATAATACATCATGCCCTCAAGAGTCAACATAAATATGGAGTTATATCAGGATGAACTCAACATGCCAATAATCATCTCACCCTCAATAATTGATCACAATCAATGTCACATAATCGAAAAAGGTAAGCAAGCAATTTTCCAGGCCAAAATAAAACATAAAAGATATATCACCACAAGGCACAATGATCAATTCATAAAATTATAATTTTTATGACTAGTTATGTTTTATAAATCTGGGATTCCAATTATCCTCATGAATATATCAAACCTATTTAATCTGTCATTTAAACCTGAGGTCATTAACATTCCAGTTAACCAAATTTAGAAGAGGTTATTCTACCATAATAAATCACACAAATTACATGCTATTAAATTTCATAAAATTAATCCAACAATCAATCAATTTTTCCAAAATATCTCAGGGCTATAATATCAACTAATAAATTTTCAACAATTTTGAAGGATTGAATACCTATTGGGTGGTCACAGGTCTCAGTCTTTATGTCAATGGACCCAATGCTATCTAATAGACGGTCTAAAAGGATAAATGATCAATATTTAATAAGGTGTATACAATTGATTAGGTTGTGCATGAGGCATCCTTTATGATCACTAATATTTCACATACTATAGATAATTAAATAAAATAAAAGTAATAATAGTTAGAACACCCACCTTAATATGTTGATCAAATCAACACTCTCAATAGGTAACCCCAATGAAGAATAAAGGAAATGATTGTAACAACACGAGATTTTATGAGACTTATTCTTTATAATTTCATTCATGTCTTGCGTTGTACGTGACACCAAAATTATATTGTTCTATACGCAACACCGTATATGCAACACTATTCTTGGATTGTGTTACACAAAATTTCAAGTTCGTTTGATAGAAGTTACTCTATGCAACATTGACTGTATATATATATATATATATATTCAATGTATAAATGAAATATGGTTGGATTCTATTATACACAAAAACAAAGGAATCTTTCACTACACGCAACCCTGACTTGGCTTGCTTTACACATAATCGCGACCTTCCACGATAGCATGTGTTGTACGCAATACCGAGTTTCACTAAACAATAATATGTTATTAAAATATTATATAAACTAGCCATTATGAATAGTAATACCCACTTTTTAAAATTTTATTTTTCAAAATGGACTTCATTTTTGGATTCGGAATATCGAAATTAGCCTAGGGTGAAGTTTTGGTATTTTTCTGAAAACTTTCAATTTTTGATGAATAGTGAAAACACTGGGTTACTATTTAAAAACCGACATTTATTTAAATAATTATCTATTTTATTTAAATTTATTTTATTCCAAAATTGATACATAATACCTATATAATTTCAATGTAATTCATTGGAGTCATTTTATAATAATTTTATATATATAAAAAAATTTATTGAACTTTTCACCGTCTTTTACCCACCTCCTATGAGAATTTGAAAATTTACATAAAACTTAATTTTACCACTTCTGTGAGTGGAATTTCAAAAATCCAAGGGACACGGTTAATATCAAGGAGTAAAATGTGGTTCAATAGGATAAAAATAATTTTTGGTGAATAGTAACTTTTTACTTTTATTTACCACAGTTAAAAGTAAATAGGGTAATTAAGGGTAAAAATGATAATATTAATAACCTAACACATGTTCTAATTCTATTGGATAACTTTAATTCGACCAAAAAAACCTTAGAATAAAATATGACCCTTTAGGTTCACTTGGATTAGATTACTATATTTATTATTATTTTATTTAAAGAAGAGTTAAAATAGGTAAAATAAAAGTTTAATAACTAAAACATTTTTAATATAGGGTTATACATAAGATAAATTCGACTATAAATATTCATTATAAAGATAAAAAGATTTCCTACATAATGGTATTTTATTTATAATTTTTAGACATTAAATAATTTAATTTATTTATGACACAATGACGATGCAGTAATTACCTTATTAAGGAAATATTAACATAATTGATATTATAAATACCCAAATAAAGGTAATTTGAGACTTTTTAGGAATTACACTAATTTTATAGGTTAATATGACATGTTACCCCCCCCCCCCCCCCCGTTATTATGTTGTTTTCCCTAGCATGATTTTTTCCTCTCACACTATTCTTTTTTGGGTTTTAGATGACGGCTGGAACCCGAAGGAACCGTGTTGATCAATGTAATGGAAAATGCAATGATCATCCTCCTGAACAAACCAATGTTATGGGAGATGGAGTGAAAAATCTTATTGCTATACTTACACAAACTATGAATCATTCTGGACTTCCAAATGAGAAGAAAAGGGAACAATATTCTATTGAGTCCTTCATGAGGCAATGTCCACCTTCTTTCAGTGGGTCTTCTGATCCACTTTTTTCTGAACAATGGATCAGTACCATTGAAAAGATATTTTCCATACTTTGCTATTCGGAACGTGAAGAATTAATTCTGGCTATTTACCGTTTAGAAGGTGAAGCAGATCAATGGTGGACTCTAATTAGGAATATGAGGCCCCGAGATGAAATTGAATACATGGAATGGGATGAGTTCGAGAACTTATTTTTCAATAAGTACTTCCCTCATATTCTTCGAACAAAGATGGAAAAGGATTTCCTTGATCTTAAGCAAAGGGATGATGAATCTATTGGTATATACAAAGTGAATTTTAAAAGGCTTTCAAGGTATGCTTCTAGATTTATCATCCAACCTGAAAGTAAAGTTGATCGATTCTTCAGTTGTTTAAAACCAAGTCTTCGAATGGAATTTTCTATAAGAGAATTTTGTAGCTATGAAGAAATTATGCGTTGTGCTATCATGGTAGAAATGGAATTTTGTGTTACATATCCATCTCATGGTTTTGACAAGAAACGAAAGATAGAGTTCAAGGAGAAATCACAGAATAATGGTGAAAAGAAGATGAATGTTTCTTTATGCTCAATGTGTGGAAAGAAGCATGGTGGAGATTGACTTAAGGGGACTAGAAAATGTTTTAAGTTTAGAAAAGAAGTTCATCGAGTAGCTGAGTGTCAAAGTAATAGAAAAAGGGTTACTAATGATGTGAATAAAGAAAATAGTGAAGAGAACTCACCACCAACACTTCAATACTTCAAGTGCAAGGAAATGGGGCATTATGCTAATCAATTCCCTAATCCAAGGGTTAATGATGATCAACGTGAGCAACCTCTTAAGGAAAAGGATAAAGGGAAGTCACATGCAATCAATATTTGTGATGTTGAGTATGAAAATGATGTTGTGTAATGATTAAGTTTTTATGTAATGGGATTTTAAAATAGTATCATGAAATCTCATTTATGGCATCGTGGAATTTTGGAATATCTATGTATTGGTTTTCAATAATTATACGGTACCGGTAACCATGAAAAGTGATTGAAATATTTTTGGAATGAAGATGATATGCGCATAATGAAGCGATAAAGAAAAAATGAAATGAGCTCATGACTGATATAAGGAAAAAGTTATATCATGGTTTGATTATATAGAAATTTTGGGATTTTGGTAGGTGGAAAGTGTCAAATTTTGACAGCATTCATGTTTTCACTAAGGTTCAATGGGTATTTATTTTTCAAGAGAATACATGATTAAGTTATTCACATGTTTTTAATTTGACCAACAAGATATATCGTATGATATATGGGAGATAAATGATGGTATTCACATGCTGGCTAGATAACATTTTTAGTAATTGTTTTCTTTATACTATGTGCTTGGACAAAAGTATTTTGGATAAGCCTAAATATTGGAATGGATTATGTTGAACATAATTTAGTATTGTTTAAGGCTAGAACATTTTTTGATATTATTGATGAAATGTTATAATAATTTAGTTTTAGAAAAAGGACAGCCTGCAGGATGGATGACAACCCATCATGTCGGACAAGGCTGTGGGAATCAAACCCACAAATGAAGTGCGACATGCCTTTATTTCATACCACTAGCCTACAGAATGTCCCTGGTTAGTAGAAACTAGTTTTATTTTATTAAGCGCTATGATAGATGAAGTATAAGTCCATTTTATAAACTATATATGATTATTCTCAAGATAGATGGACTTATGTATATTTAATAAATTTTGTTAAACCTTTTTGCGATAGAAACAGATGGAATGACCTATCATTATATCGCATGATCTGCTAACACTTCATGAATGACAAATTCAACTTCATTTCTTTAAGAGATGAAGTGGAAATTGTTCAAGGCACGAACAACGGTGAGATTGTACCAAAATCAAGTAAGTATTTATTTTAATTAAACAATTCTTAAATATTGGGAAATGATCTTGAGAACTAAAAACGTTTACCCAGTACCCTCATACCCGATTAATTAGATGGTACCTTAAATCATCACAAATTTCTGGCTTTGTGATTGATGCCTTTTTCATAGCCATGTTCTCTACCACTCTCCATTAGAACTTGATGGTTATATTTCTCTTCCATATCCATATTTTTACCTATGTTGTCTTATGTGGAAACCCAGTGTTGAGTTACTTTGGGTGACTGTTATGATTCTAACTTCCCTTTTTAAAATGAAGTTTTAGTATTCATTTTTATGATGTGGGTTTCTATGAATGATACTTTCAAGTAGTAAACCATTTATAACCCCCAAATAATTTCGAGGGCGAAATTCATTTTAAGTGGGGTAGATGTAACAACTCGATATTTTATGAGAATTATTCTTTTTTATTTCATTGATTTCTTGTGTTGTACGTGACTCCAAAATTTGCTTGTTCTATACGCAACACTGAATACAAAACACTATTCTTGGCTTGTGTTACACAAAATTTCAAGTTCGTTTGATAGAAGTTATTCTACGAAACATTGAGTGTATATATATATATACATATATTCAATGTATAAATGAAATATGGTTAGATTCTATTATACACAACAACAAAAGAATTTTTTCACTACACGCAACCCTGACTTGGCTTGCTTTACACGCAATCGCGACCTTCCATGATAGTGTGTGTTGTACGCAATACTAAGTTTCACTAAACAACGATATGTTATTAAAATATTATATAAATTAGCCGTTATGAATAGTAATACCCACTTTTTGAAATTTTATTTTTCAAAATCGACTTTATTTTTTGATTCAGAATATCGAAATTATCCTAGGGTGAATTTTGGGTATTTTTCTGAAAACATTCAATTTTTGATGAATAGTTAAAACACTAGGTTACTATTTAAAAACTGACTTTTATTTAAATAATTATTTATTTCATTTAAATTTATTTTAGGTCAAAATTGATACATAATACCTATATAATTTCAATGTAATTCATTGGAGTAATTTTATAATAATTTTAGATATATAAAAAAATTTATTGAACTTTTCACCGTCTTTTACCCACCTCCTAGGAGAATTTGAAAATTTACATAAAACTTAATTTTAACGCTTCTATGAGTGGAATTTCGAAAATCTGAGAGACACGGTTAATATCAAGGAGTAAAATGTGGTTCAATAAGATAAAAATAATTTTTGGTGAATAGTAACTTTTTACTTTTATTTACCACGATTAAAAGTAAGTAGTGTAATTAAGGGTAAAAATGATATTATTATTACCCTAAAACATGTCCTAATTCTATTGGATAAGTTTAATTCGACCAAAAACAACCTTAGGAATAAAATATGACCATTTAGGTCCACTTAGATTAGATTAGTAGATTTATTATTATTTTATTTAAAGAAGAGTTAAAATAGTTAAAATCAAAGTTTAATGACTAAAACATTTTTAAAATATGGTTATACATAAGATAAATTCGACTATAAATATTAATTAGAAATATAAAACAATTTCCTACATAATGGTATTTTATTTATAATTTTTAGACATTAAATAATTTTATTTATTTATGACACAATGATGATGTAGTAATTACCTTATAAAGGAAATATTAACATAATTGATATTATAAATACCCAAATAAATGTAATTTGGGAATTTTTATGAATTAAACTAATTTTATAGGTTAATATGACATGTTAGTATTCATTTAAATAAATTTATTTGAACTAATAATGCTGTTATGATTTTTAAAAAAACAATTACCAAATAGTGTCAAAATTGACATAAAATAGTTTTTAAAACAAATATTATATTATTAATTTATATTTTATTCCTAAAAATCTAAGGTTCGACCAAATTACAAAGATGAGGTTATATATATTAATATTAAACCTCTTGGGGTTCTTTTGGCTTGTTATAGTAATTTTATTAACCATATAATGTAAGAAAACAAGAAGACACGGTAAAAGTTAAATTATTTAATTTAGAGTTAAATCTAAATGATAAGGTTAAAATAGTAACCTAAACTTGTCTAAAATCTATTAGTTGAGAGGATTTAGTCCCATCCTCACCTTATATTTGAAATAAATCAATTTGGAGCTATTAAAAAATGAATATCACTTTATTATAAAATAATATTTTAAGTTTTTTCTAAGGTGCCCCTCTCCTCCCTTATAAAAGGGCACCTCCTCCCTCTTCTCTTCACACCCTTTTGAGCCATGAAGCTTGGAAAAACCCTGAAAATTACTATTCTAAACCTCTATAATTATATCATAGAGGTTTTGGCCTTCTCAAAAGACCAACTCTAATGCCATAAGAATAAATTTAAAGGAGGTGTGTCGAGGAAGAGGAGTCTCGGACACATATGGAAGAAATTGGAAATAAGGTAAGGGATAATTATTCCAATATTATTCTTATCTGAGATTGTTTATTCATAAGTACTTATTGGGGTTATGTTTATTATCCATGTCCATATGTTCTCAAAATTTTTTCATAAAATGTTTACTTTTCTTCCATGAATGTTTAAAGTCATTTTTACCCTTTTTTTAATTTTACCACATCGTATGGAAGGAATATTTATTTTGTTTACCATACGAGGTACTTTTTGACTTTTCCGGAAAATGTATGAGAAGAATGTTTTTTTTACTTATATGACATGAACATATTTTTATAGTTTCATAACGCCTTATTTTCATGAAGCTTACTCTACAAGATTTAATGACTATTTTCAAAAAAACCTTTTCTTTTAAAATTGCATGACATTTTGTGAAAAGAAAATGATTTTGAAGAGGAAAGGATATTTTCCTCAATAATTCATTTCAAGTGTTTTATCAAAAAAAAATTTCCATCTAAGATAACAGTATTTCATATGTCTATGTTTCTAATATAATGTCTCTATGATTTACATGGTTTCACTTTTCTTTTAATGAAATGATATCCATTTGTTTTATATGGATTATGTTATGATGGGATGATGTTTAAGAAACCCATTTTATTCTTTGGGTTATGATGAATGATTTATATTTATGTTGTGGCACACATAAGAATGATTTCATTATGAGATGGGTGGGACATATATCTCCCTCCAATGCATTGGGTAATGATTTATATCTCAAGAGATAGACATGTCTTGAACGGTAAGTTAATCCAGTTCAGTGATACAGGACTAGAACAAGGAGTGAACTCGATTCAGAAAGGGAATTTGTCCACTAAGATGGTCTTGGAAGCAATGCCTTGGCTTCTATGGAAATCATAACCTGTGCTTAATGGTTTCCACAATTACATGCTTTATTCCCATGATATTTTATCATGATTGATGATCCATTATGATCTATGCCTTACATACTGCCATGTTTTATGTCATTGCTCAAGATTTTGATGTTTAAATATTATGATCATATTTTGAAGTTCAAAAGTATATGGTTTGTTTTATTTTCTCCATGCTTACCCTTACTGAGAATTTTATCTCACCCTTTATATGTATTCTTTTCCCCAGGATATAAAGAAAGGTTTTAGGTAATAAAAAAAGATCTTTATGGGAGATGTTGAAGATCTTTCACCAGGATTAGAAGATTATATTCTGAGTTTCCAAAGACACTAAACTATTACAGTCCTTTGGTGTCTGTTTTTGTTATATGTTAGATATTCCGCAAAATTAATGTAATGTCTATGTAAGTCAAGCTTTGGGTCTCTACAATGGTGATCATAAGTGGAAAACCATGATCACACACATCATGATCCAAACCTGATTAAAAGATGGTCAAGAGATCACACTGTGATAATTGAGAAATCATAATTAAGGAGAAAACCAAATGAATTAACTCATTTTATATTAAATGCTATACCAAGACTTCTAGGGAGTAAGGAACTGCTCCAAAATTTCCTAGAATCACCCTAGAAGGAAACACCATGAATGAAACTAATTCTTGTCCATATTTTTGGTTAAAACCACTGATCCTGAAATATTTATGATGTGAATCCCTTTTATGATGTGAATTCATTAATTTATAAGACATATCAAGAAACACATCACCTCAAGTTAAAATAACCTCAATTAACCATTTCATGATGTGAACTGGTTTTAGAGTGAGTAAATTTTTCATACTCTAAACAAGTTTATGACATGTGCTTAGAAACATGTTAACGACATTTAACCCATTAATGATGTGAAATTTTATTTCATATAGATCACATACCAGATTCAATAGAAAAAATATTGAACCACCTTCATATGTTTCTAAACCCACTGAGATCCCCTGAAAGTATTTGAAACCATTATACGAAAACTATATTAATTAAAAAATATATACATCTCCAGACTTTAGGTCATTTTTTCCTAGAAAAATATCTTCATAATCAAAAGAAAATCAACCACCAAGGTTTGAAGAAGAAAATAAAACCCAACTAAAAGAGGCTAAAACAAAACTCAAGAGGTACATTATTATAAAAAGAAAATATCTTACAACCTCTTCACTATATAATATCTCATCTTCAAGATGATCAAAGAATCCTTGTGGGTTCTTAGAGAACAATTATGACTGCTATTCTTATATATCATATTCCCTCTCCCAAACCTTCTATTGAACATTCCCATGTTTCCACTACACTCATACTAGAATTATAGACTTTCCCCAGAGATACATCTCAATACAGTCCACAATCGATATCAAATTCTCCTCAAAGGATTGTTCTACAAAAATCTCGATGTCATCAATGTCTACCACATGATAAGGACCTAGATGATATCTCTAAAGATATGATTGTGAAACACATCATGCATGGAACTGAACCACTATGGATGGTCCAATTGGTACACCATTGGATCAACCCTTCCCACTATCTAAAATATCCATATAAACCTGGGTACTCACTTCCCATATTTCCATATACGTAATTTATTTAACCTAGTAGAAACATGAAGGAAAACATGAAAAATCACCTCAAAATTAAAAGGTAATCTAGTATTTACATCATAATATTTCCACCTAATCTACATGGTCACAAACTATTTCCTGGTCAACTGAACATGCTTAGACATCTCCTACATGATACTGGGTCTAACAAGTGTTGACTCACCTGCCTCTAACCAATAAAGAGGTTAATAGAATTTGCTTCTATAAATAGATTCAAAATCTACCATTTCGATTAATACATATAATATATTATTACCGGAAAACTCCATGAGTTCCAAATACTTATCTCATGAACCATTGAAATTTAAAACACAGACTCGTAACATATCCTCTAGAATCCAAATTCTCTATTCATATTGGTCATCAGTTTGAGGATGGTAGGATATATTTAGAAGAATATTTAATCCCAAGTCTTTATATATACCATTCAAAAACAAGGTAGTGAAATTCGGATCTGGATTAGAAACAATTGGGACACCCCAAGCTTCCACAGTACGTTTCCCTTTAAATAATACAATAGCTTTCATTGTACGCAACTTCTAGATTGTAACACACCACGACCAATAAAACTAGCCATTATGAATAGTAATAACCACTTTTTGAAATTTTATAAATTTTATTTTTCATAATGAACATCATTTTTGAATTTGGAATATCAAAATTAGCTTAGGGTTAATTGTTTGTATTTTTCTGAAAACATTCAATTTTTTATGAAAAGTGAAAAACACTAAGTTATTGTTTAAAACCAACTTTTTATTTAAATAATTATTTAATTTATTTAAATTTATTTTAGGTAAAAATAGATAAATAATACCTATATAATTTCAATGTAATTCATTGGAGTCATTTTATAATAAGTTTAGATATAAAATTTTTTTATTGAACTTTTTACCGTCTTTTACCCACTTCCAAGGAGCAATTGAAAATTTTCATAAAACATAATTTAACCACTTCTGTGAGTTGAATTTCAAAAATCTGGGAGACATGGTTGATATCAGTATGTAAAATTTGGTTCAATAAGATGAAAACAATTTTTGGTGAATAGTAACTTTTTACTTTTATTTACCACGGTTAAAAGTAAATAGGGTAATTAAGGGTAAAAATGATATCATAATTACCCTAACACATGTCATAATTATATTGGATAATTATAATTCAACCAAAAACAACATTAGGAATAAAATATGATCCTCTTTGGTTCACTTGGATTAGATTAGGACATTTATTATTATTTTATTTAAAAGAAGATTTAAAAGAGTTAAATTCGATGTTTAATAACTAAAACATTTTTAATATAGGGTTACACACAATATAAGTTAGACTATAAATATTCGTTACAAAGATAAAACTATGTCCTGTATAATGGTATTTTATTTATAATTTTTAGACATTAAATAATTTAATTTATTTATGACACAATGATGATGCAGTAATTACCTTACTAATGAAAGATTAAAATAATTGATATTATAAATATCCAAATAAATGTAATTTGAGACATTAGATGAATTACACTAATTTTCAATGTTAATATGATATTTTAGGGTTGATTAAATAATTGGTTTTTGATGTAATCACGCTGTTATGAGTTTCACAAAAACCAAATACTAAATAGTGTCAGACTTGACATGATTAAGTTTTTAAAACAAATATGATATTATTAATTGATGTAAAATTCCTAAAAATATAATTTTTATCCAAAATAATTAGATAAGGTTATATATACTTATAATGAACCACTTGGGTTTCTCTTGTCTTGTTATAGTAAGTTTATTAACCATATAATATAAAAATTCAAAAAGACATGGTAAATGACAAACTATTTAACTAAGAGTTAAATCTAAACGATAAGGTTAATATGGTGACCTAAACTAGTATAAAACCTATTGGTTGGGATTTTTTCTACCCATACCCACCTTATCCTATAAATAATTTATTTTTTATCCATTAGAAACCTAAAATTATTTTATTATAAAATAATATTTCAAGCTTTTCCTAAAGTGACCCTCACCTCTCTTATAAAATGGTACTTCCCCTTCTCTTACTTTCACACCTCCAAAACCATTTGGCTCAGAAAACCCCTTCCCAAATATCCTCCCAAATTTACTAACTTCATTGTAGATGCCTCCTTTTGTCAGAAAGACATCCTAAGGAGCCTTTTTTATCAAATCAAAAGGAAGAACCCGAAGAAGAGGTAAATATTTCATCACCTCTTTCAAGTTCCTTTCATCTTCCACTTCCTCTTTATTTGTTGTTTCCATTCTAAAATAATAACTATATTATAATCTATAAACTTTGATGTTATTATAAATATTGTACAACCATATTCTTTATTATATCCATCCTTTAAATGACAATGTCACCATACGTGCTTACGTACGACTTACCGTCTCCACGTCGTGGTGTAGTTTGTTATTCAAACACTTCATTATTTTGGATGGATATAATAATGAATATAACTGATGAAAATAATAAATATAAAATGTTAATGATTATTTATATATGATATACCATCCAATTAAATGCGATTTCACCATCAATATAATGATATTGTCGCTCGTGCGTACGTACGGATTACCGTCTCCACGAACGCGATGAGATTCATTCCCCATCGTAATCCTCCCAGAATAATTTTCATTTTGTAATTAAAAATAATTTTTATGAACATAATATAATTCATTATATGAATCAAATAAATCCTATTCATAACAAACAAGGCTTACATAACCAATCATATAGAGGAAAACGAATCAGTTAACACTCGAAACAATGATACTTCTAAAATATTATTAACAAAGCAATATTATAAGAACATATATGATATAATATTTATGTATATGATTCATGTATAATTTAATAACAATGTTTTAAATATTATAAAGGATTTTAACCTACCATCGACTAAGTAAAAGTACAAGGTAAGGGTTAATTTCACAATCTCTTTATTATTCGATGTTGTATCTATGAAAGTATCTACTAGGACCTCTTTATCATCCACTTTTGTGTTTCTTAAAAATATATTTCAAAAAAAATTTACTATTTCCTAGACTATAGCTTAAATTCATTTATACCATTGTTTTACTCTTTATAAAATGTTTATATAGGAATATTTCCTTCATTTTCCAAACAAGGTCCTTTAAGGTTTTTTTGACAAAATTAATGAAATAATTTTTTTTAACATATACTGCGGGTGCAGCTATTTTCCGCCGTTATAACACCTTCAAAGCATCCCTTACAAGATTATAAGAATATTTTCAAAATAAATGTTTTCTTTTATAATTACATGACTTCTAAATTTTTTAAAAATAGAAATATATATTTCTCACAAATATTTTTGATTTCATCTATGTCAACATCCTTTGATGGATTTTAAACTTGTTTGAAGTTGATTTATTATGATACAAATCTTTCATATTGTATTGAAGGTTTTGTGAAATTTTTTACTATGGATGTGTTATTTTTACACCATTCATAGTTTATGGATAAAGTATTTACATTTCATATGGAATTTTTAATACGAATGTTTATTTTATGTTTAAACATTTTCATATGAGGAATGAATTGGACTTAGTAAGTGACGGGTGGAGTCTTCTATAGCTGCTCAATGCATCAGTAGGTCTCATGAGACAAACTAGTGTCTTGGCACAAGGCCTTGACAAAATATTATTTTTAGTCTTGGCATAAGGCCTTGACTATGTGGTTATGAAGTCTCGCATTATACATTCCATCATTATGAAAGTGACTATTGATATTTCATGTGATTATTAGACTAGTCGAATATCCATGTGAATAATTAAATGGAATTATTTTATTCTATATTTTCCATATTATGCTGAAGTTTATGTTTAAAAGGCTTTTGTTTTAGTCTTACACATTTCCTTAAATGTTTATGCTTATTTATGAAAGTTTTCGCTATATTGGTATCCTTACTGAGCATCTAAGCACACCCATTTCTATGTTTTTTTCAGGATGTGAAGAAGTATTTTATGGTTGACTTATAGGGATAGGATAAGGATATAAGTGTGTTAAAAAGGGGGAAAAATATGTTCATGTTTTTATTTCATGATGTAATGTAAAACTTATGAATGTGTCTATTACTTTCAAGGATACTAAATTGATCTGTCTTTGAGGACATGTTTCCTTGTTTCATGCAAATGCTATGTAATAATGCACCAACTCTGGGTAATTGCGGTCAGGGTGTTACAGTTGGTATAAGAGGAAGTTTTGTACAATCCTTAGAAGCTAGATTCAGAAAAACTCTGATTAGAGAACATTACCCTAAGATAGACTTTGAGTATTAGTATAGAAGAACTTCCTAGAATTTTGGTACTATAGAGATTTTGTGAGTTTTCCAAGAAATACATCCATGTCTGGATACGATCAGGTAGAGGTGGCTCTGGTGTAGATATACCTAGGGGTAAAACCCGAAAACACTACATTGATCTAGACTCGAAAGGGAACTGGTGCATGATAATGGGCCTTGTTGCACTCTTGGTCAGACACTCCCGGGGGATATTCTTATGATAATTATCATTTTCTTTACAAACCATTAAAAAGGATTTATTAGTATATACTTCCTCAAAGAAAACATTTGTATGATTATAGATTATATCCATACACTGTTCAATTTATGTTAAGTGTTTTATAAGTTTGTAATTATGTATTGTGTTTTATAAACTAATCTATTGTAGGCAATTTTTTAGAAATGGCGAAAAGTGGAAGGAATGGAAACGGTATCAACAGATGTAATCCATGTAGGTATTTCCCTACTGCTCATGATAATTATAGTGGATCTGGTGATGCAACTGGTGCTAATCATCTTATCACCATACTGGGACAACTCACTCAGGTTATGAATAATAACCTTACTCGTATAGAGCACCATGATCCACAATGTGGAGGATCAATGTTAGAACAATTCATGAGGCAACAACCACCAACATTTAATGGGAGTAAAAATCCATTAGTAGCTGATCAATTGATAAATTCCCTAGAGAAAATATTTCATGCTTTGGGGAGTAGCGAAAGGGAAAAAGTTGTCATGGTAGTTTATCACCTCAAGGGAGATGCAGATCAATGGTGGTCATTAATCTGAAACACAAAGTAAGATGAAGAAGTATCGAACATAGAATGGAGGGAGTTTAAAGAGATTTTCATAGAAAAATACTTTCCTTGTGACCATCGAGCGGATATGGAAAGACAATTTATGATTTTGAGGAAAAATGTGGATGAGAATGTCACAAAGTATGAGGCTAACTTTACAAGGTTAGAAATGCATGAAACAGATTATATATGTAACCCAGGGAGTAATATTGATCGATTCTTTGATGGGTTAAAACCATTTATCCATCGATCATTAGTCGCACAATCCTTCTCATCGTACGAAGATATAGTCCCATGCGCTATCAAGACAGAAATGTAATTCTCTAAGTCTTATGACTTTAAAGCAAAGAAAGAGAAAAATAAATTTGTTGAACACTTAGAAAATGGAAATAAGGGGAAGAAGGGAAAAGTTGAATATCCATTCTATGATAAATGTGGGAAGAAACACCACGGGACTTGCCTGAAGGGAATGGGAGTCTATTACAAGTGCGGTGAAAAATGCCACCAAGCTCGTGGTTGTAAGAGGAAGAAAGAAGCTACAAATGTTCAATGCTACAATTGCATAAAGATGGGACATTATACAGATGAATTTCCTAAGTTTCAGGGAAAATTACCTCAGAAAAGGCCAAGGGATCAAGGCTAAGCTTATGTGATCACTACTACGGAAGTTGAAGCTCCAAAATACATGGTGGGAAGTAATTTAATAGTTTCCTCAATTTTATCCAATACTTTATTTTATCCTGGATTATCACATTGTTTCATATCTTCCCAGTTTTCTAAGAAAATTAGATATCTACAATTTGACTTAACAAGGGAGTTGTCAGTCAAAACACCTGAGGGAAGTATCATCGCAACAAATTTTTGTGAATCAGTTCCCATTATGGAAAATAAATGTTCTTTATCTATTGATCTCACTGTCATACCCATGATGGAATTTGATATAATCCTCTGAATGAATTGTATTTCGGACCATGATACGAAAAATTATTGTAATAAGAAGGAGGTTATAATTTTTGATGATGATAAGAAGTACCTTATCTTAGGAGAAGAAACGTCACCACCTTATTCTTATCTAGATCCACTCCCAATAGCTCTAATAAATTAAATTATTGGGGAGGAAGAGAATAAAATAACTATGGGTGAGGAAAATAATGTTTGAATAGAAGACGTACCTATTGTGCAAGAATATGTTGACGTGTTTCCAGAGGATTTACCTGGACATCCTCCGGAATGAGAAATTGAGTTTTCCATTGATTTAATTCCTAGTTCAAGGCCCATATTGAAGACCCCTTATAGAATGGCCACTATATAATTAGTGTAACTAGAGAAACAACTAGAGTAATTTAGTAACAATGGATTTATTCGCCTTAGTGTTTCTCCATGGATAGCCCCTGTCCTTTTTGTTAAGAAGAAAGATGTGTCTATGAGGTTGTGCAATGACTATATGGAGATCAATGCTATAATAATAAATAACAAGTATCCCCTACCTCACATTGATGATTTATTTTACCAACTTCATGAAGCTCAATATTTTTCGAAGATTGACCAGCAATCTGGATATCATCAGTTGTGTGTGAAGAAGGAATGCATTCGGAAAATAGCATTTCGAACCAGGTACGGGCATTACAAGTTTACAGTAATGCATTTTGGATTTACTAATGTACCCTTTGTTTTCATGGATCTAATGAGAGGATTTTTCAAGGAATATCTTTGATGACTTCGTAGTGGTATTTATTGATGATATCTTTGTATACTCTAAAATCTACGAAGATCATGAAAATCACTTTTGCTTTATTCTAAAGACTCTTAGAAGAAATGAATTATATGGGAAGTTTAGCAAGTGTGAATTTTGGCTTTAAGATATTTCTTTTCTTAGACATATTGTCTATAAGGATGGAATCTTTGTTGATCCTTCAAATACCAAGGAAATCCAAGAATAGAAAGCACCAAGGAGTATAACTGAGGTACGTAGTTTCATTGGTTTAACAGGTTATTATCGGTGTTTTGTCTAGAATGTTTCCTGATTCGCAAAACCATTAACCAAGATCACACGTAAAGGGGTTAAATTTGTTTGGAAAAAGCATGTGGAGAATTTTTTGAAGAACTGAAGAGAAGATTATTGAATTCTCCTATCTTGACTCTACCATCAGGGAATGGTGGGTTTGTTATTTATAGTGATGCTTCAAAGAAAGGACATGGTTGTGTCCTTATGCAAAATGATATAGTTATTGCCTATGCATCATGACACCTAAAAATTCATGAGAAAAACTATCCCACTCATGATCTTGAGTTAGAAGATGTAATATTTTCTCTGAAAATATGGAGACACTATCTCTATGGTGAAAAATGTGATATTTATACTGATCATAAGAGTTTGAAGTATATTTTCTCACAAAAAAGAACTCAACATGAGGCAAAGATGATGCCTTTAACTACTCAAGGATTATGATTGCACTATACACTACCACCTGAGAAAGGAAAATAAGTTGGTGGTAGATGCTTTGAGTAGAAAGGATCATGGATTTTTGAACAAGATGAGAGTTGAAAGGGATCCTATTTTCATGGATCTAGTAAATATGGAAATGGGAATAACCATGGAAGGTGAAACATAAATACATTTTCAAATGGTTGTGAAACCATCTTTACTAGAAAGGATAAAGAGTTCTCAGACTGATGATAAGTAATTTCAAAAGAATATTAAAGTAGTGAATGATGGGAGATTGAGTGACTTCATATATGAAGATGGAATTTTGAAATTTGGGAAGAGACTTTGTGTTCCCGATATACCTGATCTAAAAATGGAATTGTTGGATGATGCTCAGAGATCCAATTTCTCTATACACCTTGGGAGCACCAAGATGTATAGATATTTGAAGGAACATTTTGGGTGGGACAACATAAAGAGGGAGATTTATGATTTTGTGTGAAGATGTATGGTTTGTCAACAAGTGAAAGCTATAAGGAAACAGCTTGAAGGATTCATGCAACCTCTTCCCATACCTGAGTGGAAATGGGATAATATTACGATGGACTTTTTAGTGGGGCTACCAAAGACTCCTAGAAGGAATGGTGCAATATGGGTCATTGTTGATCGTCTTACCAAGTCAACATATTTTCTGGCTATAAGAGAAGATTTACCACTTGAACATCTGGAAAGACTATATATTAATGATGTTGAAATACTTCCTGGAGTACCTCTATCAATTGTTTCTGATCGTAATCCCTGTTTTATATCAAGATTCTGGAAAACTCTTTAGAAGGCCTGGATACTGAACTTCATTTAAGCACTTCCTACCACCCTCAAACCGATGGATAATCAAAATGGACTATTGAAACCTTAGAATACATGTTAAGATCTTTCTCACTTGATATTCAAGGTATGGGAGATCAATATTTACCTACGGTAGAATTTTCCTATAACAATAGCTTCCATTTAAGTATTCATATGGAACTATATGAAGCTTTATAAATAAAGAGATGTCGCACACCAACTTGTTGGGATGATGTTAGTGAAAGAAAACTCATAGGCCCAGAACATGTTGAGGAAACAATAGAAAAGGTGATGGTTATCCAAACCCACATCAAATCATCCCAAAGCAGGAAAAAGAGTTATGCTGATAACCGAAGGAAGGATTTAGAATTTCAAGTAGGAGACCATGTTTTCATCAAGGTATTTCAATGGAAGGGTGTTATACGTTTCGGTAATAAGGGTAAATTGAGTCCCAGGTATATTAGACCTTTCGAAATTCTAGAACAAATTGGATTTGTAGCTTATCGTTTGGAAATGCCTCCAAGTCTCCCCAAAGTTCACGATGTGTTCTATGTATCACTGTAAAGAAAATACATGCCTAAACCAACGCATGTACTCACCTATGAAGAATTAGAACTGGAACCTAGTCTGTCTTATTGTGAAGAGCCTATCAGAATTCTTGATACTAGAGAACTAGTGTTGAGGAACCGGACGACTCTTCTAGTGAAAGTTCTATGGAGAAATCATAAGATGGAAGAGGAAACATGGGAACCCATGGAACTTATGATGAAGAAAAAACTGAATCTTTTTATACAGTAATATTCTAGAAATTCTGAGGACGAAATTATTTTATGGAGGGGAGAATGTAACGCCTCAATCTTCCATGGTACTTTTCCCTTTGAATAATGCAATAGCTTGCATTGTACACAACTTCGAGATTCTAACACACTACGACCAATAAAACAAGACATTATGAATAGTAATACCCACTTTTTGAAATTTTATATATTTTATTTTTCAAAATTGACTTCATTTTTGAATTTGGAATATTGAAATTATATTTGGGTGAATTTTTGGTATTTTTCTAAAAACATTCAATTTTTGATGAATAGTGAAAAACACTGTGTTATTATTTAAAACCAACTTTTTATTTAAATAATTATTTATTTTAATTAAATTTATTTTAGAAAAAAATAGATACATGATAAATATATATGTTCAATGTAATTCATTGGAGTCATTTTATAATATGTTTAGATGTATAAAAATTTTATTGAACTTTTTACCGTCTTTTACCCACCTCCTATGAGCATTTGAAAATTTGCATAAAACTTAATTTTACCACTTCTGTGAGTTGAATTTAAAAAATTAGAGAGACACGGTTGACATTAGTAAGTAAAATGTGGTTCAATAACCTGAAAATAATTTTTGGTGAATAGTAACTTATTACTTTTATTTACCACGGTTAAAAGTAAATAGGGTAATTAAGGGTAAAAATGATATCATAATTACTCTAACACATGTCCTAATTCTATTGGATAAGTATAATGCGACGAAAAACAACCTTAGGAATAATATATTATCATCTTTGGTCAACTTGGATTAGATTAGCACATTTATTATTATTTTATTTAAAGAAGAGTAAAAAGAGTTAAATCCAAAGTTTAATAAAAAACCATTTTTAATATAGGGTTACATAGAATATAAATTAGACTATAAATACTAATAATAAAGATAAAAATATTTCCTACATAATGGTATTTTATTTATAATTTTTAGACATCAAATAATTTAATTTATTTATGACACAATGATGAAGCAATAATTACCTTATTAATGAAAGATTAACATAATTGATATTATAAATATACAAATAAATGTAATTTGATACTTTTGATAAATTTAAGTAATTTTATAGGCTAATATGACATGTTAGGGTTGATTAAATAAATTTTTTTATGTAATCATGCTGTTATAATTTGCACAAAAACCAAATACTAAATAGTGTCAAATTTGACATAATTATGTTTTTAAAACAAATACTATATTATTAATTGATATAATATTCCAAAAAATATAAGGTTTGATAAAAGGATTATATAAGGTTATATATATTAATAATGAACCACTTGGGGTTATCTTGGCTTGTTATAGTATGTTTATTATCCATATAATATAAAAATACAAAGAGACATGGTAAATGACAAACTATTTAACTAAGAGTTAAATCTAAAAGATCGGGTTAATATGGTGACCTAAAAATATCTAAAACATATTAGTTTAGAGGTTTTAAACCCCCCCCCCACCTTATCCTCTAAATAAATCATTTTTGAGTCCTTAGAAAATGAAAATGATTTTATTATAAAATAATATTTCAAGCTTTTCCTAAAGTGACCCTCACCTCTCTTATAAAAGGGTACTTATCCTTCTCTTAATTTCACACCTCCAAAGCCATTTGGGTCGGCCAAAACCTACCTGAATATCCTCCCAACTTTCCTCCCTTCATTTTAAAGTCCTTACTTTGGTCAGAAATCCAACCTATGGATCCCTTTTGATCAAATCAAAAGGAAGAACCTGAAGAATAGGTAATTATTTCATCACCTCTTTCAAGTTCTTTTCTTCTTCCACTTCCTATTTATTTTTAGTTTCCATTATAAAATAAAAAATCTAGTATATTATATATACTGTGATTTATTATAAATATGGTACAACCATATTCGTTATTCTATCCATCCTATAAATGAAAAATTCACCATACGTTTGTATGTATGGCTTACCGTCTCCACGTCGTTGTGTAGTTTGTTATTCAAACACATAATTATTTTGGATGGATATAATAATGAATATAAATGAGTTAAATAATAAATATAACATGTTAATTATTATTTATATATTATATACCATCCAATTACATACAATTTCACCATCAATATATTGATATTGTCGCTCGTGCGTACGTACGGATTACCGTCTCCACGAACGCGATGATATTCATTCCTCAACGTAATCATTCAAGAATAATTTTTATTTTATGATTAAAAATAATTTTTATTACCATAATATAATTATTTATATGAATAAAATAAATTATATCCATAAAAAACATGGATTACGTAACCAAGCATATGAAGGGAAACGAATCAGTTAACACCCGAAACAATGATACTACTAAAATATTATTAACAAAGTGATATTATAAGATCATATATGATATAATATTTATGTATATGGTTATTTTATAATTTAATAACAATTATTTAACTATTATATTGGAGGTTAACATACCATCGACTAAGGAAAAGTACCAGGTAAGGGTTAATTTCACTATCTCTTTATTATCTGAGGTTGTTTTTACGTAAGTATTTACTATGACCTCTTTATCATCCACATCTGTGTTTCTTAAAAATATATTTCAATTTTTTGACTACTATTTCCTAGACTATAGGTTAAAGTCATTTATACCCTTGTTTTACTTTTTATAAAATTTTTATAAAGGAATCTTTCTGTCATTTTCCAACCAAGTTCATTTACGACCTTTTCTACAAACTTATGTAAAGAATGTTTTTTTAACTTATACGGCGGGTGTGTCTATTTTCTGCCATTATAACACCTTGGAATCTTCCCTTAAAAGATTATAATAATATTTTAAAATTATTTTTCATTTATAATTACATTACTTCTAAATGATTTCAAAATAGAAAGAGATATTTCTCTCAAAAAAATTTGATTTCATCTATGTCAACATCCTTTGAAGGCTTTTAAACTTGTTTGAAGTTGATTTATTATGATACAAATCTTCCATATTGTATTGAAGGTTTTCTGATATGTTTTACTGTGGATGTATTATTTTTACACCATTCATGGTTTATCAATAAAGTATTGACATTTCATATGCTAGTTTTAATATGAATGTTTATGTTATGTTTAAACCATTTCATATGAGGAATGAATTGGACTTGGTAAGTGACGGGTGGTGCCCGCTATAGCTCCTCGATGCATCAATAGGTCTCATGAGACAAACTAGTGTCTTGGCATAAGGACTTGACAAAATATTATTTGTAGTCTTGGTACAAGGCCTTGACTATGTGGTTATGATGTCTGGAATTATGCATTCCATCATTATGAAAGTGGTTATTGATATTGTATCTGAATATTCGACTAGAAGAATATCCATGTGAATAAGTAAGTTGCATTATTTGATTTTATCTTTTCCATATCATGCTGAAGTTTAATTCTAAACGGATTTTTTTAGTCTTATACATTACCTTAAATGTTTATGCTTATTTATGAAAGTTTCCGCTATATTGTTATCCTTACTGAGCATATGAGCTCACCCCTTTCTATGTTTTATTTTTTCCAGGATGTGAATAAGTATTTAATGGTTGAAAAAATATTTAATTAAGGATCTTGTGATCCATGTATACCAAAAACCTATCACCCAAAATATAGTTTATCTAGAATCTTAGGGTTTTTCCTGCCAAAAAAACTCCAGATCATGAGTAGAATAATTCCTCTCATGTGATCTCAATTATCTCGAGCCTTAAGAAACCACATGATCCTCTTGCTTTAAAACTGCACTGAGTCCAACTCCAGATGCATCATAGTACATTTTATATGTTTTACTGAGCACAAGTAAGGTGATTATTGATGTTTAGGTTATAATTATCTTAAACTCTTAGAAATATCTCTCACAAGAATATTCCCAAACAAACTTTACCCCTTTCCTAATCAGCATGGACTTTGGTGTTTTCAGATGGGATAAGTCCTAGATAAAGTGACTCTAATTACCCACAAGACCCATAATCCTCTAAATATTGAAAATATTCTTAGTAATAACTCAAAATATCATGGTTGTAACCTTATATAGGCCCAATGAAACTCCTTCCTTTGTGATAACATGGCCCAATAACTACACTTTATCAATCCAAAAACTTAATTTGGATATATTAGCATAAATTCCATACTCACTCAGTGTACTCAGGATGATGTCAATAAGTTGGGCATTATCATCTGATGATTGGGATTATAATAAGATGTCACCAGTGAAAACCATAAAAATCTAGTCTAAGAAAGGATGAAATATATGATTCATAAAATTCATAAATATTGTTGGTGCATTCATTTTATTGAAATACATCAATATGAACTCAAACAATCCATACCTACTACAAAAATAAATTCAAGGGTTTTCTGATGGTATCACCCTAAACTGGTGGTACCCTGACCTTAATTCGATCTTAAAGAAGATCTTAGCACCTCTCAGTTGGTTTAAGATATCATCAATGCGTGGGAGGAGATATCAGTTATTGATAATTATCTAGTTCAATATCTAATAGTCTATACACAAGTGGAAATTCCTACTAGCATTCTTACCAAAAATAATGGGAGAAACCCATAGTGACATACTAGGCCATATGAAACCCTTAACTTCTATATCTTCAAACTAATAATTCAACTCATGAATCTTTATTGGTTTCATCCTATAAGGTAGGATAGAAACTAGCTATTTTCCATGCACAAAATCAATCATGAACTCAATACCTAGCTTAGGTTGTTATCCATATACCTCATTAGAAAATCTACGCTAAAACAGTATACCACTAGAGGAAAATTATCCTCCTATATTCCACCATTATCTAATCCATGAGACAATCAAATCTGCACTAAATTGTTCCTTCTTGAAAAGGTTGAAGATCCCACACACTCTGGTGAAAATAACAGCCTCTTTCTAGAGATAGAAAGGTAACACTCCTATGGTAATAGTTGATGTAATTCTGATATAAAAATAACCAATCCATACCTGAAATCAAATAGAAACACATCATTTCCATCAACAATAGTTCTCGAATGAAACAGTAATCATTAATTTTAAGATAACACTTATTGTAGTGCTTGATACCCTCTGAACACACTTTTAAAGGTGAGTCAATAGTCATTTCCCCATCTATGATATCAACATCCACACCAAAACCATTTAAAAAAGAGTATATATAAAATAATTTTATTCTAATGTATAAAAAATGCAAGATAAGGTAGATTATATAAGAATTGTACCTCTAACGGTAAAAGATATTGTATCCAAACCGGTCAGAGAGGTATCCATAGCATGTAGCTAATTTTATTATCTTCCCTGGGATCTGGTATAACTATCTTATACTTCTCCCTATGAGTGGTATTAATTATCCTTTATTGAGGTACCTTATCCTATACCTCTTTATAAAAGTTCGGTGGAACCCTAGCTATCAGTTTGATGAGGGGTAGTTAAGTCTTTTCCAGACCCAGATGTCTGTCTTGATCCCCTTCTACATCTCTATTGAAAAAAAATCTACAAAACTTCTAAAGATGACCCAACCTACTACAAAAACAAAACTCAACTACAATGTGAGGACAATGTAGGTTCTTTTGTCCCAACCTACCATAATAAAATATCTACAATAAACCATGGTCTTGAGGTGGAAGTCCATTCCCTTGACTGCCTTGCCTGCTACTACCCTTTTTATAACCATCATAGTAGATTTTATCCCCACTAGAACAAGTGTTCACAAATCACCCTATTGAAATAGTCTAGACACCACTTGAGGCCTCCCTCATATTATCTTCTGTGATGAGATACTAATTTATCATTTCTAAAAGTATTCTTAATAGAAATATTTTCACCTATGACCTTATCTCATAGAGAATCCCATCCATAAAATGTCTCACCCTAGATATATCATCATCTTATAAGGATTCAGTGAAGAACTATAGGTTGGTGAAGCATCTAGTGTATTTCATCAATATAAATCTCTCATTTTTCATCTGCATCAAATCATGATCCTTATCATCCCTAAATGTATAAGGATATAAGTGAATCAAAAATGTTTCCTTAAATTCCTTCCTGGAGAACTCCCCTTACTTCTCAACTTGCTCCAAAATGTCCCACCAACACATGGTAGGTCCATGAAGCATGTATACATTAAGTTTTACACTCATATATATGGGTGTATTGAGGTTATTAAAGATTATATGGACTAAATCAATCCAAAACTAAATTTCCTGGGGGAATCCCTCACCCATGATCATAGGAGAATGTTGTGGCTAGAACTGTCTCATTATCTTATAAATCAAGGGTTCGGTACAAACATTATCCCTTTCCATAGATCATATAACCCTTAGGAATATTTCATAGAGTTGATCATCCATATGATTTTCTAGAGATATAGGAATCTTTGGTTCAACTATGTTAGGAGCATGAAAATTTTCGCTCTCCTGATTCTCAATTTGAAGATGATAAGGAGGAATTTTATCTACAAGACAAATGCACTTCTAATAACAATGAGTAACAACGAGGTAATCCTTAACGGGTGAAAAAAACAGAGAAACATCAGCTCATTATCTCTCTAATTATGGATTAACAAGTGAATTGGAATTACATAACTATTTGATTCATTTCATTTATAAGTATTTTAAGGTTTCTCATTTCAAAGTTCATATATGAAAAAATATCACTTGCAATAATATGTACTTACCATTAATAATGCATGTCAATATATATCCCTATGTGACTATCATGATGTATTCATAATCATCTAATGCCATATCATGCCATGATTGTAAATCTCAAGAAACAATAACATCACACAATATGTGAATCACCAAATGTGAAATAATATCAACCATAACAAGCGAACATCATGAACAATAATCCCACCCCTCGGAACTCATATTTTTTCTTATATGTGGTTTATCTAATCTCATACACAAGATTATTACCAAGTCCTAACACATCTTAGTCTCCATTATACCTTTCCAAATATAATAAGGAAATAGAAAAAAGAAAAACTTTATGCCTATGATACCACTTTGTAATATCCCTAATATGGTGCTCTATTAAGAGACTAGTCCAACTAGCTACATGACCTATGGCATGCCTCCCCATATACCAGATGTTTCTGACTAGAAGTAAGGGTGTAATGAATATAGTGGGAAGATTATACCCTCTGGTATGATTTTTAATGAGCTCCAAAAAGTAATTGCAGAGTATCATAAATAATGGAAACAATATAAATAATTTTACAAGCAATCAAAGATGAGAAAGGAAAAATGAATAAATATAATTAACAATAGTATGATGTAATGACAAGATTAATGTAACTAAATGATGAGTTGAGAGTCGTATAGAAAAAAAGACAAGTATAATCAAATAATGAAACCAAATAACTTTGTTCCAAACCCCATATCGTGGCCATATACAAGCTCAAACCCATCAATCAATCCAAAAATCAACAACAGGGTCCCTTTCCCTTGTCCAAACCTGCATCCATAAGATATTTTCGAGTACCAAAAAGTGGAACATCCAGGGTCTGAGTATAACTTAGTAGGTTAAAAACACCATGTCTAAAAATTCTTATTTTAGAAATATAGTTCATGAAATATTATGATAACTAGAGTATTAGTTTAATAAATTGATACTATATATAAAGTAAATTTAATGATCCCCCAAGATCTGGGTTGACACTCGGATTCAGCTAAACTGTCATTGGCCAGCTTTTGGTTATCTCTGGATTAAGATGAGTCCTCCTACATGAGTATGGATCACCCAACTGGTGTTAGGTTTTCTTAATGAGGATTAATCGCACAAAAATACCATTAGTAAATGGCCTCTTCCCACAGGAAATCCAAAATCTCTCACTTAGGCATCCAAAGATAGTGCATTTAGTCCTCAGAAAACCCATAATTTTAAACTTTACCCTATGACATAAATTACTTATCTTACTAGCCCTCAAGGGGTATGAAAATAATGCACCATAACCTTACGTATCATCATAAATCAGAATTCATATCAAGATGAACTATACAATCCAATAGGCATCACACCCTCAAGAATCAATCACAATCAATGTCACATATTCTAAAAATATAAGAAATAAATTTGAAAGGACAAAATGATACATTAAATATATATATATATATATATATATAACCACAAGGAAGAATGATCAATTAATCAGACTATCTTTTTTCTATCTAGTTATGTTTCATAAATCTAGGTCTTCAATTATTCTCAGGAATATATCAAACTTATTTTATTTATCATTTAGCCCTTAGGTTGTTAACATATTAATTGACCAAATTTAGACAAGTTGATTCTACCTTAAGTAGTCACAAAAATTACATGTTATTAAATTTTATTATATTAAGACAACAATCAATCAATTTTTCCAAAATATCTTAGGGAGCTAATATCAACCAACCAAGTATCTACAAGGTCTAAGGATGGAACACCTATCAGGTGGCCTCATGTCTCAATCTTCATGAACATGGACTCAATGGGGTCCAATAGATGGTCTAAAATGATAGAGGATAAATATTTAACAAGTTTTATCTAATTTATTAGGTGTCATGCATGGTATATTGGTATGATCACAAATATTACACATACTATGGATAATTAAATCAGATAAAGTGGATAAGAATTATACCACCCACCTTAATCTTATGATCAATGAAACACTATCAACATGTAACACCAATGAATAAATAATTAAATAGTGTTCACAAGGGGAAAACCTAGATCATACACGTTAAGATCAAAACCTAATTCAATAGTGTTTAATAGATCACACCATGATAACATATAAAATCAAAAGGAAGAAGAAAACAAAATCAAGGAACTCACTAGATATTGAATAGTATAATGAGATGTGCAAAGAGGAAGGAATCACTAAAAATCACATAGAGTCACCCTAGGATTTGAGAGAGAATGAATTACACTGAATGAAACTAATTTATACAAGAGCATGGGTTAAAATCACTGATCCAGAGATATTCATAATGTGAACCCCTTTTATAATGTGAATTTCTTGATTTATAAGATACATCGAAAAAATAATTTCCTCAGGTTAAAATAACCCTGATTGACCATTTCACAATGTGAAATGGTTTCACAACATTTAAAAATTTTTACACCACGAATAATTTCATAGTATATTTCTAGAAACATCTTCATGTCATGTAACACGTTCACAACATGAAATTTTCTTACCAACAGATCACATCACGGATTCTATAGAAAAAACCCCAAAACACCTCTAAAGCTTTCCAAACCCATGGATAACCCTCGTAATCCTTTAACCCATTTAGACACATACTTCAATAATTAAAAAAAACATGCATCCCTAAATTTTAAGTCATTTTCCCCAGAAAAATCTCTCCATCCAAAAAAGAAACTCAACCACCAAGGTTTAAAGAAGAAAAGAAAATCCAACTAAAAGATGTTTATCCAAAACTCAAGAGGGTTGTACCTATAGAAAATGGAGCCTTATACCCTTGGTGTTTCTTTATTTATTTATTTCTTTATTTCTTTATTTCTTTATTTCTTTATTTCTTTATTTCTTTATTTCTTTATTTCTTTATTTCTTTATTTCTTTATTTCTTTATTTATTTATTTATTTATTCCTTTATTTCCTTATTTCCTTATTTCTTTATTTCTTTATTTCTTTATTTATTTATTCAGTTATTTCTTTATTTCATTATTTCTTTATTTCTTTATTTCTATATTTATTTATTTATTTATATATTTATTTATTTCCTTATTTCCTTATTTCCTTATTTCCTTATTTCGTTATTTCTTTATTTCGTTATTTCCATATTTCTTTATTTCTTTTTTTCTTTGTTATTTTATTTCTTTGTTTCTTTGTTTCTTTGTTCATTTTTTATTTATTTATTTATTTATTTATTTATTTATTTTGTATTTATTTTATTTATTTCGTATTTATTTTATTTAGTTCGTATTTATTTTATTTAGTTCGTATTAATTTTATTTATTTATTTATTTTATTTATTTATTTCATATTAATTTTATTTATTTCGTATTAATTTTATTTATTTCATATTATTTTACTTATTTCGTATTTATTTTACTTGTTTCGTATTTATTTTATTTAATTCGTATTTATTTTATTGTATTCGTATTACTTTACTTACTTTATCAATGCATGCACATACCCATGCACATGCTCATGCTCATGCCCATGCACATGCCCATGCAATATAAAGAAATATTTCGTTTGGTGATATTTGAACCCCTAACCTCTTGCAAATTTTCAAAAGACTTTACCACACCAGCAAGTTCGTCATGTGATTAATAAACAAAATTTAATATACTTATATATACTAATTGAAAAAACAAATAATACATAACTAAAAGATATAAACTCAATAGTAATTAAATAGTGAGTAATAATCAATAATTAATAATCAATAATTAATAATAAATAATTATTAATTTATTAGTTATTTATTGAGTTATTTATTTATTTATTATTATTTACTATTTATTATAATAAATAACAAATAAATTATAATAATATTTACATAAATTATAAAATTATAAAAATAAAATAATAAAATAATAAAATTACGAAATTAAAATAATAATATAATAAAATAATAATACAATAAATAATAAATAACAAGTAGTAAACAATAAACAATAAATAATAAATAATAAATAATAAATAATAAATAAATAACAATAAATAACAATTAATAAACAATAAACAATAAATAATAAATAATAATAATAAATAATAAATAATAAATAATAAATAATAATAAATAATAAATAATAAATAATAAACAATAAACAATAAATAATAATAAATAATAAATAATAAATAACACATAATATATAATAAATGAGAAATAATAAATAATAGTAATAATAAATAACACATAATAAATAATTATAAATAAATAAATAATAAATAATAACAAATAAATAATAAAAAATAAATAAAAAATAAAAAATAATAAACAACAGACAATAAACAATAAACAATAAATAATAAATAATAAATAATAAATAAAAAAAATATTAAATATTAAATATTAATATTAAATATTAAATAAAAAATAAAAAATAAAAAACAATAAAAAATAAACAATAAATAATAATAAATAATAGTAATAAAATATTAAATATTAAATAATAAATAAAAAATAATAAATAATAAACAATAAATAATAATAAATAAATAATAAATAAATAATAAATAATAATAAATAATAATAAACAAATATTAAATATTATATATTAAATATTAAATATTAAATATTAAATATTAAATATTAAATATTAAATATTAAATATTAAATAATAAATAATGATAAAAATTAAATAATAAACATTAAATAATAAATATAACAAATAACAAATAATAATAAATAATAAATAAATAATAAATAAGAAATAAGAAATAAGAAAATATTAAATAATAAATATTCAATAATAAATAATAAATAACACGTAATAAATAAATTATCATAAATAACTATATATAATAAAAAATTATAATAATAAATAACACATAATTAATAATTATAAATAAATAAATAAAAAATAAAAAATAAAATAATAATAATAATAATATATAATATATAATAAATATAAATAATAAATAATAAATAACCAGCAACAAATATTATTATTATTATTATATTATTAATATTATTAATAATAATAAATAATATATAATAAATAATAAATAATAAATATATATAAATAATAAATAACCAGTAAAAAATAATAGATAATAAATAAATTAAATCATATTATAAATAATAAATAATAAATAATAAATGAAACACATGAAAAAGTATGAAAAGGCGTGATAAGGGATGAAAAATCATGAAAACGCATGAAAACGGATGGAGAAGCATAAAGAAGGAAGCATTAGAAAGCATGAGAAAGCTTGAAAACTCATGAAAACTCTGGAAAACCCCTTAAGAGTTCAACATAATCATCATAATAACCCACAAAAAACCATTGATAAAGATATTAAGTCATGGAAACCCAAATAAACAGTAATAAATGGAGCAACTGTTAAAACCTGTCAAAACGGTCATAAAGTGAAAAAAACATAGGACTCACATTAACAAATATAACTTATGATCCGAGAGTCTGTTCTAGATCCACGACTAGTCAAATCAAAGATCCCGAAATGATCTTTGACCTGATAGGTTAAAGAGACCGAATGGACCTGGGGATCGAAAGTTACGACCATTTAAAAAAAGCTGATGGAGAACGGGTGCTAGAAACGAGGCATCGAAAAACATAACAAACCTGATACCCACTAAAAAGCCATAACTTATAATTCAGGAGTCCATGTGGGCACTGCGACCAATCAAACTGATGTTCATGGAATGAAATACGATCTGACAGGCTGAGGAGTCTGAACTGACATGCAGATAGAAAGTTAGGTCCGTTTGAAGACAAGTTTGACGGGACAACGGTGATGGAAATGGGGTTTCAAAGGCCTTTGGAGAGAGTTTTGGGGTTAAAAAAGATGACAAAAGCATGATTCTATTGAATTAGTGTGTAACTCAATTCGTTGGATTTGATTTGATATGTGGTAGAGCTCAAACGGACACCCAAAGTGAAAGTTATGGTCGTTTGAAGTTGGATAACTTTTTTAAACTTTCTTATAACACTCATATCTTCCGTACCTTAGACCGTCTCACGGCTTTAATTATACGTGCATATAGATCACTTCATGAGCTTCGATTTGATTGGTTATGGCACTCCAATGGATACCCGGCTCAAAAGTTATGGTCGTTTTAATGATTTCGGGGTTTCTCATGTTTTTTTGTTTTTTCTTCTCATTTCGTGGTGGTTTTACCCAAACCGCCGCTATTTTGTGGAGGTTTTTTAAAAAACCACGGCTAATCCTCCAAAAAATTAAAAAAATAAAAAAAATTAACACATTTCAAGGCGGTTTAAAACCCGCCGTGAAAAAACCGTCGCGAAATGCTTGTGTTTCCTGTAGTGATAGGTACCAATGGATTCTTCATCTTTTTGTTTTATCTCAAGGAATTCATTCTCCATAATTGTACATAGAATACAAGGGAAATAATTACTAAAAAAATATGATATTCAACTCATACCTTTACATGGAGTCAATTTCTTTCTATTGTCTTGTATTCATAATAATATTACACCATTAATCTATTTCACCTTCAAAATGATAAATGTGTGGGACAACTTTTTCATTTTCTAAGTACTAAAGAACATAAAATATTTTCTCAATGGAACTGATCCATTTCTCATCAACCAATACATTAGAGGACCCACTAAAAGGTGTATGTTTCCATATATAATATTCAACAATATATTGTACCTTCCTTTAATCATTTGCAAACATGGTATGATTCATGTATTGAGAAAGTTGTGTGAGCCTAGAGACAAGATTCTATATTCCTTATCCCATAAAATTTGGTTTCTTAATAATAAAATCATTTCATTGTTGGTGACATTTATTGTAACATCCCAAGTAACTAATTAATAATAGATATTTTTATCTATGTCTATTTATGAATTTGATAGTGTTTTAGAGGCTTAAAATGAGAATAAATCCAATCTTAAGCATGAAATACACTAATATTTTTAAAAGATTGTTTTACTACCTTTTGATGGAAAACCATTTTTAAATCAAACTTTTGAAAATTTTATAATCTCTATTTGTCAAAATAAACATATTCTTTATGATTGGAACATTAAATTTTACATTGGATAAATTTTGGATATTTTTCTGACAATGTTCATTTTTTAATGAATAGTGAAAAATACTGCATTTTACATCAAAACTACTTTTTCATCTAATTTAATTATAGGGTTAGATTATATTTTTAATTGGTATTAAAGTTTAATATGAATATATTTTTACCATTTAATCCAATGGTGGTCATTATGATTAATTTCACATTGGAATTGGGCATAAACTGATGCCAAACTTTTCATAGATATTGTTTCAAAAAAACCCGTTATTTGTTTTGACAACGGGAATTATTTTTTAAAATAAATTATTGCAATTTCTGTGTTTGGAATTTCTTAAAATGGATTAAATATTTGGAATCATAAGGTCCAAATTATGTAATCAAGACTCTTTTGTTTTTTGACATTATGGATAGTAACGACGGTAATTATCTTTAATTATCTTGATTAATGAGTAATCGGGTAGTTAAGGATAATAAAATAATATCATAATAATAAAAATTGACACCAACATGTGTCCTAATGCTACTGGTTGTCTCATGTCTGACCATGGGATGCCTTGTGCCAAACTTGGGGACCCCATGGAATCACTTTTGTTGAAAGTGACTTTTTATCTTTTTATTGTTAAAGAAAGTTAAATATAACAAAGAATGCATCACCTGAGTAAAACATTTTTAATTGTTTCTACATTAATTCTATTTTGGACTATAAATATTCATTGGAAATCTAAAAATATTTCCTACATCATAGTATTTTCTTTCATAATTTTTATACATTAAATAAATTAAATTATTTATGACATCATGATGATGCAGCGATTACCTCCTTATTTAAGGATTTAAATAAAATAAAATGATAATGTAAAATCTAAGACCTACACATGTCAAAGACCTATTGGATGAGTATATTTAGAACCCTTATCACCTTATCCTCGAAATACATCAATGTGGGACCTTTAAAATCTGAAACTCATTTGAAAATAAAGTAACATTTTGTAACTTTCCAAGAGTGTCCCTCCTCTCCTCTTATAAAAGGCCCCCACCTATACCTCCTTACTCACACCTATCAAGCCTTTGACTCGGCCAAACCCTGCTCATTTTGTCTCTCCACATCCCTCTCTTACTCCTAGAAGCCTCACTTTGGGCAGAAGTCTTCCCAAGGAAGCCTTTGAGCTCAAATCAAAAAGAGTTACCCGATTTAAAGGTAGTGTATTCTCTTGTGTTCTTATGTTTTATTTTGCTTCTCCAACCCCCTAAACTCTTTTTATTCATTTATTTTGTAACAACACCAGTATATTCCATATACTAGAATGTTCTTATAATAAGGATTTGAGCTACACTTACACACACCTACATCTAATGGTTAAAGAATATACTGTTTCTGTGGATGGCAAATTTCTGCCTCACGAAACGATGATTGTTCAATATTCTTTTAACACCTTCAAAGGTGGCCATTAAGATGACACTATATTTATATATGATATATAATATGTTTATGTTTTACTTATGCTTCTTTATTTTTCATTTATGGCATACCTTTATGGTTACCATTATGGGTATACGTGATATCTTCATTTTAGGAAGTGCGGACTACCGCCCCCTCAAAGTGATTTGATTCGTTAATACCATATGTGGTACATATAAAGGATAGATTTAATGATATTATATATGATACCATACTAGAATTATAATACTATTATGTATCATTATGTTTTAATTCCATTAAAGTATGTGATAGAAATGAAAGTAGCGTTCATGCGTACGTACGGCTTACCGTCTCCATGAACGGTGCATTTCATTTCTTATCCCCAAATGTAATGTACTATTATAAGTACATATATATTATGGATATATATGATTTATATTACATCTAAATGATTAATATAATTCTGTAATTAAAATATACATATCTCTCATTTAGTTTTAATTCCATTAATATGACATAGAAATGAAAGTAGCGTTCATGCGTACGTACGGCTTACCGTCTCCATGAACGGTGCATTTCATTTCTTACCTCTAAATGATTATGTAATATTATAAATGCATGTATATACTGGATATATATGATATATTTTGCATCTACATCATGAATATCATTCTTTAGATAATGGATATTTGACTACGAGAACAAATTGTAAATATAAGAAGTTCATTTTTGACTCAAGTACCAATGATCGTTAAAATGACCGTTATAAACATAAATAATAACATAGAATTCATGCCATGGTAATAAATGATATAAAAGGAATAATGAACTTGAAAAATGTTCTTAAGCAAGTAGAAATTAACTCAAGTTTATTATTCAGGAGGTTAGAGAACGATCGAGTCAAGTCGGACCCGAGGTGTGGGACTTCGTCTCAATCTCCTTTCATTGAGGCATATTTTTCTTTATACACAACCTTCTTTTATACAGTGTATAAAACCCTTTTACATTTACGTTTATCCAAAAGGAATCTTATTTATACGAAGAGTTTTACTAAACGACAAAATGGAATGTTTTTTTTCGTATGTTTGTGGCGACAACGACTTCTCTGCCGCCATGACCATTATTTGAGTTTCGGCTTCCTTTAAAATGAAAAATAAATACCATGTTTTACTTTTCTTTTATTTTGGTATTGAAAATAGTTTTCATAATGTTTTTTATATCAATGTGTTGTATTTATATCCTGTGATTAAAATGTGGAAATGTTATGTTTCCTTTATGCATGTATTATGTGGTACGATTATGTTATGGTTCTTTGGAATTGTTATGAAGATGGGTGGTTCCGGGATAAACTAAAGGCGGGTGAGCCCGATATAGCTCTCCAATGCATTGGGTAACGTGAAGGAGTTAAACTTTAAGGTTTCTCCAAAGAGATTTAGGGAATATACTGTAATGGTCATTCCAAACATAACCAAGAGGGTTACTCCCTATGTAAGAATGTTATGAATGCCTCAAGTTACCTTTATGTCTTATGAATTCTATGATTTATTCATGATTTGATGATTCATATTAAAGTTCTTTTGTTTTATGGGTAATGTATGATTTCATACACGGACTAATGTTTTCATTTCATACTTTTATATCCCTTACTAAGCTTTTTATGATCATCCCAAGTTTTTGAAATGTTTTTCACTGGTCAGGGGAAAGGTACATGATGTGATGATAGTGTCAATGAAGTGTCAAGAAAGAATCCATGTTTTATTTTAAATATGTTTCCACTGATAGGAAAAATGAGTACTATATTTTATGTAACCACTTTGTTTAAATGTGGTATGTAATGCATGTTTTATGATCTAATTATCTAAAACTCTAAACCTGAAAATATCCTTAATGTGTAATCTTGTAATAACTCAAGATTAAGTAAGGTTTAAGGCTGGGGCCTTATAGTTTGTATCATAGGTCGGTTTAGATAACTTTAGGAGTTATAATTTTATTAAATCATTATACAAAAATATTTTTTTATAGTCAAATTGAAAATGATATAGCATTTGAATATTACCATGTTGCTTCATCTAAAAAATGTTTGTTAAGAATGGTTTTTCATAGAGGAAACAGAACAGATTTTTTGGGAAGGAATACAGAGGGAAATGACCTTTCAAATCAGTATCCTGAGATGGTCAAAATTATAACTAAACAGTTTGTTATAGTGATGGCTCAGTTGACTCAGGTGAAAAATATTGGTTGTTTTTATTGATGATATTTTGGTGTTTTCTAAAAGTATAGAGGAGCATGAAAGACATTTAATGGTTATTTTGCAAACCATAAAATAAAAGAAATTGTATGGGAAATTCAGCAACTGTGAGTTTTGGTTGCAACAAATTTCTTTCCTTGGTCACATTATTTATAAGATTGGATAACTGTTGATCCTGCAAAAACAAAGTTTGTTGAGAATGGGCAAGACCCACAAATGTAACTAAGATTCGTAGATTCCTTGGTTTGGCAGGATATTACCGAAGGTTTGTTAGAAATTTTTCACGGTTATCTAGTTTAATGACTAAGCTAACTCAGAAGGCTGTTAAGTTTATCTGGACAAAAGAATGTGATGATTGTTTTCAGGAATTGAAAAGAAGATTGGTGAATGATCCAGTTTTGGCACTACCTTCCTAGAATGGTGAGTTTGTTATCTACAGTGATGCTTCATTGAAATGACTTGGTTGTGTCCTAATGCAGAATGATCAGGTAATTGCTTATTCTTCACGACAGTTGAAAACTCATGAGGTAAATTACCCTACACATGATTTGGAATTAGCTGCTGTTGTTTTCACTTTAAAAATTTGGAGGCATCATTTGTATGGAGTAAAGTGTGAAATATATACCGATCAAAAAAGTTTAAAGTATATATTCAATCAAAAAGAATTGATCATGAGATAGAGGAGATGGCTAGAATTAATCAAGGATTATGATTGTACAATTCATTACCATCTGGGAAATGCAAATAAAGTGGCTGATGCTTTGAGTCGAAAAAGTAATGCTTCATTAACAATGTTGCATTTGGAATGTGATCCTTTGGTTAAGGATTTGATGAACTTTGGCATAGAAGTTTTTGGTGAAGTATTTTCTTCTATTTTGTTCCAGGTATCAGTGAAATCTTCTCTATCAGACAGAATCAAGCAAGCACAGAAGCAATATAGTGAGTTGTAGAAAAAGGTAGAGCTGGTTCAGAAAGGTAAGTTTCCTAAATTCAACATTGATAATGACTGTGTTTTGAGATTTGGGAAGAGATTTTGTGTGCCTTGTGATTCACAGTTGAAGAGAGGGTTGTTATGTGAAGCTCATAGTTCTACTTTTTCAGTTCATCTTGGCAGTACTAAGATGTACAGAGATCTGTGGGAGTATTACTGGTGGGACGGAATGAAAAGATATATTGTTGATTTTACTGTTAAGTGTTTGACATGTCAACAGGTTAAAGCAGAGTGACAATTACTGAAAGGGATGCTTCAGCCTTTACCAGTACAAGAATGGAAATGAGATAATATATCCATGTAATTCGTTGTGGGATTTCCAAAGACACCTCGAGGTAATAATACAATCTGGGTTATTGTGGATCGCTTGACTAAATCTGCTCATTTCCTTTCTATACGAGATAATTTTTCCCTAGATCAACTTTCCCGTTTGTATCTTAAAGAGATATTCAGGTTACATGGAGTTCCTCTCTCCATTGTATCTTATTGTGATCCCAGGTTTACTTCTAACTTTTGGAAAGACCTTCAGAAGTTGTTGGGTACTGAATTAAATTTTAGTACAACTTTTCATCCTCAATCAGATGGGCAGTCAGAATGAACAATTCAGACTTTGGAAGATATGCTACGTGCTTGCTCTATGGATTATCAGGGAATCTGGGACCAACACCTTTCTTTGGTTGAGTTTTTATATAATAACTGTTTTCATTCCAGTATACAGATAGCACCATTTGAGGCGTTATATGGGAAGTGGTGTAGAACTCCAGCTTTTTGGGATGAAGTGGGTGAAAGGAAGTTGATGGGACCAGATTTGGTAGAAGAGATGGAAAAAAAGTTCAGTTGATATAGAAACACATGATAACAGCTTAGAGCAGGTAGAAGAGTTATGCAGATAACCGGAGGAAGGATATATCTTTCGAGGTAGGTGATCATGTTTTTCTCAAAGTTTCACCATGGAAAAGTGAGATGCGATTTGGTAAGAAAGGAAAGATGAGTCCAAGGTTCATTGGACCATATGAAATTATGGAGAGAGTTGGATCATTTTCTTTCCAAGTGGCTTTACCTCCGAGTTTATCTCAGGTACACAATGTTTTTCATGTTTCGATGTTGAGAAAGTATATTCCAGATCCATCTCATGTTTTGAGTCCAGAGGTAGTTCAGTTGGAAGAGAATCTATCTTATAAGGAACAACCATTCCAGATTCTTGACCACAGGGAGCAATTGTTGCAGAATAATTTGATTCATCAGGTAAAGGTTTTGTGGAAAAACCATATGGTGGAAGAGGCAACATGGGAATCTGAAAATGCTATGAGGGATAAATACCCCCACTTATTCGATAAGTAAATAAATTTCGGGGACAAAATTTTCTAAAGGGGGGAAGGATGTAACATCCCAATTAAGTAATGAATAATAGATATTTTTATCTATGTATAATTATGAATTAGATAGTGTTTTAGAGGCTTAAAATGAGAATAAATCCAATCTTAAGCATGAAATACACTAATATTTTTAAAAGATTGTTTTATTGCCTTTTGATGGAAAACCATTTTTAAATCAAACTTTTGAAAATTTTATAATCTCTATTTGTCAAAATAAACATATTATTTATGATGGGGACATTGAAATTTACATTGGATAAATTTTTGGTATTTTTCTGACAATGTTTATTTTTTAATGAATAGTGAAAAATATTGCATTTTACATCAAAACTGCTTTTTCATCTAATTTAATTATATGGTTAGATTATCTTTTTAATTTTTCTTAAAGTTTAATATGAATATATTTTTACCATTTAATCCAATGGTGTTAATTATTATTAATTTCAATTTGTAATTGGGCATAAACTAATGTCAAACGTTTCATAGATATTGTTTCAAAAAAACCTGCTATTTGTTTTGACAACAGGAATTATTTTTTTAAATAAATTATTGAATTTTTTGTGTTTGGAATTTGGTAAAATGGATTACATATTTGGAATCAGAAGATCCAAATTATGTAATCAAGACTTTTGTTTTTGGACATTATGAATAGTAATGACGGTAATTATCTTTAATTATCTTGATTAATGAGTAATCAGGTAGTTAAGGATAATAAAATAATATCATAATAATAAAAAATGACACTAACATGTGTCCTAATTCTACTGGTTGTCTCATTTCCTACCATGGGATTCCTTGTTCC
The DNA here is from genome assembly GCA_963277665.1 of Viscum album. NCBI lineage: Eukaryota > Viridiplantae > Streptophyta > Magnoliopsida > Santalales > Viscaceae > Viscum > Viscum album. The sequence continues at coordinate 717,577,932 of OY728140.1, read as the reverse complement.
AAACTTGGGGACACCATGGAATCACTTTTATAGGAAAGTAACTTTTTATCTTTTTATTGTTAAAGAAAGTTAAATATAACAAAGAATGTATCACATGAGTAAAACATTTTTAATTTTGTTTACATAAATTATATTTTGGACTATAATTATTAATTTTAAATCTAAAATGATTTCCTAAATCATAGTATTTTTTCATAATTTTTAGACATTAAATAAATTAAATTATTTATGACATCATGATGATGCAGCGATTACCTCATTATTTAAAGATTTAAATAAAATAAAACGATAATGTAAAATATAAGAACTACACTTGTCAAAGACCTATTTTATGAGTATATTTCTAAACCTTATCACCTTATCCTCGAAATATATCAATGTGGGACCTTTAAAATCTGAAACTCATTTGAAAATAAAGTAACATTTTGTAACTTTCCAAGAGTGCCCCTCCCCTCCTCTTATAAAAGGCCCCCAACTATACCTCCTTACCCACACATCTCAAGCCTTTGGCTCGGCCAACCCCTACTCATTTTGTCTCTCCAAATCCCTCTCTTACTCTTAGAAGCCTCACTTTGGGTAGAAGTCTTTCCAAGGAAGCCTTTGAGCTCAAATCAAAAAGAGTTACCTGATTTAAAGGTAGTGTCTTCTCTTGTGTTCTTATGTTTTATTTTGCTTCTCAAACCCCCTAAAATATTTTTATTCATTTGTTTTGTAACAACACCAGTATTTTCCATATACTAGGATGTTGTTATAATAAGTATTTGAGCTACACTTACACACACCTATATCTAATGGTTAAAGAACATACTGTTTCTGTGGATGGAAAATTTCTGCCTCACGAAATGATGATTGTTCAATATTCTTTTACCACCTTCAAAGGTGGCCATTAAGATGACAATATATTTATATATAATATTTTTATGTTTATGTTTTACTTAAGCTTTTATATTTTTCATTTATGGCATACCTTTATGGTTACCATTATGGGTATACGGGATATCTTCACTTTAGGAAGTGCGGACTGTCGCCCCCTCAAAGTGATTTTATTAGTTAATACCATATGTGGTACATATTAAGGATAGATTTAATGATATTATATATTATAATATACTGGAATTATAATACTATTATGTATCATTATATTTTAATTCCATTAAAGTATGAGATAGAAATGAAAGTAGCGTTCATGCGTACGTACGACTTACCATCTCCATGAACGGTGCATTTCATTTCTTATCCCCAAATGTAATGTACTATTATAAGTACATTTATATAATGGATATATATGATATATGTTACATATATATTATGAATATAATTCTTTAATTAAAATATACATATCTATCATTTAGTTTTAATTCCATTAATATGACATAGAAATGAAAGTAGCGTTCGTGCGTATGTACGGCTTGCCGTCTCCATGAACGGTGCATTTCATTTCTTACCTCTAAATGATTATGTAATATTATAAATTCATGTATATACTGTATATATATGATATATATGGCATCTACATCATGAATATCATTCTTGAGATAATGGATATTTGACTACGTGAACAACATGTAAATATAAGAAGTTCATTTTTGACTCAAGTACCAATGATCGTTAAAACGACCGTTATAAACTTAAATAATAACATAGTATTCCTGACATGGTAATAAATGATATAAAAGGAATAATGAACTTGAAAAAAGTTCTTAAGCAAGTAGAAATTAACTCAAGTTTATTATTCAGGAGGTTAAAGAACGATCGAGTCAAGTCAGACCCGAGGTATGGGACTTCGTCTCAATCTCCTTTCATTGAGGCATATTTTTCTTTATACACAACCTTCTATTATACGGTGTATAAAACGCTTTGACTTTTACATTTATCCAAAAAGAATCTTTTTTATACGAAGCATTTTACTAAACGACAAAATGGAATGTTTTTTTGTCGTACATATGCAGCGACAATGACTTCTCCGCCGCCGTGACCATTATTTGAGTTTCGGCTTCCTCTACAAGACATAATTTTTTTTAAAATGAAAAATAAATACCATGTTTTACTTTTCTTTTATTTTGGTATTGAAAATGGTTTTCATAATGTTTTTTATATCAATGTGTTGTATTGATATCTTGTGATTGAAATGTGGAAATGTTATGTTTCCCTTATGCATGTATTATGTGGTACGATTATGTTATGGTTCTTGGGCATTGTTATGAAGATGGGTGGTTCCTTGATAAACTAAGGGTGGGTGCGCCCAATATATCTCTCCAATGCATTGGGTAATGTGAAGGAGTTAAACGTTAAGGTTTCTCTGAAAAGATTTAGGGAATATACTATGATGGATATTCCAAACGTAACCAAGAGGGTTACTCCCTATGTAAGAATGTTATGAATTCCTCAAGTTACCTTTATGTCTTATGAATTCTATGATTTATTCATGATTTGATGAGGTATTTTAAAGTTCTTATTTTTTATGGGTAAAGTATGATTTCATACATGGAATAATGTTTTCATTTCATACTTTTATATCCCTTACTAAGCTTTTTATGCTCATCCCAAGTTTTTGAAATGTTTTTCACAGGTCAAGGGAAAGGTACATGATGTGATGATAGTGTCAAAGAAGTGTCAATAAAGAATACATGTTTTATTTTAAATATGTTTCCACTGATGGGAAAAATGAGTACTATATTTTATGTAACCACTTTGTTTAAATGTGGTATGTAATGCATGTTTTATGATCTAATTCTCTAAAACTCTAAACCTAAAAAGATCCTCAATGTGTAATCTTGTAATAACTCAAGATTAAGTAAGGTTTAAGGTTGGGGCCTTATATTTATTTTAATATCCCAAGTAAGTAAATAATTTTGGATTTTCATATCTATGTCTATTTATGAATTAGATAGTGTTTTAGAGACTTAAAATGAGAATAAATCCAATCTTAATCATATAATACTCTAATATTTTTTTTAAAGATCGTTTTACCACCTTTTGATGGAAAACCTTTTTAAATAAAACTTTTGAAAATTTTATAAGCCCTATTTTTTAAAATAAACTTATTCTTTAGAATCAGGGAATTGAAATTTACTTTGGATAAATTTTTCATATTTTTCTGACAATGTTCATTTTTTAACGAATAGTGAAAAATACTACATTTTACTTCAAAACTGCCTTTTCATCTAATTTAATTATATGGATAGATTGTCCTTTTAATTGGTTTTAAAGTTTAATTATAATATATTTTTTCCATTTAATTCAATGGTGGTCATTATAATTAATTTCACTTTGTAATTTGACATAAACAATTGTCAGTCTTTTGATAGCTATTGTTTCTTCAAAACACGCTATTTGTTTTGACAACGGGAATTATTTTTAAATTAATTACTACATTTTATGTTTTTGGAGTTTGGTAAAATGGATTCCATATTTGGAATCATAAGGTCAATATTATGTAATTAAGACTCTTTTTTTACATTATAAATAGTAATGACGGTAATTATCTATAATTATCATGATTAATTAGTAAGTGGGTAGTTAAGGGTAATAAAATAATATCATAATAATATAAAATGACCCCAAAATATGTCCAAATGCTACTGGTTGTGTCATGGACGACCATGGGATGCCTTGTGCCAACTTAGGGACCCCATGGAATCACTTTTGTGTGATAGTGACATTTTATCTTTTTATTTTTAAAGAAAGTTAAATATAAAAAAAGTATGTGACACCTAAGTAAAAAAAATTTAATTTTGTCTAAATAAATGATCTCTTACAATAGAAATATTCATTTTAAATCTAAAAATATTTTCTACATCATCAAAAAAAATTATAATTTTTAGACATTAAATAAATAAATTTATTTATGACACCATGATGATGTAGTGATTACCTCATTAATGAGCGATTTAAATAAAATGAAAAGATAATGTAAAATATAAGACTTAAACTTGTAAAAAACCTATTGGATGGGTTTAGTTTGAACCCTTATCACCTTATCCTAGAAATATATCATTTTGGGACCTTTAAAATCTGAAAATCATTTTATAATAAAGTAACATTTCAAGACTTTCCAAGAGTTCCCCTCCTCCCTCTTATAAAAGGCCCCCACATCTACCCCCTTACCCACACCTCTCAAGCCATTGTCTCGGCCAAAATCTGCTCATATTATCTCTCCACATCCCTCTCTTCATCATAGAAGCCTTACTTTAGGTAGAAATCTCTTCAAGAAACCATTTTGGTTCAAACCAAGGGGAGTTACCGGATTTAAAGATAATGTCTTCTCTTATATCCTTTTGTTTTATTTTGCTTCTTCAACCCCCTAAACCCTTTTTATTCTTATCTTTTTTAAAACTAGTATCTTAAATATAGTAGGATTTTTTTATGAGAAGTATTTTATTTACACTTACACACACCTCCTTCTAATGGTTAAAGAACATACGGTCTCTGTGAGTGTTGAATTACTGCCTCACGAAATGATGATTGTTCAATCTTCTTTTAACACCTTTAATGGTGGCCATTAAGATGTAACTATATTTATATATGATATATATTATGTTTATGTTTTCCTTATGCTTCTGTATTTTTTATTTATAGCATACCTTTATGGTTTCCATTATGGGTAAACGCGATATCTTCATTTTAGGAAGTGCGGACTACCGCCCCCTCAAAGTGATTTGATTCGTTAATGCCATATGTGGGATGTATAAAGGATGGAGTTAATGATATTCTATATGATATTATACTGGAATTATAATATACCTTTATATCATTATGATTTCATTCCATTAAATATGAAATAGAAATGAAAGTAGCGTTCATGCATACATACGGCTTACCGTCTCCATGAACGGTGCATTTCATTTCTTACCTATAAATGTTATGTAATATTATAAATTCATTCACATACTGGATATATATGATATATATTATATCTACCTCATGAATATAATTCCGGATATAATGGATATTTTACCACATGAACAACTTGTAATTATAAGAAGTTTATTTTTGACTCAAGTACCAAGGATCGACAAAACGACCATTATTAACTTAAATGATTAAATAATGTTCATAACATGGTAATAAGTGATATAAAATTAATAATTTACTTGAAAAGGGTTCTTAATCAAGTATAAATTAACACTAGTTTATTATTCAGGAGATTAAATAATGATCGAGTCAAGTTGGACATGAGGTAAGGGACTTCGTCTCAATCTCCTTTCATTGAGGCATATTTTGTTTTATACAAAACATTATTTTATACAGTGTATAAACCCCATTGACTTTTACTTTTATTCAAAAGGAATATTTTTAAATGAAGTGTTTTACTAAACGACAAAAGGGAATGTCATTGTCTTATGTATGCGGCGACAACGACTTCTCTTCCACCGTGACCATTATTTGAGTTTTGGCTTCCTCTACTAGTCATAACTTTTTTTAAAATGAAAAATAAATACCTTGTTTTAATTTTATTTTATTTTGGTATTGAAAATGGTTTTGATAATTTTTTGATTATATCCATGTGTTTTTTATATCTTGTGATTGAAATATGGAAATTTATGTTTCCTTTATGCACATTTTATGTGATACGATTATGTTATGGTTCTTGGGCATTGTTTATGAAGACGAGTGTTTCCGTTATAACCTAAGGGCAGGTGAGCCCATGATAGCTCTCCAATGCATTGGTTAATGTGAAGGGGTTAAATGATAATGTTTCTCTGAAGATATTTAGGGAATATACTGTGATGGGTATTCCAAACGTAACCATGAGGGTTACTCCTTATGTAAGAATGTTATGAATGCCTCAAGTTACCTTTATGTATTATGTTTTCTATGAGTTATTCATGAATCTTATGATTTAATGAGGTATGTTAAAGTGCTTATGTTTTATGAGTAAAGTATGATTTCATTGATTCTTATGTATACATGGACTAATGTTTTCATTCCGTATTTTTATATCCCTTACTGATACTTTTATCCTCATCCCAAGTTTTTGAAATGTTTTTCACAGGTAAAAGGAAAAGTACATGATGTGATGATAGTGTCGAGGAAGTGTCAAGAAAGAATCCCTGTTTTATTTTAAATATGTTTCCTTTGATGGTAAAAATGAATACTATCTTTTATGTAACCACCTTGTTTAAATGTGGAATGTAATGCATGATTTATGATTTAATTCTCTAAAACTCTAAACCTGAAAAGATCCTCAATGTGTATTCTTGTAATAACTCAAGATTAAGTAATGTTTAAGGTTGGGGCCTTATAGTTGGTATCATAGGTCGATTTAGATAACTGTAGGAGTTATAATTCTATTAATTGATTATCCAAAAATATATTTTTTTTCAAATTTAAATGATATAGAATTTGAAGATTAGCATGCTGCTTCATCTAAGACATGTTTGTTCAGAATGGTTTTCAGTAGAGGAAACAGGGAAGCAGTGTTAGGAAGGCATACATAAGGAAATGAGCTTCTAAATCAGCATCCTGAGATGGTCGAAATTGGAACTGAATAGTTTGTTGTAGTAATAGTGCAGTTGACTCAAGCGATATATGGTGGTGGTATCCATGCATGAGATCAACCAGATCAACCGGAGAGGAACATGTCAGTGGTGGAACATTTCATGAGGCAATATCCCCCATCATTCAGAGGATCATCTGAACATGTGATAGTTGAAGGGTGGATTAAAGCACTAGAGAAGATTTTTGATGTCATGGGGTGTTCAGATAATCAAAAGGTTAGTCTTTCTATTTACCATTTGGAGGGTGAAAAAGATCAGTGGTGGTCAATGGTTAAAAATATCAGGGATTCTAATAATATTGATGCTCTTGACTGGGATGAATTCAAAGGTATGTTTCTTGAGAAATATTTTCCTAAGGCTGTTCAACTTAGGATGGAAAAACAATTCTTGGAATTGAGGCAAGAGGAAGACTCATTGGCTACTTATGAAGAAAAGTTCACTCGATTGGCAAGGTATGCTCCAAATTTTATCCGAGACCTTGATAGTAAAATCAATCATTTTTACTCAGTATTATATCCAAAATATCGAAGGGAATTAGCTTCTTGTGAGTTCAAAAGTTATGTAAAGCTTCTTCGATGTGTTAAGAAGGTGAAAATGGAGTTTGATGATGATCAAGTGTTATATAATAACCGACAAATGAAGAGACCGAGGTGGCAGGAGAAAGAGAAGAATCCTTTAAAAAGGTCTAATGGTAATAAAATTAAGTTTTCAGTTTGTGATAAATGTGGTAAAAATCATGGTGGCGAATGTCTTTTGAATTCTAGAGAGTTCTACCAATGTGGTAAGATGGGACATAAGGCTCGTGATTGCACTGGAAAAGATCAGCGTGATGGTAAGACCAAATTTGATTTAAAGTTAGTGAAATGTTTCAAGTTCAATGAGATGGGTCATTATGCAAATGACTGTTCGACAAAAAACTCGAATGATGGGAAGTAGTAAGACTACAAGCAGAAATGTGTGGTGAAATCCTTTTCCACTACTTCAGAAGATGTTGGGCCATCAAATGAAATGTTATCAGGTACTTTTTTTGTTTTTTTAGATTATGACAATGTGTTGTTTGATTTAGGGTCTACAGATTCTTTTATCTTTGAAAATTTTTCTAGTAAATTGGGAATTCCATCTCAAGAAATGACTCCTGAACTTGTGGTAAAAACACCTGGGGGAAATGTTGAGGAAAAAAGAATTTATAATAATCTTCTTATCCTTATTCGTGGATAGAATCTACTTTCAAACCTTATTGTTTTACCTCTATTAGAGCTTGATGTTATCCTGGGTATGGATTGGATCTCTGTTTACCATGCTAAGATTGACTATAGAGCTAAAGAAGTTTCTTTTCCGAAAGACTTTCAGTTTGTGTACAATAATGAACCCTTACTATTGATAACATATCAAGAGGCTGAGAAACTTGTAAAAGATGTAAATGAATGTTACCTTGAACATATTGTTGAAATAAAGGAACCATTCAGATTAATGATGTGTCAGTGGTAAATGAGTATCTAATGGTTTTCCTAATGAGTTGCCTGGAATAATACCAGATCGAGAAGTTGAATTTACTGTTGACTTAGTTCTTGATGCCAATCCAATTTCAAAACTCCCTTATCGAATGGCTCAAATTGAACTTTTAGAGTTGAGGGAGCAATTTCAAGATTTATTAGAGAAAGGTTTCATTCAACCTAGCACATCACCATGGGGTGCTCCTATATTATTTTTTAAAAAGAAATATGGTTCAATGAGACTTTTCATTGATTATAGAGCCTTGAATAACATCACTGTTAAGAACAAATATCTTTTGCCTCATATCGATGATTTGTTTGATCAGCTCTAGGGAGCTCGGTATTTTTCAAAGATTGACCGGAGATTGGGGTACCATCAGTTGAAGGTAAAGGAAGCATATATTCTGAAGACTGTGTTTCGTACAAGATATGACCATTATGAATTTTTAGTAATGCCTTTTGGGTTAACCAATTCACCAGCTATATTCATGGACATTATGAATAGAATTTTCCATGAGCTCTTGGATAAGTTTTTGGTTGTTTTCATTGATTATATTATTGTGTTTTCTAAAAGTAAAGAGGAGCATGAAATTCATTTAAGGGTTATTTTTCAAACCTTAAAATACTAGAAATTGTATGGGAAATTCAACAAGTGTGAATTTTGGTTCTAAAAAAATTCTTTCCTTGGTCACATTGTTTCTAAAGATAGAATAACTATTGATCCTACAAAAACAAAGGTTTTTGATGAATGGTAAAGACCCACAAATGTAACTAAGATTCGTAGTTTTCTTAGTATGGAAGGCTATTACCAAAGGTTTGTTAAAAAAAATTCATTGTTATCTAGTCCAATGACTAAGCTAACTCGGAAGGCTGTTATGTTTATCTGGACGAAAGAATGTGATGATTGTTTTTAGGAATTGAAAAGAAGATTGGTGAATGCTCCAATTTTGGCACTACCTTCCAAGAATTGTGAGTTTTTTATCTACAGTGATGCTTCATTGAAAAGACTTGGTTGCATCCTAATGCAGAATGATCAGGTAATTTCTTATGCTACACGTTAGTTGAAAACTCATGAGGTAAATTTCCCTACACATTATTTGAAGTTAGCTGCTGTTGTTTTCTCTTTTAAAATTTGGAGGCATCATTTTTATGGAGTAAAGTGTGAAATATATACCGATCACAAAAGTTTAAATTTTATATTCACTCAGAAATAATTGAACAAGAGACAGAGGAGATGGCTAGAATTAATCAAGTATTATGATTGTACAATTCATTACCATCTGGGAAAAGAAAATAAAGTGGATGTTGCTTTGAGTCGAAAAAGTAATGATTCATTAACCATGTTACATTTGGAATGTGATCCTTTGGTTAAATAATTTATGAACTTTGTTATAGAAGTTGTTGGTGGACGATGTTCTTCTGTTTTGTTTCAGGTATGAGTGAAATATTCTCTAACAGACAGAATTAAGAAAGCTCAGAGGTAAGACAGTGAGTTACAAAAAAAGGTAGAGCTGGTTCAGAAGGGTATGTTACCTGAATTAAACTTTGATAATGATTGTGTTTTGAGATTTTGGAAGAGATTGTGTGTGCCTTGTGATTCAAAGTTGAAGAGAGATTTGTTATGTAAATCTCATAGTTCTCCATTTTTAGTTCATCCAGGCAGTAATAAGATGTATAGAGATCTTCGGGGGTATTACTGGTGGGATGGAATGAAAAGAGATATTGGTAATTTTACTATGAAGTGTTTGACTTATCAATAGGTTAAAGCAGAGCGGCAGTTACCTAAAGGGATACTTCAGACTTTACCAGTGCCAGAGTGGAAATGGGAGAATATATCCATGGACTTCATTGTGGGGTTATTGAAGACACCTCGAGGTAATAATGAAATCTGGGTTATTATTGATCGCTTGACTAAATCTGCTCATTTCCTTGCTATACGAGATACTTTTTCCCTATATCAACTTTCTCTTTTGTATCTTAAAGAGATATTCAGGTTACATGGTGTTCCCCTCTCCATTGTATCTGATCATGATCCCAAGTTCACTTCTAACTTTTGGAAAGGCCTTTATAATTCTTTGGGTACTGAATTAAATTTTAGTACAGCTTTTCATCCTCAATCAGATGGGCAGTCAGAACGAACAATTCATACATTAGAGGATATGCTACGTGCTTATTTGATGGATTATCAGGGAATTTGGGACCAACATCTTTATTTAGTTGAGTTTTCTTATAATAACAGTTTTCATTCCAATATATAGATGGAACCATTTGAGGTATTATATGGGAAGCGGTGTCGAACTCCAGATTTTTGGGATGAAGTGGGTAAAAGGAAGTTGATGGGACCAAAATTGGTAGAAGAGTTGGCAGAAAAAGTTCAGCTGCTACAGAAACACATGTGAATAGCTCAGATCAGGGAGAAAAGTTATGCGGACAACAGGAGGAAGGATCTATCTTTTAAGGTAAGTGATCATGTCTTCCTCAAAGTTTCACCACGGAAAAGTGTGATGTGATTTGGTAAGAAAGGATAGCTGATTCCAAGGTTCATTGGACCATATGAAATTCTGGAGAGAGTTGGATCAATTGCATATCGAGTGTCTTTACCTCCAAGTTTATCTCAGGTACACAATTTTTTTCATGTTTCAATATTAAGGAAGTACATGCCAGATCCATCTCATGTTTTGATTCCAAAGGTAGTTCAGCTGAAGAGAATCTATCTTATAAGGAATAACCAGTCCAGATTCTTGACCACAGGGAGCAAGTATTGCCGAATAAGGTGATTCATCAAGTAAATGTTTTGTGTAAAAACCACATGATTGAAGAGGCAACATGGGAATCTGAAAATGCAATGAGGGATAAATACCCCCACTTGTTTGATAAGTAAATAAATTGAGGGGATGGAATTTTCTAAAGGGGGGAAGGATGTAACATCCCAAGTAAGAAAAGAATTATTTATTTTCATATCTATGTCTATTTATGAATTAGATAGTGTTTTAGAAACTTAAAATGAGAATAAATCCAATCTTAAGCATAGAATACTCTAATATTTTTTTAAAAGATTGTTTTACAGCCTTTTGATGGCAAACCTTTTTAAATCAAACTTTTAACAATTTTATAAGCCATATTTGTCAAAATAAACTTATTTTTTAAAATCGGGGTATTGAAATTTACTTTGGATAATTTTTTGGTATTTTCCTGACAATGTTCATTTTTTAATGAATAGTAAAAAATATTGCATTTTACTTCAAAACTGTTTTTTCATGTAATTTAATTATATGGATAGATTTTTCTTTTAATTGGTTTTTAAGTTTAACTATAATATATTTTTACCATTTAACCCAATGGTCATTATTATAATTAATTTCACTTTGAAATTGGACATAAACAATTGTCAATCTTTTGATAGATATTGTTTCTTAAAAACACGCTATTTGTTTTGCTAATGGAAATTATTTTTAAATTAATTACTGCAATTTATGTGTTTGAAATTTGGTAAAATGGATTCCATATTTGGAATAAGAAGGTCCAAATTATGTAATTAACACTCTTTTTTTTACATTATGAATAGTAACGACGGTAATTATCTTTAATTATCGTGATTAATTATTAATCAGGCAGTTAAGGGTAATAAAATAATATCATAATAATATAAAATGACCCCAACATATGTCCTAATGCTATTTTTTGTGTCATTAATTACCATGGAATGCCTTGTGCCAACTAAGGGACCCCATGGAATCACTTTTGTGTGATAGTGACATTTTATCTTTTTAGTTTTAAAGAAAGTTAAATATAACAAAAGTATGTAACACCTAAGTAAAACAATTTTAATTTTGTCTAAATAAATGATATCTTAGACTATAAATATTCATTGTAAATCTAAAAATATTTTCTAAATCATGGTATTTTTTTTATAATTTTTAGACATTAAATAAATAAATTTATTTATGACACCATGATGATGTAGTGATTACCTCATTAATGAACGATTTAAATAAAATGAAAATATAATATAAAATATAAGAATTAAACTTGTTAAAAACCTAATAGATGGGTGGATTTCTAACCCTTATCACCTTATCCTATTAATTTATCATTGTGGGACCTTTAAAATCCGAAAATCATTTTATAATAAAGTAACATTTCAAGAATTTCTAAGAGTGCCCCTCCCCCCTCTTATAAAAGGCACCCACCACTACCCCCTTACCCACACCTCTAAACCCATTGGCTTGGAAAAATTCTGATCATTTTATCTCTCCACATCCTTATCTTCATCATATAAGCCTTACCTTAGGCAGAAATCTCTTCAAGAAACCATTTTGGTTCAAACCAAGAGGAGTTACCCGATTAAAAGGTAATGTCTTCTCTTATGTCATTTTGTTTTATTTTTCTTCTCCAACCCCCTAAACCTTTTTTATTACTATCTTTTGTTACAAAACCAGTATCTTCAATATACTAGGATGTTTTGATGAGAAGTATTTGATTTACACTTACACACACCTCCGTCTAATGGTTAAAGAATACATTGTTTCTGTGAGTGGCGAATTACTGCCTCACGAAAATATGATTGTTCAATATTCATTTAAAACCTTTCATGGTGAACATTAATATTTCACTCTATTTATATATGGTATATACTATGTTTATGTTTTCCATATGCTTCTGTATTTTTCATTTATGGCATACCTTTATGACTTCCATTATGGGTAAACGTGATATCTTCATTTTAGGAAGTGCGGACTACCGCCCCCTCAAAGTGATTTGATTAGTTAATTCCATATGTGGTACATATAAAGGATGGAGTTAATGATATTATATATGATATTATACTGGAATTATAATATACCTTTATATAATTATTATTTCTTTCCATTAAATATGATATATAAATGAAAGTAGCGTTCATGCGTACGTACGTCTTACCGTCTCCCTGAACGGTGCATTTCATTTCTTACCTCTAAATGTTATGTAATATTATAAATGAATGTATATACTGGATATATATGTTATATATGATATCTACCTCATGAATATAATTCCGAATATAATGCATATTTTACAACATGAACAACTTGTAATTATAAGAAGTTTATTTTTGACTAAAGTACCAAGGATCGACAAAATGACCGTTATTACCTTAAATGATTACATAATGTTCATAACATGGTAATAAGTGACATAAAAGGAATAATGAACTTGAAAAATTTTCTCAATCAAGTAGAAATTAACACAAGTTTATTATTCAGGAGATTAAATAACAATCGAGTCAAGTCGGACACGAGGTAAGGGACTTCGTCTTAATCTCCTTTAATTGAGGCATATTTTGTTTTATACACAACATTATTTTATACGGTGTATAAACCCCTTTTACTTTTACTTCTCTTAAAAATGAATCATTCTATATGAATAGTTTTACTAAATGAAAAAATTGATTTTTTTTTCTTACGTATGCGGCGACAATGACTTCTATGCCGCCGTGACCATTATTTGAGTTTCATCTTCCTCTACTAGCCATAACCTTTTTTAAATGAAAAATTAATACCATGTTTTAATTTTCTTTTATTTTGGTATTGAAAATGGTTTTGATAATGTTTTTATTATATCAATTTGTTTTTGATATATTTTTATTGAAATATGGAAATGTATGTTTTCTTTATGCATGTTTTATGTGATACGATTATGTTATGGTTCTTGGGAATTGTTTTTGAAGAAGAATGGTTCTGTGATAAACTAAGGGTGTTTGAGCCCATGATAGATCTCATATTCATTGGGTAACATGAAGGGGTTAAACTCTATGGTTTCTCCGAAGATATTTAGGGAATATTCTGTGATGGGTATTCCAAACATAACCATGAGGGTTACTCCCTACGTAAGAATGTTATGAATGCCTCAAGTTAGCTTTTTGTATTATGTTTTCTATGATTTATTCATGAATATTATGATTTCTTGAGGTATGTTAAAGTGCTTATGTTTTATGAGTAAAGTATGATTTCATTGATTCTTATGTATACATGGGAGAATGTTTTCATTCCGTATTTTTATATCCCTTACTGAGTTTTTTATGCTCATCCCAAGTTTTTGAAATGTTTTTCACAGCTCAAGGGAAAAGTACATGATGTGATGATAGTGTCGAGGAATTTTTAAGAAAGAATCCATGTTTTATTTTAAATATGTTTCCTTTGATGGGAAAAATGAATACTGTTTTTTATGTAACCACCTTGTTTAAATGTGGGATGTAATGCATGATTTATGATCAAATTCTCTAAAACTCTAAACCTGAAAAGATTCTCAATGTGTATTATTGTAATAACTCAAGATTAAGTAATGTTTAAGGATGGGGCCTTATGTTTATAGTTTATATGATCCCTTTGGGTTCTATCTATTGAATAAAACTAAAAAATAATAGTTTGGGTAACAATAATCATAGTTTCAAAACCACATAGTCCTGAAAAATAATTTATAGGATGTCTAAATCATAAAAAATTTTCTAAATCTATGAAACAATAGTTTTAACCAGGTTTATCCATGGTCAATACCAAAAATTAGGATTTTATATTATACTTAGATTTATCCCTATGGAGTTTTCATAAGAGTTTTCTAACTCTAATATTCAAATATTGACTAAAACCTACTCTGATACCAAATATAATGGACTAATCATTTCATACATAAATATTGCATTATTTTAGATGAATATTTCATATATAATATCATGATTCATGTCAGAACTTTTAAGTTTTAGTATCTTAGGATACAAATACATAAAAATTTTATTTAGATACATTCTTCATCATCTCTCAAAATGTTCTCCCCACTTTGTATCATTCATGACATACCCTATTTAAACCTTTCTTTATAACCTTGGGAAAAGAAACATAATAAAGGGTGAGCTCATATTCTTAGTAAGGGAAAACATAGGAGATATCAATCAATAATCATATAAAATCATAAGATAAGAATAAATGTTTGAGATAATAATCATAAATTACAAAGCCCGTACCAAATCTATCAAAGATCCTGAACATGGGTCATGGCATAGAGCATTGTCATTTCAAAAGACATGAATAATGAGAGTGATAAGTCTCCATAAATCAATCATGGATCATATGTTGGGGTCATAAAAGTATTGCACAATCATAATTATAGAAACCATTTCATAAGTAGAGGTTTACAACCAAGAACATAAAATAATAATGGAAAAAAATAAAAATTTATTTCCTATAGTGGATCAACCAAATCGACTTGTTTCTCATAGAGTATAAAGTACATCAACTTATTTCCTATAGTAGAAAAATCACATAAACCTTTTTATCAAAATTATCTAATGATATATAACACTTTACCCAATGAATTTGAGGGACATATAATTATAGGACCACCTATCACATAATGAAAATCATACATATGTGTTCCAAAATATCATAAAACATTCACCATAGCATTACCTCATAACTAGTGCAAAGAAAACTGTTTTTATAAAAATTTCATCAATTCAACATTTCATTACCCATAAATAGGTTTCATTAACATCTCATAATAATGATCATAAACCATATAAAGAAATAATAAGGATGGTACAATCAGATTATATCCCTAGTAAAGACTAATATACATAAATGGATATCACCATAGATTAAAATTCCATTAAAATATCCCTGAAACATTTCATGAAAAAAATACCCTTTCCACTTCAAAAATCACTTTTAAAAATAAAAAATATTTCTAAAATTTTAATAAAAAAAATTATTTAAAAAGAAACTTGGAAACTTGTAAATTAATATTCAATGTATTTATTTTTCCTTATGGTGGTAAATTTTATTCTTTCACTATAATTTAAAAGAAAATATTCATTTCACCATTTTTATAAAAAGTCAAAAAGTAACTTGTTCGAAAAATGAAAAGAAGGTTGAATTTTAAAAACTATTTTTTATAAATTCAATAATGGGGAAAAATGAATTTAAAAATCATAGGATAATATAAAAATCATTCTTGAAAAATATTTTTTTAGAAAACATGTATATGGAAGAAAAATTATTTTAGACCAAAGAAAGAAATAAAGTCGGTTTTCCTTTAAAGAACTCATTTGATATCTTGAATAATTAAAGTGTGGAAAATGAAAGGAAAAATATATTATCAATAAATATAAATATTAAATGAAAAATAAAGTAATTTATCATATAAGTATCGTATAATAACCTCAATGTAAATTCAAGAACAAACTATCTCGATTAAAATAGGACTGACACATAAATAACTTACATCAAGTCTTGTACTTATTTATACATGTTTGAACCTCTTTTATAATAAATATAAATTTATTATAAATTTATTATATAAGAATAATCATATCTATCATACCATTTATGATTTACTTATGACATATTATTACCCATTTATTGACATTGTTTTGTTAAAAATTAGTGTTCTTGGTTATAACTGCTTCATTTTTCATCAATGTTTCAATTCATAAGTCTTGATCATTGTACTTTTATCATGTTTCCATCATATCAAAAACTTTAACCATGATATAAATATCATATATATTCATTATATACATATATAGATTCATCCAAAAAGGATCTATGTTGAAAAATAAATTACATCATTCATGGAGATGGTATGTCATACAAATGCATGAATGTTGTTTTAACTTTTTGATTAATGAAATAAAAGAATGGTAAATAATAATTCACCTTGAAAGAATAATTATTTTATAATATATATAATATATATTCATTAAATTTATCCTTATTACCATCCAAGTAAAATTTAAATGAAAAAATCACATCGCTTCATGGAGGTGGTAGTACACATATGAGTGGGAGACATTATCATTTTATAACGGATTTAAAGGTAAGAATGTATATTTGATATTATAATTAATAAATCAAAAATAAATGATAAATATAATTTATAAATATTAAATCCACATTAATATCCAACCATAAAATAATCTAATGAAAAATGAATTTTATCGATTCGTGAAGATGGTAAGTTGTACGTTCACATGAGCGATACTTTCAATTCTCATATTATGGTATATAAAGTGAATAAAGCTGGTTTATAATAATAATAAAATTTACGTATATTTAAGATAATAAATTTATTATTTTATAATTAATATAATAGATTTATATGAAGTATAATAAATAACAAATTGAATGAGATTAGGTTAGATGATTGCCTCTACTTCAGTAGGCCTCCATTACATCTCATCTTAAGGACACTTGGAATGGTCTTTTAAGAATACCAAAACCTCTTATTTATGGATAGGGAAGTTTAGAAGAGTAATTTTTAGGGTTTTTTCAATATATAAGGCTCAAAGTTGTGTAAAGACAATTAATTGTGGGTGTCCTTTTATAAGGGAGGGAGAGGACACACCTAGAATGTCTAAAAAGATTATAATATAATAAAGTCATTGTTAATAAAAATTATTCCAAAAGAAAATTATTTTGAAATAAACAAGTATAGGGTTGAAATAACATCATCCAATAAAATTTATATATATTTTGGTTTCATTTGAAACCCAATATTTTTTATTAACTCCTTCATTAACTATTTTTAACCTTAATCATGGTAACAACTATTTCAATATTAAAGCGTTAAGAATGTTACCATAAATGTAAAAGTGACTCATAAATGGTCCAAGATTGATATTTTCAAACATATTCCACTAACTATGCTAAAGGTAAGATTTTTTTTAATTTTAAATCATTTTATAAAATATTATTTTTATAAAAGATTATTAATTTCAATTTTGGAACTATTTATTTAATTTGACCTTAAAGACATTAAGACAAACATGAAATTTTAATATAATTATTTAAAAATTTACTAATAGATTATATTTATCTAAAAATTATTAAAAATAATAAATCATCCTAATTATATTATATTTATTATTTTTGAAATTATTCATTTCTTATTTCTATTAATTGAATAAATATTGTGTCGGGGTTGCATAAGCGTTTAAGGTAATTATCCCAAAACTAAAAATTAGAAATAAATTAAAATTAAGAAAAAAAAACACTATTTCAAATAACCATTTATAAATTAACATAGAATATATTTATTCCTATGTCAAAAATTTAGAGATAATAAAACAAAGAAAATGACATTTTTTACTTAACATATAATATTATTAAGGTCAAAATCATGGAAAAATGGAACAAAATGTCATATATTAGAACATTAGATGATTATGGACGAGATATACTCATAAAATAAAATTAAATCAAGTTTTAGGGAAATTATTTTATTCTTAATATTATTTTCAACCATAATTACCCGATTTAGTATTTACCATGGTAACAAAAATTATTTTGGTTACTATTCATAATAACTAAAACTAATGGGGGCTTATTTTCCAAATTTGACACTAACAATCCCAAATATGGAATATATTTTTACAAAATTATATTTGTATAATTAGAAAAAAAATCATTTTAAAATATGTACGCAAGAAGTGATGAAAATAATTTTTTAGAGAAATACATTTTTAACATAAAAATAGATTTATTCTTATATAATTCCTAAAAAAACATTAAATGATTTTTTCGAAATTATTGAATAAATAAAATATTTTTTTCTATTTAAATCATTTACTAATAGTGATTAATTTAATTAATTAATATAAATACGTTTTGCATACATAAAAAATACTTTTTCAGAAAAAAATCTCTCTTTTTCTTTCAAATGATTTTTTATTTACATTTTTAATCAATTTATTATTAAATAATTTAATATATATATATATATAATTTTTTTTATTATTTAATTATTCATATTCATACTCTTTAATTTAGTGGTTAGGATATAATAGCATACTATATTATGATTGATTTAGATTCGGGGTTTCCTGTATCGCAATCTATAAAAAAATTATTTAAAGAAATATATATTAAAATATTGGGGTGTTACATACATGGAAAAAGATTAAAATTAACTAATTCTTTAGATTCATAAAAATTATTTATATAATTGAACTCTTTTTTGGAATTAGTGACCATTGGTGGCTTAGTATTCTTCTATATCACAACTCCTTTATTCAGGAAAAAGACATATTATGACCATAATTTTGGATCATTTTGATCTATATGTAAACAAAAATCTTAGTATACCTTAAATACTTTTTAATCATCTCCTATATAAAATAGGAACATATCTTTAATACCCCTCAAATACTTCAGGTCGGTATTTATATCCACCCAATACGGCTCAACTATATCTACTTTATATATTCCATCCATGCTCAAGTCATGCACAACATCAATTTTGGTACATAGCCTGGAATAAATGATATTATCTATCATAAATTAATAATGGATTATCCTTATTCTCTATCTCCTCCTCTTGTGTTTGAGGACTTATTTTCTTAGAGAGATGTATACCACGTGACATTGGAAACAATGCCCTCTTAGATTGTTCCATATTGAATCTCTTCAATACCTTGTTAAAGTATGTACCTTAATGTAGTCTAATAAGGCTATATGATCTATCACGATGGATCTTGATCACAATGATATATTATATTTCACCTAAGTATTTCATGAAGAATCATTTTTTAACAACATCTTAACCGATGGTAACATTGGTATATCATTTTTAATCATTAATATATACTACTAGGAAAGAAACTACTCTCTCACTAAACCTCTTGTAAATACAAGGGTCACATTTATTATTTATGAAACCATGTTTTTTATAGATTCATAAAAACAAATGTTCTTTTGTATTGATTCCTACCTCAAACCATAAATGTATCTTTGTAACTTTCAAACCTTATTGGCATCCTTTGGTGTCACAAAACCTTTTGGTTGTTTCATATATATATCTTCTACAACGTTTCCATTAAGTAAAGTTATTTTTATATTAATTCTTTAAGTCTTATAATCATGATAATCTATCATGGAAAGAAATATTTTCATGGATTTCAGTATAGCGACTAGGGAAAAGTTCTTATCATTTATGCTTTAACATTTATTAATCCCTTTTTCATGTAGTTGTAAATTATAGGTATTGATATTACCATCCATGTATAACTTCTTTTTAAATACTCATTTTCACCCGACTTTCTTTAACTAGAGTATTTACCCAAACCTGGACTTGGTTTTGGTACACAGAATCCATTTAATAATTCATGGATTCTTTCCACATCATAAATTTTGAGATGATTATTTCTTATTTATAGAATATAGTTTCATTATCTTTAACTAATAATTGATCACCTTCCTCGCTAACTAGAAATCCATATCTCTCTATTTCTCTAACATATTTAATTCTCTTATGGAATACTTATGTGTTTGGAATAAGTTGATTCACTGGGATTTATGGAATTTATTATTTTTCCAACACTTTTGTATCTTGATATTATATTTCATAAAATTCTATCTCTCACCCACAATCCCTTTTCGATTTTTTATCATTCCAAAGAAATATGTTTTTTCTTGATACAATAAATTATTTATCTAAGGTATCTTATAAATAATATCCTCTTATTTATTTTTAATATCTTATAAAGATAACCTTTATGCTCTGTGGTGCTAGTTTTTTTCTAGATATAAATTTAAAAAATGTATCACATCTTATACATGAATATATGATAAAACAATTTTCATCCCACTCTATAACTCATATAGAATTTCTTTTTCTACTTTAGTTAAAACTTTTTTTGGTGTGAATGTTACAGACTATAATGAACATCCCTAAAAGGATAATGGAAAACTTGTATGAATCATCATAGATCTCACCATTACCAATAAGGTACATTTACTCCTTTCCTTGACTCTTTTCTAATGTGGTGTATAAGGAGGGATTGAATTGAAATAGTATATCAAACTCCAAAATATAATTATTAAAATATTTTTTAAGGTATTCTTCTTTGTAGTCTGAAAATATTTTTATTATCTTATTATCAGGACTATTATATAAATTAATTTAGGTCATCCTTAAATTTATCAAAGTAATTAGACTTATATCTCATTAATTATATACATCCATATCTAATAAATTTTTCGGTAAGAGTTATGAAGTAAGAGTATCCACCTCTAGATTGTACATGAAAAGGTACAAAAATTCCTATATTAAATAATTTCAAAATATATATGTCCCTTTTAACCTTTCTACTAAATAAAAATTTAGTCATTTTTTGGATCAAATTACCACTTTTTTATCTCTATTTTTTAAAAATCATAATACAATTTATATAATTTTTATTTAACTTTAAGTGTTCCTTTCAGTTGTCTTTTTTGTGTATGATTAAATTTAAATAAAATTAAATCTAGAGTATTTAATTAGGTTCTAAAGTTTATGAAAGTCCATAGAAATGATATTTTTTCAAAGTTAATTTATCATATGTTTGAGTGTTGTAGTGTTATAGATATAATTCCATCAGAAGATGGAGATTTTTGTTTCTGATTTCTTTAAAACTATACCAAAGGTTTGCAGAATATAACCATTAGATCATCCTCTATAAATATACTCACTAATTTATTAATTTTACATTTTTAATATATGATATTTCTCTGAAAGTGATGCTTGTAATTTTGAAACTTGCAATGACTTTCTAGGGAGTTTGTTTTTAATTGAAGTAGTTTTTCATTCCGAGTGTTTCTAATTAGATCATGTGTTTTTTAGTATTTCATTACAAATTTTGTATGTTTTATAGTTATAATCAATATGCCTTTGACTATTGTGTTAATGTATTTCATGAGGATGGAAGATATTGTTCTGGTCAATTTTATTGAGGGATTATATAAGGAATATAAAGTTACTACTAATCAATATGATCATGGGATTACAGTAAGGAAGACAAATATTATTTTTATTTGGATGATCGAAAGAATTTGATGTGGAAGATAGATTACCTTCAGATAAGTTTATAGTCAAGGAATTTCATGGCTTGGAAGATTGATTACCTTTTGAAAGGTTTATAGTTGAGGGGATTCCAGGGTAGGAGTAGGGTACCAAGATCAAGTTAGTGATCCTACTTCCACTTAGGATAATATTTAAGAATAACATTTAATTTAAGGTTTTGTTAATACTATCATTTTGAAGTTTAAGGATTTTAATCTTTAGTTCATGAATTATTTTTTAAACTTTTTTGTATCTTTAAATTCCTATTTTGTTTTAATTTTTTCAGATATTGTGAATTTGTGATATGTTTATTTTTAATTGTGCTCACTATGTTAGTCATATAGTGTTAAATTTCAATAGTCAACATTTACATTTATACTCTAATATATTGTGATTTGATCAAAAGATCATATTTCTGATCAAATTATGCCTCAATGTGGTAGGAAATTTTAAGTATCATTTTTTAATACAACTCACCACATATTTTAGTTTACCTACCTTGTTTATGTAATATAACATTTTATAATATATCGTGTCTATACATTTTATACTGAACCTGATATTATTATTTCTTAACATCCATTAGTTTTTCAGAATTTTGAAATTAAGTATAATTATGATAACTATGTTATAGAGAAAAGATTTTGTTTCCATGATGACAGGAATACCAGTGGGATATATATTGATAATATATATCCTAATAGATCAAAAATTATTGATGTAGAGTATTATATATTAATTGATTTATGGGATGTAAACCTTTATTATAAATACTGGAGTGGATATTTTCCCTATTCTAACCATAAGTTACAAAATTATAGAGAAAGAAGTCTCAACTTTTACTGGAGATGAAAGATTTATGTTCTGAAAAAAAATTGAGAAATACACTTTTTTTACTCAATTAAACATATATAGTTATGTTTATTCATATATAATATCTAATGGTATAAATTTGGAGGTTACACACATCAAAACATCGAATTTTCTTGAAACTAAATGAGTTATGTTAAGAGATGATTATTAAGATTTTAATTTTTTACATAGAGATAATGTT
This sequence comes from Viscum album, assembly GCA_963277665.1. Lineage (NCBI taxonomy): Eukaryota > Viridiplantae > Streptophyta > Magnoliopsida > Santalales > Viscaceae > Viscum > Viscum album. The sequence continues at coordinate 717,555,034 of OY728140.1, read as the reverse complement.
TCCTAAATGAATCAATGAATAATTAAAATTTTTAATACTTTATATTATCATAGTGATAAGGATAAATTTTATGGATAGTTGGTTGAGAAGGATATTGATATACTTTCAAAGGCGTGGGAGTCCAGGTGAACAGTTATTGATGACACTAAGAACATCATGAATATAAAACATGATTAATTGACAAGAACATTGATTCAATATTAAATATACCTTTAGTGAGGTACCATGAAGGAAGAAAATAAAATATTTATTATATTTATATCTACTTCTGGAGGTTAAAATTCTAGATCCTATAATGATAATAAATGCATGACTTAAGGAAGCAGGTGTGATGAGTTGAGTAATGGTGAGATTGACTAGTTTTCTAAGAGTATGAATTAGTATATGGGGAAAATAATTTATGTAAGGATAACCAAAAGGATATAAATTTAAATTATAAATAAAAAATGGATCCAATAGAACAATATGCTATGAGTGAAAAAAATGTGCACATATTTGACCTGATTTCCCGATGTTCAAGAGAAAAGAAAGAATGTATTATAAAAAGTATTATAATAAGAAATAGAAAAGAAAATTGAGCTAATTATGTAATATCTTGATATTTTAATAGAACATTATGTTTGATAGCATGTAAAACAAGCAACAAAAGCTTAAATGAACCATGAAATGTTGGTATTAAAATATTATAGATATAACCTAATCATTAAATAGGAAGGTATTAATAGGATTGACCACATTATGAAATATATATAAATTTCATACACAATAAAAATTTATTGATTAATGATTAGGAAATAAGAACTAAATTATTTATTAAAGTAAATTTATGCTTTAAAAATATGTTTTCTTCAAAAATGGTTTTTAAAGTTTTTTATGAAATATTAAAATTAATTTCCAAAAGGATTAGAAATATTTATGTAATAAAAAGGTTATCATTTTTGAATTTATCATATAAAATTATCTTACAAATAATTTTTTTTAACTTTCTAAAAATTTAATTTTTCATTGAATAGTGAAAAATACTGATTTTTATTGAAAACATTCTTTTCCTTTCAAGTAATTATAAAGTTAAATTATATTTTGGATTATTTTTAAATTTCTATTAGTTAATTTTGATTAAAAATAAAAAATTAAATTTCATTATAATCAATATTATACTTGAATGTGGTATAAAAACATTTTTATACTTAAAATGAATTTTTCTAGAAACTCTTTTTTCTTCACATTTTGAAGATTTAATTTTCAATTAAACTATTCCACTTCTATGAATTAAACTTATAAAATTTATTCCATATTCCTAATCATCATAAATAATATTAGATAATAATTTTAACGTTGTTCTTGTTCAATAAAAAAAGTAACTGTAGTAAATTTTTATTACCATAGTAAAGGAAAAATTGTTTAATTGTGGTTAAAATTGATATGATAAAGCTTAAAATTAATTAAAAAATATTTAATTTAATTGGATGATTATATTTCTTATATAATATTAAAAGAATATAAAATTTGACCTTTTTCATTTAGATTTTATTTTTACCTTTATACTTATGCAAGGAGTAGAAAAATCTAGAAAATGATTTTTAAAAATCTAAAAGTAATATTTTTTGGGAGAGTCATAGTGCCCCAAAAATTTTATAGATAAATATAACAATATATGGGATGTTTAAAAGTATTAAACTCTAATTTTATTATTATATTTTTATCTTTAAATTCAAACTCATTGAATAGTGTAAAAAATAGATTAATGATATTTTATGTTAAATAATATTTTATGAAATTATTTAAAAATCCTAAAAATATTTAAAGTGCACAATTTGGATGATAAATTTTTTTAAATGTCATAACATGTAAATTTTTAATCCATCTATTAAAAATAAGAAAAAATTTAACCCTTTAATATTTAAAAAGTAATTACCACAGTTAAGGTAAAAATTTGTTAACCAAGGGGTTAAAAAAAAGATAAAGGTTAAAATGATGTATTAAACTATAAAAAATTGGTTATATTTTTATATTAATACAATATCCTCATTATATTATAATATTTTTCCTTTTGGAATCATTTTACATGAGTTAGACACATATTATATTATAATATTTTAGTAATTTTTAAAAGTTTTCCTTCCCTCAAAAAAAGACACCCCTTGCCTCTTTTTGTTACGCCACTTTGATCCTTAAATAATGGCCAAAACCTATACAATTATCTTATAAACTTAAATATCCATGAATAATATTTTTTTTATTCTTAAAATACCATTCCATGGGTGCTTAATAAATTATCTAAATGAGGCCTATCGAAGAATAGGTAATCATCCAACCTGAGCTCTTTCAATTTATTTCTTCTTATTCCTCTTTCAAATATTATTAAAACATGATAATATAATAACATAAATATATACTATATACTTAAACTCTATTATTAATGTGTTACAACCATTTTTAATTTCCCTTTCCATCTTATGGAGAATAAAAACATCATTTTTGTGTACGTATGGACTATCATCACCATGAAGAAATGTGTTTCGTTTTACATCACCACCTCTCATGTATATTTATAAAGATGTATTTAATATATATTTTTTATATTCATGATATAATTATAACTCTATAAAGATAAGGTGTACTTACCACAACCCTAGTAGCTCGGAACTGGTGCCTTTTTTTATTATATTGGCATTGATATAATATTCAAATCCCAAAGGATAAAAAAGTTTATTAGTTCGGAAACCATATTAAATACATGATTCCCATTTTAAATTGGTAATATAAAATTAAACATAATACATAAAAAATACAAATTCTCACCATCCTTGAAAACTCATTCCAAGAATTCATCTTTACATCCTGGGGAAAGTAAAAAAATAAGGATGAGATCAAATGCTCAGTAAGGGTTAAGTACAGTAGAAGATTTAATAAATAAATAAATAATCATTATCATGGTAAGTTAAATTACTAAAAACATTCCAATTAATTAATAAAATAGTAATAATATGGAAGGAATAAAAAATGATCAGTAATTACATATAAATAATCACATGAGCTTCAAACTTGACTATGGATATTCAAACTAATCGAATAATAACATGGAATAACAATAATGATGGAATGTATAATTATGTACATTTTAACTATCACTATCTATCCTCAATATAGCTACTGTCAAGATTTATCCTCAAAACAGTATAATTATGTGAGTAGAAACCCATACAATTTAGACAACTAATTCATCTCATGAGGCTAAAAATGCATCGAGGGGTTTACATTAATCGATCCCAAACCCATGTACTAAATTTTAAAAACATTAATTTTACTTTGAATAATCAATTTAAATTATAAATAATATTCCTTATCAAATAACTGTATTCAATAAAGGATATAGATTTATCAATATTTCCCTAGAAAATCATAATACATTCAAATTAAACATCGTATGTAAAAATGTTATACATTTTAAGAAATCATAATATCCATCATAGAATAATATGGATATCAAAAATAAATATAATTTCCAATGAAAACGATTACAAGAAAATGATTGTTTAAAGATAAATTTAATGTTCATAAAAGGAATTGAGATTGCATGACAACTTATTCCACATGGTAATTTTTTATTAAAATATCCTTGGATGATATAATTCAAATTGAAACTTAAAATACCATGAATTATGAGTTATTAATGATATTAAATGTCAAAGGGGTAGTATCTACACTACATAAAATTTAATTTGTGCATAAAAACAAATAATTATCAATGGAATATAAATTGAGATGAAATCTCATACCTTATGCTTCCTTTTGGTTGAATTATATTTAAACTCATGTATAATAGTTTTAATCATGTTATTAACTTATAATAGAACTATATTAATATTTATAATAACATATATTGTTCTTTTATAACATCTTATCACCTGATTTTTAATAATCTTTCATTATTTTAATTATTGTGGGTTTTATTTGCCTTATTTTTCAAATATGTTTTAAGTTGTTATTTTTAGTTCCTATTAATTATATTTTTATTTCACCATCTAAATAATTTAAACAATAATTTAAATATCATATAAATTTATTATATTTTTATTTATAATAATCCATTAAATATAGTGATGTGAAATAAAATACACGTTTCATGGAGATAGTAGGTCGTACGTACGCATGAGCATTGTTTCCATTTTCTTGTCGTATTGAAAATTATAAAGTAAATTATATATAAATATATTATCATTAAATTATCATATATATGATACATTTATCACATATTTTTATTAAACTTATCGACGTTATAATATTCCCAAAAAATAGAAATCACAAATTTATATGTTATATAATAATTATATAAGAATAAATTGATTTTAAATATCATATAAATTATAAATAAATATTATTTCCATCATTATTCCTAACCTTGAAATGTGGTAATGGGAAAACGAACAACATCAGTTCGTGAGGCGGTAGTCCTTCGTACACATGAACGATGACCAAAAAGATGCGAGCATGAGTTGGTTTCCCAACCCATACCCAAAAAGTTTATTAAAAATAAAAATCCAACAGCAAGGTGAATACATGAGGTGCAATGTTTTTGCACCAACTGGAATTCAGATGATTACAAAATAAATGATAAACAAGAGAATGCACCTGCCATCCATTTTGGGTTTGTTTTAACCAGCATTGTCCAAAAAAAAATCTCCAAATGAGGCCGCTATCCAGATCTGCATTACAACTGCCAAGTACTCAATCCCTTCAGAGAGGCGTGCCTGTAGTCCCCTTCATTCTAGGAATTCCAATCTGAAAATTTTGCACAAAAACCAGGTATTTGTATCTCATGAAACTAACAATGTTTCTCTGCTAGTCCAGTAGGACTATAGGCATTCAAATCTGAAAATTCTGCACAAAAACCAGGTATTCATATCTCATGAAACTTCAGCAGCACAATAAAATTCTGCTCTGCACTAGATCATCAGGTGCATCCGCAACGATCCAAACATAATGAGACAACGCTATTCCCACCGAAGCTGAGAATAATCAAATTCGGGGTTCCGATCGAGCTCAAATTCCACCCTATCAAACATACGCTCCCTCGTAATGAGATAATCATTGACAGATATTTCTTTATTACAATATTTTCTATAAGATAACCTTGCTTGCTCCTCAATCCATGTGTAGAAATCCTCCTTGTATCCTTCCTTAATAACCCGAGTGCAATTTCTAAGCTTAACTCTATCCGCGCGATCCTCAATCCAAGAGTAGGAGTCCTCTTCTTCTGTGGAGGAGTCCCCTTCATTATGGGATTCCGGTGCAGAGGTACTCTTGCTGACAACCGGCTGTGCAGGAATGTTAATTTCCTCCACTCGAGGCCCTGGCGATCTAGTAACAATGGTAACGATGATTTCAAAACCTCTTTGATGTAAGTGTATAAATTTTTAGGTAAAAACCTTAGTATAGCAAAATATAAGTGTATATAATATACTTTTTTTAGTATATAATCATGTTATAATGATAATTGAAGGAGGTGGAGAAGGAAATAAAATTAAAATGCTTTTAGAAGAAAATTACCTCTTCTTCGGGTATCCACCTAAAGTTCTCACTAAAACCTTCAAAGGTTTTCTTTACAAATAATAAGGATTATAGGATGATGTGATAAAATTTTGGGATTGATTTTGGTAGGTATTGGTTGAACAAATTTGGTTTGAATTTGTGAAGAAGAGGGGAGAGTGAGTTCCCTTTTATAGTTGATGAGTGACATTCTTATAAATAATAAAAAGTATTCACTATTGGGAGGTCTCTCTTACCTTATGTGCCTCCAAAATTGAAAAATAATTGATTTTATGGGATTTATGGTATATAAAAACCTCTAAAACAAAAAAATAACACATTTTTATTATTTTTTCCCTTAACTTCTAGGTTTCCGTACTTTTACCATTTTGGTTTTCATTTAGGTAACTAATTTTATAACCAAGATAATTTATTCATTAATAGTAAATTAAAGTTTTAATTATTAGATAATATATACCCACAGATTCTAAATATTATATTTAATTTATAAAATAAAAAACCCATGTGTTTTTGAAATTAATTTTAATTGAGGCCCATGTAATGCGCAAAAACACTACTTTAACCCTAACTGCGCTAACAAAGTTTTTACTATTTAGGGGTAAATATGTTCATTATAAAAGATCAATTGTTCCATGAATGGAACATATTTTATATTTATTATCATTTAAAAATCAATTTTCATAAGATAATATTTTTTAATTTTAAATCATTTAATAAAATATCATTTATTATAAAATAAAATTAATGTCAATTTTGAAATTATTTATTTAATTTAAATTCAAAAAATAAATAAAATGATTTAATTTGAATATATTAAGTTAAAGTAGTTTAAGATGATATATTCATAAAAAATTAATATAACACAATAATTCATTCAATCTAACACACTTTTAATATTTTTAGTATCCTTTATTTTAGTTAATTATTAACTAAATAATTCTTGCATAGGTATTTCTTAAGAATTTAAATTAATTATTGAATATCTAATAATAATAATAATAACTAATTTAATTTTCAAAATAATATTTTTAACCCAATATATGATTGTTTTTTCCTATCTTAAAGCTTTATAAATATTAAAGGCAAGGAATGTTATTTTTTTTTATTTTTTTCTTTACTTAACTTATAATATAGGTAACATTCATGAAATAGTGTCCCAATAACTCATAAAAATGTATCATAATATTATAACGAACTACATATTTCCATAAAATGGGTTTTTTACAAGTTGGTAGTACATTTTACACCTTTTATTCTATGTTTAACCGCTAAGTCAACTCACGTTTACCTTAATCATTGTAATTAATTTTAATTTATTTCACTAATCACTTTGGTAAAAATTTATGTTGTCATTATAAGAAAATATAAATGATTATGATTCTAAATATTTAATCCATTTATTGAAATTCAAATCCCATAAGTGGTAGAAATTAATTTTTTAATTAATCCTACAGACGTGTCAAGAAAATGGGTTTTCAAAGTGAAAAGGATAAGAAGTTTACAAAGTTTTTATATTAAATGTCAATATTAAATTGAATAAAATGACCTAAATTGTATTAATAGATTTATAATCAAACTATTATGACTATAAAACCAATTCCTAATATATTTTATCATTATAAATTATTTAGACAAAAAGGTATTTTTCAATTAAAATTTTGTATTTTTCTCTATTAATCAAAAAAATGAATCTTCTCAGAAAATACCCAAAATTAACCCTAATATAATTTTGAAATTTTTATTTCAGAAATAAAGTTTTTTATTTCAAATAAAATTACAGTTTCAAAATTTGGTTTTAGTGAAAGTATGTCCTTAAAAGGATGAAAAACTGCCTTTAGAAAAATACATCTTTTATGTGTAAAATTGGATTTGTTCTTATATTATGCCTATAAAATCTATAGGATTAATATAAAAAATTGATATTATAATATATAAATTTCATTAATATCATACACTAATATTAATTAATTTAATTTATTTAGATAAAACACCTTTGGAAAATAAAAATACTTTTTTTATAAAAACATTTCCTTTATATTCACTTGGTTTTTATATTTATTTATAATTAATTAGTAACCAATGAATTCAACCATATATTTTTATATATTATTTAATCCAATTTATAACATCTAATTTAACATCTAGTAGATAATTTACAATTTAAATAATAATATTAATAGTATTCTGTAAAACTTGGTCTTACTTATAATGCAAGATAAATCATTATTGTGTGGATTGAAAGATATACAATATATTAAGTTTATTTACAATATTAAATATATTGTTAAGTACCAGGATATTATATTAACTTCTACTCTTGGTGTTGTGTCTCATATACAATATTGAATAATTTTTTTTAATAATTTCATGGTGTTATATTCTCCCCACCTTAAATAAATTACATCCTCGTAATTTAAACTTGATCATGGTAATAAGGGGTTAGACATTTGTAAATACCATTGTTAAAAACACACATCCTAAAATAGTTAATAAAACATCATCTTAATAATATATAATGAGAAGTGTAAAATTCGTCTATAATAATAATATAATTAGGATTATAGATAGGAGAACATAGGAGGGAAATGAAAACATGGACATGGAAGAAAAAACTAAAACTTGAATATAGAGGTAGATCATTAGAGAACATGCTCAGGAGAAAGTTAATAAACAAAAATCCATAAAGCAAATGTTTGAAATAGTCGTTGATATCATCAAAAATGATGATAATAGGAAAATATTTTTGTTTCAAGACCCTTTTCCTAGAGTTGAGGAATTATTTCACTCTCATATAATATAAGGAAATATACTTTCTTGATACATTTCTTAAGAAAAATCTTATCCTTTGGTTCTTCCTTGAACTATTTCTACTTCATCTCTTATCACAAGTTGAATCATATAGAAAATTAATGCATTAGTCTCTAAAACCTCTTCCAAATTTCAACTTAAATCATTTCATAAATAGTTAAACTTTCCAAAAAAATATGAACCAACACATTATAATAATTTCCAAGGTAGTTAGTTATATCCAATTTACCTTATCCATATCAATTATAACTTTATCCAAACATCATTATCTCAACATCAAGAACATATTAATTCTTATCTTTTCCCCAATCCAGTGTTTTTTAAAGAAGTTCAAATTTTCACCGAATCATTTTTTTATTCATCGGTGACATTCAACATATGCTTTAAAATCCTTAAGTGAACAGTACTATATTACAATACTTATATATTTCATAATTTTTTTATTCTAATATCATCAATAAATTAATTTTTCAACATTTTTCTTAGATCTAAGTACATAATAAAATTAACCATTCCATTTTGGTTGTATGAATATTATATGCTTAACCTTGATCCCTTAGATTATTTTATGGTATATTCCCTTGATTCTTGGGTAATTTATTTTCAAAGTTCCCCATTTCACTATAGTTGAAACATTTAATAGCATTATTTTCTTTCTTCCCTTTACATTATTTTTCTTAGTGACCCTTTTCTCTACACTTATAACAAACTCCCAATCCTTTCAAGTATTTTCCATGTTGATTCTTTTCACAGTTATCACATGTGGGAAAATCCTTCTTTCCCTTCCCCCATTTATCCATTAATTTTCTCTATATCTACGTGTTCTCTTGATTACCTTTGAATCCATAATACATGGAGAATTATTTCTCTATCTTGATAGGATATAAAATTATTTCACCATATGAAGAAAACTTTTGAGACACCAGGACCCTTCAAAGACTTGGCTTAATCCTTTCAATGAAGTGGTCAATATTACACTCTTTATTACGTTTGTAATCCTTATAATTCCTATCTAACCTTGGAAATATATCCTCATACTCTACAATACACCCTTATTCATTTTTATTTAATCTAAGTAACTTTCTCTTCATCTCATTGTTTTTCTCACGAGGGAAATATTTTTCGACAAATATCTCTTTAAAATATTTTAATTCCATGAGTTATATTTCTTATTCCTCCATAGTATTTTGGATAAACTACCACGATTGATCAAAACTTATATGGAGACAACACACTACAATTATATCCATTTCCTTTTCAACACATCCCAATTCCATAAATATAATCTCTAAATACATAATCCTTTACTCAACTGCCATTTGATCAACAGTCACACTAAATAATGGGGGCCTCTATTGTATAAAGTGATCCAGCATTGGATAATCACACTATGGAAGAGGTTTCTCTATATGGGAATAGTTATTTTTCATAACATGGTTAATATTACAAAATATATCTATAACTTTCTCACTTATAAAGCCAACTATTTATTCTTTCTTGATAGATAAACCTCCACTTTGTCCACAAGTATTAATACCCTTCTTCCTTCTAGGATCTATTTCTAAATAATTTCATACACTTGATTAGATAATAACTTTATGTAACATAATTTTTAATCAAAAAATTAGTGAAATACTTATCATAAATTAAAAAATTTATCCATAACTAATATCATAATCATGAACATGGTTTCTTTGGGATGTCTTCACTTTCAAATCCTTTATAATGGTTTGTAAATAAATGTTGAATTATCCTAAGAATATCCACAAGGAGTGTGAAACCAAACACGCAGTAAGGCCTATTTTCGTGTAACAGGTTATGCTTGAGTTAAGATCTATTTTCCCTTTTCAAAGTTATTACCCCTAGGTTCATCAATTCCATAACCACATCCAATTATAGTATCCGAAAGGGGATGTATTTCTATGAAGACCCACATAATCTATACCTTACCAAAACATTAGGATATTATTATATACTTATCATCAAACTCTTTCATGGGTTTATACTCCCTAATCTATGTTTTTATAAATCTAGTTATCATGTTTTATACTAAACATTCATGGATAACAACTATAATGACCCTAACCCCAATATCATAGAGTTGGTGTCTTACTTTATTGCATTAGTATAGATGAAATATTCAAATACCAAAATACTAAAAAGATTAGAAGTATTAGAAAACATATTACATAAATGATACCCATATTACATTGGGAATATAAAATGAAACATAATATATAACAAATTAAAATTTTCAGCATCCTTGAAAACTCATTCCAAGAATTTATCTTCATATCCTAGGAAAAATAAACAAAATAAGGGTGAGTTTAAATAATCAGTAAGGGTTAAGTATGGAGAAAAATATATCATAAATAAATAAATAAAAATCATCATTTCAAGTTAAATGACTAAAACACAATCCAATTAATCAATAAATTGAGTATAATATGGAAGAAATAGATGATGATCAATAATTCCATATAAATAATCGCATGAGCTTGAAACTTGACCATATATATTATAAATAATAAAGTAATCACATTGAATAACAATAATGATTTAATTTATAATTATGTATGTTTTAACTATCAATATTTATCCTTAAGATAGTTACTTTCAACATCTATCCTCAAGATAGTTTAAGTATGTGGGAAGAAACTCTTTTAATTTGGCCAACTGATTCGCCTCATGAGACAATCGATGCAACGATTGGATTACATTAACTGCTCCCTAGATCATCTATTTATTTTCCAAAACATTATTTATATATTTAATAATCAATTTCAATCATAAAAATTCTCCTTAGCAATTATCCGTATTGAGTAAAGGATACAGATTTATCAATATTTCCCCAATAAATCATATAACTTTTAAAGTAAACACCGTATGTAAAAATGGTATATGGTTTTAGAAATATTATTATCCATGATTCAATAATACTGATATAAAAATAGATATAATTTAAAATGAAAAAATATTATAATAAAGTCATTTTTTCAAGAGAAAGTTAACAATCACAAAAGGAATTGAGATTCTATGATAACTTTTACTGCTTGGTAATTTTTGAGTCAAATCCCCTTGGATGAGATAATTAAAATTGAAACTTAAAATTCCATTAATTATGAATGAATAATGATATTAAATTTCTAATTATTAGTATATACACCACATAAAAGTGAATTGGTTTATAAATACAAATAATTAAGTCTCAATAGAATGTAAATTGCGACGAAATGTCTTATCTCACGCTTCATTTTGGTTGAATTCTATTTAACCTCATTTATAATGGTTTAAAGAAAATTATTAACTTATAAAAAAACATATTAATATTTATAACATCATATATTATCCTTTTATAACATCCTATCACATTATTTTTAATAACCTTTTATTATTTTCATTGTTTTGGGTGTTAATTCCCTTGTTTTCTATATATGTTTTGACTTATTATTTTTTGTTCCTCTTAATTTAATAATTATTTCACTATCTCCAGAATGTAAACCATGATTTAAATATCATATATGTTCATTATATATTTATTTGTATTAATCCATAAAATTTGCTGATAATAAGTGAAATACATCGTTCATGGAGACGGTAGGTCATACGTATGTTTGAACGTTGTTTCCATTTTCTTATCATATTGAAAGATAGAAAATTAAAATCTTTATATATATATATATTATCATAATATTATCATATTTATTATATATATATATATCACATTTTTTTATTTTTCTCATCCTTAATACATTCCATGTAAAGCATGAATGAACCACATCACTTCACGCGGTAGTAGTTTATTGTACACACAAACAACATTATCGTATTCCCAAAAAATGGAAATCATGAAGTTATGTGTTATATCATAATTCTATAAGAACAAATACATCCTAAATATCATATAATTATATATAAATAGTATTTCAATCAATATTCCTAACCTTGAAATGTGGTAATGGAAAAACGAAAAACATCGGTTCGTGAGGCGGTAGTCCTTCGTACATACAAATGATGATTTCATAACCCATTTTTTAGGAGTGTGAATTTCTAGGTCATACACTTAACATAAAAAATATAAATATATATAATATTATTATATTAATATATAATAGTGGTATAATAATAATTTTTGGAGGTAGAGAAGGAAATTATATAAAAATGCCTTTGGAAGAACATTACCTCTTATTCAGGTATCCTCCTTTGTTTTTAAACTAAAATCATCAAAGGTTTTATTTATTACAAAAAAAGTATTCTAGGATGAGGTTATGAAATTATTAGAGTGATTTGGGTAGGTATTTTCAAAACCAAATTATTTTTATGGTGTTCATAAGAGGGTATATTTAGTTCCCTTTTATAGTTGTGGAAGAGTGACATTATTATAAATACTCAAAAGTGTTCACTATTGGGAGGTCTCTTTTACCACATGTTCCTTTAAAAATAATTTTTTAGGGGAATTATGGTCTAGAAATACCCCACCACACAAAAAGACACACATTTTAATCATTTTGTTCCCAAAATTCTAAGTTTCCCTACTTTTATCATTTTGGTTATATTAAGGTAACTAATTTTCTAAAATGGAAAATTTATTCATTTAAAATAAATTAAAGTAAGAATAATTATATAATTATTACCCAGTGATTATAAATATTATATCTATTTTATAAAATAAAAATCTCATGTGTGTTGGAAATTAATTTTAACAGAAGTGCACATAATGCCTAAAAACTATTTTAACCATAACCATGCTAATAATGATTTTAATATTTAGGGGTCAATATATTCATTATAAAAGATAAATTATTCCATGAGTGGATCATATATGGTATTTATTAACATTTAAAATCACCTGGAAGAAGATATAATTTTTTGTAATTTTAAATCAATTAATATAATATCATTTATTATAAAATAACATTAATGTCGGTTTTTCCATTATTTATTTAATTTGAATTTAAAAATATCAAGAAAATGATGGAATTTAAATATACTAAGTTCAAACCAGTGTAACATGGTATATTAATCTAAAAAAATTAATTTAAGATGATAATTCATTCAAATTAACTCACTTTAATTTTTTTAGTATAATTTATTTTTGTTAATTATTAAAAAAATAATTTCCGCATTGGTGTTTATTAAAATTTAAAGTAATTATTTAGTACTCAAAAAAATTAACATAAATAATCATGATAAAAAAATTAACTTTTGAAATAATATTTATAACTCAAAATATGATATTTTTTCCCTATCTTAAAGGTTTATAAATACTAAAGGCATTAAATGTTACTTTTTATCTTTTTCCTTACCTAACTCATTATATTGGTCACTTTCAAGGAACATAATACCACTAACTCATAAAAATAAAAGAATAAGTTTTTGAGGGTATACATATTTCTAGATAATGGTTTTTTGGACAATTTGGTAGGTTTTTTTACACCTTTTATTCAAAGTTTAACCACTAAGTAAACTCTTTTTACCTTCATCATTGTAATTAATTTTAATTGATTTCACTAATCACTTAGGTAAAAAAATTAATTTTTATATATTATAAATTATAAATTATTCTAGTTCCAAATAAGGAATCCATTTTTCCAAATTCAAAACACGTAATTAGAAGAAATTAATTTAAAATTAATCACACAGATGTGTCGAGAAAATTTGTTTTTAAAAGGAACATCATTAAAAGTTCTCAAATTTGTTTTATAAAATTTCAAAATGAAATTTATTCTAATGAACTAGATTGAATTAATAGATGTATAATTGAAATTTTTTTAGTTTAAAACTAATTTAAAATATAGGTTAACATTGTAAATTATTTAAATGAAAAGACAATTTCTAATTAAAATTTAGTTTATTTTATTATTCTTTAAAAAAAATGGAACTTCTCAAAAAAAATACCAAAAATTAACCATAAGATGATTTTGAAATTATGATTTCAAAAATGAAGCTGATTTTTTCAAATAAAATATATAGAATTTTTGAAATTTTCTTTTAAAACAAGTGTGTCATTAAAAGGTAGCAAAACTGTCTTTAGAAAAATATAACCTTTTATGCATAAAATTGGATTTGTTCTTATCTTATGTTTATAAAATCTATTTGATTAATATGAAAAAAATTATTTAATATATAATATATAAATTTCATTAATATCATTCACTAATCGTAATTTATTTAATTTCTTAAGATAAAAATCCTTTGGTGTATAAAAATAGTTTTTTATAAAAACATTTTTTTTATATTCAATTGGTTTTTATATTAGTTTCTAATTTATTTCTAACCAATGAATTCAAACATATATTTTAATATGTTATTTAATCCTATTTATAACCACCAGTTTAAAATCTAGTATATAATTTTGATTTTAAATAATAATATTAATAGTATTCAATAAAACTTGGTCTTTCATGTAGTAAAAGATAACTCGGTATTGCATGCATTGAAAGCTATAGAATAAATTGAATTTATTTAAAATAGTAAATATATTGTAAAGTCTCCAGATATTATATTCCCTTCTACAGTTGTCATTTTATGTCATACATTATATTGAATACAATTTTATTCTTTCATAATTTTGTGCGGTTACATATGGTATCATCTACTATCTTACCTTTCCATCCATTAAAAAATGATTATAACATTCATTCATATGTAGGGATTTCCACCTCCACAAAGTGATGTGGTTCAATTTTAAAAACCTCAGCACACTGATTCCATATATAAGTGAATTCAAAGAAATAATATGTTATTTATGATATAATCAACATTCTCGAAAGATAAAATAATACTTACCTTATTTCCATCCTGTTTGTTGAAAAATGGAAACGTTTCTCATCTGTAAGTACGACCTACCAACTCCATGATTATGGCATAGTTATTAATTCAAAACCGTATTTAATAGTTGGTTTTAAAATTATAATTTATGTATATAAATGATAATTATTTTATGATTATTATTCTAAATATTATTAAATAATGACATCTTTGACCATATTCAACTTACTAAATTCATTTTGGACATATAGTCTAAATATCTGATGTGAACTTAATTTATTAAATAATTTTATATAAATTGGTAATAAGTAAAATATAATTAATAATAATCATTAATTTTTTTATGAAATTAAATAATTAACAAAATATTATTTTCCAGGAAGATAATGAATGTACGTGACGAATCGAACTCGATGAAAGGGAATCTTTTACTTAAAACCTCATTTTAAAATGATTTAATGATTTATTTTCAAAATATTTTCCTTCCATATATATATTGTTAAAATTATATTATGGATGTATTTTTATGGAAATAAATGAATTATAAAATAATTTTTATTTCCCTTTTTTCTTTATTTAAAAGTTTGTCAATAGGAATCTTTTTACTAATTTTATATGGAATGTTTTGACTTTATTTAAAAAAGAAAAAAAAGATTGTTCAATTTTAACAAATACGATATAAATGGATTTTCTACCACTACAATCATTATTTCATATTTAGGTTACTTTATAATATTCCATGTTTTATTCAATAAAAACACTCCTTCCCTTTATTATAAGTATTTTATTTTTTAAAGTCGAGTTTTAAAGTAAAGGGATACGTCAATATCTAGAAATGTTTTACTTGTGGGTTTAAAAAGACATTTTTATGAGTTAAATTTTTCAAATTATAGATTTATGTGTTTCATACATGTTATAGTCCTTGTAAATTATTTATGACTAGGTGATCCCAGTATAGCTATCTAATTCATTGGGTAATAATTATCTTCTCTAGATAATTATGTTGTAAATTGATTGTATTAGTTATTCTTCTTATAAGGGTTATTTTAATGAATCTATAAATATGATGTCTCAAGGTATCCACGTGACTTTTCTATTCTTTCTAATTATTTATCATGGAAATAATTTGATTTAAAATGGTAAGGTAATGAGAATTTTTTTTAAGGAAATGAATGCACCCTTTAACATAAGAAGGTATACTTTTAAGGAAAAAAATAAATGGTTCTCATGTATTCTAATAAACCCTCAATATTTGATTTTTTAATTTAATTTTTCTTAT
Source organism: Viscum album (assembly GCA_963277665.1). Classification (NCBI taxonomy): domain Eukaryota; kingdom Viridiplantae; phylum Streptophyta; class Magnoliopsida; order Santalales; family Viscaceae; genus Viscum; species Viscum album. The sequence goes on along the minus strand of OY728140.1, from coordinate 717,538,626 downwards.
AAAATGTTTTAAGAAAAAAATTGATCAATGAAAATGATGTCATGCCTAATTTAGATGATTATTTGGGATCAAATTTTATTATGTTAAAGGGAAAAAAATATCTTTTTCAATCACATGATTTTAAAATGGACTAACAAGTATCTTTTTTTACATACCTTACTGATATTTTTTGTGCTCATTCCATGTTTAAAAAAATCATAGGGTTTAAGTATTAGTAAGAACAAAGAACAAGTCATGTTGGAATTCATATAGATTATTCATGAAAAGAAAATGTGTTTAATTTTAAAATTATTGTATTGTGAGAAAAATGGATACTAATAGAATGTTTATGTAAAAAACAAAATATATAATGAGGTTTGAAACCTTTTATTTTTAGTTCAGTTCCTTAATCTTATCCTAATGGTAATTACTAGTGGGATCATGGAGGAAATATGGGTGTTTAGGGCTGGTATTCCTAAGCCTGAGATTTTGGTGGAGGTAGTTGGGATGAATGGTTAGTAAAAACAAGGCATCCCAATTAGATAAAATAGTTTAGGGTGATCCAGTACCATGTCTAGGGCCGCATGGTTTGATGAAACTGTGCAACCTAGGATGAATTCCCATTCATTTTCTGTAGATTTTTTAACAAAGTTAAAATGGATGGTCAATGAATAGTTTTTATAACGGTGTTCCAAGAAAATGCTAGAAGGGGTACCTAAGAAGTGATCTACTTATGGTTGGAGTATGGTTTCACTAACTATGTGTTCAAACCATGATACCCTTTAATGATGGGTAAATCGCCCTTTTCCCCTTAAGGGATTTATGTGTTTAGACCCCTCTCCCCTTTTTCTTATTTCTCAAGTTGTATCCACCTCTCTCTATCTCATTTGAAGCTCACATCCAAGACTAAACTTGGATTTATGATATCTTCAGTTTCTGGAATCTTATTTGAACATCATCGGTCTCATTGGATAACTAATTGTTATCTTCTTATTCATCAGTCTCCCTTATTTGTTTCTCTTCCTCTTAATGAAGTTATTTTGGTGTGATCTCATATGCCTTATTTTTAGGGAATTGATCTATTCCTCTATTTTATATCGATTCAGAACAAATGAAGGGTCAATATAGGAAGAGGAATATACTACAAGAATATGGTAGGAGGTTTAAAACGTTTTCCTAAAAGTCTTGATGTTTATACTTTTTTTTATTGTGATGCACACCAATTACACCTAGAATTTCCCCTAAAAAATTAATATTCCTTAAATTGAATGATTTTAATGGAGCATAATGGATCTTATAGATCATATATAACATTTTAGATCATTAACCTCAACTTGTACCACCCCTTTAGGTGTTCTCATAATGTACCTTTATACCCTTTATTTGTTATTATCTAAAAAACCATTGGTTTTTTTGGCTCTAGTTTTAAGTGGGAAATTAATGGGGTAATTGAATGATCTATTTTAGTGTATCATGGATAACACACTTATCAGGACATGATAATAAATAATAAAATGTATTAATAGACTCGGTAAATTTACATGAGTTTCACATGACAAATTTTACCCTTCCACCCATAAACCTTATCACCAATAAATGAAAATTAATGTTAATAATTAAACAGAAGTAGTAAATTGGAATGGTTATTACATGTCCAATATTACACTTCATATATACATAATTGATTCTTTTATTATGAACAATTTACCTATTATAAGAGTAGTCAAACTTTAGATCACATTGGGTTCGTGAGGGAATACTTCGATCACTCAGAGGAGGCCACCCTAATTCATTGAGCCTATTGTCTTGGGAGATACCCGCCATAGAATTGGGTCCTTGTATTATTACCTGAATTCATCTATGTTTTATGGAAGATTCACTTGACTCTATTTTTTGGATATTATAATGTCTTGGATACACTCCTTGGATTTATCTTGACATTTATAGAACACACGATACCATGGATTGACCCCATTGGTCGTAGTCATGCTTAGCCTGGGATTACTATGGATAACCTCCATAGACTCATTTAGACTCTTTTGTCATGGAATTCCTTAGTAATACCCCTTGGATTACACTCTGACCCCTATAGGCAGACTGTATGAGTTTTACTGTGATTTGGATTGACCCCTAAGGTCATGAATTCCATGGTTTCACCTTAGATCATATTATTATAATATCTTTACTATGATTCTATGTTTAGATATTTGAGTCTTATAATAGGTTGACATTCTATATAGACACTTGGTAAATAAGACACAGGTCCATGTCAGTTCATGTATATTAATGTAAATGATTATCTATAATACACACACACACACATATATATATATATATACATGATGGAAGGTGTACATAGACATTTTTAGTTGAGGCTAAAGAAGGTATGGTTAATCGAGAATCATCTTAGGATCCGGTTTGAAACATTTTATATTATAAAATTTATATCCCATTTTTCATTTATACCTACAAACTGCTACATTTATATTCACATACTAGATTTTTTTCAGACATTGTTGGTGATAGACTACTAAGTATATCTCACACCCTTTTCTGGTTGTCGATTGGTACCTGAATAGACTTCATGGATGTATGTAGGTATAAGAGAAAGATCTCATTTATTGATGATTGATTTATGGTATCATGTGAGTGGGGGAGAATAGGAAAAATATTTAGGTCATGATGCAACCTAAATATAGTTTCTTTTGGTCTTTTTTGGTTCTTTTTTTATACCTATATGTATGCGTTAATGCTTCCATATATACCTATTTATATTTTTTAGATACTGGACATTGTGTCATCTTGTACATGGTACAAGATATTATTGTTGATGATTTCTTATTATATTTGGATGATTTATTTTTCACTGTTCAGTTTTTATTATTATGCTTATGCTATTTGGTCCATTTATTATTACAACATTGTGCTACTCTAATTATGAGGGTATAGTCTCCTCACTTTTCCACCATGGACCCTCGCTACTAGTCAGTAACCTCTGGTGTATGGGGACAAACACTTGAGGCCAAGTAACTAACCAGATCAGAGCATCAATTAGTGGTTTCTTGATCATAATGTTACAAATTCATATCAAATACATTATTTTCCTTGCCTTAATATTTTGGGATAGTGGAAAGAAGAGTAGTATGTGTTGGAATTTGGTAATAATCATGTTACTAAGAGTAGATAACCTATATATGAGAGAAAAGACAAATTACTTGGGATAGGATATGATGTTTTGGATTATGCATGGTGTAGTTGTACTGCTTTCACCATGGGGTGATGCACTTGGTGTGTGGGTTCTTATCATTATTATGGATTCATTTTTAATAATTTTTCTGGTATGGAAAGTAAGTATCAATCATGAATCATTTTAGGAACCTTATAGGATTAATATGTCAGGAATTATGTCATGCCATGTAGGTTCACTACTTGATTTCATGAAATTTGTGGTATGTTCCTTGTTTGATATAGCTGTTATGAAACTAAAATTTCTTACAGGGATAAATAATTTGAATAATTAAAGTATTTGTGTCAAACTAAATGTTGTTTTCCCATATAGTGTAATGATGACACCCTAATTGGCCAATTATATTCAGTTCGAGTCATGAACCATTATTTACACGAGCTGAAATGTTAGTTGGTTTCAATTATATGTATTCAAATTGAAATTTAAAGAGTGTGTGTTCCTCTATATATTATAAATGGTGATCCATATAATTGAACACCTCTTAAGAGCCTAGTTTCTATTACATGTAGTAGCATTTTCAATAAATAAGGAATATTACTTTATAACTTTTGAATGATAGATTAATTTAATTGGATCTTCATATATATATATATATATATATATGTGGGTATAAAAATGACATGTATAAGAACTATTGAGTAAAAGAATTTAAACTAAATGGTTTTTGTTAAATAGTGATTCAATTTATAATTTCTAGGATGTATTCCCCTATAATTTTCAATTGACAGAACCCTGATATAAAATAGATAACTTGGACCAAACCTAACCTTAGTATTAGGAAGTAGATAGTATCTCTCACTTTTATTATTGTCATATGTGATGCCCAGACCTAGCTTTATAAGCAGGTATATGGATGTGATTCCTATATATAAAGGCTTATACTTATCTTAATTTTGTATCTATGATGTTATCATTATAAAATTAAATCGAAGGAGTGTTCTTTGAATATTTAGATCTATTACACCATGATATCCTCGATTCATGTTCCAAGAGGGTGGTGATGGCCATGTCCTAGAGGTGGTTTTCCCTAAGACACCAGAGTTACCTCTAGTAGTACCACTAGGGAACCTTTTATTATACCCGACATGGGCATCGATGTCTAGATTCTTGAGGGTTTCCTTTGACTTATAAGGACTATTTTGGGAGCTCCATAGCTTTCCCATACTATGGAAGAGTTGATGTCAGAGTTTCAATAGCATCATATACCCATATTTTCAGGGTATAGTGGTGCATAAGCTACTAAGACATGGCTAGAGGTCATCCAATATATCTTTGAGAATATGGATAATCATATAGAAAGGAGTTTCAAGATCACTTCCTATATGCTTCTTAGATCTTCTAAGTATTGGTGGGATGTTATTACCCAGATATACCAACATTAGGATATGGTTTGTAGAGATTTTCATACTACATTCTATGTCTTTTCTTTCTAGAGATGCTGAGATTTGATAGAGCTAGGGTGTTCTTTCACTGAGAGAAAGGTTCCCATTGAGTTTTATATTATTCATCTCACTTTATTGAGCTTCATAATTTTTCATTTTCCTTCACTTCTAATGAGTTTTCTAGAGTGATACATTTTGTGTATGGGCTGAGGTATGTCATCTAGTATCAGGTAAATGTTTTATTCCTAGCTATTATTTTAGGGATTATAAAGTAGGACCTTATTATTGATCATAATTTGAGGGAAGAAAAAAGTTATGGAGTAGTAGTTCAGCACCAATATAGGTAAATAGTTCATCCATCATTAGGAAACATCATATAGAGGATTATTATAGTATTATTGGTATCCAAAGTACCACTTTAGGTTTATTGATGATATGACATCAGTTTTGTACAAATTGTCATGTCAAAACTAAGTGTGATTGAGACCCACTTGATTTCGATCATACAGAAGGATGGGGAATATTTATATATTTTTTCAGAACTTCCCATAAATTTATAGTGGGAGAGGATCTACACCAACTGCATCTTATAGAGTAGGATCAATATCCCTATGTTAGGATGGAAGCTGGACCACCACTAGTTGTACAAGATGAGGATGTGGACATGGTTGAGGAGGCTTCACTCAGGATACACAGTATCAATAGAACAGAACTGCTCTAGGTTGTTAGGTTATAGTACAAGGTCATGGATCATTCCATATGTATTCAGTACAACCTATACTTGAGGAGCAGGGTGTCAGGCTATCTACATGTAAAGGTATAATATTATTATCCTCTACTTTAATATCTCCTCTTTTTTATTTAAAAATATCACAATATTTTATCACTATAAATATTGTGGAGAGCCTTGGTATTGATATTTAGTACTTATTTGGCATGATGACACTTGATACTACTTTGTGAATTTGATCAGAGAGTGTGGTCTAGTGTAAGGAATTCACTATTGAGGTAGGTAGTTATCATTTATTATGGGATTTATTCATCCTCGGGATGATGGGTTTTGATATCATTCTTGGGATGGACTGATCAATTCTCTATCACACCTATGTAGACTACTATCACCATATGGTATCTTTTACATCACTGGAAGGTGATAGTTATCTTCAAAAAGGTAAATGTGATGTCCAAGCTAATGGAGCTAGACTATATCATTGTGGGATGGGTGGAGTGAAAGCTCATATTTCTATCCATTATATGGAGGATCAGGTAATACATCAAACTAATTTATCTCATATAGTATATCCTTTTAGGGATGTATTCCTAGATGAATTTTTTAGACTACCTCTCAAGAGTGAGGTATAGTTTTCTATCGAGATATTACTAGGATCTGCACTGATGTCCATTCCTCTTTATAAGATGGATACTACTGAGTTAAAAGATCTCTATAGGAAACTAGAGGATTTGGAATCTATGGTTTTTATATAGACCACTACTTCACAATGGGGTTCACCTGTCCTTTTTTCCAAGAAGGTGGATGGTACGCTTCAGCTATGTGTGTCTTACCATCGATTTAACCATCTTAAAATCAAGAACTAGTATCATTTTCCTCAAATTGAGGAACTATTTGACCAGCTTCATGGAGCAATGATTTTTTATCAGATTGATTTGAGGTCAAGATACCATTAGTTATGAGTGAGACCTTCATACATACCTCATGTTACATTTCATATCATGTATGATATTTGTGAGTATTTTTTTATTTTTTTTGGTCTCATGAACATGTTAGTAGTTTTTATGGCACTGATGAATCGGGTTTTCTACCTGTATCTAGATTCATTTGTGGTAGTCTCCATGGATAATATCTTGGCCTATTCTTATACTCAATACAATCATGAAAAAAATCTTGAGATCATATTCAATATATTGAGATAGAACCAGTTATATGTTAATATTGAAAATTTTCACTTTTTTATAGATATGGTGCACTTATTATGTTAATTATCTCTGAGGAAGGTGTATCAGTTGACCCGTAGAAGGTGAGAATCATAGTTACCTGGGAGAAACCCAAGAATGTGTTGGGAGTGTAGTGTTTTTTAGGATTTATAGCTATTATAATAACTTTATTCATGAATTTTTATTCCTAGAATCATTTGTTACAGTATTGACTTAAAAGGGTGTGAAATTTGTATGATTAGAAGCATATGAGAAGGCCTTTCAAGAACTAAAGGGGAGACTTACTTCTGCCCTGATCCTAATTCTTCCAAATCCTAGTAGAGACAATACATTGTTATATAATTAATTAGGCATCAGGATGGGTGTAGTACTGATGTAGGAGTATCGATTTATTCTGTATGGGTCTCAGCAGTTAAGATCTCATGAGTGTAATTGCCTAATGCACGACCTCAATCTCATAGTAGTCATTTATGACGTACATTCCTGGAGGCATTATCTCTTGGGAGATCACTTTTTAATATTTACAAACCAAAATAGACTCAAATATATCTATACACAATGTGAATTGAATCTTAGACAGTGTATATTGGTTGAATATCTACAATATTTTGACTTTGATCTTGCCTATAAACCTGGAAATAGAAATGTAGTAGCTGATGCATTGAGCCAGAAAACTCATCCATTATCTATTTAGGGAGGTAGCGTTGAATGGATTTTGGTGGACCTATTTGTTGATATACATATTGAGTTTCAAGGGATTCATGAGTGTCATTTTCTTATATATTTAGCAGTTACCTCTCCACTCCTTGATAGAGTAAAGAGAAGGTACTATTATAACCATAGAGTTTTGGTCCTACAGGAAAGTATTTTAGGTATGGACCTAACTGCAAATTGTTCTATTGATGGATACAACATCCTACATATACATGGACATGTTTGCATTCCTACAGACATATGGGAGGAATTTATGTGAGAGTATTATGATTCTACTTGGGGAGTACATCCTGGTTGTAACAAGATGTATCATGATCTATGTCACCAGTACTAGTGGATGGGGATGAAAAGGGGGATATCTTGTTTTGTTACTCATTGTTCTACCTATAAATAAGTGAGGGTGGAACACCAATGACCAGTAGGGGTCCTATGGTTATTTCCCATTCCTAAGTAGAAATGGGATGATGCCACCATGGACGTTGTGACTAGCTTATCGATATCCCCTCGAGGAAAAGATGCGGTATGACTAATTGTTAAAAGCCTCAAAAAGGTTACTCAAGTTTTCCCTATCAAAGAGACCTAATCAATGGATGATCTTATTAGGATTTATGTTTGTGAGATTATCTAACTTCATTAAATTCCTAGGACTATTGTATTGGATAGGGAGTCTTGTTATATATTTCAAATCTACAAAATTTTACCATGGTAATTTGGTACATAAGTGATTCTTAGTACGGCATACCACCCTCTAACCGAAGGGTAGTTCGAGTGGAAAATATAGGTTTTAAAGGAAATGCTTCGATTATATTTCCTTTTTTGGGAGGTTCTTGGGAGAAACACCTATCAATCACCAAATTTTCTTATAAAAATAACTTTCAGGTGATGATTTAGATGGATCCCTATGAGGCCTTATATGGTAAACCATGTTGATCACCTCTATGTTGATTATAGGTAGGAGAGGCATTATTACTTGGAACTATTCTCATTCAAGAGACTTAATATTAGGTTAAGTTAGTTAGGAAGTGTATGGATACAAATTAGTTTAGGTAGAAATCTTATGTTAATTACCATTAATGGCCACTAGAGTTCAAGGACAGGGATTGGGTATTCTTGCATGTATCGACTATATGGGGGTATATATGGTTCATATGGAAAACGAATCTTTCACCTTGGTTCATTGATCCTTTTTAGGTTATAGAGTGAGTTAGGATAGAAGCCTATTAGTTATAGTTACCTTATAGGTATCAGTATAAGCACAAATTCTTTGATGTTTTACAGCTTCACTGGTACTATTCAGACGCATATCATATATTTCAGCCTGAAGAGGTTGAGTTTGCAGTATATGTGTTATTTTAGGAGAATCCTTTTCATATCATATACCATAGCATAAAGTCTCTCTAAGAAAGGCCAGTCCCTATGGTACGGGTGTTGTGGCAGAACTGCAGAGTTCTGGATTAGAATTGGTATTGAGAGGCTGATATGCATTCTTAGTGAATAGATTTATTCTCATATGAAGTTTTACAACCCTTTGAAGGAAAATTTGGGGATGATTTCCTTTAATAGGAATACTGTAATAACCTGGATTTCATATGAGCTATGTAAAATTTTATTTTTAGTTTAGTTCCTCAATATTATCCAAATGAGAATTCCTAGTGGGGTCATGGAGGAAATGGTGGTGTTCAAGTCTTGTATGGAGCATGAAGATTGAGATTTTAGAGAAGGAAAATGGTCTACATGGTTAGTAAAAACCATATATCCTAGTCTTCACAGTTAGACCAAACAATGAAGGGTGATCCAATGCACTATCTAGGGCCACAAGGTTTAATGAAACTGTGAAACATAGGACTCATGCCCATAAATTTTTGTGTACTTTTTAACATAGGGAAAATGCATGGTTAGTGCATGGTTTGTCTAAACATTCTCCATAATCATGTTATAAGGGTTTCTTAGTAAGTCATCCTTTCATGTTTGGTGCATGGTTTTGTTAACCATTCGGAAAAACCGTGGGACCCTTTAATGATGGGTATATGACCCTTTTCCCATTAAGGGATTTATATGTTTAAACCTCTCTCTACTTTTTCTTATTTCTCCAAAGCATCCAACCATATCTCTTATTTTAGGCTACTATCTAATACTAACCTATGATTTTTGATATCTCCACCATCCAAACATTAATTTGAACATCATCGATATCATTAGATATCCAACATTAATCTCCCTATTCATTAGGCTCCCATCTTCATTTGTCTTCCTCTAGAAAAAAATTTTTTTTTGCAAGATCATATTCCCTATTTTTAGGGAATTTGTATATTCCTATATTTTCTTCTGATATATGAACTAAGGGTTGATACTATGTAAGGAATCTAATATAAAAATAATGTAGGTGGTCTATGACTTTTTCCTAAAAGTATTGATGTTTACACTTTCTGTAATTGTGTTGCAAATCGGTTTCACATAGCTTTTCCCCTAAAAATTAATTTTCCTTAAATTAGTTTCTTTTCATAGAGCTTAATGGCCCTTATAGATCCCTGATAATGTTTGAGGTCATCAGCCTCAACTTTTTAAACCCCTTTGGGTGTGATCAACATGTACCTTTATACCCTTTATGTGTTACTATCTAAAACACCATTGGTGTGTTTAGATATTATTTTAAGTGGGAAATTAATGATGGAATTGAATGAACTATAGTGGTATGGCATGGATAACACACTAACCAATACTTAAAAATAAACAATCAAATGTATGAATTGACTTGATAAACTAGCATGAGTTTCACATGACCAATGTTACCCTTTCACCCATAAACCTTGTCACCAATAAATTAAAGGTAATGATAATAATTAAATGAAATTAGTAAATCAGCATAGTTATTACATGGACAATGTTACACTTCATATGTACAAACATGTTGCCTATATTATAAAATTAATCTTGTTATAGGAGTGTTCATACTTGAGATCACATTGGATTACAAAGGTAATTCCTTGAGGACTCAGAGGACTCCACCATGATTCATTGAGCCAATTGTCATGGGGGATTCCCACCATGGAATCTAGTCCCTATCTTATTAATTTAATGCATAATCATTGTATTGATGATTCACTAAACTCTATTTCCATAAATGATAATGACTTTAATACACTCTTGGGATTCATCTTGACTTTTATAGAAAGTGTGGTACCATGGATTCACCCCATTGGGCCTAGTCATGCTTCTCCCAAGATTAATTTGGATGACCTCCATGGACTTAGTTATACTTGTTTATAGTGAAATTCCTCGTAAATACCCATTGGATTACACTCTGACCCCTATAGCCAAACTGAATAAGTTATTACTATGAGTTGGATTAACCCCATAGGTTATAGATTCTTAGTTCTCACCTAAAATCCTTTTATTATACTATCTTCACTATCATGATCTGTTTAAATATCAGATACACATGGAATGTTTACATTATATATGGATTCATGGGAACTAAGTCACGGGTCCATTATGATGCATGTATATCTATAAAAATGATTTTTTGAAATAATCATATGTACATATACATGAATATATACATGATAGTAGGTATGTAGATGTATTCCTGGTTGAGGACGAAGAAGGTATGGTCAGCCTGGAATCCTCTTGGGAGCTGTTCTGAAATGTTTTATTTTACACATCATATATAACTATTTTCATTTATACCTGCACACTACTACATTTATATTAATGGACTAGATTTGTGTAGACACCATTGGTGGTGGCCTATGAAGTATATCTGACACCCTATTTGGGCTGCCAATTGGTACCCATATAAACTTCATTAATTAAGGTATGGATAAGAGAAAGCGCCTAGTTGGTGATGCTTGGTTGATAGTTGCATGGAACAAGGGAGCACATGACCAAGCATTAGATCATGATTCTATCTGGAGTTAGTTTCTTTTAGCTTTATTGATTTTTTTATAATAATATGTATGTATGCTTGTTGCCATGTCTAAATGTTTATATTGTTTAGATACATGACATTACATCGTATTGTACATAGTATTGGATATTGTGTTGATGATTTCTTATTATATCTGAAGGATTTATTTCACAAAATTACGTTATCATTGTTGTGCTTCTTCAATTTGGTCCATTTATTATTTCATGGTTGTTATACTATGATTATGAGGCTATAGTCTCCCCACTATACCACTCTGGACCCTCACTGCTAGTTAGAATCCTCTAGTATATGGGGAGGCACGCATTATGTCATATGGTTGATTGGATCAGAGCACCAGTTAGTGGATTCTTGGTCGGGGAATTACAATTTCCAACTTATAGTGTATGAGTTTGATATGTAAGAGTTATGACCTAATTCTTTAAAACCCTAAAAAAAATATCCTCCTAATAAAAGTAAATGAATTATTTTTTAAAGAATAATTTTATAGATTTTTTAATTAAGGGTCTTTGTAGTTAGTACAGAGGAAAATTTTAGATAACTTTAGATGTTGGGATGTTATTTAAGTGAAAATTAAAACTCCTCCATACAAAAATATTAGTATGTTAGGGATAATTTTGGTTATTTTAGATAAATTGAAAGATTTGAATAAAATTTAACATGGTTAACTATATTCTATTGTTTATCCTCTTCATAAGATGGTTAATTATGATTTTATTAATATAATCACACTCAAATTTTTTAGTAAATAGATAGAAATAGTAGGAACCAAATTAGAAATGGATTTAAAGAACAATAAGGTGGCTCTATTAATAAGAAACCAAATGGAATGATATCTGTAGTGAAAACTCTTGTGGTTACTCATGATTATCTATCACGAGTTATGATTAATAACCTAAATCTAGGTGAGTTTCCTAACTCACCAAATAAGAGAAAAAAATGTTCCATATAATTGTAGGTGATATAGATCATAAAGGTAAAAATATTCAATGTTATAAGTGTCAAATATGTGGGAATAAACACCCTATTAAATGCCTTAAAACAATGGGAAGATGTCTTGTATGTGGTAAAGGAGGGTATAATGAAATAATCTACCCATGAAAAATGAATAGTTTAGCTAACACCATGAAGGGTAATAAGTTAGTCTTAATGTATCAAATTAATTTTTTAAATGTGTAAAGTATGGGTATTACGAAAATTGATGTCTATGGGGTAACTCAAAACAACGTGATTAGAAAAACCACACAGATAGATGTTTAGCAATGCCCAATGCCATTATAGTTAAACATGAAGAAACTGTTAAAAACATATGAAAGGTATGGATTATATTTTTTCTTATGTTTTGATATTTATATAACTTAGGACATGGTTAATATTTTTGATTATAAGAAGGAATTATTAAGGAATAAGATGATAATTAATGGTTAAAGTTTTAAAAAAATCAGTTGAATGAATGACGTGTTTTGGTATCATGTTTTTAGAATTATACTCTAGTTTTATTTTATCTATGATATTATGATATACTCTAAATGTTATGAGAATCATAAAACATCAAAATATTATTCTATATTAGGTTTTTTTATCAATTTTGGAAACATGTGTAAGATGTAATAGATACCTTTGAAAAGTGGTGTATTGAAAAGCTGATTTTGGAGACATTCATTTAAGGAAATATGATAGAGGGATAAATAAACCTTTGTGTTAATATGTAATTCATGTTATGGAAATAACAGTCAATTAATGTTATTTTATTTTTTGGAAAAAAATAATATTTATAGAAAAATTTATAGTTTAAAATTGATTTAATGATTAATATTATTTTGAAGGATGGTCGTCATATTTTTGGGAATGTTATAATATCAAAGTGAATTATAAATATGATTATCGCATAATAGTTTCCATTTATAATGAAATTAATTTAATATAGTTTTATAAAAAGGAAAAATAATGGGCTAGGAGAGGACGTGTCACATTCATAAAGGTCATGGGTCTTAAATCCACAACCAAAGGGTGACATGAGTGCAATGCCTACCACTATCCTAAGTGATGTCCTAGTTAGTATGAATTTTTTTCATAAAAAACCTAACAAATAAAGATTAAATTTATTTTGGTAATAATATTATAGGATCAATTATTTTTAAATTTTTGTGTATTTTGAGTTGATTAATGATACTTTAGGATATATTTATTGAGTTTCGATAGATGTTTGAGGTATATATAACACTTAAGTTTAATACTTAAAATTTTATTTGAGGAATAATTCCTTTAAATTTTGTGGAAATAAGTTTAAAGGTTTTGATTTCATTTAAGCTTTATATGATATTTGATGTTGTGGTAATTATGGGTTATTAAAAATGGGAATATTTTATCATATAAATAACCATGGTATTGAAAAGTTGTTTTTTGATTAAGTGATTAATGTTATTTCAGAAAAATATTACTATATTTTTTTGGAACATTATATTATAAAGGTAAAAAAGAATATTAATATATAATATAGGTTTTATTTGAGGAATAAATAATTATTTACATTTTGGAAGAATATATGATTTTAATGCGACTTTATGGTGATTTGGGTCATATATGGAAATGATTACCATATTTTGGAGATTTTGTGATTAGGTCATATTAATTTTTGGTATATAACCTTATGAGTGACTAATTTTTAATGAAGATAAATGAAAAATTAATCTCATAATAATATATGATTAAATCATTCTTATTTATGGTTTTAGAACATAGTTTGGAACATTTTGTATAATTTTAAGGTTGGTTATTTATCTAATGATCTAAGTTGAACTTTGGGTGTTATTTTTGAGTCTTTAGAAATTAATGTTGCATTTAATCATATGAAGGTTTATTCATTTTTTGAATTATATTTCCTTGTAAAAACTATTTTGGTCTTGTTTAATGATAAAGATATGAGTAATAGTTTTTTATCCTTTTATAGATTATGTGATTTATTATAAGTTTATTTTAGTGCTTTAGGCATAAAAATTTTATCCAAAATACTCATTTTTTGGATAAAAATATGATATAGTGGTAGAAATTAATTAAAGGACTAAATTATACTTTTCAAGAAAATATATTTACATTTTGTTCTTATTCTAGATGGTAAATGAGTTCCTCAACTCTAGGAAATGGATGTTGAAATAAAAATTCTATGCAATTGCCTTGATTTCTGATTAAATGATGGTCTTTTTCACATCTCATTGGTTTATGTTTTTGTGGTCATTATCTTTCTCATAATCATTCACTTTATTGTGATCAATGAACTTTATTAATCTCCATCATTATTTAGACATTAATTTTATTCCTTTTCAAAATTTTCACATCCCACTAATGTATTAAATATTTGGAAGCCTTGTTATATGTTATTACAAATGACCTTCATATTTTCTTTTCCCTTCTTTCAAAAGGATATTTTATTAACCCTTTTTATGATATGGTATTTGAAACGAGGTATTTTTAAATTTAAAACCCTAGTTCATTGATATTAGGTTAAATAATGTGGACATAGTTTATTAAAATAGGTTAAAATTTAATATCCAGATAATTTAAAAGAACACTATATTTGACAATATATACAACAAGTAATACTGAGCTTAAACGAACCATAAAATGTAATTATTTAAATGTTTTAGTTATAACCTATCCATTAAACTGCTGTATATAAATATTATTAAAAAATTAAAATATATATAAATATCTTACACAATACAAATGTATTGATTAATTATTAGGAAAAAATTAAACAATTTTTCAATAAAGTCATTTTATGCTTCAAAATATATCTTTTTCAAAATAGTTTTTATTATTTTTTTGAGCGAGTATTACAATAAATTTATGTAACTTTTAAAAAATATTTGACAAAAATGAAATAGTTTTTAAATAATTATATCAAAATTTTATAGTATTAATTTTTGATAATTTTCTAAAATTTTTTATTTTACAATGAATAGTGAAAAATACTGATTTTTATTAAAAACCATATTTTTTTTCAAGTGGTTAAAAAGTTACATTCTATTTTGGATAAATTTTAAAATTTAATTATATCATTTTAATTAAAAATAATTAAATAAATATTATTTGAATCAAAATTATACTTGAATTTGGTATATAAATATTTTTATACTCAAAAAGTCATTTTTTTGGAAAATAGCTTTTTATCATGTTTTAAGAATTTAATTTTAAATTAAATTCAACCAATTCAATGAATTTAATTCGATAAAATGCATTAAATATTAGTAATAATAATAATTAATATTATTTAATAAATTATAGTTAATTTTCGATCAATATGAATAGTAAGCATAGTAAAAATTTATAACCACTATAAAAGTAAATTTAGTAATTTAGGGTTAAAACTAATGTGATAATTCATTAAATTCATTAAAAACAATAATTAATTTCATTGAATTATTTTATTTCATACATAATCCTAAAAAATTATCAAATATAAATTTTTTATATTTATCTTTGATTTTGACCTTTATAATATTTTAATTAAAGGATAAAGTCAAAAATGTAACTCTCTTACTTTTCGTATTTTAAATATTTTTTGAAATGGATAAAAACAAATTATTTAATATTATAAATGGTTATTTAAAATATGAATTATTATTTTTTATCATTGTTATTTATTTTTAATTTTTATTGATGAAATAATTACCTTAAATCATTAATCAAATCTGGCGTTGTGCTTATTCAAGCATTAGAAAAATCAAGTAAATTGATTTATAAACACTAAAAGTAATAATTTTTGGGTTGATTATAGTATAATATGAATTTTATATATCAATATAACATATTATGGTATTTTTTAAAGTTTTATTTTAAAAATCCATTACTATGATCTTGTCATTAAAGTCAAACTAGAAGAATGGTGTAAAAAATGAATTTAATGATATTTTATGTTAAATAATTTTTTATTAAATTATTTAATATAATAAAAACTATAAATATAAAAATTAATATTATAAATGTTATAAAATTTTATCCCTTGGAAATTTATGATCCAATTTTTACCTTATAAGTAAAATTATAACCTATTAATTTTGAAAAAATTTATTACCTCTTCAAAAGATGGTTAATTATGGATAGTTTTGGTTATTTTAGATAAATTGAAATATTTGAATAAAATATAACATGGTCAAGGATATTTTATTGTTTATTCTCTTCATAAGATGGTTAATTATGATTTTATTAATATACTCACACCAACGTTTTTAGTAAATGGATAGAAATACTTGGAACCAAATTAGAAATGGATTTAAAGAAAATTAAGGTGGTTCTATTAATAAGAAAACAAATAGAATGAGATCTGTAGTGAAAACTCCTAAGGTTACTCATGACTATCGATCACGAGTTATGATTAATAACCTAAATCTAGGTGAGTTTCCTAACTCACCAAATAAGAGAAAAAATGTTCCAAATAAGTGTAGGTGGTATAGATCATAAAGGTTAAAATATTAAATGTTATAAGTGTCAATAATGTGGGAATAAAAACCCTATTAAATGCCTTCAAATAATGGGAATATGTTTTTTATGTGGTTAATGAGGGTATAATGATATAATCTATCCAGGAAAAATGAAAAGTTTAGTTAACACTATGAAGGGGAATAAGTTATTCCTAATGTTTCAATAGAATTTTTTAAATGTGTAAAGTATGGGTGTTATGAAAATTGATGTATATGGGGTAAATAAAAGAACATGACTAGCAAGACCATATAGATAAATGCTTATCATTTCATAATGCCATTACAGTTAAACATGGAAAAACTGTGAATAACATATGAAAGGTATAGATTATATTTTTTCTTATGTTTTGATATTTATAGACCTTAGGACATGATAAATATTTTTTATTATAATAAGGAAGTGTTAAGGAATAAGATGACAATGAATGGTTAATGTTTTAAAAAGTAAGTTGAATGAATGATGTGTTTTGGTATCGTGTTTTTAGAATTATACTGTAGTGTTATTTTATCTATGATATTTTGATATATTCTAAATGTTATGAGAATCATGAAACACATAAATATTATTCTATAGTAGGTTTTTTTATCAATTTTTGAAACATGTGTTATATGTAATTGATCCCTTTTAAAAGTGGTGTATTGAAAAGCTAATTTTGGAGGCATTCATTTAAGGAAATATGATTGAGGGATAAATAAACCTTTGGGTTAATATTTGATTCATGTTCGGGAAATAATAGTCAATTAATATTATTTTTTGTTTTTGAAAAAAATAATCTTTATAGAAAAACTTATAGTTTAAAAGTGATTTAATGATTAATATTATTTTGAAGGATGATCATCATATTTTTTGGGAATATTATAATATCAAAGTGAATTATGAATATGATTATCACATAATATTTTCCATTTATAATAGAATTAATTTAATATAGTTTTATAAAGAGAAATATTCATGGGCTAGGAGACAACCTATCGCATTCAGAAAGGTCTTCTTTCTTAAATCCACAACCAAAGGGTGACATGAGTGGAATGCCTACCACTATCCTAAGTGATGTCCTGGTTAGTATAAATTGTTTTCATAAAAAACATAACAAATAAATATTAAATTGATTTTGGGAAGAATATTAAAGGATCAATTATTTTTGAATTTTTGTGGATTTTGAGGTGATTAATGATACTTTAAGATAAATTTATTGAGTTTTGATAGATTTTTGAGGTATATATTACCCTTAAGTTTAATACTTAAAATTTTATTTAAGGAATAATTCCTTCAAATTTTGTGGAAATAAGTTTTAAGGTATTGATTTCATTTAAGTTTTATATGATCTTTGATGTTGTGGTAATTATAGGTTATTAAAATTTCAGAATATTTTATCATATAAATAACCATGGTATTGAAAAATTGTTTCTTGATTAAGAGATTAATGTTATTTCAAAAAAATATTATTATATTTTTTTGGGAACATTATATTATTAATGTAAAAAAAGGATATTATTATATAATATGGGTTTTATTTGAGGAATAAAGGATTATTTACCATTTGGAAGCATGAATGGTTTTAATGCGACTTAATGGTGATTTGGGTTATATATGGAAATGATTACCATATTTTATAGATTTTTTGATTAGGGCATATACACTTTTTGTATATAACATTTCAAGTGACTAATTTTTAATGAAGATAAATGATAAATTAATATCATAATAATATATGATAAAATCATTCTGATATCTGGGTTTGGAACTTAGTTTGTAATATTTTAGAGAATTTTAAGGTTGGTTATTTATCTGATGATATAAGTTGAACTTAGGGTGTTATTTTTGGGGATTTAGAAATTAATGTTTCATTTAATCAAATGATGGTTTATTCATTTTGTGAATTATATTTCTTTGTGAAAACTATTTTGGTCTTGGTTAATAAAAAATATATGAGTAACAGTTTTTTATCCTTTAATAGATTATGTGATTTATTAGAAGTTGATTTTAGTGCCCCATGCACGAAAATTTAATCTTAAATACTCATTTTTTAGAGAAAAATATGATATTTTGGTAGAAATTGATTAAAGGAATAAATTAAAATTTTCAAGTAAGTATATTTAATTTTTTTTCTTAGTCTATATGGTAAATTAGTTCCTCAAATATAGGAAATGGATGTTGAAACAAAAATTCTATCTCATTACCTTCATTTCTGATTAAACTATGGTCTTTTTCACATCTCTTTGGTTTATGTTTTTTTGGTCATTAACTTTCTCATAATCATTAAATTTATTGTGATCAATGATCTTTATTAATTTTCATCATTATTTGGACATTAAGTTTATTCCATATCTATATTTTCACTTCCCAAAAATTTTATCAGAATTGGAAACCTTGTTATATGTTATTACAAATGACCTTCATATTACCCTTTCCCTTCTTTCAAAAGAATGTTTTATTAACCCTTTTTATGATATGGTATTTAAAACGAGGTATTTTTAAATTTAAAACCCTAGTTCATTGATATTAGGTTAAAATAATGTGGATGTAGTTTATTAAAATGGTTTAAAATTTCATATCCAGAAAATTTAAAAGAACACTATGTTTGATAACATATGCAACAAGTAATACTGAGCTTAATCGAACTATGAAATGTAATTATTTAAATGTTGTAGTTATAACATATCCATTAAATTGGCAGATATAAATATTATTAAAAAAATTAAAATATATATAAATCTCTTACCCAATACAAATGTATTTATTAATTATTAGGAAAAGATCAAACAATTTTTTAGTAAAGTCTTTTTATGCTTCAAAATATATCTTTTTCAATAATAGTTTTTGTTATTTTTTGAGCAAGTATTACAATTAATTTATGTAGCTTTCGGAAAATATATTTGAGAATAATTAAATAATTTTTAAATAATTATATCAAAATTTCTGAGAATTATTTTTTGATAATTTTCTGAAATTTTTTATTTTTCAATGAATAGTGAAAACTACTAATTTTTAATAAAAACTATCATTTTCATCAAGTGGTTAAAAAGTTACATTCTATTTTGGATATATTTTAAAATTTAATTAAATCTTTCTAATTAAAAATAATCCAATAAATATTATTGGAATCAAAATTATACTTGAATTTGGTATATAAATATTTTTATACTCAAAAAGTCATTTTTTGGAAAATAACTTTTTATCATGTTTTAAGGATTTAATTTTAAATTAAATTCAACTAATTAAATGAATTTAATTTGATAAAATAGATTAAATATTAATAATAATAATAATTAATTTTATTTAATAATTTTAAATTAATTTTATGTCTACATGAATAGTAAGCATAGGAAACAATTTATAACCACGGTAAAAGTAAAACTAGTAAATTAGGTTTAAAACTAATGTGATAATTCTTTAAATTCATTAAAAAACTTGAATTAATTTTGTTGAATTATTTTATTTCGTACATAATTATCCAAAATTATCAAATATTACTTTTTTATATTTATCTTTGATTTTGACCTTTATAATATTTCAATTAAAGGATAAAGTCAAAAATGTCACTCTCTTACTTTTAATATTTTCAATATTTTTTGAAATAGATAAAAACAAATTATCTATTATTATAAATGGTTATTTTAAATATAAATTATTATTTTTTATCATGGTTATTTATTTTTAATTTTTAGTGATGAAATTATTACCTTAAATCTTTAATCAAATTTGGCGTCGTCCTTGTTCAAGCATTAGAAAAATCAAGTAAATGGATTTATAAACACTAAAGGTAATTCATTTTGGGTTCATTATAGTGTAATATGAATTTTATATATTAATATAACAAATTATAGTATTTTTTAAAATTTTTTATTCAAAACCCATTACTATCATCTTGTCATTAAAGTCAAACTAGTAGAATAGTGTCAAAAATGACTTTAATGATATTTTATGTTAAATAATATTTTATTAAATTATCTAATATAATAAAAACCTTTAAATATACAAAATAATATTATAAATGTTATAAAATTTTATCCCTTGGCTATTTATGATCCAATTTTTACCTTATAAGTAAAATTATAACCTCTTAATTTTGAAAAAAAAAATTATTACCACGATTAAGGTTAAAATTGGTTAACCAAGGGGTTAAACAAAAATATAAGGTTTAAAATGATATATAAACATATATAAATTTTATTTAATTATTATATTAACACAATATATTCTTTATATTTTAATCCATTTCATTTTTTAATAATTTTACAAGAGTTAGACATGTATTATATTATAATATTTCATGAATTTACAAAATTTCCCCCTCCATCCCTTTTAAAAGGAAACCCCTTATCTATTTTCATTACACCACATTGATCCATATAGATCCAAAAAACCATTCCCAATTATCTTATAAACTTTACTATAAATTAATTAGATGTTTTTATATTGTTAAAATATCATTCCAATGGTCTGTAAGATTGGATCTAAATGAGGCCTACTGAAGAAGAGCTATTTATCCAACCTGATCTCTTTCAATTTTTTTTATTATACGTCATTAAAATATTTTTAAAATATGATTATATAATAACATAATTATATCCTATGTACATAAATGTTATAATGACTATGTTACCACACTATTTCATCTCATTTTCAATCATATAGGGAACCAAAACATCGTTTGTCCATACTTGTAGAATACTACCTCCATGAAGAGATGTGTTTCGTTTTCCATCACCATATTTCATGGATATTTATAATGATAGATTTTATGTATATATATTATATTAATTAAATAATTTTCATTGTGTAAATATAATATACCATCAATTTTATTACCTATCCATCCATTGAAAAATGAATATGTCATTCGTGTGTACGTGTGGATTACCACCTCTATGAAGCAATGTGATGTATTTTTCATAACCACATCACATGGATGCTATATATAAGTGTATTTAAACAAATAATATTATATTTATTATATAATAATAATTATATAAAGATAAAATAATACCTATATTCTTTCTATCGTGTTCATTGAAAAATGGAAATGTTACTAATACGTTTGTATGACATACCATCTCCATGATTGTAATGTAGTTTATTTTTTATAACAATATTTCATGGTTGGTTTTAAAAATATATTTTATGTATAAAAATGATAATTATTTCATGATTATTATTCTATATATTATGGAATAATGACCACTTTTAACATAGTCAATGAACCAAATTCATTTTGAACATATGATCTAAATATCTAATTTGAAGTTAATTAATCAAATAAATATATACAGCATGGTAATAAATAAAATAAAAAATTAATAATAAACCAGAAAATTGTATTAAACAATAAATAATTAACATAAGTTTATTATTTTTTAAGATAAATAGCATACATGATGAGTCTAACTCGAGGTAAGGGACACTTTAACTTAAAACCTCATTTTAAAATGTTTCAATGATTTATTTTCTAAATATTTTTATTGCATATCCATATTATTAAACATATTTTATGGATTTATTTACATGTAAATAATTGAATTATAATGTACATTTTATATCTATTTTTACTTACTTTCAAATATTTTCAAATGTAATATTTTTATGTATTTTATATGGAATGATTTGACTCTATAATGTATATGGTATCAACAGATTTTCCCTCCACCAAAAACATTATTTGATATTTGGTTTCCTTTATAATATTCTATGTTTTATTCAAATAAAAAACCTACTTCCCTTTTATCTAGGTATTTTAGTTTTTAAAATTGGATTTTAAAGGAAAGGGATATATCAATATCTAAAAATGTTGTACTTGAGGGTTTAAAATGATATTTTTATGAGTTTAGTGATGTAAATGAAATATTTATGTATTTAATGAATGTTATGGTCTATAGACATTTTTTATGATTAGGTGATCCCAGAACATCTATCCAATTTTTTGGGTAATTATTATGTTCTCTCGAGAATTATGTTAGAATTTTATCATGTTAATTATTTCATTTAAAAGGGTTCTTATCAAGGTTCTTGTATGGGTTATATGAAGATGATTTCCTGAGATAACTACATTAATTTTTGATACGTTATAATTAGTTTTCATAGAAATAATTTTATTTCAACAGTTAATCTAATGATATTTTGTTTTAAAAGAATGAATACACCCTTTTAGGTTAAATGTTTTTTAAGAAAATTTTTTTATGGGTTATCAGGTTTTATAGGAAACCCCAATGAATATTATTTTTTCTTTTATTTTTTCTTATAAAAATTTATTTAAGGAAAACTTTGGGTATTGGAGTTGATTTCATGTGTAAATGAAATGATTATTTTATCTCAATGTTTATTATGTTAAAGGAAAACTCTCTTTTATGATCTCATTATTTTAAAATTAACTAATGGGATTATTTATTTTTTTTCTTTATGCACCTTACTAAGATTTTTATGATCATCTAATGTTTTAAAAAAATTAAATGGTTTATGGATGAGTAAGAACAAAGAATATGTCAAGTTTTAAATCCTAAATGTTTTTTATAGAAAGAAAATGTTCTTTATTTTAAAATTATTATATTATAGGAAAATGGATACTAATCAGATATTTCCAACATATAATGTACAATTTTGTTATGTAAATGTTATGACCAAATTCTCTAAAAACATAAACCAAAATGATCCTCAGAATGAAATTAAGTGAATTATTCTATAAATATTTATTTTAAAAAAAATTTAAGGTTAGGTCCTTATACCTTGGATAGTTGGAGTGTCAGTGGTAGTGAAACTAATTCTGATAGTCCATCAAATGATAGTGATAATAACTATAAGGTTATGGGGTTATATACTACTTTTCTAAGGAATTAAAAATGTTTCATGGGAAATTTAATTATTGAACCTATTAAAAATCTAACTTTAGATTCAAAATACCCTTTGATTCAAGTGATGATATTGATGATAAAGATGATAATATAACAATTGAAGAAATAGATTTCTATGTAACGAGTCTTGATAAAAGATATAATAGAATAAAAAATTAATGTTAGGAAGTTAAAGATAATTTTTCTAAAAAAATAAGAATTATATTAATCTTAAATATGATTCTAGTAAATAGAAACAAGAATTTTTAAAACTTATAAGTAATGTTTCTAAGATGAAGAATCTAAATTAAAAGTTAATTTTTTAGCTGGATGAGTATAAGTGTAAAGTTATTAAGAATTTTTCTGATAGAATGGGTAAAGAAGTTATTTTTTCATCAAAATATAATCTAATTATAAATAACTTCAAGAATAGAGATTCTAAGTGGAAAAAATCTGTATATTTTTATCAAGATAAGAATGAGTTTATTAAGTTAAATTCTAAATTTGTAATTCTAAATAATTTTTTGACTAACTTTAGTGCTGGTAGAAAATCATTTGATAAGACATATAGATAAATAAGGGATTATAGTTCTACTTTTATATTTGGAAGTAAAACCACTAGAATATAAACATATAAGTCAAATTACTCTGTTCTTAGTAAATAACTTTTTTCTACAATGTGTTAGTGAGTAGGAAACTAGAGAAATAATTATTCTTTAAAAACAACCGGAAAATTTGGAAAAACTAGGTCATTTATCACTATAGAACATTCTTCTAATGAGAATTAGAAATATAATAAATTCTAGGTACTAAAAGTAGTATTTTCAAATACTTATAGACCTAGAAATTTTTATCTTATATGAACCTAATTATAAATATTTGAAGTTCTGGTGTACCAATAGATCAATACTTGTCATCAATACCTGGTAAATTTCATTTTATTTTGTATAAAGCTTACTTTCTACATAGATTTTTAAGTTTAGATTTATACATTTCATTAATTCCTTTTATATAAACGGATTTCTTGTTTTTAGATAAATATTCAATAATAAAACATTTTAACTTTTATATTTTTTATAAGTTTTTCATATATATTGTTTCTAGAACCAATTTTATTGGAAGAAGATCGAACTGATTTATTAGAAGATGATTTCTAGTGGGTTATATCCATTATTTTTAATCTTTCCATCTTTTTAAATATTTTTTTCTTTATTTTTGAGGAATTTCATTTTTTAATTTTTTTCCATGAGTATTTAATTTCATTAATATTTAATCCATGGAATTTAAGAAATTTTAAATTTAATTATTTTTAGAAGTTATTACATCATATATTTTTTCCAAGATTTATTTTAGACTGTTTGATTAGGGAAGATATAAGGACACCGAAGGAGCCTATATAAAGAGGAAGGGGACCCTAAGTTTGTCAGATTCATTCATTACTGGGTTAGATCTAGATATTTCTAAGAATTTATATTTCCCTGTTCATTTT
This sequence comes from Viscum album, assembly GCA_963277665.1. Lineage (NCBI taxonomy): Eukaryota > Viridiplantae > Streptophyta > Magnoliopsida > Santalales > Viscaceae > Viscum > Viscum album. The sequence continues at coordinate 717,513,632 of OY728140.1, read as the reverse complement.
ATTCTTGTGTGATGGAATCTGCCAATGATATTTATACTAGAAAAATTATCTAAGGAAGGATTATTTATTGAAATTTGTTTTCAATATATTATTTTATACTAAAATATGTTATCGAATTTAAATTATGGAAATATATTTCTCTTAAAAAGGAATAATATGTTTTATTATATCCTAGTATCATTAATGAGTTCTATAGGATAACTTAGTTTGTTAAAGTAAGTGGTGAGAAATAATTATCTCATGAGTTACCATAAGTATTTGGTACTTTTTTCAAAAAGTAAATTAGAGGAAATTTTGTTTTCTATGAAATAAATAGTTCAAAATACTAATCATATGTCATTAGAAGAAAAGATAGTATTTCAGTGGGTTCAATCATTCTTAAAAATGATAAATGGAGATAAATATATGGTGAAAATCACATATATTTATCTTTTCTTATTTATTTTTGAACATGAGAAAGTTCAATCTCATGAAATTCATGTGGAATTATATTTAATCTATTTTTAATAGTATGTTGAATTTTAGAAATTTTCTACCCTTTTGAATAATGAACCATTTGGTTATAAAGCTTTTGGAGGTAGAAGGAATCAAGAATGAAGTACATGCTAAGAGGTTAAAGGAAAATCCAATCAATATTGAGACTATATCTATAATTATATTTTTTTATTATAACACCTTAAAATTTTAGCTTCAAATAATACTATTTTTAATATCTTTCTTAACATACAACATCGGGATTTAAGAAAATTGTGACATACTAAAAAATAATAATATTTAAATATGATTGTTATAACCTAGCCATTAAATTAAAGGAATTAATAAAAATAAAAAACATTATAAAAACATTTATAAATATTTTATATAATGTAAATTTATTATTAATATATACTAAATAAGTAAAGAAAATTTTAAATTCATTTTATGCTTCAAAAATATATTTTCTCTAAAAATAGTTTTTAATGTATTTTGTGCAGATACATTATAATTAATTTGTAATTTTTTTATGAATTTTATTTTATTAAATGAATATAAATTTTAAAATTATCATGTAAAAACAATCTTAGCATGAAATTTTATGATTTTTCTGAAAATATTGTTTTTGTAGTGAATAGTGAAAACATCAATTTTTGAAAAAGTGTCATTTATTTTCATTAAGTCAAATAATTGAAAAGAACCATTATGTTTTTGAATTTAAACTCAAAGTAACATAAATATATTTTAATTATATATAATATAATTAATTATATATAAATCATCATTATACATAATTTGAGTATAAGATCTTTTTTAGATTTTAAAACGTATTTTTCTAAAAACCTTTTTACATTTTTTATGTATTTATATTAAATTTTATTTATGTAGAATATTGAAATTTATTCTTTAAATTTTTATTTCATATTTTAAATTAGGAAGTTCAAATATTTTATATATTTTTATTTTATTTTATTCATTATGAATAGCAACCGTAGTAAATATTTGTCACCTGAGTAAGGGTAAATTGGGTAAAACAAGATTAAAACTATGGGATAAGACATTAAAATATACCAAACACTTTTATTTGTTTTATTAGGTAAGTGTTTTTATTTCATAAACATAAAATATTAGAAAATTTGAAATTTTATTATCACTTTCCTTTGATTATAACATTTAAATTATTTTATGTAAGGGATAAATTCAAAATGTCACTATCTTGATTTTAATATCTATAATTTTTTTTAGGGATAAAATTTATTTATGTATGGTTATAAATGTTTATTTTAAATATAAATTAATTTTTTATCATGTTTATTTGTTTTATGTTTTATTTATGGAATAATTACCTTAAATTATTACACAAAGTTGATACAATGCTTGTTCAAATAAAAGAAAAATCAAGAAAATGATTTTAAAAAATATTAAAAGTAATAAAATTTGTATGTATTATTGTGTTAAATGATTTTTTAGATAAATATAACATATTATTTATGTTTTAAAAGTTTATATTCAAATTAAATTACTATATTTATGTTTTTAAAAGTCAAATTATATGAATAGTCCCAAAAATGACTGTAATGGTGTCTTATGTTAAACAATATTTTATAAAATGATATAAAATTTATAAAAATATTATATTTTTCAATGTGAATTTAATATAATATTTAATATCAACCATTTTCTATTAATGGGTCAATTTTCATTTTATAATAACTTTATTAACCTCTAAAGACTACAGAATATTGATATTGCGGCAATCGCCAAAAGAGGTAATGGGGGTTAAAACTAAGAGATGAGGGTGAACACATCCCCTAAACTTGTAAAAATTTAATTTTGTGAGATTATTTAGTCTCATAATCATCCTATATTCTGAATATATCAATTTTTCCCACTTTAACTTGAAAAATAATTTATATTGGTTTTATACTTTAAGTAATTCCATGGGTGCTCCTCCCCTCACTTATAAAAGGCCACCTCCTCTCCTCTCTTCCTCACACATTTTTTTACTCTAGTTTAAAAAATAATTAATAAAATATATCCCCTAAAATCACTCCCCATTTCCTAGAGTTCATGGTCTCACCAAAAGACAAAACCTATATGCCTTAATGTGTAATCAAAGAGGTTATCAGAAGAGAATGTTTCCAATTTCAAGTTTATTTCATCTTATATATACTTAAAATATTATTTATCCTTGCTAAAATAATAACATCAACATATTATATTTACTTAAAGTTTATTAGGATTATGTTAAAACTATTTTCATATCTTTTTCTATCCTAAGGGAAATAAAATCATCGGTCATGTGTACGTGTGGATTACCACCTCCACGAAGTGATGTGTTTTTTTTTCATCACCACCTCACAAGGGTGATTATTACAACAGATTTAATTTATATATATGATATTCCAGAAATAATTATAATTATTTAAATATAATATATCATATATTGTCTTACCTTTACATCCATTGAAAAATGATAATGTCATTCATTGCAGACGCATGGACTACAACCTCCACGAAGCTATGTGATTCATTTTTCATATATGCCTTTCATGGATGGTTCTAAAATTATATTTAATTTATAAAATATATAATTATGTTTTGATTAATATTATTTATATTATGTAACAATTACCCCTTTGACTATAGTTATCCTACCTAAGTTGTTTTGGGATTATTAATTGAACGTACTCAAAACGTCTAACGTAAACTTAATTTATTAAGTAACTAAATAAAATTTGGTAATAAATTACATAAAAGGAATAATTATAATCAAATGAGCATGAAAATATTTATTAATAAATTAAATAACTAATATAATTTTATTGTTTAGGAGTAAAATAACTTACAAAGTTAGATGGTATATAAGGTAATGGGGTATTCATTAAAACCTTTTTTTTGTTTTAAAGTTTTTATTATATTTTTCATCCAAATCCATGTTCATTAAAATGATTCTATAATGTTCTTATATTCACTTTAAGGACTATAAAAGGTCATTTTAAGATACCTTTGACATTATTTTAAATGTTTAAAATGAATCTCACTACTGAAAAAATAGCTTACATCAAAAGTTTTGAACCATTGGTATAGGTCCCCAAACAATTAGTAAATCCTATACCAACGGTTTGGAGGTTCATTTGATGATTTGGAATTGTGATAGGTAATAAAAAATAAAATACATAGTTGAGGATTGAACCCACAACCTCCACCTTATGTATCAAAGACCTAACCACTATTCTACAATTATCTTTGTAAATATATTTGGATAAATATATATATATTGATTTATTTGATGATATGTGAAAAAAAATTTATAAAAAAATAAGGATGTATATCCCAACGGTTCTCAAAATTGTCAGGATATGACTATCGAAATGGTTTTGAGAACCATTAGGATAATTAACATTTTATTTTGGTCGATCCCAATGATTTTACAAAACCATTGGGATACCCTTAACCTATACCAACAGTTTTGAAGAACCATTGGGATAGGACTACTTTTTTGGATCTATCATAATGGTTTCTACAAAACCATTGGGATATCCTTATCCAATCCCAATGATTATGATGACCCATTTGAATAATACCCTTATCTCAGGGATTTTTAAAAACCATTGGGTAAGTGTGTTGGTATAGGTGGGAATTCTATTAGTGTCTTCTTGTCATTTTCCAAATGAGATACTTTTACCAAATTTGTTGAAGGAATCATTATCTTAACTTTTATGACATGAATAGAATTTTCCACCATCATGAATTTTCATTAGTTTAAATATTACCTTACAATTTTACATATATATTTTCAAATAAAATCATTTCCATAATATTTTTGGAATTTTTAATTTTTAAAATTTTTTTAAAGAAATGGATATTTCTTCTTATTTTAGGTGAAAATGGATAGTGCTTTTCTTATGGGTTAAAAATAGTTTTTCATGGGATTTATAATGATTAAGATGAAAGATTAAAAAATAAATTATATGGTACTTGAGAATTATGGGTGAGTTGATACATCTAATATGATGGGTGAGCATGATATAGCTTATGCGATAGGTGTGACCAATATAGATCACTAATTCATTAAGTGATGTTTCTTGTCTTCAAAGGAAAGAAAGATATAGTTTTCCTGGGAGGCCTCTCTTATATATTTAACTAGGATCTAGTAATTTATAACATGTGTAAAGATAGGTTATGAATAAAATATTCTAAGATTCCTACAAGGGTTTTTATTTTATTTCTATGGGTTTTAACTGTTTTCTTTATACAAAAAGTGTGTTTTCCATGTGGATATGATTTATTTTATACTCTCAATGAATAATGTGAAAAGTTTAAAAAATTATGGGTTTAATGTTTTTCACTTGACTAATGTATTTTCTTCCTTTATACCCCTTAGTGGGTTTTTTATTCTCATCACACATTTTTAAATGTTTTTCACAGGGTATAAGTATAGTAAACCATAATTTTCATACATGGATATTACATATTAATTGATAAGTATTCATTACAATAACATAAAAATTCACACATGAATTGTATAGGTATAGTTCCTTTAGAAACTTTGATACATAAAAAACTAGTTTATAAGTGAACTAAATCATATCTCACTAATTTCTTCATAAATATAACCCTTTTAAGACATTTTATATAAAACCTTTCTTTATAACCTAGAGAAATAAAACATATGATCTGGTGATCTATGATAGTTTGTAAGGGTAAAAAAGGTAGATACGTAAACATAACATGATAATAAGTGTATAAGGACATCGTCATAACATTTTAAAATCATACCATGCATGTCATAGATCATAATCTTCAGTCATGGAATAAAGTGTGGCTAATCATAAGGCATGAATCATAAATTAATCAAAGATAATGATCCATGAGCTCATAATATTGGCATAAAACATAGAGTTTTTGCATACACATAAGCATATAAAATCATTTCCTTAGTAGTGAAGGATCACTTATAAGACTATCATGGTGTATTGGGTACACTCCCCAAACCATCATAGTAGTAAAAATTGACTCAAAAGGCTATCATAGTGGATAGAGTCACTTGATGATCTTGGTTCACTCCCCATTCTAGTCCTATTTATATCATGAGATATCCATATTTATCCATTTAGTTAGAGGGATTTATAATTCTAGTCCCACCCATCACATAAATAAAAATATATATATATATGTTACATAATATCATAAAACATTGATCATATCATAACCTATAAAAAAGAAATGGGTTTCATAAATACTTCATCATATCATAACACAAAGAAAAAGAAACAAATTTCATAAACATCTTACCATTATAATCATAAACCATATGGATAAAGAATAATGATATTATCAGTGTATCATATTCCCAATAAATATAAATAAGAATCAACGGATTTCATCTTATATGAAAAATACTTTTAAAAGGTCACTTGGAATATTTATTATGGAAAATAAAATTTTAAATTTGAAATCACTTGTTTAAAGTCTAAAAATTTCCCAAATATTAAAGAAACAATTTCTTTGAAAACAACCTTGTAAACTTATAAAAAAATCTTTAAATAATATAGTGATAATTTTGGTGGAAAATTATATGCATACCATATAAGTTAAAAGAAAACATTCCTTTAACACTTTTGTAACAAGTATTAAAAAGTGACTCATTCAGAAAAACGATAAGATTCATTTTTTAAAAAAATTATAAATTAAATAATGGGTAATAATTAATTGAAAAATCATATGATAATATTAAAAACATTCTTGAAAACATTTTTAGACAACATAGATATGGAATAGAAAGTATTTTCAACCGAAGATGGACGTAAAGACGGTTTTCTTTACAAAAATATTTTCGTTACTTAAGTAATTAAAGAGATGAAAATGAAATTTAAACATGTAATATTAATAAATAAATACATTAGAATAAAATTCATGAGTTTATTTATAGGTATATTATAATATTTCATCATTGAAAACTTAATCATAACTAATCTCAAAATAGAATGAGATTGTAAAATAAAACTCCTACCACTTTATTAACTTTTGAATAAAAATACTCATATAAGAATAAAGTCAAATGAAACATCAAATATCATAAAAATAATTTGATTCATGATATAACATATCAAAAAAAATTATATACACTTCTTAAAATAAGGTTGTGTATAACATAACATATGTCCCAAAGAAGATAATTTGAGACGATAAACTCTTGCCATTTTGGTAATATATGAATCAAAGCCTCATGATAGAGATAACATTATATGGATTTTAAAATACCCATAATTTTAATTAAAATCATCATAAAATACATTCATTGGAAATATATACACAATAAAAAGGAAACAAGTAGTGATTATGTCATATGTCTCACGGAAACAAAAGTGAGACAAGAAAACCATTACATTAAGTCTGACTTCCTTCTTATATGTTGTAAAATCCTATATAATAAATATAGATTAATTATAAATCTATTTCTGAAACATAATCGTATATGTAATACCATATATTATTTACTTATAACCCTTTTATCACATGTTTATTAAATATTATTTATTAAAATCACTGTTCTAGGTGATTACTTCTTCATTTTTAATATATGTTTTGGTTTGGAAGTTTTGGTACTTGTACATTGATCATGGTTAAATCATATACATAATATAAATTATGATATAAATATAATATATATTCATTATATACAAATTTATATTCATTTATAAAATTTATATATAGAAAAATGAATTACACCATTCGTGGAGATGGTAGGTTGTATGTATGAATGAATGTTGTTTTCATTTGTTGATGGATGGGACAAAAGAAACATAATAATAATTAAAATTTAAAGAATTAATATTACATAATATACATCATATATATTTATAAAATACATCCTTATTACAATCCATGTAAAACAGAAATGAAAAAAGAATCGCATTACTTCATGGAGGTGGCAGTCCACATGTACGCGTGAGTGATGTTATTATTTTCTAATAGATTGGAAAGTAAGAATGTATATGTGATATTAAAATTATATAAGTATAATTATTTCATAAATAATATATTTATTTATATATATATATTTTAAATTGATCATTATATCCCTCTGGGAGAGGCGGTGATGCAAAACAAATTACATCAGTTCGTGAGATAGTAGTCCACCGTACACACGATCGGTGATTTTGTTTACCATTTGGTGGAAGAGGGGATGGATAGAGGTTATTAAATTAACATAATAATATTTCAATAAATTGAATATACTAGTTTTATTATTTAATAATGGTTTAATAATATTTTAAGGAGGTATAAGAATAAATAGAATGAAAATGTGTGGTTTAGAACTATACCTCTTCTTCGGACAACCTCTTGAGGTTTATACCTAAATCCTTCTTAGGGTGGTTTTATGATTAAAAAAATGAATCTAGTTCTTGGGTAGGTATTTAAGTAATGTATTTGGGTAGGTATTCAGTGAAAAAAAAGGCTATTTATGTATGTAGAGGAGATGATAAGGGTGTCCTTTAATAAGTGGGAGAGAGGACCCATTAGGAATTTTTGAAATGAATAAAATATATTACTGTCATTATGAATCCAAATTCTAAAAAATTGATAAATATTCAAATTTTGGATAGTATTATGTCTAAATATCTCCATTTATTAAGATTTAGACTTGTTTTATTGGAAAAATTACGCTTATTAAGTAGTTTAACACCTCAGTGAACCCATTTTAACCTTACCCACGGTTAAATTGTTTTCACTGTTTTTACTATTAATTATGAACAAAAATTAATTTTAAATTATTATATAATGTTAATTACTGTAATTAAAAATATTTCATACGTTTTTTAAAATTAATTTCATATAACTTTTATAATTTAATTTAAAATTAATCTCACAAACGCGACAAAAAAGTGGTTTTCCAAAAAAAGGCTTCTTAAGTATAATAAGTTTTTATATCAAAATTCAACCTAAAATTTATTCCAATGACCTAAATTTGATTATTAATAATATATTTGAAATAATTATACTTTTATAACTATTATAAAGTAAATTTTATCATTATAAATTCTTTAAACGAAATGGAGGTATTCGATAAAAATTAGTATTTTTCACTATTCAGCAAAAAATAAATTTTTTTACAGATTTTTTAAAATTTCACTATAAAATAAATTTGAAAATATGACTCCAAAAATAAAGTTATTTTTTCAAATAAATTTTATAAAATTTTTAGAAATTAATTTTATTATTTCTTCACAAAATATCAATAAAATCATTTTTAAAGAAAAATATATTTTTAAAGTATATAAAGACTTTATTAAAAATTAAAAGTTTATTTATAAATATTTTTTATTTATCAAAAACCCTTTATAATTATTTTTTAATATTTTTTTATTCTTATTTATAACACCATTTTAACAACTCTGTTATATGGTATATTATTTAATGATTCGTTTAGATTGGGAGTTGGGTGTATCGTAACATATCAAAGAGATAAAATTTATTTAAAAAGTAATATATCATAAAATATCATGGTGTTACATTATACCCCAATTAAAATAAATTTAAACCTCAAAATTACAATATTATGATATAAAAAAATGTGGATATCTCTGCCACATCACATTCTCAAGTCCCACAATGCTTCTTCAAATTTCTGATTCCTCTAGAGAACTTTAACAAAATGAGTCGTCTTGTTCTATAGAACTTTATCTATATGATCCTAGATTTATACTGGTTTTTCAACAAAATAAATATCATTCTTCATTGGAAAAACATCTAAGTTTAGTGCATGTAATGTATCAGGCGTATACTTCCATAGGAGAGATACATAGAACACATCAGGAATTTTCGAGGTTTGGTGGAAGTTCCAAGCGATAAGCTAAAATCCCTACTCGATTAAGAATATTGAGGGCGCCAATATACCTAGGGATCCAATTTCTTTTCTTCCAGAATATCATAAACTTATTCCATGGATAAATTTATAGAAACACCTTCTTGCTAACTTCAAACTCCAAATATCATCAATGATTATCAATAGAAATCTTATGTCAATTATGAGATTCCTTATTGTGTTGTTGAATGGATCAGACTTTCACTACCATTTCTTGAGCTAGCTCAGGTCCCAATAGCTTTCTTTCTCAAAATTCATCCCAACATAGTATATTTCTACACTTATTTTAATATATGTCTTCATAAGGATCCATCTAAATTCTCGATTGAAAGCTATTGTTGTAGAAAACTTGACTAGGGGGGGTTTTGATCCCAACCACCATGGAATTCTAAAGAATAAAATTTCAAAATATCCTCCAGAGTTTGATTGTTTCTTTTAGATTGAAAAAATGTTTGAGGATGATATATCCTCTTGAAACTTAATACTATATGCATAGCTTATTAAAGACTTCTCTAAAACATTGATTTAAACCTCATATCCCAATATGATATAATAAATTGTGGTACTCTATAAAACCATAAAACATCCTTAATGTATATTTTTTAATGATGATCAATAAAGAAATATTCTCTGATAACAATGAATTTTTTTACTTTATTACTTGATCGACTACAACACAAATTGTATTATGGTCTTTAGACATTTTGGGGAGTCTAGTGAGAAATTCTATAGTGACATTTTCCAATTTCCATTATGGTATAGGTAATGGTAGTAACATCCCCTTAGACTTATATATCTAAAAATTAACATGGTGACATAACAAGAACCGAGATACATACTTAAAATATCTCTCTTCATGTTGTCTCGCCATAAATATTCTCATAGATCTCTATACATCTTTGTACTTCTAGGATGAATAGAGAATGATAAACTATGAGCCACATCCAATAGCTATTTAAAATATGGTATTGGAGGTATGTATACATGGTTCCTAAACCTTATCATTTTTTCATAATTGAGATTAAACTCAAGAAAATTTCTCACTTTTTTCTATATCTCCACATCTTCTTTCTACGCCTCTTTAATCGCTACTTGGATATATGGTTGAATAATCATTTGAGAAATATAATATTTTCACCCTTACTCTAATTTTTCTAGATCGATTATTTTCAAATACATAATTATTAGATCTTTCTTGATCCACATCAAAGATATTATAGCATGATCCATTCAACTCAAAGCATTTTCCACCTTATTTTATTACCCAGGATGGTATTGTGTTGAGCAGTAATAATATTTAATTAGCTTCAACCATATTATCTGGAACATATTCATATCCTTTTGAGTGAATATATAATTTACACTTTTATGATCAATATATATCACATATTTCACTATAAATATAATGCCTCCATATCTATAATGAAAAAATTACCACAGATAACTCCAAATCATGAGTTGGATAATTTTTCTTATGAACCTTTAATCATTGTGAGGCATAATATATCACTATATAATACTTCATGAGAATTCATCCCAATACATTCCTTAAAATGAATCACTATAGTTTACAAAACCTTATCCACTTCAAGGTAATATAATCATAGGTACCATGAATAACCTTATCTTTATTTCCTTTAAATTTTATTTACATTCATCTATACAATGGAACTTTTATAACTTCTAAGATAAATTGGTGAGTGTATTAAATAGTCATGAAAAAATCTCCCCAAAACATAAATAATATCCATTCAAACCAAGAAAATTTTAGATCTATGTCATAGTGGTTGGTTTGGTCCAATGTTAAATAACTTTTATCTTTGATATATCCACCTATATACCATCAAATAAGATTATATAACCCAAAAATGATGCTTTTTATAGACAAAATTCACACTTTTAAAATTTCTTATACGGACTTTCCTTAGGTTTTTCAATATTATACTTAAATGATATTCATGATATTCAATTATCTTTAAATGTATAATAATATCATCTATAAAGACTACCAAAACTTGATCATGGTAATATCTAAAGACTATTCATTAAATTCATGAAGATAGAGGGATAATTAGTAAGGCCAAATGGAATCACTATATATTCATAGTTTTCATACCTTGTACGGAATAATTTCTTGGGTATATCATCATTCTTGATGATAAATTGATAATAACCATAACAAATATAAATCTGGGAAAAGTATTGATCTATGAAAAGTTGATCAAAGAATTCATCAATACAAGGAATTGGATACTTATTCTATATTTTGATCTTGTTAAGTTTCTGATAATTAATGAAAAGTTTCATTGATCTATTTTATTCTTAACTAAAAGAATATATGAACCCCATGGTGATGCACTTGGATGAATAAATAACTTTTCAATATTCTTCTGGAGTTTCTTATTAAATTACTCGAACTCTATCAGGTCCATTCTATAGGGAGTCTTTGAAATAGGTGTAGCACCATGTATGAGTTCTATTAAAAACTCAACTTCATGAGATGTTGGAAGAATAATAAATTATTTTAGGAAATATGTAAACAAACACCCAAAAAATAGTTGTATCTTTGATATTGAGTTTCTCACTATCCATATGATATAAACACCCCTTTTGAATAGGAATCAAGACCCATATAATGTATATGATTTTTACTAGAAGATCGCACTAATTGTCACATAGATAGATGATCATTGGTTGGTTTGTAATATCAAATGTGACCTCCCTTCCTTAGAACTTTATGTGGGGTTTATATATAGAAATTAAATCTATGCCTAATATTATATAAAATTCATCCATAGTGAGAATAAAAATATTTTTTTTGAAGAAATTTCCCACAAAATTTAATTGGATAAGAATTTTAGACTTTTGATGCAATCATTATACCATTATGGGATTCACTTATAATTAAAAATTTAATTGTTGAGGTGGTATTTTGATACCCTGATCATTTTTATATATATAAAAGAGTAGATATATTCATAATCAAATAATAAACTATTAGTTATAGAGTATATATTAAGTATACATTTCATGACTTCATTATCCATATTAGTAGCAGTGATCACATGAGATCCCCATTTACCTCTAGAATTAAGAGGTTTTTGACATCTATAATCATTATTAACCTTAGTATTTCTCCAATTTTTAGCATAATTCTCTTAATACTTTAATTTAAAACACCAGAGTGTGGATGGTGCATTTTTCTGATCTTTTTATCCATAAATAAATAGCTTCTTCTTCCCATCACTTTGGTATTAAATTGCTCATCAACCTTCCTTTCCACACTAAAAATATTTACCATTTCCCGTAATTTAATTCCCTATATGTTTCCTTCCACACTTTTAACATAAAGGAAGGTTAATATTTATCTCTCTATGGTTGTTATAATTTCTTTTGAATTACATATCCTTTTTCTTATCAAATCCATGAGATTGATGGGTATCTCTAATATCCACTTCCACCTTGGTAGAACATTTCATGATTTATTTATATCGATTTAATTCCCTTATGGATAATTCTCTTTAGAGACCTAGTTTTAATCCAAATATTACTTTTAGGTTGGATGATAATACTAGAAGCGTACCTCAAAAGTCTTGTAAAATTTGACTCATAGGTACTAATGGAGTCATCATCCTTCTAATTTAGATCAAGTAATTCCTTGTCTATTTTCATATAAATAATATGATGAAATTACTTATTGAAAAATAATATTTTAAACACATACCAATTTATAGAGACAATTTCTTATTTTTTTCATTGTATTCTTGATAAGAGTCCAATATTAATCTTGTTCACCTTCCAAATGATAGATATCTAAAATAACTTTTCTGTGTTCTGAAAAATGGATAATGGAAAATATATTTCTAGTGGTAGTGATACCTTTCTTAGATAATATTGGATCAATTGACACACTAAAATAAGGTGGTTGTTTCCTCATGAATGTCTCAACATATCATTATTCCCTCCTTTTCTTATTTGCAATCTTAGCATAATTCGTATCTTGAGAAAGTTGTGTAATCATAGAAACAATATTTTTCATTCTATCTCCCATAAAAAAATTCTTATGATAACAATTATTGAATTTTCCTTCACATTCAATATTAAAATGTTTCCTTCGAGCTCCATCCATTGACTAAAACCAAAAACCATAGTGTAAATAATAATAATCATAGTGGAAAACCATAAAATCAGGTAAAATAAATTATAGGATGTCTAAATAATGACACCATATTTTGAATCTATGATGCATTATGTTTTACCTACGCCATTCATGATCACTATTGATTGAAATCCTTTATGATGGTAAATAAATAAATAGTGAATTAACCTAATCGAATCCCCAGGGAGTTTCAAACTAGGTGTTCAGTAAGGGAACACTCGTTGATCACCATAATAATGGAAAAAATATAAAAACTTATATTTCTAGGTTATTACCCCTAAATGATTTTTTTTCAAAACCACGTCTACTTTTAGTATCCAAACAAGGATGTTTTTTTTTAAGAAAACCTCATTCATTTATTTAACATAACTTATGAAATGCTCTTATAATTAGGATTATCATAAGTGTTCTCAATAATGTTTTATTATCCTTGTTCCAAAGGTTAACTAAACCTTTCTTTGTTACCAATTATACTGAACCATACTTTTCATATACATATATCAAATCTTAATATATTAATATTCATTATAATAACATAATGATCCATGCTAGAATTGTATAGGTATGCTACCTTTGGAAACTTAAATACATAAACAACTGTTTCATAAGTGAACTGTATAATATATAAATAATTTCTTCATAAGAAGAACCTCTCTTATACATATCATAAATAAAACTTTTCTTCATAACCTAGGGAAATAAAACATAATAAAGGTTGATATTTGATGTTCAATAAGGGTAAAAAAGGGATATTTATTAACATAACATGGGTATAAGGGTATAATAACATGAGAATAACATCTAAAAACAACACCCATAATATCATATATTATAATCTTGAATAATTGAATAAATTTTGGTATTTTATAATACATGAATCATAAATAAATCAACGATCATGATCCATGATAGCATAATATTGGCACAAAACCTAGATTTTTGGCATACACATAAGCATATAAAATCATTTACTTTGTAGTAAATTCTTACTATAAAGACTATTATAGTGGATTGTGTACACGTACAAAACCATTATAATAGTCAAGGTTCACTCCCAATACTATCATAGTGTATAGAGTCGCTTACTAAACTCGATTCACTCCTAATTCAAATCCTTTTTATCTCATGAGATATCCATATTTACTAGTTGAATTAGAGAGATATATATAATTTCATTACCAACTACAACATAATTAAAACTATATATATGTGATCTAAAAGATCATAAAATATTCATCATATCATAACCCATGAAAAATAAAAGGGTTTCATAAATATTTTATCACTGCATAACTTGTGAAAAATAAATAGGTTTCATAAATATCTTGTCATTATAATCAAAAACCATAAAGAGAAAGAATAATGATGGTATCATTAGATGATATTACTAGTAAATATTAAGAAACATAAAATTATTTTATCTTAGATGGAAAATTCTTTTAAAATATCACTTGAAACATTTCTTGATGAAAATACACTTTTCACTTTGAAATCACTTATTTAAAATATAAAAATTTCCCAAATACTAAATAAAAATATTATTTAAAAAAACCATGTAAATTTTCAAAGGAATATTCAAATAATTGAACGTTAATTATGTTATTAAATTCCATTCTTGTTGTATGAGTTAAAATAAAACATTCCTTTCACACTTTTATAAAGAGTCAAAAAATGCCTCATTCGGAAAAATAGTAATAAAATTCATTTTGAACCATTTTTTAGAAAGTTAGTCATGGGTAAAATTAAATTAAAAATATAATAGGGGAATATTAAAACCATTCTTGAAAACATTCTTCTAAATCATGGATATAGAAAAAAAGAATTTTCGACTGTAGAGAGAAGTAAAGTCGGTTTTCCTTAAAAATGTTCTTTCAGACACTTGAGTAATTAAAGAGATAAAAATGAAAATAAAACATGTAATATAAATAAATAACCTAGTAATAATAAAATTCATGAGTTTCTTGAGAGTTATATTATAATATTTCATCATTGGAAACTTAATTATAAATAATCCTGATAAACAATGTGATTATAACTTAAAACCCCACCGCTTTGGTAGCTTTTAAACCATAATCCTCATAAAATAATAACATAAAATGAAACTTTAAATATAATTAAATTAATTTAATTATTTATATAACATTAAAATGGGTCTATATACACACCTCTTAAAATAATATAGGTCTATAACATAACATATGTCCCAAAGAATACAATTTGAGATGATAAACCCTCACTGCTTTGGTAATATTTGAATCAAAACCTCATAGAATAGATAACCATATATGGATTTATAAATCACCATATTTTTCATGAAAATAATCATAAAATACCTTTATTGGTAGTATATATACCATATGATAAAACAAACGGAGATTATGTCATATGTCTAATGAAAACAAAAGTGATATGAGAAAACTCTTACCTCAGGTCTGACTTCCTTCATACATGTTAGAAAATACTATATAATAAATGTATAATCATTATAAATATAATAAATAACCATAATAATATATGTATCACTATATATTATTTACTTATAACCTATTTATCATCCATTTATTACCAACTATTTAGGAAAATCATTGTTTTGACTTATAAATGCTTTGTTTATCATGTATGTTTTGGTTTGGTAGTTTTGGTCCTTGTACTTTGATGATGGTTAAATAATATCCATAATTTTAATAATGAAATAAATTTCATACATTTAAACTATATACATATTTATATTAATCCATAAAATTTATAGATAGAAAATTGAGTTACATTATTCATGGAGATGGTGGGTCGTACAAATGCATGAACATTGTTTTCATTTTTCGATAGATGGAATGAAGAAAAGGTGAATAATAATTCACCTTTATATAATTATTATTATATCATATAAATAATATATATTAATTAAATACATATTTATTACCATACATGTAAAATAAAAATAAAAAACAAATCACATCGCTTCATAGAGGTGGTAGTCCACACGTATGCAGGAGCAACATTATCATTTTTTAATAGATTGGAAGGTAAGAATTTAGATGTGATATTATAATTATATAAGTAAATTTATTTCATAAATATAATGTATATATATATATTTAATCCATCATTATATCCAATCAAGATATGCGGCTATGGAAAATGAATTACATCAGTTGGTGAAGTAGTAGTTTGTCTTACACATGATCGATGATTTTGTTTCCCATTTGATGGAAGAGGAGATAAATATAAATTATTACATTAACATAATAAAATATTATTATATCTAATACATTTTATTATTATTTAATAATGGTTTAATAATATTTTAATTATGTATAAGAATAAATAAAATGAAAATTCACTGTTAAGAACTACACTCCTTCTTCGGACAACCTCTATAGGTTTATACTTAAATCCTTCCTAAGATGTTTTTTTTATCAAAACAGGGAATCTAGATCCTAGGGAGGAATTTAATGAATTTATTTTGGTATTTATTTTCTCTGATAAAAGGATCTTGAAGTTTGTGTATATAATATGATATGGTGTGTACTTTTATAAGTGGGGGAAAGGACCCACTTGAAATTTTTGAAAAGAATAAAATATGTTAATGTCATTCTCAATCCAAATGCTTCCAAATGGACATAGAGTCAAAGTTAGTATAGTATGAGATTAAAATATGTCCTTAAAATAGTATTTAGATAAGTTTAAGTGACAAAATTACCCTTATATCTTTGTTTAACCCCCCCCCCAGTAAACTCATTTTAACCATAACCATAATGAAATTTTTTTTATTGTTTTTACTATTCATTATAAAAAAAATAAGTTGACCTTATTATGTGATATTAATTATTTTTATTCCAAATATTTAATCCATTTTATCAAATTAAATTCATAAAAATTGTAAATTTTAATTTAAAATTAATCCCACAAATGAGATGAAAAGGCGGTAATCTAAAAAAATCTTAAGAATAAAAAATTTTTATACCAAAATTAAACATAAAATTGATTAAAATAACATAAAATTAGATTATTAATAATATAATATAACTAATTATGAATTTAAATCTTTTTAAAAATTTAATATAACTTTGTAAATTTTTTAAATGAAAAATATTTTTTCAATAAAAATCTGTATTTTCTCACTATTCTTTGAAAAATTAGCTTTTTATAAAATTCTAAAAATTTTACTCTAAGATAAATATAACATAATGATTCCTAAAATTATGATAATTTTATCAAATACATTTTTAAAAATTATGAAAAATTAATTTTATCATTTGTTCACAAAAATAAATAAAAAACATTTTTGGAGAAAATATATTTTTGAAGCAAATAAAAACTTTACTAAAAATTAAGAACTTAGTTATAAATATATTTTATTTATATAAAAAAATTATAAAAAAATCAAAATGTGATTGTTTCTATTTATATCACCAATTTAACATCTATTTTATAAAGGTATACTCAATTAAAAATCATTTCTAATTTAGGTTTCCTACATCGCAATATATCGAAGAAATTCAATTTTTTTAAAAAGAAATATATCATAAAATCTTGGGGTGTTACTTTACAGATGATTAGGAACAAAGAATATTTCATGATGAAATTCATGAAAAATTTCATTAAAAGAAAACTTGTTTCATTTTAAAAGTTTTATATTATGGGAAAAATAGATACTTAGTTAAAGTTTCCACTTTGTAATATATGGGTTTGTTATATAAAAGTTATCACTTAATTATCTAAAAAAATATAAACCATAAAGATAATCAAAATTTAATAAGATTAATTATTGTCTAATAAATCATGATTATGAAATTTTTAAGGTTGGTTCCTTATATTTATAACCTATATGAAAATAAGTTCATTGAGAATTTGTCAAATGCAGTCTAAAATAAAGTTTCAAAATCCATTAAGAAGAAGGATGTTGAGAATAGAAAATCATCAGAAGATTCATTTTTATTAATTAAACATGTTAAAATAATAATAGGAGAAATATGAGGAGTATGAGGTATTATTAGAAGATAAAATCATCTCATAACACAAGTGTAATTCTACCTTCTATCATAATCCATGAAAAGATTATTGGGGTGAAACTAGTTAAATAAAAACATAATTATTCATGAAAGGTAAATGAGAGAGTGATGTAAGTACCTAAAAATTATTCATCACTCTCCTCTATTCATCATGAGAAATTTAAATCTAATAAAAAATCTTACAAGGTAAATCCACTATAGGAAGTTAATATTGAAAATTAATTTAAAGAATATATTATTATTGTTTCCACTGAGGAAGTTAATTAACCAAAAGATTATCTTGAAATGAAATTGTTAGAGAAATAAGTTGAATAATAACCTTCCCTAAAGTATTTCTTAGTTCACACCTCAGATGTTTTGACTTCTTATCTCATTGTCAGTTATTTGAAAGAAGCAACTACATCATAAAAAGAATGATAATATTGGTCGAGTTTTTCCTTGTCCAGTTCAAATAAATAAAAGAAGGGATAACTAGAAGTAAGTGATTAGAAAGGAATAGATGTTAAAAAAATTGAGAACCTGTAAATATTTTCGATATCACTCCTAAGAAAATGTATACTAAAAAATTTCCACTATAGTAATCTAGATATCATAAAAAGGATATGATTGAATCAATTTCCAAAACCATGTCATAGATGATGGAATATAAGTTATTTTTTCAATATAACCTAATGAATAAGTTTATGATATTATCTTAAATTATATTAGAGATGAATACCAAGGTGAATATCAATTTTCAAGAATAAAAATGGCAAAAGAAAATGATTGATTTCATTGAAAATTTAAAGGGAGTTTAATAAATGTAAATGAGGAATATGATTTCCAATCTTGGATAATGAAGAAAAGTTAAAAATATTTTAAGTCAAGGGATAAATATGTCATACTCCTTGATGATTAGAATGTATCCCTATATAAATATCTTGATTATTAAAGTAAAAAAGTCTGAAGATTGAGAAAAAAAAGAAATTAAAAAACAAGGTGACAAGTTAGATTAGTAAGATCATCCGATCGATGAGTTAAATAATTTTATTTGTGCTTCAAGATAAAAGATTTAAATCTAAAAAATAGAATATTCATGCCCAATAAAATACATTGAAATAACGTCAAAAAAATCAAGAAGTTAAACCACATGTTTTAAAACCCCAAAAGAAGAATTAATTTTTCCAATTTTTTAAATTTTCAACTTCTATTGGTTTTAATTGTTAATGATGTCTTCCAAAAATAATTTTAATTATTTTTTCAAGGGGAAGAATTTATTAAATGTGTTGAATGAATTTTATTCTCATTTTTTTAATGTTTTTTGTGAATTATTTAACTTATATTTACTTTAATAATCAATATTCCCTTAACTATTATGATTTTTTTAAAATAATAAAGGGGAACAAAATTTGAAAATGATAAGAGTTCTAAATTAATGTAATATTTATTCTTTAGAAATATATTGATATTTTTTCTGAATTTTATATATATTTCTAATGAGTTTGTGAATATTTTAAGGTGGTGATATATTTGATTTCATCAGAACTAAAGGTTGTATTTCTTTATGTTTTATGTTTAGCTCATCATTACCACCATTCATGTTATTTTCAAAAAGGGGGGTATTTTTGGGACAAAATACCACTTTAATATCTCTATTTTGAAATAAAAACACACTTTATATAAATATTATTTAACTTACAAGTTTTGTTTTATGTTTTCCTTATTGTGCAGGATGAAATTCTGGTAACCTTAAATCTAGATGATTTATGTTATTGATGATGTGTATGAAAATCCAAAGAATTTAGAGTTTATACAAGAGTTAATTTACTAGATTTTTTCATGATGTACAGGTGTAGATTTAATGCCATTAAAAGATGCAGGCTGATGTTGAATATATTAGAATATGGATGTTGATGTTTCTGATTTCATTCCAATTATACCTATATTTTTTGGAATACTATAATTAGAGAATCATATATAAATAGACCCATTACTTTATAGAAAATATGTGTGTTACGTATGGGATTTTTTAAAAGAACTTCTTTTTTGAAGTTTGCAGTGTATTATTATTAAGTATACTTCTAATTGTGATAGTTATTCTTTATGAATGTTTCTTCTTAGAACATATATTTTTTTGGATTTCATTATAAATGATATAATTTATCTTTTTTAATCATTTTGTTTTTTACTACCATGTCAAAGGATTCCATGAGGAAGGCAGATCTTGTTATGATCATTTTGATCGAGGGATTCACTAATGAAGACAGAGCTCATTTAAATTGTTTTTATTGAGGGATTTCAATAAGGAAGATAGATCTAATTTTGATTAAGTTGATCAAGGTATTTCATTGTACAAGATAGGGTGCCTTATGATAGTTCTATGTAAAACCCCAAGATTTCATAATACTTTATTTCTTCAAAGTAATTCAATAACTTGAACTACACGCAACACTGAGTTCAAGTGCACCACAACTTACCAAACTAGCTGTTCAAAAGCGGTAAAGAATATTATTGACTAAATTTTTAACTTTATATAGTACTTATAATTTTAGAATCCATATTATGAGTTTCTTAGACCTAATGTAAGAACAAATACATTTTTTTCAGATAAAAGAAGTATTTTTCAAAAAATGAAATTTTACCGCCGTTTTATGGTGAACCCTTTTTAAATCCAATATTTGAAACTTTTATATATTAAATTTGAAAAAATAAACTTATTCTTTACAATAAGGACATAATAATTTAGTTTCAATAAATTTTTGGTGTTTTTCTGAAAACTTTCATATTTGGGTGAATAGTGAAAAATATTATATTTTAACTGAAAACAAATTTTTTAATCAAAATAATTTATAGTGTTGAATTATACATTTTATTGTTTTTGAAGTATAATTAGATTATATTTTTACCATTTAATCCAATGATTTTCATTGTAAGTAATTTCACTTTGAAATTGGACATAAACAAGTGTCAATCTTTTGATAGTTATTATTTCTTAAAAATACGCTTCTTGGTTTTGACAACGGGGATTAATTTTAAATTAATTAATGCAACTTAATTTTTTTGAAATTGGTAAAATATAATTCATTTTTGAATTTAGAATATCAAAATTATCTTAGGGTGAATTTTTGGTATTTTTCTAAAAACTTTCAATTTTGATGAATAGTGAAAAACAGTGAGTTATTGTTTAAAACCGACTTTTTATTTAAATAACTCTTTATTTTATTTAAATTTTTATTTGGTCAAAATATATACATAATACCTATATAAATTCAATTTAATTCATTGGAGTCAGTTTATAATAATTTTAGATATAAAAATTTTTTATCGAACATTTTACCAACTTTTACCCACCTCCTAGGAAAATTTATAAATTTACATAAAACTTAATTTTACCACTTCTGTGAGTTTAATTTTGAAAATCCGAGAGACACGGTAAATATCAAGGAGTAAAATTTGGTTCAATAAGATAAAAATAATTTTTGGTGAATAGTGCCTTTTAATTTTATTTACCATGGTTAAAAGTAAATAGGGTAATTAAGGGTAAAAATGATATTATTATTACCCTAACACATGTATTAATTCTATTGGATAAGTTTAATTAGACCAAAAAAACCTTAGGAATAAAATATGACCCTTTAGGTCCACTTGGATTAGATTAAGACATTTATTATTATTTTATTTAAATACGAGTTAAAAGAGTTAAAATCAAAGTTTAATAACTAAAACATTTTAAATATTAGGTTATACATAAGATAAATTCAACTATAAATATTCATTATAAATCTAAAACAATTCCTACATAATGGTATTTTATTTATAATTTTTAGATATTAAATAATTAAATTTATTAATGACACAATGATGATGGAGTAATTACCTTTTTAATGAAACAATCAAATAAATGGTATTAAAAATATTAAAATAAATATAATTTCAACTTTTTTATGACATCCACGAATTTTATAGGTGAATATGATATGTTAGTATTGATTCAATGTATTTTTTTTGAAGTAATCATGCTGTTATTATTTTATCAAAAAACAAATACCAAAGAGTGTCAAAATTGACATAAAATAGTTTTGAAAAAAATATTATATTATTAATTGATATAATAGTCCTAAAAATCTAAGGCTTAGCCAAAAGACTTATATAATAATATATATTACATTAATGAACCAATTGGGGTTCTATTGGCATTTTATAGTAGGTTTATTAACCATATAATATAAAAATACAAAGAGACATGATAAATGTCAAACTATTTAACTAAGAGTTAAATCTAAAAGTTAAGGTTAATATGGTAACATAAATCTATATAAAACCTATTGGTTCAGTTTTTTTCTACCCATCCCCACCTTATATTTTAAATAATTCATTTTGGATCCATTATAAACCGAAAATGAATTTATTATAAAAAAATATTTTAAGTTTTTCTTATGGTGCCCCTCACCCCTCTTATAAAAGGACACTTCCCATTCTCTCAAATTCACACATCCAAAGCCATTTTTCTCGGCCAAAATTTACCCAAATATCCTCCCAAATATCCTAAATTTATCCTAGAATCCTTTATTTGGTCAGAAATCCAACCTAAGAAGCCATTTTGATCAAATCAAAAGGAAGCACCCGAAGAAGAGGTAATGATTTCACCACCCTCTTTCAAGTTCTCTTATTCTTTGACTTACTCTTTCTTTGTTGTTTCCATTATAAAATAATAACTCCAATATATTCTATATACGATGATGTTATTATAAATATTTCACAACTATATTTATTATTCTATCCATCTTATGAATGATAATGTCACCATGCGTGCGTACATACGGCTTACCGTCTCCAGGTCGTGGTGTAATTTGTTATTCAACACTATGTTATTTTTATGGATATAATGATGAGTATTATTTATATAAATAATGAAAATAAAAGGCTAATGTCTCTGTAAAATTAATATACCATTAAATTCAACACCTTTAAGAAAATTATACTGTCGCTCGTGCGTACGTACGGATTACCGTCTCCAAGACGTGATGAGATTCATTTCCACGTTCACCATTCATCGAAGATTATAAATATATATATTAATAATAAGTATGTAATATATGACATAATAATTCTACTAGAGATATATATATTTACATACATATATCTTATTCACTTAGTTTCGTTCAATATGATATGAAAACGGAAACAGTGTTTATGCGTACGTAAGGACTACCGTCTCCATAAACGGTGTTTTTCATTTCATATATATTTCTATTATACATATTTATATTATAAATATATATGATATATAAATCATGTTTTATATTCTATAAGTATTTAAATCTTGATCTAAGTGATACAATCAAGAGTAACAAGTTAAAACATGTACGATAAAGAAAACGATTATTACCCGAAATGTTAATTTAACATGGGAATTATTATTAAATGGGTAGTATAAAGTCATAAATGAATAATTTATGATATCATAAATATTAATATGGTTATGGTATAATTTAATAACATACTATTATCTTCATACAGGTGGTTAAACGTACCCTTGACTAAAGGAAAGTGCAAGGTAAGGGTTAATTCCTCAATCTCATTATTATCCGAGATTGTTTATGTGTAAGTATTTACTGGGAAATTTTTATCATCCATGTCCATTTTTCATAAAAATGATTTCAAAATTAATATTTTAAGGATTTTTGAAAGGTACTCTTTATCAAGATCATAATTTTAAAAGTTTTAAATATTTATCTTTCTAAATCTTTTTAATTAATGTCCATGTTTTCAAAATGATTTTAAGGATTTATTTATATGGACATGAATATTTTGAATCTATAATTCTTTTCAAAAGTTTCAAAGTGTTATGGGACACTTTTATTCAAAATTCTCTTTTAAATTACTTCATTTATAAATGTGTGACTTTTAAATTATTTTACAAAAAGTATATTTCTCTTAAAAAGTTTTACTCATCATTTTCAACTATGTCATCATCCTTTACTAGATATTATTTTTGATTGAGGATGATTTATTATAATACAATATTCCATATTGTATTGAATGAGTTATGATATGTTTGAATGTGGATGTTATATTTTTATACCATTCATGGTTTATGGTTAATGTATTGACATTTCATATTATAGTTTTAATACAAATATTTATGTTATGTTTCAACTTCTTCATATGAGGAATGCAGTGGACTTAGTAAGTGACGGGTGGAGCCTTCTATAGCTCCTTGATGCATCGGTAGGTCTCAGGAGACAAACTAGTGTCTTGGCACAAGTCCTTGACAAAACTTTTATTTGTAGTCTTGGAACATGGCCTTGACTTTGTGGTAATGATTTCCGACGTTAGGCATTCCCTCGTTATGAAATTAGTTATTACATGTAATTATTTGACTAGTAGAATATCCATGTGCTTGTTTATATGGTAATGTTTGATTTATTTTTTTCATATTATGTTCAAGTTTATGTTTAAAAAGGCTATTGTTTTTATCACACATCTTGCCTTAAATTTTTATAGCTTCTACTAAATTATTTACCCTTACTGGGCATTTGAGCTCACCCCTTTCTTATGTTTTATTTTCCCAAGATTCCAAGAAGTGTATTATGATTGATATTCAGGGTTAAGATAAAGGTAATAATGGCGTTCTCAAAGAAATTTTTTTTTATTGTATGTTAGAAATTATAATGTAATGTTCATGTATGGAATCTATTTTCCAAGACTGCTAAACTGATCAGTCTTTAGGGACTTGATTCCTTATAATCATGCCAATGTATTAAAATAATTCACTGACTCTGGGAATCTAGGGTCGAGGCATTACATCTATAGTCGAGTGCTTCCATGGCTAGGAAGATAAAGTACCTTCTATCAAGTTTGTGGTCAAGGGACTTCCAGGTTAAAATTAGGATACCTAGATGAGGATAGTAATCCTACTACTACTTAAGATAAAATAAAATACTTCCATTAATTGTAAGCTATTGGTAATAATTTTCTTTTAGAGTTTAAGGGTTTCAATTCTTACTTTGTGTGTTGTTTTTTAAACATTTTCATATATTTAAATTTCTAGTGTATTTTTACTTTTATCATATATTTTTAATTTCTAACAAGTTTATTTTCCATTTTTTGTACTATTTTAGTCATATAGTGTTAAGTTAAAATATTTCACATTTAAATTTATACTCTAATAAATTATGATTTGATCACAAGATCATATTTTTGATCAAATTACACATTAAGTGTAAAGACCCGAAATTTTCCATCTTTTTTTTAATTATATGGAAATATTATGAGTCTGTGAAAATTTGCAGCACTTGATTCTGAGGCTCAGAGTGTCCAGAATGAATTTCCAAACTTTATTTAAGTGCGTTCAATTAACATGAGAGTGGGAATTCGTAACTATTGAACCGGTGCTCGGAATTGAAATCTGAGGACATTGTTGAACTCGTAGCACCGATTTTCACTTAAAGGAGCCTTCACCTCAACCGTAGTAGTTTGAGGGTGGATGTTGGATTTTCAGTTTTTTGTGGGAGAATTGAAAAAAAATATCTTTTTTTTCATGAAACCTCTCTTTTTAATTTTGGTGGTGGGACCACCCAAGAAGGATGGGAATTTAATTCCCTGTATTAAATTCCCAGTTACAGGTGGTGTAACAGTTAGAAACCTCCCCCATTAATGACTTCATTAAATGTTTAATTTATGAAGTCATTACACTTAATTAGGGGGGATTGGATCCTCAACTCTTGTGGTTGGGAATTATTGGAAAATCGGTTTTCTAGAGAACTCTTGGTGGAAGAACAACCTCCAAATAAGAACCTCCTCCAACAAAGAACCTCCTCTAATGAAGAAAGAATCTCTAGATTAAGAACGTTGAACCAATGTTGGAACACGGATCAGAAGTGTATTGTGGGAGCGACGAACGTCGGCATCTCCTTCATCATATTCATCTTCTTCCTCATGTAATCTCTAATAAACGATAGAGGTAGGGTTTTTTCGTGATTGCTCTTCATTAATTTACATTGATTCAATCTTCTTAAGCCGCATTTTATCGGTCTAACGCAGAGGGTGTGGGCTAAACAAACACGGCCCGATCCCTCTGCTACTTTGTTTTTTGATGTGTTCTTCACGATTGAAACTTCAGGTTGAGGGGACTCAACCTTGATAGACTTTATGTGATGGAAATGTCCCGAGATGAACATTGATGCCATCAAAATGAAGAACGGGCCACCGGAACTCACCCGGTGACCCACGGAAGCCCACCGTCATGAAGGCACCGGCCACTGGTGCCGGTAGGGTACAAGGTGGCGGTCGGCACACCAGTAATCCATGATGGTGGTGGCGGTGCAACCACGCCGCTAAAGGAGGTCGCGGCCCGTCGACTGTGGAGAAGGATGGTGGGGGCCGGCATGCCAACCGGCCATGTGGAAGCTGGGGCGGCGCACGTTCGCACAGTCGATGTTTGAGGTAGCGGTTGTCGTGCCACGATGGTGCACCTAGAGGGAAACAGACACCCGACTTTCCACATAGGAAGCAACGGTGCACGCCAGTGCCGCTGTAAGGGGAGCCAGTCGGAACCCCGTTCGGCCACGTCACGCCGAGCAGGATCTGCTCCGGCGAGTCCCGTGTTCCAACAAGCACCGCCATGTGGCGTCGTCGGTTTGGCCAGAACCAAACATCCCTCGAGCTGTTCAATAATCCTAGGAGGCACCTCCCCTTAGTGGAGGCTTGATTGGGGCCCACCACGGCGGGCCACCCCAACCGCGGGCCACCTAGCGGGCCGCACCGTCGACTGCCCAGTGGGTCAAGCCCAACATGGGTCGGGCCACCCCCTTTGCGGGACAGACCCAACTGTGGCCCAACGTGCTGGTCCCGTCATGGTCTAACCCATCCGGACTAGACCCAGACTAGGTAGGGTCAACCCGAACCAAGTTGGGTCAGTCGGTCCGACTGGGTCGGACTGGACCCAGGCCCATCTAGCCCCAGATACAGCTTTTTGGCCATATATTGAGAATCGGCATCCATTTTATTAACCATCTACAGTGCCGTAATCCTTGGATCAAGATGGTCGTTTTGGTATACTCTACTTGATATTTGGATAAATATGGAGTATGGCTGGGTTGGATCGAACCTGAATCCAATCAGGCTCTCAGAACGGAAACGCTAATAACTTATATACTGGGCATCCGATTGACACGTCATCTGTCGTGTTGGGTCCCTTATGACATGACAGACCTTCATGATACTGCTTCATGGGACTTCATGGTAGTTGAAGTATCCAATGATGGCTTGAGGAGAAGATCCTCTTGGAGTCAAGCTTGCTTAGTGCGGGAACCCTGTGGCTAGCTGTACTTGAAGAATCTTCAGATCCTGTGTGTGTCATCTGCTGATCCTGTGTGGGTCATCTAAAGATCTTGTGTGTGTCATCTTCAGATCCTATGTGGGTCATCTTCAAATCCTGCGTGGGTCATTTTTTTCAGATCCTGTGTGTTTCATCTTCGATCATGTGTGGGTCAATAGCATAGCTTCTCGATGAAGTAAGATGATCTAGTAAAATAGCTAATAATCTATACTTTTGTACTAAAGTTATACCTCATGTGATCTGAGTCTTTACCTTTGTGGTACACTTTTGTGTGGTGATGCCTTCTTGGTATTCTTCTGTGTGGTGTTACCTTTTTGGTACTTACCTTCTTGGTGATACCTTCATGGTATTATTTCCTTTGTGGAATAGTTATGCTTTTGGATAAATAGTTGGGCCTTGTGTTTCCTTATGAACAATATGGGTATACCTGATTACTTAGGTATATGTATGGGCATATACCTAAGTACGTTTGTCTGTTGTTTTAGTGCTTTGTGATTATGGTATTTCTTTGTGGTTTATCCTTTGTGAATTCTAAGAGACATTCAGGGGTCTCGGGGTCCCTACTGAGTGTTGTTATACTCACCCCTACATGGGATACTCCCACACCTTGTTGTTTCTTGTGCAGACGATAGACAACATTGATTGAGGATAAGGGTGGCAGGGCTAGAGGCTGCTCCGAGGGGGACCATTAGACAAGACGTATTGTAGAGACGACAGTTCAATAGTTGTACCTACCCTTCAGGTAGGATCCTTGGAGGGTGTTCTAAGGAGATGTTTTTATTTTACTTGTAATTTCCAGTTGGGATTGTATTCTGGCCCCTTTACTTACTGTACTCACCCTATTTACTATATAGTTTACCTTGTGCTTGTATCTTGTTGTGTTCTTGGATTGTGTGAGTTTTCAGGTTAAAAGGAAATGTCTTCCTAATTTTAGGGATATGCATTTTCAGTGTTAGTCACCAACCCCTAGCCTATAGAAGGTGGGATTGGGGTAGTCATGGAACGAGCCCTAAGGAACGAGTCGTGAAAAATTGGTATCAGAGGAGTCGGTTCTGCTGGAGAACATAGACTCTGATCTTTTGATTCGGTAATAGTGTTAAGTGTAATTAGTGTGGTTTTAGTTTTGGGAATCCAGTGTTGGTGCGATGGTCAACGTATCCATACACTAGGACCCTGAATTCTTATTTCCAACATAGTACATGAAAACACTGATTGCGTGTGTGTTTTTGAAAAAATTTCTTTGCAATCTCTTTGAGTCATCTCACCAGGTATAAATTATTGACTGTGGCACACCTATTTCTTTTTAGGATGCCTCTATGCAAACAGCCAGCCAGGGTTCCAATTAGAGTATGCGATGACAACCCAGCGAGTGATGAGGCTTCAGTTCAGGGCCCCCATTTGGCAATTGTACCATCGGGTGGTGTACCAGCAGCACCACTACCCGTTGGGTAGCCGATGCCACCAGCCCCAGCAGCAGAGGATGCACACCAATTGAGCGCATTACATGAGTTATAGCACCAGAGGCCACCGAGGTTCCGAGGTGATATGGATCCACAGGTGGATGAGGAATGGCTAGAGGTCGTGGTCAGGGTTTTTCGACAGGTAGGGACACCAGCTGATCTTATGATCATCCTTGTAGCCAGTCTTCTTTAGGCAGCAGCGGGGAGATGGTGGAACTTGATGGTCCAGGTTCACGATGAGGTGACTCTCATATAGGCACACTTTGAGAGCCTTTTCAGGGAAAAGTTCTTCCCAGTGACCTTATGCTCAGTGCGTATACATGAGCTTCTCCACTTGCAGCATGGCAGCATGACCTTGGATCATTATTCAGTTAGGTTCACTGACCTCTCACGCTACTCCACTGACATGGTGCGAGACCATTTATTCAGGGCCTTGACCTTTGAGCAAGGGATCAGATGGGAGATCAGAGATTTGATATTATCTCTCAGCATCCCAATGTGGGCTGGGATGTTAGAGTGAGCACTCTTGGTGGAGAGCTTCCTTGCTGATACGTCACCAGTAGCGAGACCCACCACCAGACGTCACGTAGCAGAGTCATCTGTAGCTGGAAGAAAATAGATGACATAGAGGTCTAAGAGGACCAGACCTATAAGTGGACGACCACAAGATATAGGGTCAGTTTTGTGGGGTTATCGAGATAGATCAGGACAGATGAAGAGCGGGAAGTGTTACTCATGTGGTAGGCATGGTTACAAGGATCGTGATTTCCCTACCTTCTGTACGGAGGACCAATAGATTGTTGAAGGAATTCTTGGGCAGAAAAAAATATTTGATCAAGGAGGTCCACAGGCAATAGGCGTACATGGAAGAGGAGCTAGACATGTAGCAAGCGGTGGGCGGCGATTCGAGTTTCTATCGCTGCCACCTCCATGAGGTCCACCTCGACCACAGGGAGCAGGCGTACGGGGACAGGCTCAACTCCAGGTAGCTGAGTCCTATGACCATGGTGCTCCGGAGCTGATTCAAGGTATGATCTGTGTCTATTCCACCTTAGCTGTAGTACTTATAGACACAGGTTTCAGTCACTCTTATATTTCCATGGCCCTCATTCAAATCTTGGAGATTCAGGTGGAGTCGCTGGCTCAATCCTTATGGCTAGAGACTCCTACAAGAGAGTATTTGATGATGAAACACTGGTTTCGGCAATGTGATATTACTCTAGGAGGTAATAGCTTCAGTTGGGATCTTCTAGTAGCAGCATCAAGTCCTTACAACGTCATCTTGGGTATAGATTGGTTATCTACATTCCATGCTCAGATCGACTGCATTTGGTGCAAAGTGTGGTGTGTCTGTGAGGATGGGACTAGGTTTTCCTTCACCGGTGAGTATGGATCTCTTACAACATAGGATTCACTTACCCGAAAGAGGTTGTAGTCGATCACACATTAGTTGGATAGCCTAACCCTCAGAGTGGTTGATGTTGAGAGTCTGAGATATCCTGTAGTGGTGGACCAGTACGTTGATGTTTTCCCAGATGATGTTTTGGGTCTACATCCTCATAGATAAGTGGAATTTCATATCGTCTTGTACCCCGGGAAAACACTGATATCTACACTAGCATATCATATGGATCCCGTGCAGCTTCGAGAGCTGTGATTATAGTTGGAGGACTTGTAGAGGAAGGGGTTCATTAAGCCCAGTGTTTCTCCTTGGGCAGCCCTGATTTTGTTCGCCAAGATGGCAGATGGGAGTTTGAGACTCTGTGTGGACTATTGGAACCTGAACCAGGTGACCATGAAGAACAAGTACCAATTATCGAGGATTGAAAATCTTTTTAATCAGCTGAAGGGAGCACGGTGGTTTTAGAAGATAGACCTTAGATCAAGCTATCACCAACTCAGGGTATGAGACAAGGATGTCCAGAAGACGACCTTCAGATGTTGGTATGGCCACTATGAGTTCATGGTTATGCCATTCGGTGTGACCTACTCCCTATTGGTGTTCATGGGACTCTTGAACAGGATCTTCCAACCATACCTCGATTGCTTTTTGGTAGTCTTCATCGAAAATATCCTGGTGTACTCAGCTATAGAGGAGGAGCATGCCTATCATCTGCAGATAGCTCTGGACACACTTCAAGAGCACCATCTTTATGCTAAACTCTTGAATTGCTAGTTCTGGATCAGAGAGGTTCAATTTCTAGGACACGTCATCTCAGAGGCTGGAGTTGCGATGGATCTAGTGAAGATTGTGGTTGTGCATGCTTGGGAGCCACCCAAGAGTGTGACGGAGGTGCAAATTTTCTTGGGTCTGGATGGTTACTACCAATGGTTGGTGCCTTAATTTTCCAGAGTTGTGGAACCCTTATCAGCATCAACAAAGAAGAAGAAACCCTTCATGTGGTCGGAGAGATTCCAGTGGAGTTTCCAGGAGCTGAGGCAGATACTGACGAGTGCCCCCATCTTAAGGCTACCAGAGGAGGGCGTTGGGTACGTAGTATACTATGATGCATCAAGGATCAGGCTTGGATGTTTCATGATTCAAGAGTGAGCAGTGATCTCTTATGGTTCTCGACAACTGAGACAACATGAGAAGAACTACTCTACCCATGACCTGGATTTAGCAGCAGTGGTCTTCTCCTTGAAGATTTGGAAACATTACTTGATGGGAGAACATTTTACAGTTTATTCTGATCACAAGAGTCTCGAGTATATCTTCTCTCAGAAGGACCTGAACCTGAGATAGTGGTGTTTTCTTGAGTTTTTCCAGGAATATGACTTCGAGCTAGTATATACTCCTAGGAAGGGGAACTTAGTGGCATATGCACTCAGCAGAAGATCTGGTATACAGTTTCTGAGTGAGGCGATTGAGAAGCTTGCTGCTTTGCAGATATCCTACCTGGATCAAGATGGATCATCTTATCTTCAGTCTCTGACAGTCACTCCCCCACTCCTTTAGCAAGTCGGGGAGGCATAGCTTCGGGACACAGACTATGAGGCTCGACGTGCTCAGATATCCACAGGACAGGCACCTGATGGATTTTTTGAAGGTGGGGAGAACGTCAACCTTTTCAAAGGACATACTATGGTACCAGTGGTGCTACATAAGTATGTATTGATGGATTTCCATACGTCCCCTCTAGCAGTACATCCAAGAGTGAAAAAGATGTACCAGGACCTTTGGTGTCAGTACTGGTGGTTGGGAATGAATAAAGTAGTGGTAGAGTTTGTCTCACAGTGTCTCACTTGTCAGTAGGTGAAGGTAGAGAATCTAGTTCTAGCAGGCTTAGTTCAGCCACTAGAGGTGCCAGAGTGGAAGTGGGATGGAATTTCCATGGAATTTGTGACAGGACTTTCATGAGAATCTAAGGGAAATGATTCCATCTGGGTGATCATTGACCGACTCACCATGTCATCCCACTTCCTACCTATCAGAGAGCATGGTTCAGTAGAGGTCTTAGGACGCCTCTACATGCAAGAGATTGTACAGCTTCATGGAGTGCCCTTGAAAATTGTCTCTGATCGTGATGCATGTTTTACTTCCCTGCTATGGAAGGGGTTGTAGGAGGTGTTTGGGACTCATCATTGATTGAGCACCGCCTTTCATCCTCAGAGGAATGGTCAGGTAGAGTGGACCATTCAGACCCTCGAGGACATGTTGTGTGCTTGTGTCCTTGATTTCGGCCGCAGTTGGAAGGATCACTTTCCCTTGGTGGAGTTCATGTACAACAACAGCTATCACTCCACCATTGGTATTGCACCATTTGAGGCATTGTATGGTTGACCTTGTAGATCACCTATGTGATGGACTAGCCTAGGGGAGTCAGCACTCATGGGACCAAAGATGATATGGGCTACCACGGAGAAGGTGTAGATAATTGAGGAGTAGATGGAGACTGCACAGAGCAGGAAGAAGTCTTATGCTGACAGGAGACGGAGACCAATGGAGTTTGAGGATGGTGACCATGTCTTTCTACAGGTCTTGTCTCGATGAGGTTTGCGGAGATTTGTCAGGGGCAGAAAGTTATCTCCAAGGTTCATCGGACCCTTTCAAGTCTTCAGTATAGTTGGCGAGGTGGCATACCGCTTAGCTCTTCCCCATCAGTTGCACTGGGTGCACGACGTTTTCCACATATCCCAGCTAAGTAGGTATGTTCATGATCTTTCACACATCATTCACAAGAGAGACTCCTTCAAGTTCGATCGATACCTCTAGTGCGTGTATGTTGGTAGCACGGGAACCTCTAGGAGAGCACATGGGAGCGGGAGGCTCATATTCATGCTCAGTACCCCCACTTTTTTCCCTAGTTTGTGTTGAGGCATTAGAGGACACAAAGCCCTGAGGTGGGGAGAATGTAAAGACCCAAAATTTTCCATGTAATTTTTTTTAATTACATAGAAATATTAAGAGTCTATAAAAATTGACGGCATGTGATTTTGAGGCCTGGAGTGGCTAGAATGAATTTCCAAACTTTCTTTAATTATATTCAGTTAACATGCGAATGGGAATTAGTAACTTTTGAACTGGTGATCGGAATTGAAATATGAGGAAACCATTGAACACGTAGCACTAATTTTTGCTTAAGGGAGCCTTCACCTCGACCGTAGTAGGTCGAGGGTGGAAGTTTTATTTTTTGTTTTTTTTTTGGGGCAGAATTAAAAAAAAATAAAAAATATTTGTTTTTCTTGAAACCTCTCTTTTGAATTTCGGTGGTGCAGACCACCCGAGGAGGTTGGGCATTTAATGCCCTGCATTAAATGTCCAGTTACAAGTGATGTAACACTTAGAAACCTCCCCCATTAATGACTTCATTAAATGTTTAAATGATGAAGTCGTTAAACTTCATTAGGGGGAGTGTCTCCTCACCTCTCGTGGTTGGGAATTATTGGAAAACTAGTTTGCTGGAGAACTCTTGGTGGAAGAACATCCTCCAACGAAGAACCTCCTCCAAAAAAGAACCTCCTCCAATGAAGAACTAATCTTTGCATCAATAACATTGAACCAACAATAGAGCACAGATCAGAAGCGTATTGCGGGAGTGACGAACTTCGACGTCTCCTTCATCGTCTTCATCTTCTTCATCAAGTCATCTCCAATGAAAAATCGAGGTAGGGTTTGTTCGTGATTTTTCTTCATTAATTTACATTGATTCAATATTCTTGAGCCTCATATTATCAATATAACGTGGAGGGTGCGGGCCAAAGAAGCGCGGCCCGATCCCTCCGCTACTTCATTGTTTGACGTGTTCTTCACGGGCAAAACTTTGGGTTGAGCGGAAATTGACCTTGATTGAATTGATGTTAAGGCAACGTACCGAGATGAACATTCACTCCTTCAAAATGAAGAACGGACCTCCGGATCTCTCCCGGTGACCCACGGAAGCCTGTCGGTGCGATGACATCGGTGATTGGTGCTAATAGGGTATATGGCGGTGGCCGACACATCGGTCGGCCGCTATGGTGACAGTGGTGCAACCGCGCCGCCGAAGGAGGTTGCGGCCCATCAATCGCGGTGGAAAAGTGTGGCGTTTGGCATGCCGACTGGCCGCATGGAATCCGGGGTGGCGCGCGTCTGCACCACCAGTGTTGGAGGTCATGGCTGCCAAGCCGCGGCGGCGCGCCTGGAGGGTGGTCGGCACCCAGCTGGCCACAGAGGCAACATTGGCACACACCGGTACTACTGGAAGGGGAGCCAGATGGAACCCTGACCAGATACGTCAAGGTGAGTAGGACCCGCTCCGATGGGTCCTGCGTTCCAGCAAATGGCACCACGTGGCACCGCCGGGTTGGACAAAACCAAAAGGTCGTCGGGCTGTTCGAGAATTCTGTGGTGGTGCCTCCTACAGGTGGTGTCTAGGGTGGGCCTCACCATGGCGGGCCACCCCGGTCACGGGCCACAGCGTGGGATGCACCGTGGGCCCCCCATCGGGCCGCCCAGTGGGCCGCACCGTCGGCCGCCCAGTGGGCCGCACCGTCGGCCGCCCATTGGGCCGGACCCAGACTAGGTTGAGTCGACCCGAACCGGGTCGGGTCAGGCTAGGTCGGATCGACCGGGTCAGACCAGACCTAAGCCCATCTGGACCCAGATACGCATTTTTGTCCATATCTTGACAACCGGGAATCTGTTTGATGAACCGGTTGTGGCACCAAAATCCATGGATCAAGACTGTCCTTTTGGTATACTCTATTTTAGTTTTGGATAAAGTTGAAGTATGGATAGGTTGGATCAAACCCAAATCCAACTGGGTCCTTAGAATCGAAATGTTAATAACTCATAGACTGTATGTCCTATTGACACGTCGTCTATCGCGTTGGGTCCCTTATGACATGGTGGAACTTTGTGATACTTATTCATGGAAATTCATGGTATTTTAAGTATATAACAATTGATTGAGGATCATATCCTTCCGAAATCAATTTTTCTTAGTGCGGGAACCCTGTGGCTAGCTGTACTTAAATAATATTTGCATCCTGTGTGGGTCAACTTCTATAGATCCTATGTGGGTCTTATACCGATCCTGTATGGGTCATCTATAGATCTTGTGTGGGTCATCTTCAGATCCTGTGTAGGTCATCTTCGGATCCTGTGTGGGTCAACATCTTTAGATCCTGTGTGGTTAATCTTTGATCCTGTGTGGGTCAACAGCAGAGCGTCTCGACGAAGTAAGATGATATAGCAATACAGTTAATCATATATAATTCCGTACTTAATTTATACCTGGTGTGAGCTGAGTCTTTACCTTTGTGGTATAATTCTGTGTGGTGATACCTTTGTGGTTTTCTTCTGTGTTTTGTTACCTTTGTGGAACTTACCTTCATGGTGATACCTTTGTGGTATTCTTTCCTTCGTGGAAAAG
This sequence comes from Viscum album, assembly GCA_963277665.1. Taxonomy (NCBI): domain Eukaryota; kingdom Viridiplantae; phylum Streptophyta; class Magnoliopsida; order Santalales; family Viscaceae; genus Viscum; species Viscum album. The sequence continues at coordinate 717,477,476 of OY728140.1, read as the reverse complement.
TTATCCTTTTCGATAAAGAGTTTGGCCTTGTGTTTCCTCATGAATGAGATGGGTATACTTGATAACTTAGATATATGTATGGGAATATACATAAGTATATTTTTTTATTTTTTTCATGCTTTTTGATTATGGTATTACTTTTTGGTTTATCATTTGTGGATTCTAAGAGACCTTCGGGGATCTCGGGGTCCATACTGAGTATTGTTATACTCACCCTAACACGGGCTACGCCTGCACCTTTCTATGTATTGTGCTACCAACGGAAAACATTGATTGAGTATAAGGCTTCTAGGACTGGAGGCTGCTCGTAGATAGACCATTAGATGAGACGTACCATAGAGATGACAGTTCGAGAGTTGTACCTACCCTTTAGGTAGGATCCTTGGCGGGTGTTCACAGGAGCTATTTTCAGTTTTACTTGTACTTTCTAGTTGGTCTTTTTTTTCGGCCCCTTTACTTACTGTACTCATCATATTTACTACATAGTTTACCGTGTTCTTGTATCTTGATTTGTTGTTAGATTTTGTGAGTTTTTAGGTTAAAATTCAATTCCTTCTCAGTTTTAGGGATATGTGATCGCATCACAATTCACTACTTTATTTCACCCCTACATCACTGTTTTAAACTCGTTTTTTATTTAAAATTACAAATATTATCTCAAATTTCACATCTCATTTGATTCAATTATTAAATGTTTATCACTTTTAAAAAGGTAAATTATTCTTGTTTTGGTGACTTCATTATAGAAGGAGGTGATTTGGAGGGTCGGAGATGATCCACAAGAAAAATGAGCCAAACTGCATGCAATCCCAAGGACATCTATCTACTATTTTGCAGATTTCTCAAAATCTGTGCCTCTAAATGGGATGATATTTTGTGGGCTGCTCCAATCCTTCATGGGTTTCAACTCCTATCAAGGAACCAAAGCCCAATTCGGTCAATAAAAAGGTCATCTGAACCGATTTGTCCAGCGGACAGAATATGCACGAAGTCAATGATTTGGTTCTGTATTTCGGCCATATCTCGTGATGTCATCATAAATTGGAAGCCAATGTTGAAATGAAGATATTAAATATGCTGTAATACACCTTTTATATTTTTTCCAATTCAAGATAATGAAATTTACCAACTCAAAACCGATACACAAGTGGAATCTTGAAAACTCGGTGCCCAAAACCACTACCCATTTTGGCTATAAATTGACATCTTGGGCACCCCATTTGGTAGTTCGGCCAAGATGTGAAGTGCTGACATTTTGGAGTTATAGAGGAGTCCTCTCACCACCTTAGAGGTTCTTGAACTCCTTATACTCATAGGGGGGTATCTGGAAGCAAGGATCCCTTCATCGAAGCCTTCCTCTCTTTCTTTCTTTGTAATATTTATGTTTTCATAATAAACTTATTTATTCCTCTTCTATTTCTTATATTTTCTTTTGTATTCTCCTGTTTTCTTCTGTTTTATTCTTCCTTAATCTCTCTAATTGGTTTGTAATCAAGAGTAGAAATGAGATTGGTTTTTACCCTTACTAAACCTTTGCACGTGAAAAACGTTTCTACGATGACTACGCCACCCATGGAAGAGTAGTTATTTTTAGTAATTAATTGACCTCTATCCTTCTTCATTCATTTATTTTGAATCAATGAGATAATTTAATTCACATATTATGATATATTAATTGAGTTTTTAATTTAAATGAAACTAAGCAAGCAATTTAATAGGTAACACAAAACATGCGAGGTTGCGAATTGTGTGAACTGTGAGAGTGAAAGCTTAACCATTAATTCAAAACCACACAGGATTAATTTGTAGAGTTCAAACATAATCCCTAACCTCAATTAGTCCTCCTTTCTAGAATGGATATGTACCTTAATTTACCATTTACAATAATCTATCATTAGAACATCAATCAAAGCAGGGTGTTGCGATTACATGTTCCGAAGATAGCCTAGGGTTTAATTCGCTTCATCTTTGTGGTAAGGTTAATTCTCATAGGGTTTGGGGGTTAAAATGTTAGGGGATCAAAATTAAGTGGATTTAAATTTAAATTATAATTATTAATAAGTAGAGATTGAGGATCAACAGGAGAGACTCCTTCATGTTCGATCGATACCTCTAGTGCGTGTATGTTGGTAGCATGGGAACCTCTAGGAGAGCACATGGGAGCGGGAGGCTCAGATTCATGCTCAGTACCCCGACTTGTCTCCCTAGTTTGGGTTGAGGAATTAGAGGACACAAAGCCCTGAGGTGGGGAGAATGTAAAGACCCAAAATTTTCCATGTAATTTTTTTTAATTACATAGAAATATTAAGAGTCTGTAAAAATTGACGGCATGTGATTTTGAGGCCTAGAGTGGCTGGAATGAATTTCCAAACATTCTTTAATTATATTCAGTTAACATGTGAATGGGAATTAGTAACTTTTGAACCGGTGATCGGAATTGAAATCTGAGGAAACCATTGAACTCGCAGCACTAATTTTCGCTTAAGGGAGCCTTCGCCTCGACCGTAGTAGGTCGAGGGTGGAAGTTTTTTTTTTTTTTTTGTGGCAGAATTAAAAAAATAAAAAATATTTGTTTTTCTTGAAACCTCTCTTTTGAATTTCGGTGGTGCAGACCACCCGAGGAGGTTGGGCATTTAATTCCCTGCATTAAATGTCCAGTTACAAGTGATGTAACACTTAGAAACCTCCTCCATTAATGACTTCATTAAATGTTTAAATGATGAAGTCGTTAAACTTCATTAGGGGGAGTGGTTGCTCACCTCTCGTGGTTGGGAATTATTGGGAAACTAGTTTGCTGGAGAAATCTTGGTGGAAGAACATCCTCCAACGAAGAACCTCCTCCAAAAAAGAACCTCCTCCAATGAAGAACTAATCTTTGCATCAATAACATTGAACCAACAAGGAGCACAGATCAGAAGCGTATTGCGGGAGTGACGAACTTTGACGTCTCCTTCATCGTCTTCATCTTCTTCCTCAAGTCATCTCCAATGAACAATCGAGGTAGGGTTTGTTCGTGATTTTTCTTCATTAATTTACATTGATTCAATCTTATTGAGCCGCATATTATCAATCTAACGTGGAGGGTGCGGGCCAAACAAGCACGGCCCGATCCCTCCGCTACTTCATTGTTTGACGTGTTCATCATGGGCAAAACTTTGGGTTGAGAGGAAATTGACCTTGATTGAATTGATGTGAAGGCAACGTACCGAGATGAACATTGACTCCTTCAAAATGAAGAACGGACCACTGGATCTCTCCCAGTGACCCACGGAAGCCTGCCGGTGCGATGACATCGCCGATTGGCGCCGATAGGGTATAAGGGGATGGTCGACACATCGATCGGCCTCGATGGTGATAGTGGTGCAACCGCGCCGCCGAAGGAGGTTGCGGACCATCAGTCGCAGTGGAAAAGTGTGGCGTTTGGCATGTCGACTGGCCGCGTGGAATCCGGGGTGGCGCACATCTGCACCGCCAGTGTTGGAGGTCATAGCTTCCAAGCCGCGGCGGCGTGCCTGGATGGCGATCGGCACCCAGCTGGCCACAGAGGAAATAGCGGCACATACCGGTACTACTGGAAGGGGAGCCAGATGGAACCCTGACCAGCTACGTCAAGCTGAGTAGGACCCGCTCCGATGGGTCCTGCGTTCCAGCAAACGACGCCAAGTGGCACCGCCGGGTTGGCCAAAACCAAAAGGTCGTCGGGCCGTTTGAGAATTCTGTGGTGGTGCCTCCCCCAGGTGGTGTCTAGGGTGGGCCTCGCCATGGCGGGCCACCCCGGTCACGGGCCACAACGTGGGCCGCACCATGGGCCCCCCATCGGGCCGCCCAGCGGGCCGCACCGTTGGCCACCCAGTGGGCCGCACCGTCGGCCGCACCATCGGCCGCCCATTGGGCCGGACCCCGACCAGGTTGAGTCGACCCGAACCGGGTCGGGTCAGGCTAGGTCCGTTCGACCGGGTCGGACCAGACCTAAGCCCATCTGGACCTAGATACGCATTTTTGGCCATATCTTGACAACTGGGAATCCGTTTGATGAACCAGTTGTGGCACCAAAATCCTTGGATTGAGATTGTCCTTTTGTTATACTCTAATTTAGTTTTGGATAAAGTTGAATTATGGCTAGGTTGGATCAAACCCAAATCCAACTGGGTCCTCGGAATCAGAATGTTAATAACTCATAGACCGTACGTCCTATTGACACGTCGTCTATCGCGTTGGGTCCCTTATGACATGACGGAACTTTGTGATACTTATTCATGGAAATTCATGGTATTTTAAGTATATAACGATGGATTGAGGAGCAGATCCTTCCGAAATCAAGTGTTCTTAGTGCGGGAACCCTGTGGCTAGCTGTACTTAAATAATATTCGGATCCTGTGTGGGTCATCTTTTATTGATCCTATGTGGGTCATATACCGATCCTGTGTGGGTCATCTATAGATCTTGTGTGGGTCATCTTCAGATCCTGTGTGGGTCATCTTCGGATCCTGTGTGGGTCAACATCTTCAGATTCTATGTGGTCATCTTCGATCTTATGTGGGTCAACAGCAGAGCGTCTCGACGAAGTAAGATGATATAGCAATACAGTTAATCATATATAATTCCGTACTTAAGTTATACCTGGTGTGAGATGAGTATTTACCTTTGTGGTATACTTTTGTGTGGTGATACCTTCGTGGTTTTCTTCTATGTGTTGTTACCTTTGTGGAACTTACCTTCATGGTGATACCTTCGTGGTATTCTTTCCTTCGTGGAAAATTTTTGCTTTTGGCTAAAGAGTTTGGCCTTGTGTTTCCTCATGAATGAGATTGGTATACTTAATAACTTAGGTATATGTATGGGCATATACATAAGTAGATTTTTTTATTGTTTTCATGCTTTGTGATTATGGTATTTCTTTGTGGTTTATCATTTGTGGATTCTAAGAGACCTTCGGGGATCTCAGGGTCCATACTGTGTATTTTTATACTCACCCTAACACGGGCTACACCCGCACCTTGCTATGTATTGTGCTGCCAACGGAAAACATTGATTGAGGATAAGGCTTCTACGACTGGAGGCTGCTCGGAGATAGAACATTAGACGAGACGTACCATAGAGATGATAGTTTGAGAGCTGTACATACCCTTTAGGTAGAATCCTTGGTGGGTGTTCACAGGATCTATTTTCAGTTTTACTTGTACTTTCTAGTTGGTCTTTTATTTCGGCCCCTTTACTTACTGTACTCATCATATTTACTACATAGTTTACCTTGTTCTTGTATCTTGATGTGTGGTTGGATTTTGTGAGTTTTTAGGTTAAAAGTCAATTCCTTCTCAGTTTTAGGGATATGTGATCGCATCACAATTCACTACTTTATTTCACCCCTACATCACTGTTTTAAACTTGTTTTTTATTTAAAATTACAAATATTATCTCAAATTTCACATCTCATTTGATTCAATTATTAAATGTTTATCACTTTTAAAAAGGTAAATTATTCTTGTTTTGGTGACTTCATTATAGGAGGAGGTGATTTGGAGGGTCGGAGATGATCCACGAGAAAAATGAGCCAAACTGCATGCAATCCCAAGGACATCTATCTACTATTTTGCAGATTTCTCAAAATTCGTTCCTCTAAATGGGATGATATTTTGTGGGCCGCTCCAAACCTTCATGGGTTACAACTCCTATCAAGGAACCAAATCCCAATTCGGTCAATAAAAAGGTCATCTGAACCGATCTGTCCAGGGGACAGAATATGCACGAAGTCAATGATTTGGTTCTGTATTTCGGCCATATCTCGTGATATCATCATAAACTGGAAGCCAATGTTGAAATAAAGATATTAAAGATGCTGTAATACACCTTTTATATTTTTTCCAATTCAATATAATGCAATTTACCAACTCAAAACCGATACACAAGTGGTATCTTGAAAACTGGGTGCCCAAAACCACTGCCCATTTTGGCTATAAATTGACATCTTGGGCACCCCATTTGGTAGTTCGGCCAAGATGTGAAGTGCTAACATTTTGGAGTTATAGAGTAGTCCTCTCACCACCTTAGAGGTTCTTGAACTCCTTATACTCATAGGGGGTCTCTGGACGCAAGGATCCCTTCATCGAAGCCTTCCTCTCTTTCTTGCTTTGTAATATTTATGTTTTCATAATAAACTTATTTATTCCTCTTCTATTTCTTATATTTTCTTTTGTATTCCCCTGTTTTCCTCTGTTTTATTCTTCCTTAATCTCTCTAATTGGTTTGTAATCAAGAGTAGAAATGAGATTGGTTTTTACCCTTACTAAACCTTTGCACGTGAAAAACGTTTCTACGATCACTACGCCCCCCATGGAAGAGTAGTTATTTTTAGTAATTAATTGACCTCTATCCTTATTCATTCATTTATTTTGAATAAATGAGATAATTTAATTCACATATTATGATATATTAATTGAGTTTTTAATTTAAATGAAACTAAGCAAGCAATTTAATAGGTAACACAAAACACGCGAGGTTGCGAATTGTGTGAACTGTGAGACTGAAACCTTAACCGTTAATTCAAAACCACACGGGATTAATTTGTAGAGTTCAAACATAATCCCTAAACTCAATTAGTCCTCATTTCTAGAATGTATATGTACCTTAATTTACCATTTACCATAATCTATCCTTAGAACATCAATCAAAGAGGGGTGTTGCGATTACATGTTCCAAAGATAGCCTAGGGTTTAATTCGCTTCATCTTTGTGGTAAGGTTAATTCTCATAGGGTTTGGGGGTTAAAGTTTTAGGGGATCAAAATTAAGTGGATGTAAATTTAAATTATAATTATTAATAAGTAAATCAAGAGGTGGAGTTAGATAGATTATTCCTTTTAAAATATTTTCTAATAAAAACATCTTCTTGTTGCATCTTTTTAATCGAACTTCATTTCAAAATTAAAAACACAAAAAATGCAATATTCTTCCAAAAAACTTCTTCTAGTTTTATAAATTATAAACAACCCCTCATCCTTTCAATTATTTTTTTTATTCTCTTTTATTTTATTTTTATAATACCTTTTAAGAAGTTGTTTAAATTTACTTCCTCCTTTGAGAGATAACATTGGTCAACTACTCTGCTGCAGACAAGTACCCCAAAAATGATTAATCATTTGAAGGCACCCACAACAATGCCTTTCAAATTGGTTTTGTTTCTGGGGAGGCAAGTAATTATTTCAACTAATTATAGGTATTTTTTTACATTTTATTCTCTTCCTCTCTTTTTTTCTTCCTTATTTACCCAATCTGAATTTTTTCTACTTCTTTTATTTTCTTTTACTTCTTTCTGGACCATCAACTCAAACATCTCATTTTTATTTTACTATGGTCCAATTTTATTATTTTTATTTTTATTTTATTTATGACATGAAATAATCCCGAGGATCTTTTAGATCTTGACCATAATATTGAATGTAATCTTTAGGCTCAAATCAAACATTCTCAGTCTACAAGAAGTTTCAACATTCAACCAGTTTGAGAATTACACCACTCTCAGAACATTAAAATTGTAAGCAATTCAAATTCAACCATAAAAAAAATAACCAATGGATAAAAATAATGGAAATGAACTTAATAGAACAATTTTAGTATTGGCTGCACTTGATATTAATTATCAACCAAATTGCATTACATACCCAAATCTTGAATCAAACTTTGGACTGAAATCTGGGTTAATTCACATGCTTCCCAAATTTCAAGGCCTCTCTAGTGAGGATCCCAATAAACACCTTAAAGAATGTAATTTGGTTTAATCAACCTTAAAACCAAGAAATTTTTCTAAACATCAAATCAAACTAAGAACATTCCCATTCTCATTTGATGGAGCTGCAAAAGATTGAATGTATTATTTAAAACCTGAAGATGTAACTTGTTGGAACGATTTAAAAAATCTTTTTTTGAAGATATTTTTCTAGAATCAAGAACCAAATCCATTCAAAACGATATCTCAGGGATCAAGCAAACCTTAGGGGAGTCAATGTATGAGTACTGGGAGAGATTCAAGAAGTTGTGTGAATGATTCCCACATCACCAAATCGGTGAGAAAATCCTCATACAATACTTCTATGAAGGACTCACACCTATAGAGAGAAGCACAATGGATGATGCGGCTGGAGGGGCATTGGTGGACAAAACACCTGTAACACCCCGAGATTTTATGAAAAAAAATATATTCTTTTTAATTTCATTAATGTCTTGTGTTGTACGCTACACCAAAAGGAGCTTTCACAACATGCATCCCTAACTTTCCTTACATTACACGCAATCGCAACCTTCCTCGATAGTGTGTGTAGTACGCAATACCGAGTTTCACTAAACGAGATATTATTACAATATTATTATGAACTAGCCGTTATGAATAGTAATACCCAACTTTTAAAATTTTGTAAATTTTATTTTTCAAAATGGACTTCATTTTTGGATTCGGAATATCTAAATTAGCCTAGGGTGAAAATTTGGTATTTTTCTGAAAACTTTCAATTTTTGATGAATAGTGAAACCACTAAGTGGTAGTCAAAAAACTGAATTTTTCATAAAACTTAATTTTACCACATCTCTGAGTAGAATTTAAAAAATCCGAGAGACACGGTTAATATCAAGGACTAAAATGTGGTTCAATGCGATGAAAATAATTTTTGGTGAATAATAACTTTTTACTTTTATTTACCACGGTTAAAAGTAAATAGGGTAATTAAGGGTACAAATGATATTATTATTACCATAACACATGTCCTAATTCTATTGGATAAGTTTAATTAGACCAAAAACAACCTTAGTAATAAAATATGACCATTTAGGCCCACTTGGATTAGATTCTTACATTTATTATTAATTTATTTAAAGAAGGGTTAAAATAGTTAAAACCAAGGTTTAATAAGTAAATCATTTTTAATATGGGTTTATACATAAGATAAATTCGACTACAAATATTAATTATAAAGATAAAAAAAATTCTATATAATCGTATTTTATTTGTAATTTTAAGACATTAATTAGTTTAATTTATTTATGACACAACGATGATGCAGTAATTATCTTATTAATGAAATATTGACATAATTGATGTTATAAATACCCAAATAAATGTAATTTGAGACTTTTTATGAATTCCACTAATTTTATAGGTAAATATGACATGTTAGTATTGATTTAATTAACTTTTTTAGAACTAATCATTCTGTTATAATTTTCAAAAAAAACAATTACTAAATAGTGTCAAAATTGACATAAAATAGTTTTAAAAAAAATATTATATTATTAATTGTTATTTTATTCATAAAAATCTATGGTTTGGCCAAATGACTTATATAAGGTTATATATATTAATAATAAACAACTTCGGGTTCTTTTGGCTTGTTATAGTAAGTTTATTAACCTTATAGTGTAAGAACACAAGAAGACACAGTAAAAGTAAAATTATTTAACTTAATGTTAAATCTAAATGATAAGGTTAAAATAGGAACCTAAACTTGTCTAAATTCTATTGTATGAGAGGATTTAGACCCATCCCCACCTTATCTTCGAAATAAATCAATTTGGATCCATTAAAAACCGAATTTGGTTTTATAATAATATAATATTGTTAGTTTTTTCAAAGGAGCCCCTCTCCTCCCTTATAAAAGGGCACCTCCTCCCCCTATTACTCACACCACTTTGAGAATTCAAGCTCAGACAACCCCTACAAATTTCTTCTCTCCACTTCCCTAGAGACATCCTAGAGGTCCTGGTCTTCTTCAAAGACAAATTTTAGAGCCCTAAAAGGAGGTCTCAAAGAAGTGCTTCAAAGAAGAGGTAAAGTCTGTTACCGATTCTTTCATCTTTATTTCTTCTTCCACTTATTCTTCTTTAGTTGTTTCATTATTAAGTAATAACATCAGTATCACTCATATACGGATATATTATTATAAGTATGAAACAACCCTATTTCACCATCTATCCATCCTACGGAAAATGAAATCATCGCGCGTGCGTACGTACGGAATACCGTCTCCACGCCGTGGTGTAATCTATTTTCCACCACCACCTTACTTGGATGGGTATAATGGTGTAAAGAATGAATATATATGATTATTTTAAATTGATATTGATTCTTAAATCGTATACATACACTCCAATACAATTCCACGATCATGGGAACGATATCATCGCTCGTGCGTACGTACGGAATACCGTCTCCACGATGTGATGTGACTCGTTCTACATGATCTTCATTGCATAATGATTATATAAATTATTTGAATAAATTAATATGATATATATTACACTAATAAAATTATGGAAATGAGGTATCTATAACCTAAAAATAATAATAAGAATTTATTCGACAAAACACGCATAAGAACAAAAAGTTATAAACACCCGAATAACAAGTAGCAATGAAATATTACCAATAATAAGCTAAAAATATGACCATATATGATATCATAACAATGATTATGATTCTGGAATAAGTCAATAACATTATTTAAATCATTATACAGGAGGTTCGGACACTTACGAAGCAAATCGGACCTAAGGTAAGGGAAAAATATCACAATCTCATTTTTATCCGAGATTGTTTATACTTTGAAATTTACTGGGGTGTATTTTATCATCCACATCCATGTTTCCTCAATATGTAATATTATTTCCATATAACTAAAATTGCTTAAATCCAATTTTACCCTTCTATGAGTTTTTAGTAAAAGATATGAAAGGAATCTTTTGTCGTTTTTCGTACGAGGTACTTTTTGACTTTTCCGACAAAAGTACGGGAAGAATGTTTTTTTTTATACAGCATGAATGGATTTTTAAAACATTTTTTCCAAGAAGCTTCCTTTACAAGTTTTCAAGTTTATTTTTAATCAACTTATTTTAGTTTAAAATTGTATGACATGTTAATAAAGTAAAATGTTTTTTAAGTAGAAAGGATATTTTCCTCAAGAATGGAGTTCAAGTGTTTTTTTTTCAAAATTATTTTACATATAAGATAATATAGGGTTCTATTTCTATCCCTATTATTACATTGATTTTATTATGTTGTGATGGAATTATTTTTACTATTTCCTTTATCTTATATGAATTGTTTTATGATTTCATGTTGTTTAAGAATCCCATTTTAATTACATGGGTTATGCGATGATGTATGATTTATGATTTTGTGGCACACGTAAGAATGGTATCATTATGAGATGGGTGGGACCTATATATCCCTCCAATACATTGGGTAAAGATTTTATATCTCATGAGATAGACATGGCTGGAACGGCAGGTTAAATAGGTTCAGTGAAACAGGACTGAAACGAGGAGTGAACTCGGTTCAGAAATGGACTTTTTCCACGAAGATAGTCTTGGAAATGAGTCTTGACTAATAAGAAATGATTCTATATGATTATGTGTGTATGCCACAAATTTTCATGTTTTAAGTTATGATTATTGGGATTACATTTCACTACTATGTTTTATCCCATGTTATGAAATTATGATCTCTTTTGCAGGTTAAGATTTCCAAAAGTTATGTTCTTATGTATATGATGTGATTGATATTTCTTTTTTTACCCTTGCTGAGAATTTGAGCTCACCATTTATATGTTTTATTTTCCCAGGATTTAAAGAAAGGTTTTTACATAAGAAAACAAAAAGGGGAAGATCTTATGGGAGATGTTGAAGATCATTCACCATGATTAGAAGATTCCGTTCTAAGTTTCCAAAGACACTAAACTATTATGGTCCTTGTGTGTCTGTTTTTGTTATGTATTAATTATTCCGCAAAAGTAATGTAATGTCCATGTACGTCAAGCTACGGGTCTCTACAGTTGGTATCAGAGGAAAGGTTTAGTCAACCTTTGGAAACTAGGATGTGAGAACTTTAGTGAGATCCCTAGAGATATTTCTAAGGTATATCTTGGGATGTCCCTAAGATTAAGTATAAGTATAGGTTATAGTCCTATAATTACGGTAATGATCTTAGAATTAAACCTAAGATGTTAGATATTGAAGGTACTACCCCTTTATTATGTTGTTTTCCCTAGTATGATTTTTTCCTCTCACACTATTCTTTTTGGGTTTTAGACGATGGTTGGAACCGAAAGGAACTGTGTTGATCAATGCAATGGACAATGCAATGATTGTCCTCCTGAACAAACAAATTTTATGGGAGATGGAGTGAAAAATCTTATTGTTATACTTACACAAGCTATGAATCATTCTGGACTTCCAAATGAGAAGAGAAGGGAACAATATTCTATTGAGTCCTTCATGAGGCAACATCCACCTTCTTTCAGTGGGTCTTCTTATCCACTTGTTGCTGAACAATGGATCAGTACCACTGAAAAGATATTTTCAGTTCTTCAATGTTCAGAACATGATAAATTCATCTTAGCAGTATATCGTTTAGAAGGTAAAGCTGATCAATGGTGGAATCTTATCAAGAATATGAGGCCAAGAGATGAAATTGATTCCATGGAATGGGACGAGTTCAAGAACTTATTTTTCAATAAGTACTTCCCTCGTATTCTTCGAACAATGATGGAGAAGGAGTTTCATGAACTAAAGAAAAAGGATGATGAATCTGTTGGTGTATAGGAAGCGAATTTTACAAGGCTTGCAAGGTATGCATCTGGCTTTATCATCTATCCTGAAATTAAAGTTGATCGATTCTTCAGTGGCTTAAAACCAAATATTCGAAGGGAATTAGATATAAGAGACTTCATTAGCTATGAATAAATTATGCGTTGTGCTATCAAGGTAGAAATGGAAGTTGGTGTTACTTATCCATCTCATAGTTTTGACAAGAAACAAAATATGGAGTTCAAGGATAAATCTCAGAATAATGGTGAAAAGAAGATGAATCTTTCCTTATGCTCAAAGTGTGGAAAGAAGCATGGTAAAGAATGTCTTAAAGGGACTAGAAAATGATTTAAGTGTGTAAAAGAAGGTCATCGAGCAGTTGAGTGTCGAAGTAATGGAAAAAGGGTTTCTAATGATGTGAATAAATAAAAGACTGCAGAGAACGCACCACTAACACTTCAATGCTTCAAGTGCAAGGAAATGGGGAATTATGCTAATAAATTCCCTAATCCAAGGGTTAGTGATGATTGACATGAGAACCCACTTAAGGAAAAGGACAAAGGGAAGTCACATGCGATCACTATTAGTGATGTTGAATATGAAAATGATGTGGTGGAATGATTAAGTGTTTATGTAATGGGATTCCAAAATAATGTTGTATATAGTATCGTGGAATATTGGAATATTTATGTATTGGTCTATTGTGTTTTTCAATAATTTTATGGTACCGGTAACCATGGAAAGTGATTGAGATATTTTTGGAAAAAATATGATATGCGCATAATGAAGGGATAAGGAGAAAATGAAATGTTTGACAGTATTCATGAGCTCATGACTGATATAAAGAAATAGTTATATCATGGTTTGAGGTTTTATTATGTGAAAAGAGTTAACTTTTGACAGCACTCATGTTTTCACTAAGATTCAATGGGTATTCATTTTTCAGAAGAATACATGATTAAGGCCTTCGAATGTTTGGAATGTGACTAACAAGACATATCTCATGATATACGGGGATCAACGATGGTATTAACATGCTTGTTATATGAACTCTTTGGTAATCGTTTTCACTATAATATGAGATTGGACAGTAGTATTTTGGATAAGACTAAAGATTGGAAAGGATTATGTTGGACATAAGTTAGTATTGTTTAAGGATAGAACTTTTTTTCGATATTATTGTTGGGATGTTATAGTAATGTAGTTTTAGAAAAAGGACAACCTGCAGGACGAGCGACAGCCCATCGCGTCGGACAAGGCTGTGGGAATCAAACCCACAACCGAAGTGTGATTGGCCTTTATCGCCTACCACTGGCCTACATGAAGTCCCTGTTTAGTAGAAACTAGTTTTATTATATTAATCTGTATGATATATGAAGTATAAGTCCATTTTAGGAACCATATATGATTAATCTCACTATTGATCGACTTATGTATATTTAATAACTTTTGCTAACCTTTTGAGACAGATGGAATGACCCGTCATTCTATCACATGATCTGCTAACACTTCACGAATAATAAATTCAACATAATTTATTTAAGAGATAAAGTTGAAATTGTTCAAGGCACGAGCAACAGTGAGATTGTACCAAAAAAAAGTAAGTATTTATTCTAATTCAAATTCTTCGAAAATGATCTTGAAAACCAAAAATGTTGTCCTAGTGCCCTTATATCCGATGAATCAGATGGTACCTTAGATCGTCACAAATTTATGGCTTTGTGATTGTTGGATTTTTCATAGCCATTTTCTCTACCACTCTCCATCAGAACTTGATGGTTATATTTTTCTTCCATATCCATATTTTCACCTATGTTCTCCTACGTGGAAACCCAGTGATGAGTTAATTTGGGTAACCGTTACATTTCATACATTAATTTTTAAAGCCAAGTTTTGGTATTCCTTTTTACGATGTGGTTTTCTATTAAAGAAACTTTTGAGTAGTAAACCATTTATAACCCCGACAAATTTCGAGGGTGAAATTCATTTTAAGGGGGGTAGAATGTAACACCCCTAGATTTTATGAATAAAAATATATTCTTTTTAATTTCATTAATGTCTTGTGTTGTACGCTACACCAAAAGGATCTTGCACAACACGCATCCCTGACTTACCTTACATTACATGCAATCGCGACCTTCCTCGATAGCGTGTGTAGTACGCAATAACGAGTTTCACTAAACGAGATATTATTATAATATTATTATGTACTACCCGTTATGAATAGTAATACCAAATTTTTGAAATTTTGTAAATTTTATGTTTCAAAATGGACTTCATTTTTGGATTCGCAATATCGAAATTATCCTAGGGTAAAATTTTGGTATTTTTCTGAAAACATTCAATTTTTGATGAATAGTGAAACCACTAAGTGGTAGTCAAAAAACTGAATTTTTTATAAAACATAATTTTACCACTTCTGTGAGTAGAATTTCGAAAATCCGAGAGACACAGTTAATATCAAAGACTAAAATATGGTTCAATGAGATGAAAATAATTTTTGGTGAATAGTAACTTTTTGCATTTATTTACCACGGTTAAAAGTAATTAGGGTAATTAAGGGTAAAAATGATATTATTATTACCCTAACACATGTCCTAATTCTATTGGATAAGTTTAATTCGACCGAAAACAACCTTAGGAATAAAATATGACCATTTAGGCCCACTTGGATTAGATTAGGACATTTATTATTAATTTATTTAAAGAAGGGTTAAAATAGTTAAAACCAAAGTTTAATAAGTAAATTATTTTTAATATGGGGTTATACATAAAGTAAATTCGACTATAAATATTCATTAGAAAGCTAAAAATATTTCCTACATAATGGTAGTTTATTTGTAATTTTTAAAAATTAAATAATTTAATTTATTTATGACACAACGATGATGCAGTAATTATCTTATTAATGAAATATTGACATAATTGATGTTATAAATACCCAAATAAATGTAATTTGAGACTTTTTATAAATTCCACTAATTTTAAAGGTTAATATGACATGTTATTATTGATTTAATTTACTTTTTTCTAACTAATCATTCTGTTATGATTTTCACAAAAATCAATTACTAAATAGTGTCAAAATTGACATAAAATAGTTTTTAAAAAAAATATTATATTATTAATTGTAATTTTATTCCTAAAAATATATGGTTCGGCCAAATGACTTAAATAAGGTTATATATATTAATAATAAATAACTTGGGGTTCTTTTTTCTTGTTATAATAAGTTTATTAACCTTATAGTGTAAGAACACAAGAAGACACGGTAAAAGTAAAATTATTTAACTTAATGTTAAATCAAAATGATAAGGTTAAAATAGGAACCTAAACTTGTCTAAATCCTATTGGATGAGAGTATTTAGACCCATCCCCACTTTAGCTTCGAAATAAATCAATTTAGAGCCATTAAAAACCGAATTTGGCTTTATAATAAAATAATATTTTTAGTTTTTCCAAAGGAGTCCCTCTCCTCCCTTATAAAAGGGCACCTCCTCCCCCTCTTCCTC
Source organism: Viscum album (assembly GCA_963277665.1). Taxonomy (NCBI): domain Eukaryota; kingdom Viridiplantae; phylum Streptophyta; class Magnoliopsida; order Santalales; family Viscaceae; genus Viscum; species Viscum album. The sequence continues at coordinate 717,461,396 of OY728140.1, read as the reverse complement.
ACACCACTTTGAGCCTTCAAGCTCGGCCAAAACCTGATACTTTATTATATCCACTTCCCTAGAGACATCCTAGAGGTCTTGTTCTTCTTCAAAGACCAATTTTAGTGCCATTAAAGGAGGTCTCAAAGAAGCGCTTCAAAGAAGAGGTAAAGTCTGTTACCGATTCTTTCATCTTTATTTCTTCTTCCACTTCTTCTTATTTAGTTGTTTCATTATGAAGTAATAACATCAGTATCACTCATATAATGATATGTTATTATAAGTATGAAACAACCCTATTTCACCATCTATCCATCCTACGGAAAATGAAATCACCGCGCGTGCGTACGTACGGAATACCGTCTCCACGCCGTGGTGTAATCTATTTTCCACCACCACCTTACTTGGACGGGTATAATGGTGTAAAGAATTAATATATATTATTATTGTAAATTGATATTGATTCTGAAATATTATACATACTCTCCAATACAATTCCACGATCATGGGAACGATATCATCGCTCGTGTGTACGTACGGAATACCGTCTCCACGATGTGATGCGACTCATTCTACATTATATTCATTGCATAATGATTATATAAATGAATTGAATGAATGAATATGATATATATTACACTAATAACATTCTGGAAATGAGGTATCTATAACCTAAAAAGAAGAATAAGAATTTATTCGACAAAACACGCATAAGAATAAAAAGTAATAAACACCAGAATAACAAGTAGCAATGAAATATTACTAATAATAAGCTAATAATATGACCATATATGATATCATAACAATGATTATGATTCTTTAATAAGTCAATAACATTATTTAAATCATTATACAGGAGGTTCGGACACTTACGAAGCAAATCGGACCTAAGGTAAGGGAAAAATATCACAATCTCATTTTTATTTGAGATTGTTTATACTTTGAAATTTACTGGGGTGTATTTTATCATCCACATCCATGTTTCCTCAATATGTAATATTATTTCCATCCACCTAAAATTTATTAAATCCAATTTTAACCTTCGATGAGTTTTTAGTAAAAGATATGAAAGGAATCATTTGTTGTTTTTCATACGAGGTACTTTTTGAATTTTCCGACAAAAGTACGGGAAGAATGTTTTTTTATACGGCATGAATGGATTTTTAAAACATTATTTCCAAGAATCTTCCTTTACAAGTTTTCAAGTTTATTTTTAATCAACTTATTTTAGTTTAAAATTGTATGACATGTTAATAAAGGAAAATTTTTTTGAAGTAGAAAGGATATTTTCCTCAAGAATGGAGTTCAAGTGTTTTTTTTTCAAAATTATTTTCCATCTAAGATAATATAGGGTTAGGTTTCTATCCCTATTATTAAAATATGTTTGATTATGTTGTGATGGAATTATTTTTATGAATTCCTTTATCTTATATGAATTTTTTTATGATGTCATGTTGTTTAAGAATCCCATTTTAATTACATGGGTTATGCAATAATATATGATTTATGATTTTGTGGCACACATAAGAATGGTATCATTATGAGATGGGTGGGACCTACATATCCCTCCAATGCATTGGGTAAAGATTTTATATCTCATGAGATAGACATGGATGGAACGACAGGTTAAACCGGTTCAGTGAAATAGGACTGAAACGAGGAGTGAACTCGGTTCCGAAATGGACTTTGTCCACTAAGATAGTCTTAGCAATGAGTCTTGACTAATAAGAAATGATTCTCTGTGAATATGTGTGTATGCCACAAAGTTTCATGTTTTAATTTATGATTATTGGGATTACATTTCACTACTATGATTTATCCCATGTTATGAAATTATGATCTCTTTTGCAGGTTAAGATTTCCAAAAGTTATGTTCTTATGTATATGATGTGATTGATATTTCTTTTGTTTACCCTTACTGAGCATTTGAGCTCACCCTTTATATGTTTTCTTTTCCAAGGATTTAAAGAAAGGTTAATAGGTAAGAAAAAAAAAGGGAAATATCTTATGGGAGATGTTGAAGATCTTTCACCATGATTAGAAGATTACGTTCCAAGTTTCCAAAGACACTAAACAATTATGGTCCTTGTGTGTCTGTTTTTGTTATGTATTAAGTATTCCGCAAAAGTAATGTAATTTCCATGTACGTCAAGCTACGGGTATCTACAACACCAGTAGCTGCATGTGCATTGATTGAAAAGATAGCCCAAAACTCCCAACAATTTGGCGATTGAGGTATACCACATGTTCGAGGAGTACATCAGGTAAGCCCTTCTTCTATTGAAATTCATTTGATCGATACTAAGTTAGAAGAATTGACCACTATGGTGAGGCATATTTCATTGGATCAAAAGACATCCCAACCCCCACCTTCAAGGCCTTGTGGCATTTTCACTTATCCAAGTCACCCAACTAACTATTTCCCGCAACTACAAGAAACAGAAGATTGTGCAGCAGTGTTTCCTGCCTGAACATATCAGCAGCAACAATAGTCGCATCCCCAATAGATGTTTGATTCCTTTGAACTAGAATACAACCAAGGGTGGAAGGATCAATCGGACAAGATTAATGGCTCTAGAAAACAAAAAAAAGGACCCCTTTTCAACAAAATTTTCAACTGCCTCCACCTTACCAATAGGGTTTCCAACAACCCCAAAGGGGATTTGAAGCCCAAGAATCAACAAGCCAACAAAAAGGGAATCACCAACCCAAGGTAGATTTTGACACTAATGAAATTTTGAAGCAAATTTTTCTTAATCAATATAATGAGATGAAGATTCAAAGTTCGGAGCTGAGGGAGTTGAAGACACAAATGGGTGATATTTCCATTGCCCTCCATGAACTGGTAATTATGAACTCTAGAAATCTTCCTTCCTAACATACTCCAAATCCCAAGGGGAATTTCAGTGCCATCACATTGAGAAGTGGGAAGAAAACAACTAATACATCTACAACTATCGTTCCACCGGGATTCACCTCAACTTTAGATAATCCCGATTCCATACCAACTGATGAGAAATCCAAGGAGAAAGATAAAGGTAAGAAAAATATTGATTATGTTCCTCCTAAACCCCTTCCATTTCCTAACAAAGTTTCACAAACCAAAAATATAGCTGAAGAGGCGATGCAAAAATAAGTTTTGGATACATTCAAGCATGTGGAGATCAACATCCCTTTACTTGGAGACATTAAGAAAGTACAAAGTTATACCAAATTTTTAAAATAACTTTGTACCAATCGAAGAGGGGTCAAGGGAAATGATAGGATAAATCTTGGAAGGAATATTGTAACACTCATTACACTAACTCTAGAAATTCCAGCAAAGTGCAACTATCCTAGGACATTCACTATCTCATGCACCATAAGGGATTTGTAATTTTCTGATGATCTTTATGATTTGGGATCTTCCATAAATGTGATGTCTCACTCTGAATTATCTTCTTTATAGGTTGGTCAGTTGAAGCCGATGAGAGTAGTGGTGTATTTGGCAAATAGAGCTACAACATATCCAGCAGGAGTCCTTGAGAATGTACTTGTCTGGGTAAGAGACATGATCTTTCCAAAATATTTCTACATGGTTAATATAGAGGATGATCAGGTAATTTCACATGCTCCCATTATATTAGGTATACCCTTCCTCAAAACTACAAAAACTATCATAAATGTCAATAAGGGTGCACTTTCCATGGATTTTGGGGATGAATTTGGGATATTTAATGTTATGTACTCCATGAAGTACACCTTAGAGGACCATTCTACATTTTTTTCTCCCATTTTGAACCACCAGTTAAAAACCCCATGAAATTTGAATGTCCTATTCTTAGGGAGATTATGAGTATTGGTTCTAGTTTAATGTCTAAGAGTACTTCCACACATGTTTCAAATGTACAAGACTCTCCTATATTTGATTTTAAAATGGATTCATATTCTTATTTTGATCATGTGGACTCTGATTATGACATGGATGTTGAGTATGCTGATGGATTTGATGAACTATTCTCTGATTTTGATTATGTATATTCTGATACTGATGTTCATTTTTCCCACATTTCAGTTCCTTTAATTTCTCCATCCATAAATCACCCCTTACATTGGAACTCAATCCATTTCCACCTAATCTCAAATACTCATACTTGTTAAGTGGTGAGAAATTACCTGTTATCATTTCTTACAATCTCCCTTTTGAACATGAAGAAAAACTTTTGAATCTTTTGAGGGAGAACATCAGGGAAATTGGGTGGACCTTGGATGACATATTAGGTATTATACCCTCCATTTTCATGCATAGGATTTTTTTGGAGGATGGGGATAAACTGGTTAGGCAGCCACAAAGGAGACTCAATCCAACACTTTTTGAGGTTCTTTAAAAAGAGGATGAAACATTGCACGAGGCAGGTATAATCTATCCCATTTCATATTTCTAGTGGGTGAGTCCTATTCAAGATTTGCCTAAGAAAAGTGGTGTTAATGTTGTCAAAAATGATAAATATGAGTTAGTTCTAATGAGGATGCAAAACAATTGGCGTGTGTATTGATTTTAGGAAACTAAATCAGTCCACCCGCAAGGACCACTTCCCCCTCCTATTTATTGATCAAATGCTTGAGAGACTAGCTGGGAAGACACATTATTATTTTTTGGATGTATTTTCAAGATATTTTCAGGTTCATTTAGCTCCGGAGGATCAGGAGAATACTACGTTAACCTATCCCTTTGGTATATTTTCTTACTATAGGATGTCATTTGGATTTTGCAACACCCCAGATACCTTTCAGAGATGCATGGTGAGTATTTTTTCTAATTTTATTGAGACCTTTATGAAGGTATTCATGGATGATTTTACAGTGTATGGGTCCTCATTTGATGAATGTTTAAGTAGTTTGGGAAAGGTGTTGAATCATTTTATTGAGAAGAATATGGTCTTGAACTTTGAAAAGTGTCATTTCATGGTAGAGCATGGCATTGTATTAGGTAATGTAGTGTAAAAACATGGGATAGAGGTTGATAGATATAAGGTAGATATTATTTCATCCTTACCATATCCTTCTTGTGTGTGTGATGTTAGATCTTTACTAGGGCAAGTAGGATTTTATCGGCTCTTCATCAAATATTTTAGTAAGATTGTTCTTCCTATTTCATGATTACTTCAAGAGGATTCTGATTTTCTGTTTGATGATTCTTGCAGGAATTCCTTTATTGGGCTAAAACAATGTCTTACCACTCCACCTATCATACAGCCTCCACAGTGGGAGATTCCTTTTGAGCTTATGTCTGATGCCTCCAACTTCACAGTTGGAGCTGTCTTATCTCAGAGGGTGAAGGGACGTTCACATGTGATTGTCTATGCTTCGAGGACACTACATTCATCCCAATCAAACAACACAACCACAAAAAAGATGTTTCTTATTTTAATATTTGCTTTAGATAAATTCCTTTCATATTTATTGTGATCTAAAGTAGTTGTTTTTTCTGACCATGTAGATCTGAGGTACCTCTTGAAGAAGTCAGACACAAATCCCGGGCTAAACTGATGGATACTCCTTTTTCAAGAATTTTATATTGAGAAAAAGGACAATAAGGGATCAGAAAACTTGGGGCAGACCACATGAGTAGGCTTAGTCACGTGCTAGATGATGGCACCTTGGACATGGTACCACTTAAGGACACATTCCTCAATGAGAATCTTTATTCCATCTTAGGTATGCATCCTTGGTATGTTGATTTAGTTAACTACCTTGTTTCCTCTGAAATCCCTTAAAATTTAATGAAGCATCAAGTCCAAAAATTAAATAGTGAGTCTAGGTTTTAAGTGTGGGATGACCCCTACCTCTGGTGCATGTTTAGTGACCAAGTTATTGGGAGGTGTGTTCCCGATCATGATTTTGATTCTGTTATGCAATTCTACCATACACTTCCTTTTGGTGGACACTTTGGACCCTAACAGACAGCTAGGAAAGTTTTGGACTCTGGATTATATTTTCCTAGCTTATTCCATGTTTCTCATGTGTATTGTAAGTCGTTCTCATGTTTCCAACACACAGGAAACATTTCTAGGAGACATGAGATGCCTTAAAAACCCATATTATTCTGTGATATTTTTGATGTGTGGGGCATCAATTTTATGGGTCCTTTTCCAAGTTCCTTTTGTTTTTTGTATATTTTTGTTTATGTTGATTATGTGACCACATGGGTGGAGGATAAGGCCACCAAGACAATGATTCTCATTTTTTAGTGGACTTTGTCAAAGAATATATGTTTTGCAGGTTTGGAGTACTAAAGCCCATCATTAGTGACCAAGGGACACACTTCTGCAATCGGAATTTTTCTTCCCTCCTTCTGAAGTATGGGGTGACACACAAAACATCAACACCATACCACCCACAAACAAATGGCCAGACTGAGGTTTCAAATCAATAATTGAAACAAATTTTGGAGAAAACCGTGCATCCAAATAGAAAGGATTGGAGAAAATTCTTGAATGATGCATTGTTGGATTATAGGATAGCATAAAATACACCCATTGGTATGTCCCCATTTTAGATTTTTTTTGGAAAGTGTGTCATCTCCCCATGGAAGTTGAGCATCGAGCTTATTGGGCTATAAAAAAATAAAACATGGATTTCGCCAATGATGGAATCCAAAGGAAGCTGCAAATTCAAGATCTTGAGAAGATTCGATTGTCTTCATATGAGAACTCAAGGCTCTACAAGGAAAGATCAAAATAATCTCATGACAAAATGATCCAAAAAAGATAATTTCAAGTTGAAGAGAAATTTTTGCTCTATAGTTCATGACTGAATGTGATGCCTGATAATTTGTGTTATAAGTGGTTAGGTCCTCATACTGTAACTAATGTTTTTCCTTATGGTGTAGTGGATATCACACAAAAGGACACTAGAGGAGATTTATAGTCAATTGGAAACATTTGAAGAAATACAATGAGGGAATTCATACTGATGTAGTGGATTTCATCACACTGCATGACCCCATTATCACTTTATCATAGTAGGCTATTCCTAACCCTTTCACTTTTATATTATTTGTCCTATTTAAAATTAGGTATTTTTTGTGCATATATCATCTCATGGTTTCACATTGAGGAAAATACAATATTTTAAGTGTGGGGGAGGGAACCTTTTAGTTTAGTAATTCCAATTCTTTTCCTGTTATTCAATGATTTTAAAAAAAATAAAAAAAATGTGTGTTTTCCAAATTTTGGGTGTTTATTTATTTTGTGTTTTTAAAACTTTTGAGCTGAAATTATTCTCATCGCCATTTTGAAAACCATATCAATAAGTGAAACAATTTATCCTTTGAAACTGAGCTTAAATAAATGCTGAAAATGATTTTTTTTCAAGTTCAAATCTTTAGTAATTTCATGAAAAGTAATCTGAATTTTGAATCCCATGAAACATATCATAGTCTTTATATTTGAAATCACTTTCCTGTGAGGCTTCGAATCAATTCTTTTCATATTCTTTACATTTAACTCATTTCTTGAGAGAACCAAACCATACTTGATTTAACCAGAATTTGATTTATTCCTATCAAAACTTGAGAGTTTGAGGTAGTTATGTTTTAAATGATTGAGGATTTTGTTTGGTATTAAAGCCCCTATTTCAAAAAATCCTTTTTTATAATGGCTTAACTTGAAAATTAATCCGTGTAGCCCTTAGAATCCATGAACATCCTATTAGTTTAGCCACATTACATGACAATTTTTCCCGATCAACCCAACCCTTGAAGTGAAATTTCATAATCTAGTTGAACTTAAGTGTGGGGGAAGTTTTCTTCTATTGTGCTACCACATTATGTGATACATTGGGTGGAAAATTTAATTCTAAAGAGATTTATTTGCTGTTGGAAAAAATTCATTCTCTTGAAAGTTGTGCCTTTTTTGGAGCTTTCATGACAAGTGAAGTTGTGCCTTTCTGGAGATTATAAAAGAAAGAAAGTTGTGCCTATCTGGAGCTTTCACAAAAAAACTATTTTGGATAATATTGACATTTTGTTTTTATAAAATGATGAATGGTGTAAACTTTCCATGATTTTCGTGATGATGAAGCTGAATTGATGATAAGGGGATTGAGGAGGAGACCATATTTAAGTGAAAATTAGATTAATGCAATTTGGCTTCAAAAAGAGTCAATACCTTCTCATTTATCCATATAATTTTTCACATCTAAATCCTACTAACTAAAAGCCACAAAATAACCCTAAAAATTCCTCATGATAAACGTATATCCTTAACTCACATCAGGTGGTGATATAGGAATTTATCAAGCCTATAGTGACCCTTGTATGAGTTTGGATGAGAAAGACATTGATGAAAATTGAAATTTTTGTGATGAGAGAAAATGAAAGCAAGGTAATTTTTTTGTGTGCATGTGAGGACAAATGAAGTGGAAATATATTTAATATTATAAATTGAGAACTTAAAATAATGGATTTTTATAATGCATGATATCATTTGTTTCTTGGTGTGGAATTGTTGAATCTCAAGGATATGTGTTTTAAAATTTGTTTTTATTTATATTGATTTTTAATTTTCACAATTTTTTGGAACACATGGTATGAGGTTTTTCCTAGGAGTGCAAAAGTGTAAGTGTGGGGGTGTTATCGCATCACAATTCACTACTTTATTGCACCCCTACATCACTATTTTAAACTAGTTTTGTATTTAAAATTAAAAATATTATCTCAAATTACACAACCCATTTTATTCAATTATTAAATTTTTATCTCTGTTAAAAAGGGAAATTATTCTTGTTTTAGTGATTTAATTGTAGGAGGAGGTGATTTGGAGGGTTGGAGATGATCCAGAAGAAAAATGGGCCAAACTGCATGGAATCCCAAGGACATATGTCCACTGTTTTGTAGATTTCTAGAAATACGTGCCTCTAAATGGGATGATATTTTGTGGGCCTCTCCAAAACATACATTTTTACAACTAATCTTAAGGAACCAAAGCTCCATTATTTCATTAATGATTCCATACTAACCAATATATACAAGGGACAGAATCTGCACGAAGTCAATGATTCGGTTCTGTATTTCGGCAATATCACGCACTTTAATCATTTATTAGTAGCCAAATTTGACATGGTGATAGTAAATATGTTGGGATAAAACTTTTATATTTTTTGAAACTAGATATAGTGCCATTTACCAACTCAAAACAGATACACAAATGGTATCTCGAAAACTGGGTGATCAAAACCACTGCCCATTTTGGCTATAAATTGACACCTTGGGCACCCCATTTGGATGTTCATCCAAGGAGTGAAGTGATGTTGTTTTGGATTTATATAGGAGTCCTTTCACTGCCTTAGAGGTTTTGTAACTCCTTATACTCCTAGGGGGTCTTTGAAGCAAGGATCCCTTCATCGAAGCTTTCCTCTCTTTCTTGCTTTGTAATATTTATATTTGCGTAATAAACTTCTTTATTCCTCTTCTATTTATTATATTTTCATCTTTATTACCCTGTTTTATTCTATTTTACTCTTCCTTAATCTTCCTAATTGAGATGGAATCAAGAGTAGAAATGAGATTGGGTTTTACCCTTTCTAAACCTTTACACGTGCAAAATGTTTCTACGATGACTACGCCACCCATGGAAGAGTAGTTCTTTTTAGTAATCGATCGACCTCTATACTTCTTCATTTATTTATTTTGAATCAATGATCTATTATAATTCACATATTATGATATATTAATTTAGTTTTTAATTTAAATAAAACTAAGCGATCAATTGAATAGTTAACATAAAACACGTGAGGTCGGGAATTGTGTGAACTATGTGAGCGCAACCTTAACCGGTAATTCAAAACCACGCAGGATTAATTTGTAGAGTTAAAAGATAATCCCAAAAATCAATTATTCCTCATTTCTATAATGTATATGTTACTTAATTTACCACTGATCATAATCTATCATTATAACATCAATCAAATCAGGGTGTTGTGATTACATGTTCTAAAGATAGCTTAGGGTTTAATTCACTTCATCTTTGGGGTAGGGTTAATTCTCATAGGGTTCGGGGGTTAAAAAGTTAAGGGATCATAATTAAGTTGATGTTAATTTAAATTATAATTATTAATAATTAAATTAAGAGGTGTAGTTATATCGATTAAACCTTTTAAAATATTTTCTAAGAAAAACATCTTCTTATTGCGTCTTTTTAATCGAAATTCATTTCAAAATTAAAAACAAAAAAAATGAAATCTTCTTCCAAAAAACTTCTTATAGTTTTATAAATGATAAAAAAACCCCTCATCCTTTTAAGTAGTGTTTTTATTATCTTTTATTTTATTTTTAGAATATCTTTAATAAGTGGTTTTAATTTACTTCCTCCTTTGAGAGACGACTTTGGTCAGCTACTCTATTGCACCCAAGTACCCCAAAAACCATTAATCATTTGAGGGAGCCCGTGACTTCACCTTTCAAACTGGTTCTATTTACAAGGACTCAAGTAACTATTTCAACTAATTATAGGTATTTATTCTATTTTACATTTTTTTCTATTCCCCTCTTTTTTTTCTTCCTTCTTTACCCAATATGATTTTTTCTTCTTCTTTTATTTTCTTCTACTTCTTTTTGGACCATCAACTCAAACTTCTCATTTTTATTTTAATATGGTCCACTTTTATTATTTTCATTTTTATTAGATTTATGACAAAAACTATTCCCAATGATCTTTTAGATCTTGACCCTGAGATTGAACGTAGTCTTCAGGCTTAAATCAGACATTCTCAGTCTACGGGAAGTTTTAACTTTCAACAAGTTGGATAATTACTCCACTCTTAGAACATTGAAATTGGAATCAATTAAAATTCAACCATAAAAAAGAACCAACGGTTGAAAATAATGGAAATTAACTTAATAGAACCATTCTATAATTGGTTTCACCTGATATTAATTATCAACCAAATTGCATTGCATACACAAATCTTGAATCAAACTTTGAACTGAAATCTGGTTTAATTCACCTACTTCCCAAATTTCATGGCCTCTTTGGTAAGGATCCCCATAAACACCTTAAAAAATTTAATGTGGTTTTCTCAACCTTAAAACCAAGAAATGTTTTTGATGATCAAATAAAACTAAGAGCATTCCCATACTCACTTGATGGAGCTGAAAAGGATTGGATGTATTTTTTACAACTTGAAGATGTAACTTGTTGGAACGATTTGAAACATATTTTCTTGGATAGATTTTTTATAGTATGAAGAACCATATCCATTTTAAAGGAGATCTTGGGGATCAAGAAATACCAAGGAGAGTCAATTTATGAGTACTAGGAGTGATTCAAGAAGTTGTGTGCAAGTTTCCTACATCACCAAATCAGTGAGCAACTCCATATCCAATAATTCTCTAAAGGACTCGCACCTATGGAGAGAAGAATGGTGGATACTGTGGCTTGAGGGGAATTGGTGGAAAAGACACCAATAGTTTCACGTGTATTGATTGACAAGATGGCCAAAATCTCCCAAAAATTTGGCAATCGAGGTACACCACATGTTTGAGGAGTACATCAGGTAAGTCCTTCTTCTTTGAAATTCATTTTATTGATACTAATTTAGAAGAATTGGCCACTATGGTGAGGTAGATTGAATTGGATCAAAAGATATCCCAACCCCCTCATTCAAGTCCTTGTGGCATTTTCACTGAAACAAGTCACCCAACTGACTGTTTCCCACAACTATAAGAAAAAAAAATTGTGAAGTAGTGTTTCTTGGGAGACCATATCCGCAGCAGCAACATCCACATCCCCAAAAGAAGTTTTATCCCTTTTTACCAGTATACAACCAAGGGTGTAAGGTTCAATTGGACATGAGGTATGGCTCTGGACAACAACAAAGTCACCCTTTTCAACAAAATTTCTAGCTACCTCCGCCTTACAAATAGGGTTTCCAACAACCCCAAAAGAGATTTGAAGCCCAAGCATCAAAAAGCAAACAACAAGGGAATCCCCCACCCAAGGTAGATTCTAACATTGATGAAATTTTGAAGAAAATTGTCATTAATCAACAGAATGAGATGAAGAGTCATAGTTTGGAGTTGAGGGAGTTGAAGACACAATCAGTGCCCTCCATGAACTGGTAAGTAAGAACTCCAGAAATCTTCCTTCTCAACCTAGTCCAAATCCCAAGGGGAATGTCAGTGCCATCACATTGAGAAGTAGGAAGAAAACAATTGATACATCTACACCTATCATTCCACTGGGATTCACCTCAACTCTGAAGATTCCCCATTCCATACCAACTGATGAGCAATCCAAGGAGAAAAATAAAGGTAAGAAAAATATTGATTATGTTCCTTCTAAACCCCATCCCTTTACAAACAGAGTTTCACAAACCAAAAAGATGGATGAAGAGGCGATGCAAAAAAGAAGTTTTAGATACATTCTAGCATATGGAGATCAACATCCCTTTACATGAAGCCATTAAGAAAATATAAAGTTATGAAAAAAAATTAAATGAACTTTGTACCAATCGAAGAGGGATCAAGGGAAATGAGAGGATCAATCTTGGAAGGAATGTGTCAATACTCATTAAACTGACTCAAGAAATTCCAACAAAGTGCAAGGATCCCAAGACATTCACTATCCCATGCACCATAGGGTATTTCACTTTTTTGATGGTCTTTGTGATTTGGGAGCTTCTATAAATGTGATTTCTCACTCTGTATTCTCTTCTTTACAGTTTGGTGAGTTGAAGCCGATGAGAGTAGTGATGTATTTGGAAAATAGAGCTACAACATATCTAGTAGGAGTCCTTGAGGATGTACTTGTCAAAGTAAGAGACATGATCTTTCCAACAAATTTCTATGTGGTTAATATGGAGTAAGATCAGGTAAGTTAACATGCTCCCATTATCTTAGGTATACCCTTCCTCAAAACTACAAAAACTATCATAAATGTCAATGAGGGTACACTTTTCATGGAGTTTTGGGATGAAGTTGTGATATTTAATGTTATGGACTCCATGAAGTACCCCTCATAGGAGCATTCTACATTTTTTATTTCCCATTTTGAACCAGCAATTAAAAACCCCATGAAATTTGATTGTCCTATGCCTAGGGAGATTATGAGTACTTTTTCTAGTTTAATTTCTAAGAGTACTTCCACACATGTTTCTAATGTACAAGACTCTCTTAGATTTTATTTTGAAATGGATTCATATTCTGATTTTGATCTTGTGAACTCTAATTATTACATGGTTGTTGAGTATGCTAATGGATTTGATGAACTATTATCTGATTTTGATGATGTATATTCTGATACTGATGTTCATTGTGCACACATTTCAGTTCCTTTAATTTCTCCATACATACATCACCACCTACATTGGAACTCAAGACATTTCCACCTAATCTCAAATACACATACTTGTTAAGTGGTGAGAAATTACCTGTTATCATTTCTTAAAATATCTCTTTCAAACATGAAGAAAAACTTTTGAATCTTTTGAGGGAGAACATCAGGGAAATCGGGTAGACCTTGGCTGACATATCAGTTATTAGCCCCTACATTTTTATGCTTAGGATTCTTTTGGAGGATGGGGCTAAACCAGTTAGGCAGTCACAAAGGAGACTCAATCCATCACTTTTTTAGGTTGTTAAAAAAGAGGTTGAAAAATTGCTCGAGGCAAGTATAATCTATCCCATTTCAGATTCCCAGTGGGTGAGTCATATTCTAGTTGTACGTAAGAAAATTGGTGTTATTTTTAAAAAAAAGAGAGATATGATATAGTTTCAATGAGGGTGAAAAACAATTGGCGTGTGTGTATTTATTATAGGAAACTAAATTAGTCCACTCGCAAGGACCACTTCCCCTTCCATTTATTGATCAAATTCTTGAGAAACTAGTTGGGAAGACACATTATTGTTTTTTGGATGGATTTTCTGGATATTTTTAGGTTCCTATAGCTTCCAAGGATTAGGAGAAGACTACATTAACTTGTCCCTTCAGCACATTTTCCTACCAGAGGATGCCATTTGGACTTTTCAATGCCCCAGGTACCTTTTAGAGATACATTGTGAGTATTTTTTCTGATTTTATTGAGACCTTCATGGAGGTATTCATGGATGGTTTTAAAGTGTATGGGTCCTCATTTGACGAATGTTTAAGTAGTTTGGGAAAGGTTTTGAATCGTTGTATTGAGAAGAATCTGGTCTTGAACTTTGAAAAGTGTCATTTCATGGTAGAGCATGGCATTGTCTTAGGGCATGTAGTGTCAAAACATAGGATAGAGGTTGATATATCTAAGGTATATATTATTTCATCCTTACCATATCCTTCATGTGTGTGTGATGTTAGATCTTTCCTAGGGAATTCAGAATTTTATCGGTGCTTTATCAAAGATTTTAGTAAGATTGTTCTTCCTATGTCACAATTACGTCAAAAGGATTCTAATTTTGTGTTTGATGATTCTTACATGAATTCCTTTGATGAGCTAAAACAGTGTCTTACCACTCCACCTATCATGCATCCTCCATGGTGGGATATTCCTTTTGAGCTTATGTGTGATGCCTCCAACTTCATAATTGGAGATGTCTTATCTCAGATGGTGGAGGGACGTTCACATGTGATTGCCTATGAATCGAGGACACTAGATTCAGCCCAATCAAACAACACAACCACAAAAAAGGAGTTTCTTGTTGTCATATTCACTTTAGATAAATTACAATCATATTTATTGGGATCTAAAGTAGTTGTTTTTTCTGACAATGCAGCTCTGAGGTACCTCTTGAAGAAGTCAGATGCAAAGCCCAGGCTAATCGGATGGATGCTCATTCTTCAAGAATTTGATATTAAGATAAAGTACAAGAAGGGGTTGGAAAACTTGGTTTCAGACCACATGAGTAAGCTTACTCACACGCTATAGGATGACACCTTAGACAAGGTACCACTTCGGGACACTTTCCCTGATGAGCATCTTTTTTACATCTCAGGTACGCATCATTGGTATGATGATTTAGTTAACTACCTTGTTTCCTCTGAAATCCCTACAAATTTGAAGAAACATCAAGTAAAAAAATTAAAGAGTGAGTCTAGGTTTTATGTGTGGGATGACCCCTACCTCTGGAACATGTGTAGTGACCAAGTTATTGGTATGTGTGTTCCTGGTCATGAGTTTGAGTCTGTTCTAAAATTCTATCATACACTTGATTGTGGTGGAAACTTTGGACCCCAATGGACAGCTAGGAATGTTTTGGACTCTGGATTATATTTTCCTAGCTTGTTCCATGTTTCTCATGTGTATTTTAAGTCATGCTCACGTTTCCAACACACGGGAAACATTTATAGGAGACATGAGATGCCTCAATAACCCATATTATTCTGTGAGATTTTTGATGTGTGGGACATTGATTTTATGGTTCCTTTTCCTAGTTCCTTTGGTTTTTTTTTATATTGATTATGTGAGAAAATGGGTGGAGGCTAAGGCCACCATGATTAATGATTCTCATGTTGCAATGGAATTTGTCAAAGCACATATGTTTTGTAGGTTTGGAGTACCGAAGTCCATCATTAGTGACCAAGGGACACACTTCTACAATTGTAATTGTGCTTCCATCCTTCGGAAGTATGGGGTGACACACAAAACATCCACACTATACCACCCCCAAAAAAATGGGCAGGCAGAGGTTTCAAATCGCGGATTGAAACAAATTTTGGAGAAAACTGTGTGGCCAAATAGAAAGGATTAGAGAAAATTCTGGGATGATGCATTGTGGGCTTAGAAAACAGCATACAAGACACCCATTGGTATGTCCCCATTTTGGATTGTTTTTTGGAAAGTGTTTCATCTCCCCGTGGAAGTTGAGCATCGGGATTATTGGGCTATAAAGAATTCCAACATGGATTTGGCCCAAGCATGAATCCAAAGGAAGCTACAAATTCAAGACCTTGGGGAGATTCGATTGTCTTCATATGAGAACTCAAGGCTTTTCAAGGAAAGATCAATAGAATCTCCTGACAAAATGATCCAGAAAATAGAATTTTGAGTTGGAGAGAAATTCTTGCTCTATAGTTCACGACTAAATTTTATTCCTAGTAAGTTGTGTTCTAGGTGGTTAGGACCTTATATTGTAACTAATGTTTTTCCTTATGGTTTAGTGGAGATCACACAAGAGGACACTGGAAGGAGATTTATAGTCAATGGGAAACGTTTGAAGAAATACTTTAAGGGAATTCCTACTAATGAAATGGATTTCATCACACTACATGACCCCATCATTACTTTAGCATAACAGGTTGTTCCTAACCCTCTCAGTTTTATATTATTTTTCCTATTTAAAATTATGCATTTCATGTGCATATATCATCTCATGGGTTCACATTGAGGAAAATGCAATAAGTGTGGGGGAGGGAACCTTTTAGTTTATTAATTTCAATTGTTTTCCTATTTTTCAATGTTTTTTAAAAAAATGAAAAATGTGTGTTTTTTAAATTTTGGGTGTTTATTTTTTGTGTGTTTTTTGAAACTTTTGATCTAAAATGATTCCCATCACCATTTTGAAATCCATATCAATGAGTGAAACAATTTATCCCTTGAAAATGAGTTTAAATGAATGATAAAAATGACTTTGTTTCAAGTTCAAATATTTAGTAATTTCATGAAAAGTACTCGGAATTTTGAATCCCATGCCACATATCACAGTCTTTATTTCTAAAATCACTTTCCTATGAGTCTTCTGAACCATTTTTTCATATTCTTTAAATTTACCTCATTTCTTGAGATAACCAAACCATACTTGATTTAACCAGAGTTTGATATATTCCTATCAAAACTTGAGGGTTTGAGGTACTTATGTTTTAAATGAATGGGGAATCTGTTTGGTATTAAAGACCCTATTTATAAGAATCCTTTTTTATAATGTCCTACCTTGACCATTTAATCCTTTTATCCCTTATAATCCATGAACATCCTGTTAGTTTATCCACATTACAAGACAATTTTTTCCTATCCAACCAACTCTTGACGTGAAATTTCATAATCTAGTTGAACTTAAGTGTGGGGGAAGCTATATTTTGTTGTGCTACCACATTATTTGATACTTTGGGTGGAAAATTAAATTTTGAAGAGATGTACTTACTGCTGAAAAAATCATTATGTTGAAATCGGTGCCTTTTCTGGAGCTTTCATGACAAGTGAAGCTATGCCTTTTCAGAGCTTCTAAAAAAAGACATTTGTGCCTATCTGGAGCTTTCACGAAAAATTATTTTGGATAATATTGACATTTTTGTTGCTGAAATGATGAATGGTGTATGATTTCCATGATTTTCGTGATGATGGAGCTGAATTGATGATAAGGGGATCGAGGAGGAGACCATATTTAAGTGAAAATTAGATTAATTCAATTTTATTTCAAAACGATTCAGGCCCTTCTCATTCAGCCACAAAAATTTTCACATCTAAATCCTACCAACCTAAATCCATAGAATAAACCTGAAATTTCTTCATGATAAACATGTATCCTTGACTCACATCATGTGGAAATGTAGGAATTTATCAATCCTATGGTAACCCTTTTATGAGTTTGGATGAGAAAGACATTGATGAAAATTGACATTTTTGTGATGAAAGAAAATGAAAGTGAGGTAAGTGTTTTTATGCATGGGAGGACAAATGAGGTGGAAATATATTAAATATTACAAATGGAGAACTTGATATAATGGATTTTTATGAGGCATGATATCATTTTTTTCTTGGTGTGGAATTGTTGAATCTCAAGGATATGTGTTTTAAATTTTTTTTTGATTTGATATTGATGTTTACTTTTCAGAATTTTTTTGGAATACATGGTATAAGGTTTTCCTAAGAGTGAAAAATGGTAAGTGTGGGGGTGTGATCGCGTCACAATTCACTACTTTATTTCACCCCTACATCACTGTTTTTAACTAGTTTTGTATTTAAAATTACAAATATTATCTCAAATTTCACATCCCATTTGATTCAATTATTAAATTTTTATAACTTTTAAAAAGTTAAATTATTCTTGTTTTGGTGATTTCATTATAGGAGGAGGTGATTTGGAGGTTTGGAGATGATCCAGAAGAAAAATTTGCCAAACTGCATGGAAGCCCAAGGACATCTGTCCACTTTTTTGAGGATTTCTCAACATCAGTGCCTTAAAATGGGATGATATTTTGTGGTTAACTCCAAAACATCATGTTTTACAACTCCTCTAAATTAAGGGAATCTCAATTAGATCATTAAAGAGTCAATCCTAACCAATATGTCCAGGGGACAGAATCCACATGAAGTCAATGATCAGGTTCTGTATTTCGGTCATAACGCGTGAAGTAATTATCCATTGGCCTCCAAATTTGACATGGAGATAGTAAAGATGATAGTATAAAACTTTTATTTTTTTACAACTTGATATAATGCAATTTACCAACTCAAAACTGATTCACAATTGGTATCTTGAAAACTGGGTGCCCAAAACCACTGCCCATTTTGGCTATAAATTGACACCTTGGGAACCCCATTTGGAAGTTCAGACAAGGAGTGAAGTGATGCCATTTTGGAGTCATAGAGGATTCCTCTAACCATGTTAGAGGTTCTGGAACTCCTTATACTCATATGGTTATCTCTTTAAGAAAGGATCCCTTCATCGAAGCCTTCCTCTCTTTCTTACCTAGTAGTATTTGTGTTTGCATAATAAACTTCTTTATTCCTCTTCTATTTTATAAATTTTCTTCTGTATTACCCTTTTTTCCTCTATTTTATTCTTTATTAATCTTACTAATTGGGTTTTAATGAAGAGTAGAAATGAGATTGGGTTTTAACCTTTCTAAACATTTTCACGTGCAAAACGTTTCTACGATGACTACACCTCCAATAGAAGAGTAGTTCTTTTTAGTAATCAATCGACCTCTATCCTTCTTCATAAATTTATTTTGAATCAATGAGATACTATAATTCACATATTATGATATATTAATTTACATTTTAATTTAAATAAAACTAAGCAAGAAATTTAATAGTTAACACAAAACATGTGAGGTCGGGAATTGTGTGAACTGTGAGAGCGCAACCTTAACCGATAATTCAAAACCACAAAGGATTAATTTTTAGAGTTAAATAATCCCTAAACTCAATTAGTCCTCATTTATATAATGGATATGTGCCTTAATTTACCAATGACCATAATCTATCCTTATAACATCAATCAAAGTAGGGTGTTGTGATTACATGTTCTGAAGATAGTCAGGGGTTTAATTCACTTCATCTTTGTGGTAAGGTTAATTCTCATAGGGTTCAGGGGTTAACAAGTTAGGGGATAATAATTTATTGGATGTTAATTTAAATTATAATGATTAATAAGTAAATGAATAGGTGCAGTTAGATCGATTATGCCTTTTAAAATATTTTCTATGAAAAACATCTTCTTGGTACATCTTTTTAATTGAACTTCATTTCTAAATTAAAAAAAATAAATAAATCTTCTTCCAACAAAATTCTTCTAGTTTTACAAATGATAAACAACCCCTCATCCTTTCAAGTAGTATTTTTATTTCTTTTATTTTATTTTTATAATACCTTTAATAAGTTTTTTAATTTACTTACTCTTTTAAGAGACGCCCTTGGTCAGCTACTCTACTGCATCCATGTACCCCAAAAACCATTAATCATTTGAGGTCACCCACAAAACCACCTTTAAGTATGCCTTTCTAGTGATATTATCTAGCCCCTGGCCTATGGAAGTCGGGCTTGGGGTTTTCATGGCACTGGCCCCAGGGAACGGGTTGTGACATTAAGGTGATTGGAATTGAAAGTCACATTTTCCTATAATTCACCCACCCCCACCTCTTGTCATTTACCTACTTTGTTTGTATTGGAAAAAAATTCCTTACAAACAATAATGACATATATCATGGGGTTTTATTTAAAAAGAATCTAAATATCCTTCTTGATATATATTTTTCAAATTCTTATCATTTTCAAGACCAAGTCGCCGATGTCAGACTTGGGTTTGATAAGAGTCATGTGAATTTGATTCTTCATTGATTTCCAACACTTAATTTTAATATTCTAGTATGTAAATGCCATTACTCAAATGTGGCATACCTTAACATATGATATCTTTATAAAAGTATCATCTCTTATTTCTGAACTTGGAAATGAAGTCATCCATATCTAAACTGTACACGTATATTTTGTTCTTGGTTACACTGGGCACATAATAAAAAATATTCAAAACTATAATCAATCATGTCGGCAATGTGAGATGGTAGTCTCCAATAGCCAATGTAGCTAATATTTCTTTGTTAATAACTCAATGATCCACATCACCCCTAGAAATCTTCTAGAATCTACATAGTTCCTATATTTTAATGCAAATGTGAGTTACAAAAACAGTAACTTATACCCAGTTTATAGAAATAAAGAGATTAAATTTGATAATGAATGCACCTAAAGCTTCCCCTTACTTATTTTTCGAGTCATGGTTCATCTTTTAGTTACCCTTCTTTCCATATCCAATCAATAATACATCCTACGTCTGATATTTCCCCTTAGTATTTATCCCCTTGTAAGGGAGGTGAAAAGGTACTTTCGACTTAGAGTTAGTATTAAGTATTTTATTCTTACCTTTCCTATTATTCACCATAAGGACTAAAGGTTTTTCATCCTTCATTACCTTATCCATTGGGTGAATTGAAGTTAATAAATACAGGATTATATTATATATATTGTTCCTGACAGGACACCCTCCCCACAAGGTGTACCCCTCCTAGGCCGGTAATGTTATAAGAGAGATAATGACCCCAAGTCCCACCTCCAATAGGCCTCAGGTTGGCGACTAGCATCGAGGGTATAACAAACACACTGATGGGAGGCATTACCCTCTAAGATAAAACATGTACAATATAGAGATAAGATAGAAACCAACAAAATCCTACTCAAACTATAATATAAAAATAAACCCAAGTACATATATGTAATGTCATTCAAAGACTACTATGACTGAAAGGGAAAACTACAAGCACCAAAATAAAGTAAAATGGCAGTGAACTCAAATCCCGAACAGCTTCTACAAAACCCACAAGCTAGTAGTAACCATCTTAATCTCCAACCTCCTCTAAGTGACCTGAAAAATAGTTTATATAACTTTGGTTAATTATAATAGTATACTCAGTAGGATCCTCTCTAGATCATCTCGTTCAAAAGTAAAGAAAGAATGCTTAAGCACCGTAAACAAAAAGTGAAACTAACTCATCACCTAAATAGGTATACTAAGTCCTTATTCTCACCATGGATACTCTCACCAAGTATTGCATACAAGAGTATATAATATAATAAAGGATATCAAGGGAACTCTGTTACCACTTCCCAACTAGTTTTCTAATTTTCCCCAACATTTCACATCCTGGGAATCTCTCTCTAAAAAGGATATCTCAAAGACACCTAGGTGTAGCCCCATAATATAAACTTTGTGTAACTCATAACCACAAACACACAACCAAAAGTAACCAGGTAGGTACCAGGAGCCACCATAGATCGCATAACATGTATCAAATGTTGGGTATTATACCTCAAACCACTACAGTCCATACACTGAGTAAGGATCCTCAATCCATCACATCCTATACACGTTATACCTATAGTAACAAATATGAAACTATATCCTAAATATATGTGTGTGAAATAACCAGAAGCAATTATATCCCTCCACATAGAAATATGTGGAAAACTAACTATAGTTCATACCAGCACAAGTAACTACCAAGAGAAGAGAGGGGGCCAAAGGAGGAATTCAGTCATCCATCCTCCCACCGAGATGTTAGGGAAAACACCCCCTAGGGATCATAATCCCTGGGGTGTCAATTTCCCTAACCAAAAGTGTGGAGTGGCATATAGAAACACAAAAATTACATTGTATAATATATCTTACAGCCACACTATGGAAAAAACCTAGTCTTATAATCAACTAAAGCTAACATCTCTCGAACTCCTGGCTTCCACTGCTAATACTAGATATCTTATAAGCACACAACCATTTAAAAAGCTATATTAAGTTACTTTATCCTTTTTTACCAATTTCACTTTATGTTAATTAATTATTTAAATATTAATTAACAATTATCAATTCCACATTACATTTAATTATCATTCCAACCCAGATCCATTCCCTCCAAGCATAACCAAACTGAGTCCACAGTTCCTCTGAAGTATAATCCCAGCATTGCATCCTAGAAAGCTCCAACCCCATGGGTTAAACATCATTTATTCACTTATTTTACAACATTACCATTTTCTATAATTCCATGTATTCTAAGAAATCATTCTAAGCTTTGAAATTCAAGGAACTCAAAATGGTTAGTAGATGAACTACTCATCGAGTCATTTCCACCTATAGCAGGAGTGTAAACCCACACATCCTAGAGAATCTAAACATAGAAATCATGTGGCATACACTATTAA
The DNA here is from genome assembly GCA_963277665.1 of Viscum album. Taxonomy (NCBI): domain Eukaryota; kingdom Viridiplantae; phylum Streptophyta; class Magnoliopsida; order Santalales; family Viscaceae; genus Viscum; species Viscum album. The sequence goes on along the minus strand of OY728140.1, from coordinate 717,438,983 downwards.
TCTTTACCTCTTTCAGATGGAGGGTAAGAAATACAAACTACCTTAAGTAGTGGAGAATTTAAAACAGATAAACAAACAACAGGTTCAGTCGACACCACTTTCATGTTGACATGTAAGTCCAAATTCAACCCATTCTATCATCCTTGGTGACCTCCCAAACACCCAATTGTATAACCTGATGCATCTTACCACTCCAAGAATCAACTGCTGCCACCACTACCACTGGGCCTCCTTACCCCTGCATACCCCAATAGCCTTCTAGGCTCAGCTATCCTTGGATCACACCAAAATACAAGTAGAAGGAAATAAACAACATAGAAACTGGGCTCTTGGCCCTAAAGAAGGTAATCATCCTTCACACACAACGAGCACTCACAACTCCAAAGTATAAGGTGCTTGGCCTTTACAAGAAAGTGGGTAAATCAGAACCCTAAAAGGCATTATCTTTATCTAACAATCGATTATTTATTCCATATTGATTTAACCAATTTATTTTAATATTCATAACAACATCCATATGATTATCATCAAAGAACAAAAATAATAACAAATGGATTCATTAAACATGCCTCCTTATCTTTGGAAAATTAATTTAAAATCAATCTCGGCTTTACGTTCTTTATTAATTTCCATCAATAAAGGCATGATAAATAAGAAAAACATGGATATCACACTATCTAGAAAATCAAGAGGCAATAACATCACTAATAAATTGATACCAATTCTTTAATCATGTTCAAATATTTATTATGTTAATTTCATTGTGATCTAGTGGGTTAAAACATGATAACTCTATGACTACACGTAAAAATAATAGAGAACCCATGAATCTCTTACCCCACAAGGTTTCTGGTGTTCTTTTAATGAGAATAATCCAACACAATGGATCATGATCACCTCTCCCATAATAACTGCATCCACCCGAGGATGATGTGGTACAACCGCATCAACCAAAACCCAAGAAATCTCCATTAGAAACATGGATATCACATTCCATAACATGGAAAATGGAATGGGATGAAACATATTGAGGAACCTATAAGAACAGAGGAAGAACATACCTTATATTGAAGACGGATCAACACTTCCCGGTTGCACCAAAACAAGGGGTGCACATGCAACAGGAAAAACTCCAAGGAGAAATGATGTAAGGATAGCACAATCACACAACTCCCCAGGAACAAAGGTTTGGGGCACCTCACACCAATATAAAGGAGAAGGAGGAATTAGGGAAAATTTTATCTCGGCCCTTTTGAAAATCTAAACATAGTTGAAATTTATATACGGTTTAGATTTTCCATTAAAGGTGGATCTAGTCGAGATTATGCATTTTGACCGAGTAAAGGCACCCAAACCCTTAAGAAATTTTAAATAGGATTTATAGGATTTGAATCAAACTTAAATCCCTTAAACCAAGTATTTGAATGCATTTTATGTCAAAGATAATGTCAAAGGGGTGAAACTATAAGAAGCTAGAAATATTGTACACCTACCGACAGATCACCAACAAAACGATGACTCACCGATCTGGAAACATTTTACATCTATCGACAGATAACCTACCATTCCTGGAAATAGTGTTCAACTTACCAAAATATGACCTACCAATCTTGGAAACATTTTCCAACCTATCAATAGATGATCTACTGGTCCTAGAAATATTTTTCAACCTATCGATAGATGACCTACTGTTCTAGAAACACTGTTCAACTTACCGATAGATGACCTACCATCCTAGAAACATTTTTCAACCTATAAATAGATGACCTACCATCCTAGAAACATTGTTCAATTGACTAATAGATGACCTACCATCCTAGAAACATTATTCATCCTGTTGATAGATGACATGCCATCGTGGAAACACTGTTCAATTTGCTGATAGATGACCTACCATCTTGGAAACACTATTTACAAAACTAGAAATTTTGTAAAGTGTTAGAAATAAGATGATTAGTCACTGAAAGTGGCTAATATTTATTGTTAATATCTTTATATTCAGTGTTCCAAAGTCCATAAACATTGTTTTTAGTGCATTACATAAATAGAACTTCATTTCTCATCTTAAATGCAATTCATGTTTAAAATGAAAATTTGGGCCCAATCATTAAATTGTTTGTAGACAACATTATATTCTTTTCTGAATTTTAAATTTTGGGATATGATTGATCACTTTTTTGGAACATTTTATCTTTTAGCCACGATGGATGAATCCCAAGGGAAGATGGAGAATTTTGCGCCCGAATGCAGAAATTTGCTGGAAAAAGCATAATGGGCCTAAGGCCCATCAAACAAATGTGGGGCCAAGAAACCAAGCCCAATTAAGCTCACATTTTTACAGTATAAAGATAAAAATATGATTATCATTTTATTCAACTGTGTCCGGAGCTAATTCTGATGTTTTCATGATGATAAAGGGATCTGAAGTTGAGATTTTATTGGTGGACCCGACATTAATGCAAAGAAATCCTTCCCACCATTTCGACCATAACTTCCAAACGGCTGAGCCAATTTTCCTGAAATTTTGAGTGATTATAGAAGACACATGTAAGATGATATGTTCTATTTATGACACCTTCGTATTCGGCCTTATGAAGTGTCAAACGCATACTTAAAAATGGAGCATGAATCTGGCTGGTTTTGTGGTCAACTTTGTAACATTAATTTCCTTTTGATTCTTCACCCTCCTTTTGACTATATTAATTGTTGGGGGTGAATTTATTATTGGGGGTGGAAATAAGGCTACTAATATTCCTATATAAGGAGCTGTTGGTGAAGGGAATAATCATCTAACATTTTCCTTTGAATCCAAGTTTTTCTTTCAATTGTAATTTCCCGCTTCCATTTTGTAATGGCATCGTCAATTTCTCTAATGTAAGTTTTTCATTCATGTTTATTATTTAAATAAAATTTATTATTTTTCACTTTTTATTTTCCTTTTTTTCACACGTTGATACCGTTGAATTGTAGTGTGAATTTATTCACACCCGCACTTGTGATTTCATCACACAACGGTGGAGTGTTCATTTTGATTAATGTTTTTTTCTTTCTTCTTCAATCCTGCTTCTTTAAGTCAATTACCCGCTTCCATTGATAGAATAGAATCAATATAGGGCTAACCTTTTATGGTTTGATCCTAGGGAGTTGCATGAGTTGGATTGAATGTTATTTTATGTTCTTAAATTCTTAAATTTGTTCTTTATTTTAAGAGTTCCTTTCTTTGATTTATCTTCTTCTTTGTCTTCACCGACTTTAACAACGACACATTTTGAGTGCTAGTACAATCCAATTCCTTGGAGTGCTCATTTAATTGATCCTCTAAGTGAATTGGTGATTAGCCTTGAAATTTTGTATAGATTAAATCGGAGAATGATATTGAGGAATTATTTCATTTAATGGATACCTCTTGAACCGATGAATAGAAAATCAAATGAAAAACAAATACATCCAATAAAGCCCAAGAGACAACCTAGGATCGACTCACCTTAATTAGTTGTTTTAATTCAAGTAATTTTATTTGTTTTGTTCTTTAAATTAAATCAATATTTCTTCAAATCAATTCAATCCAAAGTTGGCCACTGCATAGCCAATCCCGTATCCAATCTTAGTGTCTCAAGGTTTCTTCTTCGGTCCCTGTGGATTCGATCCCTACTTGTAATTCAACGACCGCTTTTACCAGTAGGGTAAATTTGGGCGCAACCAAATTTTGGCGTCGTTGCTGGGGACCCAAGTAAGTTTTCTTAGACACCCACCTTCTATTCTCACCTAACTTCTCTTTTCTCACCTCTATTTCTCTTTTCTTTTCCCCTTTCTTTTTTTCCAAAAAAACAAATCCAAATCCAAATTTCATTCAACTCCAATGGAGTATCATCAACAATTTCCTTTCATAAAATCGGGCTGGAATAGAATAGAAAATCAACATTGGGAATCCCCTCACATAGTAAATTACTTTGATCAACCTTTAAATGAATACCCCACACCCGATAACATGAACAATCAATGGGATGCTGATTTTTTAAAGGATCAATTTCCATACCTCTCAAGGATGATTGAAGAGATAAAACTTAATGATGTTGATGATGTACAAACATCAATCAATCCTAATTCTGAAAAAATTCTTGAACATTTGTGTGAAAAAATGGTTAAAATGAATTCAGAAGTTTCATCACTAAGATTAGAAATACAAAACATTGAGACTTATGAAGAACCCATTCCCACTCAGGATGTCCTTTCTATATCACTTATATAAGAATCGTGTTGCCCACATAAATCATGTGAATTTAGTAAAGAACCCACTTTAAAATCATGGAATACAGAGTTGGATAATGAATAGATTTGGTCAGGTAATGTTGAAATTCAAGATAAAGAACATTAAGGAATTGTTAATGAGTATTTAAATCAGGATGAAATTGATTTCATGAATTCACAAGAGGCAAATTATTCTTCATGGATTGAATGTCCAGAATATTGCACCAAAAATGATTTTTTAGAATCACCAATCATTAAACCATTGGGAGAGTTAACAAATATTGAGTCTATACCCACTCCCGACATTCAAAAGGAAAATTTTTGGGAGGAATCAAAATTTCAAAAGGAACCAATTATTTCTAAATTTCATGGAGAAGAAACTGTTTTTGATTCAAATTTCCATTCTTCTTTTGTAAATTTTTATCAACCTGAACTCAAAATTTTTCTCCTATCTTCCCCACTCTTAAATTTGGATAACCAATACCATGAAATTTCAATTTATTATCCTCTTGAAACTAAAAAATTGGGAATGTTTATTGATGTCTTAGGCAATACTAGATATTCAATTCAATCAACCATTTCTGATATTACATGGATTTTACCGCTCATTATAGAACAAAGGATTTCACATGAAACATATTTCAAACAAATAATCAATATCAATCTTGTTGAAGTGGATAAAGATGGGTTAATTAAAATTTTGAAAGTTGGAATTGGATAAGTTGGGGGGTTCATGTCGAGCTAACGACGTTAAAAGAAAGCACTGCATGGGAGGCAACCCATGGTTTTCATGTTTCTAATCATTTTGAATCATTTTTTCCATATAATAAATTACCATAAACTGTTGACATGTTCTTATTTTATGAGTAAGGAGTATGAAAGGGGAGTGCCATATTCATCTGTGTCACGTGGTGTGATCTCTGAGTAATACCTTACCCAGAAAATATAAATAAGACAATGTATCAGCAGTTTATTTTTTTTTTGTTTTATTTTTATGTTTTTATAGGATAAAAAATAAAAGGACATGTCGTAAGCCTTAAGGAAAATCTATTCACCACCATCCAAGCCGCTGAGACTCAAATCCAGGATTGAAGGGAGACTATGGAATGCGCTATCATCATCAACCACCGGGTGACTTCATTCCATGATTTTCATTTTAAATTTATTCTTTGAACTCCTCTCATACCCCCTTATAACTTTTCTTTTCTTTAAACACTGGGGACAGTGTTATTCTAATTTGGTGGGGGGATAAAAATTATTTTTTTTCAATAAGAACATGCATGGAAAGAAAAAATTCCATTAACCTTGAACATGATAACACACATTGCAAACTCTGAAATTGGATATCGAAAAATTTGGATTCTTTGATTCTGATTTTAATGCAAGTTTAAGTTCATGAGCATAGTTTTTGGAAAGTGCGGTTGTATAATGTGATTTTTCAAAGTTTACATTTTCATCCTCTTAATAAAAATGCCACAATGCACATCTACTAGATCGTGGGTGTAAATTTGAGTTCTTGGGTCCCTTTCATTATAGCATAGGGTTCTGGGGTCACTTTTAGTTTAATTTGAGTATCAAAAAAAAAGAAAAAAAAACAAAAAAAATGACCACATAGAGCAATGTTTTGTCCAAATTTGTGGCATCCGGCACTAGGGGATCGTGACTCCATAGTTGTCTTTCCCAGAGTTAGGCTTTATATCTCTATTGTAGAGCATGAAATTGACAATATGTGTGGCGTCTGGCACTTGGGGATCGTGACTCCATAGTTGTCTTTCCCAGAGTTAGTCTTTTCATATCTGTTGTGGTTAAAAAAATAAAAAAAAATGGATATTCATCTTAAGGTTTAATGTGATTCCCACCTAGCGCTTCCATTTTTTCCCCTTGAACAATAAAATGGGCCCCATATCTTTTATGATGCACAACACTTTATCATGCTTAATTGGAATTGGATGAAATGTGACGATGAATTTGAACAAAGGAATGGGCTTGGGCTTGGGGTATTCTTATGGACATAGCTTGTTTTTAATGATTTTGATGGTTTTTTATAATTTTTTTGGTATTAGATATTTGGGTGAGCAATGTGTATTAAAATGTTTTTGGAAAAGGGGATTTGAATTTCATATTTGTAATTTATTTTGCTCGGGACTAGCAAAACTCAAGTTGGGGGGTGTTATTAGTCACTGAAAGTGGCTAATATTTATTTTTAATATCTTTATATTCATTTTTCCAAAGTTCGTAAACATTTTTTTCAGTGCATTACATAAATAGAACTTCATTTCTCATCTTAAATGCAATTCATGTTTAAAATGCAAATTTGGGCCCAATCCTTAAATTGTTTGTAGACAACATTATATTCATTTTATGAATTTTAAATTTTGGGATATTATTTATCACTTTGTTTGGAACATTTTATCTTTTAGGCACGATGGATAAATCCCAAGGGAAGATGGAGAATTTTGCGCCCGAATGCATAAATTTTCTGGAGAAAGCATAATGGGCCTAAGGCCCATCAAACAAATGTGGGGCCCAGAAACTAAGCCCAATGAAGCTAGAATTTATACAGTAGAAAGATAAAAATATGAGGATCATTTTATTCAACTGTGGTCGGAGCTAATTCTGATGTTTTCATGATGATAAAGGGATCTGAAGTTGAGATTTAAATGGTGGACCCGACATTAATACACAGAAATCCGTCCCACCATTTCGACCATAACTTCCAAACGGCTGAGCCAATTTTCCTGAAATGTTGATATATTCTAGAAGACACATGTACGAAGATATGTTCTATTTATGACACCTTCTGATTCGGCCTTATGAAGTGTCAAACGCACACATCGAAATGGAGGATGAATCTGGCTGGTTTTGTGGTCAACTTTGTAACGTTAATTTCCTTTTGATTCTTCACCCTCCTTTTGACTCTGTTAATTGTTGGGGGTGAATTTATTTTTGGGGGTGTACATAAGGCTCCTAATATTACTATATAAGGATCTGGTGGTGAATGGAATAATCATCTAACATTTTCCTTTGAATCCAAGTTTTTCTTTCAATTGTAATTTCCCGCTTTCATTTTGTAATGGCATCGTCAATTTCTCTAATGTAAGTTTTTCATTAATGTTTAGTATTTTAATAAAATTTATTATTTTTCACTTTTTATTTTCCTTTTTATCACACGTTGATACCATTGAATCGTAGTGTGAATTTATTCACACCCGCACTTGTGAGTTCATCACACAACGGTGGAGTGTTCATTTTGATTAATGTTTTTTTTCTTCTTCAATCCCGCTTATTTAAGTCAATTACCCGCTTCCATTGATAGAATAACATCAATGGAGGGCTAACATTTTATGGCTTGATCCTAGGGATTTTCATGAGTTGTATTGAATGTTATTTTATGTTCTTAAATTCTTAAATTTGTTATTTATTTTTAGAGTTCCTTTCTTTGATTTATCTTCTTCTTTGTCTTCACCGACTTTAACGATGACACATTTTGAGTGCTAGTACGATCCAATTCCTTGGAGTGATCATTTAATTGATCCTATAAGTTAATTTGTGATTAGCCTTGAAATTTTGAATGGATTAAATTGGAGAATGATATTGAGTAATTATTTCATTTAATGGATACCTCTTGAACCGATGAATAGAAAATCAAATGAAAAACAAATACATCCAATAAAGCCCAAGAGACAACCTAGGATCGACTCACCTTAATTAGTTATTTTAATTCAAGTAATTTTATTTGTTTTTTTCTTTAAATTTAATCAATATTTCTTCAAAACAATTCAATCCAAAGTTTTCCACTGCATTACCAATCACGTATCCAATCTTAGTGTCTCTAGGTTTCTTCTTCGGTCCCTGTGGATTCGATCCCTACTTGTACTTCAACGACCGCTTTTATCGGTAGGGTAAATTTGGGTGCAACCATAATCCATCTTGACCTCCCAAAACACTACAAACCCCAGATTTTCACAAATTAATGGATCAGAGAGGTATGAATTATTACATCAGATACCTTTCAAAACATTCTCATCCTTGAGAATACCAAACCAAACTAAAGAGGAAATAGAAAAGGGTACATCGGAACATCCACCCCACGATATACCTCGCAAGGCTCTCGCCACCATTGGATCTCATCCACTTCCTAAAAAGAACAACGTCAAACCATGAGTAAACCACAACCAACTCCAAAACACTCTCCCAGGGAGATACCTATAACAAGAGATCATGCAACAAAAAGCAATAAGATAAAGCCATCTCATAAATGGAAAGGGTCTAAAAGCACAAAAAACAAAGTTACAATAGAAGAGATAAACATAAAATAGTTTGGGGTACTAAGCATGTATCTATGACTCATGTTTCCAAGTACTCTCTCCCATGCCACAAAAACTGACTCTTCAAATCTTGGTGCATCTTGGTCATGCCAGGATGTATTGCTAAGGGTGAACTATAGAACTCTCTGAGAACCATATCATACATCACCAAAGGAATAAAAAGCCTTCCCTGAAATAACACCCAGTGATGTTCATCCTCAACCTACCATTATGGCCCTTTCCACAAACAACTTGGTCTCTCTAGATCTCCACCTCAAGATCCCTAAACTGGGATTAATCCACCTAATATACTAGATATGACTGCACCATCATCAGAAAAATACAACCTCTGCCCCCAATATCTCTGATATCTAGATATAGTGATGGGATTTCTTCTATCACTCTATAAGAATCACAAGATTCATCAACTGCAACCCTACATGACTTCTTGCTCAATGAATCGGCCATAACAATCCTATTTCTAGGTGTATATGAAACTTCAAAGTCATAATCCTATAAAAACTCCATCCACCAATGTTGTCATAAGTTCACATCATGCTAAGAGAAAACATTCCTTGAGCTCTTATGATTGGTGAAGACCACAAAACTCTCTCCAATGAGGTAATATCTCTAAAAATTCCAAGAAAATACCACCACCGCCAACTCAAGATCATGGGTGGAATAGATACGCTCTTGGGGACATAACTACTGTGACCCATAAGAAACAACTGATCTCTATTGCATCAAAACATAACCCAATCCTAGACACAAAGAATCACTAAAATTCTCAAACTGAACTCCTTATGTTGGCATACAAAGAATTGAAGCACTTAACAACTTCTCTTTCAAGTACTTGAAATCTTCCTGACACTGATTATTCCACATGAACACCCGATCCTTTTTTTTCAACACTATCAAAGGAGTTTCAACCCAAGAGAAATCTTCTACTAACCTCCTATAATAGCCTAGAAGACTGAGTAAACTTTGCACCTCTGCCACTATCTTGGGGTCTTCCCAAGAAAAAACTACTTCTATATTTAATGGATCCACATATACTCCTAGATATGATAAAATATTCTCTATGAAATGGACTTCTCAATCCCAAAACTCACATTTTGACAACTTCCCAAATAGCTATTGATGACGAAGAACTCCCAAAATGGCACGCAGATGCTCTGCATGCTCCTCCTCATATGAATAATCTAAAAGGATGTCATCGATGAAAACCACCACGAACGTATCCAGGAACTCACATAACACAACGTTAATTAACCCCATGAACACAACTAGAGTATTCATCACACTTAATGACATCACAATGAACTTGTAATTCCCATGATGAAAGTGAAAATAATTCTTCGAGATATCATCATCCTTCACACACATCTGATGATATCATGACCACAAATTGATCTTTGAGAACCAAATTTCACCCTTCAGTTGATCGAATAAATAATCAATCCACACAAGAGGATAGAGTTTCTTCATTGTCACTTGGTTCAAGATATGATAATCGACAGACAACCACAATGTGTTGTCAACATTCTTTATGAAAAAAATGGGTGAAGCCCATGGTGACACGCTTGGCCAAACAGAACCACACTGCAACAGACCATCGAGCTGTATACGTAGCTCTTGCAACTCAGAAGGCACCATCATCTATGGAGAAATATATATAGGAGACACGCATGGTTGTAACTTGATCCCGAACTCGATCTTCTGTTGAGTTCATAATGCTACAACCTCTTATGGAAATACATCATGGTACTCTTCCATGACCCTGGGAAATGTTGACTACTGAACCTCTAACGAACTCAGCGTCAGCTCGGCTATCGAGGATGATAAGGACAGAACACACCTCTAACCCATATAAGGGTCTCACTAACCAACAAAGAATGTTGGTTGTCCATAAGCATAAAATAACATCACCTGCCTCTTAAAGAAATCCACGACATTCTGGACCAAATACAAACAATCCATGTCAAGGATTCCATCATATAGTTTTTTCCATAAACATATGAAATATTCCCAAGAGCAATGCTACCCCAATACTATCTCACAATATCTATATACTTAAAATAGGTCAGTTTGAACTCCAACTAGTATAGTCAATGTCAAGGTCACTAGAAGCCTCTGTACCTCAGGTCCTAATGCATGGACATGGGCAGGTTATATAAAGGAGTGCATCACTCATAAATCAAGAAAGGCATGAACCCAAGTAGTAAAAAAGAAAAGGGTGCCTCGAATGACGTATAGCTCACCTAGCACTAGCAACACTAACACATGAAGCTAACCACATCCTGCTCCACAGCCCCCCTAACCCCGACGACAACCATCTCCACAACCACACTCTTATTTCTGTAGACGAGGACTTTCCGGAGGCTATCCTCTGCCTGTCTCATCTTCTCTCTTCTGATCCAAAACGTGTGCAACACACAACCGTTGTCTTGGATAGAACTACCTCAATAGAGGAACCTAATGTTGAACACCTAACACACATTGACTGCTCCGAAAATTTGGGAACTCTCACTGCTGATGACCTCGATCTCCACAAGAAAAAAAAGCACCTAATCCCTTGGAATAGGTCTGAGAACTTCTACCCTTAGAGAAAAACGATACTAAGGGCTAGGACCTACCCTCGGCCGAAGGAAAACTCTTCTTCCATAAAAACTAGGAACCCCAGACAATAGCTCTGCTTTGTGAGGAATCTCGATGAATCCCCTCTCATGATGATATATTTCTAGTTAACGTCCTCTCTATGACCTCTATGGTAACACCCCAAGCTTCCACGGAACGCTTCTCTTTCAATAATGCAATAGCTTGCATTGTATGCAAGTTCAAGATTCTAAGACACCGCGACCAATAAAAATAGCTGTTATGAATAGTAATACCCACTTTTTGAAATTATATAAATTTTATATTTCAAAATGGACTTCATTTTTGGATTCGGAATATTGAAATTAGCCTATGTTGAATTTTTGGGTATTCTTCTGAGAACTTCCAATTTTCGATAAATAGTGAAAAATACTTAAAAACAACTTTTTAAATAAAAAATAATTTATAGTGATAAATTATAAGATTGAGTGGTTTTAAAGTATAATTAGAATATATTTTAACTGTTTTATCGAATGGTGTTCATTAGAATTAATTTCACTTTGAAATTAGACATAAACAATTTTCAATCTTTTGATATATATTGTTTCTTAAAAACGCGCTATTTGTTTTGATAGTGGGAATTGATAATTAAATTAATTAATTCAACTTATATGTTTTGAATTTTTTAAAATAGATATCATTTTTGAATTAGGAATATCAAATATAGCTTAGGGTTAATTTTTGGTATTTTTCTGAAAAACTTCAATTTTTGATGAATAGTGAAACCACTAAGTGGTAGTTAAAAAACTAAGTTTTCTTTTAAATGAATCATTACCACTTCTATGAAATGAATTTCAAAAATAAGACATAAATTGTTGTCATTAATAAGTAAAATGTGGTTCAATGAGATGAAAATAATTTTTGGTGAATAGTAACTTTTAAGTTTTATTAATCACGATTAAAGGTAATTAGTGTAATTTAAGGTAAATATAATGTTATAATAATATGAAATTACCTTTACACTTGTCATAACCTTATTTGATGAGTCATGTCCGACCAAGAAAATCCATGGGTCAACTTGGGGACCCCATGGAGCCACTTGGGTAAGAAAATGACATTAATAACTTTTTATTTAAAGTAAAAATAAAATTGTCACAAACATGTGTTGTTTTACTAAAACAATTATTACATGGGGTTATATAAGTTAAATTTTCAACTATAAATATTCATTGGACAGCTAAAAATATTTTATACATCATGGTAATTTTTTTATAATTTTTAGGCGTTAAATAAATATATTTATTTATGACACCATGATGATGCAGCAATTACCTCATTAACGAACAATTTAAATAAAATGAAAAGATAAGGTAACATCTAAGACTTAAACTTGTCTAAAACCTATTGGATGGGTATATTTAGAACCCTTATCACCTTATCCTCGAAATACATCTTTGTGGGACCTTTAAAATCCGAAAAGCATTTCATAATAAAGTAACATTTCATGACTTTCCAAGAGTGCCCCTCCTCTCCTCTTATAAAAGGCCCACACCTCTACCACCTTATTCACACCTTCAAAGACATTTGGCTCAGCCAAACTCTGCCCAAATAATCTCTCAACTTCCCTATCTTACTCCTATAAGCCTCACTTTCAGCAAAAGTCTTTCCAAAGAAGCCTTTCGCTCAAATCAAAAAGAGTTACCCGATTTTAAGGTATTGTATTCTCTTATATTCTTTTGTTTTATTTTTACTCCAACCCATTAAACTCTTTTTATTCCTTTAATTTGTAACATCACCAGTATCTTCAATATACTAGGATGTTTTTATGAGAATTATTTGATTTACACTTACACACACCTTCGTCTAATGGTTAAAGAACATATTGTTTCTATGGGTGGTGAATTACTGCCTCACGAAACGATGATTGTTCAATATTATTTTAACACCTCTCATGGTGGCCATTAAAATTTAACTATATTTATATATGATATATATTATGTTTAATTTTTCCTTATGATTTTGTATTTTTCATTTATGGCATACCATTATGATTTCCATTATGGGTAAACGCAATAATTTCATTATAGGAAGTGCGGACTACCGCCCCCTCAAAGTGATTTGAATCGTTAATGCCATATGTGGGACGTATAAAGGATAGAGTAAATGATATTATATATGATATTATACTGGAATTATAATATAGATTTATATTATTATGATTTCATTCCATTAAATACGAAATAGAAATGAAAGTAGCGTTCATGCGTACGTACATCTTACCGTCTCCATGAACGGTGCATTTCATTTCTTACCTCTAAATGTTATGTAATATTATAAATCAATGTATATAATGTATATGTATGATATATATGATATCTAAATCATGAATATAATTCTGGATATAATGGATATTTTACCACGTGAACAACTTGTAATTATAAGAATTTTATTTTTGACTCAAGTACCAAAGATCGACAAAACGACCATTATTAACTTAAATAATTACATAATGTTCATAACATGGTAATAAGTGATATAAAAGGAATAATGAACATGAAAAAGGTTCTTAATCAATTAAAAAATTAACTCTAGTTTATTATTCAGGAGGTTAAATAATGATCGAGTCAAGTCGAACACGTGGTAAGGGACTTCGTCTCAATCTCCTTTCATTGAGGAATGTTTGGTTTTATACACAACTTTCCTTTATATGGTGTATAAACACCTCTGACTTTTACTTTTATTAAAAAGGAATCTTTTTATACGAAGCGTTTTTACTAAATGACAAAAGGAATGTTTTTTCTTATGTATGTGGCGACAATGACTTCTCCACCGCCGTGACCGTTATTTGAGTTTTGTCTTCCTCTACAAGCCATTACTTTTTTAAATGAAAAATAAATACCATGTTTTACTTTTCTTTTATTTTGGTATTGAAAATGGTTTTATTATATCTATGTGTTGTATTGATATCTTGTGATTTAAATGTTGAAATTTTATGTTTCCTTTATGCATGTTTTATGTGATACGATTATGTTATGGTTTATGATATGTTTAAACCTTTTCATATAAGGAATGCATTGAACTTAATAAGTGACAGGTGGAGCCCGCTATAGCTCCTCAATGCATCGACAGATCTCATGAGACAAACTAGTGTCTTGGCATGAGGCCTTGACAAAATCTTATTTTTAGTCCTGGCATGAGGCCTTGGCTACGTGGTTATGAGAGTCTGACATTATGCATTCCATCATTACGAAAGTGGTTATTGATATTGAATGTGGTTATTCGACTAGTAGAATATCCATGTGAATAAGTAAATGGCATTATTTCATTTTATTTTTTCCATATTATGCTGAAGTTCAAGTTTAAAAGGCTTTTTTTAGTTATACATTGACTTAAATGTTTATGTTTATTTATTAAAGATTACGCTATATTGTTATCCTTAATGAGCATCTGAGCTCACCCCTTTCTATGTTTTATTTTTCCCAGGATGTGAATAAATATTTTATGACTGACCTACAAGGATAGTCTGAAGGGGATATGGGTGTGGACTATGGATATTATGTTATTGTAGTTTTTCACTTTATGATGTAATGTAACATTTATTAATGTATCTAGTGTTTCCAAGGCTACTAAACTAATCGGTCTTTCGATACTTGATCTTTTGTGATCATTCCAATGTTACGTAATAATGAACTGACTCTGGGTAACTGGGGTCAGGGCATTACAGTTCATATCATAGGGAGTTTAGTACTAACCTTGGAAGCTAGATTTAGATAAACTCTGATTAGATCACATAGCCCTAAGATAGACTTTGATGATTAGTATAGAATAAATTCCTAGAATTTTGGTAAAGTATAGATTTTGTGTATTTTCTAAGCAATACATCCTTTTCTGGATACGAGCAGGTAGAGGTGGCTCTGGCACAGATGTACCTAGGGGTAATACCCGAAAACACCACTTTGAGCTAGACTCGAATGGGAACTGGTGCACGACAACGGACCTTGCTTCACTCTTGGTTACGACACTCTTAGGGGATATGCTAAGGATAATTCATGATTTCTTTACAATCCATTATGAAGAGTTTATGAGTATATAATTCCTCAAAGAAAATTTTTTTTATGGATTATATCCATAAATAGTTCAATTTATGTTAAGTTTTTTATAAGTATGTAATTATGTATTTCGATTCAAAAAATAATCTAGTTTATGAAATTGTTTAGAAATGGTGCCTAGTGGAAGGAATGGAAACCGTATCAATGCACGCACTCCATGTAGGGAATTCCCTCCTGGTAAAGATAATTATAATGGAGTTAGTGATACAACTGGTTCTGATAATCTTATCATCATACTGGGACAACTCACTCAGGTTATGAATAATAACCTTACTCGTATGGAGCACCCTGATCCACAATGTGGAGGATCAATGTTAGACCGCTTCATGAGGCAAAAACCACCAACATTCAATGGGAGTAAAAATCCCTTAGTATCTGAGCAATGGATAAATTCCTTAGGGAAAATATTCCATGCCTTGGGGAGTAGTTAAAGGGAAAAGGTTATCATGGCAGTTTACCGACTCACTGGAGATGCTGATCAATGGTGGTCATTGATTCAAAACACAAAGGAAGATGATGAAGTATCAAATATGGAATGGAGGGAGTTAAAAGAGATTTTCTTAGAAAAATACTTTCCTCGTGACCATCGAGCAGATATGGAAAGGCAATTTCTGAGTCTGAGGCAAAAGGAGGATGAAAATGTCACAAAGTATGATTCTAACATTACAAAGTTAGCGAGGCATGCTACAAATTATATACGTAACCCAAGAAGTAATATTGATTGTTTCTTTGATGGGTTAAAACCATTTCTCCGTCGAGCTTTAGTATCACAATCTTTCTCAACGTATGAAGATATAGTCTCGTGTACTATCAAGACAGAAAAAGGAATTCTCTAAATCTTATGACAATAAACTAAAGCAAGAGAAGAAGAGAACGATAGAACAAGAGACAAATAAAGGGAAAAAGGGAAAAAATGATTTTTCATTATGTGATAATTGTGGGAAGAATCACCCTGGTACTTGCCTAAAAGGAATGGGAGTTTGTTATAAATGTGGAGAAAAAGGCCACTAGGCTCGTGATTGCAAGGGAAAGAAAGAGGCTATCAATGTTGAATGCTACAATTGTAGAGAAATGGGGAATTATGCAAATGGATGCCCTAAGAGCCAAGGAAACTTACCTTAGAAAAGGCCAAAGGAGAAAGCCCAAGCTTATGTTGTTACTACAGATGAAGTTGAATAATTATTGTATTTGTGTTTTTGGACACAAGAACTATATTATGGTTATAAGAATAATGTGATATATATAAGGATTGTACTGTAGTACTTGTTGTTTTCATTAAGGTTTTAATATGATGAAGGTAATCATATTTTTAGTATGTGACAATAAGAGAAACTTTACTTTGTTTGGGGAATCTGATGTTACAGTTGATTTTGGAATTTAGAGACCTTTTAGAGAAAGTCTGGATAGAGTTATTTTGGATAACTATAAAGGTTGGAATGTATTAAGTTTAACCTTGGATAGTATTGTTTAAGTTTAAAACATTTCTGAAAATTATTTTTGGAATATTATAATACTATAGTTTTAGGAAAAGGACAACCTGCAGGTCGGGGGATAACCCGTCTTTTCGGACAAAGCTATAGGAATCAAACCCACAACCATAGTTCGACAGGCCTTTATTACCTACCACTAGCCTACAGGAAGTCCCTGGTTATTACAAAATAGTTTTCCTGATCTAAATGGTATGTGTTAATATTTGTAACCCTGTACGATTAGGATAAATATAATATTTTTGAGTTCTATTATCTTTTTGAGTGAAAGATGAGTTTGTGGTAAAAATTTATTAAAGAATGAAAGTCTACATGACAAGTATGTATATTTCCTTACATTCTTAATAAATCTCCTAAATAAATTCCTCAAATTTATGAAAGGTAACTTAAAACAAAAATTTTGTTGGTTAACTTTTCCTACTGGGGAATCAATGATCGTTTAACCAATCACAAGTTTGTGATTTTCTTGTAGTTAACTTTCTCCTAATCCTGTTTTTTACAACTCTCCATCAGACCTTGATGGTTTTTTTCTCCTCCATATCAGTATTTTCATAGAATCCTAGTATGGGCTATCTCGGGTGACCTTTGTACTTATCTTTCTTTCTTTTAAAGTTATATTTTTATTAACCTTATTTCCGATGTGGGTTTTCCACAAAGGTATTTTCTACTTTCAAACTTTTATTTTCAAAGAACAATTTCAAATGGCGAGGACGCAATTTATTGAAGGAGGGTAGAATGTAACACCTCAAGCTTCCACGGTACGCTTCTCTTTCAATAATGCAATAGCTTTCATTGTACACAAGTTCGAGATTCTAACACACCGCGACCAATCAAAATAGCCGTTATGAATAGTAATACCAACTTTTTGAAATTATATAAATTTTATATTTCAAAATGGACTTCATTTTTGGATTCGGAATATCGAAATTATCTTATGTTGAATTTTTGGGTATTCTTCTGAGAACTTCCAATTTTTGATGAATAGTGAAAAATACTTAAAAACAAATTTTTTAATCAAAATAATTTATAGTGATAAATTATATGATTGAGTGGTTTTAAAGTATAATTAGAATATATTTTAACCTTTTTATCCAATGGTGGTCATTAGAATTAATTTCACTTTGAAATTAGACATAAACAATTGTCAATCTTTTGATATATATTGTTTCTTAACAACACGCTATTTGTTATGACAGCGGAAATTAATTATTAAATCAATTAATTCACCTTATATGTTTTTCATTTTTTAAAATAGACATCATTTTTGAATTAGGAATATCAAATATAGCTTAGGGTTAATTTTTGGTATTTTTCTGAAAAACTTCAATTTTTTATGAATAGTGAAACCACTAAGTGGTAGTTAAAAAACTAATTTTTCTTTTAAATGAAACTTTACAACTTCCGTGAATTGAATTTAAAAAATCTGACATACATGGTTGTCATTAGTAAGTAAAATTTGGTTCAATGAGATGAAAATAATTTTTGGTGAATAGTAACTTTTAAGTTTTATTAATCATGATTAAAGGTAATTAGTGTAATTTAAGTTAAATATAATGTTATAATAATATGAAATTACCTTTACACTTATCCTACCCTTATTGGATGAGTCATGGTCGAACAAGAAAATCCATGGGTCAACTTGGGGACCCCATGGAGCCACATGGGTAAGAAAATGACATTAATAACTTTTTATTTAAAGTAAAAATAAATTTGTCACAAACATGTGTAGTTTTACTAAAACAATTATTACATGGGGTTATATAAGTTAACATTTCGACTATAAATATTCATTGGAAAGATAAAACTATTTCCTACATCATGGTAATTTGTTTATAATTTTTATGAATTAAATAAATAAATTTATTTATGACACCATGATGATGCAGTGATTACCTCATTAATGAACAATTCAAAATAAATGAAAATATAAGGTAAAATATAAGACTTAAACTTGTTTAAAACCTATTGGATGGGTATATTTTGAACCCATATCACCTTATCCTCGAAATATATCATTGTGGGACCTTTAAAATCCGAAAATCATTTCATAATAAAGTAACATTTCATGACTTTCCAAAAGTGTCCCTCCTCTCCTCTTATAAAAGTCCCCCACCTCTACCACCTTATTCACACCTTAAAAGCCATTTGGCTTGGCCAAACTTTGCCCAAATAATATCTCAAATTCCCTATATTACTCCTAGAAGCCTCAATTTGGGCAGAAGTCTTCCCAAGGATGCCTTTGGCTCAAATCAAAAAGAGTTACCTGATTTTAAGGTAATGTCTTCTCTTATGTTCTTTTGTTTTATTTTTTCTCCAACCCATTAAACTCTTTTTATTCATTTATTTTGTAACAAAACCAGTATCTTCAATATACTATGATGTTTTTATGAGAAGTATTTGATTTACACTTACACACACCTTCGTCTAATGGTTAAAGAACATACTGTTTCTGTGGGTGGGGAATTACAGCATCATGAAACGATGATTGTTCAATCTTCTTTTAACACCTCTCATGGTGGCCATTAAGATGTCACTATATTTATATATGATATATATTATGTTTATTTTTTCCTTATGATTCTGTATTTTTCATTTATGTCATACCATTATGATTTCCATTATGGGTAAACGCGATAATTTCATTTTAGGAAGTGTGGACTACCGCCCCATCAGAGTGATGTGAATCGTTAATGCCATTTGTGGGACGTATAAAGGATGGAGTAAATGATATTATATATCATATTATACTGTAATTATAATTTACCTTTATATCATTATGATTTCATTCCATTAAATACGAAATAGAAATGAAAGTAGCGTTCATGCGTACGTACGGCTTACCGTCTCCATGAACGGTGCATTTCATTTCTTACCTCTAAATGTTATGTAATATTATAAATGAATGTATATACTGGATATGTATGATATATATGATATCTAAATCATGAATATAATTCTGGATATAATGGATATTTTTCCACATGAATAACTTATAATTATAAGAAGTTTATTTTTGACTCAAGTACCAAAGATCGATAAAACGACCGTTATTAACTTAAATAATTACATAATGTTCATAACATGGTAATAAGTGATATAAAAGGAATAATGAACTTGAAAAAGGTTCTTAAGCAAGTATAAATTAACTCTAGTTTATTATTCAGGAGGTTAAAGAACGATCGAGTCAAGTCGGACACGAGGTAAGGGACTTCGTCTCAATCTCCTTTCATTGAGGCATATTTGGTTTTATACACAACTTTACTTTATATAGTGTATAAACCCCTTTGACTTTGACCTTTATTCCAAAAGAATCTTTTTATATGAAGCATTTTTACTAAACGACAAAAGGAATTTTTTTTCTTACGTATGCAGCGACAACGACTTCTCCGCCGCTGTGACCATTATTTGAGTTTCAGCTTCCTCTACAAGCCATTACTTTTTTTAAATGAAAAATAAATACAATTTTTTACTTTTATTTTATTTTGGTATTGAAAATGGTTTTATTATATCTATGTGTTGTATTGATATCTTGTGATTGAAATGTAGAAATTTTATGTTTCTTTTATGCATGTTTTATGTGATACGATTATGTTATGGTTTATGATATGTTTAAACCTTTTCATATAAGGAATGAATTGGACTTAACAAGTGACAGGTGGAGCCCATTATAGCTCCTCGATGCATCGGCAGGTCTCATGAGACAAACTAGTGTCTTGGAATGAGGCCTTAAAAAAATATTATTTTTAGTCTTGGCACGAGGCCTTTTCTATGTGGTTATGATAGTCTGGCATTATGCATTCCATCATTATGCAAGTGATTATTGATATTACATGTGGTTATTAGACTTTTAGAATATCCATGTGAATAATTAAATGGAATTATTTCATTTTATTTTTTCCATATTATGCTGAAGTTCAAGTTTAAAAGTCTTTTGTTTAGTTATACATTGCCTTAAATGTTTATGTTTATTTATGAACTCTTCTGCTATATTGTTATCCTTACTGAGAATCTGAGATCACCCCTTTCTATGTTTTATTTTTCCCAGGATGTGAAGAAATATTTTATGACTGACCTACAGGGATAGTCTGAAGGGGATATGGGTGTGGACTATGGAGATTATGTTATTGTAGTTTTTCACTTTATGATGTAATGTAACATTTATTAATGTATCTAGTGTTTCCAAGGCTACTAAACTAATCGGTCTTTCAAGACTTGATCTTTTGTGATCATTCCAATTTTACGTAATAATTCACTAACTCTGGGTAACTGGGGTCGGGGCGTTACAGTTGGTATCAGAGGCAGTTTAGTAATAACCTTGGAAGCTAGATTTAGATAAACTCTAATTATAGCACATAGACCTAAGATAGACTTTGAGTATTAGTATATAAGAACTTCCTAGAATTTTGGTAAAGTATAGATTTTGTGTATTTTTTGAGCAATACATCCTTGTCTGGATACGAGCAGGTAGAGGCGGCTCTGGCATAGATATACCTAGGGGTAATACCCGAAAACACCGCTTTGAGCTAGACTCGAACGAGAACCGGTGCACGATAATGGACCTTGCTTCACTCTTGGTTACGACACTCCTGGAGGATATGCTTAGGATAATTCAAGATTTATTTACAATCCATTATGAAGGGTTTATGAGTATATACTTCCTCAAAGAAAACATTTTTTATGGATTATATCCATAAATAGTTCAATTTATGTTAAGTGTTTTACAAGTATGGAATTATGTATTTCGATTCATAAACTAATCTAGTTTATGACATTGTTTAGAAATGGAACCTAGTGGAAGGAATGGAAACCGTATCAATGCACGCACTCCATGTAGGGATTTCCCTCCTGCTCAAGATAATTATAATGGAGTTGGTGATACAACTGGTGCTGATCAGCTTGTCACCATACTGGGAAAACTCACTCAAGTTTTGAATAATAACCTTACTCGTATAGAGCACCCTGATCCATAACATGGAGGATCAATGTTAGACCGCTTCATGAGGCAACAACCACCAACATTCAATGGGAGTACAAATCCCTTAGTAGCTGATAAATGGATAAATTCCTTAGAGAAAATATTCCATGCCTTGGGGAGTAGTGAAAGGGAAAAGGTTATCATGACAGTTTACCACCTCATTGGAGATGCTGATCAATGGTGGTCATTGATTCAAAACACAATGGAAGATGATGAAGTATAAAATATGGAATGGAGGGGGTTTAAAGAGATTTTCTTAGAAAAATACTTTCCTCGTGACCATCGAGCAGATATGGAAAGGAAATTTCTGAGTCTGAGGCAAAAGGAGGATGAAAATGTCACAAAGTATGAGTCTAACTTTACAAGGTTAGTGAGGCATGCTGCAGATTATATATGTAACCCAAGAAGTAAGATTGATTGTTTCTTTGATGGGTTAAAACCATTTCTTTGTCGAGCTTTAGTATCACAATCTTTCTCAACGTATGAAGATATAGTCTCATGTGCTATCAATACAGAAAAAGAATTCTCTAAATCTTATGAAAATAAAGTAAAGAAAGATAAGAAGAGAGTGATAGAACAAGAGATAGATAAAGCGAAAAGGGGAAATAAGGATTTTCCATTATGCGATAATTGTGGAAAGAATCACCTCGGTACTTTCCTAAAATGAATGATAGTTTGTTATAAATGTGTAGAAAAAGGTCACCAGGATCGTGATTGCAAGGGAAAGAAAGAGGATATCAATGTTGAATGATACAATTGTAGAGAAATGGGGAATTATGAAAATTAATTCCCTAAGAACCAAGGAAACTAACCTCAGAAAAGGCCAAGGGAGCAAGTCCAAGCTTATGCTGTTACTACAATTGAAGTTGAATAATTATTTTATTTGTGTTTTTGGACTCAAGAACTGTATTATGGTTATAAGAATAATGTTATATATATAAGGATTGTACTGGAGTACTTTTTGTTTTCATTAAGGTTTTAATATGATAAAGATAATCATATTTTTAGTATGCGATAATAAGAGAAACTTTACTTTGTTTGGGGAATCTGATGTCACAATTGATTTTGGAATTTAGAGACCTTTTAGAGAATGTCTGGATAGAGGTATTTTGGATAACTATAAAGGTTGGAATGGATTAAGTTTAACTTTGGATAGTATTGTTTAAGGTTAAAACATTTCTGAAGATTATTTTTGGAATATTATAATACTATAGTTTTAGGAAAAGGACAACCTGTAGTTCGGGGGATAACCCGTCGCGTTGGACAAAGCTGTAGGAATCGAACCCAAAACCATAGTGTGACGGGCCTTTATTACCTACCACTAGCCTACAGGAAGTCCCTAGTTATTACAAAATATTTTTCCTGATCTAAATGGTATGTGTTAATATTTGGAACCTTGTATTATTAGGATAAATATAATATTTTTGAGTTATATTATCTTTTTGAGTGAAAGATGGGTTTGTGGTAAAAATTTATTAAAGAATGAAAGTCTACATGACAAGTTTGTATATTTCCTTATGTTCTTAGTAAATCTCCTAAATAAATTCCTCAACTTTATGAAAGGTAACTTAAAACAAAAATGTTGTCGGTTAACTTTTCCTACTAGGGAATCAATGATCGTTTAACCAATCACAAGTTTGTGATTTTCTTGTAGTTAACTTTCTTCTAATCCTATTTTCTACAACTCTCCATCAGACCTTGATGGTTTGTTTCTTCTCCATATCCATGTTTTCATAGAATCCTAGTATGGTCTATCTTGGGTGACTTTTTACTTCTCTTTCTTTCTTTTAAAGTTATATTTTTATTAACCTTATTTCCGATGTGGGTTTTTCACAAAGGTATCTGATACTTTCAACCTTTTATTTTCAAATAACAATTTCAAATTGTGAGGACGCAATTTATTGAAGGAGGGTATAATGTAACACCCCAAGCTTCCATGGTAATATTCTCTTTCAATAATGCAATATCTTGCATTGTACGCAAGTTCGAGATTCTAACACACCATGACCAATCAAAATAGTCGTTATGAATAGTAATATCCACTTTTTGAAATTATAAAAAAAATTATTTCAAAATGGACTTTATTTTTTGATTCGGAATATCGAAATTAGCCTATGTTTAATTTTTGGGTATTCTTCTGAGAACTTCCAATTTTCGACGAATAGTGAAAAATACTTAAAAAAACCTTTTAAATCAAAATAATTTATAGTGATAAATTATACGATTGAGTGGTTTTAAAGTATAATGAGAATATATTTTAACTGTTTTATCCAATGGTGGTCATTAGAATTAATTTCACTTTGAAATTGGACATAAACAATTGTCAATCTTTTGATATATATTGTTTCTTAAAAACACGCTATTTGTTGTGACAACAAAATTCATTATTAAATTAATTAATTCAAATTATATGTTTTTAATTTTTTAAAATAGACATCATTTTTGAATTAGGAATATCAAATATATATTAGGGTTAATTTTTGGTATTTTTCTGAAAAACTTCAATTTTTGATGAATAGTGAAACCACTAAGTGGTAGTTAAAAAAATAATTTTTCATTTAAATGAAACTTTAGCACTTCTGTGAATTGAATTTAAAAAATCTTACATACATGGTTGTCATTAGTAAATAAAATTTTGTTCAATGAGATGAAAATAATTTTTGGTTAATAGTAACTTTTAAGTTTTATTAATCACGATTAAAGATAATTTGTGTAATTTAAGCTAAATATAATGTTATAATAATATGAAATTACCTTTACACTTGTCCTACCCTTATTGGATGAGTCATGGACGACCAAGACAATCCATGGGTCAAATTTGGGACCCCATGGAGCCACTTGGGTAAGAAAATGACATTAATAACTTTTTATTTAAAGTAAAAATAAAATTGTCACAAACATGTGTTGGTTTAATAAAACAATTATTACATGGGGTTATATAAGTTAAATTTTAGACTATAAATATTAATTGGAAAGATAAAATATTTCCTAAATCATGGTAATTTTTTTATAATTTTTAGGCATTAAATAAATAAATTTATTTATGACACCATGATGATGCAGCGATTACATCATTAATGAACAATTTAAATAAAATGAAACGATAAAGTAAAATCTAAGACTTACACTTGTATAAAACCAATTGTATGGGTATATTTCGAACCCTTATCACCTTATCCTCAAAATATATCATAGTGGGACCTTTAAAATCCGAAAATCATTTCATAATAAAGTAACATTTCATGACTTTCCAAGAGTGTCCCTCCTCTCCTCTTATAAAAGGCCCCCACATCTACCACCTTATTCAAACCTTCAAATCCATTTGGATTGGCCAAACTCTACCCAAATAATCTCTCAACTTTCCTATCTTACTCCTATAAGCCACACTTTGGGTAGAATTCTTCCCAAGGAAGCCTTTGGCTCAAATCAAAAAGAGTTACCCGATTTTATGGTAATGTCTTCTCTTATGTTCTTTTGTTTTATTTTTTCTCCAACCCATTAAACTGTTTTTATTACATTATTTTATAAAACCACCAGTATATTCAATATAATATGATGTTATTATGAGAATTATTTTATTTACACTTACACACACCTTCTTCTAATGGTTAAAGAACATACTGTTTCAGTGGGTGGTGAATTACTACCTCACGAAACGATGATTGTTCAATCTTCTTTTAACACCTCTCATGGTGGCCATTAAGATGTCACTATATTTATATATGATATATATTATGTTTATTTTTTCCTTATGATTCTGTATTTTTCATTTATGGCATACCATTATGATTTCAATTATGAGTAAACGCGATAATTTCATTTTAGGAAGTGCGGACTACCGCCCCCTCAAAGTGATTTGAATCGTTAATGCCATATGTGGGATGTATAAAGGATGGAGTAAATGATATTATATATGATATTATACTATAATTATAATATACCTTTATATCATTATGATTTCATTCCATTAAATACGAAATAGAAATGAAAGTAGCATTCATGAGTACGTACGACTTACCGTCTCCATGAACGGTGCATTTCATTTCTTACCTCTAAATGTTATGTAATATTATAAATGAATGTATATATTTTATATGTATGATATATATGATATCTAAATCATGAATATAATTCTCGATACAATGGATATTTTACCACATGAACAACTTGTAATTATAAGAAGTTTATTTTTGATTCAAGTACCAAAGATCGACAAAACGACCGTTATTAACTTAAATAATTACATAATGTTCATAACATGGTAATAAGTGATATAAAATGAATAATGAAATTGAAAAGGGTTCTTAAGAAAGTATAAATTAACTCTAGTTTATTATTCAGGAGCATAAAGAATGATCGAGTCAAGTCGGACACGAGGTAAGGGACTTCGTCTCAATCTCCTTTCATTGAGGCATATTTGGTTTTATACACAACTTTCCTTTATACGGTGTATAAACCCCTTTTACTTTTACTTTTACTTTTATTAAAAAGGAATATTTTTATACGAAGCATTTTTACTAAACGATAAAAGGAATTTTTTTTCTTACGTATGCGGCAACAACTACTTCTCTGCCACCATGACCATTATTTGAGTTTTGGATTCCTCTACAAGCCATTACTTTTTTTAAATGAAAAATAAATACCATGTTTTAATTTTCTTTTATTTTGGTATTGAAAATGGTTTTATTATATCTATGTGTTGTATTGATATCTTGTGATTGAAATGTGGAAATGTTATGTTTCCTTTATGCATGTTTTATGTGATACGATTATGATATGGTTTATGATATGTTTAAACCTTTCCATATAAGGAATTCATTGGACTTAATAAGTGACAGGTGGAGCCCGCTATAGCTCCTCGATGCATCGGCATGTCTCATGAGACAAACTAGTGTCTTGGCACAAGGCCTTGACAAAATCTTATTTTTAGTCTTGGCACGAGGCCTTGGCTACGTGGTTATGATAGTCTGGCATTATGCATTCCATCATTATGAAAGTGGTTATTGATATTGAATGTGGTTATTCGACTAGTAGAATATCCATGTGATTAAGTAAATGGCATTATTTCATTTTATTTTTTCCATATTATACTGAAGTTCAAGTTTAAAATGCTTTTGTTTAGTTATACATTTCCTTATATGTTTATGTTTATTTATGAAAGAATATGCTATATTGTTATCCTTACTGAGCATCTGAGCTCACCCCTTTCTATGTTTTATTTTTTCCAGGATGTGAAGAAATATTTTATGACTGACCTACAAGGATAGTATGAATGGGATATGGGTGTGGACTTTTGAGATTATGTTATTATAGTTTTTCACTTTCTGATGTAATGTAACATTTATGAATGTATCTAGTGTTTCCAAGGCTACTAAACTAATAGGTCTTTCAAGACTTGATCTTTTGTGATTGTGACAATGTTATGTAATAATGCACCGACTCTGGGTAACTAGGGTTGGGACGTTACATCTACCCTCTCCATCACATCAAGATATGTCTTCATCAAAAATATGGTGACCTGATGTTGGATCTCTGGATGAAAATCTTCCCCTAAATGCCTCTCCCTGACCTCCTTATTTGGAAATAGGTATGAATCATATCGAAAATGGTTCCTAAAATGGATTCCAAACTCTCACACACTCAAGTGCCCCTATTGAAACGTAAGTAGCTTCTAGAAACTAGTTTACTTCATGGTCAAAGAAAGAAACTCAACAATGAACTGGTCTCAGAACTTTGGTCATGACTGAGGGTAGGTCATAGCCATCAGTATCTCATTTCTCCAAGGTTTAACCAATGATACCTAGTTCTCCTTCCGAACACAGATCAAACTGAAATCTATTTCAACCTCCTCTAACCAATCTTATGTGAATGCATTTGAAACAAATCCCTCATACTTTTGTAGACTCTAGCGGTGAAATTCTTAGAGTTTCCTCCTCTAAGTTTCATCTTCTTCAACACCTACTCAATGATGATCTGCTGGCGCAACCTCCTGAAAAGCTTTTGCGCGAACCTGATGAGGATGTTGACTTGGATCCATACCTTAAAAGTGGAAAACTGTTAGAGCTCCTAAACTTGGAATACAGAAGACATTAACATTAATTAATTATTTTATTTTATTCATTTTAGGCTAAACTATCCTAAGGTTTAACCATTCAAACATAGGTGTAAATAATAATGATGCATGATCCTTTATTAGGTCTCTACCCTGCAATAAGTATCACATAATTTTGTATCCACAGTAAACTTAATGTTCCATCCATCAGATCACAGGGGGGATAAATACTTGTGTCTCAACCAGTCTCTAGTGTTTACATCACCTTCTAAAATTTACTGACACCATTTCCCTACCAACCCATGCAACCTCACTTTTGCCTAACTACAAACTCCATCATATCCCTCAAAGAGACCTCTGATACCACACTTCAATGAACCCCTCCCCACAATTTGTACCCCTCCTAGGCTGAAAATGTGAGAAGAGAGATAACGACCTCTGATTCCCGCCTCTAATAGGCCCCAAGTTAGTGACTAGTAACAAGGGTATAGAAAACACACAGATGGGAGGCATTACCCTCTAAGAGAAAACATGTGGAAGAGAGAGAGATGAGATAGAAATAAAACAAATCATAATTATGATGCAACATAAAATAAATCCAAGTACATATATGTAATTGCATGCAAAGAATACTACAACTAAAAGAGAAAACGACAAGTACCAAAAGAAAGTAAAATGGCAGTGAGCACAAATCCCAAATAGCTCCTGTAAAACTTTCAAGCTAGTAGTAACTAGCCTGATCTCCAAACTTCTCCAAGTGACCTGAAAAAATAGTTTATATAATGTATAGTGATTATAATAGTATGCTTAGTGAGATCCTCCCCAGATCCTCTCGTGAAAAATTAAATAAATAATGCTAAAGAACAGTGAACAACAATTGAAACTAACTCATCACCTAAATAGGTATACTAAGTTCTCAGCCTCACCGTAGATACTCTCAAAAAGTATCGCATACAAGAGTATATAATATAATAAATTATATCAAGAGTAACCTGCTACCACTTCACCACTGGTTTTCCACTTTTCCCCAACATCGCATGTCCTAAGTATCTCTCTTAAAAAATGCTATATTGAAGACACTTAGTCATAGCACAACAACATGCACCTCGTGCAACACATCACCACAAACACACAACCAAAAGTAACCATGCAGTTCCAGAGAGTCTCCATATCCCTCATAAAGTGTATCAAACATCGGTTATTATACCTCAAGCCACTACAACCCATACACCAAGAAAAGATCGTCAATCCATCACAACCTATACACATTATACCTATAGTACCTCATAGGAAACTGTATCCAGAATATATGTGTGTGAAATAACCATAAGCCATTACATCCTTATACACACATATATGGGTAAAATTAAACTCCATTCATACCAGCACAAGTAACTACCAAGAGAGGAGAGTGGGGCCAAAGGGGGAATTCAACCATCCATCCTCCTACCAGGATGTTGGGAAAAACACCACAACAGGGCTCAAAATCCCTCGAGTGTCAGTTTCCTTAATCGATAGGGTGGAGTAGAATATAGAAACACAAAAGGCACATGGTATATTATAGATCATAGCCACACTATGAGGAAAACTTAGTCTTAGACTAAACTATAGTTAACATATCTCAGACTCTCGACTGCCACTACTAAGAATAGATATCCTATAAGCACATAACCATTTAAATAGCTATATTAAGTTACTTTATCCCTTTTTATCAATTTAAGTTTACATTAATTAATTATTTAAACATTAATTAACTATTATCAATTCCACATTACATTTAATTATCATTCCAACCAAGATCCATTCCCTCCAAGCATAACCAAACTGAGTTTATAGTTCTTTAGATGTATATCCTCATCATTTCTTCCTAGAAAGCTCCAACCCCATGAGTTAATCATCATTTATTAATTTATTTAACAATATTGCCATTTTATATAATTCCAGGTATTCTAAGAAATCATTCTAAGATACCAAATTCAAGGGGTTGAACAGGGTGAATAGATGAACAATCAATCGAGTCTTTTCCGCCTATAGTAGGAGCGTAGACCCATCCATCCTAGAGAAGAAAAACATGGAAAGCATGTGGAATACCCTTCACTTCTTCACCTCTTTCAGAAGGAGGGTAAGAAAGACTAGCTACCTCAAGTAGTGGGAAAGTAAAACATATAAAAAAACAAAATATTCAATAGTAACCACTTCCTTTTCGATGGGTAAGCGCAGCTTCAACCCATTCCATCATCCCTGATGTCATCCCTAACACCCACGTGCATATCCCAATGCATCTCTCCACTTCAGGAAACAACTTCAACCACCGCCAACACTAGGCCTCCTTGCCCCCACATACCATAACATACTTCCAAGATCAGCCATCTAAGGCTCACATCATAACATAAACAGTAGGAAATAGACATCATATCAATTGGGATATTGTCCCTAAACATGGCATTCAGCCTTCACACACAACAAGCACTCACACCTCCAAAGCATAAGGTGCTTGTACATTACAAGAAAGTAGGTAACTCAGAACCCTAAAAGGAATTATCTCTATCACACAACCAATTATTCATTCCAAATTGAATTAACCGATTCATTTCAACATTCATAAAATCATCCATTTGATTATCATTAAATCACAACAACAACAACAAACGGATTCATTAAACATGCATCTTTATCTTTGTCCAATTAATTTAAAATTAATCTCAGATTTACGTTCTTTATAGATTTCTATCAAGAACAACTTGATAAACAAGAAAATCATAGATAACACACTATCTAGAAAATCAAGTGGCAACAACATCATTAGGCAATTGATATGAATTCTTTAATCAAGTTTAAATATTTATTATGTCAATTTCATTGTGATCCAATGGGTAAAAACATAGTAAATCTATGACTGTATGTGAAAAATAATATAGAATCCATGAATCCCTTACCTCACAAGGTTTCCAACATTCTTTTAATGAGAGCAGGCCAACACAACGGATCACGATCACCTCTCCCACAATGATTGCATCCACCTGAGGACATCGCGGCACAAACGCATCAACCAAAACCCAATAAAGATCTTTTAGAAACATGTAGATAATATACCATAACATGGAAAGGAGAACCTAAGGAAATAGATTGAGGAACCCCGAATAACATAGGAATAACATACCTTATATTGATGACGGATCGACACTTCCTGGTTTCACCAAAACAGAGGGTGCACATGTAGTAGGAAAATATCAAAGTGGAAACGATCCAAGTATAGCACAATCACAAAACTCCTCAGGAACAAAGGTTTGAGGCACATCACATCAAGATAAAGGATAAGGAAGAATAAGGGAAGAAGGTATCTCGAACCTTTTGAAAATCTAAATGGTGCAACGATTTAGATACAGTTTAGATTTTCTATTAAAGGAAGATCAAGTCAAGATTGCGCATTTGTACCAAGTAAAGGCACCCAGACCCTTAGAAAAATTTAAATAGGAGTTATGGGATTTTAATCAGCCTTAAATACCTTAAAACAAGGATTTGAATAAATTTTATGTCAAAAATAACATCAAAGGGACAAAAATGTAGGAAGTTGGAAACACTGTACAACTACCAATAGATTTTTTACCAACAGATCACCTACCAATAGATCAGATACTTACAAATCACATACCTATAGATGAATAACCAATTAGGAAACACTATACACCTACTGATAGATGACCTACCAATCCTGGAAACATTTTTTAACGTACTGATATATGACCTACCGATCTTGGAAACTTTGTTCAACCTATCGATAGATGACCTACCGATCCTGGAAACACTATTTAACCTACCAATAAATGTCCTACCATCCTGGAAACACTATCCATTCTACAAATAGATGACATATCATCCTAGAAACATTGTTCAACCTACCGATAGATGATATACCATCGTGGAAACGTTGTTCAACCTACCAATAGATGACCAACTATCCTAGAAACATTGTTCAACCTACCGATAGATGACCTACCATCCTGGAAACACTGTTCAACCTACCGATAGATGAACTAACATCCTAGAAACACTATTCATAGAACTGGAAATTTTGAAACGGGTTAGAAATAAGTCACCTTGACCTCCCAGAACACCACAAGAACCAGATTTTCACAAAGGAATGGACTGGAGAGGTCTGGGACATTACAGTTTATATTAAAAT
Source organism: Viscum album (assembly GCA_963277665.1). NCBI lineage: Eukaryota > Viridiplantae > Streptophyta > Magnoliopsida > Santalales > Viscaceae > Viscum > Viscum album. The sequence continues at coordinate 717,407,027 of OY728140.1, read as the reverse complement.
TCAAAAAAAAACTTGAGAAGTTATGAGTAAGTAGGGAGAGGATGAGGTTTTTGCACAATTACTTGGGTAGCTTGAAAAATAAAATTTCTAAATCCTTAAGGTATCCAACCATATTTACTATATGAGGTCTAGTTTCTACACCTTCTCCAATCTTACACATAAAGAGTGCCTTGGAGATCTTGTACCTCTATTGTCTTTCTTTCTAATGATAAAGATCACAATGATGGGACAAATGGTGTATGAATCCATGTATTTATTAAGATTATATATATAAATACTCATTGATGATATTTGAAGGAATTGTAAATCCAATGCACCACCCATGTGTTTTCAGATGAATGAATACACCTCCTCACTTTCCTCCTTAGAAGACTTGTTGGGAACTAGGGACTCTAGCATGTAAAATTTTCACTCTTAGGATAGTGTGATATGAAAGAACCTATACCGCTCTTGGAAGTTAGTGTTAGTATAGAGATTTTATTTCTTAAAGATATAGTATAAAGATAATGTCATAGTCAAATTAATTTCATTTTTCTATTACAAATTAAAGCATATTTTAGCACTCTTCCTTGATTTCCAAGTGTGACATAATAAATTTTTCTTTGTCTCCCTCTATTTTATCAAATACCAATATACCTCACCATTTGACTCAGAATATCCTATAGTTTGGATACTCTAATGTATAGGATTCATATTCCCCTTCTCATAATCCATAGTTGGGCCTAAAAAATTACTCGAAACTATTTAGGTATGTGGTCTTTCCAACTACACTAACTTGTAGTTCCTTAAACTGTTGAGTGAACTCCCCAATCCTAAAATCTTATACTCATATTTTCTCAACACATACCTCTAAGTTACACAATGTATTTCTTGGGAAATCAATGCATGATGATAACTATGTTAAGTGAACCCAAATCTTTTATTAGAACTCCCCAATAATTGAAAGTACCCTGACTTTGGCCTAAAAAGTAATTCAAAATATGGTTGCATTATAACTCAAGTAATGGATTGGGTTATCTAATATAATATTTTCCATGATGGATTTTAAAGTTCTTTCATTTTTCTTTACTGATAAAATATGATTTTATTTATCGTGTTTGTTACTATGTGATCACACTCGTAATTTTAAACATACATAAATAGAAAACATTCATCACGCTTTTGTTTATCATTATCTATGCATGCTTGTTAACTATATAATGTGATCATATAGAATCCCCACATACATGTAAGGATATAATTAACCATACAATAAAAAATAAAAAAAAATACATGGTCATGAGCAGTTTTCTATATGTTGATCCATCAAGAAGATGATGGATTAACTAACACCCTAAGGGAATTCCTTAGGTCATATTTCAACTAAAATTGTATCATCTGTCAAACTCATGTCATATTCTTATTTGGTTCCAAATAATCTCTTGACTAAAACTCTTTCATCGTGAACTCCTATAATATTTACAATCTACAATAACATATAAGTGAGAGGAAACTTGATATGTAGGATTACATTTAAAATTTGAGGGATGATCTGTTGGTCACCTAAAACTATATTTAATAAAAAATTATAATATTTTCAAACTTAAATATAATAATTAAATTAAATAAATAAATACCCAAACATGCATGGGTTGGTATCCAACCATGATTAATCAAAATGTATTAATATCACATAATAAAAAACAAATACTCTAAAATTAAACTTGATGGAATTTTTAATGGATAGTGAAATATTTTTAATTAATTTTTGAAACATCCCACAACTCCCAGAAAAATTTTCAAATATTCCATGTATTTTTATTTACCTTTTGAAATTATTTTAGTATTTTTTATGATTTTTTAGGTCAAAATGGTTCACCAGAACCTTTATGGGGCTAGTTGGACTATGTAAGTTCGTTCAGGCATGATGTGTGCACATTTCACCAAGGCAGTTCCCTGAAAGGTATATCCTTATATAAAAGAATGTTTTTTAACTTATCTCTCACCATGCAGTGAAAGATCCCCCCCTACTCTAATTAGTTGTGGAGGATATACTGGTCAATGTGAGTGCTTAATCTACCCACCACTTTAATTTTTTTTCTCTTACCTAGTGCATATATGTAGTTCCCTAGGACCTATCCCCTCCCCCTTGTTGGATACCTTTTCATCCACCATAAACCACTATGCGCAGCTCCTTCGTCCTCTTTTATTATTTATTTTTTTATTTTAATTATATTAAATTTAAAATATATCAAAATACATATCAATCTTAAAATTTTTGTTTCATGTACATTTTAACTTGGATTGATGCATCGTCAGTGGTTTTGTGACCATATCTAATATATTTATCTGAATTATAGAAAATGTAATTGAAATTCTGAATTAAATAATTACATGACCTCTTCGATTCCATTAAAGGAACTAGGTATGTCACAGAAGCATGAAAATAGGTAAATTCAAATTTTTTTACCCAAATAATCTATCCTGAGATACTTAATTAAAAATATAGATAACCAGTTAATTCTAAATATATCATTAAATTAATTTTAAATATGAAAATGAAATCAAAATAGTTCCCCAGTGGAATGGTGTGATCTCGGTGTTATCAACTCATATCTAGATCGTCATTGCTTGAAGGCACAAAAATAAGAACCACGTAGATCATACACACATGTACCACAACCCCTAAAAAATCTTTATTTGATTCTTGAGTGATATAATGGAAGATAAAATTGATTTATGATGCTCATTTGATCTCTATAAGACCACATGATCTATCCTAAAACTTAGATCAATACCTTCTCAATATTCCTTTCAATTTATCTCTTTAGAATCTTGAGAGAAGTAGGGAGGAGAGAAGAACTCAAAATTCATCAAAATTGATTATTTAACTATTCATGGATTAAAAATTTTCTAATATGGTTAAGTTTAAATTTAAAAAATTGCACTTAATCCCTTGGATAAGTTAAAGCTCTTAAATCTGCCCAAAAATACATGAATAACTAAGTAAACATGTCTTAAATTTAATAAATATTTCATCAAGGAATTATGATATTATTAAATTCCACATGATGAATTACAATATATTAAATTAGACTATTCCTCTAGGTAATTTTAATAAATCATGAATAAATAATATTAATTCAAAAAAATATTTTTCTCATATTCACTTTATAATTATATAACTTGTGAATACTCTGATAAATAAATTCAAATCTCATTATTCTAAACATGAAAAATAATTTGAATTAATTTACTTGTGAATGTTCACATTTGAACATTCACCACTCCTATATGTGGATCCCACTTCATCCCAAACTCTGATTCATCGAAATTGGTGTAACTTGGGGATACACTTTGTTAGTGACCCTCTAGGACCTATCTCGATAAAAATGAATCATATTTATAGAACAAGATAGGCATATAAAAACACATCATTTCCCCTAATGAGATATTGATAATTAAAATATATGACAACCTCCTATTAATTCTTTACATATATAATTCATTTGTCTCTATATCTCATCAAGTAGGTTGTATACTTGTGTTATCAACCTTTATGCTTTATTTATCTTTCTTTGACTATCTAAAATGAACTTATCAATGAACTTCCATGGATATGGATTTAATAAGGTGGTTCCATTTCAATAAAAATTTACTTATATATCATCTTATATAACTTGGAAGGGATAAATCATATGTTGAATTATTCAATTAATGTTATTTCATTTATGACACACTTAACGTATCCTACCTCATCGTGAGTATATATCATCACAGTTTTCATCAATACATTAAAGTATGTGAATCAAGATATAAATTAATAAAAATATCAATTATATGGACTAATATATACATATGTGGATATTAATATCCAATGACTTGTATAATATGTAGAATTCTTATTAGTAGGTTTTTCCCCATCACCTCTTTTCTTAGAGATTACCAAGTAGAAACTTCATAAGAATATGTATCAATGTCTTATGAGCCTCCAACACCTGATAGTAAAACATAATATATGTCCTATTAAATATATGTTATATGGACCATATTATATATGTTTAATAATTTTATCATTGCATTTTTAGGTTCTCATTATATCGGGGTTATAACCTTTTTATGAGAAAAATACTATAAATACATTATCACACTAATGTTATGCATAAGAATAATCATAATGTGATAAGATGTTTATTAATATTATGTTGTTATAAATAAAAAAATAGATGGTTCTATAGAACTAACTCCAACACAAGCTGGTATAATCTCTAATGGGATTCTAAAAGAGTTCATATATTCATTATATTTACTTTGTAATTCAGTGATTTAATTCCTAATAATTTAACATTTCAAGGGAAATTATCACATATCTAGTTTATAGTTGTAATTTAATGTTTAATATGAAAAATTTTTAAATCATTTTTTTAAGTTATTTATTTATTTTGGGAATTTCTAGAACAAATCTCTCACTAAATTATATGAGTTTGATTATATTTTGGTTTATTCTAAAAGAAACTTATATTTGGTGAACTTTTTGTTCCTCTATAAGATTAATGGTTTGGAATATAAATCCTAAAATATGAGATTTCTATAAGAAATTAAATGTCTAAATATAGTAAGATTAACTTAAATAAGGTTGATAAATTCAAAAAGGATTAATTTAAGTGAATTACCCTTATGCATGGGATAACCCACACATAAGAGTTATTAGGCAGATGCATCAAATCATGCATATAACCGCTGAGAAAAAGTTTCAAAGTAAATAACCTTATGTATGGGATAAATAATATGTAATATTAATTTTATTGATACATAATATCTATTCCCATGGACCAACTAATATGTAAAGGTCATTCCTTTTTATAGGGATGATACACCTATTATGTAAGAGTTATTTCTCTAGCCCAAGTGATATGTAGGGGTAATTAACATTGTTCTGGGGATAAAGAAGCTAACATATAAAGGTTCTTCTATGATCTTATGAGACATAGAAATTTTTATTCTTGGTGAAATTTTTAAAACTACTATATCTTCCTTATGACATGTAATATATTCATACATAAAATGTAAAGCAGAATTCCTTGTGATGCTTAAGGTTTTGTACTTAGAAAAATTTTATCCAAAGATCTCATGTAATATTTTATATTTTTTATTTGGGGAGAATTATTTATAAGATGATACGTAATATATAATTAAGGATACATAAGGTTTTATACTTTACAAAATTAAATGTATAGTTGCACACACAAAATTTAAATATCTATAATTTGTGAAAATATTTATGGCTATTATGATCATCGTAAAGCTACATGGAATGAATCCATAAATATATGTAAATAATATTTATTTTAAATATTATATTTTCCATGATCATTAAATCAAATTATAAGAAGTAAAATATGAATATCAGGGGAATATTTCAAAGAATAATTAAATATGTATTGCAACTAGAGAATTCACCTTGAAGAGTTTTTCATGCAGATAAATTAATCATCGTGAACGAATAAGTCTATTGGGTCTCATAATACTTAATTAAATATTTCACCCCCTCTAATTTAATGGGTGTTTTCTGGGGACCATAATTTGGTTTCTTTAGAAGTAACTTAGGGTTTTTTATTTCTCTGTTTTCTCTATAATTGTTTCTATATTTTAATATAAATTAGCTCATGTTTTTTATTTCTTATATAATTTTCTATTTTTTCATTTCTTCACTACAATCTCTAATACTAATAATGGAGATTAATTAACCCAAGGATTATCCTTATATAGGTTCTCTTAGTGTTCTAAAATCTCAATTCATAATTTATCAATGTTTATATTTTGTTTTTAATGAAGTGGGGAGATTATATTGTGTGTTAGTGTAAATATTACCCACCTTTACATAACATGATTCTCAATAACATTATATACCCTACCAAACATTCAGTCTCCCCATTCTCTTAACTATATCTTCATATTATGGAGTTTTGTTTAGTTAAGAGATGAAACACTATAAAAATTCCAACTCTAATAACCCAAATCAAATGGGTACTTTTTCATCAAAAAAAATATAAAATATCACATCCTATAGGATCTAATAGTTTATTAGTCTCAGTAGAATATATATATACATGATTCTCACATTAAATTTGAAAAAAAAATAAAACATAAAATCTCAGTGAGAAATTTATTACTTCTTTTAGTAAATCCTTAAAATCATTCATATTTCACTTCTAGATACCCTAGGGATAAAATAAAATAAAATTTTGAGATCAGATACTTAATAAGTGGAAGTGTACAATGAAATATATCATATAATAAACAAAGCCTGAATAATATGACTGAGATAAATAATAATCAAATATGCCATATAATTAATATAATATAAGAAGAATAAATCCATATATGAAATAACAACATAAATAATCACATGGAAAACAATAACTAGTTACATAGTGATATAATTTATAATTTTGGACATATTAATATTACCATCAAGGCCTCATTCCAATACATCATATATAAATAGGTAAGGAGTACACTAAATACCCAGGATAGTTTATCTTATGAGACGTACTAATGTTTAGAGGGGATATATAATTCTATTCTACACCTGTCACTAAATAAGCCTAGTTAATTAATCATATAAAAGGAATAAATGAACAATAAAATTCATAATCAATATGTCATAGTAATCAATAAACATCCATATTAGAAAACTAGTATATATAATGTTAATATTTTCCCTAGTCAATAAATGGAATAACATGATCATTATACATATAGAGAAATAAGGTGAATGTTATCATTATTTCATAACCCATGTTTATAATAAGTAACTATAATGGATGGTCACATAGATGAAAAAACCTTTATAAATACATTATGATGTTTCTTTAAAAATAAAAAAAATCCTTTTCTTTTGGTGATTTTTTAAAATAAAAATTTCACAAAACCATGATAACATAATTTTATTTGAAAACACATGGTAACATAAAAATGATTAATAATAATAAATAGTTTTAATGATATAAATAAAGGGTAGTTATGTGATAAAAATTAAAAACATTGTTTGTGCACTTTTGTAAAGAGAGTCAAAAATGGCTCGTACGGAAAAAAATTAAAAAGTTTCATTTCTAAAAATTTGTAAGGAAATTAAATGGAAATAATAAATGACCTTAACTAATCATATAAGTATATATAAGGATATTTATAAAATAAAATAAATAACATGTACATGGAAGAGAAATATTCCCTACTAAGAATAAAAAATAGGGTTGACTTTTCTTATAAACATTTTTTCAATTGATTTGAGTACCCAAGAGAGGAAATGGAAATGGTACATGATAAAAATATAAATAACAAGAGTTTAATAACATAAAGTTTTATTAAAATATAAATATCATATAATTCCTCTAACATAAATTTAAACATAAACAATCCTGAATAAAAATGAGATTGTAAAATAAACTCTTACTTTGGACATCTGCTTAGTCAGACACTCTCTATATTCCCTATATAATAAATTTTGATTTATTATACATATATATAAGAAAAATATTTAAATTTATATTACTATATACCATTAACTCGTAATTTATTATTACCCATTTAGTAATATTTTTTTAAAATCGATATTTTTGTGTAAACTATTCATTTTCCATGCATGTTCAGATTTAGTTGTTTAGGTCATTACACATTAGTCATGGATTATCATATCCAAAATTTTAATGAAGGTTTTTTAATAATTTTTTTACTTATTTATACGTTCCCATGGTCATTTCATGGAACTTATGGTGATGAATTTCATAGAAATCTTTAAAAACTTGTTTTTTTAGAAATTTCGATTCCATAAAAACATGATTTTATTTGTAAATAAAAATATGTATATAAATATTACAAGATAATTAAAAATATTAAATTAATTAATTTTACATAATTTTATTGGTATCTAACATTTTTTAATCATTAATGACATGCACATTATAAAATTATCCATGTAGGTGGTAAAATCTGCCTAAACACGAGAATGTTATAACAACTGGATGAGTAAGAACATGTAATTTTATAATGATAATATCACTTTAAATAAATATTAAAAGTTTAAAAAAATGATAATTAAAATTAAATAATTATTAGATGAATAATATATAGTAGAATAATCAAGAAGAAGATATCGATTACATCTAGAGCATTAATCTTCCCCTAAAAGACATCTTAAAATGAGAGGTTTAGGGATTATTCTTGGGACCAGAAGCTCAAAAATATGGTAGAGTATTGTTGGGGAAGGAAATATAGTAAATCAATGATAGGAGTTAAAAACTTTCATGTATATTTTAAGGGTTTTAAGTTATCCTTTTATAAGTGATAGGTGTTTCACTTTTGTAAATACATTTTTTATTAAAATAAAAGAGGAGTCATTATCAAGAAAAGTGGTCAAAAATTAGAAATAAAATAAAATATATGATACTTTAGTATATAATAACTTAATTTAATCAATTATAGATATTTTTTTGGATTATTTATGGATTTATCCATTAGTTTTAACCCCTTGTTTACCATTTAAACCTTTATCATGGTGAAAAATTTTACCATGGTAACATATTTTCATAACCAAAAATGTAATGGAACTTATTACCTAATTAGAATATGATGATTTAAAATATGAAAATAAATTGAAAATATTAAATTTAAATAAGTGGTAAAAAATTATTTTAATATAAGTTCACATAATTAAATAAAAAAAACTTTTTAGAAAAAATCCCTTTTAAAGAATAAAAAAAATTTACACCAAAATCATGTATAGTACTGATTCATATGAAATATATAGGTTTATTATTAAACAAAGAATATTTTGTGACTATAAAATCAATAAAAACCCCGAATTGATCATTATTAATACTTAATTAAATGAAATAAACTAAAATATTTTTTTATTAGAATAAAATATAACTTATGTTTCAAAAAATCAAGCATAGGTTTCCAAATTAAACATTATAATTTTAAATGATTTGTTTTACTCATTAATAAAATTGGTTGAGATAAAGGTTTTATACATTTTTGAGTTGTTTTATATCACAATGATTTCATACAAGTCACAATATTTGTAAAAATGATATTTTTTTTCTATTCAACTAAAAATCAAACTTTTCAGAAAATTACAAAAAAATCAACCTAAGATAAATTTTAAATTGTGAATCCAAAAATTATATCCCTAAAATTGAATTCAATATATTAAATTTAGGAATATTTATTTTATACAAATTCTTGAATAAAGTTATTTTTATTGTGCTATAATTATTAGATAATTGAATGTATGTTGTGCTATAGTTTAGGGATATAGTGATAACCAATTATTATAGAATCTTGTGTATTACATTCTCCTCCAACCCTAAATAATTTCAAATATAGAATTTTTTATATTCCTATTCATAAAAAAAATTGTGATTATTAATCATTTATTTCTCAAGTTACCATATTGCTTCCTTTATCTTTTGATTCCTCTAATGTACTTTCACTATCTGAGTTACCTGATTTTGAAACATTAACTTTCTGGTGTCAAGAATATATATGGTCTTTTCATTATAAGATAATCTATGTTCCAACAATATTTCCTTATTTGTGATCACATGTGTTGGGAATGGAATATACTTCTTCAATAATAAAACTTGGAAGAAATTATGCGCTTTAGAGACTTTGGGTGGCATGTCCAGATTGTAACAGCCCGAGATTTTATGAAAAATATTCTTTTTTATTTCACTAATGTCTTGTGTTGTACGCTACACCAAAAGGAGCTTGCACAACACGCATCCTTGACTTGCCTTGCATTACACGCAATCGCGACCTTCCTTGATAGCGTGTGTAGTACGCAATACCGAGTTTCACTAAACAACGATATGCTATTAAAATATTATTATAACTAGCCGTCATGAATAGTAATAACCACCTTCTAAAATTTTAGAAATTTTAGCTCTCAAAATGGACTTCTTTTTTGGATTCGGAGTATCGAATTTAGCCTAAGGTGAAATTTTGGTACTTTTCGGATAACTTTCATATTCTGATGAATAGTGAAAATTACTAAATTATAATTAAAAACAACTTTTTTAATCAAAATAATTAATAGTGATAAATTATTAATTTGAGTTGTTTTAAAGTATATTTAGAATATATTTTTACAATTTAATACAATTTTGGTCATTGGATGTAATTTCACATTTAAACCAGACATAAACAAGTGTCAATCTTTTGATAGATATTGTTTCTTAAAAACACGCTATTTGTTTTAACAGCGGGATTTAATTATAAAATTAATTACTGCAACTTCTATGTTATGAATTTGGTAAAATAGACTTCATTTTTTGAATTTGGAATATAAAATATAGCTTAGGATGAAATTTTGGTATTTTTCTGAAAACTTTCAATTTTTGATGAATAGTGAAACCTCTAAGTGGTAGGTTAAAAACTGAATTTTGCATAAAACTTAATTTTACTGTTTCTGTGAATGGAATTTCGAAAATCCGACAGACACAGTTAATATCAAGGACTAAAATGTGGTTCAATGAGATGAAAATAATTTTTGGTGAATAGTAACTTTTTACTTTTTTTACCACGGTTAATAGTAAATAGGGTAACTAAGGGTAAATATGATATTACTATTACCCTAACACATGTCCTAATTCTATTGGATAAGTGTAATTCGACCAAAAACAACCTTATGAATATAATATGACCATTTAGGTCCACTTTGATTAGATTATGACATTTAATATTATTTTATTTAATGAATAGTTAAAATAGTTAAAATCAAAGTTTAATAACTAAAACATTTTTAATATGAGGTTATAAATAAGATAAATTCGACTATAAATATTCATTAGAAAGATAAAAAGATTTCCTACATAATTATATTTTATTTATAATTTTTATAATTTAAATAAATTAATTTATTTATGACACAACAATTATGCAGTAATTACCCTTTTAAGGTAATATTAACATAATTGATGTTATAAATGCTCAAATGAATGTAATTTGAGACTTTTTATGAATTCCACTAATTTTCTAGGTTACTATGATATATTAGTGTTGATTTAATTAACTTGGTTTGAACATATAATTATGTTATGACTTTCACAAAAATCATATATCAAATAGTGTCAAAATTGACACAAAATAGTTTTTAAATAAAATATTATATTATTAATTGTTATTTTATTCCTAAAAATCTAAGGTTCGGCCAAATGACTTAGATAAGGATATATATATTAATAATAAACAATTTGGGGTTCGTTTGGCATGTTATAATAAGTTTATTAACCATATAGTGAAAGAAAACAAAAAGACATGGTAAAAGTTAAATTATTTAACTTAGAGTTGAATCTAATTGATAAGGTTAAAATAATACCCTAAAATTGTCTAAATCCTATTGGTTGATATGATTTCGACCCATCCCCACTTTGGCTTCGAAATAAGACCATTTGGAACCATTATAAACCGATTTTGAAATTAATATAAAATAATATTTTGAGGTATTCCTAAGGTGCCCCTCTCCTCCCTTATAAAAGGACACCTCCTCCCCCTCCTCCTCACACCAATTTGAGCACCCAAGCTCGGACAACCCCTACCAAAATCTCTTCTCCACTTCCCTAGAAACATCCTAGAGGTTCTGGTCTTCCTCAAAGACCAATTTTAGTGCCCTAAGAGGAGGTCTCAAAGAGGCGCTTCAAAGAAGAGGTAATTACCGTTACCAATTCTTTCATCTTTATTTCTTCTTCCACTTCTTCTTCTTATGTTGTTTCATTATGAAGTAATAACATCAGTATCACTCATATAATGATATGTTATTATAAGTATGAAACAACCCTATTTCAACATCTATCCATCCTACGGAAAAAGAAATCACTGCGCGTGCGTACGTACGGACTACCGTCTCCATGAACGGTGTTTTTCATTTTATTTATCTATTTATTATATATATATATATATATACTGAATATATATGATATATAAATCATATTTTATATTCTGAAAGTAATTAAATCATGATATAAGTAATAATAATGTCAAGAACAACAAGTCAAAACACCTACGATAAATGAAACGATTTTACCCAAAACGCTTCTTTAACATGGAATTTACAAAAGAACGGGTAATATAATGTCATAAGTGAACAATATATGATATCATAACAATGAATATTATTCTGTAATAAGTCAGTGACATTATTTAAATCATTATACAGGAGGTTCGGACACATACGAAGCAAATCGGACCTAAGGTAAGGGAAATATCACAATCTCATTTTTATTCGAGATTGTTTATACTTTGGCATTTACTGGGGTGTATTTTATCATCCACATACATGTTTCATCAATATGTAATATTATTTCCATCCAACTACAATTTTTTAAATCCAATTTTACCCTTCGGTGAGTTTTTAGTAAAAAATATGAAAGGAATGTTTTGACGTTTTTCATACGAGGTGCTTTTTGACTTTTCCGAAAAAAGTACGAAGAATGTTTTTTTAACTTATACGGCATGAATGGATTTCTAAAAAATTATTTCCAAGAAGATTCCTTTACAAGTATTCAAGTTTATTTTTAATCAACTTCTTTTAGTTTAAAATTGTATGACATGTTAAGAAAGGAAAAGTTTTTTTGAAGTAAAAAGGATATTTTCCTCAAGAATGAAGTTCAAGTATTTTATCAAAATTATTTTCCATCTAAGATAATAAAAGGGTTCTGTTTTTATCCCTATTATTACATGGATTTGATTATGTTGTGATGGAAACATTTTTATGAATTCCTTTATCTTATATGAATTGTTATATGATGTCATGTTGTTTAAGAATCCCATTTTTATTACATGGGTTATGCGATGATGTATGATTTATGATTATGTGGCACACATAAGAAAGGATTAATTATAAGATGGGTGGGACCTATATCTCCCTCCAATGCATTGGGTAAAGATTTTATATCTCATGAGATAGACAGGGCTGGAACGGTAGGTTATACCGGTTCAGTGAAACGGGACTGAAACGAGGGTTACTCGATTCAGAAAGGGACTTTGTCCACTAAGATAGTCTTGGCAATGAGTCTTGACTAACAAGAAATGATTCTCTATGATTATGTGTGAATGCCAAAAAGTTTCATGTTTTACGTTATGATCATTGTGATTACATTTCACTACCATGATTTACCCCCTGTTATGAAATTATGATCTCTTTCGCAGGTTAAGATTTCCAAAAGTTATGTGCTTATGTATATGATGTGATTGATATTTCTTTTGTTTACCCTTACTGAGCATTTGAGCTCACCCTTTTATGTTTTCTTTTCCTCAGGATATAAAGAAAGGTTTTAGGTAAAAAAAGGAAGATCTTTATGGGAGATTTTGAAGATCTTTCACCATGATTAGAAGATTATATTCCAAGTTTCCAAAGACACTAAACTATTACGATCCTTGTGTGTGTGTTTTTTGTTATGTACTAAGTATTCCGCAAATGTAATGTAATGTCCATGTACGTTAAGCTTCGGGTCTCTACACAGATGGTAGGCCACAACTCTAATTATCTCTAAAATTTCAAAATTTATGATGTACCTAAGACTTAGTTACTCCTTCTTACCAAAATTTTTAACTGACTTCTATAGATATAATTTTAGTAAGACATTATCCCCCATTAGAAATTCTAAATCCTTCCTATGATTATTGGTATGGCTCTTTTTTATGCTTTGAATCATCTTAATAAGATTCTAAATAGATCTATCATTAATATTAGTATTATCAATAACTGTTGGTCATATTATCTTCCTCTCTCCAACCTTATCCCAGCAAATTAGAGTACAACATCTCTTCTCATACAACACTTTATATATCGCCATCTGAATTCTTGAATAAAAGTTACTATTATATGAAAATTATAAAAAATGTAGATATTTGTCCCAAGTTTCTTAAAAGTAAATTGGTATTGATCTCAACATGTATTTTAATGTTTGAATAGTCTTTTCATACTTTCTATTAGTTTTTGGATGATATGTGTTGCTCAAATATATCTTAGTTTTGAGATCATTCTGAAGACTTCTTCATATATTTTATGTGAACTGAGGGACACATTCAGATATAATTTATATAGGTTATTAGTGAAGTATCACCTCTTAATTAATATAGATTCATACAAGAAACTAAAGGGGAACATCTTATTTTATTGTTATGAAATGTGTAATCTTGGTAAGTAGATCTATAATGACCCATATAACATCATTACTCCAAGGAGTCTTTGAAATAAAAATAAAAAATCCATTATAAAATTTTCCAACTTCCACATTGACATAGGTATTGGTTTCATGAATCCTATAAGATGTTGTATTTTAGCCTTTTCCTATTGGAACACCAATAATTAAGACACATTGTTTGTAATTTCCCACTTCATACCTTCCCACTAGAAATATTTTTCTTAAATAATTGTACATGTAACGGCCCGAAATTTTGAATAAATCTTGTTTCCTGATTTCATGTGTTATTTTATTTTATTTTTATACTCAACAAAAATGTTTTATTTGATAAAAATGATTATAATTAAAATGAGACCATTGGGTTTTGACTGTGATATGACCATCGGTCAATATGACCACTGTGAACAAAATTTTTTGATTATTGTCTCTAAATACAAGTAATATTGGTTAATTGTTATAGAAAGAAGATTTGATGGCTTCACCCAGTAGTCTTGGACCGATCGAAGCCCATCTAACAAAACTTGGGAAAGAGGTAGCACCACTGGGCTTTGCTCTGGACCAAACCCAAGCTGAACTTCATCGTGTGAAACTAGAACAGAACCGCCTTTGCGAGAAGTTCAAACTAATAGAAATTACTACTCGTGCGATGTTGACCGAGCCTCCCTCAGATTCTCTTACCTTAGCACACCTTACACTTAGGTCCTATGCTGGTGTTATAAGGGGCTATGTAACGAGACCGTAACTGCCTTGTGTAATCCTTGTTTTAAATAAAAATTGGGATTTCTTCTTATGATGAAGTTTATGAATTTTCAAATGACCGGATAAAAATAGTATGCATGTTTTTGATGAATTTTCAAAAGGATATTTTAAAAAAATGTTTATGTAAACCTTAAATAATTTAAAATGTGTAATGATTTTCAAAAAATGGTCTTCTACAATTATGTCCAGTACGAAATTTAGAGTCTAATAAGATCAACTTGATTTTTGATGAATAATAAATTGTGAATAGTGATTTTACGCTTAGGATTAGTAATGTGACCAAATAGATTATTAATTTCACTCAAAGAAAGTTTTAATATAATTTAGACACCTAGATTAAGTAATGCGATTCAATAAAATGGGTAAATAACGGTTTCATAAATTATTAGTCAAGTATTAGTTTTTTCGGGTGAATAGTGTTTTTTAATTAAAAATTTAATTAAAAATAATTAGGAAATTATTTTTATAAAAAGGACTTTATTTTTTAACTCAGAGCATCGATATTATGTTATGATAATTTTTGGGGATTTTTCTGAAGAAAAAATGAATTCTCGATGAATAGTGTTTTTATTTAAAAATTAAATTAAAAATATTTAGAAAATTATTTTTATAAAATGGAGTTCATAAATCTAATTAGAGCATCTATATTTAGTTAAGGTGAAATTTTGGGATTTTTCTGAGAAAGATGAATTTTTCAGTGAATAGTAAAAATGCAATTTTAGGGTTTCAGTATGTTTAATGACATCATAACTGTGTCATGATGATGTCATGAGATATTTTAAGGTTTGTCCGGCCAAGGGTGATGAATTATTGTTTTGGGGTCCCCATGTGGCCTAACTCCATGGTAAATGCCAAGGGAGAGCACATGGGTTTGAGAAAAGCACATGTGAGGTGTCCCTTGGCCATTAATGCCATGTCCCCTCACTTTCCCTATAAATACCAAGCCCTCCTCTCATCCATTCAACTCCCCACTCTTCCCCAACGAAGTTCTGGTTTCATTACCTCCCAAGGAGTCCTCCCAAGGTTCCCCCAATCCCTCAAGGTCCCAACCATTGAGGTTTAAGAGTTACATTTTAAGGTAAGGGATCCGACCTCTCTCTTTCTTTTCAAGAAATCTCTTTTATGTCATTTATTTTATGCTCCATGTTCTTATGTTAAAGGATGGTATTTTATACTCATATTAATGCCCTTTTCATGTTCATATAATGAGAGATCCCCTCTTACTCTCATTATTTCGTTTTATGATGTTTTAAGTGGCACCGTTAGGCTGCCGAAATTTTTGTAACGGATTCTTTCTCCCTTCTCATTTTTCAAGATCTATTTTCATGTAAAGTATTTCAAGTTCCTTTTTATTATTTTGGGGTATAATCTCTAAATTTATCAAACTGATATTTTATGATCATATGACGAGAGACCCTATTTGATCTCTTCAATTCATAATTTTAAAGTTTTAAGTGGCGCTGTTAGGCTGCCGAATTTTTAAGTGGTTCTTCACCCTTCTTGTTTTGAAGTTCTACTTTCATGTCAGTTCTTTAAAGTTCTTTTTTGTTATGTTGGGGTATGATCTATATATCTATCATGCTGGACTCTTATTTTCATATGATTAGAGACCCTATTTTATCTCATCAATTCATTTTTGTTGAAGTTTAAGTGACGCCGTTAGGCTGCCGAATGTTTAAGGGATTCTTTCACCCTTCTCCTTTTCAAAGTTCTAATTCCATGTCAAGTCTTGAAAGTTCCTTTTTATTATGTTGGGGTATGATATCTATATCTATCATACTGATGTTTTATGTTCATATTATGAGAGACCCTATTTGACATCATCAATTCATTTTTGGTTGAAGTTTATGTAACGTTGTTAGGCTGCTGAATTTTCATAAGAGAAATCTTATTTTTGTCTTCCTTTCATGTTCTTCATTTCATATGGTATATTTTAAAATTTCATTACCATGTTCTTAAATCCTTTATATTCTGTCCCTCTACTGTTTTATGGGTCATTTATGAATATTTGACCCATGTCCCCTCTCTTTTCACTGTTTTCTAAAAACCTTGTAACATAGCCGTTATGCTGCAGAATTTTCGTCTCAAACTGCCTCTCTCATTTCTAAAAATTATTTTATGTTATAAAGTGAATACTCAAAGCTCTTATTTCTACAAGGGTATTAACATATATATCAAAATTTTCTATTTTAAATTCTGGGATTTACATACATGAGACCCGCTTTCCCTTCCGTGGGTTTAAAGTGACGTAAAGATCATGTCTTTAAAGCAGTTTTTAAAACGTTATGATTATGAAATGAAACCCATTTATTTTATGATATATGGGTTATTTATTAAATGTTTGATGATGATATATGTGGCTCGCATGATAATAAAGACAAATTAAGGGTGCTCCCTGATAGCGCTCCAATGCATTGGGTAAAGACTTAATCTCTAGAGATGACCATTTTAACGACGCCTTGATGAATAACCTTGGTAATTTTTAACAACACCTTGGGGATGGACCTTGGTGAAACGAAACGATTGTCAATATTAAATGTCGTAGCCACATCTTCAAGTTATGAAAAATGTTATTTTTATTATGATGTATCTCATGATTTCTTTCTCATGCCTTAAAGTTCTTTTCATGTCCTTATTGAAGTATCTCAAGTTCACATGTAAAATGTTTCTCTTATTTCCCTTACTGGGCTTTCTGCTCACCCTTTATTTTGATGTATGTCCCCAGGTTATGAGATGCAGTAATGAACCTAGGATGAACTTAAGAATAAGCCTTTCAAGTGTTTAAGAAGAGTGTTTTTTGTTCTTTTCATGTATTATGTTCCTTGTTTCCAAGACACTAAACCTTAAAGATCCTCAGTTTCGTGTAATGAAATGAAAGTTATGTTATAAAAAGACGGGATGCTATAGTTGGTATCAAAGGATGGTTTAGTTATTTGTGGAAATTAGGATATGAAAACTTTAGGAAGAACCCTATAAAAAAGTTTAAATATAGGAAATCTTTCTGGTATTTTTGTGAGTATTGAGTAAGGGGTTTCCAAGCAAATACATCCATGTCTGGGTATGAGCAGGTAGAGATGGCTCTGGCACAGATGTACATAGGGGTAAAACCTGAAAACACCGCTTTGAGCTAGACTCGAACGAGAACTGGTACACGACAATGGGCCTTGCTGCACTCTTGGTTACGACACTCCCGGGGGATATGCTTTGGTAAATTCATAAGCTTAGTATAAACCATTGTTAAAGGAACAAAGATTCACATAAGAATATATGATCATGGATAACCTAGATTGGAACCTAGGGGATCACAAGTTAGGGTATACGTTTCTTCTAAAAGTTATCCTTATATGCTTTAAGCTCCTTTTCATGATTATTGGTTAAGTATTTAAGCCTCTAATTATAATTTCTCTTCTTAGTTAATGGTGGGATATGGAAGAACATGTCCCAATAACCAATGTGATAGGAAATTCAACGATTGCTATATTAGTATGAAAGAGATGATTAGGGGATTAAAATCTGATTATTATTTTGGAAGACGTTCATTATTTTGGGAACCATATTTGATCGAGGTAAATAGAT
The DNA here is from genome assembly GCA_963277665.1 of Viscum album. Lineage (NCBI taxonomy): Eukaryota > Viridiplantae > Streptophyta > Magnoliopsida > Santalales > Viscaceae > Viscum > Viscum album. Next base: position 717,388,503 of record OY728140.1, on the reverse strand, counting down.
TACAACGGTATTTTTATTGAGGAGTGAGGTTGACTTATATTTTGAAGAATCGATGAATTTAAGGTGGACTTATAGTAATTTAGGTTACTTACGGGAATGATTAACCTATCTTGGGTAAAATATGTTTAGGTTAGCTACTTTTGTTATAAGATGTTAGGAGTGGTTGATGTTGTTTGGAGATGAACAATGAAGTTTATTTTGGAAGAATATGTTATCAAATCTTTCTTTTATTTGGGTTTCAATCTTAGTTTGGTTTATTTTGAGGAATCTTAAGGACCATTATTTACAGAATGGTCTATGATGAACTTTTGGTAGTACCATGGAACTTTGAATATTTAAAAGTAGTTTCCATTCCAATGGGATTCTTTTTGAAGAGTTGTTTTACCTTACCCTTTCTATTTTTAGGATAATGTTTAAAGATAGAAGAAATAGATAGTTGATCTTTTGTGGATTATGTGATTCTCTAGAAGATGATTCTTGTGTTTTGATGAGACCAAGTAGTTTTGAATGCTCATTGTTTGGAGAAAAGATTCGTTTTGGTATAAACTTATTAAAGTATGAAACTCTATATGAAGATAGATATATTTCCTTATGTTTTTGTTCTATGTTGTAAATGAATTCCTCAAAGTTATGAAAAGGAACGTAAAACAAAAAACGTTGTTGGTTTACGTTTCCTACTGGGTAATCAAAGACCGCTTACACACATCATAATTTTGGGATTTTCTGGTGGTTAACTTCCTCCTAATCATGTTTTCTATCACTCTCCTTTAGAACGTGACCCTTTGTTTTATCCTCCATGTCCATGTTTCCTGCATGGAATCCTAGTATGAGTAAACTCGGGTGGCCTTTGTACTTCCTCTTCTTTCTTTTAAATTAATGGTGTTACTGACTCTTTTTCCGATGTGGGACTTTCAATGAAATTTCAAAACCCAATTTTAAAAATTGCGAGGACGCAATTTCTTAAGGGGGGAATATTGTAACGGCCCGAAATTTTGAATAAATCTTGTTTCCTAATTTCATGTGTTATTTTATTTTATTTTTATACTCAACAAAAATGTTTTATTTGATAAACATGATAATAATTAAAATGAAACCATTGGGTTTTGACTGTTATATTACCATCGGTCAATATGACCGCTGTGAACAAAATGTTTTGATTATTGTCTCTAAATACAAGTAATCTTGGTTAATTGTTATAGAAAGAAGATTTGATGGCCTCACCCAGTAGTCTTGGACCGATCGAAGCCCATCTAACAGAACTTGGGAAAGAGGTAGCACCACTGGGCTTTGCTCTGGACCAAACCCAAGCTGAATTCATCGTGTGAAACTAGAACAGAACCGCCTTTGCGAGAAGTTCAAACTAATAGAAATTACTACTCGTGCGATGTTGACCGAGCCTCCCTCGGATTCTCTCACCTTAGCACACCTTACACTTAGGTCCTATGCTGGTGTTATAAGGGGATATGTAACGAGACCGTAACTGCCTCGTGTAATCCTTGTTTTAAATAAAAATTGGGATTTCTTCTTATGATGAAGTTTATGAATTTTCAAATGACCGGATAAAAATAGTATGCATATTTTTGATGAATTTTCAAAAGGATATTTTAAAAATATGTTTATGTAAACCTTAAATAATTTAAAATGTGTCATGATTTTCAAAAAATGGTCTTCTACAATTATGTCCAGTACGAAATTTAGAGTCTAATAAGATCAACTTGATTTTTGATGAATAGTAAATTGTGAATAGTGGTTTTATGCTTAGGATTAGTAATGTGACCAAATAGATTAGTAATTTCACTCAAAGAAAGTTTTAATATAATTTAGACACCTAGATTAAGTAATGTGATTCAATAAAATGGGTAAATAACGGTTTCATAAATTATTAGTCAAGTATTAGTTTTTTCGGGTGAATAGTGTTTTTTAATTAAAAATTTAATTAAAAATAATTAGGAAATTATTTTTATAAAAAGGACTTTATTTTTGAACTCAGAGCAACGATATTATGTTATGGTAATTTTTGGGGATTTTTCTGAAAAAAATGAATTCTTGATGAATAGTGTTTTTATTTAAAAATTAAATTAAAAAAATTTCGAAAATTATTTTTATAAAATGGAGTTCATAAATGTAATTATAGCATCGATATTTAGTTAAGGTGAAATTTTGGGATTTTTCTGAGAAAGATGAATTTTTCAGTGAATAGTAAAAATGCAGTTTTAGGGTTTCAGTATGTTTAATGACATCATAACTATGTCATGATGATGTCATGAGATATTTTAAGGGTTGGCCGGCCAAGGGTGATGAATTATTGTTTTGGGGGCCCCATGTGGCCTAACTCCATGGTAAATTCCAAGGGAGAGCACATGGGTTTGAGAAAAGCACATGTGAGGTGTCCCTTGGCCATTAATGCCTTGTCCCCTCACTTTCCCTATAAATACCAAGCCCTCCTCTCATCCATTCGACTCCCCACTCTTCCCCAACGAAGTTCTGGTCTCATTACCTCCCAAAGAGTCCTCCCAAGGTGCCCCCAATCCCTCAAGGTCCCAACCATTGAGGTTTAAGAGTTACATTTTAAGGTAAGGGATCCGACCTCTCTCTTTCTTTTCAAGAAATCTCTTTTATGTCATTTATTTTATGCTCCATGTTATTATGTTAAAGGATGGTATTTTATACTCCTCTTACTGCCCTTTTCGTGTTCATATAATGAGAGATCCCCTCTTACTCTCATTATTTCGTTTTATGATGTTTTAAGTGGCGCCGTTAGGCTGCCGAAATTTTTGTAACGGATTCTTTCTCCCTTCTCATTTTTTAAGATCTATTTTCATGTAAAGTATTTCAAGTTCCTTTTTATTATTTTGGGGTATGATCTCTAAATTTATCATAATGATATTTTATGATCATATTATGAGAGACCCCATTTGATATCTTCAATTCAGTATTTTGAAGTTTTAAGTGGCGCCGTTAGGCTGCCGAATTTTTAAGTGGTTCTTCACCCTTCTCGTTTTGAAGTTCTACTTTCATGTCAGTTCTTTCAAGTTCCTTTTTGTTATGTTGGGGTATGATCTATATATCTATCATTCTGGACTCTTATTTTCATATGATTAGAGACCCTATTTGATCTCATCAATTCATTTTTTTGAAGTGTAAGTGACGCCGTTAGGCTGCCGAATTTTTAAGGGATTCTTTCACCCTTCTTTTTTTCAAAGTTCTAATTCCATGTCAAGTCTTGCAAGTTACTTTTTATTATGTTGGGGTATGATATCTATATCTATCATACTAATATTTTATTTTCATTTTATGAGAGACCCTATTTGACATCATCAATTAATTTTTGGTTGAAGTTTATGTAACGTTGTTAGGCTGCTGAATTTTCATAAGAGAAATCTTATTTTTGTCTTCCTTTCATGTTCTTCATTTCATATGGTATATTTTCAAATTTCATTACCATGTTCTTAAATCCTTTATATTCTGTCCCTCTACTGTTTTATGGGTCATTTATGAATGTTTGACTTATGTCCCCTCTCTTTTAACTGTTTTCTAAAAACCTTGTAACATAGCTGTTATGCTGCAGAATTTTCGTCTCAAAATGCCTCTCTCTTTTCTAAAAATTATTTTATGTTATAAAGTGAATACTCAAAGCTCTTATTTCTATAAGGGTATTAACATATATATCAAAAATTTCTATTTTAAATTCTGGGATTTACATACATGAGACCCGTTTTCCCTTCCGTGGGTTTAAAGTGACGTAAAGATCATGTCTTTAAAGCAGTTTTTAAAACGTTATGATTATGAAATGAAACCCATTTATTTTATGATATATGGGTTATTTATGAAATGTTTGATGATGATATATGTGGCTCACATGATAATAAAGACAAATTAAGGGTGCGCCCGGATAGCGCTCCAATGCATTGGGTAAAGACTTAATCTCTAGAGATGACCATTTTAACGACGCCTTGGTGAATAACCTTGGTAATTTTTAACGACACCTTGGGAATGCACCTTGGTGAAACGAAACGATTTTCAATATTAAATGTCGTAGCCACATCTTCAAGTTATGAAAAATGTTAATTTTATTATGATGTATCTCATGATTTCTTTCTCATGCCTTAATGTTCTTTTCATGTCCTTATTGAAGTATCTCCAGTTCACATGTAAAATGTTTCTCTTGTTTCCCTTACTGGGCTTTCTGCTCACCCTTTCTTTTGATGTATGTCCCCAGGTTATGAGATGTAGTAATAAACCTAGGATGAACTTAAGGAGATGCCTTTCAAGTGTTTAAGAAGTGTGTTTTTTGTTCTTTTCATGTATTATGTTCCTTGTTTCCAAGACACTAAACCTTAAAGATCCTCAGTTTTGTGTAATGAAATGAAAGATATGTTATAAAAAGATGGGATGCTATAGTAAATATTTGTGTTATCAAGCTTTATAGAGAAATTTTAGTTGTGTGATTCATCTAATACTTCCCTTTTTAGCTCAATTATGGATGGAACACATAATATCTTTCCAAAATTTAACACAACATCTTCTTAAAATAAGTTTGACAATCTCCCATCATTGATGGATTTAATATTCTTCTGTAAACCCTTATCATCCTTCTGGGACTTCTTTATCTTCTCTAATAAATATGGTTTAGAAATTTATTAGAAAAATAATGATGTTTCTCCTTAACTAAAAATTACCAGATCCAAATTTACTAAATCCATGAATATAGAAACCTTATTTACCCTCATCTTGGAAAGAACTCCATGGTCCTTCCTACTCAATGTATTGGCCATCTTTTTTTCCTTCTTGATGTGGTAGCGTATTGAGAAATCATAGTTCTTGAGCAGATCTAAATGTCACCTTTACCTAATGTTGATATCTTTCTAAAATAATATATACTTTAAACTTTTTTTTCTTGTATAGATGTTACATATTTCACCATAGATGTAGAACCACCATATATTTAAGTAAAATATAACATCAATTAACTCAATATTGTGAGTTGGATAGTTTTATTCATGGATCTTCAACGTCTTTAATACATAAAAAATTACTCTATTATTTTTCATAAGGAAACATCTTAGTCTTTTATTTGATGCATCACTATATATTACAAATCATTCATTTACCAATGGTAAATTCAATACCAGTTCATTGACCAATCTTCTTTTTATCTCCTCAAAACATTCTTCACATTCCTTTGACCATGTGATTTTGTCCCCCATTATGTATCAAAATAGTTAATAGGTTGGAAAATCAAGTAAAATTTTGAAAAAATTATTGATATTAACCCACTAAAATAAGGAAACTATATATCTCAGTATGTCTAAGAAAATAAACTCCAAGTATCCAAATTCAAAATTACTCAATATATTATATAATTAATTTTTCTGAGAGTATCTAGAATGATTTGAAAATGATATACATGATTTCATATCTTTTAGAGTATATTAATATATCATCAATGAATACTACAATTTAGTTATCAAGATAATCCTTGAATAATCTATTCATTATATCCATAAACACATAGATTTTATTAGTTAATATAAAATGATTTATCATAAAATCATAATGTTCATACCTCATATAAAATTTTTTCTTCAGTGTATCCTTCTTCTTCACATTTAATTGATGATAACCATACTATTGATCAATTATTGAAAAATATTAAGCTCCTTTTGGTTGATCAAATAAATCATCAATGTGTGGTAAAGGATAGTTATTATTTACATTAATGGAATTGATTTACCAATAATCGACGCACAACCTCATAGACACATCCTTATTTTTCACAAATAGGGAAAGGTATCATCAGGGGGAAAACACTAGGGTGTATGAATCTCTTATCACACAACTTATGCAGTTATTTATTCAACTCCAAAAATTCCACTAATGAAACTCTATTAGGAGTCTTAAATATGGTATTTTAATCAAGGATGATTTCAATAGAAAACTAAAATTCATGTTTAGGTGGATGTTTGGGAAATTCCTTTGGAAATACAACAATGTATTTCTCAACAATATAGATATCCTACATTCATATTATGTTATTACTATACATAGATTTATCTTGATCATACTCTTCTCCCATAATTTCATTAAGTTAGGATGTTGGATGAGGATCTTAACAAGACTTGGATAATGATGTCTCCCCTCTAAAAGAAGTAATTTTATACCTCCTTCACAAATAGTAATCTCATTCTCTTGGAAATAAATTATTTCATTATACTTTGATAGAAAATTTATACAAAGGATTATATCAAGTTTATCTATAGGTATAACAATCACATTTTCAACTTGGGAATATTTGTACATATTAGTAGTGACTTCCCAATATATCTCTATTTCAATAAGAATTTCATTAGTAATATTGATTGAAAAATCCTTTTTGTGGTGTTTAGGGATGATTAAATGTTCTTAGAAAACATGAAATGTATAAAAGAGTGCATGTATCTGTAATAAAATAAATCATAGCTAAAATTGATTTTATGATAAAAGTACTAGTTATAATTCCATTCAGGACCTTTACCTCATCTTTAGTAATTCAATAATCTAAGCCTTGATCCCTTATACTTTTATAGGTAAAATTCCTTTAACACTTTGGAAATTTATTTGAATAGTTCCCCATATCCTTATAGTTAAATAATTAGACTTTGGAGGCTTCTCCCTTTCCTTTTCATTCATAAGAATAGTGGTATTTGTAATGAATCTAGTTTTGGTAGTTTCATACTTTGAATATTTCTACATATATCTCTAGATATTTTCTCAAATTTGGCATTGTGTTTTGGGAGTCGCAGGACCCTGGAATTAATATATTAAAAAATTATTATATATTAAAACATGTGCGCACATATTTTCAAAATAAATGGTTTTCCCATTGATCAGGACCTCTAATGGAAAATCCAAGACAACAGTTGTTTCTAAAACATGGGGTTTAAACTACACGTGATATAAATTTGATCAGTGTTGGACATTCTATTGAAGGAATCCATTAGTGGGTGTGTTAAGTGAATTAAATAATTTATTTATTTATTTTATTTAATGTACTAAACCTACTTCACTCTATATATATGTGACTTTATGATGAATTTATAAGGTTAACAAAATTACCCTAGTATATTAGAGAGGAGGTAGAAAGAGCTCTATTGGTGTTGATGACTTGGGAATGTGGATCGATGTCAAGGATTGAGAAGAGTCATGAGATAGAAAATGAACGCAGCAGGATCTTCACCTTCATTACTAGAGAATAATTTATTCATCAATGATGAATCCATTATTGAGGTAGGGATTGTTATTTTGTGTGTATTTATGTCCTTTAATTCAATTTTTATGAATGGATTTCATATCTTCTTACTTTTCTATGATTTTTTTTCTCCACATGATCTATATTTTATTTGGTGTTCTTGAACCAAAATTTTTATATTTGTTTCACCTATATTTAAAAAACTTGGTTTCCAAAATTTATGTTCATTGGTTGGGATCACATTATCCAATAATTATATAACCTTATTCTTGTTTTTCCCCATCACCATTCTTCACTTTCTTTACCATTGACCTTTGGGGTCAGTAATTCTACATTTTTAGGCCAGACTCGAGCATGATTGAACACCCAATATTCATTTAATATGCATGAAAGATATAGGGGTCAGTGTTTTGTGGATGGATCAAGGTATTTATTAGGTTTTAAGTGATGTATTTTAAGATCGAGACCCCAATCAGTGGTGGATAATGTGACATATTACCGACCGAGTCAAAGGGGGTTTTGATTTCCAACCAACAGAGGCTATAAATCATCAATTGGAGATGAATTCCTTCAGTTATAGATGATTCATGCAGTAAAATGGTGAGCATGGTTGTGGAAATTTTGATCTATAATCCACAAGGATTTAGGCTTCATTTCACATGAAAACACAACTATACACCATGTAATCTAGGTTCTTATGGGGGCTTGAATTCCAGGAAAGTTAAATAATGCATGCCATGTAGTTGGGTACACATATTATGTGACCCTACCCAGGTAGCCAATCTATGTGTCAAATTCGCACTCCCACCCCATTTAAGTATACATGTCTTTTACTTTTATGGGCACATTATATGGATGTGCATGGATAGACAAGTTGTGTACCATGTGTATATTCCTAGGAAATAAAGTGAATGTACACACCATGTGACCCCATCTACATGTCATGTAGATTCACATGGCTATACAAGTTTTATCCAAGTTAGGACATGCCCAAGTGTCCAGGTGGAGTCACAAGTTGTGTGATCTTATGTATATGTCATGTATTTTGGTTTTACATTATGATTATAGTGATGGAACATGGTCGGGGTTTTGTCTTCATAATACATGTCATATGCCCTAGAATCATATATCATACACTCCCCTCAAAACCATCTTCCTTTCATATATCCTTATTTGGGATTATGAATTGGGCCTCCAGGTAGCCTAACCTGAGTAGTTTTCCACCTAGGACATGATGGTTTCCTTCATTTAGACATCAAATAAACAATACAAGTTAATATTAGCAAGACACATTTTTCATCAAAACTAATCCAGTGGTAGTGATTAGGTGTGATCATCAAAGTGTTCCCATTTTTGGTACTCCCCTATCTCTCTCTAGGGTTAGGGTCCCCCATATCCAATATACAAGTAAATATGTAACTCCTCCACATTATATAGGGTGTGTGTCCTCTATTTATAGATTGTAATCCACTTCGTTGAGATTTTGTGGCGTGCAGGTCCTCCATTGGAATAGTGTTCCATCGATTGTGAAATGTGGTGGATAGGTGTAGGTACTATAAACTCATTCTTTAAAGGATACATGATATTCTTGGATATATATTCTTTTACCTCAATTATGGAGGAAATTATCATGGAGCGGTCCCTCCACTTTATATCTTATAAGGTTGTGTGGGTGTTTGGCATCAGTCATGTGACCTTTAGATATATGAGCATACTCTTTATTATTAGTAGTATGTAGTGATGGAGATTTCATTTCTCTATAACTTGGATTTATTTATGGGCATATATGATTTTAGGTTTCTTCATCCTTTTACTTTATGGGTTTTTTAACTTTTTTTTATTCCTATTGGTTCCCCTTTTTGGTTTTTGGGGTGTTCTACTAGGTATTTATATACTCAAACTTTCATGGGTTTTTACCACACATGTTGTGTCTTATGACGATGGAAATAAGATTGATAGTGACTTTAGTAGACCTAGTTTTAGCAGAGCATAATGGTTCTTGGTTTAGACCATGTTCGATGGTAATATTTGGATATTTTGATCCATGATCTATTAAGTTTCCATTTTTCTAATAGTTTTCATTTTGGAACTTCATTTCCGATTAGGTATGTAATTTACCCCTTTATATCTTTAATTTTACCATGTGGTACTTTGATGTGTTTCCTAGTGGTTATTGCATGCAATTTTTACTCTCTAGATATTCCATTTTATTCTTTTATCTATACATTATTGCATTTAGATGGTTTTTTTCATACATATAGGTAATTAGGATAATGCCTACCATTTCAATTATATGTCTACTCAGTGTTATTTTTCAACCCCTATCCTATTAGAGGCAGTCTTGGGGTGTCACCATCACATTGCTTCTAACCTAGGAGGGGTCTCGGTGGGTTGGTTCATTACAGATTGGTATAGAAGGTGGTTTTTCCTCTATTTGGTGTTTGGATTTATATATTTCATGAGGTTTGGTTTGGTAATTTATGTAAATGATATTAGAGTGTCTCAAGTTTGGATCTTAGGATAGGAACCTAGTGTTGGTATAATGATCAACATATCCATACACTAGAACTATGAATACCTTCTTGTTGACTCGACATTACAAGTCACCAATTGTTGGGAACCAATGGTACATGGATTATATAGGATTGGATATTTTAATTTTCATGTCCCTCTTGAGTGATCTCCCTAGATATGATCATCTAACTGTGGTATGTCTTGTTAACTTTCAAGATGTATCTATGATGAAATCTAGATTGTATACTGATGTAGGGTCATGAGGATGTTAAGTTTAGTGGTTATTCCCCAATGAAGTGTTGTTGTAATATAAAACATGGTATCAATGCTCCGTTTTAGGATCCAGTTCTTGAGGTGGTTTTGTCAGTCCGGAATCGAGCAACATTTCCACCCGATGAGCAGTGAGAGGATCCACCCCCAGTGGGTTAGTTTGATGTTTCCCAACAAATGAAATAGACATTACTTCTATCTATTAAATATGATGATGTATTTATATGAGCATGATTCTAGAGTTTCAAGATCAAGGGCCACCAAAATTCTAGGGTGAGATAGCTCCTCATGCGGCAGAGGATTGGCTAGAATCTATAGTTTTATTTTTCTTTTTTATGTGAACAAAACCAAACTGAATGGTCTCACTTGAAACCAACCTCTTTCATTGGGTAGAGAGATGTTGGTGGGTTTTAGTCACCCAAGTGTTTAATGAACTGATACTATCTTCGGTAAAGTTTTTTTACCTTTTACACAATGAGTTTTATCCTTCTACTAGACCCCCAATTTAGTTACAGGGGATTCTTAAGTAGGATTAGGAAATGGAGATATTTTTAGGAAGGGGGATTTGGGAACTAGAGTTGGTAAGGGATATCATAGAGCTAATATGTTTGCAGCAACTATCAGGTGTCAGTCATCAGGGTCGCAGTGCAGGAGGCATACTCATGCTTGAACTTAGATGCAGTGATCTAAAACATAGGGATCACATGGTAGACTCATTCATATTTAAGTTTCATTAGCTTGGAAGTATTGTATAATAGTCAAAAGTCACAGTCATATGTGATAGTATTCCTATGATAAGTAGGTTCATTATTCTTAGGGATGCTCGACCCATTGTTATGGTATTGAGAGAACAGAAACATGAGGCTTCTATTATAGGGTCTAGATACATGGTATGAGGTATGGTCTATGTCCCATTTTCATTTTGATTTAGTTATTTTCCCTTAGCACCAAATCATTTTTTATTCTCTATCCTTATGGTTGAGCTTAATTTTCTAGTGTGGCATTTTTATATTCATCCCTTTTGGATGATAGTGTGAGTTTTCTCTTAGTGGATGGATATTTTCTTGTGGGAGATCTTGATTAGGTCCCCTTCTAGTTTGATGGTGGTCCTATAAACTAGACTTATTTAGGAAAACATAGGGCTTTGATGAATCCATGTGTCGGTAATGTGTGTTTTGTCATTATTCATGCAAGGAAGAAGGATTATTATCCCACCAAGAGGCATTCTATATGACTCAATTTTAATTTGTATAGGTGAATGTGCCTCCCAAAGAAGATTGTGTCAAGCTGTGTGGGATGAGTTCCTTTGATTTTTATTTTTTAGTTCATTTTGATACTACTAGGGGGTCAATTAAAACCCTGATTATGGGAACCATTGGGAAAGTGTAAGGGTAACTTCAGGAAATGGAGGATTATGGCCTAGAGGAACTGGAGTGATTTGAGGTACAACCTGTGACTTATCTAATTTAGTTGTAGTTTTCATAGACCCAATCCTGAGTCATTCCATTATTTCAATATCCCTTGTTCAAGAAATATATCTTCCCATTGAGGCTTTGTCTGGTCATTTATGTCTAGAGGTTCCTATATGAATTAATTATTCTATATCACACATCTTTCAGTAGTGATAGTTGGCAACTATAGTTTTTATCATGAAAAGGTGGAAATGATCTTGATTCTTGAGTTTATTATCATTTCATAAATTAGTTAATGATCAATAACAAGTACCCATTTTCAAGGATTATTAACTATTTGACCTGTTGAAATGTGTGAGTTGTTTTTCAGAAATTAATCTAGGGTTTGGATACCATTATTTTAGGGTTTATGAAGATGATATTCCGAATATGGAATTATTTTGTCTCTATGGAAATTATGATTTCATGGTGATTCTTTTTAGTGTGAATAATTCCCCCTCTATGTCCATGGCTCTTATGAACTAGATCTTCCAACCATACTTGGATTGATTCATAGTTTCATTTATTTATTACAATCTGAAATACTCTACTTTAGAGGAGGATTATGAAAATCATTTAAGGTTGGTCCAAGAATTATTATGGGACATCTAGCTATATGGTAAGCTCTCAAAGTATCATTTTTGGATCTGGGAGGTTCACTATCTAGGTAATGTCATTTATGATCATGTTTTAGCTATGGATACAATGAATATTGATGAAATTATATCTTGGGAACCACCCAATAGTGTTTTAGAGGTGTGGAGTTTCCTTGATATAGAATGATACTATTGGAGGTTCATGGAAGAATTTTCTAGGATAAAATCTCTTTTGACTACCTTGATGCATAAGGGGTAGTCGTTTTCTAGGACTAATTTTTGTTAGAGATATTTTGATGAGTTAAGGTAGAGGTTGTCTAGTGCTTCTATTATCAGACATCCAGAGGAGGCTATCGAGTTCGTGGTGTTTTTTGATAGCATTGGAGATGGTCTTGGATGTGTTTTGATGTAGAGGTAGTGTGTGATTACTTATGGGTTGAGGAAGTTGTGACTCCCTGAGTATAATTATATGACCCATTACTTGGATTTAATAGTGGTAGTATTATCCTTGAAGATGTGGAGGCATTATCTTCAGGGAAAGTGTTTAATTATTTTCTCAGACCAATAGAGTATCAAGTAAATCTTCACCCATAGAGATCTAAATCAGAGACAAAGTCATTTGTTGGAATTATTTTAGGAATATGACTTTGAGGTAGTCTATACTTTATGGAAAGGAAATATGTTTGTGTATTCTGTTAGTAGGAAATATCATTATCACTTGGTGGAGGATACTTTATAGAAGTTAGAATCATTATTTTTAACCCTATTATAGGAGAGGGGAGTAGCTTGTCTTTCATAGATGGTAGTGGCCCAACTGATTCTTCTTCCTGTAAGAGATTTCTAGTTGGGATATATCGACTATAAAGTTTTGTGTGACTAGATATCCTTAGGGGATGCACCAGATGAATTTTCTGAATGTTTGGTGCATGTAACCCTTTTCTAGGGATAGACAGTAGTTTTGTTCATGTTGTATGAAGAGTTTGTAAAATCCTAGAATGAATTTCTATAAAACCGATAACTGAATTGATCACCACATTGCCTCAATAATACCTCTTTGTATGCTAGAGGCTTACAATTAGTAGATAGGTTTTAAGGAGGTGATAGTGGGGATACTATACCCTCATGATCATAGTAGCACAGCGGTATATCAAAAAATAAATAGTAGACAACAGTGGAAGTATTAATAAATGAAATAAAGAGAATTGTAAGAATAATATCAACTAAATATAAATGTCTAATGCCAATATACAATAATGAATTCATGTCAAGACGATGATATATAAACTAAAACAAAATACACATAGTAAGCAAAATGATACACTATAACACATGAATAATGAAGAGAAATAAAATCTTTGAGGGAGAACTCCATGAGCATCTTGATCTCCAGCTCATTCCTATGCTCATAACTCCCAAGTATAAGAAATTTAGCACAAGAAATAGTCCATAAAGCAGTACACATGATATCTTCTCGGGTACCCCAGTGCAATGATGGCCCAACCAGGGTGTGAGATAAAATCCCAGTAGTCCACCACCAATTATTTATATAGCTAAATAAAGTCTGTGAATATAAGTTAAAGTAGTGTGAGGATATAAATAAATAGTCAATAATGATGAAATAATAGATACCAGCCTTCTCAAGTTCTTAAAGGACACCTTGCGGCTCTACATGCTTCGGCTCACGGCCAGAATGACTTTCTTATTAGTAACTATATATATAGTAGTAATATATATAGTTTGGTTATATATTGTATCCATCTATATGGACTAAGTAAGTATGGATGTAAGTATCCATATACCTAAAATACATGGAGAGGGTTGGATCGGGGCATAAATCAGGTGTCCATAACCAGTATAAACAAGTATATAAGCTTAAGAAAATGTTACAATCCCTATATCTCCTAATTAATGATAGATGTCTTGGTCAACACTTTAGTTGGTGGGTGTATCATCCTTCCAACACCTGAAATAAGGGATATTGTGTGTCATGAACACTATCCAAATAGTGTCAATGGTGTGAGACATCATGCTCAACACCTGATGTAAGGTAAAGTGAAACAGCATTCCCAACAAGTCCCTTACCCATCGTGTTATGTCCAATATCAGTGGAATATTAATGATGATGATAATAATCCATTACCTCTTTATCATAAGTAATCCTTAAGCCAAATATAACCAAGGGCATCACAATTCATACTAAAGCATGTAATAAAGCATGTAATAAAGCATGCAATAATTGGTGTGGCCTTTCAACCCTTTAAAATTCATATTAATTAAACCATTTAAATTTTTTATGAAAGAAAACTATTATGAAGAATTTCATTCAATATAATCGATCCATTTCATTTATCAAGGAAATTATTTCTATAATAAAGTCATGCCAACCCACTTAGAAGGTGGTTTGTCTTTGAAATAATTAGTCACAAGCCAGTCCATGCAATTTTATTCAATCCATTTAAGATTATCATTTGAGGCCATGTAATAATCATTCCATATAACTAAAAATAACATAGGGGAATAATAAAACACAAATTCCATGATATCAATCAAGATTTAAATCACTAATCACCACTTTTTTGTTTATAAGATAGTTCACCTCATCTGATGGGTTTTATTATAAAATATAAAATTGTTTAATAAAATAATTCATTTATAAAAAAAGTATCACATTAAAGAGGCATAATTCAATTCACAAAAAATAATAATTTTAGAAAGATAACAACCATGTAAAATCAATTTCATGGTTTATAAACATCACTTTATGGGTAAAATTCATTTACTGTCCAAGATGAATGCTTGGAAGGCATTCTGAGATTTTAAATAATTATGTAAATGAGTAAATATCAATTGGCACGCCCAAAGGGGTGGCTAGAATTGAGGTAGAAAACCTCTAACTATATATAAAGGCCCAAAAGAAGTAATACATCATGCGTATAATAATTTAGAAACAAAGAACTCGTTTTAGGGTGACATGAGGCAGAGGTCAGTGTGTGGCACAACAGAAATATTTATAAATCAACAAAAAATTGAGGAAAGAGCTATATATCACCTACCTTATACCAAAGATCATTCACTCACACAATATCAAGTCTTTATTTGGCCACATTTGAGATAAATTAGAGAAACATAAATCCACCTTGAAAATAGGGAAAATGATCTTGCACCAAAATACCACAACAAAGAGGAAGAGAAACTAAGATTGGATGTAAGAGGTTTTGAGATCATACCTCTAGCTATCTAACACTTTTAATGATGTTAAAATGAAATTTTGTATCCATGATATATCAATATACTTAGGTTATAAAGGATGATAGATCAACATGGGATAAGGTAGGAGTTTCCCACTGGGGAGAAGAAGAAAAATTGGAGAAGGTTTTTAAAACATTTTAGTGGAAAAATTGGAAATTCACCCTTAAAATATTAGTTTGAATGGTTTGGACACATGGTTATTCAAATCATGCACCAATTGTTCTTACTATAGTGCTTTGGAAGGTGGATCGCTTGGTTTTTGTGCCCGATTTAGGAAATCATGTGCAAACCATGAGATTTCCCTCAATCAAACCCCAACAGCAAACTGCACAATCATGCGACCCCTCTCACATGGTTAGAAAAAACTGTGTGAGACCTCCAGATCCACTGGTTAAGCTGTAAGATTTATACTAGAGAGTCACACGGTTTCAGAAAAAATGTGTACCCCTTTTATCCTTCTCCAGTTTTGAGTTTCTAGGTTTCGATGCTTCTGAAACCCAACGGAACACGCAAAGAACCTCTCAGGCCTTTAACCAAGTTAAAAACAACACTTTTGAGTGCTCTAACTACCATAATTACTTTCCGAATCTAGGTTCAAAGAATGTACCATCCACCAAATTCCAAAATTCAAATTCCCTTGGAATTATACCTTATCTCAAAACATGGGTCATTACAACCTCCCCACCT
This sequence comes from Viscum album, assembly GCA_963277665.1. Taxonomy (NCBI): domain Eukaryota; kingdom Viridiplantae; phylum Streptophyta; class Magnoliopsida; order Santalales; family Viscaceae; genus Viscum; species Viscum album. The sequence continues at coordinate 717,372,508 of OY728140.1, read as the reverse complement.
TAGAACTTATCATCACTGAGAATCCTCAGGGGAAACAATAAAAAAATCACACAACCTAAAATGGTTGTAAAGTATCGTTAAAATGGTCACATTGTATTCTTAAATTATCCACACATATCGAAGTATTAATTAAGTGTACGAAACTTATATCGTCAAAACCCATGTCAATGCCCCTTGTTCAATTGAAACACTGAAACGATGCTTACCCAAGCCCATTTATCTAGAGACATCATCACGTCATCACCTCTTTAAACATTTGTCTTATGGTTCTCTCCACCATAGGTTTTATCATAAAAGGGGACAATTCTTAGGCATGGTAACTCCAACATCTGAATTTCTGACAAAGCACACCCTAAGCATTCTAGATACACTCTTGGCATGATTTTGAACTGGTCAAACGATCGATTCCCCACCAACCACATTTATCCAAGTCGAGTTGGATTTCATAAAGTTCCATAGTGGACACGTAATTTATTCACCTCTACCTAACGATGTGCCAAAAATGGTTATTCACTGACTGAATTCCTTATGATAAAAGAAAACAAGTTGAGAAACCTCTGGTTGACCATTCTCAAAATGCTCAGCTTAGACAGCCAGTGTAATGCAAACTAAAGTGCAAAAACTTCTTCAAAGGAATATTTTATTTACCATGAGAACGTTCATTGATGACCATACCTAACTTCCGCTAATGTTCCCTAATAAAACCATCACCTGACTATTTAATCTATCGTTCCTCAGAATGAACAAGGGTATAACCCAAATCGGTCCCACTAGAATTGTTACCCTTTAAATGACACCTTTGATCCCGATAAAAAGTTTGGGATAACATCAAATTAATTAACCTAGATTCCAAGGAACAAACCCAAGGTAGTCCGTACTCCATGTTTACAATTGAGAAGTTGGTAAAATGCCATGTAATCCACCTCAAATCATTTAATGAGCCCATATTAGCATCTTCCTGGTGGTCAAGTCAGAGTAAAATGGTTGGTGTCTAAGAATCCATCCAAGGTGTTCCTATACGAGAACCCAAGTATCACACAATACTGACCATGACTTGATAAAAATAATGTGTCTAGAATAAAACTCTGATAAAGAATGTTTATTGAAACAGAAGGACATTTAAAACTCTTAGCTCCGAATATAAATTATTCTCTCTTAGTGCATCAAGGATTACATAAAAATATAGGGGATATGCTCATCTCTTAAAGAAGAGTAAACTAAGAGGATATCTAGGATTACCAAAAATATTTTAGACACTTCTATCACATAAAAGATGAAGTTCTCAGTATAGTTTCTAACGAACCATACCCAACTACTAGAAAGAAGAAAAATTTAACAACTACTGGTTGTCTTATTAGAAGAAGCTTGGCTTCACCTGCCAATGCAACATCATTAACCGATAAAAAGACTTTACCACCCTAGGCATCCTATGATCGCTCAAACTTAACCACTAAAGTTCATCCATGACCAAAAATGTTTCTCAATGTTTTTGAACATACCCGACCACATCAAAATCATGTTGGTGAGCAAGCACTAACATGTAAAAAGACTCACCAGCCTCATAGAAATTCAAAAATAGCACTGGACATTTTCAAATGGTATTCTTAGGTTGTGTCCCTTCTACCTAGAAGGACACGTATTCACTAGAACTAACACGATGATCCCCACCATATGAGTGTCTGGGTCATAAAAATGAGATGCATACTAGATGACCATAAGCACGATAAATCAAATTCACCTTAAACATATGATTGATAATTCTCTAATTCATGATCACAAACGTCATAGAATTTGGCATAAAATTAAAAACCAACCTGATCGGTGTTTCAAAACACCCGATCCTCTTAGAATTCCATCCCGAGCATTGGGATGAACTTTATTCCATTAATTCCTTGGTCACTATACTCTGAAGATAACACAAGAATGTACTCAACAGCATAAGGATCAATGATTTCCCTGAACTCAACCAGTTCATTATACCATTTAGAAACTTGATGGGTTCTTCATATATGAATACACACCACACCTAGGTTCAAAATAAAGATGAAATATCATATATATAATATCAATAGTTTGTCCTCCCTAAGCATCCAAGTATCAGGTGTTATATACAAGATATTTATCCTAGAGTCATATTTCACTATATGACCATTAACCTTGATGAAAACATACCAATTCATCCATCATTGAGAAAGAAGAGAGTGTCGTGTGACCTACTAAGTGGCTGACCATTTCCTAAGAATGTCTAACCTGATGAAACAGATCCTTAATCAATACCCACACCCACAAAAAAGGTTTTCACAAACTGCCTGGGTACCCTAGTAACTTTATAACTGATCAGGTCCTAACATGTCCTGAAGGGAATTCATGATCCCCCTGGGTTCACGGCTATCACCTAGCATTATACAAAATGAAAGTGGGAATGATTTTACCACAGAAATTATAGAAGAAAGATAATAAGAAAATATTAATATAAGAAAAACTCCATAGGGAGAAGTATACCATAAGTCAAACAGGTAAAAACAACCCAAAGTACTATAGAAAAGTACCATTAAACTAAAATAATATCCCAAGTCCTAAAGGAAATAACTCTATAATTCCACAGATCAATAGCTAGAAAAACCTCCAAGTGGTTCTTTATCCTTGCTCGACCCTGGAAGGAGATAATATTCAAAAACCAAATGGAATAGGTAGGGCGTGAGATAAAATCCCAATAGGGTCTCACCAAGGATTCCATAATAATATTCCAACACTTAATTAACCAAATAAAAATATTTCAATTTTCCAATAAAAAAGTTTGTAATTTCAAATGAATATTTAAAAAAATCATCATTTACATTTAAAAAGATTGAAATACTTTAAATAAATAGATTAAATAAAAATTTTATATATAATAGTTTATATAAATTCATAAGGAATATAAAAAAGTTTACAAACATTGGAATACATTTATATCTCAAATATAAACAAGTGAGAAACATGGTCATCTTCCAAAAGTTATGATAGTTCCATGTTATGGGATCCTCACACACTCATGGGATAATAACCACAATGTGTACACACAAACCTCAAAACATGACAGAGAGGACTCGTCTATGTCCTACTGAGAAAAACGATTTTCTAAAAAAAAATTTGTTAGTGTTGTAAAATGTTAATTTGGTGTTAAGGCATTCCCATCCTAGAGTGATTGTCCCAATAACGCACTAACTACCTAGTTTTTCATGTTCTCTAGTACAAATAAATGATGGGAAATTTATTTTAAGACTTCTTAATATACAATTAATTCTCATTTTCCCATTTCAAAAATACCAATTTTCTATTTAAAAAACAAAACAATTTTTTTAATAAAAACATGCCTTTTTTCAAGATAAAACCCAAAGGTTTATATCAAAACTATTTTTAAGTCATTTTTTACAAATAAGAATTTGAAATCAATTAATAATTCTATTTCCAAAATTAAATTCAAAATTTTAATTAAAAAAATTTCCATCAATTTCATAATTTAAATTCAAAAATTCAAATCTTCACAATTTTCCATCAACTTCATAATCACACCCCAATTCGATGAAATTGTGGGGTTTTCATATTTCATTCCAAAATTCAAGTTCCCAAAACCCCAATTCAATGGAATTGGGTTTTTAATTAATCAATTGAAATAAATTTCATTTATAATATTAAATAAATTTAAATCAACAATCAAGCAATTTAGGGTTAATAAAAATTGGGTATCATGGCAGAACCACCTACCGTAGGATCACGGAATATCAAATCACCAAACCCTAATCATGATTTTTAAATAAAGAATGATGAAAATAGAAATGTTGGATCAAACCTTGGTTTACAATCCAAAAAATAGGGGATTATATCCTATAATCAATTTTTAGATCTATTAAACCATTGGGAGGAAAACAGAGATAGAGAGAGAATGAGAAAGGGAAGAGGAAACTAATTGTGAGAGGATCGAACAGCATTCTCCAAGAATAAATCCACTTCTGAGAGGGTTTTGAGGGATTAAGAACTTATCTTGGGAGACTCCAAGGAAGAATAATTATCATATGGTTCATACAAGTCCATCAGAAGTCTAAAAATAGGGATTTTTGAATTTTAAAACCAAAATCTATATTAAAAAATATTGTATTCATGGTTAGCTGGGCATGGCCACATAGTTAGATCAAACCATGTGCCCTAGAAGTATATCCCTCTAAATTGGTTGCATGGTTTCTCCTAAGTGTGTTCATAATTTTCTAAACCATGTGCCAACCATGAAAAACACATTTTCTTGTGTTTTTATGGTTTTCCTTGTGAGGGCTAATTGTTTGGGAAAACCATGTGCCAACCATGCACTAACCCATAATTTTCAAAACTTTTAAAAAAAATGAAACCCTAAACAAATCTCAAACAAATCATAGTTAATAATATGGGGTTTAGGAATACCTAAAAATAGTAACAGGATGTTACAAAGGTCAAGGATAATAATGACCACCCTTCAAAATAAGAATATCATTTAGAATCTAAGAGTACTACTAGGAACAATGGCACACAAATGACACCATATGTGAGAAATATCACATAATTTATAAAGTAATTTAATCTCTAAGGGTTCTACATATATTAGGATATCTCCTTACAAAATAATAAAGATCAACCCTATAACTAGGTCACACACAAAAAAAAATTCACTAGTCCTTATGCGTATCATTTAATCTCGTGCTAAAAAAGGAAAATTCCTATAGAAAACATTCATGAATATGTTCTAAGGCAACACAAGAGATATTTAAACTACCCTTACATGAGGTTTTAAACTAAGGATTCCACCTAAGGTTATATTTTAAGTCATTACAATAATTCACATTCAATTTTAAATATTTAAAAGATTTAGCTCAAAACATCAAGTATCGATTATAAGACAAAATCACTTGGTGCATAATTTTATCTAACACCTCAAGGAAGAATACGTAAGTCTTATAAATCTTCCCTTTTAAATAGTAAAATTTTATTTACATTACATCATAATTAAAAAATTTATCATATAAATTCCTTTTAATCATTTTATTTATCCATAAGTATTTTCTCAATTAGGCTTCATTAGTGAAAATTTCAATTTCAATAATAAGTCTCAATAGATAATGAGACCTATGAGGGTCCCATTTATCCAACCTAGGTTCATTAAAATGAAACCTAATAATAGTTTTTTAATTACAAAGTTTCAAAACACCAATAATGGGTTATCTCATAAGAAACATGCCCTAACTGACCTACTTGGGTCCAATTGTGCATTTAGGAAGATTAATCATATGGATCATTATGCCATTGTAATAGATTCATGATCCTTTAAATATAAAACCATCAATAGTTTAGATGTTAAAATTACCATTAATGGGTTTTATATGATTTTCTTAAATACCGTAACCAACCTAATAGGGTTAACTCACATAATAGGTCCATAAGAAACCAATTCACTTCAAATAAAAATTAAACAACTTTTACATTTATAACCATATTTAAATATATAATGTTCATATATAATTTTTTGATAATATGGGTTTCCATTTACCAATCTATAAAGTACCCATTCACTTTATAGACCGAAGAATAGCTCCCATTTAATTAAAACTAATTCACTTTAAAATTTGAACTTTGGCAGCTTCTACATTTTAATAAGGGTCTCTAGATATATATATAAATCTCAACAAATGGTTCAAATATATGGGGTACCTTTCCCCAGTTTATAAGGCACACATACGCCTTAAAATTGAAAATTGGATCTCGTTTAATCACAATAAATATTTTCATCTCATGCAACCAATTATATATCAAAATCATAAATTGTAATTTTATCATAAGCAGTAAACATAGAGAAACATGATAATAAGCATAGAATCATGATACATAAGCAAGACATGCTAAATAATTAGGATGAATGGAATATGATTACTTAATCATGGTAGCATATTACCATGCTAAGTAAATCACCCAATCATGTTGAGCAAGTATTGTTTTTAACAATACATAATATTGTTATTTAAGGGGGGAGCTTATATTATTACTCTATCTCTTTATGATAATTTTTATGCTCACAAATACCCTTAATTATTTTCTAATGATTTTATTTTTTAATCATTTAGCAGGAATTTATTATTGTATTTTACTCTTGAAATTACAGGGAATTTATTACTAAAGTATTTGTATTTAGCGTGTTCTAGAAACACGATTCATGCGCTACTTATTCGGAATCTGCTTGAGCATGTTCTGGAAACACTATTCATACCCTACATGGATAAACATAGCGTAAGGATAAAAATTGTGTATACTTTTTAAGATAAGGAAAAATTATGGTTAAAAAACCATACGTTATTGGCAAAGTATGGAAGAAGAACCCTACGTTTGGAAGGAACCCTATGTTTGGGATATCAGAAAAGTATTGAAGGAGAACTGTACATAAATATTAAATTTTACATTTGTTTCTCAAAATTATGGTTCATCAACCTTAATTTTTTAAACAACCATATGTTCTTGGAAAAGTATGGATCAAGTAAAAGTATGGATCTTTTACCATATGTTTGAAAGTTGAAGAGAAAAGTATGGATGACCAACCCTAAGTTTGGAATCAACCTTATGTTGTGAACCTTATGTTTGAAGGAAATGTCATTAACCTTACGTTCATAGGATGCATACAGTTCAACCTAACCTTATGTTTGGCATCAGAGAATTTAAAGTTGATATTTTTTATGCAACGGTCAATACGCTGATTATTAGGCGGATTTCAAGCCAGATTTAAAGAATATTTTAAAGTACGATTTTGACTGATTCAAAACTTTTTCATCAATGATTTTATAATCAAATTAAAAGGATATTTTTATGCCGAGTCTTCAGGGAAGTTATGACTACTCTGTAAATTCAAATGTTTGAATATCGCGAGTAAAAAGGTGAATTTTGTGGATCTAATTTTATAGGAAAAGTTCTTATCATTATTTTATTTATATGGGCTTCTTGAAACTACATCAAATATATATTATTGATTGTGTGTGATCTTTTGATTATTATGAAAAAAGTAAAAACAGAGACTACTAAAACACATTGATCTGATGGTTCAAAAAGAGAATCAAAGCTCTGTTTGTTAAAAAGGAAGGATCGCGATAGAAGATTCACTTGTTCTACAACAAAGATCTACTTTGAATTTGATACTGCTGATGTTGTGAATTGTATTTCTATATCTACTGCAATGGGATCAACTTAGAACGTTTCTTATGTGAATATTATTATTTCTGAAGGCGACGATCCATCTACTGTCAATTGCATGCTGTTGTAATTGTAAAGAACATCTGGAAAGTATTTTCAAAATATGAAAATATTTCTTTTCAATTCTTGAGTGACCATATTCTCGTACTAAGCTGGGTAGGTTCATGTTTTAACCATAAGGATTTTTTTTTCCTTAGATTGTAAAGGTTTCAACTTCCTGTACTCAGTTGTGAACCGTTCTGTTGAAACGAGGACCAGATAGTGAAAATCACCAAGCTCGTGGAGTAGAGCATTGGTGGAGTGGACTAGGGACCTTCTGTTCCCCGAACCACTATACATCTTGTGTTTATACTATTTAAATTTCCACTGCATCATTTTATCTGATTAAAGTTAAAAAGAAGAACACAATCTTGTAAAGATTTTTGAAAATAAACAATTCACCCCCCTCTTGTGTATATTTGGTGTAATTCGGTCCAACAATTGGTATCAAAGGTTGAGCTTTCTGATAAAGCTTTAACGAGATGAAAGTGATTATACACAGAGCAAGATGACTGATACAAGAGAGGTAATTTCTATGGCCAGAGCACCGTAATTCAATGGAGAAAACTATGGATGCTGGAAGTCACGAATGATTATCTATCTGAAAAATCTTGGATACAGAGTCTATTCTAATCTTCTGAATCCATATGAAATACCAAAAAAACCTGAAACATGGAGTGCAGCTACTGAAGAATATTATTACATGAACTCGAAGGTAATTAATGTAATTATATTTGGTCTAGTAACTGATGAGTTTAATATAGTATCTCAATGCCCAACAGCATATGAAATGTGGAAAACTATTGTTGTTGCTTACGAAGGAACTAACAATATCAGGGAAATGAGATATGCAACTGCTAAGCATAAATTTGATACATTCAGAATTGTTGAAGGTGAGAGTATTACTCAAATGAATGGAAGATTGATAGATATTGTCAGTAACATAACTGCCATGGGAGATCCCATTAAGAAAGCTGATCAAGCCTTAAAAGTATTAAGAGTACTGCCTACAAAATGGAATGGAATCTCTGCAGAAATCAGACAGTCGACACCTGTCAAAGATTTAATCATGAGAGAACTGATTGGAACATTAATTATGGATGAATTTGAGATGGAAGATGAAGCTAATGAACATAAAGTGCTTGTCAAAAGAGATGATACTTCCTTGAAAGCATCATCACAGAGAAAAAACAAAAATATGAAGAAAAATGTAAAAGAGAAGTCAGATAGTTCTGATTTATCTAATTCTGATATGGAATTGGCTCAGCTAGCCCAAAGATTCACAAAATTCTATAGAAAGAAGAAGGGCTTCAGAAAATCCTTCAAAAAGGATGACATGGAAATCAGATGTTACGAATGAAATAAAATGGGGCATATCAGACCTGATTGTCCTCAGCTAAAAGAAGACAAAAGAAAGAAATTTTTCAAAAGAAATGACTATGAGCATAAGGAAAAGAAAGCCATGAAAGCTAAATGGAGTGTATCTAAAGACTCCAGTAGTACTTGTCAATCAGACTCAGAGAAGGAGGAAGAAAATCTGAAAGCCAACATGTGTTTTATGGCAGAAACAGATGAGGTACAATCTTACTACCCTTATGACTCTAGTTATAAATCTAATTACTCTAATGAAAAACTTACAGCCTACTGCAATATGATTGAAGAAAAATATGACTCTCTATTTAAGAAGCATAATTCTTTAAATAATATTCATAAAGCAGTTTATAATGAAAGAGATATAATGCTGACACAATATAAGGAGTTAACTAAAAAATTTGATTCAATTAATTATTACAATACAGATTATGAATCAAAGATAAAATCACTACAAACTGAAGTAGAAAATTATAAAACTGCATCCATTGTTTTTACTAAAGAAGAAAATACTTGAAATAAAATCCTTGGGAAGAATTTCATTAAAAATTAGAGATTTGGAATTGGCAGTAAAGGTGAAAAACCCAAGCTGTACAGAAACTATTTTATTCCAAGTGCAAAAAGACTAAATTGTAAATACTGTGGAATAAGGGGACATATTTCTAAAAACTGTTTCTTAAGACAACCCCAAATAATTGGCATTAAGAAATATTTTGTATCAAATAATCTATTTTACTCATGTGAAATTAGAGAAACAAATCAAGTCCGGATTCCCAGACCTTTTCTAGCTAACATTACTGGACCCAACAAAATATGGGTACCAAAGAAATCTGTGTAAATGTCTTTGCAGGGAGGAGGTCACAAGAGCAAAAAGGACATATGGTATATGGACAGTGGCTACTCAAGACATATGAGTGGAAACTCATTGAATTTCTCTACACTCACTCAAAAAGATGGTGGACTTGTCACTTTTGATGACAATTCCAAAGGAAAAATCATTGGAATTGGAATAGTTGGAGATCCAGAAGCTGTCTCAATTAATAAAGTACTTTATGTACAAGTATTGAAACACAATATGATAAGTATCTCTCACCAATGTAATGATGGTTATACTGTTGATTTTTCTAACAATTGTTGTTCTATTTTCAAAAATAAATTGCTTAAATTTAGAGCACCAAGAACTGATAATGTGTATTCCCTGGATTTAAATTCCTTGTGTAAACAACAAGTAAATTGCTTAACTTCTAAAATAAATGAATCTTGGATCTGGAATAGGAGACTTAGACATTGTAATGTATATGTTTTAAATAAGTTATCTAAGAAACATTTAGTTTCTGATTTGCCTAGTCTCAAATTTGAAAGTGACAGATTCTGTGATGCATGTCAACTTGGCAAGAAACACAAATCATCCTTCAAATCTGTTAACAAAATTGCTACATATAAACCTCTAGAACTTATTCATATGGATTCGTTTGGACCTTCAAGAGTATAAATCTTGGATGGTAAATTATATGTAGATGTTTTAGTTGATAGCTATTCTAGATTTACATGGATCTTCTTTTTGAAATTTAAAAATGAATCTTTTACTTTATTTGAAAGTTTCTGTAAAGCTATTCAAAATGAAAAAGGTTTTAAAATAATTTCATTAAGAAGTGATCATGGTGGAGAATTTTAGAATCATGAATTTAATTCCTTCTGCTCAAATATGGGTATTAAACACACCTTCTCTGCACCTAGAACACCTCAACGGAATGGAATTGTTGAAAGAAGAAATAGGACTATTCAGGAAATGGCTAGGACTATGCTAAATGAGTACAGCCTGCCTACCTACTTTTGGGCAGAAGCTGTAAGCACAGCCTACTATATAATGAATAGATTTTTAATTAAACCACTTTTAAAAAAGACACCCTATGAACTTTGTAAAAATAGAAAACCTAAAGTTAACTACTTTAAAGTTTTTGGATGAAAAGTTTAGATCTTAAACACCAAGGATAATCTTGGTAAGTTCGATCCAAAATCTGATGAAGGAATTTTCTTAGGATATTCAGCTACATCCAATGCTTAGAGAATCTATAATAAGAAGTCAAGGATTGTTGAAGAATCAGTTCATGTGAAATTTGATGAATCTGATCCCTTTGAGAAAAGGACAGATCAAATGGATGAATCTGACTCTAATGATAACATGAGGCTTGAGAACTTGAAAAATGATTTTGAGAATGATATAAATAAAATTCAGTCCAGTTCAGAAGAACATGATAATGAAGAACCTATAAATGTGTTGCCTAGATAGACTAGAACCCTAAAGAATCACCCTTAAGAAACTATAATAGGGGACTTAGATACAGGAATAAAAACTAAAAGAAATATAGGAAATATTGTATAATTCTCTACCTTTCTATCCCAATTAGAACCCAAGACTATAGAAGAATATTTAGATGATGAAAGATGGATAATAACAATACAAGAAGAATTAAACCAGTTCAAAAGAAATAAAGTATGGGAATTAGTTGAAAGACCACAGAACTATCCAGTGATAGGAACCAAATGGGTCTTTAGAAATAAGCAAGATGATCAAGGATTCATAACTAGAAATAAAGATAGACTTGTAGCCAATGGATATAATCAGGAAGAAGGTATAGATTATGATGAGACCTTTTCACCTGTAGCTAGACTAGAAGCCATTAGAATCCTCTAAGCCTATGTATCTCATATGAAATTTAAATTATTTCGGATGGATGTTAATTCTTCCTTTTTAAATGGTTATTTAATGGAGGAAGTTTATATTGAGCAACCTCCTGGTTTTGAAAATTCTCAAAAACTGGATTCTGTTTTTAAACTTACTAAAGCTCTCTATGGCCTTAAACAAGCACCTAGATCTTGGTATGAAATATTAAGATATTTTCTTTTGAAAAATGATTTTACTGTTGAAATGGAATATCCAACATTGTTTAAGAAAACTGTGAATTCTAATATTTTATTGGTTCAAATTTATGTTGATGATGTAATTTTTGGATCAAATAATAAAACTCTTTGTCATGAGTTTTAAAAGTTAATGTAAAAAGAATTTGAAATGAGTATGATGGGAGAACTAAATTTCTTTTTAGGACTTCAAATTTATCAAAAAGATTTTGGAAATGTTTTGAATCAAAACAAATACATTGCTGATTTGTTGAAAAATTTGGACTTGAAAACAACAAGACATATACAACTCCTATGTGTACTAATATAAAACTTGATTTGGATGAAACTAGAAAATCAGTTGACAACAAGTTATATAGAGGTATGATTGGTAGTTTATTATATCTCACTGCTAGTAGGCCAGATATAATGTATTCAGTATGTCTTTGTGCAATATTTCAATCAAATCCTAAATAATCTCATTTAACTGCTGTTAAAAGAATTTTTAGATATTTAAAAGGAACTGTTTTTGAATCTCTTATTTATCCCAAAACTTATGATTTTAATTTTATTTCATATTCAGATGTAGACTTTGGGAGTTGTAGATTAGATAGGAAAAGCACTTCAGGAACTTGTCACTTTTTAGGAAAATCTTTAGTGTCATGGTCAAGTAAGAAACAACATTCAGTTTCCCTATCAACAGCTGAGGTAGAGTATGTTTCTGCTGGAAGTTGTTGTGCACAGGTGTTGTGGATAAAAACCACTCTTATGGAATTTGGAATAAATTTTAATAATACATCTAATTTATGTGATAATACTAGTGCTATAAATATTTCAAAAAATCCTATTAATCATTCTAGAACTAAGAATATTGATATCAGACATCATTTTCTAAGAGATCATATTATCAAGAAGGATATATATTTGGAATTTGTAAGTACTAAAATCCAATTAGCTGATATTTTTACTAAACCTCTTCCCATTGCAAGGTTTGATTTTATTGAGGGGGAGTTAGGTTTATTTGATCTTAAATAAAATTTTATTCTACTATATCCATTCTTTATTTTAATTCTTCTTAAAATAATTAATCTATTTTGCTTTTCAAATAGAATAAGTTTATTTTCCCTGAGTAATATATTTTATTTATTTTTAAATATATGTAATGATTATTAAAAAAACACAGGAATCAAGGTTGTCAGAAACCCTTTTTGCATCTAAACCATTTCATTTCTATCAAAACCTTTTCGAACCCGCAAACTGCACCTCTGCTCATCAACCCTAATCTTCGAACCACTGAAACCCTAACCTTCAAACCTTCAGATATTATCATAGAGATGGTAAGGACTAAAAGAGCTAGTGAATCCAAGACAAGAAATTACAAGAGACAATGCTCCGAAGGAAGAAAAATCTTACAGGGAAAGGGATTGCACTGAGGATTTCTGAGATGGAAAAGATATTATATCCTGATATGTATATAATGTATCTTTTTCTCAGTGATTTCAAACTCAATTTTCCTAGGTATATGGTTAGATACCTAAGATATTGTTGTCATAATGATTCCCGAATGAACTTTTATCCTTTTGGTTGATTTATTTCCAATATTTTTCTTAAGAAGGACATGGTGAGGCTGGTGGATGCCAGAGTACACTGTCATGACAATAATGTGTTTAATACTAGAACTTTAAGAAAGATTTACTATTTCTGGAGTACTATGAAAGGAGAACTTTTTCCAGTAGGAGCAGATGATGAATCAGAGAGTACTCAAGCTCAATCTGTAAATTCCAAGGAGGGACAAGATGAATCAAGAGTCAGCACTATGGAAAGAAGGATCAGATTTGAAGTGGAAGAAACTGAGGAAGAAAGAAGTCAGGAGGGACTTAAAACTAAGAGGAAAATACCTGTGACTGAGGAACTTACTTCCCCTAATTTAACTACAAAAGATTTACTCTCTTACATCTTTTTTAGAGAAAAGTTTCATGAACAACCTCAAGAACAGAATTTCACTGTTACAGATCCTGATCATGAAATGATTGTAGTTGAAAGATCAAAACAACAGTCTGTAGATGATGTTTCTATTGTAATTAAACAAGAAAAGGAGGCAGAGCCTAGTGAGGAAGTGACTAGACCTCAGGAAACTCCAGAAGATATCATTTTAGATATTCCTTTAAATGAAAAAATTGCATATTTTCATGATGATAATTCTTCTGAAGCTCACACAGAAGTTATTCAAGAGGATTTTTCTATGGAATATTCTGGAAAGGACTCTGAGAAAAAATATGTGGATGAACCTACTCAGGACAAGGAGAAAGAAAAATCTGATGCTGAATCATTACCTTTAGTACATCTACATCACACAGAGCCTGAGAATGTGAATCAAGCACAGGGTGCTTCTGATTCAAGGAATAGGGAAGTTGAAGAATTTTATAAAAAGTTATCTCAACTGCAAAGTGAGAATGATTATCTGAGAAGCACCTTAGCATCCGAACAGTTTAAATTTATAAAGCTTTAGGATAGTACTGTTTCAAGACAATAAGTTGAAGTCTTTAAATAGGATCTACTAAATGTTGTTGACAAATTGAAATCTGAAATGGTTATGAAATCAGATTTCTCAGATCTTAAGTTGCTTTTGGAGACACAAATTGCATCTTTTGGAAATAATACTGCTAGTGGATCAGGTACTTCACCTGATTTAATCAGAATATTTCAAGCTATCACAGCTTCAATGAGTAACATGAATGAAATGTTGCAAGATATTCAGTGCAATAGTGCTCCATTATCTACTCTCTTAGATAATCAGAAATTCTTAGTTGATCAGTTAACATCTAGTGAGCCAGGAATCCGCTCGGTCTTAGAAAAAATCCCAAAGAAGCTGTCTTTGTTTATGGAGAAAGAAGAAAGGCTTCACAAGTTTTTCAGAGTCAATCTCATTGAATATACTCATATAACTCAAGAGTCCAGAGATATTAATATTCAGCTTGGTGATGGATTAATGAAAAGGTTGAGATAACAGTTAGCAGAAATCAAGTCTACAGTCCAGAGATGATAAACCCTACCTATTCACTGCAACAAATCTTGATTCCTATGTTTATCATCATTGTATCTATTTTTGTCTTTTAATGAAAATCTGTTTCTTTCTTTCTATTTGTTTTTACTGTCTTTATTTTGATATGTCAGTACTTCAGATTTAATTATTGATAAACAGTTAATAATAGTCTTTACATATGTTTAGTTCTACATTAATCTGTGTTCTATTCCATATTCTATCATTCTTTTTGATATCACAAAAAGGGGGATAAATTTGGATAAACACAACATTTTATTTTACTTGGAGAAATTTGGATAAATACAACATATTTTTGTTTGGGGGAGTAATTATTTTTATTGGGAAAAATTAAAACATAGATAAATTAAAGGGATACATTAATATTGTATTTATATTTTCAAAATTTAAAACTTTATGTAAATAATTTTAAGTTAAGTTAATTTCATTAATTATTTCTTATGGGTTTTGTGATCATCAAAAGGGGGAGATTGTTGAGCAAGTGTTGTTTTCAACAATACATAATATTGTTATTTAAAGGGGGAGTTTATATTATTACTCTATCTCTTTATGATAATTTTGATGCTCACAAATACCCTTAATTATTTTCTAATGATTTTATTTGTTAAGCATTTTGCAGGAATTTATTATTTTATTTTACTCTTGAAATTACGGGAATTTATTAATAAAGTATTCGTATTCAGCATGTTCTGGAAACACTGTTCATGTGCTACTTATTCAGAATCTACTTGAGTGTGTTCTGGAAACACTATTCATACCCTACATGGATAAAGGTAGCCTAAGGATAAAAACCATGTATACTTTTTAAGATAAGGAAAATGTATGGTTAAACAATCATACGTTATCGGCAAAGTATTGAAGAAGAACCCTACGTTAGGAAGGAACCCTACGTTTGGGATATCAAAAAGTATGGAAGGAGAATCATACATAAATATTAAACATTATGTTTGTTTCTCAAAAGTATGGTTCATCAACCTTACTTTTGTAAACAACCATACCTTCTTGGAAAAGTATGGATCAAGTAAAAGTATGGATCTTTTACCGTATGTTTGAAAGTTGAAGAGAAAAGTATGGATGACCAACCCTACATTTAGAATCAACCTTACATTGTGAACCTTATGTTTGAAGGCAACATCATCAACCTTACGTTCATAGGACGCATACAGTTCATCCTAACCTTACGTTTGGCATCAGAGAATTTAAAGTTGACATTTTTATGCAACGGTCAATACGCTGATTATTAGGAAGATTTCAAAACAGATTTAAAGTAGAACTTAAAGTAAAATTTTGACTGATTCAAAATTGTTTCATCAATGATTTGATAATCGAATTAAAAGGAGATTTTTATGCTGAGTCTTCAAAGAATTTATGACTACTCTGTAAATTCAAATGTTTGAATATCGCATGTAAAAAGGCGACTTTTGTGGATCTAATTTTGCAGGAAAATTTCTTATCATTATTTTATTTATATGGGATTTTTGAAACTACATCAAATATATATTATTGATCATGTGTGATCTTTTGATTATTCTAAAAAAAAGAAAAATAGAGACTACTGAAACACACTGATCTGCTGGTTCAAAAAGAGTGTCAAATCTCAGTTTGTTAAAAAGGAAGGATCGTGATAGAAGATTCACTTGTTCTACAATGAAGATCTACTGTGAATTTTATACTACTGAAGTAGTGAATTGTATTTATATATCTACTACAACAGGATCGAATCAGAACATTTATTATGTGAAGATTATTATTTCTGAAGGCGACGATCCATCTACTATCAATTGCATGTTGTTGCAATTGTGAAGAACATTTGGAAAGTATTTTCAAAATACAAAAATCTTTCTTTTCTATTCTTGAGTGACTAGATTCTCATACTAAGCTGAGTAGGTTCGTGTTTGAACCAGAAGGCTTTTTTTCCTTATATTGTAAAGGTGTCAACTGCCTGTACTCAGTTGTGAACCGGTCTGTTGAAACGAGGACCAGATAGTGAAAATCACCAAACTCATGGAGTAAAGCGTTGGTGGAGTGGACTAGGGGCCTTATGTTCCCCGAAACACTATACATCTTTTCTTTCTGCTATTTAAATTTCCGCTACATCATTTTATCTGATTAAAGTTAAAAGGCAGAACATAATCTTGTAAATATTTTTGAAAAGACACAATTCACCCCCCTCTTGTGTATATTTGGTGTAATATGATCCAACAAATCATGTTATATAAATAGGTATGCTAAATAAATACCCAAATAGGTAGAAAACTAATCATATCACTAACATACCTAACATTATATAGAACATTTAGGATAATAATAACACAAGACATATCATCACAATCAGTAGGTAGCCTATAGATGCAACTATGTGGCATCAAATATGCATGGAATGTGAATCTCTATGTGCCTATAATGATGCATGTAATTATACTTCCTTTTCATGTCTATCCAAGGGGAAAATGCCATAAATTTTATAAATCAATAAGCATAATAAATTAAACCATTCACTCATGGTGAAATCATAATCAATTGTAATAAAAAATAGCACAAACAACAATCCTAGCCCCGGACACTTGGACTTTTCACCATGGTTGGGGTGATCACTCTTAAACATTTCTATTTACTGTTCCCTGACACATTCTTAGTATCTTTTCTACCATCCCCAAATAGTAAGATAAAGGGAAAAAAATAAAGTCTCTAATACCACTTTGTAATGTCCCGTCCTAACTTCCTATAAAACCAGTAGCTAGATCGATCACCACATGGCCTCAACCACACCTCCCCATATGTCAGAGGCTGCTGACTAGTAGTGAGGGTCTATAGAGGTGATAGTGGGGATATTATACCCTCATGATTAGAGTATCATAATGGTATATCAGAACATAAATAATATACAACATAATAAGAAGTAATAAATGAAAGACAAAGCAGTTGAAGAATTGTATCAACTCGATATAAATGACCAATTCCAACATACAATAATGCATGCATTTTCAGATGATGATATAGAAAATATAATAAAATGCACATAGCAGGAAACATGATATAGTTCAATACTCAAATAAAGAAATGAAATGAAATCCCTGAGTGAGAACTCCATGAGTATTCTGATTTTTAGCTCAGTCTGGTGCTCCTAACTCCCAGGTATAAGAATGTTAACACAAGAAATAGTTCATAATCATAAAAATATGATATCTGATCAGGTACCCCAGTGTGTTGGTAGCACAATGAATATGTGAGATAAAATTCCAATAGTCTACCACAAATAGTGTCTATATATAAATCCAGTCTTTTAATACAAGTTAAAGTAGTATGTAGATATAAATAAATAATCAACAATGCTGAAATAATAGATACCAACCTGCGCAGGTTCATAAAGGACACCTGGTGGCTCCACCTACTTTCACTCATGGCCAAAATGAGTGTCTAATCAGTAAATATATATATAGTTTTTTATATATTTTATTCACCATTATGAACTAATTACGTGCTGGAATAAGTAGCCATATACCTAGAATACTAGGTGCTGGATGGACTAGGGCATAACTCAGACATCCATAAATAGTCTAAACGATCCTATAAGCTTAATAAAATGGTACAACCCCTGTATCTCATAATTAATGAGATACATCATGCTCAACACTAAATATGGTGGGCATGTCATCCTGCTAACACCCGAAATAAGATATGAGGTGCATCATGTCCATCATCCAAATAGTGTCAATGGTGTGAGACGTCATTCTCAACACCCAATACAAGGGAGAGTGAAACATCATTCTCAAAAAGTACCTTAACCATCATGAAATAACCAATATCAATGGTGTGATATTATTGATAATAATAAATCATAACCTCTTAATCATAGGTAATTCAAAAGCTTGGTATAACCAAGGGAATTATAATTCATAGTAAATAATATAATAAAGAATGTAATGATCGGTGTGTACTTTTAACTCTTTAAAATTCATATCAATTAAACCATTTAATTAATTTAGGAAATAAAACCATCATGAATAATTTCGTTCGATATAATCCATCCATTTAATTTATCAAGGAAAGGATTTATATAATAAATTCGTGCCAACCCACTTAGAAGGTTGTTAGTCTTTGAAACAATTAGTTACAAGGAATTTTATTCCCTTTTAGTCAATACATTTAGGATTATAATTTGATTCCATGTACTAATAATTCCACATATCTAATAATAAAATAAGGTTATAAGAAAAAACAAATTCAATAATGCCAATAAATATTTAAATCAATAATCACCACCTTTTAGTTTAGAAGACAACATACCTCATCCAAGTCATTTTATTATAAAACATGAAATTTTTTAATAAATAATTCATTTATCACAACCAAGCATCACATTCAATAGATATAACTCAATTCACAAAAAATAATCATTTTATAAAGCTTACAAACATGGAAAATAAATTTCATGGTTTATAAACATTACTTGAAAGGGGAAAATTCATTTACAGTCCAATACAAATGATTAGAAAAAATTATAGGATTTTAAATACTTTTTTAAAATATGAAAAATCACTTGGAACACCCAAAGGGGTGGAAATAATTAAGGTATACATCCTCTAATTAAATAAAAGACCCAACAGGAGTAATACATCATGCGTATAATAATTTATAAACGAAGAACTCATTTTAGGGTCACGTGCGGAAAAGATTGGTGTGCATCACAAATAAAATATTTATAAATCAATGGAAACTTGGGTAAAGAGCTATATACCACCTAACTTATACCAAATATGATTCACTCATCCAATATTGAGGCTATATTTGGTCTAGTTTGAGATAATTCAAAGAAATGGACATCCACCCTAAAAATATGATGAATGAGTTCACACCAAAATAGAACAACAAATAGGAATAGAAACTGATATAGGAAGTAAGAGGATACAAGATCATACCACTAGATATGAAATGCTTCCAAATTAATTCTAATAATAGTTTGGATCTATGAGATATTAAGATCCCTAGGTTAGGGAGGATGAGAACTCGGCATGGGAAAAGGGAGACGTTGTCTACTGGGGAGAAGAAGAAAATGAGAAGTGTTTAAAAACATTTTAGGGGAAAAATTGGAAATTCACCCTTAAAAAAATTAGGTCGCATAGTTTGGTCACATGGTTGGGCAAACCTTTGACCAACCATGCTTCCTATACTACTTTGGAAAGGGGATCACATGGTTTATGTGCACGGTTTGGGAAACCATGCACAAACCGTGTGATTTCCCTCTATCGAAAACCTATAGAAAACTTCATGGTTGTGTCCCCTCTTTTATAGTTAGAAAAAACTGTGTGGGAACACCATCTCGATTGGTTTAATTGAATGGTTTCTAATATAGGGTCACATAGTTTCAGAAAAACTATACGCCCATGTCGACCTTCTCTGGTTTTAAGTTTTTGGGGTCTGATGCTTCTGAAACTCCATGAAACACCCAATGAACCTCTCATAATTTTAGCAAAGTATAAAAAACACTTTTGAGTTTTCCAACTCCTAGAATTGTGTTTTTAAGATAATTTTAAAGAACATCCCATCCACTAAATTCCAAAATTCAAATTCCCTTGGAATTATACCTTCTCTAAAAACATGGATCGTTATAGAGTTGTTGAGGGAATTTCATACCTCTTTCTTAGTTTTTCATCTAGGTGTAGCAAAGATATACAAGTGCCTTTGGTGGCAGTTTTGGAGAGAAGACTCAGATCCTATGTTTTGTTCTTCGACCGAAGCTAGGAGGATCACTTTTTATTAGTGTGTTTTTCTTATAAGAATAATTATAACTCTACTGTTGGCATGGCGCATTTGGAATCCCTCTTTGGGAGACCCTACAGGCCACCCTTGTGCTAGACTGAGATTGGTGAGATGTATTTTGTGGGGTCATATCTAGAGCATGCAATGATAGAGAGGGTTTAGGAAATCCAAAAACATATTAGTATAGCCTAGATCCAATATAAATCTTATGAAAACAAACATCATAGGCCTTTAGAGTTTTAGAAATGAGAATATGTTTTTCTAAGAGTCTCCCCATGATAAGGATTGCAGAGTTTCTTTGGATAAAAATCTATACATGAGGTTCATTAGGATTTTATAGATCCTATAGAGGGTTGGAGAGGTTTATTACCACTTGGCCATATCCCCCCCCAGTTGGACTGAGTGCATGAAATCTTCCATGTTTCACAACTAAGGAGATATGTGCACAACCTAATGCATATCATTAACTAGGATGATTTGGACATCAATAATGAAGACACCTTATTAGAGTACTTGATAGTGATCAAGGATCAGTATGATAAGATCCTATGTGAATGGACCGCTCCTATAGTTCAAATGCTTTGGTATCCTGGGATCATGTAGAAGATCTCCTGGGAGGGTGAGAACCATATGCGGGTTCAATACCCTCACCTTTTTGTTTATATTATTCTTTTCAGGGAAAAAATACTTGAAGGAGGGAATAATGTAATGACTCTAGTTTTGGTATTTTTATCATTTGAATACTTATACATATATCTCTAAATTTTTCCTTGGATCTGGTGTTGTGTTTTGGGTGTCATAGGACCCCATAATTTATATATTAAAAAATATTAATATATATTAAAACACGTGTAAACATATTTTTGGGATAAATTATTTTATATTAATTGGGAACTCATATGGGAAATATGATACCATAGTTGTTTCTAGAATGTGGGGTTTACCCTAGGCATGACATAAAGTTGATCGGTATCAGGTGTTCAATTAAAGGAATCCATTAGTGAGTGCATTAATTGAATTAAATAGTATATTTATTTTATTTATTTAATGACCTAAACTTAATTCTATCTCTATATATGTGTTATTATGATGAATTATTAGGGTTATCTGTATAACCCTAGGATAATAGAAGTAGGGAGGTAGAGCTCTGTCGGTGTTGATGACTTGGGAATCTGGATCGATGACAATGATATAGGAGAATGATGAGGCGAATGAAAAACACAGTGTGATATTCACATTTACTGCTAGAGGAAATTTTATTTTCCAATAATCGATTTATTCATTATATAAATATTTTTTATGGATTTCCACTATTTATTTAAATTTGTATGCATGGATTTCATATCTTTTTACTTTTCTCTGATTTTTATTCTTTGCATGAGACCAAGTTTATTTGGTTTTATATAATCATATTGTTAATATTCATTGTGCATGTATTTAACACCCCTGGTTTTATCAATTTATATTCATCGATAGGTATTTCATCATCCAATGATGATATTACATTGTTCCTATGATTTTGTCAACCATTTTTCGTTAGTTTATTCAGCATTGTCCTCCTAGGTTAGTGATAATACATTGTCGGGCCATATTAGAGCCCGATCGAACCCTCATATTTATAGAAGATTCATGACTAGTGTAAGGATTAGTGTTTTTTAAATAGATCATGGAATATTTTAGGGGATTTATTTGAGGATTAGGACCCTTAGAGTCAGTGGATGATGTGTCATATTACCGAATGAGTAAAAGGAACTCTGATTTCTGGCCATCGAAGGCTAAAAATAATCAATTGAGAATTAATTACTCTATTTTAGGAAGATTAAGGCAGTCAAACAGTGAGGATGGTAGTGGAAATTTCTGATTTTGAATTTTTATGAAGGAAGGATTCCCTGTATATGAAAAACATGACTACATGCCATGTGTACTAGTGGAATACACACTGTGTAGTTCAGGTTCTCATGGTGGCTAGGGTTTCAAGAAAGTTAAATATCACACATTGTAGGGTCGGGTCTACACACCATGTGACCCTACTCGGGTAGCCATGTTGTGTACCTAAGGCACATGTCCAGGACCCCATATAAGTATACACATCATGTACCCTAAGGGACACTCCATGTGTATGTACATGGAAAGTCAAGGTGTGTACCTTGTGTGCATGACCAAGAACCTAGGTGAAATGTACATGCCATGTGACCCCATCTATTCATCGTGAAGAGTCTCACAGCTAACCAAGTTGTGTCCAAGGGATGACACGCTCAGGTGTCCAATGCAAGAACCCAATTTTTATATTAGGTATGGATCCTTTTAAATTTTAGTCATATTATTTGTTTTGGGCCTAATATGAATTTCTAATGAGTTCACGAATGTGTTGGGGGTGTTTGGAGCTTGTCTGGATCTCGGAACCCCGGTTGGTGGAGAAAAAGAAACGGTTCGGACGGTTAGTAGAAACCATGTGACCCATCATGTACAGTCTCTCCTAACCATGTAGGTATGTATAGTGGGGTGAATTAAGGATCACAGTTTTCCCTAACCATGCGCTAGGGGACACACGCTCATGTGAAATGTCTACAGTTTTTAGCAGAGGAGATTCTCATAGTTGATGCATGATTTCCCTGATTATGAAGCCTAAATGTGTGGGTGCCCTTCCAAGGTAGTGATCCTTGCACAGTTGGCTCATAGTTTTTTTAACCGTGCATCCAAAACATGTGCCTCTGTTTTTGGGGTGAAATTTCAAAAAAACCCTTAATGAAATGTTTAACACACCCTCCTTCCTCCTTAACGCTTTCCAGTGGACATTAAGCCTTTTCCTCTCCCGCTTTGATCTATCAAACCCCTCCTTCATAGGTTTTAATCTTGTTAATCCATTCAAAGTTTGATTCAATCCCCATTCATCACATTGGATTCACATCTGTAAGTACTCGATTCTTTTTTAGTTGTTCTTCGTTCTTCTTTCCCTTGACGACAATATTTAAATAAAGGCTCATATTCCCTATTTTTAGAGCATTGATCCATTCTTCATATCTCTTATAATATAAGCCAAACTAAAGGTTGATACTGTATGAGGATATTAATATGAGCTTAAGGTAGGTGGTCTATGACTCATCCCTAAAGTTTCATCATTTTATAAATTTTTTCAGTTGTGTGTATGTCAATTTTATCGAGAGTGGCCTATTAAACTCATATGACTTGCTTATAGTCATTAGAATAATATTCTATGACCCTTGTTATATATTTTATTCATCATTGTAGGTTAATTACTCAATTTTTCCCACCCCAAGTAGGGATTTTTCCTTAATTATTCCTTTAAAAGATAGTTATGATTGTCTATGACACTATTTGGGTGTGAAATGGCTTGACCCTATTAATGGTAATCCCTTATTTAGTAAAATTAATTATGAATTATAATGGTTATACTTGTATATGGTAGTTTCACTTGACCCTTTTAAGTTAAGTGCTTAAATTAATTCATGAATCTCAGTAATATTTAGAAAGTATATCTATATATATCACTTAGCCTATTTAAATATAAATGAAGGGCTAGGTTGAATATTCATATAACCCTTTTCCATGTATAATGAAAGGTAGTAGAGTGAACCTAATAAATTGATTACAACTTATATAAGCTAATTAATGGTTTCATGTCCCTTTATCCTTCTCGCTTATATGAAATGAAATAGAATGAACCAAATGACCTATTTAATGGCATGACTATTACATGTACTAATTCATTAAATGAATCAAGTATATGGTGCCTATTTCATATGGACATTATTATCACTATAGAAGTGGTCAGACTTTATATAGTGTTGTATTCCTAAGGTAATTCCTTGAGAACTCGTGTACGTCATTCTGATTCAAGGATTTCAGATTCCAATGATGATACCCACCTTGGAACCTGATATTTTTCTACCAGTGGATACTTGTTATGACACCATATGATCCCTCTGTTTTCTTTATAGGTGCCTTGGATACACTCCTTGGATTCAGTGTGATGTATATAGGCATGTGGTTCCTTGAATACACCCTTTATCCTAGTCATTTCTTATCCCATTTTACCTTACATGAATTTCCTTGGACTCGATTAGAATCATATAATAGTGTAATTCCTTGTGTGATAATACTTGTATTACATGTAGAATCTTTATCTAGGCTATATATTATTACTAATTTGGATCAACCCCTGAGTTCAAGGATTCCATGGTTATTACCTTGGATCCTGATCATTATTCTCATCACTATAGGATTCCTTGTTGTATCATGGATCCTTTATTATTATTGTTATCATGACATGATGTAAGTGTCGGTTATACCTAATGTGACTTAATATATAAACTAGAACATAATTAATAAATGAAATGGTTACATGTTCATACACTAGCTGATCCTGAAGCAGGTACTGAGGTATTTACATTATTGTACTGCTTTAATTTTATATATGCATGCCTGCACACTATTTTAGTTTATATTACACATACTGGATTTTATAGACTTTGTTGGTGATGGACTACTGAAATTTATCTCACAACCTATTTAGGCTTCTATTGGTACTTGGAAATATTATATGTATGCGGGCGTTGAAAAGGGGAATCATCCCACCTTAGACACCTGATATTGTTTGCCTAATTTAGGATGGATATTGGTTGCAGATTATCGAGTTGAATCTTGTGATTCTTTGATAGTTATTGGATTG
The DNA here is from genome assembly GCA_963277665.1 of Viscum album. Taxonomy (NCBI): domain Eukaryota; kingdom Viridiplantae; phylum Streptophyta; class Magnoliopsida; order Santalales; family Viscaceae; genus Viscum; species Viscum album. The sequence continues at coordinate 717,347,450 of OY728140.1, read as the reverse complement.
TTTTTTCTTCTTGTGTATAGCATGTATTCCCAATGTCCATGTATACCAGGATTCCAGGTTTTTTTTGAGACATGACATATATTACCATTATCTTTTGTATTTGATTTAGCTACCATCTTTTCACTATTATTTAGTGATTGTATGTTTATCCTTATCTTCCAATGCCAGTTATTCATTTTTTATATTTATTCTACTATTTATCTATTATTATATATATCTGATGTGTTCCACTCTTTTAATGAGTGAATAGTCTCCCCATGGACATACCCTAGGCCCTCACTACTAGTCACTAGCCTCTGGCATTTGGGGAGATGTGCTTGAGGCCATATGGACAACCGGGATCAGGGCACCTTTTAGTGGCACCTGGGTTCGGGATATCAAAAATTGGTATCAGAGCTTTATTTTCTTTATTTACTATTTTGAGACAATAGAAATGAGATTAGGAACTCTTTGGAACATGGTTATAAGTTATTATTGGGCGTACCTAACACATGTTTGGGGTAAGTGTTGATTTTCTTGAAATAATGATTTTTTATTCTTTTTCCTATTACAATTGATATCCTTTCACTATTAGATGAAACACATGTTATGTGATGGTGATTATTTTTATGTTTATTTAGGGTTGGAATTTATCCTTGTCCTGATGAGATGATGGAAAGGAGCATTGTTACATGAATCGTCGTAGGTCCCTATAATTCATAGGCCATTCCATTTAGGTTCATTTCATCGGTTGCATTTTACCTTTTTAACTATTATTTTTGAGTGATCTGTGTTTATATATATCTATATATATGCATGTTGTTTGTCACCAACTGATTTGTCTCATGAGACCTACCGATGCATCGAGGAGCTATATCAGGCCCCACCCACCACTGCATGTCCAAATCATTATTTATACATAGATTCAACACAATATTAATATTCCTTTACATTATTCATATAGAATAGAGGATATGGATTCATCAATATTTCCACAGTCAAAACAACATTCAAAATAAATACCGTATGTAAAATGGTATATGTATTAGACAATAATCATATCCTTGATATGAGAATATGGAAATTTAAATGGAAAATAATTTCAATTGAAAATTGATCTCAAATGGGCATTAGGTACACCACATACGAAAGATTAGGTGCATAATACTTAGTAAGTCACAATGAAGTGAAAATTGAGTCAAAGATCATTACCATGTTGTAATCAATTGAGTCATATGACCAAAAGTTAATAACCACCAAATGAATCACATAATACCATTAATATAAAGATAGTAATTATTATATATATCAAATGTTAGTACACATATACCACATATAAGAAATAATAGGTGAACAATGGAAATCTCACAGAATTGGAAGTGAGATGAGAAAACCCCTTACAAACATTTCAGCATGGTAACGAGTGTTCTTGTGAGGGATTAATGAGAGGTAAATGGGAATACCATTATTTACATATCATAAGGAAAGTATGGGGGGAGTTTTCCAAAACATACCCCATTATTATATATTAAAAATAAAAGAGCACAACATAGGGGTATTCTTGAACAAAAGTGAGAGAGAGGATCCCTTACCTTATGCTTAAAGGTGTTCTTGATTGTTCTTAATGACCTGAATAATCAAACTTAGCTTCATTAATTAATAATTCAAAAATCTAATGAACATTTAATTGATATTTTATAACCTTATTAGGTTCAATAATGGCCTTTTTGATAGGTTTAATAGATTCAATTTTATTATTTTGGTAGCATTTTCTTTGGTTTTCATGATCTGTTTACTTGTATTCATGAATGGATGTTTCTCTGAAATGTGGTTAAACATCCAAAATTTTTAATATACATTATTAGTGACATTAAAAAAATATAAATGATCTTATAATGATTTTTTTTATATACCATAAGAATGAATCATTCGATGAGTTAATAAACGCTTGGATTTGGCTTGGCGATTTTGTGCACAATAAACTTGTTTTGTATTATTATTCCATATTATGAATATGTAAGGATTACAGAACATTAACCTAGATAAAATAAATATATTATGATATTGTTAAATCATTGAAAAGGTTTCAGGGACAATATTTAATATAGTAATGAAAATTGAAAACCCATCTTCTTTGAGTGTGATAAATTAACACATCTCAGATGGTGTTTGCATTTATTGTATAAAAGGAAGGGAAAAGATAGAGATTATGATGAAATATTCTATTAGCATAATGAAAATCTAGTACATGTAAGGTACTGTAAATATCAAGGAATTTGTATGAGTTGAGGTGATAAGATAGAAACAAAATAATAAAACTTGTAAAAGAATTTGAAAGAAAATAGAAGAGAGGTTCACCTCTTGAGTACTCCTCTTTGAGAAACTCCTTAAGACCTTTGATTTTGGTCTTTTGTTGAGAAAAAAAGGTATTGGAAGTGGGGTAGGAGGTTAGGGATCTATTTGAGCAGAATTTATGCAAGGATTAAATATTGAGTGGTGTGGGAGGAAGAGGGGGTGAGGGTGGCTTATATAGTGGAGGGGAGGAGAGTTTTCTTAATATTATAATCATTAATTTATTATTTCTTCTCAATATAAGAAATAGTGAGTATTCCTTGAATTAGAATAGTAATAAGAGCATGTGAGTTCTAGGTTTGGGTGCTTACTTCACTCATGATTCTAGTAAAAGTTAATTTAATTTATAATGTATTTATACGGCAAATTAATGCATTTTACTATTCACCAAATATTCAAGTATTTCAGAAAAATAATAAAAAATCACCCTATCTATTTTTCGACGTGTAGAATCCAAAAATGAAGTCCATTTTTCAAAAAAAAAATCGAAATATGATTAATTAAATATTTAATTAAAATTTTTATTTAATTGAAAAATATAAACACTTAAAGTATTCATCTTCATTTTTAAGGTGCCTAAATTTATTTATACTTTCATAGGTATGGATACCATTCATAAAATTCATATTATTATTCCTAAGGTTAAGTTACTATTCATAAGGGTAGGTTACCATTCACAGAAAATTAATTTAATTCTATCAGACTCTAAATATCATCCTGAACACAACCATGTATGTCAGATTTTCAAAATTCAAATCACAGAGTTGGAAAATTTAAGTTTAATGGATAGGTTATGACTATCTCCTATAAATACCCAGGTCTTGTTCAATAGAAGATTATTGATTCATGAAATATAGGTGATAACTAGAATATATTTAGGAGAAACATACCATAAAATGTTTGGGGTGTTACATTATTTCCTCCTTCAGAAATTTCATCCTCAGAATTTTTCATTTATAAATACCTTCAAAAAGATGTGGGTGGTTCTTCTTCATAACATCCTCAAGTTCCCAAGTTGCTTCCTCTATATTATGGTTTCTCTAAATAACCTTTACTCGACAAGTTTTCCTATTTATCAATACCTTATCCCTTGTTTCAAGAATCCTGATAGTTTCTTCACAGTATGACAAATCGGGTTCCAGTTCTATTTCTTCATAGGTGAGTACATGCATTGGGCCTGGCATGTATTTCTTCAAAAATGACACATGGAACACATCATGAACATTGGAGATACTTGGAGGCATTTCTCAATGGTAATATATATCTCTGATTCTTTCCATAATTTCAAACGGTCTGATGTACCTGGGGCTCAGCTTCCTTTTCTTACCGAACCTTAAGACACCCTTCCATGGAGATACTTTCAGAAAGACATGATCTCCCACTAGGAATTCCAAATCCTTTATCCATCTGTCAACATAAATCTTTTGTGTACTTTGGGATGCTTTAATATGGTCTTGTATTATCTTCACCTTTTTCGTGGTCTCCTCAATAAGTTTTGGGCCTATAAGTTTCCTCTCACCAACTTCGTCCCAACAAGTTGGAGTTCGACATCTCTTTCCATATAATGCTTCATATGGATCCATTTTAATACTAGAATGGAAACTACTATTTTAGGAAAGTTACACCAATTGGAATTATTTATCCCACATACCTTGGAAGTAAAGAGATCATGATCTCAGCATGTCTTCTAGAGTTTGAAATTACTCATACGAAGCTCAGTATTCAAAGCCTTCTAGAGACCAGAATTTTGATGTAAACTGGGGATCTCAATCAGACAAAATTGATATAGGTTCACCATAAAGTCTTACAACATAATTAATATAAAGTATTTCCAAGAGCTCAAGTGGTAAATCCTCTCTTATAAGAAGGAAATGTGCTGATTTTGTAAGATGATCAACAATTAACCATATTTCATCGTTCCTTCTAGGTGTCCTCAATAGTCCAGTGACAAAATTCATCATAATGTTATCCCACTTCCACAAAGGAATAGGTATAGGTTGAATCATTCCTCTAGTATGTTGTCTCTCTACCTTCACTTGTTGACAAACTAGACACCTTGACACGTAGTCAGCAATTTCCCGCTTCATATTATCCTACCAAAAATATTTCTTCATATCTCTATACATATTTGTGCTACCCGAGTGTATAGAGAAATTTGAGCTATGATCATCATCTAATAGTTCCATTTTTAGCTCAGGTACTGATGGAATTCATAACCTCTTCCCAAATTTCAGAACTCCTTCTTCATACACGAAGCCTTCCAATCCCCCATCCTTGACAGCATTAATTTTCTTGTGTAGATTCTCATCATCAGATTGAGATATTTTTATCCTCTCTAATAAAGATGGTTTAGAAATCATTTGAAAGAGGAAATATTTTTCCCCTTCCTTAACAATTCCCATATCCATCTTCAGTAGATCTAAGAATATAGGATCTCTTTAAATCCTCATTTGGCTTTGGAATCCATGATCTTTCCTGCTTAACGAATCATCCACCTTATTTGTCTTTCCTGGGTGGTAGTGTATTGAACAATCATAATCTTTGAGTAACTTGAGCCATCTCCTTTGCCTTGTGTTGAGTTCTTTTTGGGTGAAAATGTATTTTAAACTCTTATGGTCTGTATAAATCTCACATCTTTCTCCATAGAGATAATGTCTCAATATTTTCATAGTAAAGATTACGACTGCTAACTCAAAATCATGATTTGGATAATTTTTCTCATGAGTCTTCAACTGTCTTGATGCATAAGCAATAACTTTATCATTTATTATAAGGACACAACCCAGTCCATTCTTTAATGCATTGTTTTATATCACAAATCCCTCATTTCCAGATGGAAGAGTCAAAATTAGATCATTGACCAATCTTATTTTCAATTCTTCAAAGAATTTTATACATTATTTTGTCCATAAAAACATAACCCCTTTATGTGTGATCTTGGTTAGAAAGTTATCCATTCAGGCGAAATTCTGAATGAAATGCCAATAGTAACCTACTAAGTCAATAAAATTGCGTACCTCGGTTATGTTTATTGGAATGGGACATTCTTGGATTGCCTTTGTCTTCATAGGATCGACTAATATTCCATCCTTAGAGACAATATGGACAAGAAAAGAAACTTATTGAAGCCAAAATTCTCACTTTCTAAACTTCCCATATAATTCATTTCTTCTATGAGTTTTCAGAATAATCCACAAGTGATTCTCATGGTATTCATAGATTTTTTATTATACCAGTATATCATCAATGAATACCACAAAAAATTATCAAGATATTCCTTGAAAACTCTATTCATTAAATCCATGAAAATAGATGGTGTATTAGTCAGTCCAAAAGGCATCACTGTAAAATCGTAATGCCCATGCCTAGGAATATCTTCCTTCTTCACACGTAGCTGATGATATCTGGATCGAAGGACAATATTAAAAAAAATATTGAGATCTATGAAGTTGATCAAATAAATCATCAATATGGGGTAGAGGATACTTATTCTTTATTGTAATAGCATTGATTTCCCTGAAATCAATGCATAACCTCATGGATCTATGTTTCTTCTTGACAAAGAGGATAGGGGATCCCCATGGAGAAACACTAGGTCGAATAAATCCCTTTTCACTCAATTCCTATAGTTTTTTCTTTAGCTCCACTAATTCCACAGTGGCCATTCTATAGGGAGTCTTTGGTATAGGTCTTGTACCATGAATTAAATTGATAGAGAACTCAACTTACCGCTCTAGAGGATGTCTAGGTAAATCCTCTGGAAATACATCAATGTATTCTTGCACTATATTCACATATTTAATTTGAATATTTATTTCCTCACCCATATATATTATTTTATCTTCCTCTCCAAGTATTAAATTCAATAGAGCTATTGGGGGTGGATCTTGATAAGAATCAGGTGGTGAGGTTTCTACTCTAAAGATAAGGGATTCTACACCATTTTCAAAAATTGTAACTTCCTTCTTCTTGCAATAAATGTTCACATTATAATTTGACAGCCAATTCATAATGAGAATTATATCAAATTTAGTCATTAGTATGATGATAATGTTGTAAACTAAAGAATGTTTTGGTGTTCAGAGGGGGACTAATTGACATGTCTTTGTTTCAATGATACATCCCCTATGAGTTTTGACTGATAACTCCTTTATTAAATCAAATTGGACATGTCTAATTTTCTTGGAAAACTGGGAAGATATAAATTAATGCGATGATCCATAATCAAATAAAGTGTTGGCTAAATTTGAGGAAAAAATTAAAGTACCTGCCAACACATCATTAGGAACTTCAACCTCTGCAGTTGTAATCACATAAGCTCTCACTTGCTCTCTTGGCCTTTTCTGAGGAAAGTTTCCTTAGCCCTTAGGACACCCATTTTCATAGTGTCCCATATCTCAACAATTTTAGAATTGAATATCATTTATTTTTTTCTTCCCCTTGCATTCATCAGATCGATGACCCTTTTCTCCTCACTTATAGCAGACTCACATGCCTTTCAAGTATTTCCCAAGATGATTATTTCCATAGTTATCGCATAATGAGAATTTCTTCGTTCCCTTGTTTTTATTTGGTTCTTCTCTTTTTCCTTGGTTATCCTAGTACCGCTTATTATCTTGGTTTCCTTTTAACAAATTTGATCTAGAAAATTCCTTCTCTATTTTGATTGCACTTTATACAATTTCTTAATATGATGAAAATGTTTGAGAATCCAATGCCCTTCGAAGACTTGTCTTAAGACCTTCAAATAAATGATCAATTTTTTCCACTGAGTCACGTACATAATCTATGGCGTACCTAGCTATCCTTGTGAAGGTAGACTCATACTCTATAACACTTTCTTATTCCCTTTGTTTTAAGCCAAGGAATTTCTTCTTCATTTCAGTTCATTTCTCATGAGGGAAATATTTTTTGAATAATTTTTCCTTAAAATTCCTCCATTCCATATATTCTATTTCTTCTTCCTCCGTGGTATTTTGGATCAAAGACCACCATTGATCTGCATCACCCTTGAGACAGTATACTGCAAGCACTACCTTCTCATTTTCATTTCATCTTAATGCCATGAATATCTTTTCAAGTGACTTGATCCATTGCTCAGCTACCATCGGATTAGTAGTCCCACTAAAAGATGGGGGATTCTGCCACATGAAATGATCCAACACAGGTGTATCATGGTTATTTGCCACAACCTGAGTAAGTTGTCCCAATATGGTCCTAATATGATCTACTCTGACATTCACTATATTGACTTTATCAGTGGGGAAATCCTTACATTGTCTACAAGTATTTATTCCCCTTCTCCCATTAGGCGCCATTTCTAAATAATTTCTTACACTAGATTAGTTTATGAATCTAAAAAAGAAAAGAACTTAACATAGATTAAAATTATATGAATATCTAATCTCATAAACAGGGTTTCTATGAGGAAAAAATTACATTTCAATCCTTCATAATGGCTTGTAAATAAAATATGAATTATCCAAAGCATATCCCCCGGGAGTGTCATAACCAAGAGTGCAGCAAGACCCATTGTTGTGTACCAGGATACATTGGGTCAAGCTCGAAAATCCTTGTCAGAGATTTCACTCCTAGGTACATCTGTGCCAGATCCACCTATACCTGCTCGTATCCAGATAAGGATGTATTGATTGAAAGATCCAAAAAACCATATCCTTACCAAAATACCAAGACATTATTGTATGTTTTTCCTCAAATACCACCTTAGGGCTTTGTTCCCTAATATATGTTTTCTAATCTAGTTCCCAAGTTTGCTACTAAACTTCCTCGGATACCAACTGTAATGCCCTGACACCTCTAGACCAGTTCGGTGCATTACTAAGTACATTGGCATGGTTAGAAGGAATTAAAGCCTGAAGGAATGATCAGTTTAGTAGTCTTGAAGAAACTAGATACATAGATGTAACTCAAATTACATTGTAAAGGTTACAAAATACAACACATAAAAAAAACTAAAAAAACTGCATGCACATAAACTCAATAGGTGATCTCCTCTTTAGAACCTAATGAAGGTAAAAAAATAAAAGGGGTGAGCTCAAATACTCGGTAAGGGTTATAAATTATGGAAGCATGAATCAATAATAACTAAATCATAAACAATTTGACTTAATCAATATGGCATGGTGAATAAATGAAAAACTCACACCATTAATAAACAGAGAATGAAACTGCATCCATAGATTTTGTAATAGTGAAAAACTCTTGGATAGTAATAAGTGATAATGAAAAAATATAATTCTTAGTAATTGGACATCATGTATTTGGCACATGATACCATAATACTATAAAAACGGTTTAGTTCTGTGGGTAGAAACCTGTCTGATTTTTGGAAACAAACTCGAAGGGTTTTTCGCCAACTGATTTGTCCCATGAGACCTACCGATGCATTGAGGGGTTATAGAAGGCCCCACCCACTGCTGCATGTCCAAATAATTATTTATACATAGATTCAACATAAGAGAAATATGCCTTTACAATATCCATATAGAATAGAGGATATAGATTCATCAATATTTCCACAGTCAAAACAACATTCAAAACAAATACCGTATGTAAAATGGTATACGACTTAGACAATAATCATATCCATGATATGAGAATATGGAAATTTAAATCGAATATAATTTCAATTGAAAATTGATCTCAAAAGGGTAGTAGGTACACCACATAAGAAAGAGTAGGTGCACAATACTAAGAAAGTCACAATGAAGTGAAAATTGAGACAAAGCTCGTTACCACATTGTAATCAATTGAGTCATATGACCAAAAGTTCATAACCACCAAATGAATCACAGAATACCATTAATATAAAGAGAATCATGATAATATATATCAAATTTCAGTACACCTATACCACATATAAGAAATAATATTTGAACAATGGAAGTCCCAAATAATTGAAAGTGAGATTAGAAAACCCCTTACAAACATTTCGGCACGGTAACGAGTGTTATTGAGAGGGCTTAGTGAGAGGTAAAGAAGTATACCATTATTTATATATCATAAGGGAAGTATGGGAGAGGTTCAAAAACATACCCCATCATTTGGTATTAAAAATAAAAGATCACAACATAGGGGAGATTCTTGAACAAAAGTGAGAGTGAGGATCCCTTACCTTATGCTTGAAGGTGTTCTTGATTGTTCTTAACAACCCGGATAATCAAAATTTAGCTTCATTAATTAATAATTCCAGAACCTTGTGAACATTTAATTGATATTTTATAACTTTATTGGGTTTATTAATGTCCTTTTTTATGGGTTTAAGAGATTCAATTTTATTGTTTTGATACCATTTTCTTCTTTGGTTTTCATGATATTTTTACTTGTATTCATGAATGGATGTTTTTTTAAAATGTGGTTAAACATCCAGAATTTTTAATATACATTATTAGTGAGATTAAAGAGATATAAATTATCTTATAATGATTCTAGTTATATACCATAAGAATGACTCATTCAATGAGTTAATAAATTCTTGGATTTGGCTTGCCAGTTTTGTGCACAATAAAATTGTTTTGTATTATTATTCCATATTATGAATGTGTAAGGATTGAAGAACACTAAACAAGATAAAATACATATATAATGATCTGGTTAAACCATTGAAAAGGTTTAATGACCTGTATTGAAGATAGTAATGCAAATTGAAAACCCGTCTTCCTTGAGTGTGATAAATTAACACATCTCGGATGGTGTTTGCATTTATTGTATAAATGGAAGGGAAAAAATGAGATATTATGATGAAATATTCCATTAGAATAATGAAAATCTAGTACATGTAAGTTAATGTAATTATCATGGAATTTGGATGAGGTGAGGTGAGAAGAGTGAAACAAAATAATAAAACTTGTAAAAGAATTTGAAAGAAAAGAGGAGAGAGGTTCACCTCTTGAGTACTCCTCTTTGAGAAACTCCGTAAGACCTTTGATTTTGGCCTTTTGGTGAGACCAGTAGGTATTGAACATGGGGGAAGAGGTTAGGGAGATATTTGAGTAGAATTTAGGAAAGTATTGAAGCTTGAGTGGTGTGGGAGGAAGAGGGGGTGAAGGGTGGTATATATTGTGGAGGGGAGGAGAGTTTTCTTAATATTATAATCATTAATTTATTATTTCTTCTCAAGACAAGAAATAGTGAGTATTCATTTACTTATAATAGTAATAATAGAATGTAAGTTCATGATTTGGGTGCTTACATCACTCATGTTTCTAGTAATAGTTAATTTAATTTATAATGTGTTTATACGGTAAATTAATGTATTTTACTATTCACCAAAAATTCAAGTATTTCAGAAAAATATTAAAAATTCACCCTAACTATTTTTTTACGTGTAGAATCCAAAAAGTAAGTACATTTTTCAAAAATAATTTTTTAAATATGATTAATAAAATATTTAATTAAAATCATTATTTAATCGAAAAATATAAACACTTAAAATATTCATCTTCATTTTTAAGGTGCCTAGATTTATTTATACATTCATGGGTATGAATACCATTAATAAAAGTCATATTACTATTCATAAGGGTAAGTTGATATTAATAAGGGTAGTTTACTATTCATAAGGGTAGGTTACTATTCACCAAAAATTAAGTTAATTCTATTAGAATCTAAATATCATCCTAAACACAACCGTGTATGTCAGATTTTCAAAATTCAAATTGCAGAACTGGAAAATTTAAGTTTAATGTCTAGGTTATGACTATCTCCTATAAATACCCAAGTTTTGTTACATATAGGCTCAGTGATTCATGAAATATAGTCTATAACTAGAATGTATTTAATAGAAACATAACATAAAATGTTTGGGGTGTTGCAGTATATAACATGTTACATTATGAGACCAAATGTAGACTAGGTTAACTAGAAATTTAATGGGTTTTGATTTCAATGATATGGTGTATGGGACCTAATTCACTGGGAATGAAAATACATTTTAATCAAACTTTTATATAATTTTATAATAAAATGTAAACTAAAATGTAAAATATTGACTTAAAATTAAATGGTTTCTAGTAAATAAAGAGGCAAGGTGTTTTTGAACCTTCACCTACTAGAACCCCTAAAATTTAGACTTGACCACTTACCAATACATGGCCTTCTAAGTGGGTAGTTAGGGTGGTATACCTTAGGTGGTGAGAACTTCTTCTTAAATTTTTCTTCTACTAGTGTATCGTCTTTTTCAATCTTGATCTGAGGTGTGTGCTTTGAATTTTTATACCTCTACTTCCATTATGTTCTCATGTCATGTGCCAAGAGGGCAGTGATGACCATTCTCCAAATTTGGTGGGTTGTGAGCCTTTAGTCTTACCTATAAGAGATCCACATGAGGCACCACCTATTATACCTGATCTGAAAACTGACGCTCAACTTTATGAGAGTTTTATGGATCTGATTTAGGCTATGTAGGGTGCTTTATTACATGCACCTACAATGGTTGATCTAACACGTGAGTTCTAGTAGCAGTATCCTCCCACCTTCTTGGGGGATAGTGGTCCATAGGTTGTAGAGTCTTGGATTAATTCCACCCTATCTATCTCTAGGAATCTGGAGATGCCTCTAGAGAAAAGGGTCAAGATTCCCACTTATATGATGTGTTATTTTTCCAAGAATTGGTGGGATGTAATTACCTGGGATGGTCGTCATTAGGGAATGATCTAGGATTATTTTCAGACAACTTTCTATGGTCACTTCTTTCCACATATGTTGAGAGTTGACCAATCCAAAGATTTAATATATCTAGAATAGGATACTTTATCATTCATGGAGTATTCAACGTGTTTTACTAAGTTTCAGTGCTTTTCACCACTTCTAACTGATGATGATTTTTCATGTAATAGATGATTTTAGGATGGGATCTAATATACCTTCCATAATTAGGTGAATGTATTTCACCTAACTGCTTTATCTGAGATCATTAATCAGACTCTTATCATTGGGAACACTAGTAGTAAGAAACGTTCCCTCAAGGTTTCACGTCAGATCAGTAGTGGGTAGAGTAACCACAGTGGTAGCTCTGTTTTATGCCGTCAGTGTGGATGACAGGGGCATCTGAAGCCTCATTGTGATAGAGTCTTGATGGAGTGATGTGATTATGTCCATATGGGTAATCTTTAGAGATTATATTGGACCTTTCCATCCCATTAAAGTGGAAGAGGATCCACACCATCTCCACCTTCATGGGAAGGTTCTTTCATGCTACATCAAGCGGGGAGTTGGAGTTTCACTAGAAAGACTGGATGAAGAGGTGTTCATATCCACAGTATCCAGAATTCAGATAATCAATGCTAGTATAGTGGTCATACTCAGGGTAGTATAGTTGAAACATAGGGTTGTAGATCAATCCAGTATCTTACTTTACAGCTGATACCCAAAGATTATAGTGCATGACTATTTACAATACAAGGTAATATTCTAGTATCCTCCACTATAGTATCTACCTTATTTGATACAGGTGCTTCACACTCCTTCGTCTCTTTACCTATCATGTAAATTCTTGGTCTGAAAAGTTAGTATTAATGTAGTGTAATGACCCTAGATACATTTTTTGTAGTATAGTTAGAGGGAATATGCTAATATAGGGATTTTACCCTTAAATTAGAAAGTTACCCTTTCTTGTGGTACTTCTTTATTATCAAGATGAATGGATTCGATTTCATTTTCAAGATGGATTGTTTGGTCATGTATCATGAATTTCTAGACTACTATCATTATAGGGTATCATTTACGTCACCAGAGGGAAGAATTTATCTACAAAAGGGTGAGTGGGATGTCCAATATAGTATAATTAGACCAGAGAATCATTGTATAGTTAGACTGACCACCTTGATTTCTAGTCTATTAGAGCTAGACCAGATCATCATGGTCTAGGTGGAGTGAATGCCAAGATTTAAAGTCTCTTTATAGAGGATCAGGGAGTACACTTGAAATATTTTCCTCCTATAGTAGATCGTTTCAGGGATGTCTTTCATGATAATATTTCTAGCTTATCTCTTGAGAGATAGGTAGAGTTTATTATTGAGATTATTCGAGGATTATCTCCCATGTCTATTCCTCCATACAGTATGGCACCTACTGAGCTCCAAGAGCTCAAGTAAAAGATGGAGGATTTAGAGGCCAAATATTTTATATGGCCTAGAACTTCCTCTTGGGTTTCACCTATGATTTTTACCAAGAAGGTGGATGGGACCCTTCGTTTATGTGTGTATTGTAGATTTTTTAACCATCTTATAGTCAAGAACTTATATCCACTGGTTTTAATAGATGATATCTTTTATCAGCTCTGAGAAGCTAGGGTATTCTCAAAGATCAACCTAAGATCAGACTATGATCAGGTGTGATTCATACCTTCATACATACCTCATATAACTTTCCTTATAAGGTATGGTATGTTTGATTATATTATTATATAGTTTTTCCTTATGATCATTCCTTTTGTTTTGATGGATTTTATGAATATAGTGTTCTATTCCTATCTAGATTCTTTTTTCATAGTCTTTGTGGATGACATCTTAGTGTATTCTCACCCTCATAGAGACCATGCTAAAGACCATGATATTTTTTTGAATACATTGAGTGAGAATAATATTTATTCCAATATTTCTAAGTTCCACTTATGGATAAAAAATCACTTCTTGGGTCACATTATCTCAAAATCAGGAGTATATTTTGACCTAGAGAAGTGGGTACTATAGTTTCCTAGGAACATCCCAAGAATGTGTTTGATAGAAAAAATTTATTGTGGATGTATGGGTATTAAATGAATTTATTAAAGGAATTATCACACATTTATTAACCTATTAATGGTCTTAAAAATAAGGGTCTTACGTTTATTTGGTCAGAAGTGTGAGAGAGCCTTTCAAGAGATGAAAGGAACGCTTGTTTTGGAACTTATTCTAATTCAACCAGAGCTTAGAATAGTCTATATATTGTTGTATAATGTGTCTATAATTGGTATATATGCATTTATAATGCATGAGGATAGAGTTATTACATAATAATCATGATAGTTGAGGCCTCAGGAGAGAAATTACAAAATTCAAGACCTCAATATAGAAGCAGTTGTCCACGCCTTATGTTGTCGAAGACATTATTTGATGGGTGAGCACTTTGTGGTGTATATGGATCACAAGAGCCTCAAGTATATATTCAAATATAATTACTTGAATATCATACAATGAATATGGTTTTAATATCATCAGTACTTTGATTTTATCTTGCTTATATTCCTGGAAATGGAAATGTTGTAGCTGGTGCACTAAGTTGGAAAACTCAGGCATAGGTCATAAAAGAAGCCAGTTATAAATAGAAATTAATGTCCCTCTTATATAATTTGTATATATACTTTCATGATAGTAATGATTATAATTATCTCTCATATTTTATAGTTACCTCTTCACTTCTTGAGATGGAAAAGAGTAGGCAATTTTCATATCTTGAAGGATCGATTCTCCGGGAGAGCATTGCTGGTGAAGACCTACCACAAGATTTTATTATGGATGGATATGATATCCTACATATACATGGATTTGTCTAGGTTCCTATAGATATGAGATAAAAACTGATGTGATAGTCCTTCCCTTCTCAATGGGAAGTTCATCCAATCATCTCCAAGATGTATTGAGATATGAAACACTAGTATTGGTGGCTTGGGATAAAATGTCAGATATAAGGCTTTATCACTAGGAGGTCCACCAGTTAATAGATAAAGGTGGATCACTACAGACCTAAAATCTTGTTACAGTCACTTCCAATCCCTGAATTGAAATGTGAATATGTTGTTATAGATTTTGTAGTCATATTAGAGAGGTCTCCTCAAGGCAACGACATAGTTTGGGTTTTCATTGAAAGACTGAAGAAAGTATCCCACTTCCTTTCTATCTAAGAGACTTTCTCAATTTATGAGTTGGGAAGACTATATGTCTGTGAGATCATACAGCTACATTGGTTCCATTATACTATCATTTCAGATAGGGATGATCAATTCAAAACATGGTTCTAGTAGGGGTTATATAAGGATATAGGTACACAGGTGCTTTTGAGCCAATCCTTTCACCCCCAAACTAATGTTCAGTCCAAACCGATGATAAAAGTTTTAAAGGAAATGCTTTAAGAATTCATCCTTGATTTTAGCAGTTCTTGGGAAAATCATATCCATCTCGTTGATTTCACCTATAATAATAGATTTTTTTAAATAGTTCATATGACTCATTTTGAGGCCTTGTATGATAGGTCATTCTGTTCACCCCTTTGCTATCTAGAGATAGGAGAGGAATCCCTACTAGGTATTCATCTCATGCATGAGACTTTAGAGAAGTTTTACCTGACCAGGAAGCATATTTCTACTACTCAATATAGATAGAAATATTATGTTGATCTCTATCAATGACATATAGAGTTCGGGGTTGGGGATCATGTTTTCTTATAGGTATCACCCAAGCTTGGGAATATATGGATACAGAGGTAAGGGAATTTGTCTCCTCATTATGTTAGGTCATTTGAGATTCTATAGAGAGGTATTCTGGTAGCCTATTAGGTTCTATTACCTTAGTGGTATTGTTACGTGCATGATGTATTCTAAATTTCATAACTTCATTGATATTATGTTTAATAATCACATAATGTTGATCCTGAGGAGGTTGAGTTAGATGTTGATGCTTCGTTTGAGGAGTATTTTATACACATCATTGATCAAAGCATAAAGGCTCTATGAGGCTAGTTTGTCCCTTTGGTATGGTTGTTGTGGTAGCACATCCATGTACCGGATGAGACTTGGGAGCAGGAGGATAACGTATGCACCCAATGTCCATAGTTGTTCTCAAACAATGTTTCTCCACCCTTGTAAGGTGAACTCGGGGATGAGTTCCTTTAAGGGGGAGACTCTAAGAACCTGGTTTTTATCTCAGGTATGGATCCTTTTAAATTTTGTTCTAATTTTTTTGGACCTAATATGTATGTATAATTAGTTCATGAAGGTTTTGAGGGTTTATGGGGATTTTTTGGAGCTTGAAACCCTGGATAGTGGAGAAAAACAATAGATTGCACGATTAGTACAAACCATGTGACCCAGAATGCACTATCTTTACTAACTATGTGGGGATTGATAGTGAGGAGAATAAGGTCACATTTCTTCCCTAACCATGTGCTAGGGTTCGCATGCTCGTGAAAAATTTATACAATTTTTAATAGAGAAGATTCACATGGTTGGCACATGGTTTCCCTAACCGTGCGAGTTCACTTCCATGGTATTGAGCCTTACATAGTTGGTTCATAGTTTGAACAACCGTGTATCCAAATTGTGTGCCTCTTTTTTAGGGGTAAAATTACAAAAATTCTCTTAATGAAATGTTTAACACACCCTCCTTCCTCCTTGTAACTTTACAGTGGATTTAAATCCTTCTCTTCTCCCTATTTGATCTCTCAAACCCCTCTTTTATATTTTTTGATCCCATTCATCCATCTAAAGTCCGATTTGATCTTAATTTGTCACATTGGATGTGCATCAGTAAGTACTCAATTCCTTTTTATTTGTTTGTCATTCTTCTTTCCCCCAACGATGTTATTTAGATACAAGCACACATGCCCTATTTTTATGGAGTTGATCCATTATTCATATATATTCTAATCTATACCAAACTAAAGTTTGATACTATACGAGGAGATTCATATGAGATTAAGGTAGGTGGTTTATGAATCATCCCTCAAGTTTCATGATTTTATAAATTTTTGTAGTTTTGTGCATGCTGATTTCATTGAGTATGGCCTATTAAATTCATATAACTTACTTATAGTCATTATAATTTCATTCTAAGACCCTTTTTATATTTATTATTCATCATTGGAGGATACGTCCTCAATGCCGACTGCCCCAAGTAGGGTGTTTTCCTTAATTGTTTCTTTAATGGATGGTTATGATAGTCTATGCCACTGTTAGGGTGTGCAATGTCTTGAACCTATTAATGGTAATCCCTTACTTAATAAAAACAATTATGATTTTTAATGGTTAGACATGTATATTGTAGTTTCTCTTGACCCTTCTATGATAGGTGCTTCAATTAATTCATGAATATCAATTGTAATTGGAAAGTATATCTATATATATCACATTCCCTATTTTAATATAAATTAATTTCTAGGTTGCATGTTTGTCACACCCCTTTCGATGTATAATAGAAGGTAGCAGAGTGAACCTAATAAATTGATTGTAAATTTTATAATCTAATGAATGGTTTCATGTCCCATTAGCCTTGTCACTTGTATAAAAGGAAATGAAATAGACCAAATTACTTATTAAATGGTATGACTTTTACATGTCCTAATTCATTAAATGAATCAAGTATATGATGCCTATTGTATACAGACCTGATTAGAATTATAGGAGTGTTCAGACTCGATCTATACTTGGATTCCTGAGAGAATCCCTTAAGCACTCATGGACACCATTCTGATTCGAGGATTTTGGTTGATAAGGATGATACCCACCTTTGAATCTAATATTTTTCTACTAGTGGATGTCTTTTATGACACTGTAGGATCCCTCCATTATCATTATAGGATTTCTTGGATACACTCCTTGGATCCATCATGATGTCTATATACATGTGTTTCCTTGGATACACCCTTGTTCCTAGTCATTGCTTATCCCATTTTACCTTGGATAAATTTCATTGGACTTGGTTAGAATCATATTAAATTGGAATGTCTTGTGAGATGCCACTTGGATTACATGCAGACCCTTTAGAAAGGATATAGATTATTACTGAATTGGCTCAACCCTTGAGGTCAAGAATGCATTGGTTGTTACCTTGGATCCTCTTCATTATTATCATCACTACAGGATTCCTTGTTGTATCTTAGACCCTTCATTATTAATATTACCATGACATGATGTTAGTATAGGTTATACCTCACGTAACTTACTACATAAACTATAACATAATTAATAAATGAAATGGTTACATGTTTAGACACCAACTAAGACTGAAGAAAGTACTGAGGTATTTACATTACTATAAATATTTACTTTTATATATTCATGTTTTCACACTATTTCGGTTTATGTTACATGGAATGGATGTTATAGATATTTTTGGTGGTGGCATACTGATATATATCTCACACCCTATATGGGATTCCATTGGTACCTAGGAAGATTACATGTATGTAGGTGTTGACAAAGGGAAGAATACCACCTTGGACACGTGATATTTCTTACCTAAATTAGGATAGAGATTGGTGGCAGATGATCGAGATGAATCTCGGGATGCTTGGATAGTTTTTTATTCTTTTTTCTTCTTGTTTATGGCATGTATTGCGTGATTCCATGTATACCTATTTTCTAGTTTTTTAGAGAAATGACATACATTATCATGATCTTTTATATATGATTCATTTACCAGCTTTTCACTGTTATTTAGTGCTTGGATGTTTATCTTTATCTTACGCTACCAGTTATTCATTTATTATAATACTTATACTATTTATCTATTATTATATTTATATACTATGTTCCACTTTTTTAATGAGGGAATAGTCTTCCCATAGTCACGCACTAGGTCCCCACTGCTAGTTGGTAGCATCTTGCATTTGGAGATATGTGCTTGAGTCCATGTGGCCAACTAGGCTCGGGGCACCTTTGAGTGGAACCTGGGTTCAATATTTCACATCCAAGTAGAGTCCCATTCTTTTTGACCCTATGTACATGCCTAGTATTTTGGTTTTATATGTCAAGTATAGTAAAGGGATATGTACAAGGTTCAAAATCATGAGACATTCCATGTACCCTAGTAGGACATGTCATGTACTTACCTCATAACCTTTTACCTTGCATATATACTTATTCAAGCCTTGTATATGGGCCCATGAGTAGCTTATACAAAGTATTTTTTCATTTTGAACAAAATAGTGGCCTTCATTTATGTATCATAGATATAACATGAGTTAATGTTAGTTGTATACTTCTTTCAACAAAGATTATCCAGTGGTAGTGATTGGGTGTGATCATCGGAGTGTTACTAGGGTTGGTACTCCCCTATCTCTATCTAGGGTGTAGGTCCCCCATGTCTTATATATATGTATAGATAAAACTCCCCCAAATTATAGAGGGTGTGGGTCCTCTATCTATACAGTTCACTCCCCATCATTGAGCTCTAGTAGTGTGTGGGTCCTATATTGGAGTAATGCTCCCTTAGTTGTGACATGTAGTGGAGAGGTGTGGGTCCCCCATACTCATTCTAGAGAGATTATGTGATATGTCTATCTATAGATAGTTATCTCTCAACTATGAAGTGTAGTAGTGAGGAGCAGGCCCTCTACTTTGTATCTTATGAGGTTTTGTGGGGTGTTTTGTATCAATGATAGAACCTTTAGAGCTATTGGAAAACTCTCATTATTAACAGTCTATATAGATGGATATCCCCTTTCTCTCTCATTTTGGTTTCATTATAAGAAAATATGATGTTGGGTTTTTTCATCCTCTTACTTTATGGGTTAAGATGACTATTTTTTATTCCAATTGCTTCCCTTTTTTGGTTTTTATGGTTTCATACTAGGCATGCATATACTCACACCTACATGGTATTTTCCCACATGTTTTTTTTTCTTATGTAGATGATTTGAAAACTGGAGATGACCTTAGTGGACCATGTTTCGGTGGAGCATAGTGATTCTTGGTGTTGACCTTGTTTGGTGGTCAACATTGGGGATTGTGAGTTGGTCTCTCTTTAGCATCACTTTTTCTAAAAGTTTTCATTTTGGGACTTCATTACTAGTTAGGTGTATATTTTTTCCCTTTATATCTTTAATTTTATCATGTTGTAATTTGATGTGTTTCATAGAGGTTGTTGCATGCATTTTTTAATCTCTAGATGTTCTAGTTTATTATTTTTTTATATACACTATTTCATGGAGATGGTTTTGTGAATACATATAGGTACGTAGGATAAGGCCTCTCATTTTATATATATTCCTATTTGGCACTAGTCTTAAGCCCCTAGCCTATTGTATGTGGACTTGAGGGTGTCCCTCAGGCTTACTTATAGCCTTTGAGGGGTCCTGATGGGTCAGGTCCTAACATCCTTTCTCTCTATACATAAAGTAGAATATCATTCCCATCTAGAATGTACCAGGGTTTTTGTTTCCATAACTATCACTTGTTAGAAATTACACCCTTCATTTATTTACCTTTTCCATATTAATCTTTACAGAGTGTCCAGTTTCCCACTTATTTTCTTAAGTTCCTTTAAAAAAATACTTAGAGAATTATTTATATATCTTAATGTAACTTGATATTATATCCTTGTATAATGAAAATGTTTTAGTGACTAATACCCTTTGAATTCTAGAATTTATCCCATTAAATAACTGGTCAATATTACTTTTTGGATTATATATATAATTAACAGCATGAGTTTTTTACCTTTTAAATTTAACTTCATATTTAGAAAAAAAATCCTCTTCCTTCTATCTTAAGTTTAGAAATTTTCCTTTTTTATCAACTTTTTTCTCATGGGGAAATTATTTTTCCAAGAATATCACCATAAAAGTTTTTCATTCCATACTTTTTATCTCCTTCGACTCCTTAGTGTTTTGAATAAATTTACAACATTAATTAGTATCTCACCATAGATGATAAACCTACATAATAACTTTCTCCCTTCCACTACCTCCCAAAGTGAGAAATATATTCTCTAGGGACTTGATCCACTATTCAGTTACCAGTGGATTAGTGGTCTCATTGAATGATAGAGGTTTTTTCACATGAATTGGTCCAACATTATTGCACCATGTTATAGATCGGCATATTTCTCCATCTGGGAAAGGTTATTGGTAATAACCTAATTCAATTATACTAATATGGTTATGGTCTTCTCAACAAAAACACCAACCTCATTGACTTCATTTAATTTTTCATAAGGAAAATCCCTATATAGGTTATGGGTGTTTATATAGTTCTTGTTCCTTCTATTAAGCTCCATTTCAAAACAATTAAATACACTAAATTAACTAGTGTTATTATGATTATTGAATCATATAATATGATTCCAATATAATTAAAATATTATAGAATAATTTCTTGAATATCGTAAGGGTTTATCATAAATTTTGTGTTATCTAAATATGTTCTTCAATATATATTTCCAAAGGTTTCTACTAAACTAACTCTGATACCAATTGTATCAACTCTAGATCCAATGAATTATAGTCGATGGGTAATTTATTACATTGGTACATAATATAAAATATCACATACCATAGGATTTAGTGGATTATTAGTCTTACGATACTAGATACATACACAATTCTCACATGACATTTAAAAATGTATAATACAACTTAAAATCTCAATGAGAATTTTTTTTATTTCAGTATATCCTTGAAATCATTTATATTTCACTTCTATGTACCATAGGTCTAGGAGAAAAAAATAAAATGGTGATCTCATATGCTCATTAAGGGGAATTTTAAAATGTAATCTATCATATAATAAATAAGACATGAATAATACAATAGTGATAAATAATAATAAAATATGTCATATAACTAATTTTATAAAAGTATAATATATCCATGGATAACATAGAAATATAAATAATCACATAAAAAATAATAATTGGTTTTATAGTGATAGAATTCATAATTTTTGACATCTTAATCTTACCATCAAGGCCTAATTCCAAGATATTATACATAAATTGGTAAGTAATACACTAAATACCCAAGATATTTTGTCTCATGAAACTAATAAATGCATCAAAGAGATATATAATTATAGGATCCAACCATCACTAGATAAGTTCAATGAATTAATCATATGAAAATAATGAATAAATAATACAATATATAATAAAAAAGATTTAGTAATTAATAAACATCTGTATTGAAAAACTAGCATACAGAATGTCAATATCTTCCCTAGTCAAAAAAAATGGAATAACGTAATCATAATATATACAGAGAAAGAATTTGGATAGTATTATTTGATAATATACCTAGTTTATCATAAGTAACTTTAAATGATGTTGACATAGATGAAAACACCTTTATAAATACATTAAAAAGTTTCTTTGAAAACAAGAAGAAACATCCTTTTATTTTGGTAACTATTAAAAATGATAAAATCCTAGAAAATTTGTAAAGAATTTTCTTTTAAACCCCATGGTAAATTGGAAAGGAATCTTAATTATTAACAATTTTCATGATGGTGGTAAAAGGTGTTCATGTGGTAAACATTAAAAAACATTCTTTTCACACTTTTGTAAAGAGAGTCAAAATGAATCATACGAAAAATGTGAAAAAGATTCCTCTCTAAAATTCTATAAATAAATTCAATTACAATATTAAAGGATATTAACCAAACATATAATTATAAAGAATGCATTTATAAAAAAAATAAAGGATATGGTTATAGAATAGAAAAAACCTCGATTAAAAATAAGAATTAGGGTCATCTTCTCTTATAAACATTATTTCTATTGATTTGAGTACCCAAGAGTGTAAAAATAGAAATAGGAAATTATAAACCTATAAATAATCATAGTTTAAGAAAGTATATTGGTTTTAGAAGATAAATATCATATAATTCATATAATAAAAAATTAAACATAAACAATCTTGAATAAAAATGAGATTGTAAAATAAACCTTTACCTTGAACTTCCTCTTAGTCAGATGCATTCTAAATCCCCTATATAATAAATTTATATTTATTATAAATCTATATAAAAACCATATTATAATTTATATTACTCTATAACATCCACTTATAGTTTCTTATTACCTGTTTAGTAATAACCCATTGTTAAAATCAATATTTTTGTGTAAACTATTCATTTTCATTTCATGTTTTGATTTGGTGGTTCTCATACTTGAAACTCAATCATGGTTGCATCATATCCATAATATTCATGAATTTGTAGATTATATTTTGTATATAGTTCTGTAGTATCATGATAATTTCATGGAACTTATGGTAGTGATTTTCATTAAAGGATTTAAAATTTCATTTTTTTTATTTTGATTCCTTATAAAGAATTCATTTTATCAGTGAATTAAAATATATATACAACCATTAAATAATCATTAAAACATCTAAAATTCCTTAATGTTACAAAAAATTACCATTATTTAATGTTCTTTAATCACTCATGACATAAACCTTACAACATCATTCATGTGGGTGGTAAAATTACCCAAACAGGAGTGTGTTATAATAGATGAATGAGTAAGAACATTCTATTTAATAATGATAATATATATTTTACTAAAGATTAATGGTTTAAAAAAATTATTGATAAATAAAATTCAATAATAGTTAGTTAAATAATATATATGATAAAAATCAAGAAAAATATATCGCATATGTTGAGAGCTTGAATCTTATCTTGAATAACCTATTATAAATGAGATTTTTAGGGATTATTATTGGGACAATATGCTAAATAAAGTATGATATACTTTTTAAGGAAGTAAATATGGTAGATTAATTAGAGAAATTTTAATTTTTTTTGTAGATTTTAAGGGGATGTATGGTAGGACCTTTTATAAGTGAGTGGAGTGGCACTTTTGTAAATATATTTTTTATTAAAATAAAAGGGAATTCATCCTCCAGGAAAGTGGATCTAAATTAGATAAATTTAAAATATAGGATAGGGGAGTTGATAATACCTTCATAAAATAAATTATAGATGAGTTTTTTGAATATTTGTGTCCTTAGACCTTAGCTTTAACCCCTTGTTAACTTTTTAAACATTTACCATGATGACAAAATTTTACCATTATATCTTATTTCTATGATTAAAAAAAATAACTTATTACCTTTATTTTTGTGATTAAAAAATATAAAAAAAATTAAAATATTAAATTTATAAAGGTGGTAAAAATTAATTTTATTATAAGTACACATAGTGAAACCGAGATAATTTTTAGAAAAATTTTATTTTTAAGAATAAACTAAATTTACCTCAAAATCATGTATAGTATTGATTATCATGAAATATATTGGTTAATTATTAAAAAACAATATTTTTGTGACTTATAAATTAATTCAAAACTAAATAGATCATTGTGAATATTTAAATAAAGGAAAATGAAAAAAATATGTTTTTATTAGAATAAAATATGACTTAAGTTCCAATGATTCAAAAATGAGTTTCCTAGTTCAACATAATATTTTGAAAAGATTTATTATGCTCTATAAATACATATTTATTTTATCAAAAAAATTTATAAATTTTTTGAGACATGTTTATATCATGATGATATCATAAAAGTCCTGGTATTTGTAAAAATGGTATTTCTATCTATTCACCTAGAAATAAACCTTTTTAAAAAAATTCCCAAAAATTCAACATTATCTACAATTGAAAAGTTCAATATATAAATGATATTAAACTAATAAAATCCAACCAATAAAATTCATGAATCTTTATTTTAAACATATTCTTGAATAAATTTATTTTTATTATACTATAATGATGATATAATTGAATGTGCATTGTGTTATTGTTCATGGATGTAGTGATTATCTATTATTGTAGAATATTAGGTATTAAAAATTCTATGTGGTGATTTCAGGTCTTAGAGGTATCACGCTCTCTATTAAGCTTTTTTCACCATTCTTAAAAAATGGAGAAGTTGAAATTTTGTTTGTTGAATAGATCTTATAGTCATGATAAGTTTCACACTCAAAGTAAGTGATGTTGGTTCATGTATAATGGTATGAAATATCAAATAGAGTTTAGACAATAAAAATGGATAATGAAAGAACCTAGTTATCCAACCCTAGGACTAAGGCCTTTCTTTCTAACACTTTTATAGGATTTTTTTCTTTCATTTTATTTCATGCATGAATCCACCACAACAACCCCCCATTATTTTTATTATTTTCTAAAAATATAAAATACCAAAAACATAGTAAGGTGAATTAAAATATTTAGTGAATAATAAATCTCTTCAAGAGAGATAACCCTAACAAATAATTGTGTTTCATTAAGAAAATAAATATTATTTTTTCACCTTGTAAAAGGTGTGCCCAAAATCTAGCTCTGTTTCCAAGGAGAGAGATTAATTACTCAATATTCCTTTCACATTTTGTAAAAACTTTTTCTTTATTTTCATAAAAAATTTAAAAAACCAGTGCCTCTTTCCATGATGAATTGTCAAGAAAACCCATACTATGTATGGAACAGTTACTCTAGGGTGTAGGAATAAGAAATTTTTAATGAAATAGGTGCCCTATTAAAAGAAATCTGAATTTATATACTTAAAATAAAGATGAAATTGGTACAACTGACTTCAATCCTCCGTGAATAAAATGGATCACAACAATATCCATTATCATAAGATAAAGTATTCATAGAAGTATCCCCACTCACTTTCCATGTAATGACCCAGACTTTTTAAATGATATTTTTTTCCAAAAAATATGTGTTATTTTAAACAACAATACCATATCTCTTTAATAATGAAGTGGTTTTTATAGAATATAAAGGGAAATGTGACCATTGGTATTCAACCATTATATGAACTTTGGTCAATATGACCATCGAAAACAATACTCTTGATAATAATTTTAATGTTACAATTAGTATTTATAAGTAGAAATGACAAAGGATTATTAATGTAGAAAAGATAAATGATGGCCTCAACCAATAGAGTCATATCGTATGAAGACCATTTTTTAGAACATGGGAGGGACGTAACATAATTGGGGTTCTCTCTTGAATAAGCACAATATGTGCTTCAACAAATTAAGCTTGAAATAAATCTTATACATAAGAAGTTTAAGTTAATGGAAATTACCACTCAGGAGATGCTAGCCGAGCCGCCCCATGAATATATCATTATCGCACACCTTACCTTTATTTTTTATGCGAGAGTTATAAGGGGTTACATGTCTAGGCCTTAGTTACATAAAGTGTAATTACATTGTGTAAATTAAATTGATATTCCATCAATTCTGTTTTAAGAATATTTTTTCTTAAATGTGAATAATTTTATAAATTGATTTTTCAGACACAAGTTGTGCTTTTTAGAAAGAATAAAAATATTTTATAACAAACTAAGGTATTATAAAGAATATTTGTTTTAATTAAATATTATGATCAAATAACTCTTATTTAAATGTAAATGATAATATAATTTTATTATGTCATTCAAAAATTTAAGTTCTAGAAATTTTACTATGCATTTTCAACCCACTATTTTTTAATAAATAAGGATTTTTATTTTTAAAAGTTAATATTATCATACTAATAGAATTATTATGATAAAATAAAAATTATTTTTTAAATTATAACATCTAAATTAAGTTAGGGTGAATTTAGGATAATATTCTAAAATAATTTACTTTTTTCATGAATAATAAAAATATAGTCTGGGTTTTTCGATATGTTTAATGACTTCATAATTATTTCATAATGATGAAATAATTAATTAACCACAATCTAAGACCTAAAATGTGTTATTTTATTAAAATAAAATATTTTAATATATTTTATTCAATTTCCAAACCTATAAGTTTCTTTCCAAAATCTAAAATGGAAACTTTAACATTAAAAATATTATTTTTTAGAAACATTACTTTTTCATGCCAAAAGAAGTAATATAAAATGATGCTTCGTTGTTTTGGGTTAAAATAACATAAAATATGTCTTAAATTTCCAAAAACATGGGAAAAACCATGGTCTATCCCATGGATTTTCATTTTTGACAGCCTATATTTCCAAAGCCTGTATTTGGAAATTATTAAACTAATCATCCACTTTTTCTATAAATACCCACCCATTTATCCATTTCCTTTAACTAAAAATACATATTCCTTGAATAAATGGTATTTTTTTCTCCCAAGAACCCTCCTCCCCCCCAAGGTGTCCTCAAGCCCCCAAGGTTCCATTTTTCAAGATCTAGGAGTAACTCTTCAAGGTAAGAGAATTATCCTTCCTTTATCTTCAATTCAAGAACCAATTTACATATATGTAATCAAAATGTTAAGGTTAATTTATTATATTACCCATTTTATCATACCATTACTAACAACATTATGTTTTATCAATGGTATTCCCTTTCCCCCTCTCATTTTATCCTTTTCTAAAACCACATTTTAAACCTGTTATGCTGTCGAATTTACTTCTCAAAATTTATCTCTTCTTAAGAAATTATATTTTATTTTCTTTTTATGAATAAAAAAACTCCTTTATCTTCTAGGGTTATTCACCTAGATGTGAAGATTACTTATTTGATTCAGGTATTTATACATAATAAACCTATACTCCCTTTTCATGAGATAAAAATTACATAATGATCATGTCTTTAATCACTTTTGAAATGCCATGATTTTGATAAGAAACTCATTCTTTATTTTACATGGGTTATTTATAAAATATTTGATTATGATCTATGTGGCTCTTACTTAATATGAAATTTTTTCTCCGATATCACTCAAATTCATTGGGTAAATAATTTAATCTCTAGATATGACATGTTTTACAATAACTTGGTGAATAACCTTAGTAATTTTCACTTATAACACCTTGGTGAAAAACCATGGTGATATGCTTATGAATGTATCATTTAAATTTTGTAATCACATTTCAATGTTATGATTCATGTTTTCTTTATAATATGCCTTATTTTCCTTTTCTCATGCCTTAATGTAATTCCTCATGTTCTTATTTATTTTCATCATGATCACATGTAAACTATTTTTCCCTACTAGGCCTCATGCTCAAATATTTCCTTTGATGTATTTACCAAGGATATGAGATGTAATAAATGAAAATGGGATAAACCATAAAGATTTATTCAAGTGTATTTAGAATAATTTTTTAAGTTTTCATATTTTATTGACCTTATTTCCAAGAAACTAAACATTAAAATATCCTCTATTTCTACCATGTAAATGAAAAGTTTATGTAATAAAAAAGGTAGGATGTTATAGTTGGTATTAAATGAAAGTTTAGTTATTTATGGAAATTAGAATTTAAAATATTTAGGAAGAACACTAGATACATTTTTAAATATAGTAAAACATCTTGGTATTTTGGTGAAGTATTATGTAAGTGGTTTCTGAGAAATGAAATCCCTATCTAGATATAAATGAGTGGATGTGGCTCTAGAATATATATATATCTAGGTTTAACACCGAAAAAAAATACTTTGAGATAGATTCAAACAGAAAGTGGTACATGAAAATGGGCCTTTATTTACTCCTATTTTGACACTCTCATGGGATATGTTTGGTTAATAATATTTTTTTATAAACCATTATAAAGGATTTATAGAAAATTTATTTGTTGTTAAGAATAACATATTTAAGTATGATTTTTTAATACATAAAATTAATTTATAATTATAAGATTTTTAAAATAAATATGTTTCTCACTAAGGTTTTATTCATTTATAAAATGTAAATAAATATGAGGAACCTCATAAATGATGAGCGTAATAGACGATACACTGAAAACCATATAATAAAAGCCGGAATGGAAAACTTCATGAGAATAATGAATTAACTATCTCTAGTTTTAAATAATAACATGAATCAATTAAAGTGACCAAATTCACCTAAAAGGGAATAAATTTTCATTGATTCATTCCTGCATCAATTACCACCTTATTTCAGTGGATATACCGACCCATTTATTTCTAAGAAATGGATAAGATCTTTAGAAAGAATATTTTGTGTACTATTTTGTTCATAGAAATAGAAAGTCACCCTAGAAGTTTACTACTTAGAAGAAGAATATGATCAGTGTTGGGAACTGATTAAAAACAAAAATACAATAAGGGAGATTGATTCTATGGATTGGGAATATTTCAAGGGAATATGTTTAAATAAATATTCTCCTTGTTCGATGTGAATGAAAATGGAGAAGGAATTCCTAGAGCTGAAAAAGAAGGAAAATAAATCTGTGGGAAGCTATAAGATGAAATTTACAAGACTTTCTAATTACACCAATATCCTTTTTATGTATCCTAATGGAAAGTTTGATAGATTATTAAATGGATTAATACCCCATCTACAGATTAATATAGCCAATCGAGACTATGAAATATTTGAGTAGATAGTGAAGAGTGATATGAATATTGAACTAAATTTCACAGAGGTGTAGTGGTCACCAAATAATATTAAAATAAGAGATCATTGGATTCAATCTTAGAGATAAATTTTGATCACAGAAGAGGAGGAAAGCAAGTACAACTTCCTTCATGAAAAAAATGTGGGAAGAAGCATTTGGGGAACTGATTGATTGGAAGTGGAAAATTTTACAAGTGTGAAATAGATTTTCATATAGCTTGAAACTATCAGGGTGAGGTGAAGCCTCAACTTTTCAACACTAATGACAAAGGGAAGATGGTTCAGGATCAGCCTAAAGTTCAACGCTTCAATTTTGGATAGCTTGGTCACTTTTTCAATCACTATCCAAATCATAATATAATGGAGGGGAATCACCATCAACCTCAACATAGTCCAAGGGAGAATGGTCGATCATTTTCAATCATAAAGGATGAAGTTGAAACTCCAAATTATGTGGGGGAAGGTACACTAATTGTTCTATCAAATATAGAAAGTACTTTTTTTATTATGGTTCTATGAATTCCTTTATTTCTTCTAAGTTTGAAAATAATACAGAATTAATCCCTAAACTCCTAGGAGTAGATTTATCACTAAAAATGGTTAGTAGTTGAGGTATTTTCATTAATTAGTGTTGGATTAAATCACCTCCATATAGTTTAGTAGTGATTATTAAAACTGTCATGTATTTCATGGTCGCTAGGAATTTTTTAGTAGTTTTTATAATTTAGCGGTTTTCTTAAGTGTCATTTTAGAATAATTTAGTGGTGGCTATTTATTTATTTAGAGGTGGTTTTTTTATTTAAAAAATATTTGGGTAAAATATAAATAAAATAAAAGAAACCACCTTAGAGTATATTATTAGTGGTTACTTTTAGAATTAGTTAATCATAACCACTGCTAAACATTTTTTATTCAATGTATTTAGTGGTGGTTATATAAAACTGACACTAAATTAAATTCCTTTTTAAAAAAATACAAAAAAAAATACAAAAATAAAAAACTAAAATATAATAAACTAAAAAGTAAATATATGATAAACATATCATATATATATCATATATAAAAATGTATAGTCATCATAACCTTAATCTAATTCAACCTAATATACATATACAATATGTCCAACAACAACCAATGCCCATTATACATCCGTGTAATGGCCTCCACTACATATTTCTACCACCACATCATGTCATCAACCGAAACCGATCATGTCATCTCACCAATTGTAATAAAAAAGTAAAAAAAAATTGAAACTACACATAATAAATAAGAATTAAAGTAGAATAATTGATAAAATTTTAACATACTATAGAAAATAAGAACCCTCATGACTACCTCCTAAATAATTTCATGGCTTGGAACAGTCAACCTTCTGCCTTCTGCTGGCATCGAACACCTATAATGAAAACCAAAACATTTAGGAAAATAAATGTGAAAGAAAAAAATACATAACATATTCAGAATGTTGTACATAAAATTATTTATTTTGTTAATCAAAGAGAATAAATTTTAACATAAAATAAATAATATATAATTAAAAACACTTTTAAAACATAAAAATACATATTTAAGAAAATATTCAATGATTGAAATTGTAAATGGATGAGTAAATATTCTAATTAGCTTTTAAAGCGATGTATGGTGTGCTTAAAATTTACTTAATGAATTGTTTTTAAAGATTTTGATATCACAGCATACCCTATATTTCAAAAACAACTTAGTGGTTGTTTTCCCATGATTTCACAGCAATATGAGGTTTTTTGATATGGTTTTTATCATTCCACAAACATTTTAGTGTTTTAAAACACTAAAAAAGTGTTTATGGACATAACAGAAAAACCATAATTTGGAATGATGTTCCATTAGTTCCTACATTTAAAAATTAAATGTACGGTTTTTACCATTATTTTTGGGAAATATGACATCATTTTCCAGGTTTTTACCCCCCAACACTTGTTTTTAAATGCTTTTATACCTTTAAGAAGTTTATATCGAGTAATTCCAACCACACTACATGTCTAATTCATTTGTTTTTTATGTGTACACAACAATAGAAACTCATTAGGGGTTTTCCCATGATTTCACATCAATATGAGGTCGTTTTATATGGTTTTGATTGTTCCATTAACATTTTAGTCTTTTAAAACATTAAAAACGTGTTTACAATCATAATGGAAAAAATCATAATTCAAAATGATGTATCTTCAGTTCCTAAATTTCCAAATTAAATGTAAGGTTATTTTCCCATTATTTTAAGGGAATCTAACATTGTTTGACTAGTTTTGACCCCCCCCCAAAAAAAAACTTGTTTTTAAAGGATTTTGTACCATTCAGAAGTGTATACCGAGTAATTCATACCACACTACACATCAGATTAATGTGTTTTCTATGTTTACACATCAAAAACAACTCATCAATGGGTTTTCCATGATTTACCTCAATATGAGGTCATTTTTTATGGTTTGGACCATTCTATAAACCTTTTAATGTTTTAAAACACTGAAAATGTGTTTACAGTCATAACAGGAAATTCGTAATTCAAAATGATGTGTAGTTGGTTCCTATATTTAAAAATTAAATTTATGGTTGTTGTACCATGATTTCAGGGAAATATGACATTGTTTTCTTAGTTTTGACCTCCAACACTTGTTTTTAAAGGCTTGTGTACCTTTCAAAAGTGTATACCGAGTATATCTGACCACACCACAAATCATATTGATTTTTTATCTATGTATAAATGTAAAAAAATGCATTGATGGTTTTCCCATGATTTCACATCAATCTAAGGTCATTTTCTAGGGCTTTGACTATTCTATATACATTTTTGTTTTTTAAAAAACTAAAAATGCATTTACAGTCATTACGGGAAAACTGTAATTTGGAATGATGTATCTTCAGTTCCTTCATTTCAAAATTAAATATACAGTTTTTTCCCATGATTTCAAGGCAATCTGATGTTTTTTTCCTGGTTTTGATCCCCTAAAACTTATTTTTAATGGCTTTTGTACCTCTCAGAAGAGTATACCGAGTAATTCTGACCATACCACAAGTCGGATTGATGTGTTGTCTTCACATACACATCAAAAACAACTAATATGTGGTTTACCATGATTTCACATCAATACAAGGTCTTTTTATATATTTTTGACCATTTCATGCATGTTTTAGTGTTTTAAAACACTAAAAACGTGTTTACAGCCATAACGGGAAAACCGTAATTTTGAAGGACATATTGTCTATTCCTAATTTTCAAAATTAAATCTATAGTCATTGTAACATGAATCCAAGGAAATATGATATCCTTTTCTTGGTTTTGACCCCATTATGCATGTTTCTAAAACTTTAATATATTTTAAAATTTATTATTGAACCATTCAGAGCACACTGAATGTTGAATGGATATTTTGTTTGCTTGTACATGTCAAAAATAATTCAATGGTGGCTGTCCCATGATTTCACACCAATACAATATTTTTTATATTTTGATTGTTAAATGTTTATTTTAGTGTTTTAAAAAACTAAAAACATATTTATAGGCATCATAGGAAAATCTTAACTCGAATTGATGGGGCGTCGATTCCTACATTTCAAAAATCAATATATGGTGGTTGTCTTATGATAACATTTGTAATCATTAAATACTTTTTCAAAATTATAATTATATAATTAATATGTTATTAATAAAATTAATGATTTATCATTGTTTATAATATTATTTTAATTAATTACTAAAATTTAGATTGGTTATTTTATATATTTCGGTGCTCGAATTTGATTAAATAAAGAGAATTTTACTTTCTAACCCATCATTTATTTCATGGTCAATAATAATTTAGCGGAAATTCCTATAGTTGAGAGATATTTTTTATATATATTGTTTTTGGGTACTCAGTGGTGGGTTTTTATTTATTTGGTGACCATTTTTTTAACAAAAATAACAAAAAATAACATGGGAGAAGTTAATATAACCATTTCTAAATTATTTAGAAGTGGTAATCAGGAACCATCGCTAAATAGAGAAAATGATTTTTTTAGTGATGATTATAAAAAATTACATCTAAAGAGATTATGGATATTTTATGTGTTCTTTGAAATTGTGTGAATGATCTATGGAATTTAAAATTTACCTTGATGGGATGAGCTATAAGGCTAGAAAATTCCTCAGGGAGCATTTTGGCCATCTGTTGAAATACTAAAACTAAATTATTTTCCATTTTGACCACCACTAATCATGTGTTTGCCTATAATAATCATATTATTTCACTTTTTCTTTGAATCTTTCAATTTCTCATTATGATTACTGATCAACGGTGTTACTCGAACCCCTACCGGGTGTATCAGTAATTTATGATGTCACCCTACCAAATATAGATGATGGAGTAGGCCCAGAACCCATCCCCCGTAGATGTATGGGATGCTCCTTCCCTAAAACTATTCCAACTTCATCATTCTAGGAAACCAATTTTGATTTTGAAGGGTTTATATCCTATACTTCATGAATTTTAACATATTAATATGAAAATATTAATAATGATTTTATAAAATATATAAAATTTATAATGTTATCAAATTAATAAAAATTTTATTAGTATTTATTTTTATTTTAAAACTATAAAAACGTAATATTGAAAATTATATTATAACAACAGACAATCCTTAAACCCAATTAATTGGGGTCAGATAAATATATCAAATGATGCCAAATTGTTATTGTTTTATCCATGTATCTATGTCACGAACCGAATCTGGTCACCGCCAAAACCGGCACCAAACCCAGCCCGTGACATGACCCGAAGGGCGTTCCCCATCCCCACGGGCTGGCACAAGTGCCCGGGTATCATAAAAATTCATTTGGGAACGATTTACCCGAGTTTGGGTTCATAAGATAACCAAAAACAAACAACAAACCAAATCTGAAAAATTATGCCAAACACGAATTAATAAAAATTCAGAACTTAGTATATGAGTTTAAACAAGACACAAGAGGTCCAAAGGTACATAAAAGTAGCAGCAAACAGCCCAAGAGACTCCACACGACAAGGGGTCATCACCCACAAGCCGTCTCCACAACACCGCACCATCGAGAGAAACTAGCAACCCGAACCTCCATCGCCCAAGGCTTTTCCTTTGCATGTGTCAAACATGATCAAGTCTACTTACACCCAAAGGTGTAAGTAGGGTGTGAGACTAATCCCAATAGGATATCACCCAAGGATTTCAAGTGATAGGCATTGTAAAATAAAAGGCTTGCAAGAGTTATAAATAGATAATAGTGGCATTTATTTCTAAAAGTGCAACTTTGAAAAGAAAATAACTTTCAATGGGGATAACTATAAGAATCAGTGAAATTGAATAAAACATTCAAGCTGCTGGTTTTCACATCCCAAAATACCATAAATAAAGTTTAAATGCCAAAAAGGCCACGAGCACCAAACGTAGGAACCCCCCCTAGGTACTAGTTTGTTGTGAGCCCCAAGTACCTCGTACCTCGGTGAAAGTAACCATAACAAAATTCATTCTCGTGCACGAGCCACTAGTAGGGAGCATACCCATAACCTAGTGGTCTCCAATCATCTCCATTATAGTTTTGTTAGTGTTATCCATGTCAGACTTGCTAAGTGAACCATGGTCAAAACCCCTCCGTTCACTAGCGTACTAGCACACGTTAGCCCACCTAGATACCCGGGTTTCCCGTATTGTGCTCAAATAGTCACCACATGCTACCAAAATCAATATTCACATATAAATTTCAGTTCTGGTCACACACATTCAAAATAGTATCTACACCTTCTTTTCACCTTTTGCATAACTCAATAAACCATTTATAATTTCCATAAAACAATTTCAAGAAAATTAATCAAATGTTGCACATTAAATTCATCTAAAATCCCATATTTAAAACCAAATAGAGACCAATATTATACCAAAACATAAATTTCAGCATCAAAACATTTTACTAATCCAATCCATGAATTATAAAACAACACCAAGAGGCACAATATGGGTTACATATGTAAAACACCCATTTTCACACAAGATTGGCACTTAAAAATCTACCACTTTTAAAATGCTACCCAAATCAATTTCTGAAATCAAAATACTGAATGATGAACATAATTGAAACCTAAATACATCAAGCCAACTCATTATACAATACCTACATATTAAATCACCTACCAAAAGAGTCAAAACCCCCAAATCCTTGTGCGTCACTTCAACCGCACCTCCGCCGCACCACAAAATTGTAAGATTGAACCTAAAACCAGAGGATTGGACCAAGAAACTCAAAAATAAAACCCTAGGTACGAAACCCCATCTTCTGGACATTTGGGGATTCAATAAAAAAGGAATAAACCCTAAGAAGAAGGGAGGAATAAGGAAGAGAAACAACTTACTTGAGAAATCTGGACGTTTTTTGGAGCTACAGAAGTTCGGCCCTAAATCGCGACCAATATGAGCTCCAAAGAGGCGAAACCGAAGATGGGGGTGTGTCTGGGTTCGATGGGAATGTGTGAGAGGTGGAATCACAGAAAAAGGATAAAAAAATAAATATTTTATGAAAGAATTACAAAACAATTTTAAAACTGGAAATGGGCTCTTAGGTTGGCCCAAATTTTGGAAACCCACTATTTCCTTTAAAAATGCATGAAAACCCACCAAAACAAATCAAGGATGTAAATTAAATGAAAAATACCTCTAAATATTTCATGAATGTGACAATTCTCCCCCCCATGAAGGACTTTCTGCCCCGGAAAGTCAACATGAGGCTTGATTGGAAAACAAGAACGGGTACTCTTCCTCGACCCACGACTTTCGCTCCCATGTCTCATGTGTATCATTACCATGCTGCCATAGAACCCGGACTAATGGAATAGACTTCCCTCGAAGTATCTTCTCTTGGGAGTCCACTATTTTCACTGGCCTCTCAACAATAGACAAGTCAGGCTCTATCTCCAATTCTTCCCAACTCAACACATGGGACGGATCCGGGTAGTATTTCTTCAACTGAGAAACATGGAAGACATCATGGATGGATGTCAACTGAGAAGGTAAGGCCAACCTGTATGCCACCTTTCCAATATGTTCAATGATCTCAAATGGCCCGACATACCGCGGAGTCAGCTTACCTTGCTTCCCCAATCGACGATGGCCTAAACGAGGGGCCACCTTCAAGAATACTCTATCACCCATAGAAAAATCTAGGTCTCGACGCCTCTGGTCAGCATATGATTTATGACGACTCTGAGCTGTCAATAAACGTTGTCTGATTAATTTTACCTTCTCAGATGTCTCCTGCACCATACTCGGCCCCAGTAGTGAGGTCTCACCTACCTCAGCCCAACAGAGGGGGGACCGACAAGGCCAACCATAGAGCGCCTCAAAAGGAGCCATTCGAATCGAGGATTGGTAACTGTTATTATAAGCAAACTCAACCAATCCCAAATGGGTATCCCAAGAACCTCCGAAGTCTAGGACACATGCACGAAGCATGTCCTCTAAAATCTGATTTGCCCGCTCTGTCTGACCATCCGTCTGTGGATGGTATGCTGTGCTGATCTTAATCTGGGACCCCAAGGCCTTCTGAAGGCCTTCCCAGAATCGAGATGTGAAACGAGGGTCTCTATCTGAGACAACTGCTGATGGCACACCATGGAGTCTCACCACCTCCTAAAGATACAAACGTCCCAACTCATCCACTTTAGATGTATCTCTGATCGGAATGAAGTGGTCTGATTTGGTTAGACGATCAATCACCACCCAAATGGCATTCTTAGCTCGAGGTGTACAAGGTAATCCAACAATGAAGTCCATGGAAACCTCGTCCCATTTCCAGGTAGGAATGGGTAGTGGTTGGAGCAAACCGGAGGGCCTTTGGTGCTCTGCTTTCACCTGCTGGCATGTGTAGCATCTCGACACAAAGTACGCTATGTCCCGTCTCATACCAGGCCACCAAAACTGCCGACGGACATCATAATACATCTTAGTGGCACCCGGATGGACAGCCCACTGAGACTGGTGGCTATCCTGCATCACCACCTTCTGTAGAGATAACGGCACTACCGAACGACCCTTGAAGCACAAGATGCCCTTGGGAGATGACGACCAATCAGAGGATGTCTCCCCACCATGAAGAAACTGCTTCGATCGCTGACAAAGCTCATCAATAGGTTGTTCCTGCTGAATCAACTCCAACAGAGAAGGAGTCAACTGGATGCTCGCCAAGAATGCCCCTCCACTATGTTCCTTGGTCTCCACATGCATCTGAGAAAAGATCCCCATCAATGTCCACTCATCACTGGACTTCCTCAAAGCCTGCACTGGAACCCTTCTGCTCAAGGCGTCGGCCACTACATTACCCTTACCTGGGGTATAGATAATGTCAAAATCAAACCCCTGCAAGTACTCGATCCAGCGACGCTGCCTCATGTTGAGGTCCTTTTGTGAGAAGATATAAGCCAAGCTTTTGTGATCAGAATAGACCAAAAACTTCTCCCCAAAGAGGTAGTGACGCCACATCTTCAAAGCATGCATCACTGCTGCCAACTCCAAGTCATGGGTTGGGTAGTTCTTTTCGTGTGCCCGAAGTTGGCGAGAGCCATACGCCACCACATGATCATCCTGCATAAGCACGCACCCAAGACCCATACCTGAAGCATCACAATAAACCACATATCCCTTTCCAGCCTCTGGTAAAATCAGCATGGGGGAAGTAGTCAATCGCATCTTTAGCTCCTCGAATGATGCCTGACATTCTGGACCCCATACAAACTTCACCCCTTTCCGGGTGAGGGAAGTCATCGGTGAAGCAAGCCGAGAGAAATCCCGAACGAATCGCCTGTAATAACCGGCCAAGCCAAGAAAACTCTTGATCTCGAACACATTCTTCGGTTTCTCCCATGACATGACTGCACTAATTTTCTCAGGGTCCACTGAAACTCCATGCTCTGAGATCACATGCCCCAGAAATCTCACCTCTCTGATCCAGAAAGTGCACTTTGACAACTTTGCATAGAGGCGGTGATCTCGTAATGTACCCAAAACGATCCTCAAGTGATGTTCGTGTTCCTCCTCAGAGAAAGAGTATACCAGAATGTCATCCACGAACACCACAACAAAGGAATCGAGATACTGATGGAACACCCTATTCATAAGTTCCATAAATACTGCTGGAGCATTGGTCAATCCGAAGGGCATGACCAAATACTCAAAGTGGTCGTACCTGCTTCGGAAGGCTGTCTTAGGGATATCTGACTCCTTCACCCTGAGTTGCTGATACCCTGAACGTAGGTCTATCTTTGAGAACCACTTTTCCCCCTTCAACTGATCAAACAAATCATCTATTCTGGGCAAAGGGTATTTGTTTTTAATTGTTACCTTATTCAGCTTCCGGTAGTCAATGCACAACCGGAGGGATCCATCAGCCTTTTTTGCAAACAACACAGGAGCGGCCCAAGGAGAGACGCTCGGGCGTGCATGGTGGAGATTGATAGAAAATTAAGGGCTGGTTTCTATGGTTCCTTGATTTTTTTTGGTGGGTTTTCATGCATTTTTAAAGGAAATAGTGGGTTTCCAAAATTTGGGCCAACCTAAGAGCCCATTTCCAGTTTTGAAAGTATATTTTGTTTCTTTAATAACTCCTTCGTTTTTCAACATTTTTCAACCATTCAACTTCCAAAATGACCTTCATTTATATATTAAAACCACAAAATAATTTTGGGCCCCTTAAAATTTCATTAGAATCATGGATTTGGGTGATAAAATTAGGTATTGGGCCAACCCGAAAGCCCATTTCCAGTTTTAAAATTGTTTTGTAATTCTTTCATAAAATATTTATTTTTTTATCCTTTTTCTGTGATTCCACCTCTCACACATTCCCATCTAACCCAGCCACACCCCCATCTTCGGTTTCGCCTCTTTGGAGCTCATATTGGTCGCGATTTAGGGCCGAACTTCTGTAGCTCCAAAAAACGTCCAGATTTCTCAAGTAAGTTGTTTCTCTTCCTTATTCCTCCCTTATTATTAGGGTTTATTCCTTTTTTATTGAATCCCCAAATGTCCAGAAGATGGGGTTTCGTACCTAGGTTTTTAGTTTTGAGTTTCTTGGTCCAATCCTCTGGTTTTAGGTTCAATCTTACTCCTTTGTGGTGCGGCGGAGGTGCGGTTGAAGTGACGCACAAGGATTTGGGGGTTTTGACTCTTTTGGTAGGTGATTTCATATGTAGGTATTGTATAATGAGTTGGATTGATGTATTTAGGTTTCAATTATGTTCATCATTCAGTATTTTGATTTCAGAAATTGATTTGGGTAGCATTTTAAAAGTGGTAGATTTTTAAGTGCCAATCTTGTGTGAAAATGGGTGTTTTACATATGTAACCCATATTGTGCCTCTTGGTGTTGTTTTATAATTCAGGGATTGGATTAGTAAAATGTTTTGATGCTAAAATTTATGTTTTGGTATAATATTGGTCTCCATTTGGTTTTAAATATGGGATTTTAGATGAATTTAATGTGCAACATTTGATTAATTTTCTTGAAATTGTTTTATGGAAATTATAAATGGTTTATTGAGTTATGCAAAAGGTGAAAAGAAGGTGTAGATACTATTTTGAATGTGTGTGACCAGAACTGAAATTTATATGTGAATATTGATTTTGGTAGCATGTGGTGACTATTTGAGCACAATACGGGAAACCCGGGTATCTAGGTGGGCTAACGTGTGCTAGTACGCTAGTGAACGGAGGGGTTTTGACCATGGTTCACTTAGCAAGTCTGACATGGATAACACTAACAAAACTATAATGGAGATGATTGGAGACCACTAGGTTATGGGTATGCTCCCTACTAGTGGCTCGTGCACGAGAACGAATTTCGTTATGGTTACTTTCACTGAGGTACGAGGTACTTGGGGCTCACAACAAACTAGTACCTAGGGGGGGTTCCTACGTTTGGTGCTCGTGGCCTTTTTGGCATTTAAACTTTCTTTATGGTATTTTGGGATGTGAAAACCAGCAGCTTGAATGTTTTATTCAATTTCACTGATTCTTATAGTTATCCCCATTGAAAGTTATTTTCTTTTCAAAGTTGCACTTTTAGAAATAAATGCCACTATTATCTATTTATAACTCTTGCAAGCCTTTTATTTTACAATGCCTATCACTTGAAATCCTTGGGTGATATCCTATTGGGATTAGTCTCACACCCTACTTACACCTTTGGGTGTAAGTAGACTTGATCATGTTTGACACAGGCAAAGGAAAAGCCTTGGGCGATGGCGGTTCGGGTTGCTAGTTTCTCTCGATGGTGCGGTGTTGTGGAGACGGCTTGTGGGTGATGACCCCTTGTCGTGTGGAGTCTCTTGGGATGTTTGCTGCTACTTTTATGTACCTTTGGACCTCTTGTGTCTTGTTTAAACTCATATACTAAGTTCTGAATTTTTATTAATTCTTGTTTGGCATAATTTTTCAGATTTGGTTTGTTGTTTGTTTTTGGTTATCTTATGAACCCAAACTCGGGTAAATCGTTCCCAAATGAATTTTTATGATACCCGGGCACTTGTGCCAGCCCGTGGGGATGGGGAACGCCCTTTGGGTCATGTCACGGGCTGGGTTTGGTGCCGGTTTTGGCGGTGACCAGATTCGGTTCGTGACAAAATGGTATCAGAGGAGGTTAATGTTTTTGGGTTGTATTGTTATTTTGGGATGAGTCAGGATAGACAGGAGCTAGGACTGTCAGGGCTCGGGGTTTTGGTTGTGAGTAGGGTGTCTGGCCCACACCTCTCATAGAATACCCTGATTCACCAGGGGATGTTGGAATTTAAAGATTGACTTCACTTCCAGGTGAGACGTGTGGGCTGCAGACCACATGTGGACATCATGCGGATGTGTTGTAGTTGTTTATTTTATTACTGAAATGTGTTTTGATTATCTATATTTGAGGCATTTGATTAAAATTTTCAGAATTTTGGTATTGATTATTATTTTGTGACTGTTACATTTTGTAGCAACATGCCTCCCCGGAAAGCTCTCACGCACCCACGGGAGGAAGCCGGAGAGAGTTCTCCCACACCAATTGATCAGAGGCTAGTCGAGGTCGTGGTCCGGGCTGTCCAGGCTCTAGGATATGGACCAGCTCCAGTTCCAACTCCTATTAGAGATGATGAGACTGGTCCTAGAAAGGACAAGGCCCAGGAGTTCCTGAAAAATAAGCCTCCAACCTTCCGAGGCAGCTCAGAACCCCAAGAAGCAGAGGAATGGCTTGAGAAGATCGAGCGTATGTTTGAGTTCCTGGAAACACCCGAGGAGCTCAGGGTGAAGTGTGCCTCCTTTCTGTTGGAGGGTCCCAGCCGTAAATGGTGGGAGTCAGTGCTTCAGTCTGGGAAGAATGAGCAGATGCGCTAGGGAGATTTCAAGGATGTCTTCAATGAACAGTACTGCCCTGAGGTCTTGGCTTATGCCAGGTCTAGAGAGTTCATGGAACTTGTTCAGGGAAATCTATCTGTGATGGAGTATGCCAACCGTTTCACTGAGTTGGTTCGGTATGCTCCGGAAATTGTCTCTAATGAGCAAGAGAAGGCCCAGAGGTTTGAGAAAGGCTTGAGACCAGAGATATACTCCCAGGTGTTCTTGTTTAAGCTGAGGACCTATGCTGAGGTCGTTGATCGGGTCATGTCACGGGCTGGGTTTGGTGCCGGTTTTGGCGGTGACCAGATTCGGTTCGTGACAATCTAGCCCCATTTAATTGGGTTTAAGTTTTGTTAGTTTTTATAAAATATTTTTCATTATTACTTTTTTATGGTAATGAAATAATATGAAATGGTAATGAAAATTACTTACTCTAGTATCTTTGGTAGGATCATTTACAAAACTCTTATTCGGTTTCCTAGGCACTTTAAACAGAATCTTTGTTTGTCCAACAGAGTGACCTAATTCATTGGAATTTATAAAA
Organism: Viscum album; assembly: GCA_963277665.1. Classification (NCBI taxonomy): domain Eukaryota; kingdom Viridiplantae; phylum Streptophyta; class Magnoliopsida; order Santalales; family Viscaceae; genus Viscum; species Viscum album. Next base: position 717,305,077 of record OY728140.1, on the reverse strand, counting down.
AATGTAAACATGTTATAAAGAACCTTGAGTTTTAATAAAATTATATAAATAATAATGGATAAAATACAAACCAAAATTGTTCTTTTTATCAAAAAACTCTGAGACCCTGCAATGTGACGAATGACTTGCTTCTCATGATTCACAGAATTTTTTTAAATAATTCCTAAAAAAATTAATAAAAAATATTTTTTTATTTTTTTTGTTTTATTAATATACTATAAAATATTAAATTACCTCATGAGATGCATCTATGTTGATATCGAAAAAGAGATTCCATTTCTCATGAGAAATATCAGGCACTTTATCGTACATTTTTCATGAGCATGGAGAAGTTTCATTAAAATCATGCCATAATATCCATTTAAAATCTCTCTATTTCTTGCACAATTTTTTTCAAATTCCGTGAGTGTGAAATGGAGTCAGGGACCTCAAAATCAAAAAATATCTACAAATAAAAAGAACAACATTTTATCAGTATATTAAAAAAATTACTCATGTCTTTTAAATTTATTATCAGTGAATATTAAATTAATATTACATTTACTTGATTATCAAAAACCTAATTTTTTCAAGTTGTAGGAATATGCCTCTAATATTTATAATTAATGGGAAATCTCACCATCTCTCAAGAAAACAACCCAAGAATCTACTGGTAGATTCTGGCATCATCACCGGTAGGCACCCCAAACTCATCAAATGGAAATATAATCTTTAAGTCCTTGAGGTCCCATACATCTTTCATGTTCATATTTATATCCCTTCTATAGTTTTCTTCATATATTTGAAAAATTCATTAAACAATTAATAAAATATAATTTTCTTTTGAAAAATTGATTACATACCCGTAACGGTAACTCACCAATATCCCCTAGAAGGAAGGGTGACGAACTTCTCCATCATAGGAGGTGAATCAGGTAGTGTTCTACCAACAACATCTAGAGAAATGGTTGGATCGCTAGTAGTCTTGGGATCAATAGAATCACTAAGATCCATATAAGATGATGGTAGTGGTGGCGTGCTATGAGATGCTGATCGACTAGGATCTTGAATTTTTATCAGTTTTCCTTCATTTAAAATGGTTAAATATAATATTTTAATAATGTTATGTTGTATAAAATTGATTAAAATTTTTGGAAATGTTTTTTTTTTCAAAAAATTAATGTTTTTATGTACCATTTTAAAATGGAGTTTTGTTGGATTTCCATGGAATTGTTAAGTATAACAAATAATATTTAAAAGACTTTATTGCTTGTGTGAAACTGATAAAAATTCAATAAAATGGGTAAATCATATAGTATGAATCACTATTATATTTTAATATATTATTTGAATATTATATATGTCAAACAAAACATTATAATCATAACTGAATCCTAGAGTATTTATCTGAAACCTATATCTTATCATTCAGTAGATTTGTGATATAGTTTATGTAATATAATGTTTCAATTCATATTTCTATATTGTTTATTATTCCAATATTAATCATTATAATGATTTGTATAGTCATTGATAATAAATATATAATCATAATAATGTTTATAAATTGTTATATAAAAATATCCATAAATTTCAGTAGCTACAAATTAGATGGATCTCTCAGGAAATAAAATTTAATTAAGTAATGAAAAATAAATAATATGATCCATATATATTTTTGGTAGTTTCAAAGAACCAATAATATATTATTCTCTCTTAATACCTCTTACTTATTAATATTCAATGATAAGGTGATAAAACAAATTTTGTTGATCTATCAATCCTAACATAGTATATGTAGATTCTGGTGACTGATATGAAAACATTAGAGGAAACATAAAGAGAACTATTTCTTAGTGATCATCATCAATTATACTTTATCAATATAGATCAAAGAGTACTTTTGGTACACAAAGTTATTTTATTTTATTTGTCTTTGATTTTTATTTTTTGATTATAGATTCATATTTAAAAGGGCCCCATCAAAAATTTATGACAATATGATTATCACAAAAAACCCATTTGAACTCATTCATGTTATAATTAATAATAAAATTTTGAAATCCTTTTAATATGGATTATAAAATGATGGTTGTGTATTGATTGACATTGAGCATTGATCATAGTCTCTCTAAGTAATTTATGTACAAAATAATTACAGTTATATGAATTTGTATGCAAGAACCCACAATCATTATACACCGAAAGAGTACCATTGATACTATATAACCTTAAATCTATCTATCTTTAGATATAATATATTATTAATTTTTATGAACCCAAAATCATCTATATTCACATGTTGAATTCAAATCTTTTGATTCACAAAAACTAAAATTATTATATATAAATTAACAAAATAATTATTATTCATAATATATGTATTTATCCCTTCATAATAAACTTTATTAGTAAACCCACTCTTAGGATGCTATTTAATCAATAAGAAATTCCCATTAGATTGTTCATTCACTATAATAGGGATAGGTTTAATCTATGTGATTCTTTTTACAAATTTCAACTCAATTTTTAATTTCTATTTATTATATTTGAACTTCTATCTCAGTTATGATGTATGTAACTATTTATGCATTCTTAACATGGCTGAACACATTAAAAAAAATAAAATAGTGATAGTAGCTTGAATTATTTTTCAAGGATCAAGCCTAATGTGGGAATATACACCATATTGATTTTATGATGAGTTTTATATAAAAATTTATCTATAATAAATTATATTGTATAAAAATTCAAGATATTGTATCATACCTAACATTATAATTACAAGGGGTGGGATGGTATCATACACTATAATGCTACTCAATAAAAGGTTTAGGGTAAGGATAATGCAACATTTAAGGGTGGGTTTGCATTGTCAACAAGGAGGGGATCCAATCTAGGAAAAAGGAGACAGGAGGGGGGTCCACATCACCACTAAAGAGGGGAATCAAGTCAGAGTGAGGGAGGTCAAAGGGATGGGGTCACATCACTGGAAATCTGACTAAAGAGGATGTCATAGGGTGGAGGGTCATGGGGGTTGGGGTCTAAGGGGGTTTCATGGACTCAGAGATTTCCAGATCAAGGTCGCAGGCTTGGGTTCACCGTCAGGGAGAGTATAGAAGGAGGGGTAGAGGAAAAGGGAATCTTGGGATCGAGTTCAGTAGCATGGATATGGGAGGAGCGGGTTGGGGGAGGTGATTGGGGGAGGAAGGGGTCAGGGTCACACAAAGGGATTGGGGGAGGGGTATCTATTATGGGTTTTTTAAAATCTTAGCGGACGTTTAATTTAAACCACCAATAATTGAAAAATAAAAAAAAATATTACGTCAGTTTTATGAAACCAACGCTATATTATATTTTTTACTAGATTTATTTCATAGAAGTTACTAAAACCATAGTGAATAAACCACTGCTGACTAACGCTTTTTTTGAAGTGTATCATTCAATACTCCTGGAGGGATTATCCAAGCCTCAACATTGTATAGAAACTCTAGTATTGATTTTGGTGAGAATAATCTCATCACAAATATAGTAGTCACTTCCATGGTGGAATTAAACATTGTACTAGGGATGGACTATCTCTCAAACTATAATTCTAATATTAACTAAAAAAGAAAGGAAATATTCATATTCTTTAATGGAAAATCTATAGTTATTTTCAAATGAGATATATCATGACCTGAGGTTTGTCTTGAAGCACCTCATATAGCCTTCATTATAGAGATGATCAGTGAAGAGGAAGAAGGAATTGAAATTATAAGAATGGAAAATGTTCCCATCATTTAGGAATACAGTCATGTATTTCCTAAAGAGTTACCTAGACCTCCCCTATAAAGAGAGGTAAATTTTTCCATTGAACTCATACTTGGAAACAAGACGATATAAAATACCCCATATAGAATGGTAAATATGAAGATATAGGAATTAAAGAAACAATATCAAGATATTTTGGAGAAGGGGTTTATCCAAGAAAGTGTGTCTCCTTAGGGAGAACCTGTTCTTTTTGTGAATAAGAAGGATGTATCAATGCGGATATGCATTGATTATAGAGAACTTAACAGGGTCACATTGAAGAAAAAGTACCCTATCTCAAGGATTGGTGATTTATTTGACCATATTTATGGGGATCAATTATTTTCCAAGATTGATATTTGGTCTGGTTATCATTAATTGAGGGTAAAGAAAGAATATATTATAAAGACCAACATTTGATCAAGATATGGTCATTATGAGTTTGTTGTTATACCCATTTGATCGACTAATGTTCCTGCTATATTTATGGATTTGATGAATAGAGTCTTTAAGGAATACCTTGATAAATTTTTGGTAGTTTTTATTGATGATGTTCTAATATATTTAAAAATTCATGAGGATCATGAGGATTATATAAGGTTTATTTTGAAGAATTTGAGGAATGAGAGGATATTTGAAAAATTCAGAAAATGTGAATTTTGGTTACAAAAAATTTCTTTCTTGGGGACATTATAAACAATTAAGAAATATCAAATGACCCTATAAATACAAAGGTTGTGGAGGAGTTGCCTCATCCTACAATAGTAACTAATATTCCTAGTTTTCTTTATTTATCAGGATGTTATAGGAGATTTGGGAATAAGTTTTCATGAATTTATAATCTACTAACCATGTTAACTTGAAAAGGGGATAAGTTCATCTGTACTAAGCAGTGTGAAGAAAGTATCTAATAACTAAAGAAGAGTTTGGTTACCGCACTTTTGTTTAATCTACCCTCTATCAGAGAAAGATTAGTTATTTTTATCAATGCATCTCTAAAAGGTCATGGGTGCATCCTCATGAAAAATAAAAAGGTCATTGCTTATAAATCCCAACAGTTAAATCCTCATGATCATAATTATCCAACGCATGACCTGGATCTATATGCGGTTTTTTTATCTAAAAATATGGAGGAACTGTATTTATGGTGAGAAAATTGATATATACACAGACCACAAAAGTTTTAAGTATATATTCACATAAAAGGAATTGAACATGAGACAAAGAATATGCTTGTAACTTCTTAATGACTATGACTATTCAATTCATTATCACCCTAGAAGATCAAAAAAAGTCATTAATGCATTAAGTAGGAAAGACCATGTTGTGCTAGAAATGATGAGGATTCGAGGAGATAATTTGATCAAAGACCTTCTAAAATTAGACATGGGAATCATAAGGTAAGAGATTTCATCAACCCTATCCAAAATAATTTATCAACCATCATTACTAGATAAGTTCAAGAAATCTCAAAGAGAATATCTCTTGTTACAAAAGAAGATATAAGTTGTGAAGAATTGGAATTTTCCTGAGTTCAATATTGATCAAGAAGGTGTAATGAAATTTCATACAAGACTATATTTTTCATATATTCTGTAGATAAATAATGAACTAATGGATGAAGCTCATATATCTACATTCTATATACATCCTAGATGCATTAAAATGTATAGGGAAATTTATGATCATTATCAGTGGGATGATATGAAAATAGATATTTTTTGCTACACTAAAAGGTGCTTGGTGTGTCAATAAGTGAAGGAGGAGAGACAGATTTCTAAAGGTGTATTACAACCACTACCCATATAAACATATAATTGGGACAATATCAATATGTACTTTTTCCCTGGTCTCCCAAAAATATTAAAAGGAAACAATCTGATATGGATTAAAGTGGACTGACTCACCAAGACTTCCAATTTCATTGCTATTTGGGAAGATTTATCTCTTGACCAACTTTCCAAGATTTATGTAAATGAAGTGGTTGTAAGAACCCAGATTTCTTTTCAGGTATGTTTTTCCTTTTTCTGGAGTTTTTGAGAAAAAATGAATTTTCTGGAAATTTCAGAAGTACACGCTGTGTACTTTTTGAGTACACGTCGTGTACTCTGTTCCGGATCGAAGCCATGTACTGGCTGTGTCCGGGACACACACACGGTGTGTAATGCTGAGGTGGAGGCCAGTTAATTCGGAGTATGGAAAAATTGAATTACACGCCGTGTACTTTCTTTTTTTTCATTAAACGGACTGGGGTCGTGTCTAACCCCCATATTTGTCTTCTTCTTCAGTTTTCAATCGTCCGGAAGTGACCGTACGGCCGGATCTTCGATGGGATTCCGCCTCACCGTTCGTTATCCGATTCGAGCACAGTCAGTTGCGTTGGAATCACAGCGATGAGTTATTCCTTCTGCCTTATCCTTGTTTCTTGATTCCTCCTCATTTCCAAGTTATCATGGGATGAACATTTTTTGTGTTTTCTCATATCTACATTGTTCTAAGAGGAATCTGTCGTCAAGGTTCATGTATATCGATCTTCTAGGATTGAGGTAGGTGGTTTGTGCCTTTCCGTAGGAAGTCTGTGAATATTTTGTGCAAATTCCACCAATTCCCTTGGGCGGGGAATTGTGGGTTTTCTATTTTGCCCCTTTTATTTGTCTTCTTTCTTGATCGCTTGAGTAGAGATCATTGCTTGTAAATTTGGATAATTTATACTATGTTCTTGTGCTTTTCCTTGCATGTTTTTCTTATTAGGCGTTTTTTCAGTTGCCATGCCTAGTTGTAGGATAGTGGAACTGTTGATTTATTATGCTGTTGAGCCTTAGAATGATAGACAAGTACTTATTGAGGTTTACTTGGATGATACACGTGCATTGAGAATGTTTAGTTTCACTCAGGACTGTGAGAACCTAGAGTAGTATACCAAAGGGATAATTGACGGAAGGACTTCTCCAGAGTATCTTTTAATTACGATGCGAGACCACAGGGGGAATTGACAATGAGTGCTTCCCCAGAGAGTCTGTAGATCCACGATGTGGACCACAGGGGGAATTGACGTTGAGTGCTTCCCCAGAGAGCCTTTAGCACGATACGAGACTACATGGGGAATTGACGGTGAGTGCTTCCCCAGAGAGTCTGCTCAATTATATAGCTGAACCAGAGGGGTGAGACTGTGTGTGCCTCCCATAGGGTTGCTAGTACTTAGAGGTTGAACCATAGGGGTTAGAATGTGAGAGATACCCAGAGGGTTACCTATTTTTCTGCTTGTTGTTGACTGCTTACTTGTGTGCTTTACTTGTTAGAACTGTGGATTATAGCTGCTTATGCCTTTTGGTTACTGCTTCTTGTTTTGTTACTGCCATGTATTCATTGACTATTAGGCACAAATCTTTGGGTGATTTCCTACTGGGATTGTATCTCACACCCTGTTTGGGTCATGCTTTTGGGCCCAAGAAGACTATGTTGTGTTGCAGGTATAGATAAGGGCAAGTGCCCTTCTACTTCAGAATCTTGACTGCACCAGGAGCTGGGGAGCATGGGACTGAGCTGTGGCTCGCGATGCTGAGGAGATTTCTTTGTTTTTCTTTTGTAATTGGTTTTAGTTTTATTTCATCACGTTGTTGTGTTTGTTGTTTTCCATAGATACTTGTACCTGCTGCATGATTGTCATCATTGTTATATATCTGCATTGCTTCTGCTGTTTGGTTTCTGTTGTTATGCATGTTGTTTACTGCTTCCACTGTTTGTTGTTGTTTTCTTACCTTTTATACCTTACTGAATGAGGGCATAGTTTCCCCACTGACTCACCAAGGCCCTCGCTGCTAGTTGGCAGCCTCTGGTGTTCGGGGAAACGCGTTTGAAGTCATGTGGTGAACCGGGTAAGGGGCACCAGTGGAGGGGCTCCGGACTCGGGATGTTACAAAGTGGTATCATAGGAGGTTATTTTCTCTTGCTTACTATTTGGAGACTTTATCCAGGGATATGATGGATTCAGTACATGGCATTAATTTTTTCTCGGGAGTAGCTAACCCGTGTACAGGGAAAATCCATACTACATCGTTAATTGTAGTTTTCTAGTTTTGGGATTTTATAGTTGATCTGATTTCACCTAGAGTGATTCACATGAATTGTGTGGTTATTGTTTTGATATTTCAGTTCTATTTCTGTCACAACCCAATGAGATTAGGGTATTCCATCTCATACATCATATAGGCACTTGTAGAAATCACATGTCATGCATTCTTTCCATGCCATCTAGGGTGAATTAGCGATTGCATGCTTTTGTGATAGAATTTGCATAGATTATGCATGCTGTTGTGATAGTTACTTGATAGATTCTCTGCTGCTATGTTAGAAAATGTTGTTTTGTTATTGTTTAAAGTGAATGCCAAAAATTTGGTTCTTGAGGTGTTATGGGCCCTCACAGATCTGATTTTGGCATCTTTTCGCCTTGTTTTTGTGTTCTAGAATTTTGTGCAGTTTCTGAGCTACTGCCTAGAAAAACCCATAATACATGACATGTACTTTTTAGATACACACCGTGTAGTTTTCAAGCCATGTCACTGACTTTGTGAGCAGAAAACGGTGTCGTAGGACTAACTTTGGGAGCACATCGGGTACCATTGGTACACACCGTGTGAGTTCGGAGCCATGTACCCGACTATTTCACTAACAACATAGGCCGGGGGAGCTCAGGTAGAACACGCTGTGTCCATAGGGAACATGTCGTGTAGTCCTGTCCAGGTACCCGGTCGTGTCATGAACAACACGGGCCGACATGACCTTCTTTTTTGTACGCTGTGTTTGTTCAGAACACGCCGTGTAGTCTTGCCCAGGCACCCGGCCGTGTCACGAACAACACGGGACAGTGTTGCCTTTGCCTATACAAGCCGTGTTTTGTTTGGAGCATTCCATGTCAGGTCCAGCCGTGTAGACAGCTGTGTACTAAACAACACGGACCGACGAAGCCTTGTCTAGTACACACCGTGTTTGTTTCGAACACGCCATGTAGCCTCGGGTTGAGTCGGACTGTGTGGGTTAGCCGTGTAAGGAGAATCGGGCAGGGGAATAGTTTTCAAGTACACGTCGTGTGTGTGGGTAAACATGTTGTGTAGTTTGAGGTGTACAAGACTTGTAGGGAAGGAGTACACGCCCATGTCAGTGGTTTAAGAAGACACGTCGTGTAGTTTTATACACGTCGTGTAGTCGTGTTTTGAAAACTTGTGTGTTTTTATTCCCCTGTTCCCATTTTGTACTCTTGAGTTCTCTGTCCTTGTTTTCCTGGTCTAAGGTGTGCTTTTGATCTTTCAGAGCTATGCCTCTAAGACGTCCTCCGGTCGTACATCTGTCGTCAGGCAGTGATCAGACGCCAGACAGGGCTGATCAAAGACTTCCTGTCGATCCCCCAGCCGAGCCAGAACTGACACCGGTTGTCGTACCAGTTGCAGGCGATGATGCGCAATTCAGGGAAGGTTTCATGAGCATGATGCAGGCCTTCCAAGGAGCACCGCCTCCTGCCTCGTCTATGGCAGACTTGACGCGGATTTTCTAGCAGTCGCATCCTCCCACGTTCTCGGGGGAGGGAGGACCTGAGGCTGCAGAGTCATGGATGGAAGCCATGCTGACTATCTTTAAGCATCTGGAGATGCCTCCAAGGAGTCGGGTCAAGATCGCCACCTACATGCTCCGAGACTCCGCCAAGAGGTGGTGGGAGGTGATCTCACAGGCGGGTCAGTAGCAGGATATGGCTTGGGAGGAGTTCCAGTGCGTGTTCTACGACTACTTCTACCCAGAGACCCTGAGGGCCGATCGAGCCCAAGAGTTCATGAGCTTAGAGCAGGGTACTCTATCTGTCATGGAGTATTCCTCTCGTTTCAATGAGTTGCAGCGTTTTACACCACTTCGGGATGGGATTGGGGTGTTCTTGGAAAGGAAGTTTGAGGATGGACTCAGACGGGAGATCTGCTCGTAGGTGAACATCTTCCAGCTGACTTCCATTACTTCCATCGTCAACCAGGCACTGATTGCGGAGCGCAATCTGAGAGACTCTGGAGCTGCGAGCCAGGGTGGTTCTACTTCCAGAGCAAGATTTCCTTCAGATGACAATAATAAGTGCCATAGGGCGCCTACGCACGGTGATTCGAGGAAGCGAGACGCCTCATCAGGTATCTAGGTGACATGCTATCAGTGTGGTCGGACAGGGCACACGAGGCTGCAGTGCCAGAGGGACCCAGTGGAGTGCCGATCTTGCAGCAAGATGGGTCACCTTCAACGTTTATACCAGGTTTTCTCACCAGAAGCTGGTGACCGGGGTTCTTCTATGACTCCTCATTCAAGAGCAGCACCGCTAGCTTCTCACCAGTCAGGGAACTGGAGTTCTTCCGATCGTTCAGGTCGAGGTGGAGGTCGAGGTCGTGGCGATCAGCCACCAGTTCCTCAGCACCATCAGGGAGGTTCAGCTCAGAGTGGTCATCCAGGGGCGCAGGGCCGTGGCACGGGCCAGTCTTTCGCCGTGGAGCAGACTTATCAGGAGCAGGATCCCCTCCCTTCTACTGTTCGAGGTACGATTTTAGTAGCCTCAGTTTTATCTTCAGCCCTTTTCGATACTGGTGCTACGCATAGCTTTATCTCCATTTCTGTTGTGGAGAGCCTTGGACTCCACATCTTTTCTTCTACCGACTCGTTGACACTAGACACACCTTTGGGAATGAGGACATCTAGTGTACGCCAGTGTAGAGAGTGCCCTCTCGAGGTTGCAGGTTATCGCTTCTTCTGGGATCTCTATGTCCTAGAGATGAAAGGCTATGATGTCATCCTTGGAATGGATTGGTTGATTCCATTTCAGGCAGTCATCGACTGTTATCACCGCAAGGTGAGTTTCGTTTCACCAGAGAGTGAATCTTTCCTTCATATAGGCGAATGGGACGTTCGGGCAAGTCGGGCGGGACTCGAGAATCTTGGGCTAGGAGGGGTAACAGCCCAGATTGCTAGTCTTTATCTGGATGATCAGGGGACTCGACAGTTGGACTTTCCTCCAGTGGTTGATCGCTTTAGGGATGTCTTTCCAAAAGACTTTTCAGGGTGGCCTCCGGAGCGTGAGGTAGACTTCTCTATTGATCTCGTGTTAAGAGCGGCACTAGTGTCCATTCCTCCCAATAGGATGGCCACGCCTGAGTTGCAGTGTAACACCAGAGACTTTTATGAGAAATATTTTGTTTTTATGTTATATACATCATCAAAGTAATCTATCACTACACACAACACTAGCTTGGCTTGCTTTACAGGCAACCTCGGCCTTCCTTGATAGCTTGCGTTGTACGCAATACCGAGTTTCACTAAACAATGATATGCTATTAAAATATTATTAAAACTGGCCGTTATGAATAGTAATACCCACTTTTTGAAATTTTGTAATTTTTATTTTTCAAAACGGACTTCATTTTTGGATTCAGAATATCGAAATTAGCCTACGGTGAAATTTTGGTATTTTTCTGAAAACATTCAATTTTTGATGAATTGTGAAAACACTGGGTTACTTTTTAAAAACCGACTTTTTATTTAAATAATTATTTATTTTATTTAAAATTATTTTAGGTCAAAATTGATACATAATACCTATATAATTTCAATGCAATTCATTGGAGTCATTTTATAATAATTTTAGATATATAAAAATTTTATTAAACTTTTCACCGTCTTTTGCCCACCTCCTAGGAGAATTTGCAAATTTACATACAACTTAATTTTACCACTTCTGTGAGTGTAATTTCAAAAATCCGAGAAACACGGTTTATGTGAGTAAGTAAAATGTGGTTCAATGAGATAAAAATAATTTTTGGTGAATAGTAACTTTTTAATTTTATTTACCGCGGTTAAAATTAAATAGGGTAATTAAGGGTAAAAATGATATTATTATTACCCTAAAAAATGTCCTAATTCTTTTGGATAAGTGTAATTCGACCAAAAACAATCTTAGGAATAAAATATGACCATTTAGGCCCACTTGGATTAGATTAGGACATTTATTATTAATTTATTTAAAGAAGAGTTAAAATAGTAAAAATCAACATTTAATAACTAAATAATTTTAAATATAGAGTTATACATAAGATAAATTCGACTATAAATATTCATTAGAAAGATAAAACAATTTCCTACATAATTGTATTTTATTTTTAATTTTTAGACATTAAATAATTTAATTTATTTATGACACAATGATGATGCAGTAATTATCTTATTAATGAAATATTGACATAATTGAGGTTATAAATACCCAAATAAATGTAATTTGAGACATTTTATAAATTAAAATAATTTTCTCGGTTAATATGACATGTTAGTATTGATTTAATTAACATATTTAGAACTAATCATTCTGGTATGATTTTTACAAAAATCAATTACCAAATAGTGTCAAAATTGACATAAAATAGTTTTTAAAAAAACATATTATATTAGTAATTGTTATTTTATTCCTAAAAATATAAGGTTCGGTACAATTACTTAGATAAGGTTTTATATATTAATAATAAACAACTTGGGTTTTTTTTGGCTTTTTATAGTAAGTTTATTAACCTTATAGTGTAAGAAAACAAGAAGACACGGTAAAAGTTAAATTATCTAACTTGAAGTTAAATCTAAATGATAAGGTTAAAATAGAACCATAAACTTGTCTAAATTCTATTTTATGAGAGGATTTAGACCCATTCCCACCTTATCTTCTAAATAAATCAATTTGGAGCAATTAAAAACCGAATATGACTTTATAATAAAATAATATTTTTAGTTTTTCCTAAGGTGCCCCTCTCCTCCCTTACAAAAGGGCACCTCCTCCCTCTCTTCCTCACACCACTTTGAGCCTTCAATATCATACAAACCATAACAAATTATATTCTAAACTTCCTTAGAAACATCCTAGAGGTCCTGGTCTTCTTCAAAGACCAATTTTAGTGCCCTAAAAGGAGGTCTCAAAGAGGCGCTTCAAAGAAGAGGTAATGTCCGTTACCGATTCTTTCAACTTTATTTCTTCTTCCACTTATTATTATTTAGTTGTTTCATTATGAAGTAATAACATAAGTATCACTCATATAATTATATGTTAATATAAGTATTAAACAACCCTATTTCACCATCTATCCATCCTACGGAAAACGAAATCACCGCACGTGCGTACGTACGGAATACCATCTCCACGCCGTGGTGTAATCTATTTTCCACCACCACCTTACTTGGATGGGTATAATTATGTAAATAATAACTATATATGATTATTTTAAAGTGATATTGATTCTAAAATAGTATACATACACTCCAATACAATTCCACGATCATGTGAATGATATCATCGTTCGTGCGTACGTACGGACAACCGTCTCCACGACGCAATGAGATTCATTCTCCATGTTAACCATTCATGAATGATTATAAAGTATATATAATAAGTAAACATGAAATATATGAAATAATAATGATACTGGATTTATGTGTATATATATGTATTTCATCTACTTAATTTCATTCAATTCAATAAGGAAACAAAAACAGCGTTCATGCGTACATACGGCCTACCGTCTCCATGAACAGTGTATTTCATTTCATTTAATCGATCTATCATATATATATGTATATAATGAAATATATATTATATGTAAATCATTTTTTAAATTCTGGAATTAAGTAAATTAGGATATAAGTAATAATATCAAGAACAAAAAGTCCAAACACGTACGATAAATAAAACGATTTAACCCAAAACGCTGCTTTAACATGGAACTTACAAAAGAAAGGGTAATATAAAGTCATAAGTGAACCATATATGATATCATAACATTGTATATGATTCTGTAATAATTCAATGACATTATTTAAATCATTATACAGGATTTTCGGAAACGTACGAAGCATTTCAGACCTAAGGTAAGGGATAATTATTCCAATCTCATTCTTATCCGAGATTGTTTATTCGTAAGTATTTACTGGGGTTACGTTTATCATCCATGTCCATGTTTTCTAAAAATGTTTTCATAAAATGTTATTATTCTTCCATGTATTTTTAAAGTCATTTTTACCCTTTTTTTTACTTTTACCACAAGTTTTGGAAGGAATCTTTCTTTTGTTTACCATATGAGGTACTTTTTGACTTTTCTGACAAAAGTACGAGAAGAATGTTATTTTTAACTTATACGGTGTGAATAGATTTTTACGGTTTCATAACCCCTAATTTTCATAAATCTTCCTCTACAAGTTTGCATGATTATTTTCAACAAAACCCTTTTCTTTTAAAAGTTCATGGAATTTTGTGAAAAGAAAATGATTTTGAAGAAGAAAGGATATTTTCCTCAAGAATTCATTTCAAGTGTTTTATCAAAACCATTTTCCATCTAAGATGACATTATTTCATATGTGTATATTTCAAGTATAATGTCTCTATGATTTACATGGTTTCACTTTTCTTATTATGAAATGATATCCATTTCTTTTATATGGATTATGTGATGATGGAATGATGTTTATGAAACCCATTTTATTCTTTGGGTTATGATGAATGATTTATGTTTATGTTGTGGCACAAGTAAGAATGATTTCATTATGAGATGGGTGGGACCTACATCTCCCTCCAATACATTGGGTAAAGATTTATATCTCATGATATAGACATGGTTGGAATGGTAAGTTAATCTGGTTCAGTGTTACAGGACTGAAATGAGGAGTGAACTCGATTCAGAAAGAGACTTTGTCCACTAAGATGGTCTTGACAGCAATGCCTTGGATAATATGGAAATCATAACTTGTGCTGAATGGTTTCCACAATTACATGTTTTATTCCCATTATATTTTATCATGTTTGGTGTTCTATTATGATATATACCTTACGTACTTCCATGATTTATGTCTTTGCTCAAGATTTTGTTGTTTAAATTTCATGTTCAAGTTTTTGCTTCCAAATGTTTATGGATTGTTTTATGATATCTATGTTTTCCCTTACTGAGCATTTGAGCTCACCCTTTTTATGTTTTATTTGCCCCAGGAAATAAAGAAAGGTTTTAGGTAAGGAAACAAAAAGGGGAAGATCGTTATGGGAGTTGTTGAAGATATTTCAACATGATTAGAAGTTTATATTCCGAGTTTCCAAAGACACTAAACTATTACGGTCCATGTCTGTCTGTTTTTGTTATGTATTAAGTATTCTGCAAAAGTAATGTAATTTCCATGTACGTCAGGCTTCGGGTCTTTATAGTTGGTATTAGAGGCAAAGGATGTAGGAATGTATCTGATCCTTGGGAACTCTCACATGTGAGCATTGGACGAAGCATGTCTCTCTGCCCAAGGGCTTCATGAGGAAATGGCTGCCACTGGGGATGGTGGTGTATCCCGCCCAGGGGGTGTATCCGTCCATGGAGTGCCCTGATAGGTATCAATTATATTCCACTAGAAGTAATTCCAGACTGTTATAGTTGGTATCAGAGGAAAGGTTTAGTTAACCTTTGGAAACTGGGATGTGAAAACGTTAGTGAGATCCCTAGAGATATTTCTAAGGTATGTCTAGGGATGTCCCTAAGGATAATTATACGTATAGGATATAGACCTAGAACTACGGTAAAGATCTTAGAATTTAACCTAAGATGTTATATATTGAGGGTACTACCCCTTTATTATGTTATTTTCCCTAGCATGGTATTTTCCTCTCACACTATTATTTTTGGGTTTTAGACGATGGCTGGAACCCGAAGGAACCGTGTTGATCAATGTAATGGAAAATGCAATGATTGTCCTCCTGACCAAACCAATTTCATGGGAGATGGAGTGAACAATCTTATTTCTATACTTACACAAGCTATGAATCATTCTGGACTTCAAAATGAGAAAAGAAAGGAGCAACATTCTGTTGAATCCTTCATGAGGCAGTGTCCACATTCATTCGGCGGGTCTTCTGATCCCTTAGTGGTTGAACAATGGATCAGTACTACTGAAAATATATTTTCAGTTCTACAATGTTTTGAGCATGATAAAGTCATCTTAGTAGTATATCGTTTGGAAGGTGAAGCTGATCAATGGTGGAATCTTATCAAGAATACGAGGCAAAGAGATGAAATTGAGTCCAAGGAATGGGGTGAGTTCAAGAACTTGTTTTTTAGTAAGTACTTCCCTTGTATTCTTCGAACAAAGATGGAAAAGGAGTTTCTTGAGCTTAAGCAGAAGGATGATGAATCTTTTGGTATATACGAAGTGAATTTTACAAGACTTGCAAGGTATGCATCTCGCTTTATCATCCAACCTGAAAGTAGAGTTGATCTATTTTTCAGTGGCTTAAAACCAAGTCTTCAAAAGTCATTAGCTATAAGAGACTTCAATATCTATGAAGAAATTGTGTGTTGTGCTATCAAGGTAGAACTGGAAGTTGGTGTAACATATCTATCTCATGGTTTTGACAAGAAACGAAAGATGGAGTTCAAGGATAAATCTCAGAACAATGGTGAAAAAAAGATGAATATTTCTTTATGCTCAAAGTGTGGAAAGAAGCATGGTGGAGATTGTCTTAAAGGGACTAGAAAATGTTTTAAGTGTGGAAAAGAAGGTCATCGAGTAGCTGAGTGTCGAAGTAATGGAAAAAGGGTTGCTAATGGTGTGAATAAAGAAAAGACTACAGAGAACGCACCACCAACACTTCAATGATTCAAGTGCATTGAAATGGGGCATTATGCTAATCAATGCCCTAATCCAAGGGTTAATGATGATTGACATGAGAAACCACTTAAGGCAAAGGACAAAGGGAAGTCACATGTGATCACTATTGGCGATCTTGAATATGACAATGATGTGGTGGAATAATTAAGTGTTTATGTAATGGGATTCCAAAATAATGTTGTATATAGTATTATGGAATATTGGAATATTTATGTATTGGTCTATTGTGGTTTTCAATAATTTTTTGGTACCGGTAACCATGGAAAGTGATTGAGATATTTTTGGAAAGAAGATGATATGCGCATAATGAAGGGGTAAGGATAAAATGAAATGTTTAACAGTATTCATGGGCTCATGACTGATATAAGGTAATAGTTATATCATGGTTTGAGTATATAGAATTTTGGGGTTTTGGTATGTGTAAAGAGTTAACTTTTAACAACACTCATGTTTTCACTAAGATTCAATGGGTATTCATTTTTCAAGAGAATGCATGATTAAGGCCTTCGAATGTTTGGAATGTGACCAACAAGACATATCTTATGATATATGGGGATCAACGATGGTATTAACATGTTTGTTATATGAAATCTGTGGTAATCATTTTCACTATATTATGAGAGTGGACTGCAGTATTATGGATAATCCTAAAGATTTGAATGGATTATATTGGACATAAGTTAGTATTGTTTAAGGATAGAATTTTTTTCGATATTATTGATGGGATGTTATAGTAATGTAGTCTTAGAAAAAGGACAACCTGCGGGATGGGCGACGACCCATCGCGTCGAACAAGGCTGTGGGAATTGAACCCACAACCGAAATGCGACTGGCCTTTATCACCTACCACTGGCCTATAGTAAGTCCCTAGTTAGTAGAAACTAGTTTTATTTTATTAAGCGGTATGATATATGAAGTATAAGTTCATTTTTGGAACCATATATGATTAATCTAACCATAAGATGGACTTATAACTTTTGATAACCTTTTGTTTGAAACAGATGGAATGACCCATCATTAAATCACATGATCTTCTAACACATCATGAATAACAAATTCAACTTCATTTCTTTAAGGGATGAAGTGGAAATTGTTCAATTCACGAACAACAGTGAAATTGTACCAAAATCATGTAAGTATTTCTTTTAATTCATCAACTTTAGGGAAATGATCTTGAAAACCAAAAATGTTGTCCTAGTTCCCTTATATCCGATGAATCAGATGGTACCTTAGATCATCACAAATTTATGGCTTTTTGACTGTTGGCTTTATCATAGCCATGTCCTCTACCACTCTCTATCAGAACATGATAGATATATTTCTCCTCCATATCCATATTTTCACCTATGTTCTCCTACGTGGAAACCCAAATGATTAGTTAATTTGGGTAACTGTTATATTTCATACTTTAGTTTTTAAAGTTATGTTTTGTTATTCCTTTCTATGATGTGGGTTTCTATTAAAGAAACTTTCAAGTAGAAAATCATTTATAACCTCGACGAATTTTGAGGGCGAAATTCATTTTAAGGGGGGTAGAATGTAACACCCGAGAATTTTATGAGAAATATTTTGTTTTTATGTTATATATATCATCAAATGAATCTTTCACTACATACAATACTAACTTGGCTTGCTTTACACGCAACTGCGGCCTTCCTCGATAGCTTGCGTTGTACGCAATATCGAGTTTCACTAAACAACGATATGCTATTAAAATATTATTAAAACTAGCCGTTATGAATAGTAATACCCACTTTTTGAAATTTTTTAATTTTTATTTTTCAAAACTAACTTCATTTTTGTATTTGGAATATCGAAATTATCCTAGGGTGAAATTTTGGTATTTTTCTGAAAACATTCAATTTTTGATGAATAGTGAAAACACTGGGTTACTATTTAAAAACCGACTTTTTATTTAAATAATTATTTATTTTATTTAAATTTATTTTAGGTAAAAATTGAAACATAATACCTATATAAGTTCAATGTAATTCATTGGAGTCATTTTATAATAATTTTATATATATATATAAATTTTATTGAACTTTTCACCGTCTTTTACCCACCTCCTAGGAGAATTTTCAAATTTACATAAAACTTAATTTTACCACTTCTGTGAGTGGAATTTAAAAAATCCGAGAGACACGGTTGATTTCAGTAATTAAAATGTGGTTCAATGAGATGAAAATAATTTTTGGTTAATAGTAACTTTTTACTTTTATTTACCACGGTTAAAAGTAAATAGGGTAATTAAGGGTAAAAATGATATTATTATTACCCTAACACATGTCCTAATTCTATTGGATAAGTTTAATTCTACCAAAAACAACCTTAGGAATAAAATATAACCATTTAGGCCCACTTGTATTAGATTAGGACATTTATTATTAATTTATTTAAAGAAGGGTTAAAATAGATAAAATCAAAGTTTAATAACTAAATCATTTTTACTATAGGGTTATACATAGGATAAATTCGACTATAAATATTAATTAGAAAGCTAAAACTATTTCCTACATAATTGTATTTTATTTGTAATTTTTAGACATTAAATAATTTAATTTATTTATGACACAATGATGATGCAGTAATTATCTTATTAATGAAATATTAAAATAATTAATGTTATAAATACCCAAATAAATGTAATTTGAGACATTTTATAAATTACAATAATTTTATTGGTTAATATGACATGTTATTATTGATTTAATTAACTTATTTCGAACTAATCATTCTGGTATGATTTTCCCAAAAATCAATTACCAAATAGTGTCAAAATTGACATAAAATAGTTTTTAAAACAAATATTATATTAGAAATTGTTATTTTATTCCTAAAAATCTAAGGTTCAGCCAAATGACTTAGATAAGGTTTTATATATTAATAATAAACAACTTGGGGTTCTTTTTTCTTGTTATAGTAATTTTATTAACCATATAGTCTAAGAAAACAAGAAGACATGGTAAAAGTTAAATTGTCTAACTTAAAGTTAAATCTAAATGATAAGGTTAAAATAGAACCCTAAACTTGTCTAAATTCTATTGTATGAGAGTATTTCGACTCATCCTCACATTATCTTAGAAATAAATCAATTTGTAGCTATTAAAAACCGAATATAACTTTATAATAAAATAATATTTTTAGTTTTTCCTAAGGTGCCCCTCCCCTCCCTTATAAAAGGGAACCTCCTCCCTCTCTTCCTCACACCACTTTGAGCCTTCAAGATCGGCCAACCTTGACAAATTATCTTCTCCACTTCCCTATAAACATCCTAGAAGTCCTGGTCTTCTTCAAAGACCAATTTTAGTTCCCTAAAAGGCGGTCTCAAAGAGGCGCTTCAAAGAAGAGGTAATGTCTGTTACCGATTCTTTCAACTTTATTTCTTCTTCCACTTCTTCTTCTTTAGTTTTTTCATTATGAAGTAATAACATCAGTATCACTAATATACTTATATGTTATTATAAGTATGAAACAAACATATTTCACCATCTATCCATCCTACGGAAAACGAAATCACCGCGCGTGCGTACGTACGGAATACCGTCTCCACGCCGTGGTGTAATCTATTTTCCACCACCACCTTACTTGGATGGGTATAATGGTGTAAATAATAACTATATATGATTATTGTAAAGTGATATTGATTCTGAAATATTATACATACACTGAAATACAATTCCACGATCATGGGAATGATATCATCGCTCGTGCGTATGTACGGACTACCGTCTCCACAACGCGGTGAGATTCATTCTCCATGTTAACCATTCATGAATGATTATAAAGTATATATAATAAGTAATCATGAAATATATGACATAATAATGATACTGGATTTATGTGCATATATATGTATTTCATCTACTTAATTTCATTCAATTCAATAAGGAAACGAAAATAGCGTTCATGCATACGTACGGCCTACTGTCTCCATGAACGGTGTATTTCATTTCATTTAATCGATCTATCTTATATATATATATATATATATACTGAAATATATATTATATGTAAATAATGTTTTACATTCTGGAATTAAGTAAATTAGGATATAAGTAATAATATCAAGAACAACAAGTCCAAACATGTACGATAAATAAAACGATTTAACCCAAAACACTGCTTTAACATGGAACTTACAAAAGAACAGGTAATATAAAGTCATAAGTGAACCATATATGATATCATAACAATGAATATGATTCTGTAATAAGTCAATGACATTATTTAAATCATTATACAGGAGTTTTGGAAACGTATGAAGCATATCGGACCTAAGGTAAGGGATAATTATTTCAATCTCATTCTTATCTGAGATTGTTTATTCGTAAGTATTTACTGGGGTTATGTTTATCATCCATGTCCGTGTTTTCTAAAAATGTTTTCATAAAATGTTATTATTATTCCATGTATGTTTAAAGTCATTTTTAACCCTTTTTTACTTTTACCACAAGGTTTGGAATGAATCTTTCTTTTGTTTACCATACGAGGTACTTTTTGACTTTTCCGACAAAAGTACGAGAAGAGTGTTATTTTTAACTTATACAGCATGAATGGATTTTTACAGTTTCATAACCCCTCATTTTCATAAGTCTTCCTCTACAAGTTTGCATGATTATTTTCAACAAAACCCTTTTCTTTTAAAAGTTCATGGCATTTTGTGAAAAGAAAATGATTTTGAAGAAGAAAGGATATTTTCCACAAGAATTCATTTCAAGTGTTTTATCAAAACCATTTTCCATCTAAGATGACATTATTTCATATGTGTATGTTTCAAGTATAATGTCTCTATGATTTACATGGTTTCACTTTTCTTATTATGAAATGATATCCATTTCTTTTATATGGATTATGTGATGATGGAATGATGTTTATGAAACCCATTTTATTCTTTGGGTTATGATGAATGATTTATGTTTATATTGTGGCACAAGTAAGAATGATTTTATTATGAGATGGGTGGGACCTATATCTCCCTTCAATGCATTGGGTTAAGATTTATATCTCATGATATAGACATGGATGGAACGGTAAGTTAATCTGGTTCAGTGTTACAGGACTGAAATGAGGAGTGAACTCGATTCAGAAAGGGACTTTGTCCACTAAGATGGTCTTGGCAGCAATGCCTTGGATACTATGGAAATCATAACATGTTCTGAATGGTTTCCACAATTACATGTTTTATTCCCATTATATTTTATCATGGTTGATGTTCTATTATGATATATGCCTTACGTACTTCCATGATTTATGTCTTTGCTCAAGATTTTGATGTTTAAATTTCATGTTCAAGTTTTTGCTTCCAAATGTTTATGGATTGTTTTATGATATCTATGTTTTCCCTTACTGAGCATTTGAGCTCACCCTTTTTATGTTTTATTTTCCCCAGGAAATAAATAAATGTTTTAGGTAAAGAAACAAAAAGGGGAAGATCATTATGGGAGTTGTTAAAGATATTTCAACATGATTAGAAGTTTATATTCCGAGTTTCCAAAGACACTAAACTATTAAGGACCTTGTGTGTCTATTTTTGTTATGTATTAAGTATTCCGAAAAAGTAATGTAATGTCCATGTACATCGGGCTTTGGTTCTTTACATGCAGGAGCTCAAGAAGTAGTTGGAGGAGTTATAGGCTAAGGGTTTTATCCGACCCAGTACTTCTCGTTGGGGTTCGTCTGTTCTGTTTGGAAAGAAGGAAGACGGTACCCTTCGACTTTGTGTTGATTATCAGAAGATGAACCAGTTGACGGTCAAGAACTGATATCCCTTACCGCGGATTGATGACCTTTTCGATTAGCTTCGAGGAGCCCGAATGTTCTCAAAGATCGACTTGAGGTTCGGTTATCATCAGTTGCACGTTAGACCATCAGATATACCTCTGACATCCTTCAGGAGAAGGTATGGTCTATATGAGTATACAGTCATACCGTTCAGTCTCACGAACGCCCCTGCAGTTTTCATGGAACTGTTGAACAGGGTGTTCCATCCTTACTTGGACTCTTTCGTCATGGTCTTCGTGGATGATATCTTGGTGTACTCTCATACTCGACACGACCATGCCACACATCTTGAGATCGTTCTGAGTACACTGATAGAGCATCGGATTTATGATAAACTCCCGATGTGCCACTTATGGATGGATCATATTCACTTCTTGGGTTACGTCATCTCAGAGGCAGGAGTATCAGTGGACCCAGAGAAAGTGAGAGCTGTAGTTTCCTGGGAGCATTCGAAGAACGTCTTTGAGGTATGGATTTTCCTAGGGCTGGATGGATACTACAGAAGTTTCATTCAGGACCTTTCGCGCCTAGAAGCGCCTTTGACAGGACTGACCAAGAAGGGGGTGAAGTTCTCATGGTCAGATTCTTGTGAGTCAGCCTTTCAGGAGCTGAAAGGGAAGTTGACATCAGCACCGATACTAGTCTTGCCGGAGCCAAGCAAGAGCTACACTGTTTACTGTGATGCTTTAGGAATCGGTCTAGGAGCTGTGCTTATGCAGGGAGATGGAGTCATTGCATATGGGTCTCGGTAGTTGAGGCCACATGAGAGGAACTACCCTACGCACGATTTGGAGTTAGCTATTGTTGTTCATGACTTGCGTTGTTGGAGACACTATCTTCTGGGATGGCACTTTGTGGTCTTCACTTACCACAAGAGTCTCAAGTATATCTTCACTCAGCGTGATCTGAATCTGAGGCAGCGCAAGTGGGTCGAATATCTTCAGTCTTTTTATTTCGAGCTTGCCTATACGCCGGGAAAGGGAAACGTCGTGGCTGATGCGTTGAGAATGAGAACTCAAATTTAGGCAGTTCAGGAGGCCAGTAGTGAGTGGAAAGTTATGGCTCTATTCTCTGAGATGCATCTGGAGGTGCCCAACAGACGGGGATAGACCTTTCTATCTTCTGTAGCTGTTACCTCCACGCTACTTGATCGGGTACGGGTAAGGCAGCTATCAGACTCAGAAGGCTTAGTCATACGAGAGAGTGTGTCAGGAGAGGACCCTCTTCATGGATGGACAATGGGTGAGGATGAGATATTACATTTCCAAGGACACATATGGGTGCCAGAAGACATACATGAGGAGCTGATGTGGGATTTCCATTCCTCTGTTTGGGCAGTTCATCCTGGCGTTGCCAAGATGTATCAAGACCTTAATCGCCAATACTGGTGGCCAGGTATGAAGAAGGATGTTGCTGGTTTTGTCATGAGATGTTCTACTTGTCAGCAGGTGAAAGCAGAGCATCCGTGACCAGCAGGCCTTTTACAGTATTTACCAATTCTAGAGTGGAAGTGGAACGATGTTGCGATGGACTTCATGACCGGGTTGTCGAGATCACCTTGGGGGAACGATGCTATCTAGGTTGTCGTCGACAGACTTATGAAGGTTGCTCACTTCTTGCCGATCAAGGAGACCTTCAGTGTCGATGATCTGGGAAGACTTTACATCAGAGAGATCATTCGTCTGGGTGGAGTTCCGCGCTCTATTATTTCAGACAGAGATGCATGCTTTACCTCTTGGTTATGGCAGAGACTTCAGAAGGCCCTGGGTACGCAGGTACTTTTGAGTACAGCATATCATCCCCAGACTGATGGCCAGTATGAGAGCACGATCCAGGTGCTTGAGGATATGCTCCGAGCTTACATCCTTGACTTTGGAAGTTCTTGGGAGAAGCATATTACTCTGGTGTAGTTCGCCTACAACAACAGTTTCCAGTCGACCATTCAGATGGCGCCATAAAAGGCTTTGTGCGGTAGGCCCTGCCGATCACCCTTATGCTGGATGGAGGCAGGAGAGGTAGATTTGCTGGGACCTCGTCTTTTTCAGGAGACTTTAGAGAAGATAGAGCTGATTCGGAAGAGGATGGATATAGAGCAGTCTCGACAGAAGTCTTATGCTGATCAGTGGAGATGACCTCTAGAGTTCGAGGTCAGTGATCAGGTTATCCTACGTGTCACACCGAGGTTGGGACACAAGAGGATTCGGAGACAGGTTAATCTTTCACCACAGTACGTTGGGCCATTTGAGGTCTTGGAGAGATTGGGGCCGGTCTCCTATCGGTTGCAACTACCTCAGAGGTATCGGGCCATGAACGATGTCTTCCACATCTCTCAACTCTGACGTTACTTTTCAGACCTGTCTCACGTCTTTCAGCCTGAGGAAGTCGAGCTTGAAGTAGATGCATCGTTCGAGGAGCATCCTATCCGGATTGTCGATCGCAGTACGAAGGTTCTCCACGGGCGGTCTGTTCCTCTGGTACAAGTGCTATGGCAGCACGGGCGAGTACAGGACGAGACCTGGGAGAGGGAGGCCGATGTGCGATCGCAGTGGTCGGAGCTGTTCGGGGTTTCTCCTTCTCCGCCTCGTTAGGGAAATTTGGGGATGAATTTATTTAAGGAGGGAAGTTTGTAAGAACCTGGATCTCTTTTTAGGTATGTTTTTCCTTTTTCTGGAGTTTTTGAGAAAAAAAATGAATTTTCTGGAAATTTCAGAAGTACACGCCGTGTACTTTTTGAGTACACACCGTGTACTCTGTTCTGTCTCGAATCCATGTGTTGGCCATGTCCGGGCCACACACACGGTGTGTAAGGCTGAGGTGGAGGCCAGTTAATTCGGAGTACGGAAAAATTGATGTACATGTCGTGTACTCAAGAAGTACACGCCGTGTACTTTATTTTTTTTTCATTAAACGAACTGGGGTTGCGTCTAACCCCCATATTCGTCTTCTTATTCAGTTTTCGACCATCCTGAAGCGATCGTACAGTCGGATCTTCGACGGGCTTCCACCTTGTCGTTCGTTCTCTGATTCGAGCGTGTTCAGTTGTGTTGGAATCGAAACGGTGAGTTCTTCCTTCTGCCTTATCCTTGTTCCTTGATTCCTCCTTGTTTCCAAGTTATCGTGGGATGAACGTTTTTGCGTTTTCTCAGATCTACGTTGTTCAAAGAGGAATCTGTCATCGAGGTTCACGTATATCAATCTTATAGGATTGAGGTAGGTGGTTTGTGCCTTTCTGTAGGAAGTCTGTGAATATTTTGTGAAAATTCCACCAATTCCCTTGGGCGGGGAATTGTGGGTTTCCTATTTTTTCCCTATTATTTTTATACTTTCTTGATTTCTTGAGTAGAGATCATTGCTTGTAAATTTGGATAATTTATACGATGTTCTTTTGCTTTTCCTTGCATGTTTTTCTTATTAGGCGTTTTTTCAGTTTCCATGCCTAGTTTTAGGATAGTGGAACTGTTGATTTATTATGCTGTTGAGCCTTATAATGATAGCCAAGTAGTTCTTGAGGTTTATTTGGATGATACACACGCGCTGAGCATGTTTAGTTTCACTCAGGACAGTGAGAACCTAGAGTAGTAGACCAAAGGGAGAATTGACGGAAGAGCTTCTCCAGAGTGTCTTTTAATTAAGATGTGAGACCACAGGGTTAATTGAAATTGAGTGCTTCCCCAAAGAGCCTGTAGATCCACGACCTGGGCCACAGGGGGAATTGACGTTGAGTGCTTCCCCAGAGAGCCTTTAGCATGATACGAGACTACAGGGGGAATTGACGGTGAGTGCTTCCTCAGAGAGTCTGCTCAATTACGTAGCTGAACCAGAGGGGTGAGACTGTGTGTGCCTCCCAGAGGGTTGCTAGTACTTAGAGGTTGAACCATAGGGGTTATACTGTGAGAGATACCCAAAGGGTTACCTATTTTTATTCTTGTTGTTGACTGCTTACTTGTGTGCTTTACTTGTTAGAACTGTGGATTGTAGCTACTTGCGCCTTTTTGTTACTGCTTCTTGTTTTGTTACTGACATGTATTTATTGACTATTAGGCACAAATCTTTGGGTGATTTCCTACTGGGATTTTATGTCACACCCTGTTTGGGATATACTTTTGGGCCCAAGCAAACTATGTTGCTGCAGGTATAGATAAGGGAAAGCGCCCTTCTACTTCAGGATCTTTACTGCACCAGGAGCTAGGGAGCATGGGACCGAGCCGTGGCTCGCGATGCTGAGGATATTTCTTTGTTTTTCTTTTGCACTTGGTTTCAGTTGTATTCCAGCACGTTGTTTTGTTTGTTTGTTTTTCATAGATACTTGTACCTGTTGCATGATTGTCATCATTGTTATATATCTGCATTGCTTCCGCTGTTTGGTTTCTGTTGTTATGCATGTTGTTTACTGCTTCTGCTGTTTATTGTTGTTTTCTTACCTTGTATACCTTACCGAATAAGGGCATAGTTTCCCCACCGACTCACTAAGGACCTCGCTGCTAGTCGGCAGCCTCTGGCTTTCGGGGAAACGCGCTTGAGGTCATGTGGCGAACCGGGTACAGGGCACTAGTGGAGGGGCTCCAGACTCGGGATGTTACAGTGGTGAGGTTTCATGGGGTTATACTTTCTATCATTTATAATTGTGATCCAAGTTTCACAACAAAATTTTGGAGAATTATTTAACATACTTTGAATACTGAATTGAATTTTAGTATGGCATATCATCCCCAAACTAATGGCTAATCTGAAAGGAATATTTAGACACTCAGGGACATGCTAATAAGATTCTCAATGGAATTTAAATGTGGATGGGATCAACACCTCCCATTATTTGAATTATAATACAATAATAGATTCCACTCGAGTATTAAAATGTAACCAAATGAAGATCTATATGGGAAGTGATGTAAAACTCATGCTTGTTGGGATGATGTTAGTGATAGAAATATTTACGAGCCTAATATTATGCAAGATATGATAGAAAAGGTTCATGTCATCCAACAATACATAAACCCTACTCAGAGTCTGTAGAAGAGATATGTAGACAACCATCAAAGGGACTTGGAGTTTGATGTTCGTGATAAATATATCTTTTGAATATCACCATAGAAGAGATTCATGCAGTTTGGGAATAAAGGGAAGGTTGGCCTTGGGTACATTAGCCCCTATGAAATCCTTGATCACATAGGAGCAGTGTCCTATCAGCTAAAACTTCCACCAAATCTAGCTCAAGTTCATGATGTATTCCATGTATCTATCTTAAGGAAGTACATACCTAACCCTTCACATGTACTTAATCTAGAGGTGGTAAAATTGGAACATGACCTCTCTTATAAGGAGAATCCATTGGAGATCTTGGACCATAGAGACAAGGTTCTATGAAACAAGACTACCCACCACGTCAAAGTGTTGTGGAGGAACCATAAATATGAAGAAGCGATGTGGGAACCAGAGGAGACAATGAGACATAACTAACCACACCTTTTCTCAACTGAGAAAATGAGTTGAAATTTTTGGGAATGAAATTTCTTAAGGGGGGAATAATGTAATGACTCAGACTTTTTAAATGGAATTTTGATTCTTGAAAATGTGTTTCATTTTACACAAAAAAAATCATATCTTCTTAATAATGAACTGTTATTTATAAAATATAAAGGGAAATGTTACCATTTATATTTGACCATTATATGACCATTGGAAAATATGACTATTGGAAACAATACTCTTGGTAATAATTTCAACATTATAATTAGTGTTTATAAGTAGAAATGGTAAAGGATAATTAATTCAGAAAAGAGAAGTGATGTCCTCAACCAATAAATACATTCTGTATGAATCCCATTTATCATAACTTGGGAGGAAGGTAGCATTACTAGGTTTCTCCTTTAACTAAGACCAAGCTGATATTAAACAAGTAAAGCTTGAATTAAATTTTTTGTGATATAAGTTTAAGTTGATGGAAATTACCACTCAAGAGATATTCGTTGAGCCACCCCATGAATCTATCATTATCGCACACCTTAACCATAGGTTGTGAGTGGGTGTTATAAGGGGTTACTTGTCAAGTCCTTAGTCACTTAAAGTGTAATTCCACTGTATAAATAAAATTTTTATTCCATCAATTCTATTTTAAGAATAGTTTTTCTTAAATATAAATAATTTGATAAATTGATTTTTCAAACACAAATTATACTTTTCAAAAAGGATATAAATATTTTATAATAAATTAAATTATTATGAATATTATTTTTGTAATGAAATTGTATTATAAAAAACTCTTATTTAAATAAAGATGATAAAATAATTTTATTATGTCATTGAATATTTTAAGTGTTGGAAATTTCACTATACATTATCAATATTCTATTTTTTAATAAATAAGGATTTTTATATTTAAAGGTTAATAGTATTATACTTAGATAATTATTATGATAAAATAAATATAATTTTTGAAATTTTTATGTCAAAATTAGGTTAGGGTGAATTTGTTAGAATATTCTAAAATACTTTATTTTCCCTTGAATAGTATAAATACAGTTTGGGTTTTTTGGTTTGTTTAATGACTTAATAATTATTTCATAATGATGTAACAATTAATTAATGACAATATAAGACCTAAATTTTTTTATTTTATTAATATCAAGTATTTTAATATATTTTAATCAATTTCTAAACCTATAAGTTACTTTGTAAATTCAAAAATAGAAACTTTAACATTAAAAATCTTATTTTTTTGGAACCATTACTTTTCCATGCCAAAAGAAGTAATAGAAAATTATTATCAATTATTCTGGGTTAAAATAAAATAAAATATTTCCCAAATGTCCAAAACCATGAGAAATCCTATGGTTTTTCATTTTCTACAACCTATATTTTTAAGGCCTATATTTGGAAATTATTAAACAAATCCTTCACTTTTTCTTTAAATACGCACCTATTTATTGATTTTAGTTAAATAAAAATACATCCTTCATAAATCTCTAGTATTTTTCCCCCCTAATTTTTTCATAAAGGTTTCCTCAAGCCCCCAAGGTTCCATTCTTCTAGATCTTGGAGTAACTCTTTGAGGTAAGGGAATTATCCTTCCTTTCTCTTCAATTCAAGAACCTCTTTTTGTATATATCTTCTAAAGATTGTGGTTACTTTATTATATTACCCTTTTATCATACCCTTATTACTAAAATTATGTTTTATCAATGGGATACCATTGTCCCACCCCATTTTACCCTTTTCTAAAACCATGATTTATACTTTTTATGATGCCAAATTTACTTCTCAAAATTTATCTCTTCTCTTTCAAAAATTATATTTTATTTTATTTTTTTGAATACCAAAACTCCTATATTTCCTATGGGAATTCACATAGATGTGAAGATGATTTATTTAATTCTGTTATTTATAAATAATATACCCACACTCCCTTTTCGTGGGATAAAAATTACATAATGAACATGTCTTAAGGACTTTTGAAACACTGTTATTTTGATAAGAAATATGCCCTTTATTATCCATGGGTTATTTATGAAATGTTTGATTATTATCTATGTGTCTCACATTAATTAATTAATATTAATTTTTCTCCCTAATTTTTCTCCAATTTATTGGTTAAATAATTTAATCTCTAGATATGACATGTTTTACGATATCTTGGTGAATAACATTGGTAATTTTCACTTATGACACCTTGGTGAAAAACTTTGATGATATGATTATAAATATATTATTTAAATGTTTTATCCATGCTTTTAGGTTATAATTTATGTTATTTTTATTATTGTACTCCTTATTTTCCTTTTCTCATTCCTTAATGGCTTTCCTCATGTTCTTATTGATATTCTTCATGATCACATGTAAACTATTTTCCCTTACTGGGCATCATGATCACACCTTTCCTTTGATGTATTTCCCCAGGATATGAGGTGAATTAAATAAACTTATGATGAAACCATGAGGATTTATTAAAGTGTATTTATAATAATTTTTTATGTTTTCATGCATTATGTATCTTATTTACATGAAACTAACCTTTAAAAGATCCTCTGTTTGTACCATGTAAATGAAAAGTTTATATAATAAAAAGGTGGGATGGTATATTTCGAGTTAAGGAACCTGAGGAGTCTAAGAAGGAACTACATGAAGATTTATTATCCATACTCATTCATCCATTTCTGTAGGAAATTCCTGAATTATACCTACCAACTAATATACATGTGGGAGATCAAAAAACACTAGATACATTCTAAAATGATTATATACAAGTTGAAGTATCAAGTGACTCGCTTATATTTAAATAACAAAAATTGGTAGCTCTATAAATATATCTATATTTGAAAGAATAAACCACCAAAGTGTTGTAATTTAAAGAGATATTGGATTATATTGACTATATACCTCTAACTCTAATAACACTACTCCAAGAGGCATTAAGAAAATAAGTAGAATTAACTCCCAATACAATATAGGGATATAGTGTAAACTTGAACTCATTTATATCTAATTCTATTAAAAATGAATTGAGCACTAACTTCCGCTATCTTGAATTTTCATATTTTACCAACAGATGGATTTCCATGGAGAGTGATGAAGAAGAAGAAAACTCACCTATAGATAAATACATAAATCTCCTTGAACCTATTAAATATTTACCGGAGGGATATAATTATAAGTTCCTAGTGGAAATAAATAAAGATATGAAATTAAAATATAACATGATTGAAGATGAATATTTTAATATTTATTAGTCTTATTTTAATCTCATTCAAGTTTAATTATTCACTGGATTTCCTTTGATTGAAAATTTTGATAAAACATTAAAGGATCAGGCCCTGGAAGAAGACATGGAAGTAGTGGTTAAAGAAATTGAGGACCCCTAACTTCTTATACCCCCACCATGAAATTTTTATCTCATAGAAATGGGTGTGGATTTTAAATACTCTAACAAAAGGGACCTATATAAACAATGTGAATAGAAGGAAAGAAATGTGGTCATTTATTTCAAAGAAACCCAACCAACCATTTGATTTTGGATAACAACTCATATTGTCTCACTATTGAAAATAAAACCCCAATATCTACTTGTAGGTCTAATCCATGATTTTTTCATTTTTCTCTTTTCTTCCTTGATTTTAACAAAATTTCTCATGTTTAATGCTATGTTTACTTTTAGGTTTCAAATTAGAAGAAACTAGGAGCTTAACTCAGGATACCACTACTTAATAAATAGGTTGAATCTCTTATGATATTTAGTCTAATATTCTTTATTATTTTTAATTTCTTTGATCCAAAATGTTGTTTAGTAATAGATTAAGTTTGGGGGATAGGGAACAATATGTTTAATACCTTATTATTTTGTTTTTGTTTTTAATTTTTAGATTATTTTTAGGAAATATTAATTTTAAGTGAAAGCCTTGGTAAATTTAGATCATCTTAATATTTTTAGAAAACCTACTTGACTAGAATATCTAAGGATTTAAATGATTGCTGATTTGGATTTTGTTTCATGATTTCCAATATAATTATTTAATGAAATTTGTTCAAATGTGAAACCCATGTGCATGCTAATTGTCCAATGTTTAACTTTTCCAACCTATGGGGTTTCTAAACCTTTTTCGCATTTTATTTCATTTATCTTTTTCTAGAGACTCTTGAGGCATGTTATGAAATATAGAACTTTTTTTCTCTTTTTAAAAATTGCAAGATTTCATGGAATGTGTCAAAAATGGTTGAAACATTATTTTGAAAACACCTTTTTTAAATTCAACCTCTATCTTGAGCCTTCCCTTACATATAACCTTTATTTTAATCCCTATAGAATCCATGAACTTATTATTAGGTTAGACACATTACAATATTATTATCTCTATCTATCCTAATCTTGATTACATTTCATGATTAAATTAGAAATGATTGTGAAGGGAGATTTTATTTTATGGGATTCCTTGGGTGGAAAATTTTAATTCTTAATAAGATTCTTTGGTTATTCCATAATTAATTTGGGTAGGAGTGTTCACATCATTTAATATAATACATTATTTCCCTATTTATCTACATGAAAAAATGAATATGATAAAAATATATACAAAAAAAAGGTATTAAAAAATAAATAAATAATGGATACAATAGGTAGAATCATTCATTATTAGTCAATGCTAAGTGGACCTACATGAATAGGAAATGTGAGTTAGTAGAATCATTTTAAATTAGTTTAAATGAAGAACATTCATTGAATGACCCAGTTGTTCAATCATGCATTGTTATTAAAGATTCAAACCTCCTCATTTTTCCTCAATAATTTTAACATCAAAACCTATCATCACTTAACCACATAACATACTTGAAAATAGATCTTGATTAATTAGTTTTTATGACTCTGTGAAGTGGAGAGAATCATATGAAAAAAATACTATGGAAATCATACATATGCTCAATAATGAGAAAAATCCCATGTAAAATTCCTTTATTGAAGAAAGATTCTATGAAGGTAGGTAAAACAACCACATAGGAATTAATAGGATATTGAATAAATATTCATGAATAATAAGAAATTAGGGAGTTTAAATTCTTGTAGGAATCATAATATTTATAAGGGTGTGATAATTTAAGAGTGTTGTTAAATTTTCCTTTGAGATTTTTATTTTACCTTGGTATTAGATTACTTCCCATGAGTAAAATTTTTATGTGTGGGGGAGTTAATATAGATTGTATATTTATTATTTTTAATTTGTAATTTGGTGATTTAATTCCCACTATTTTCATATTTTAAGGTAAATTATCACATATCTAGTTTATAGGTGAAATTTTATGTTTGATATGTAAATAGATTAAATCCTGGTTTATTTATGAAACTGTTAGAACAATGTCAACATTTAATTTTGTGATTTTGACGATATTTTTGGTTATTTTTTAAGCAAGTTATATTTGATAAACTATTTATTCTTCCAAAAGATGAATTTTTCATAAGATAAATCTTGGAATATGAGTTATAGAATCAATGAAATTTCCAAAAATAGGAGGAATAACTTTTGAAAGTTTGAGGAATAAGTGTAAAAGGATACAGTTAAGTGAAATACCCTTACACTTGGGAAACCCATAAGTAAGAGTTATTAGGTTGATATATAAATGTCTTTCACTTAGTCATTGAGAAAAAACATTTGATGGAAAGACACTTATATATGGGATAGACCATATTTAAGAGTCATTTTTTTATATGTAGTATTATATTATTGTGGCCCAAGAAATATGTAAAGGTCATGCCTTCTTCACAAGGATGAAACACCCAATACATAAGAGTCATTACCATAGCCCGAGTGATGCATAAGGGTAATTAACTTTGATGTGAGGATGAAGCAGCTAATACATAATGATATTTTAAAGATCCCTTGAGATACGTATGGTTTTATACAAGGTGAAATTTAGTAAAGTATCAACTCTCCCCAATGATACATTATATATTCATACATAAGATTTAGGCCAGACATCCCTATGATGTGTAATGTTTTTTACTTAAAAAAATTCATCTAAAGTTATCATGTAAGATTTTATACTTTTCCACTAGGAGAAATTTCATCTAAGATGATATGTAATGTCAAATTAGGGATACATAATATTTTACACTTTTAGAAATCATAAGTGTGGTTTGTAAAGTGAAAATTAAATATCTACAATCACTCAAAAGATCAGTGATTGTTGAGATTATCATGAAGCTACATGGAATGAATCCAGAGATATCTAGCCATAAGATTGATTTCAAATCTTCTGTTAACCAAAATCATTCATTAAAAAGAGAATATGGAAATCTCAAAGATTAAGGTAAGATTTCAAATAAAAATTTACTGCTTGATTCCAACTAGATAATTCAACTTGAAGTGCACCAAGTTCATAGGAATACATCACCATTTGAGATAAAACCTGCTAAAACTTGTGCTACCTATTTAAATATTTTACCCACTTTATTATAAGTGAGGTTGATTAGAGAATATAATTTAATTATCTCCAAATTATTTTGGGGTGTTTTATCTAATTTCACTATAATTGTTTTTGAATTTTAATATAAAGTAATTCTTTTTTCTCTCTCTTATATCATTTTTTGTTTGTATGTTTCTTCATTGTGATTTATAATTATAAAAATGGTGAGAATATAACCCAATAATTGGCCTTTATAGATTTATATTAGTGTTATAAATTCAAAATTCATATTTTTTCAATGTTTAGCTTCTATTTTAACTGAGGTAGGGGTTGTTTTGGGTTTGTGTGGCAATTTTCCACCTTTCCATGACATGATTCTCAATATCATTTTATACTATACCATTGTATTAGTGTATAAATTACTTATTTTAATAATCAAAAATAATTTTTATTTTTTTCAAATCAATTTTTTATTTTATGAAAGTTAAATATTTTCTTTGGAAATTATGGAAATTTCTATAAGTTTGGAAATAACCAAAACACTATAGATCAACCGAAACCTTCCATAGAACGTATGAAAGAATCTAGAGACAAGATAAATTTAACTAAGTACTTAAGTGATCACACATAAAATGTATCAAATATGTGACCACTTGATCGTTCATAATAGAAATCTTGAAAAATACTCAAGAAACCACACAACCAATTGGAATGGGTAAACTACTAAAAGATTGATTTCATGCCTATTTGATCTACTATGGTGGAT
This sequence comes from Viscum album, assembly GCA_963277665.1. Classification (NCBI taxonomy): domain Eukaryota; kingdom Viridiplantae; phylum Streptophyta; class Magnoliopsida; order Santalales; family Viscaceae; genus Viscum; species Viscum album. The sequence continues at coordinate 717,270,186 of OY728140.1, read as the reverse complement.
TTATTTAAAACTCCTCAACCAAACAAAAGAGTAACCAAGTGACCATGTGTTACTTCTGATCAACCAAGAGTGGGGATTTTGGAAGAGTGATAGAGTTATCATATGACTTCAAGATACTACATGTTGAATTAAAGTAATTTCATGAGAAAGTTGAATATCGAAAAATTATTAGATCAACCGCATGATAAATTCAACATATTTTTATAGATATTTATAACTTCTATAATCATTGGAGTGACAAAAAGTTCATATAAATTGATTGTATGAATAGATAAGGAATTTTCAAAGTACAAAATCTACTGTGAAGTCTGATGTGGCATGATTTAAAGTGATTGTATCATACCCATATTATATTAATATATTATAATGGGAAACTTGGAAGCATTAAATATAGATTAAAAATATTTATTTCCCCTATATTTGGTGCCAAGTACTATAATACATAATGATCATTTTCTAATGGATATTTTTGAGAGAATATCTCTTTTTATAATAAGGGATTGTAGAGAATATTAATCAGTGTTGAGGGAAGAAAAACCTAAACATGTGCTCTATTCTCAAAAAAATAAGACACTATATTTTCATCTAAACTTAACCATAATATCTAATAAAACCTTCTAGTATTCACATCACATCTCAAAAATCAATGAAGATGTCAAGAAGAGAAGATAAAATACCTCTTCAAAACAACTAATCTTTGATCTATTGTTATATCAAACTTTCTTTTCTATTTATCTATATTTTATTTTATATTTTAATTTTTTTTAAATTATTTTTAAATATATTAAATCACATAATCATATAGATTATATAATAGTACTTGGATACTCTTATTATATTTCCTTCATATTTGTACTCCCGTAACAATTTTGGAAGAAGCTAGGTATATCTTGTAGTGCCCAGAAAGTACTTGTATTTTATGTACCTGGTCAAGTTTTTGGATATGTTTATTAATTAATAAACATTCTTGGAAGTGGGATAATGTCAAGTGGAGAGGACCGGGTCACAACTTAATACTGAACCTTTTGTATTTTTATTTCCATTTTGTGTTTTAATTTTTTCTTACTCTATGTTTGAAGTTGTTTTTAAAATCTATTTTGCAAACTATACTTTGATAGCTAGCATGTATATATGATATATCAATTTTTTATTGTAATTGTAATAATATCAAAATTTTAGGATAATATTTAGTTATTATAAATAAGTTTTTTTCAAGATTTTGAGATTTTATTTAAAAACATTAAATTATATATACCTAATTTATTAGTTTATTTGGTGATTTTTTAAGTAGGGGATTTTATTTTATAAATTTATTTAACATAATTTTTTTTGTATACTCAATTCACCCCTCCCCCCCCCCTCTTTAGTAATCCACTCTAACCAATATTTGGTATAAAAAAAATTTATCCATTTTTTATTTTTATTTATCTAGCTTTAACTATGATCAATTTTTTAATCAAAATATCTAATTTTTTATTCTAAATTTCTATCTTTATAGATAATATGAGACTTTATGGAATTTCTACTAATAGACCTCCATATTTTAATGGTGCTAATTATATTCAATGGAAGATTAAAATGAAAATTCATCTTGAAGGTATGGGTTTTCATATGTGGATTGAAATATAAGATTAATATGAAAAACAAAAAGCTACTAGATCTGATTGGAGTGATGCCACTAAGCCGGCTTATGATTTCAATTTTAATTAATTAATAATTTATACTATTCACTTAGAGAATATGAATTTAATAGAATATTTTTATGTGCTACATCTTATGAAAGTTGGTACACATTATTTGTGTCTCATGCGGGAGAATCTAAATTCAAATAAAACATTTACATACTTATACTATTAAGTATGATATATTTAATATGAATCCTAATTAGTATATTTATAATATGTATACTAGGTTTAATGACATTACAAACATGATGCATGAATTAAGGAACACTATTGATGAAATTTCACAGGTACTTAAGATTTTAAGATTCTTACCTGAAAAATGGAGATGCATTTTCATATCCATTTGAGAATCTTGTGATGTGGTAATGCTTCTAATAAAGGATATGATTGTAAAATTAACGATGCACAAGTAAGATCTTAAAGTGAATGATGAAGATATTGGACCCAAAAATTTAATCACATTCAAATATTCTCAATAAAAATATAAAGAATTAATGGAAGAAGAGAGCACTGGTGAAGGTGATAGTGATGAGGAGATGGCCCATTTGGAAAAAAGATTAAATAAATTTTATATAAATAATATGTTATTCAGAATAAAAAATTTTAAAGTAAAATATGATAAGAAAGGATATTAGAATAAGGAAGTTAACTTTGGATAAGTTACTTATTATGAGTTTAAAATAAAAGGAAACATCAAAGATGATTTCCCAAAGTTGAAATATAAGAAAAAATGTTAGGATAGATAAAAAAAAGTACAATAAATAAATAAAGGAAACAGGGAGTGATTCATAGGATAGTTCGAGTGATTCAAACTTATCCATAGATGATTATTATTGGAAATAAAATTTGTGCTTTGTGGTAATTAGACCTGATGTGACCAATATTATTTTTTAACTCTCTGAAAAATAAAATCCTAATAAAAATGATCTGACTAGTGAATATCTATTTGAATACTCTAATATAATGAAAGAAACCTTTAATGATCTAAAGGATAAATGTAAGAATTTAAAGAAACATCATGTTTTATCTATTGGTATTAAATAGGATCTTAATATTGAAAATGAGAAGAATAAGATGATTCTCAAGGAAAACAATTACTAAAAGTTAGTAAATGAGTAACTAAATAAATATATTGAAGGTTTTACTATAAGAACTGAAACTCTCAATAAAATTCTAGGAATTCATATTCTACCTAAATTTAAATATTGTTTTGGTTATCATCTTGGATAGAAAATAAAACTTTATAAAAACTATTTTATTCCAAATTCAAATTTTGTTAATATATCTTTAGTAAAAAGTACCATTGAAACATCTAAATCTAGTGCAATCCAGTTTGGACCAAAAAGAGAATATTTTTATAATTATTTAAAATATATTTATAAATATGAAATTAAATCTTTCAAATAGATTTGGATCCCTAAATATTTAATTATTAAACTTTATGGAACCAAATAGATCTGGGTAATAAAATCAGTGTGTATTTGATTGATTGTATGAAATCTTCTAAAAAAATTCCTAGTATAATCTATGGTATTTGTGTCACAAACCAACCCAGGTCGACTGAAAACCGGGCACACAAGACTATCTTTAGCATGGCCCGAAGGGAATTACCAATCCCCATGGGTTAGAAACTAGTGTCGGACATAATTAGAGTAGAGAAGGGAATTATTTAACCCAAATATAATCAAGTAAACAAGAAATGGAAAGAAACAAACAGCCCAATTAAACATTTATATAAAAATTAAATTGAATAATTTTTGTACAAGAAACTGAAAATACAACTTAACTAGAAAACTCAATAAATGGAATCGGACCACCAACTAACTCCATGTGACCCTACTAGTCACTCTCCAACAAAACAATCCCAAGTCACTCAAGGTGATCGAACTCAAGATGAAACCTGCACAAGGGCTAAAACAGAAAAGAACTATATGCATGAGTATTAAAACTCAGTAGGCTATCCCGATAATCTTTTCCCAATGCACATCCTTTAAAATAAAAGAAACATAAATTTAAAGTTTGAACTACAGTATATAAAATTTGGGTTTTCTACATGTTTACTCAAAACAAAGTACAATCCATTTCTCTTATTCATTTCCAAAACTAGATTTATTTTATTAGTGTGTCGTTAGCATTTCTAAATGGAAAGTGATTCTTACATTTTTCAGATTTGTACAAGGAGGATAAAACACTTTCATTTAAAAACCATTTTCATAAACATTATTAAAATCAGACCATCACTTTCTACGGAAAAAAATACACAAGAAGGCACAATAGTAATCACACAACAGGGGAAATGTAAATATACACACATGCATCATATTCAACACTGTAAGCAACTCAAATCCAATAGAAATGGGTTAACCTAGGAGATCAATAATAATCCAGAAGACACCAGTACTTGAGACCTCATACCTATTTACATGTCACACAAGATGAAATCAAAATGCTCAATATGCCCAGGCATCCTTTATCAGGTAGGCTAAGGGAAAATCCCATAGTAATAAACCCAATATATCCACCTACTATGGTCCACTGGTTAGTCACATAACCTACCAGTTCAGAAATCCTTCTTAGAAAATTATCTTAATATGTAAGGTTCCCATGTCTCAAGTATTTAATGGGGGTGATCCAACCAATTCCAGCTGAGCATTTAATCACAACTTATATATATATATATATATATAATTATCCACAATAGGCCTCACCCTGAGTCTCTCCAAGGATTGATCTCATACCTTAAAATAAATAGATTACAAAGGGATACAACCAAGAAAGCCTTATAATTGAACCCAGGGATTCCTCAATAAGTACATCCGAACCATTCCATGTCAAAAAGTTATGAGAAACATCAAATGGAGGTTTTTATAACAAACACTTTTCATCATTTTCACAAAGTGGCCAAACGGGCCCTTAAACATTTATCACAAAATTAACCTTTAACAAAAATGCATCCCATCATTCAAAATAGGTATAAATCACACCATTTACACATCAAAACATTTTTAAAATCCTCTTAAAACACTTCCATCAAACTTTCAAACCAAAAACATTTTTTTCTATGAAATTTCTAACTAGGCCACAATTCATCATCACACAACCAAATGATTTTAAAAAGCCAACTACACATTTCACATGACTTCAAAACATTGAAAACTCTTTCAAGAAACCAAAATAATTATTTCACATGAAAAATAATTATTAACATGTCCAAAACATTCTTTACATACCACAAATTACTCAAAAAAGCCAATCGATCATTTCATCAAACACATGGTGTGCAATATTTAACAAGAAAATTCTATTTATCACATATCAAGGTATAAAAACACTTTTCACACCAAAAAATGAAACAATGGATCATACATAATTATTTATTAATCAAAAGAGGTGATAAAATCATGAAATTGATGAATTTTTAATTAAAAATCCATGTGAAAACGGAAACCTACCTCAAATCCATGGAGGAATGGAAACACACGCCCGAAAACTACCATCGCGGGTTCCGAAACCCTAGATATACAAAGACCAGTCTTAATAGAAAAACCCCCCATCAAAACCTAGTTAAAACATAATCGTAGGTCTATCATGACCATGAGAGAAGATAAAACCCTGAAAATTTGGAATAAGATGGAAGAGGGAATATAGTAGAAGAGTAAATTGAAGGATTTGAGGTAGAATCACTTACCTTTGGTGAGAAATGAGCTAACAAGTGGCCCAAAACGATCTATAACGAAGGGGGGACGCCCTCTGGTCGATAGAAAATAGGTAGGGATTTAAATGGTAGGTGGAATCACCCAAATCGGATCTCCACAACAAACGTTATTAAGATCGTAAGTGGATACATAGTTTGGATGCACGGTTTGTCAAACTGTGCACAATCCATGTGGATAGTGCTGGGAAAACTCCTGAAAATTCACATGGTAAGGTTGCACAGTTTCGGAAAATCATGCTCAAACCATGCAGCCTAAAAAATTGTCCAAAACCCTCAAGTGACACCCCAAACACTATAGAATCCCACCCAAAGATCCTTGAATGATTTAAACACAAAAAAGTGACACCATTGGTGTCCAAAACTCTCCAACATGCCACTTTATCCCAACAAAAACAAAGGACAACCAAGATTGAAATATTATTCAACATAAACACTTAAAAACTCAACTTCTTTCACACCCAGGACCTGAGAAACTATAACGACCCATACTTTACATACATTGTTAATACTTCAAAATTGAAGCACACTTATTACAACATATGACAAAACCACAAAGGACCGTATAGGTATAGTGTCTTTAGAAACTGGGAAACATAAACAACTGGTTCATAAATCTTCTACAGTGTCTCCCATTTATTTTATCATATCTAGGGTCCCTTTTAGCATATTCTACTTAATATCCATCTTCCTGACCTGGGGAAAAGAAAACATAAAAGGGTGAGCTCAAATGCTCAGCAAGGGCAAATAAAGGAAATAAAAATCATATCATATCTTTATCAAAACCTGCAAAAGAGATCATAATATCTTAACATGGAATAAAACATAGAAGTGAAAATGAGATCCCCATAATCATAACATAAAACTTGAAACTTTGTGGCATGCACACATAATCATGGAAATCATTTCTTGTTAGTCACGACTCATTGCCAAGACTATCTTAGTGGACAAAGTCCCTTTCTGAACCGAGTTCACTCCTCGTTTCAGTCCTGTATCACTGAACCGAAATAACCTTCCGTTCCAGCCATGTCTATCTCATGAGATATAAAATCATTACCCAATGCATTGGAGGGAGATATAGGTCCCACCCATCTTATAATGAATCCTTTCTTATGTGTGCCACATAATCATAAAACATACATCATCGCATAACACATATAACAAAAATGGGATTCTTGAAACATCATGACATCATAAATTCATATATGATAAAGGAATTCATAAACATAATTCCATCACAACATAGTCAAACCAATGTAAAAATATAGATAGAAACAGAACCCTTTATTATCTTAGATGGAAAATAATTTTGATAAAACACTTGAATTGAATTCTTGAGGAAAATATCCTTTCTTCTTCAAAAACATTTTTCCTTTCATAACATGTCATACAAATTTAAAATAAAAGAAGTTGATTAAAAATAAACTTGAAAACTTTTAAAGGAAGCTTCTTTGAAGTAATGTTTTAAAAATCCATTCATGCCGTATAAGTTAAAAAAAACATTCTTCGTACTTTTGTCGGAAAAGTCAAAAAGTACCTCGTACGGAAAAACGACAAAAGATTCCTTTCATATTCTTTACTAAAAACTCACCTAAGGGTAAAATTGGATTTAAACTATTTCAAGTGGATGGAAACAATATTACATATTGAGGGAACATGGATGTGGATGATAAAATACACCCCAGTAAATACTTACGAATAAACAATCTCGGATAAAAATGAGATTGTGATATTTCCCTTACCTTAGGTCCGATTTGCTTTGTTCGTGTCCGAAGATCCTGTATAATGGTTTAAATAATGTTATTGACTTATTCCAGAATCATACATATTGATATGAGATCATATATTAGCTTCTTGTTAGTAATATTTCATTGTTACTTGTTACTCGGGTCTTTATAACTTTTTGTTCTTATGCGTGTTTTGTCGAATAAATTCTTATTCTTATCTTTAGGTTATAGATACTTCATTTCCAGAATGGTATTAGTGTATTATATACCATATTCATTCATTCAATTCATTTATATAATCATTATGAAATGAAGATCATGTAGAACGAGTCGCATCACATCGTGGAGACGGTATTCCGTACGTACGCACGAGTGATGATATCGTTCCTATGATCGTGGAATTGTATTGGAGTATATATATATATTATTTCAGTATCAATATTACTTAATAATAATAATATATAGTTACTTATTACACCATTATACCCATCCTTGTAAGGTGATGGTGGAAAATAGATTACACCACGGCGTGGAGACGGTATTCCGTACGTACGCACGCGCGGTGATTTCATTTTTCCGTAGGATGGATAGAAGGTGAATTATGGTTGTTTCATATTTATAATAACATATCAGTATGTAAGTAATACTGATGTTATTACTTCATCATGAAACAACTAAAGAAGAAGAAGTTGAAGAAGAAAGAAATTGAAAAGATCGGTAATGGATATTACCTCTTCTTTGGAACGCCTCTTTGAATCCTCCACTTAAGGAACTAAGAGTGGTCTTTGGAGAAGACCAGGACCTCTAGGACTATTCTAGGGAAGTGGAGGGGAGAAAAGGGCAGGGGTTGGCCGAGCTTGAGTGCTCAATTTGGTGTGAGGAGGAGGGGGAGGAGGTGCCCTTTTATAAGGGAGGAGAGGGGCACCTTAGGAATATCTCAAAATATTATTTTATATTAAAGTCAAAATCGGTTTATAATGGTTCCAAAGGGTCTTATTTCGAAGCTAAAGTGGGGATGGGTCGAAATCCTATCAACCAATAGAATTTAGACAAGTTTAGGATATTAATTTAACCTTATCAATTAGATTTAACACTAAGTTAAATAATTTAACTTTTACCATGTCTTTTTGTTTTCTTTCACTATATGGTTAATACACTTACTATAACATGCCAAACGAACCCCAAATTGTTTATTATTAATATATATATCCTTATCTAAGTCATTTGGCCGAACCTTAGATTTTTAGGAATAAAATAACAATTAATAATATTTTATTTTATTTAAAAACTATTTTGTGTCAATTTTGACACTATTTGATATATGATTTTTGTGAAAGTCATAACAGAATTATATGTTCGAACCAAGTTGATTAAATCAACAATAATATATCATAGTAACCTAGAAAATTAGTGGAATTCATAAAAAGTCTTAAATTACATTCATTTTGGTATTTATATTATCAATTTTGTCAATATTTCATTAATAAGATAATTACTGCATCATCTTTGTGTCATAAATAAATTAAATTATTTGATGTCTAAAAATTACAAATAAAATACCATCATGTAGGAAATATTTTTAGATTTCTAATGAATATTTACAATCTAATTTATCTTATGTATAACCCCATATTAAAAATGATTTACTTATTAAACTTTGATTTTAACTATTTTAACCCTTCTTTAAATAAATTAATAATAAATGTCCTAATCTAATCCAAGTGGGCCTAAATGGTCATATTTTATTCCTAAGTTTGTTTTTGGTCGAATTACACTTGTCCAATAGAATTAGGACATGTGTTAGGGTAATATTGATATCATATTTACCCTTAGTTACCCTATTTACTATTAATCGCGATAAAAAGGTAAAAAGTTACTATTCACCAAAAAATTATTTTCATCTCATTGAACCACATTTTAGTCCTTGATATTAACCGTGTCTCTCGGATTTTAGAAATTCCATTCACAGAAGCGGTAAAATTAAGTTTTATGCAAAATTCAGTTTTTAACCTACCACTTAGTGGTTTCACTATTCATCAAAAATTGAAAGTTTTCAGAAAAATACCAAAATTTCACCCTAGGCTAATTTCGATATTCTGAGTCCAAAAATGAAGTCCATTTTGAAAAATAAAATTTATAAAATTTCAAAAAGTGGTTATTACTATTCACAACGGCTAGTTTTAATAGCATATTGTTGTTTAGTGAAACTCGGTATTGCGTACGACGCAAGCTATCGAGGAAGGTCGCGATTGCGTGTAAAGCAAGTCAAGCAAGTGTTGCGTAGAAAAAGATTCCTTTGATAATTTATATAACATAAAAGTCTCGGGTGTTACATTCTACCCCCCTTAAAAAGAATTTCGCCCTCGAAATTCGTCACTTTGTAACAAACAGATGAGGATACTTCTCCCTCATCAAATCCTCAAGTTCCCATGTAGCTTCTTCAAGTTGGTGGTTCCTCCATAAAACTTTCACCAAGCGAGTGGTCTTGTTTCGTAGGACTTTTTCGCTACGATCCAGTATCTCTATCGGCTGTTCTTCATAAGAAAGATCTTGCTCCAGCGGTACAACTTCTGAGCTGAGTACATGTGAAGGATCTGGTATGTACTTTCTCATGAGAGATACGTGGAACACATCGTGAACTTGAGAGAGATTCGGTGGAAGCGCCAATCGGTAAGCTACCTTCCCAACACGATCCAGTATTTCAAAAGGACCGATATATCTAGGGCTCAACTTCCCCTTCTTTCCAAATCTCATAACCCTCTTCCAGGGAGATATTCGTAAGAACACTTTATCGCCTACTTCAAACTCTAGGTCTTTTCTTCGGTTGTCGGCATAACTTTTCTGTCGGCTCTGAGCTGCTCTTATGTGTTGTTGAATAGATCTAACCTTTTCTGCCATTTCATCAACGAGATCAGGTCCTAATAGCTTTCTTTCCCCAACTTCATCCCAGCAAGTTGGAGTCCTGCATTTCTTTCCATAGAGAGCTTCATAAGGAGCCATCTGAATACTGGAGTGAAAGCTATTATTATAAGAAAATTCTACCAAAGGTAGGTGTTGATCCCAACCTCCTTTGAAATCCATAGAGCAAGCTCTCAACATATCTTCTAGGGTTTGAATTGTTCTCTCAGACTGACCGTCTGTCTGGGGATGATAAGCAGTGCTGAAACTCAACTCTGTATCCAGAGTATGCTGAAGACTTCGCCAGAACTTCGAGGTAAATATCGGATCTCGATCAGATATAATAGAAAGTGGTACTCCATGCAATCTTACCACTTCCTTTACATATATCCTGGCAAGCTGATCTAGAGAGAAATCCTCTCTAATAGCAATGAAGTGTGCAGACTTTGTAAGACGATCAACTATGACCCAGATAGCATTATTGCCTTTGGATGTTTTAGGAAGTCCTGTGACAAAGTCCATAGTGATGTTTTCCCATTTCCATTCGGGTATGGGTAATGGTTGTAACATCCCCTTAGACTTCTGTCTCTCAGCTTTAACTTTTTGACAAACCAAGCATCGAGAGACATATTCAGCAACATCTCTTTTCATGCCATCCCACCAGAAGTACTCTTTCAGGTCCCTATACATCTTCGTGCTTCCAGGATGAATAGAAAATGATGAACTATGAGCCTCATCCAGCAGCTCATTCTTTAATTCGGGGATGGGAGGAACGCAAACCCGATTCCTGAACTTTATTATCCCATCACAATCAAGGTTGAATTCAGGAACATTTCTCACCTTCTTTTGTAACTCGACATCTTCTTTCTGTGCTTTTTTAATCTTCACATGTATAGATGGTTGAACATTCATTTGAGAAAGATAAGATTTTTCCCCTTCCATTATAATTCCAAGATCCATCCTTTGTAAATCCATAAATATTGGATCTTTTGTGATCCTCATCATGGATAAACTAGCATGGTCTTGTCGACTTAATGCATCTGCCACCTTGTTTGCTTTCCCAGGGTGGTAATGGATTGAGCAGTCATAATCCTTAATCAGCTCCAACCATCTTCTTTGGCGCATATTCAGCTCCTTTTGTGTGAAAATATACTTTAAACTTTTATGATCAGTATAAATATCACACCTTTCACCATAAAGGTAATGCCTCCAAATCTTTAATGCAAAGATTACCGCAGCCAACTCCAAATCATGTGTTGGGTAATTTTGCTCATGGATTTTCAACTGTCGTGAGGCATAAGCTATCACCATATCATTTTGCATAAGAACACACCCCAATCCCTTCTTGGATGCATCACTGTAGATCACAAACCTTTCTCCACTACAAGGCAGTGTGAGCACAGGTGCACTGGATAACCTTCTTTTCAACTCCTTGAAATTCTCTTCACATTCCTCTGTCCAGACAAACTTAACTCCTTTCCGAGTCAACTTGGTGAGTGGATTAGATAATCGTGAAAAATCTTTTACAAAACGTCGATAATAACCAGCCAAACCAAGAAAACTTCGGATCTCAGTTACTGTTGTTGGTCTTGACCATCTTTCGATAACCTCTATTTTTGCTGGATCCACAGATATCCCCTCTTTTGAGATTATATGACCCAAAAATGAAACTTTTTGAAGCCAAAATTCACACTTGGTAAATTTGGCATAAAGCTTATCCTTTATCAGGGTCTTCAATATAATTCTCAAGTGATCTTCATGCTCTTCCTTGCTCTTTGAATAGACAAGAATATCATCTATAAAGACTACCACAAATTGATCAAGATAGTCTCTAAAGACTCTATTCATTAGATCCATGAAGATAGCAGGGGCATTAGTAAGACCAAATGGCATCACTATAAATTCATAGTGTCCATACCTTGTACGGAAAGCCGTCTTTGGTATATCCTCCCTTTTGACCCTTAATTGATGATACCCTGAACGAAGATCAATCTTGGAAAAGTATTGAGCTCCGCGTAGTTGGTCAAATAAGTCATCAATGCGTGGGAGAGGATATTTGTTCTTGATAGTGATCTTGTTAAGTTCTCGATAATCAATGCAGAGTCTCATTGATCCATCTTTCTTCTTAACAAATAGAACAGGTTCTCCCCAAGGTGACGCACTAGGGCGTATGAATCCCTTATCAAGATTCTCTTGGAGTTGCTTCTTCAATTCCTACAACTCAATTGGGGCCATTCTATAAGGTGTCTTTGAAATAGGCAAAGCACCCGGTACGAGTTCTATTGAAAACTCAACTTCACGATTTGGTGGAAGACCCGGCAATTCCTCCGGAAAGACATCATCAAACTCCCGTACAATGGGAATATTCTTAATCGTGAGTTTCTCACCAACCATTTGAGATAAATAACCTTCATTTAGTGGAATCAATGCCCATAAGATGGAAGAAATTTCCACTGGAAGGTTATGTTCATCCTTGCATTGGTATACAATCGTAGATTGATCTGGAATATGAAATGTGACTTCCCTTCTTTGGCAATTGATATGAGCTCCATGTAGAGAAAGCCAATCCATGCCAAGAATCACATCAAATTCCACTAAAGGAAGGATCACAAGATTTGCAGGAAGCACTTTCCCACAAACTTCGATCGGAGAAGAATTATAAACTTCTGATGCGATTGATGTGCCATTAGGTGTTGTCACAGCTAACTCAACATCTAATTGTTGAGGTAATACGGTGATACCCTTAGAAAATTTTTCAGAAATAAAAGAGTGGGTGGATCCAGAATCAAATAAAACATTTGCTACTTTAGAGTGGATGGTAAGTGTACCTTTCACCACATCGTTATCGTACTCCACCTCGCTGATAGAAATTGCATGTGACTTTCCTTTGTCTTTAGCCTTAAGAGTTTGTTGACGTCGACCATCATCATCAACCCTTGGATTTGGGCATTGATTGGCATAATGCCCCATCTCCTTGCACTTGAAACATTGAAGTGTAGCAGGTTCATTCTGTGTATCCCTTCCTTTGTTTGCATCATTAGACATCTTCTTCCCATTATCACGGCATTCAAATGCCCGATGACCTTCCTTTCCACATTTAAAACATTTACTTGTCCCTTTAAGACAACTCCCTCCATGTTTCTTTCCACACTTTGAGCATAAGGGAAAGTTCATCTTCTTTTCCGTGTGTTCTTTAGATTTTTCTTTGAATTCCATCTTCCTCTTCTTATCAAACCCATGTGACTGATGGGTTACTCCAATCTCCATCTCGACTTTGAGAGCACATCGAACGATTTCCTCGTAGCTATTGAAGTCCCTTATGGCTAATGCCCTTCGAAGACTTGGTTTTAAGCCACTAAAGAATCGATCGATCTTACTCTCAGGTTGGATAATAATACCAGAAGCGTACCTTGCAAGTCTTGTAAAATTTGCTTCATAGGTACCAACAGATTCATCATCCCTTTGCTTCAGTTCAAGGAACTCTTTCTCCATCTTTGTTCGGAGAATACGAGGGAAGTACTTATTGAAAAATAAGTTCTTGAACTCGTCCCATTCCATAGACTCAATTTCATCCCTTTGCCTTGTATTCTTAACAAGATTCCACCATTGATCAGCATCTCCTTCCAAACGATACACTGCTAGGATGACTTTATCATGCTCAGAACATTGAAGAACTGAAAATATCTTTTCAGTAGTACTAATCCATTGTTCAGCAACTAATGGATCAGTAGACCCGCTGAAAGAAGGTGGACGCTGCCTCATGAAGGATTCAACAGAATGTTGCTCCCTCCTTTGTTCGTTTGGAAATCCCGCATGATTCATAGCTTGAGAAAGTTGTGTGAGCATGGCTACAAGATTTTGCATTCCAGCTCCCATATCGTTTGGTTGCTCAGGGGGACAATCATTGCATTGCCCATCGCATTCCGCATTAACACGGTTCCTTCGGGTTCCAGCCATTGACTAAAACCAAGAAGAATAGTGTGAGCAACACTAATTATAATAGGAAACCACATAATTCAAGAATAAAATTTTCATGCTTAAGGTCTTATCCTAGGTTATTCAAGGCCATTTCTAAAACACTAAGATTGTGTTCTATGCTTAGACTTATCCTTAGGGTTCTTACTAAGGATTTCACATCCTAGTTTCCAAAGGTTGACTATACCTTTCCTCTGATACCAACTATAACGACCCATACTTTACATACATTGTTAATACTTCAAAATTGAATCACACTTATTACAACTTATGACAAAACCACAAAGGACCGTATAGGTATAGTGTCTTTAGAAACTGGGAAACATAAACAACTGGTTCATAAATCTTCTACAGTGTCTCCCATTTATTTTATCATATCTAGGGTCCCTTTTAGCATATTCTACTTAATATCCATCTTCCTGGCCTGGGGAAAAGAAAACATAAAAGGGTGAGCTCAAATGCTCAGCAAGGGCAAATAAAGGAAATAAAAATCATATCATATCTTTATCAAAACCTGCAAAAGAGATCATAATATCTTAACATGGAATAAAACATAGAAGTGAAAATGAGATCCCCATAATCATAACATAAAACTTGAAACTTTGTGGCATGCACACATAATCATGGAAATCATTTCTTGTTAGTCACGACTCATTGCCAAGACTATCTTAGTGGACAAAGTCCCTTTCTGAACCGAGTTCACTCCTCGTTTCAGTCCTGTATCACTGAACCGAAATAACCTTCTGTTCCAGCCATGTCTATATCATGAGATATAAAATCATTACCCAATGCATTGGAGGGAGATATAGGTCCCACCCATCTTATAATGAATCCTTTCTTATGTGTGCCACATAATCATAAAACATACATCATCGCATAACACATATAACAAAAATGGGATTCTTGAAACATCATGACATCATAAATTCATATATGATAAAGGAATTCATAAACATAATTCCATCACAACATAGTCAAACCAATGTAAAAATATGGATAGAAACAGAACCCTTTATTATCTTAGATGGAAAATAATTTTGATAAAACACTTGAATTGAATTCTTGAGGAAAATATCCTTTCTTCTTCAAAAACATTTTTCCTTTCATAACATGTCATACAACTTTAAAATAAAAGAAGTTGATTAAAAATAAACTTGAAAACTTTTAAAGGAAGCTTCTTTAGAGTAATGTTTTAAAAATCCATTCATGCCGTATAAGTTAAAAAAAAACATTCTTCGTACTTTTGTCGGAAAAGTCAAAAAGTACCTCGTACGGAAAAACGACAAAAGATTCCTTTCATATTCTTTACTAAAAACTCACCTAAGGGTAAAATTGGATTTAAACTATTTCAAGTGGATGGAAACAATATTACATATTGAGGGAACATGGATGTGGATGATAAAATACACCCCAGTAAATACTTACGAATAAACAATCTCGGATAAAAATGAGATTGTGATATTTCCCTTACCTTAGGTCCGATTTGCTTTGTTCGTGTCCGAAGATCCTGTATAATGGTTTAAATAATGTTATTGACTTATTCCAGAATCATACATATTGATATGAGATCATATATTAGCTTCTTGTTAGTAATATTTCATTGTTACTTGTTACTCGGGTCTTTATAACTTTTTGTTCTTATGCGTGTTTTGTCGAATAAATTCTTATTCTTATCTTTAGGTTATAGATACTTCATTTCCAGAATGGTATTAGTGTATTATATACCATATTCATTCATTCAATTCATTTATATAATCATTATGAAATGAAGATCATGTAGAACGAGTCGCATCACATCGTGGAGACGGTATTCCGTACGTACGCACGAGTGATGATATCGTTCCTATGATCGTGGAATTGTATTGGAGTATATATATATATTATTTCAGTATCAATATTACTTAATAATAATCATATATAGTTACTTATTACACCATTATACCCATCCTTGTAAGGTGATGGTGGAAAATAGATTACACCACGGCGTGGAGACGGTATTCCGTACGTACGCACGCGCGGTGATTTCATTTTTCCGTAGGATGGATAGAAGGTGAATTATGGTTGTTTCATATTTATAATAACATATCAGTATGTAAGTAATACTGATGTTATTACTTCATCATGAAACAACTAAAGAAGAAGAAGTTGAAGAAGAAAGAAATTGAAAAGATCGGTAATGGATATTACCTCTTCTTTGGAACGCCTCTTTGAATCCTCCACTTAAGGAACTAAGAGTGGTCTTTGGAGAAGACCAGGACCTCTAGGACTATTCTAGGGAAGTGGAGGGGAGAAAAGGGCAGGGGTTGGCTGAGCTTGAGTGCTCAATTTGGTGTGAGGAGGAGGGGGAGGAGGTGCCCTTTTATAAGGGAGGAGAGGGGCACCTTAGGAATATCTCAAAATATTATTTTATATTAAAGTCAAAATCGGTTTATAATGGTTCCAAAGGGTCTTATTTCGAAGCTAAAGTGGGGATGGGTCTAAATCCTATCAACCAATAGAATTTAGACAAGTTTAGGATATTATTTTAACCTTATCAATTAGATTTAACACTAAGTTAAATAATTTAACTTTTACCATGTCTTTTTGTTTTCTTTCACTATATGGTTAATACACTTACTATAACATGCCAAACGAACCCCAAATTGTTTATTATTAATATATATATCCTTATCTAAGTCATTTGGCCGAACCTTAGATTTTTAGGAATAAAATAACAATTAATAATATAATATTTTATTTAAAAACTATTTTGTGTCAATTTTGACACTATTTGATATATGATTTTTGTGAAAGTCATAACAGAATTATATGTTCGAACCAAGTTGATTAAATCAACAATAATATATCATAGTAACCTAGAAAATTAGTGGAATTCATAAAAAGTCTTAAATTACATTCATTTTGGTATTTATATTATCAATTTTGTCAATATTTCATTAATAAGATAATTACTGCATCATCTTTGTGTCATAAATAAATTAAATTATTTGATGTCTAAAAATTACAAATAAAATACCATCATGTAGGAAATATTTTTAGCTTTCTAATGAATATTTACAATCGAATTTATCTTATGTATAACCCCATATTAAAAATGATTTACTTATTAAACTTTGATTTTAACTATTTTAACCCTTCTTTAAATAAATTAATAATAAATGTCCTAATCTAATCCAAGTGGGCCTAAATGGTCATATTTTATTCCTAAGTTTGTTTTTGGTCGAATTACACTTGTCCAATAGAATTAGGACATGTGTTAGGGTAATATTGATATCATATTTACCCTTAGTTACCCTATTTACTATTAACCGCGGTAAAAAGGTAAAAAGTTACTATTCACCAAAAAATTATTTTCATCTCATTGAACCACATTTTAGTCCTTGATATTAACCGTGTCTCTCGGATTTTCGAAATTCCATTCACAGAAGCGGTAAAATTAAGTTTTATGCAAAATTCAGTTTTTAACCTACCACTTAGTGGTTTCACTATTCATCAAAAATTGAAAGTTTTCAGAAAAATACCAAAATTTCACCCTAGGCTAATTTCGATATTCTGAGTCCAAAAATGAAGTCCATTTTGAAAAATAAAATTTATAAAATTTCAAAAAGTGGTTATTACTATTCATAACGGCTAGTTTTAATAGCATATTGTTGTTTAGTGAAACTCGGTATTGCGTACGACGCAAGCTATCGAGGAAGGTCGCGATTGCGTGTAAAACAAGTCAAGCAAGTGTTGCGTAGAAAAAGATTCCTTTGATAATTTATATAACATAAAAGTCTCGGGTGTTACAGAAAAATACCAGTATTCCCAATGAACCATATCATAAACAAAAACTTGAAAAACTAGGTGTGGAAATTATCACCACCATTAACACTTTCCACCCCCAGAAAGCGATAACACTTTCTAGATAATTGATCAACACTTAAGGATTCCTTATCATCATGACCCAGCCTCTAAATTCATTACATATCATCCCCCATTAACATTACTAAGCCTCTTTCCCAACCAAAACACTAACTCACAACCACGTCCTTAGAAACAACATAAAGATTGAGTCACTACCTTCAAAACCAAGCCAAGAACCAGATTTTTGGGCCTTCTCCCCATGAACCCAACGATCAAAAAACCAAAAATCTCCCACAAAAACCAAATATTCCAGATGAGTCTGGAATGGAATCCCCACCATTAATAAACAACTAGCACTCAATAGATTCTTAAGAGGAAACTCTATGAGACTCGTGGTGGTTCTCCTCACCATTAGGAACCAAAGATCAATGACCAAACGAGAACTAAAAATGAACTAAGAATGGGTCTCTCCCACAAAGCCCCACCGAAACTCTCCCACAACAACCTACTAACCCAAGATAAAAGGAAAACATCATGAGCATTTAAACCAACCACTCCCGCACATAGGGGACAAGAACTAGGTCAGCACTTCATGCATGGATTAAAACTCCCTACCATAAGGGTGGAGGCATAAGCCTAGGCAAATCCTTAAACCTCTGAGATTCTTGACCATGTTCTAGCTTCACTCCAGGACCTATGGCTAGAGCACTGATGGATGAATCATCTACTGCCTCACAGTCAGGAACTACTAATCCCAAACTGGAACATACATCATACGATTAGATAAAAGAGAAATATTGGAAACTTATGGCCTAGAATCCACGCTTCCATTGAAAATAGGAGTTCAAAAAATACCTGCAACATCCCTTACATCACAAAAAACAAAACACCATCAGCACAACCACCATAAAAAAGTTCCCTTAAACTATAAGGAAACTTACAAAAATAAACTTTAAACAACTCCCCAACAACAAATCACTTCTAGGACATGCATCCATGATTCTTTCTAGCAACACCTTGACAGAATCACTTAAAGTGACCCAATCATCCACCAGAATGGAAGGGATTAGGAGTACTTGGACATGATGGCCTCTTGTGACCCAAATTTTCACACTAATATCATAGAAAAACATAATTCCCATAAGTGGTTGATGAGATATCTCTGGGTATTTTGATTCCATGACCCACTCCATCAACTTTCAATCACTTCCTCATTTCCTTTCCATAAACTTCACCACCTCTCCCATGAATTTAAGGAGGGAGGACCACTTTGAGCACACCCATCATCATGGCTTTGACCTGAAAATATTTCCTCACCACATCGGAAAAGGATTTTAGATTGAGTTCTAAAACCTTGGACTGCATATCGAAATGGAGCCCCACCTCGAAAGACCGAGCCTTCATGGATTCATCTGCGACATACCCTGAATCATAAAGAACTATCCCCACAAAGATATAGATATAATCCAACACCGAACCATGACCCTACTATAAACATCCCATATCCATCCCCTTTTTCACCCTTTCTCTCTCAGAGAAATACTGACCAACGAACGAAGCCTTGCAGAACTCCCAAGTTATCTCTTCACAAGGCTTGTTCTGAGACACCAAATTCCACCACTTCCACGGTGAACCTTAAAGAATTAACATCACAAACTTAAATTTCCAAAACTTGGGAAACTCTATGAGGCTAAATTTCCTTCAAATCTTCAACATCCACTCTTCCACTTCAAGAGGATCTGCTTGTCCATAAAAGAGAGGTGGATCTAGCTTCTAAAACTCAAGAACGAAATCCCTAGGTTGATCAACTGGAAAACCCGCTAATGGGGAACCACCCATAGCCTCACTATAATCACCCTTTGAAACTCCATGGGGACAACCTATGGACAAATAAAATTCAATAACTAAATCAATTCCAGCTCAACAACAAAAATCCTCAAGAAAAAACTCCGCATAGGTGACAATATTTTAACATAAGAAAACAAGCTAACACATAATCAAAACTTTCTTTTTGAAAACATACTTAAATTAAAACAAACATAGTGTGTTGATTAATCACCATTATTATTCCTTATAGCCTCACTCACATGTATGTTTCCATGCCACCATAGGCACCCATCCACTATGCCATACTAGGAATCCATTCACATTACCATGAACCACCATGCATGTAAGTACCCATAAGAACCCCAAGGATGAAATAAAACATTCTCATTTCAAAAAATAAACCATTTAACCCATTTAAAAATCATATGCCTTCAAAGGGAACACTAACCACCAAGTCAAAATCATTTTCAGTTTCCCACACAACAAACCATTTTACCATTCTTGAAAATGAATCCCACAAAGATTTTCATCAAAAATATTTTTCATTTCACTCAAAAATAATTTTAATAAAACAAAAAAAAATCATTTAAATCAAATCTAAAAAAAAAATCCACTTTAAAATAATAATTTTCTATAAAATCCCAAGTTTTTACAATTTTAGGACACATGGGAACTGTACACGGTTAGGCCACACGATTTACCAAATCATGCGCCAACTGTGCACCCTACTTACTGGAAAACCTAGAAACCTTCATGGTTTGGATTCATGATTTGGGAATTATTGCTCTAACCATGCGTCATAGTTTTTTCCACACGGTTTGGCCTCATGGTTTACCCAAATCGTACACAAACCATGCGTTAAGGGAAAACACCCAAAAACTCAAAATTTAAATCTTAATCTCACCAAAATCAAAATAAAAACCCAGAAAAATGGAATGAATCCTAATAAAACCAATCCATATCATTAAAAACATTTCTATTAATTCCATAAATATAATTTCATCAATAATTATTTGATTAAAAACCCACTCCATTTCATTTTAAACAACTTTTAAAACCAACATGTTATTTCAAACAACCCTTTCCCATTTTCAAAAATTCACCAAAACCTCTTTCCATAATCTGGTAGCCACAAAGGCCAAAACCCTTTTTAGAAAAAAATTAATCATTAATTTAAAACATGTTTTCACAATTCCCACACAATTATTTTCAAAATAATTTTTAGAATTCAAGAAAGGTCCAAAAGACTTACAAAAGGGAACTAG
Organism: Viscum album; assembly: GCA_963277665.1. Lineage (NCBI taxonomy): Eukaryota > Viridiplantae > Streptophyta > Magnoliopsida > Santalales > Viscaceae > Viscum > Viscum album. The sequence continues at coordinate 717,249,251 of OY728140.1, read as the reverse complement.
TGTTGGTGGGTGACTTTGACCATATAGTTTGCAGTTATATGTCAAACACACCACCAATATGGAGAGACTTCTTAGGACCATTACCCAAATCCACATGGCTTTCCAGGCCCTACTACCTCATGGAGACCATTATTCCAACTCCCCCAGTCATATCCCAATCACCAAACAACACCTAAAGACCATTAAACTAAGAAAACCAAAATTCCCATGGAAACTTGAGGATCGGAATGAGAAAGATTTCACGACGCTCTTCCCGCACCTACCAATCAAGTCTTTACAATCCAAATAAATCTACCTTTACATCCCCAAATAAAAAAAGGGCACTCTAAAAACCAAGGTCCGCAAAGATCCAACCTCCTCTGATACCATTTTGTAACGAACCATCCTGGGTTGACCCCGGGCACATGAGCGGATTCGTGTCATAAAATTAAGGTTGTTCCCAATACCTATGGGATGGAAACTAGTGTTGGGCATCATCAGAGTAGAAAAGGGAATGATTTCACCCAAATATAATCAAGTAAACAAGTAATAGAAAGAATCAGATGACCCAATTAAACATTTATATAAAAATTAAATTGAACAATATTTGTACAATAAACTGAAAATACAACTAAACTAGAAAACTCAAAAAATTGAATCATACAACCAAATAACTCCATGTGAACCTATTGTTCACTCTCCAATAAACCAATCCTAAGTCACTCAAGGAGATAAAACTCAAGATGAAACCTGCACAAGGGGTAAAAATAGAAAAGAACTATAGGCGTGTGTATTAAAACTCAATAGGATAGCCCGATAATCTATCCCCAATGCACATTCTTTAAAATAAAAGAAACATCAATTTCAATTTTGAATTAAATATATAAAAGTAAGGTTTTTTACATGTTTACTCAAAACAAATTATAATCCATTTCCCTTATTCATTTCCAAAACTAGATTCATTTCACTAGTGTGCTATTATCATTTTCAAGGGGAAAGTGATTCTCACATTTTTCAGATTTGTATGAGGAGGAAAAACACTTTAATTTAAAAACCATTTTCATAAACCTTATTAAAATCAGACCATCACTTTCCAAGGAAAACAATACACAAGAAGGCACAATAGTAATCACACAACAGAGGAAGTGTAAATATACACACGTGCATCATATTCAACACTGCGAGAAACTCAAATCCAATAGACATGGGTGAACCTAAGAGATCAAGAATAATCCAGAAGACACCAATACCTGATAACTCATCCCTATTGACATGTCACACACAATGAAATCAAAACTCTCAATACGCCTGGCCATCCTTTCTCAGGAAGGATGAGGGAAAATCCCATAGTAATAAATCCAATATATCCACCTACTATGGACCACTGGTCAGTACCATAACCTACTAGTGCAAAAATCATTATTATAAAATTATCTCAATATGTCAGGTTCCCATGTATCAATTATTTAATGGGCTGAAGCAAGTAATTCCATCATAGCCTCCAATCACAACTTATATATATATATATATATACAAGTATCCACAACAGATCTCACCCTGAGTATCCCTAAGGATTAATCTCATGCCTTAAAATAAATAGATTACAAAGGGATCCAACCAAGAAACCCTTAAAATGGAACCTAGGGACTCCTCAACAAGTAAATCCCAACTATTCCATGTCAAAAAATCATGAGAAACATCCAAAAAATCTTTGTATAACAAACACTTTCCATCATTTTTACAAAGAGGCCAAACGAGCCCTTAAACATTTCTCACAAAACTAACCTTTAACAAAAATGTATCCCATATTTAAAAAGAGGTATCAATAACACCATTCCCACATCAAAATATTTGTTAAATACTCTTAAAACACTTCCATCCAATTTTCAATACAAAACCATTTTTTCTATAAAAGTGCTGATCAGGCCACAATTCATCATCACACAACCAACCAATTTTCAAAATCCAAGTACACATTTCACATGACTTTAAACCATTTAAAACTCTTTCAAGAAACCCAAAATCATCATTTCACATTCCACATAATTATTAACATGTCCAAACCATTCTTTACATACCAGAAATTACTCACAAAAGCCAATCAGACATTTCATCAAACACATGGTGTGCAATATTTAACAAGAAATTCTATTTATCACATATCAAGGTATAAAAAAGCCACTTTTAACACCAAAAAAAGAAACCAAGGATCATAAATAATTATTTATTAATCAAAAGTGGTGTGAAAATCATGAAATGAATGAATATTTAATTAAAAAGTCAAGTGAAAAGGGAAACCTACCTCAAGTCCATGGTGAAATGGAAACACACACCCGAAAACTCCCATCGCGGGTTCCAAAAACCTATATCTACAAAGTACAGCCCTAATAGAACAAAACTTCCATCAAAATCCTGGTTAAAACATAACCCTATTTCTATCATGGCCTTGGGATAAGATAAAACCATGAAAAATTGGAAAAAGAAGGAAGAGGGAAGATAGGAGAAGAGGGAAGAGAGGAGAAGAGGAAATTGAAGGATTTGAGGAAGAATCACTTACCTTTGGTGATAAATCAGCCAAAAAGTGTACAAAAACGAGGTATAATGAAGGGATATCTCCCTCTAGTCGATATCCAATATGTAGGTATCCAAATGGAAGGTGGAATCACCCAAATCAGAGCTCCATATCAAAAGTTATTAAGCCCATAAGTGCTTGCATGGTTTGGCTGCATGGTTGGTCAAACCGTGCACAAATCGTGTGGATAGTGCTGGTAACACTCTTTAAACTTTTCATGGTTAGGTTTCATGGTTTGAGAAAATAATTCACAAACTGTGCATCCTAAAAAATTGTTTAAAACCCTCAAATGACACCCCAAACACTAGGGAATCCCACCCAAATATCCTTGAATGATTTAAACACAAAAAGGTGACACCATGGGTTTCCAAAACTCTCTAACATGCCACTTTATTCCAACACAAAACAAGTAAAAACAAGATTGATATATTATAAAATAGAAACAATTAAAAACTCAACCCCTTTCACACACAATACCCAAGAAAAATATTGGGATTCCCAATGAACCGGATCTTAAACCAAAACTTGAAAAATTGGGTGTGACAATCTGGATAGTGGGTGCCCCAAACATATGACAAGGGACTTATCAAGATTCAAAATTTTTTCTAGAGTGTATTTTATCCATGTAACCTTGCATGAAAATTAAGAAGGGGGAATTATTGTTCTTGTTCAAGCTGGAAATTCTAAAACCTGTTTAATTTTTAAATTTTTATTTTTTTAGTGGCTTAAAATATAATCTACTAAACATATCTCAATTATGTGATAATGTTTTTCATGTAAAGTTTGAGAATAATTCTTTTAATATTTATGATTTTAAGTTTAATTTAGTATTTACTACCTTGAGGAATTACAATGTTTATAAAATTGATTTAAATTCTTTATTTTGTCAAAATGTTTATTGTCTAAATGTCTTTAATCATAAATCTTGGTTGGGGAATAAGGGTTCGTTTGGCACAGGTGATATGCAGAGAAAAGAAATGATACAGAGGAGAGAAATTTATTTCTAATTTTTGGTGGGGTAATTTTAAGAGGGGAGAAATGATAAGGGGGGAAACGGAGAGAAATGGATTTCTCTCCTGATATTGTTTTTAAATCATCCCAAAAATGGGATGATTTGGAAGGAAATGGTGGTGGAGGGTTATTAATAATTAAAAATTCCAATTTTATCCCTATTTTCTACATGTATCACAAAAGAATTTCTTTTCTTTTCTTTTAAAAAGGTTCACCAAACAAGATGAAGAGAAATCCAAATCATTTCTTTTCTTTTACTAAGTTATTGATCCAAACACAAGGAGAGAAATCAAAATCATTTCTTTTCTTTTCCTTTCTTTTATAAACTATCAAATCATTTCTTTTCTTTTACTAAAATCTAACCAAACACAGTGTAAGAGATTTAGCCACTTTAATATATACGCTCTTATAAATCTATCTAAAATGGGTTTATTCAAGGATCTACCTAAACTATATTTTTAAAAAGTAAAATTATGAAATCTTTATCAAAAGTGAAAGAAACATAAAGTTTCTTTTAAGCCAAAGAAAGAGGTTTCTACCTCTCAACCACTAGAACTAGTTTACATGGACTTGTTTGGACTATATAGAGTTTCAATTTTTTCTATAAAACACTATGCTTATGTAATTGTTGATTATTATTCAAGGTTTAAACTGGTATATTTTCTATCTCACAAAATTAAGGGATATATATATTTTTAAAAGTATAAAAAAAATATATAGAGAACCTGACCGGACTTACCATTAATATTGTGAGAAGTGATCATGGTCATGAGTTTGAAAATCAAGATTTTGAATTCTTATGCTAAAAACATGGATATAATCATAAATTATATACTACTCAAATATAATAATATAATGGGGTGTTTGAAAGAATAAATGGGACCCTTTAAGAGATATCCCAGGTCGTGCTTGGTAAATATGAATTACCAGCCTATTTTTGGGATGAAGTTATAAGTAAATCTTATTATATAAAAAAGAGTCTTAATAATTCCCTTTTAAATAAGACTCTATATGAATTATGGAATGGTATAATTCCTAAGGTAAATTATTTCAAAGTTTTTGGCTACAAAGATTACATTCTCAATACAAAGGACAATCTAGATAAGTTTCATTCAAGAACGGTGAGGGAATTTTCCTTGGTTATTCAACATCTGGTTAAGACTATAGAATCTTTAATAAAATAAAATAAAATGGTGGATGAATATATTCATGTCACATTTGATGATACAGATCCACATGAACCAAAAAAATCCTTAGAAAACCTCAAGGGTGATTTTTCCAATTTAAATATCAATAACTCCTCTAAGACCAACAACCATGTGGCTGATTTATTTGAAAAATCTACCAAAAAAAGACCATTTAGGGGAACTAAACCCTAAGGAAAATATATAGTAAACTAGTATACTTAGAACCATTATAACCAATAGAGATCATTATTTATATACTGGTATTGGTGATTTAGTCAAAGGAACTCAAACTCTAGAATCACTTAGAAACCAGGTTGAACATCAAGAATTTTTATCACAACTTGAACCTAATAACATTAATGAGGTTATCATTGATGAACATTGGGTGATGGATATAAAAGAACTAAATCATTTTGAAAGAAACATATTATTATAACTAGTTGAGAGACCCAAATAATTTTTAATCATTGTCACTAAATGGTTATATAAAAACAATGTTGATGAATTTTGAAATATTATTTGAAATAAATCTATATTGGAGGCCCAAGGTTATAGTAAAGAAGAAGGTATTGAATATGATGAAACTTTTTCCCCTCTATCTATAATTGAATCCATTAGGATACTAATTTCCTATGCAGTGGATATAAATTTTAAATTATATCAAATAGATATAAAGAGTGATTTTCTATATGGTTATATTTTTTTAGTATGTTTATTTTTGAACCCCATTTATTTTCAAATCATTATTTTCTAAATATTATTTTCAAATTGAAATAAATACTTTATGGTTTAAAACAAGCACTCGAATGTTGGTATGATAGGTTCGACACTTTTCTTATTTCAAATGGTTTTACAAAATGTGTTATTAATCTTACCTTATTTATAAAAATAACTTCAAAAGATGTTATGGTTTCACAAATATATGTTAATGGTGTTATTTTAAGTTCTTTAAGAAATTATTTATGTTATAAATTTTCAAAATAGTAAAAAATGAATTTAAAAGTTGATTTATGGGTGAACTAAAATTCTTTATTAGTTTTAAAATATTTTAAAATAAAGAAGGATTTATTTTAAACCAAATTAATTACACTAATTGTATTTTAAAATGTTTTTTCAAGGATGTATCAAAATGAGGTGATACTACAATGATCACCACACATAAATTGGATCTTGATGAAATTGGGAAACCAATTGACCAAATTATTTATATAGGAATGATTTGGAGTTTACTTTACTTGATAGATAGTTGTCATTTCATTATGTTTAGTGTTTGTATGTGTTCTCATATTCAAGAAAAGCCTATGGAATCTCAGTTTATTTTTTTAAACATAATTTTTAAATACTTCAAAAGTATAACTAACTTATTATTATTCTATTATATAGGATATGATTTTGATTTAATTATTCATTCTGATGTTAATTTTGGTGGTTGTAAGTTATATAGAAAAATCACATTTGGAACATGTTTCTTGTTGGGTGAATATCTAGTATCATGGTGTAGTAAAAATCAAAATTTTATTGAATTATATAATATTGAAGTTGAATACATAGTTTTAGTTATTGTGAAAAAAATCTATTGATGAAACACACGTTATTAGAGTATGGATATTAATTCAGACATGTCCCTATAAATTTTGACAACATAAGTTCTATTGACATTTCTAAGAATCTTGTATCACATTCTAGGGATAAACACATTGATATAAGACAAAAAAAATTGAGTGATTATTTTCAAAAAGGGGATATCACTCTTAAATTCATTAGAATTTAACATTAACTAGATAATATTTTTACTAAGCATATGAATGTTGTGATATTGAATTATACCAGACATGAATTAATGATGATTAACAATTCATAATCCTTATTCTTGTATCATTTTAATTTTAATTCATTATTGATGATAGATAAGTAATTTTTTTAGTTGTTTATATGGTAATATAAATCTATTTATTATATTTTTTAATTTAGTTTATGAGGAATATGGAAAATTTGTTCTAACGGTTGATCATCTTGACCTTACAGTCGATTGAAATTATCCGACATTATTTTTAAACCATTCTATCACACCCTATTTTTCAAGCTACCATGTGTGTTCTATTTTATTTTATATTATCTTATTATTTCACCCATATTACTATATCAAATCCCTAAATGATTTTATTTGATGGTTCCTAAAATGAGTTTTAATCGACCTGCACTTCTTGAAAATTAATCCTTTCCCTTTTTCAACCCTTCATTATCAAACCCTAAACATTAAATTTCGAATATTATTTTAGAATTTTAGTGATTAAGTGTTCAATTGAATAATATTCTCCTGAAGCTTCATGTTCTTCTAAAATATTTAAGGCAAGCACAAGTAGAACTAAGAATATTATGAAGGAGCATCTTTTGTCATGAGAATTCATTTCAAATATTAAAGTGGGTGTTAGGTGGTTTAGACTTAGTTGTCCTTTATAATGTAGAATTGTACTTAGTCAAGGATGGATGGACTAGTTCATGGATGATAATTGAATTTTCTATCCTCGATTAGTAAAGAAATTTTATGTGAATATTATTTTTGAAGATGGATAATAGTCTAATATCATTAGAATAGTTGTTAATGATCAATAATGTGAATTTTATTCAATACTTTGGGTTCAGAGATTAAAAATAACACTTGAGGGTGACTAAAAGGATTAACAAAGTTCATATCCTTTAAATCCTCTAAATTTTGAGATTTAAAATGATTTGGAGGAACAAACTGGTGAGAGAACCTATCAAAGGCCAAGTTCTATTGAATTAAATGGTGATTTTAGGTGTTTTCTAAAGTTTATATAGTATATCATTTATACTAAAAACAGTGATTTAAATATGATTAGGCCTCAATAACTATTTTAATTTATTTGACGGTATATGGGATTCAAATTAATCTACCCAGATTTTTGATGAGGTACATGGAAGATTTAAGTAATGCTTCCTCAAGATTTAATACCCTACCTTAACCCAAGTTCATTTCAACTATACTCAAATAGAAGAGACTTATTCCTAATGGATTTTAAAATTCATTATTTTTAGGTGGTATTAGTATCAACCAACCCACTTAAAAGAGGATGATAATTAGTTAGAACCCATGGAATAAGATGTGTATTGTAGATAAAGATAATCTTTATAAATGTTTCAATCCTGTAAAGAACCCTACCAGACTAAAGGATGTAGTAGATCGAGGATTAGACCCTAAATATATAATTGAAGATGATTATTTATCTAAAGAAAGTAAATAGATGGTTGTTATTGACATTAATGAAGAATCCAAAAATACTTATGAGGAAAGTGTGGGTTTCTCTCCTGGTCAAGTTATTCCCAAGGATCCATATGTTACAAAAGTTATAGAATCAGTAGATAAAGGAGTAATAAATCATGAGGGGGATATTACCCTTGGATCTATATTGTTTGGACCTAATCTTACTGACTCTTAAAGTGATGATAACAAACCTTTGGTTTCAGATATTCCTCCCATATTTGAGATAGAGGGAGCACCTATCTTTGATTCTACTCCTCCAAGAGAATAAGAGTCTCCTAGAAAATATTATCTAGTCATGAATATTTATGCACTAGACAATAATGATAGGGATGGTGATCATGATGATAGTCCACCCAATCTTTGTATACATGTTATTCCTATTATACCAAATTCTCTAGAGAAGGTTCAGTAGGATCCTTCTCTAATTCTTCAAGAATATGGTTGTTTAGATATTTCATTAGATGATATGCTCTAAGAAATTTTTGGATCGACTCCTCAAGGATTAATAGTGCCTTCTTCCCCTATTCATGATTTAGATAACTTCTTCCAAGGAGATCCTATCTATGACTCTTCTATTATAGATAGAGTTATTCTTATTGAATATTTTGATAATTTAATTCAATATATTAAGAAACCTATATATGATTCCCTAGACAATAAAGGATCTATTTTAAGACCCTCTAAATTTGTGTTCAGTGACACAACTTATAGCCCATATTAACTTTAACTGGATACTTCGGTTCTAACTTTTGTGATTTCTTCAGCTGATTTTACTCAATTTAAGGATGATCTTTTGGTAGTTTTGAAAGAGAACTTGCTCAGTTGGGAAGTACAAGAGAACATGTAAGGAAAGAAGATATTTATTTCACCATTTCTTATATTTTATCTCATATCCATCCAAATATATTTCTCAAATTATATCATATGAATCATGATATTGAAGGTTTTAGAGAATAGGTGGGAGCCTTATAAGAATACTTAATAGACATGTTGATAAATATTAACCAGAGGTGTCTCTCTATTGTCACTAGTTCTTCTATAACTTCTAATCCTATTACTAACTCTCCTCCTTCACTTTTTTCCATAAAATAAAATCTTATTATAAGGATTTTTCATGACTAAATACAAATTCTATTGGATAGTTTCAAATATGTTAAAAATATAATGTAAATAGACCTTGCTGCCAATGGAAAAAAAACTATTTGATATGGTTCATGGAGAAGTGGTAAATACCACCAAGTATAGAGTTACTATCAATGGGGAAATCAAGTATTATCGTGATAAAATTTTCACTAAGGTGTGTTTGATGAATCAGTTTAGGTCTTTGGTCAGAGACTTGAAAATTCCTCCTTCAACGCAAGCCTTCAAGTTTATAGTGAAAAATATGATAATCATGGATCCTATATTTAGATCAATTTTTGTTAGTGAAGGATAAATTTTTAAAGACTATATATCGTGGGTCTAGATTTTTCGCATATATTAATAGGCTCTTAGAGAACTATATGTATGTTTATAATGCTCCAGTTCTAGAACCCTCAGCTCTTATGGTACCCAATATCTCTCCTCTTACACCAGAATCTATAGCTACCACTACTTCTCCTACCACACCTCCTAAAGGAAATTTTGGTCTCAACCTTTCATAATACCTCCATTAGATCAGACCTATTTCTAAAGGAATTGTTATTCCCATAGTCTCATCTACTCCTCAGCCTATCCTTGTACCTTCTCCTACTCCATCTACAAAAAAAATAAAATCTTCTATTGATAGGTAGTGGCAATTTGTTTTGTATACTTTCTTGTTTTTATAAATGAAATGATTTTTTATCATAAAAAGGGGGTATATTGTTTTCTTGTTCTATCAATTCCTTATTTTAATAATCATAAATCATGTTTATTTTGTTTCTAATCAATTATCTATTTTATGAAAGTTAAATATTTTTCTATAAATTATGGAAATTTCTAAAAGTATAGAAACAATTTCAAATTTATGGATTGGACACATGAAGACCTTCTATTGACCATATGAAGGAATCTAGAGACAAGATTAATTTCACTATGTACTGAAGCGATCATATAGAAAATACATCAACTATGTGACCACCTGATCAACCGTGATAGAAATATCATAAAGTACTCAAGGAATTAGATTTCCAATTAGAGTAAATGCACAAAAATGGATTAACCACATGATTATTTGATCAACCATGGTGGATTTCTCATGAACTTCTTAACCGACCGTAAGAGTAACCAAGGAACTATACATTTCTTCTAATCAACTGAGATTAGGGATTTTGGAAAAGTTTTATAGTTTTTGTATGACTTCAAGCCACAACATATTGAATTAAAGTGACCTCATGAGAAAGATAAATACTAAAAAGGTATTAGATTTTCTATATGGTCAGTTTAGGTGACCTTGCTAGGTATTCATAACTTCTCTAAGTATTAGATTGACCACAAGTTCAAATAAAGTGATCACATGAATTGATAAATAATTTTCTAAGGAATCTACTATAAAGTTTGACATGGAATGATTTAAAGAGATTATTTCTAATCCAAATTATATTTTAGTAATATATTCTAAATAGAAACATGGAAGCATTAAATAGACGCATTAAATGTAGATTTAGAACATTGATTTCTCCTAGATTTTGTGTCAGGTATGAGAATACATAATGATCATTTTATGATGGATATTTTTAAAGGAATACCTATTTTTAGAATAAGTGATCATGAAAAAGGTTAAGCAGTGTTAAGAGAAGAAAAATGTGAATATGTGTTATTTTCTCAATAACATATGACACTAGATTTTCAGATGAACTTCACCATAAGATCTGATAACACCTTTCAATATTCAAATAACATATCATAACTGAAGGAAGAAATTGAGAATATAAGATAAGTGGCCCCTGTAGAAAATTAAACCTCAATCTATTGTTGCATCAACCTTTATTTTCACTTTCTCTTGATTTTATTTTACATTTTATTTTTGATTGAACTTATTTTTAAATATATTAAATCAAATACTCCTATAGATTATATAAGAGTACTAAAATACTCTCACTTAATTTCATTTATATTTTCACTCAAACGATAACTATTAAAGAGGTGTATGTAGCTTGGACTGCCTAGGGTTCAGTTGTTTGTATACCTAATCTAGGTTATTTATCTATTTATTTTTTAATAAACATTCTTGGAAGTGGGATACTATCAAGTGGAGAGGACTATGTCGCATATTGAGACTGAAAATCTAGTATTTTTATTTCTATTTTGTGTTTTATGTTTTTCTTACTCTATTTTTGAAACTATTTTTAAAATATCTTTTCTTAAATTGTACTTTGATATCTAGATTTTATATATGATATATATAATGTTTAATGTAAGTAAAATAATCTCATAAGATTAGAATAATATTAAGTTATTATAACTAGTTTTTTATCAATATTTTGAGAGGTTATTTAAAAACATTAAATTAGATGTGCCTACTGTATTAGTTAACTGAGTGATTTATAAATTAGGGGATTTTGTTTTATAATTTTTTTTAATAGAAATGTTTTTTGGATACTCAATTCACCTTACTTATTGAGTACTCCTCTCTGACCAACACTTGATAATCATTCATTACCTCCTTTTTCATAGTTATGTCTTTATAAAATAGAGTTAATATTGGTTGTGAGATGAAACGACATATAATAGAGCCAGGTCTTGGAGGTTTTACACTCTCGGTTAATGTGTGTTCATCATTCCTAACTATTAGAGGAGGTGAAATTTGGTGTGTTGGAAGGATATCCTATACAAGATAATTTTCATAGTCAAAGTAGTGGATGGTTGTTCATGTAAAATGGGATAAACTATAGAATAGAATTTAGATAATAAAATTGGATAATAAAGATACTCGAGTAGCCAACCCAAAGATTGAGACCTTTATTGTTAACACTTGTCTTGGTTTTATTTATTTATTTAATTTTATTTCATGCATTCCTCCACCGCAAAAAACCCCTATTATTTTTTTATTTATAAAAATATAAAATACCAAGAATATAATAAAATTAATTATAATAGTGAGTGAATAATAAATCCCCTCAAGAGAGATGATTATGGTCAGCCACTGTGTTGCACTAGAAAAATAAATACTATTTTTTATTCCATGTGATAGGTGTGTCAAGATATGTGATTTGTGTCTCAGTTCTAACAATGTTAGACCTAGGATATATATTCTCTTGAAAATTTTATTTCTTCCTTCCCCAAAATGATGGTCATACCAACCAAACCATCTAAATTTTGGAAGAAATGTTACAGGCTTTTATTCTTGATTTTGGTGGCTCATGGGTGGATCATATATTATTAGATGAATTATACTATGAAAAATAGCTATCAATTATTGATTCAAATGGAACCATTATAGAATATTTATAGAAGACCATATAATTCTCTTATCTTCTATATAAAATTTGATGAATCATCTGTGATCAATCCCAGTATCATTTAGGATGTGATTGAACAAGTGAAATTGATTAGGAAGTGGCTATAACCACTCAAAGCCAGAAAAATTCTTATTCAAATTTTTGACGGTTTCCATTAAAATATAAAATTATTTATCATGTATTTCATTGAATATCATTGATATTAGGACACTGAAGAATGGGTAAATAAGGAAAATTTACTCCATGGTTTTTCAGAACTTTTGAAATATTTAAAAGAGTTAGAGAAATTTCTTATCAGTTTTACATGTCCCCATAGTTAAGTGTCATGAATAATACCTTCCATGTTTATCAATTGAGGAAGTATGTTCCTAACCCTACAAACATAATCTGGTATAATTATATTCATTTAAAGTGAATACATCATATGTAGAGCAACCTATTTGTATTTTTGGTCAGAGTGAAAAAAATTCGTTGGGAAAGGTGATTCATCTTACTTGGGTTAGGTGGAAAAATGAAAGGATCCAAGATAAAACTTGGGAGTGGGAAGTTTAAATGAGGTATTTATGGCCAAACTATCTCCCTTATGAAGCTATATAAATCTTCTCAGGAATGAGAAGCCTACTGGTGGTGAGATTCTAAAGACACCAACCTTTATGGGTTAGTATTATCCTTTTTAATTATAGTATTTTAATATATTTTATGTATAATTTTTAATTAAGAATAATTTTGAGAAGTTTGAGAGAGGATAAAAGGATAGGGACTCAGGTGTTGAAGTGGCATCAGATACCAGGTGCACTTTGAATGGATTCATGGTGGTACCTAGTGGGATATAGGTGTTCTATCAACTCCACCAGGTATCCGGTGGCCTATACTGGGAACCTGATAGAGTTATAATTTTTTTATACTTAAGGTAAATTTATTATTTTATCCCAAAATTCAATCCCTCAAATCCCATCAACTTAAGATTTGTCCCTCACTCAACTGTAATGTGACAACCTGAGTATTTTTCAATAACATATCGGTTTTATGGTTAAATAATATTCATGATTATGAATTTATATATATGATTTACACAATTATATATGTTTATATAATGTCTCAAAATATATTATATAATTAATTAGATGTTAATTAAATATTTAAAATTATTGTGTTTACTTTTTTATAGAAAATATGTTTTATTTAAAGGTTAAATACATTTTTAAAATGATTTATTATAAGATATTTTATAAATGGAAATTTATGATGATAATATAAACTAAAATTTATATTTATTATAATGATAATATTATAAATAATTTTATCAAGCTACAAGGCAAGAATATGGTTTTTCATTTGAAAAATAAATTGTTTTTATTCTAAATAAATTGTTTTCCCATGTATTATATGAGTTTATTTAAAAGTGAAATTTATAAATTTTTTAATATTAATTGGATAAAATAAAAATAATTTTTCAATTTATCATTTCAAAACTATTCTAGGTTTTATTTATCAATTTTTTTTAAAAAGGTTGTTTTTTGGTTGAATAGTAAAAATTACAATTTTTACAAATATTGTATCATTTATGAAATCATTATGATATAAGCATAAAATAAAAATATATAAAAAAAATCTTGATAGAAAATTTATTTAAGGATTAAAATAATTAATTTTAAAAAAAATATAAACCTACACTTGATATTTAAGAACCTAAGTTACATTTTTTTTAATAAAACTATTTTTGGAATCTTTTACTATAATGAAGTATTCAAAATGTACCATTCAGTTTTGGATTGATTTTAAATTAAAATAAATATAATTTTTATCCATAAACTAATAAATTTCATAGTAAATAATATTATATATGATTTTGGTGTATATTAATTTTTATTCTTAAAAATGATTTTTTCTAAAAACTATTTTTATTGTGTTAAACATACTTTTATTAAATTTTATTTTTACAACCTCTATAAATTGAATATTTTAAAATAGTTTTTATATTTAATATTATAATTTTTAAATTTTTAAAGTTTCATTTCATTTTTTTCATAAAAATAAGTTACCATGGTAAAGGTTAGTTTTTTTATAAAGGTTAAAAGGGTTAAAAGGGGGTTAACCTAAGGGATGAAGTCACAAATATGAAAAAACATGTACAAATTTAATTTTATGAGTGTATTCTCAAAATCCATTTTTATATATTCAAAATTGGACTAATTTTGATTCACTTGAATTTAGTAGGACATTTATTAAATATTAAGAAAACAAGTATTTACAAGAGTGTCACTCCTCTCACTTATAAAATGATCCCTTCACCACCTCAATTTTACAGACACTTTGAACACCTTATCTCAAAATATACCTAAAAAAATACCTCCCCAGTCCTCCTTTACAAGTATTAAAGATTTTTTTTCACCCAAAAATACCAATATAAGAAGGCTTAAGGTGTGATCTAAAGGAGGATATCTAAGGAAGAGGTAATTGCCTTCACAAAGTTCTTTCAAGTTTTTTTATTATTTCACTTCATATGAATCTATTAGAACAATACAATTATAATTACATCAGTATCATAATTATACTAAAATTTTATTATTTTGATGTAAAAACAAATATCTAACTCCCTTTCATCCACTGGAAAATGAAAACGTCACTTGTGTTACGTGTAGACTACCACCTCCATGAATGACATATTTAATTTTTCATTGATACCTTACATGGATGGTTATTTAAATAGATTTAGTGAATAAATAAGATATTTATAAATTAATTAAGGTTATTTAAAGATAAATTTTCTATTATATAAATAATATAACTATAAATTTTCATTTTAAAATTTAACCGCCTAAAATGAGCATACTGAGAAACTTTGTAAGTAATAACTTCTTACCATTATCTTTCATTTATATTATTCATATATCAATTTTATTGAGTCATAAGTATTAATTATGAATTTTCTATTCCTTTAGTTTTCAAAATCATAAACACTTTCTTAAAACATTTTTACTAACTTTTTATGTTTCAAGTGTTTTAGTATGTTTTTGTAGAAAACATTATATTTTACCATACATAGAAAAAGTTATAATGTATTATGAATATAAAAGTTTAATTATTCATTAAGATCATTGAATTGAGAATGATTATGATATATAATACTTACTTTTTATTAGAATATGAGTTAGAATTCTGTCTTGTCTATCATACTAAAAAAATTCATGACCATCGGACTAATACTGGTACCGAAAAAATTGTATTGACTCTCATAAGTATTATCATATTTACAATAGATAAGGAATTATATCGTACTATCCTATGTTTATAATCATAATATAGAAGACTTATTTCTAAAGTAATAAATACCTTTAACACTGTAATGGTGTTAAACAAAAACAATGTTGGGCATTCAATTAAGCCAGAACATTATGAGTTGTCAAGTGCCAGCTGTCTGAGGTCGTTAAAACAAACTCAGAGATATGATCATTGGAGAATCACCAATAAATAGAGTTTAATTTGAAGAGTTTGGAGTTGGATGATACATTTCATAACTTAAGTCTTCTGAATATTTTTCTGCATGAACATCTTGTTCTTAGTCATTGTAATACTTTAGAGAGTTTTAGTTCTAAGTAATCCTTTTCTAGTTATTTCTTTTATAACTTTTGCATTTGTATTCTGTGTTTTATCATTTTTATGATTAATTTATTCCAATTATAGGAATATCATTAATCCAATACATCAGATCAATGGATTCTGAAGATAGTAAGATAAACTATGATCATCATATCGAGGGCTTTCATGGATAGGAAAACAGAGCTTATTCTAATCATTGTGTCGAGGGATTTCCTAGTAAGAAAAAATATACTTTAAAATAAGTATAAAACTATGGATACCTTTATTGAAGGTTATTAACTACCTTACTTTTGAGGTTAAAAGATTTCAATATTTTAATATTGCTTGTAAGTCATTCTTACTATTATCAGCTATTTTTTTCTTGTTTTTACAAGTGTTTATTTTGGTGTGAATGTAATAGAAAATTAGTCATCATTATAATATTTCTATTCTAATTTTTTTATCATTATAACTCTAAATATGATAAAAATAATAATTTGATATTAATAAGATCAATTGTGATTTTGATCTTCTCTATGATAATTGGACAAAGTTTGAGTCTGATTAATTTACTTAAAGAGGTTTTCTGTTTTGATTTGTTTAAAGGGTTTAAAACTAAAATTAACCCCCCCTGTAACTATATCCCTATAATATAGTTATTGAAATCCTAAAATTGGTATCAGATTAGGTTTCTAGTTCATATATACTTTCTTATTTTTTACTTTCTTTATATATTTCAAGTAGTTAAATTTTTGAAATAAACTTTTTGTTTATAAACTTTTTTACGCTAAAATTTACTTATAGAGAAGATTTTTTGTTTTTAATATTGTAGTTATGAATGTTGGATCTCTTGAAAATTTGAATCCCATTCTACCACATATCATTTATGGAAATTAATATGAGTACTGGAGGTATATAATGAAGAATTGTTTATCAACACTAGATTTGATAACTTCTTGATGCTTACTGGAAAGTACAAGGTTTCTAATAAATAAGTTCCTACTTTTAAAAATTCTAGGAAAAAATAATATAAATTGAATTAAAAATTTAGAAATAATTTACTTTGTTCTATGATAAGAAATATCTATATTCATACATCATCTTATGGAGCTAAAAATAGTATTTTCCATAAATTGGAAGTTACCCATTTTGGTACATACAAATTTATGGAAACAGGAAGATTTGTGCTGAGAGATGATTACCAAGATGTTGAATTTATAACTAGAGAATTTGTTTCCAAGATGCATCAAACATTCATAAAAATTATAAATATTATACAGCCTATCGAATAAAAAGGGATTTATGATGAAATAATTGTTGAAAAGATTATTGATATAATTTCAAATGATTGGGAATCAAAAATAATAGTTGAAGATGATACAATAAAGGTAACTATTATTTCTCTCGATGATTTGATTGGAACCCTTATACATCATGAGGGAAGACTCAAAAGAGATGATAGGAAATAGAAAAATAAAAATAGTGGTGTTTCTTTTGCTATAACATCTATTATTCCTTATAAAGTTCATTCATCTGAGAAAGTTGTGAAATATTTAATAAATAATATAGTTATTGTTCCATAAGATTCTAGTATATTAGGACATTCCAAAAATGAGTTAGCTAATCTAGTAATAACTATGAACAAGATAGTTGGAAGGAAATACTTTCAATACCGATATAAGAAAGGTTATAAGGATAAAGGTAATAAGAAATATTTTGAGGTTACTTATTATGAATGTAATAAAGCTATACATATCCAACATGATTGTCTGAAGATGAAAAGGAAAGACAAAAAATAAAATAATTCTAAAATAAATTCTAATAAGTATTATAAGTCTAAGGCCTAGAAATTTTTGAAAGAATTTGACACATGGAGTTCCAGTGGTGGTGATTATTCTGATAGTTCTTTTAATAATAAATCATACAAATAGAGAAATATTGGTCTTTTTACTAATGTACCCATGGTAAATCAATGTTTTATGTCTAAGGTATGAATAGTTGAATCCCTTACAGATTTATCTTTAAATTCCAATTACCCTAATAGTGATAATGAGAAAAGTTATAAATCTTCTAATGGAGAATATTCCTCATCCAGTGAAGAAAATACTTTACCTACTTATAATGAAGTTTCTAGATTTTCAAAACTTTTAGAAAATGAAAATTATAACGTTTTAAAAAAAACATGATAATTCCAAAGCTAAAATTTCTAAGGAAAATTTTAGAATAACTATTTTGAAAAATTAAACATCATATATTTCTAAAGATCTTGATAAAACTATTTCTGAAAAAGAATCTATTTCAAAAGATTTTGAACAAATCATTTCTGAGAAGAATGTTTTACAAGGAGAACTTAGTTCTAAAACTAATACTAATGAGGATAAAAATTTACTTATCAAAGTAAAATCTGAAATTTCTAGTTTGATGAATATTTTATCAATGTTAACCACTAGAAATGAAAATTTTGAAAAAATGTATAAAAAACTTAAACCTCATGGTAATAGTTCTAGAATGGGTTTTACAAATAAAAAACATGTTTTTAGTAACAATTACTTTGTTCCTAAAAGTGATCCTTTTTCATTAAGTGTAAAAGTGGTGGGTATTGGAAGAAAAATTATTCCTTGAATATAGTAAAATTATTAGGTTTTCATAAAGCTTATTTTTTTAAGGAAATAACATTTTCCCAAAACAAAATCATAAAAACGTGGTTACCTAAAAAAATTATAACAATATTGGACCCAATAAGGTTTGGGTTTTGAAAAACTAATCATTGTATTTTCAGTAAAATAAAGATAGTACCAACAAAAAACATTTAGTACATGAATAATGGATGTTCCAAGAACATGACTAGAAACAAATATTTCTTAAAAAATATAATCAAGAAGAAAGGTGGAAAAGTAACTTTTGGTGATAATGCTCAAGGAGAGATTATCAAAATAGGTAACACTGTTCTTCTTGTAAAAACTCTTATTTCAAAAGTTTTATTTATTATTTTTATTAAGAAAAATATTATAATAATAGGAAAATTATGTGATAAAGGTTACCTTGTGAGATTTAGGAATGATAAATTTCTAGTACACAGTTCCATGGATGAATTTATTCTTTCTTCCCATTGGCATGAGAATGTTTATACACTTAACTTATAAGGCCTTAGGAGCCAAGAATTACCTTTCCTTAGTGAAATTAAAGATCAATCTTGGTAATGGAATAGAATTTTAGGAAGCTATAACCTTGTAAACTTATCTAAGTTGAATAATGAAGGACTTGTGAAGGATTTACCAAAACTTAGGTTTGATTCTTCAAAAGTATTTTACCCTTGTTAATACAGTAAGCAACATAAGTCAAGTTTTAAATCTATTATTGAATTCTCAACTTTTAATTCTTTTAAATTAGTACACGTGGACTTATTTGGTCCTACATAAACTAGAATTATTGGTGGAAAATACTATATATTTGTCTTAGTTGATGATTACACTAGATATTATTGGGTCTATTATCTATAATTAAAATAAAAAGCCTTTATTTATTTTAAAACTTTTGTATCAAAAGTTAAAAATGATAAAATATTCTCCTTGATAACTATTCATAGTGATCATGGTGGAGAATTTTTAAATTTTAATTTTGAAACTTTTTATAGTAAGAAATGTATTGTACATAACTTTTCAGTACCTAGAACTCCCTGGTAAAATAATGTAGTTGAAAGAACAAATAGAATTATGTAGGAGGTTTCTAGAAACATGATGAGTAAATACTCAATTTCTAAACATTTTTTGGTTGAATCTATTAGTATTTTCTATTATACTATAAATCAAGTATTAATTAGAACTTTTCTTAATAAAACTCTTTATGAGTTATGGACAGGAAGAAAACCAAAAGTTTATTACTTCAAAGTATTTGGTTGCAAAGTATTGATTTTTAACACTAAAGATAATTTACATAAATTTTCAACCAAATCTGATGAAGGAATATTTTTAGGTTATTCCACTACTTCTAAGGCTTATAGAGTTTTTAATAAAAATTATTATACTATTGAGGAAATAGTGCGTGTTAAGTTTGTTGAAACTGGTCCTTTTTTTTCAAATAACCTTAACTTACATCTTTATAATTTATTTCTAAAACTAATTTTTAACCATTATTAGAAAGTTATTCTCATAAATAAATAACTCAAGAATATGTTTCTAAAATTATTCCTCTATAATATTTTTTACCTATTGTTGAAGAATGGAATTTTGAAAATTCAAGAAGTCAGTTATTTCTTAGGAATCATCCTAGTGAAAGCATCATCGGTGATGTAGATTAACCAGTTAGTTATAGAAGTTCCTTAAGAAATGAAATTGAATATCTAGATTTATTATCCCAATTTGAACCTAAAAAACCTGATGAGGCATTAGGTGATGAGGATTGGATTAAGGTAATATAATATTATCTCAATGAGTTTGAAATGAACAAAGTCTGTACTTTATTTGAATGACATATGGAAACTTATATAATTGGAGTAAAATTGGATTTTCAGAATAAATGTGATAAAAATGTTATAATAGTTAGAAATAATTATAGACTTGGTGTAAGGTGTATAATCAACAACAGGGTATAGATTATGAAGAAACTTATACTTCGGTATGAAGATTTTAAGATATTACAATATTTCTATCCTTTGCAACATTCTTTAATTTCAAACTATTTAAAATAGATGTAAAGTGTGTCTTTCTTAATGGATACGTTTAGGAAGAAGTTTATATTTAAAAACCTCCTGTTTTGAAAATAAAAAACATCCATAACATATTTTTAATTTACCAAATATTTATATCGGATTAAATAATCCCCTAGATTTTTTATGATAGGTTAACTGGATTTTTGTTACAAAAAAAATTTGTTAAGGGAGTTGCAGATACAACTATTTTTATAAAATAAGTTAATAAAAATATTGTGATTTTACAAATTTATATTGATGAAATTATATTTTTTCAACTAAAAAATCTTTAACATATTCTTTTGTGGATATTATGAAGTCTGAGTTTCAAATGAGTGTGATGGGTGAGTTAACATATTTCCTTTATTTTCAAATTCCACAAAAACCAGAAGAAAATTTTATACCTAACCATAAGCATATAAACTATATTATTAATAAATTTGGATATAAAAATACTAAAAGTATTAGTACTCCCATTGGTAACTTAAATACTTGAGATCTTGATGAGGCTGGTAAACCAGTAGATAAGAAAACTTTTAGAAGTATGATAGAAAATTTATTTTACTTAACTACTAGTCATATGGATTTAATGTTTTCATTATTCTTATGTTATATATATCAATACGATCCAAAATAATCCCATTTAAAAGTTTTAAAATGAATTTTTTTATCTTTAGGGAACTATGGATTTAGGCCTTTTCTATTCTTTTGAAATTGTTTTTAAACTAATTTTTTTTTCAGACACTCACTTTGGGGGATGTAGAATGGATATAAAAAGTACATATGGAACTTGTCATTTATTATGAGATTATTTAGTTTTTTTCATGTAAGAAACAACACTTAGTATCACTTTCCACTTCTTAAATTGAATATGTGGAAGCTGGAAGTTGTTTTGCTGAAGTGTTATGGATGCAACACACACTCAATGACTATGGATTGAGTTTTTATAGAACTCAAATACTTTTTGATAATACAATAGTCATTTATTTAAGTAAAAACCCATCACATCACTCAAATATTAATCACATTTATATAATACAAAACTTCCTTTAGGAACACACGATTAAAGTAGATATAATTTTTCAATTCATCGGAACGCAGGAACAATTTGTTGTCATTTTTACAAAATAACATAGTTTCAATAGAATTGAATATATCAAAAAAATCTAAAAATGATTAATGTTAAGTAATCATTCATATCTACTTCTTTTTTACCCATCTTATTACTTTAAAATACTCCTTTTCATAGGGGGGTATATATGTTTTATGTTTTTCAAAAAAAATAGATTTTATTTTAAACTTTTAAGTATTTCTATAATTGATTAGTTTTTATAAAACTTTTATTGTAATGAGTTTTTTGGACTCAAACCTTTTATAAAAAAATTTAGAGTCACAATTCACAAAATGATTTCTGGACTCAGAATTTTTTATAAAATTTCTAAACTCAAATTTTGTTATAAAATTGTTTGGATTAAGAAACTATTTTAATTAGTTTTCTTTAGAAAATATCATAATTAGTTTTTGTAATGAAAATATCATAATCATAATTTATTTCAAAACTATATTAATTTGTTTAAAAAAACCAAGAAGAATTGGTTAATCACACCGATGAATCTTTCCACTCTAAAAGGTAATCTTCTATTCTTTTAGTTTTTTTACTATTTCGATTACTTTAGTTATAATTTTTTTTGTTATTATATTTTTTTTACAAAAACTTTGTTTTTTTTCAAATTTTTTAAAAAAATTCTAATTATAATGATTATCACTCCTATAAAAGTATTAAAAACTACAAGAGTTCAAAAATATTTTTAAAACTTTCTTCGAATCAACCTTGAATGTTAGATCCGAAAGGGTTCCCATACCAAACATTTGATTTCTTATGGAAGTTGAACCATAACCCCCAATTCCTATATAAGGTAGGTCCACCCTGTGTCCCACATCAGTTCTTCAGAATCTTCGCTCCTGTGTTGCTTCACCCTTCAAATACCTCAGTCCAATAATATTTATTTATGTCTAATCAACTATTCCAATTCTAGTTTTTATATAAACTAAATAGGACTATGTTAAGTGGTTTGTATTCAGGGAAAGTCTAATTAAGAGGTATTGATTTTACAAGTACAATCCAACTCTCAAGAAGATTATTTCATTCCAAGTATGGGAGTTTGTTTTCATTGAAAAACCTTATAAATATTTTGATCCGTAATATCCAAAAGTTGTTTTAAAGTTATATTCATTCATGAAATTTTTTAAGGAGGATGGTAAGGATAATTTATCCTTTAAAATGTTTGGTAAAAGGTATAAGCTATATTTTAAAATAGTTACAGATTTGGTTGGAGTTATTATGAAAGGAGAAGCTTATTTTCCTTCTCATAAATTTTCAAATAGCCTTGGAATATTTGATAAGAATAAAGCTAAGGATTCTATGTTTTCCCACTATAAGAAAGTAAGGAAATTATCTCTCCTAACTTCTGATAACATATTCATTACTCTTTGGATGTAGGGTTATATGATCCCTGGAAAAGGAGACAGGGATACATTAAAAGTATCAGATGTTTTTTCTATGGATTACCTTGTGAATATGAGGAAGACTAACATAGTTAAGTACATTTTCATTATGGTAGAAAACATTAAAACATATTCTATAAAGTTAAAGATTATAATTTTTTCATCCTTCATTAGAAAAATGGTTGTTAAGTGTATGCAATTGTTCAAGGTAGAGAAAAAATAATATCCATGGAGGGAAAATATTTCTTTTATCAGTAAGGATGCAATGTCCAGAATGAAACTGGTATTTGATTCTAATCAAATAAGTTTGTATAAAAAGTTGATGGTGTTTCATTAGAGGTAGAACCACCAGGAAATCTGAGGAAGATAGGAATAATAAAAGAAATACAGAGACCTATCCTCCTATAAAACAAAAGAATAAATATAAATTTTTATATAAAGTTTTTGAAAAGATGATGGATCATAAGGCTCATAAGAATATTGGGGATTCATAACTTAGAGTTGACCCCACAGAATCTAAATCCTTAAAAATAGACTTCTTAAACATTAGAGGAAGAAGAAGAAAAGAAGGAAGAAAAAGAAGAGGTTTCAAGATTATAGAATTTTAGATACTTGGGTTTTTACCTATAAGACATTGGAATATTTCTGATAATTTTTTAGAAACTATCCACAGATTCGGATTGAGAATTTGGGTCTTAGAGAGTCTCATTGCAGCGATATTAAAAATATTAAATATTTTTTATCACGCATGCACAGTTTCTTTGGAAATGTGAATAACTACTAAAAAGAGCATTAGATCGTATTTCAGAGATCATGTTTGAGTTCATAATATCGTGTTTACCCTAAGCGTGACATAAACTTTATCGGTGTTGGGTGTCAAGTCGGAGGCAAGTTGGTAGCTGTTGTTAAATGTTTGGATATTTTTTTAATAAAATTAAAAAAATATTCATTACCTCCCTCCCCCTTGGTGATAACGGTGATAGGATCCCCTTCCCTTCCCCCTATTTGTAAATGGATGACTTAATGAATAAATAGAATAATTGATGTGGCATCAATATCGGATCTTGATGGTGATCTCTCCTGGATCATGCAGTAGTAGATTCAGAGTGTGGATCTGGCCTCTAAGCTTTAGCATTTTTCCAGCAAGTTAGTTGTTTTGATTTTTAAATCTTGATCCCTCTTTTGATGCACTATTTTAAGATTTTAGAGCCCTTGTACAATTTATAGGGACCCCTCGGGGGTCTATTTTTATGATTTAGGGTGAATAGGGGTGATTTAGGCTATTTGTAGATGGATTCCCATCGTAATCACCATCTACATGGCATGTAAATCATTCCTACATGCTGTGTGTTCTTCCCATTTGGGGAAGATGAAATTTTGGGGTCTACATGACATATATCGGGGTTAAATTTTGTGTAGTGACCCCATGTCGTGTAGTTGGGGGTAATTACCTAGAACCCATGTGGGTTTACACAGACATGTGAAACTACATAGCCAAAGTACATGACACCAGGTGCCAGACATGAGCACGAGTTTACACGTCTAGGGGTTGGGTGAAGTGGGACACGTTGTGTACTGTCTCTACACATTGTGTACCCCTACATGGATTGGAAAACCATTTATACAAAACACACAGGTGGGTTCTTGGGTGGGTTCACATGCTGTGTGGGACCCAATGCACGCCATGTACTCCTTGGGGATATTCATTAGATATTCTTCCGTCTGTATCTACTTCTTTGGGCCTCATATTCAGGCTTGCAACTAGCATATCCTGAGTAGTTTTCCATATAGAAAATGATTGTAGCCACATTTCGGTCCTTGGATATGCAGTGTGTAATTGATGTTGTGTGGGTCAATTGAGTTAGTGATGCTTATACTGTTAGGGTTGATTGATTCCCCCCAGTCATTTTTATAACTCTTAGACCTATAGGTTTGAGTGGGTCCCCTTGGTCCTTTCTTTACAAGGGTTTCGGCATCACATCCTCATCACAAGATTGTAACCCCTCTTCAGCTACCTCGAGTTCATGCAGCGTGGGTGTCTTCCTAAGTTCGTGTTATATTGGGTGTGTTCCCTAGTTCATGCTACATTGGGTGTGTTTCCCATGGGTGTTTTCCCACTATTCTGGAGTGAGTTGTCTCAGATTTATTTGACTAAAAACTCAGTGGATTGGATCACATATCACATCGAGAGTCCTAGTATGATCCTTACATCCTTTCACATTTCCTTGGTAGGGTTTGGAATCAGCGTGACCAATATTTACCCATGCATTGATCCTCTATCTTGGAGGTTCTTTCCAATAGGGGATGGAACCCCCAGTGATCCCTGGTCACATACCCTCTATCTGTGTATTGAGATTCGATCTTTCCTTCAGTGATCTACTATGACATTTTCCCTAGGATGAGTTTGTGAAATTGGGATGACCAACTCTACATGGGCATTGATCCTCTATTAGTTGATTTGTTCCAGAATTGGGTTATTATGCAAAACCCTTTTTTTGTGTTTAGTGTTTACAACTAGGGTTTTTAGTGTCCCCCAATAGACCCTAGGTGGGATCCCCTACCTGAGGTTTGGAGTTTTACTTGGTCACTAGTTGACCTTCTACCATGGCATTATCCTTCAATCTTTCTCTTGAGGATAGGTACCAAGATAGATGGCAGGGTTGTGCTATCAGTTTGTTTTTCCGAATTGAGTGGCATCTCTTGCTTGAGTGTCATATAGGGTGGTGAGTTTGGATCATCAGATATGAGTAGCTGATGCGTGTCCCCTCTCATTATGTGTGACCTCAAGGTTTTCTAGGCTCAGGGAGTGTGTGCTCTAGGTTGGGTTTTTACCTTCGAGCCTTTAATAGGAACATGTTACTATCTATGAGGTTGGAACCTCATGATACCATTGTGAGAGTTACGCTGAGACCTTAAGTTAGTTTCTATGGACGGTCTATAGTCAAGACCATGAGATTTGGGAATCTAATGTGAGTATATCTAGGTATATTTCGGGTGTCCCCATGGTATGTGTAATTTCATTGACATGTCAGGGGTGTTGAGATGACTAGTTGAGTATAGCCGAGGATGGTTTGAGATGGAGTTTATCCCTTGTTTGGGTTCCCTCTAGCCAAATCGAACTAATAGATTCCTATCAGTTAATCCCTTTTTGTTTTGGGTTTTTTGGGACCTGCTAAGTATTCTTATACTCACCTCTGCATGGGTTTTTCCTACACATATTGTATCTTCTACCGACCAAAATCCTTTTTATGAAGTCCCAGGAGGACCCAAAGCAGGTGGAGCTTAGTTATATAGTCCGACCAGGGTGTTTACTAGAGCTTGAATGTGGATCTTACCAGTGATATAAATTGACAGTAATCCCCTCCTTCAAAACAAGTTGGATGATTTTACAGTTTTCTTTTGGTGGGCCCCATTTTTTCCTTTTTTACTTCTTCTATACTCTGTTTTGGGATAATTGTATGAATGAATTTGTTTTCAGTTATATATATCTCTTTACTGTTTCATGGAGGTGTACGTGAGTGTTTATGTACAGGTACCTTAGGCTAAGGCCTCCCATGTGTGTGATATCCTACTCAACACTAGACATTATCCCCTAGCCTATGAAGGTGGGATTAGGGAGTCATAGCACAAGCCTTATTGGGTCAGGTCTTGATAGAGTGGTATTAGAGTGGGTTCCACTTTGGGACTATATTGTCATGAGCTTGGTTTGGGTCACATGGTGATATTGTTAGGGTGGTTTTAGTTTGGATCTCAGGCCATAGGTTCCAGTGTTGGTGTGGCAGTCCATGTATCCATTCACCAGAACTATGATAACCTTCTTTTCGAATCAGTACATTATAATACTGGTCGTAGGGAAATAATGTTACATGCATCATATAGGACTGGATTTTTGTTTTTTCCCTTTTACTTCTTGAGTCAGATCCCCATATATACTCTTTGATCGTGGTGAATCTTGTCTTTTTCAAGATGTTTCCATGATGAAAACCTTTGAGGTCTCTGCAACTAGGTCAAGGGTATGACTCGATGGATGATGAGGTTTCCTTGTAGGGGCCTAGTCATGAGACAGGTTCTCCTTCTAGTGGGAAGCTAGTGAATCTATCACCCATCGATCAATGAGATGATCCACTATTGAGGGTCCAAGTGGATGTGTCTTGTCATACTAAGCCATGTATGGCTCTGTTGGTGTTGGATGATGATATGCTGAGATCGAACAAGTATCCTGAGCTTCTAAGGTAGGGTTTTCCTGAGGTCTAATTCGAGTAGGACCCATAGACATCAAGCATGTGACACATAAGGCATCTTCATTTTTAGAGGTAGTGGGAGTATCTCAATCCTTTGGTAATGAGGCATTATTACTCTTGTGATGGTTATCATCATCTCATGCAGGATTTTTCTACCCACCAAGCTTCTGGAAGAGGTGCATTCATTTGACCACTAAGGAAGTGGCAGTAGTTTCAGAAGGGTTCACATACCGGCAGAAGTGTTTTTGGAGATGGAGTAGCTGGAGGTGGCTGTAATTTTGACCAAGAGTCTCTAAATGAGTTAGGAGGTATGTTCTATGTCCTTTGTACTTCCTATAGTAGTTTTTATAGACACTGTTAAGAGGTACTCTTCTTTCTTATACTTTCTGGAGGCTTGTTCGGGGAATGTAGGGTGTCGATGGAGTCCTATGTTGGTTTCGTTTGGTGCAGATCTGGACTCATGAGGCCAGTGGATTCTTTACCCACAAAGAAGTGTTTTTATGATGCGATGAAAACCGTGCAGGTGAGTCATTGTCACCTAGAGAAGATAGTATTGTGGTGTGGTGGATGAGTCCCTTAAACTAGTTTTTTTGGGGAAAGTGTGTGAGGGTCTTTTAAGACCCAGTACATTCACTTGGGAATCCATGTGTTATTTTAAGTTCCCTCATGTGCTTGGAGTCATCTTTTAATGCGTAATTATTAAGGAGGGTGTGTTGTGGTTTGACGTGGCCACAAATTCACAGGAAGGATGGACACTTCCCCCACTAAGAAACATTCTTGTTACATAATACAAAATCGTGCAGGCGCATCAGTGCCCCCCAAAGTGGATAGTGTTAAGGTGTGGTCGATGAGTCTATTTGACTTGTGAGTTAAAGGTTGGTTTCTATGACACAGTGTCATAACAGGCCCTACCTAAGGCCTAGTGACAATGACGGAACCAATTTCACTCATATTTTGTGTCGAAGGGTATTTTTTGGTTTCATGAGTTATCAGTGGTGTTGTAAGGGATTTTAAGACCCAATGTGTTCACTTGGAAAACCCTATATTCTCTCCATATGGAGGAGGCATTTTTCTTGGGGTGTTAGAGTTTTTGTGTGGTCTTGCATGAACAGATATCTAGAAGACTTGTTCTTGATGAATTTTTATTAATGTGGTAAGTGCATAAACCTTTTGAGGTTTTGATATGGAATCGTTCACATAGCGAGATGGGGTTATGAGGAGGTCTCTTTTCCTTGGCATCATGTCGGTGTTGGTATAGACTGTTTTGAGATGTTTGAGGTCTATTGGGGATCATTCGGGGTAGTTGTATACCGAAAATGGTGGCCCTAGGAGTTCGATGATGAGGTCCTTTGTTCTGTTGTATCTCACCACATCAATATTTTGGGGATTTGTCTTGTGAAACATTCTATCTATGGGTTTCTTGAACCCTTTTTCTTTTTTTTGGTTTCGGTTAGTGAGGTTCTGTACTACTATACCCTCTTGTAACCATTTGGTTGGTGTTGATCACCTATCATAGCTAAGTAGACATGTGCTACTTTTTGCATGATGTTTTCCTAGTTGGAGCTAGATAGTGTGTGGTGGTCTTTCATTATTGTGGTTTTGTTGGGTGTGTGTTTGGTAAAACACAAGAACCCTTGCTGAGCTTTCTAGTGTGGGAGACCCAGTTGAGAGCTCAGTTCCTTTCCCTTGTGCCTGGGATTTCTGTTTTTTAGGATGAAAATCCTTAAGGTTGAGAGGATGTAGCGACTTGGGTTTTAACATATAATAATTTGAAATATTTTCAAGAATTTTTTCGAATCTATACTCTTAGTCGGCATGAGAATCTGAGGCCCGGAGAGCCTCGGTGTGGTGATATTAAAAATGTTAAATATTTTTTTATCACATGTGTGCAGTTTCTTTGTAAATGTGAATAACTCCTGATCATAGTCTTAGATCGAATTTCTAAGACTACAGTTGAGTTCAGAACATCTTTTTTACCCTATGCATGACATAAGCATTGTCGGCATCGGGTGTCAGGTCAGAGCCAAGTTAGCGGCTGGAGTTAAATGAGGGGATATTATTTTAATAAAATTAAAACAATATCCTTTACCCCCATCCCCCTTGGTGGGAATGATGTCAGGATCCCATTCCCATATTCCCCTCTTTAGAAATGGATGACCTAAGGACCGGATCAAGGAAACGAGGCACCATAAATCTTGGATCTTGATAGTGATCACTTCCAGATTGTTCAGCAGAAGCTTCGAAGCGTGGATATGACCTTGAAACTTTGACATTTCACCAGAGAGGTATAAAGTTTGATTTTTAAGTCTCGATACCCCTTTTGATGCATTATTTTAAGGTTTTAGATTCATTAAACAATTTATAGGGACCCCTCAGGGGTTGATTTTTGTGTTTCAGTGTGAATGAGGTTGATCTGGGCTAGTTGTAGGTAGATTCTCATCGGAATAACCATCTACACGGCATGTAAATCAGTCCTACATGTCATATGTTCTTCCCATTTTGGGAGGATGAACTTTTGGGGTCTATACACTATGTAATGGGGTTACATGCAGTGTAGTGACCCCATTTCGTATGGCCAAGGGAAACGGCCTAGAATCTGTGTGGATGTATATGGTCATGTAAAACTACATGGCCAAAGTACATGAAACAGGGTGGTAAACATGATAATGGGTATACATAGCTAGAGTATAGGTGAAGTGGGATAGGACATGTACCGTCTCTACATGTCTTGTACCCCTACATGGGTTGGAAACCCATATATGCAGGACACACAGCCATGTGTTTGGGAGGTTTCACATATCATGTGGGACCCAGTGCATGCCCTGTACTCATTGAGGATCTTATTGAGATCTTACTCCTTATGTATCTCTTTCTTTGGGTCTTGGATTCAGGTTTACAACTAGCCTATCCTAAGTAGTTTTCCATATAGAACTCAATGGTGTCCACGGTTTGGGCCTAAAAGATGTGTTGTGTATGCAATGTTTTGTGGGTCATTTGAGTTAGCGATACTTAGACCAGTAGGGTTGAGTGATTCCCTATAGAAATTTTTGTTAGTAATGACTAGAACAATAGTGTTGAGTGGGTCCCCCTGGTCCTTTATCTGTAAGGGTTTCATCATCACGTCCTCATCACAAAAATGTGACCCCTCTTCAGCTGCCCTGAGTTTGTGCAGTGTGGGTGTGTTCTCGAGTTGGTGCCACATTGGGTGTGTTCCTGAGTTTATACTATGTTGGGAATGTTTACCATGGGTGTGTTCCCACTATTCTAGAGTAAGTCATCTCATTTTTCTTCGACAACAAACTCAACGGATTGGAGAACGTATCGCCC
This sequence comes from Viscum album, assembly GCA_963277665.1. Classification (NCBI taxonomy): domain Eukaryota; kingdom Viridiplantae; phylum Streptophyta; class Magnoliopsida; order Santalales; family Viscaceae; genus Viscum; species Viscum album. The sequence goes on along the minus strand of OY728140.1, from coordinate 717,218,459 downwards.
TGAGAGGCCCGACACCATCATCACATCCTTTCAGGTTTCCCTGGTAGGTTTTGGAATCATCGTGACTGATATTTAATCAAGCATTGATCCTCTACCTGGGAGGTTGTTTCTAGTAGGGGACGGATCCCCCAGTGAGGCATGGGCATAGACCCTCCATCTGTGTATCGAGATTTGATATTTCCTTCAGTAATCTTCCGTGACATTTTCCCTAAGCAGAGTTTGTGGAATCGATGTGACCAACTCTATATGATTGATGATACACTTATCAGTAATTTTTTCTAGATTTGGATTATTATACAATACCTCGTTTCTGTGTTCGGTGTTTCCATCTAGTGTTTTTAGTGTCCCCCAAAGGACCTTGGGCGAGATCCCCTACCTGAGGTTTGGAGTTTGACTTGGTCACAGGGTGACCTTCCATGACATTTTTTATTGAGAGTTCCCTCATAAATAGGTACCACAATGGATATCAGGGTTGTTCCATTAGTTCATTTTTTCTAATTGAGTGACATCTCTCAGTTGAGTTCCATTTGGGGTGGTGAGGTTGGTTCATTGGCTACGAGTAGCTGATGCATGTCCCCTTTCATTCTGTATGACACCATGGTTGGATAGGCTCATGGATTGTGTTCTCTAGGGTGGTTTTTTTACCTTATAGCCTCAAGTAGGAACATGTTATTGTCTATGAGGTTGGATCCTCGTGATATCATTGTGATCATTGCGTTTATACCTCTATTTGGTTTCTATGTAAGGTCTATAGTTGGGACCATGAGACTTTGGAATTTGATGTGAGTATATTTGGGTGTATTACGGGAGTCTCCATGGTATGTTTTATTTGTTTTACATGTCAGGGGTGTTGAGCTGACTAGTAGAGTATAGTTGAGGATGGTTCGAGATGGATTTTCTCTATCAGATGGGTTCCCTCTAGCTAGGTTGAGTTAATTTATTCCTATCAGTTACTCCATTTTTTGTTTGGTTTTTTCAGGTTCCTACTGAGCATTATCATACTCACCCTTTCATGGTCTTTTTATGCACATGTTATGTCTTGTGCAGACCACAGGCCTTTTAATGGAGTCCAAGAGGACCCAGAGTAGGGGAATCTTAGTTAGTTGGACTGACCGGGGTGTTTACTAGAGCTTGACCATAGAGATTACCGATAATAAAATTTGAAAATGATACCCTCCTTTATAGCAGGTTAGATGAATTTATAGTTTTCTTTCAATGGGCCATATTTTTTCCTTTTTGTACTTCTTTTGTACTCTGGTTTGATATAGTTGTACGAATGCATTTCTGTTTAGTTATATATATCTCAACACGATTTCATGGAGTCATATGTGAGTGTGTGCATATAGGTACCTCAGGCTAAGTCATCCCATGTGTGTGATAGCATACTCAAAAACTAGACACCAACCCCTATCCTATGGAGGTGGGCTTGGGGAGTCTCAGATCAAGCCCCATTGGGATAGGTCATGACAAGAATAATAGAAAGTCTTTTAAAAGTAGTTTAAATATCTTCATAAAATAAAGTTATTCTAATATCCCACACCAATGAAGTTTTACCAAAATCTAGAATAATTTTTAAAAGAAGCATCTTTTGTTCATAATGAGATCCCTTCTGTAGCTGACAAGGGAAAGGGAAAGGTTAGTGTTAAATAATTGGTCCCAAATCTTTTAACGAAATAATCAGATCATGAGCCAACTAGAAAGAGAGATCTAAGAATGGTAAGTCAACTAGAGGAAGATCTTGAAGGAGTGGTCGATAAGGAAGTCGAATAAGGAAATGAAGAAGAATATAAAGATGTAGAATAATAGGAAGAAGTTTAAGTTTAATAAGAATAGTAGGATAAACATGAAGAAATAAAGGGGATGATAGTGAAGAAACCAATTCAAATAAGGATTCATCGAAATCATCCTCACCTTTGTCAAGTTTACATTCTAAGTCTAGAAAGGGTGAAAAATCTCAAAGTAATCAGGAAGAACAATTTTCATTTGAAAAATAAGAGGAATCAACTTAAAATAAAGAATAATAAGATCATTAATCAAAGACAAAAAAAATTATAAATTTGAATCTGATAAGGATGTGGAAATCCTTGAAGATTCTGATGATAATAAAGTCTCTAAGAAATATGATAAGAATGGAAAAGAAGTTGATACTCTAATGAGTAGAGTTAAAACTCCCAAACCCTCTTCAGGCTCTTCAGATTTAGAAGCAACAATATCACAAAGAGGCTTTGATTACATCTATCAATACTTAAGGATTTTAGAAGCTACAATTCCATATTTTACGAACCTTGAAGCAAGGTGTCAGATCATTCTGAATATTATCAGTGATAAATCATGTTCAATAAAAGTTTTAACAAACTCAGTGGTTTAGATTGAAGTTGAATTGAAAAATTTTCAAGAAAATTCTCATACTCACAAAATATCATGCAATCATATGGTGAAGTGGTCTAAACAAGTTGATTCTGATATTCGCATGCATGATGAGCAGTTTTTTGAAGTAAAACAATTATTGTTAGAATCATCTGAATCCTTTAACAATTTATCCTTAGACATGGCTGATAGAGTTAAATTTGTTGAGGAATTCAGAGATGATATGGATGAATAAACTAATAATTTCAATGTTTTGAAACAAAATATGTGAGATATGCAGTTAGAGATTAGCAGGCTCAGATCATGTAAAGATGATATATCATAATGAGAGAATAAAATAAATAGTTATTTTATGAATTCAATTGGTTGAAGACTCAATACTGGATAAAAGAAGAAAGTATTGAAAATATTGAGAAAGATATTCATGAGTTTAAGAAGATAAAGTCTTTTTTTAATAACCTCATGAAGAAAGAATGGTTTTTTTCTTCAAAATATTGATGTACTTTGTAATACTTTTGAATTTCTAATGAATGTATTACTCTTTATCCAAAATTTTGTGTCTGAATGTTTTCCAATTATAATTAGATATATATTCTTTCATTTTATTCATGGATGATTAGTTAGTTCAATTATTTTTTTCATATGTTATATTTTCTAACATTTTAGGAAACATTATATTTTTTCCCATTCTATTTTTAAAATCAAAAAAGTGGAGAATGATTTATTAAGGAGGAGTATAATTCTTAAAGGGGGAGAATTTATTTCAAAGGATAGAATGTTTTATTATAAGTGGAAGATATTATCCTTAGGGGGAGAATTATTATTAAGTGGAATAAGTTTTCTTAAGGAATAACTATTCTAATACTCTTCATCATATTAAGAAAAGTTAAAAAAAATTAGGGGGAGTTAAGTTCATAAGAATAACCTTGTAGTTCTTAAAATAATAAAGGACTATAAGTTTTTCAAGTTATTTTTTATTTAAGTATTATGGTTTGTTCTTTCAAAAAAGATTTATATTGTTGAGTTAGAAGTATTACTTCTTAATTTTCCATTCCTTTAGTTTTTTAAATCACAAACACTTTCTTAAATCATGTTTAAGAACTTTTTATGTTCCAAGTTTTTTACTATGTTTTTGTGGAAAAATTATCTTTTACCATGCATAGAAAAAGTTCAAATGTATTAAAAATATAAACTTGTCATTGTTTAGTATGATATTTATATTGAGAATTAGTATAACACATTGAACTTACTTTTTATCAAACCAGGGTTTATAATTTTGTCTTGTCTATTATACTGACAAAATTCATGCCCATCGGATTGATACTGGTACTAAAATAATTGGATTGACTCTTATAAGGATTATCATATTAATAATGGATAAGGATTTCTATAGAACAATCCTAAGTTTATAATTGTAATATAAAAGACTTATTTATAATGTAAGGAATATCTTTAACACTATAATAGTTTTAAACAAAAACAATATCATACATTCAGTTATGCCAGAACATTGTGAGCTGTTAAGCACTAGTTGTCTAAGGCCATTGCAACAAACTCAGAAATATGATCGTTGGAGCATCACCTATAAATAGAGGTTCATTTGAAGAGTTTGGAGATGTATGATACATTTCACAACTCAGGACTTCTAAATTTTTATTTGCGTTAACATATCATTCTTTGTAATTGTAACACTTTAGAGAGTTGTAGTTCTAATGAATCCTTTCAGGTTGTTTCCTTTAGAACTTTTCCATTTGTATTCTATGTCCAATCATTGATATGATAGAGGGATTACAAGGATAGAAATATGGTGAATCTGATCCATTAGATCTTGGACTTTTCTGGATAGGAATACATATGTCGTTCATTGTATCAAGGTTTTCTAGGGATAGGAAGACAAAACTTATTTTGATCATCATGTCGATGGATTTCTTGGTAAGGAAAGACAGACTTTATAGTAAGTATAAAACTGTGGATACCTTTAATCAAGGTTATTGACTACCTTACTCTTAAGGTTAAAAGAGTTCAATATTTTAATATATCTTGTAAGTCATTATTACTATTACTAGCTATTGTTTTCTTGTTTTTATAAGTGTCTATTTTTTGTGCATATAATAGAAAGTTAGTCATCGTACTCATCTTTATATTCTTTTTGTTTTATCGATATAAATATCAATACAATAAATAGTAATTTGATATTAATCAAATCAATTGTGATTCCAATATTTACTTTGATAATTATACTAATTCTGAGTTTGATAAATTTACTTAAAGAGGTTTTGTGTTTTGTTTTGTTTAAAGTTTTTTAAACTATAATTCCCCCCCCCCTCCCCGTGTAAATATATCCATATAATCTAATTCTTACAGACCTACAACTTTTTAATTTTTTTATCACTTTTAAATAATGATTTTAAATCATTATTCTTCTATGAAGCTAATATTGTCGTTATATAGTAATAAGTTCTTACACATTCAATTGTTATAACATGTTCTTATTTTGATAAGTTTTACCACCTATATAGAAATTCATATAATTTTTTCTCATGAATTAACAATAAAACTTAAATAATGGTAATAATATGTAATAATGATTAATTTAAAAAAAATTCATAATTATAAAGTGGTAATATTAAAAATTATATTTACCTAAAAAATTAATTCTTTTATTAATTTGATAATCACTGAAAAAGGTAATTTTTAAGTGTTACATGAAAACCATAAACATAAGTTCCATGAAATGATTATGGGACTCCATAAAAATATTAAAAAACATGAATTAACGTTTCATTAACATTTTATAGGTGATTAATTCATGAACAAGATTCAAGGACCAGAACCGAAAAACCGAAGCATGTCAAGGAAAGAGAACGGTTGACACTAGAATGTCATTTCAAACAATAAAAAAATTAATAAATGGGTAATAAGGAATGATAAAGGGATTATAAAAAGTAAATTAAATATGAATAAGTTAATTATTATTATGAATAATAAACCTAAATTTATTATATATGGAAGTTAGAACACTTCTGACTAAGTGAGGGTCTGAGGTAAGGGTTTCTTATCTCAACTTCTCTTCATTGAGATATGCTTCAAATTCACCACTTGGTTTATTTTTTGTGGTGTGTATAAAACCTATTAATATAGTTTATAATTATTTTAATTAATTTAAAAGGATTGAAAAATCCATATAAAATTCAAGTCAATTGGTTTTGATTCAAAATTTACCAGAACAGTAAGGGTTTCTTGGTCTCAAGTTTAATTTCTTGAGAAATATTTCATTTTGTGAACCTATATTCACTTATATGGTGTATATAATTTTTATTTTACATATTATTTAATTTTTATATTTTATTAAGGGTATTTAATTTTCCTTTTCAAGTAATTTCTTTTAATTTATTTTTATTTAAAAAGTTGTAATGTATTTTTCTTTTAAATTGTATTTTAAATGTCTTGAATTTTTCCTTTAAACTATTTTTCCTCCATCTCCATGTAATTACAAGAATTTTATTCTATAAAATTCAATGATTTATTATAATAATTTTTCATTATATTTTAATTTCTTTATAATGGTTTTAAAATGTATCTTTTTAATGTTTTTCATACAGGATATTTTTGAATTTATATATAAAATTGTAAAAAAAATTGTAACATTTTACACATGAAAACATTTTCTTGAAACTATTTCCTTTATTAATTATTAAGATTTATTTTCAATTTTCCATGGTTTTTCAAAGAAAATATTATTTCTATTTTTTTATGAATTTTTCATTATTAAAAGTTACCAAAAGAAAAATATATGTATTATTGTTTTACAAATCATATTTCTAATACTTTTATAAAAGTATTTTTCATATATATCAATACCCTTTAATGATTTTTATGCATAAATGATAATATTATCTAATGATACTATCCAACTTATTTCATTAGGTGTATTATTATGATTTTTTAAGTAAATTTTCGTGAAACCTATTTATTTTACATGGGATATTAAGCTATGAAGGAATGATGTATTTTTTTATGAGTTTATAATTAAATTACAATCCCATAAGTGACTTATTCATGTTATGGTTATTATGAATTATATATGATTATGGGTGGTTCTGTTTTTTTTCTATAATGTATTGGGTAATGATGATATATTTAACTACGTATATGTTTACTCCTATGAATATCTTGGAATTATCTGCTTAGTGATTCCATTGAGAAAATATATTGGAATAAACTAGGTAGGTTATTCCATTTAAAGGTTGATTTTAAGGGTGATTGTAAGAGTGATATTAATATTATTTCCCAAGTAACCTTCATGGTTATCATTTTTCTTTTATACTTACTTAAATGATCATTATATGGAATTCTTGAGCCAATAAGTTGAAATGTATTTGTGATATGTTTTCATGGATCATAATTATTTACTTGGGGTTTCACACTTCTTTTATTCATTCCATATGTCAAGATTCATGTTATGACTCATGTTTTATGATACATGTTTTATTGGGTATGATTTTATTATGTTGTGTTCATGTACCTTGATTATGATCTCATACCCTTATGTTTATCTTATCCTTGCTTATGATCTTCGATTGATATCAGTTGTGTTTACCCTTACTGAGTGTTTGATCTCACCCATGTCATGTTACCATTTTTCCCAAGTTATGAAGAGTATTATGTATTATTTTTCTAAAAGGGTATCATGTGTGAAGAATTTTATAAGATATATTAAAGGATTATTGTGGAATAAAAAACTCTTGGGGTATTGAAAAAAATGTCCATTGTATGAGAAATATATGGTTTTTATTCATTAAAGTTTTTTATATTTCTCAAAAACTTTAAACATAAAAGTTCTTGGATATATAAGTGCCTCAATGTTGGTTCTTGATATTGTAATGGTTAAATTTGGGTCACTTTGGTTGGTATAAAAGCTATTATCTAGATAATATGTCTTTAGCATTGGATACATGTGTATGGATTTGGAGTATTATAGTTAGAATCATAGAAAGGTTTATATAACTTTATAGGTTAAAAAGTAATCAAATAAGGATAATTTAAGATTTTTGAATGCCATTATTAGTTTATAATTTTAAGGTTAAATATAGGTTTAAATCCATAGATACCCCTTTTATGTATTATGTGATCATATTTTGAGGTGATTAGTGATATTTTGGGATACTTGTATTGGGTATTTAGAAGAATACATTATTGAGGTTTAGATAACCCTTTGGGTTGGCATGTGATTTTATGTTGAGGTAAAAATAGTTAATTTGGAAAATGGGTTAATTTATTTTGGTAAAATATTACTATATTTTTTGAGGAAAATTGATTAGTGTATATACATGTTTAGTATGTGACTTTATGAATGAATTTTTATTATTTGGGGATAAATTTTAAATTGATTTTGGAATAATATGTGATAAAGTTTTTTTGAATTTTCGGTTTTCAATTTGTTCAAGAATGTACTGAAGAGTTTTATGGTTTAGTTATATATGGAATGAATTAAGTTAAACATGGGTTTTTATTGTTATATTGTGTTTTTAGGTATTAAATTATTACTTATTCATATGATTGTTTATTCATATTCTATTGGGTATTATATATACTGATACTAACTATTTTTGTTTTTTTTATTTTTAAGAAATAAGAGTAATAACTTGTTATAAAAAAACCTCTATGCAATAAGGAAAATTATATTTTAGTGAATTTAATGATCCATTAAGATTTAATTTACATGCTTCATGTATGAAAAAATCATTTTGTATATTCATCATTTAGAACATTATTTGAAGTAGAGGTAAAAAATGGTCAAATAGCACAATCAAAGGATGATAATGTTCTTATGGAGATTTATGGAAATGAAATAAGTATTTTTTTCATATTATCTATCTTGATGGTAAAAAAATTCCACAAACTCAAGAAAAATGTTAGTAAATATATCAAATATTATATATAAAACATTATTCAGCTATCAATGTATTCCTTAGAAACTCATTCCCAAGTGTGAGTCTTATTAAAGTACAAACATGGGTTAACAAAAAAATAATATGTATGATAATTATCATATTCTTGACTAAGAAATTAATGTTATTTATATTTAAGATCTCTTTTTATAGATCTCTATTTTTTTACTTCAAATAATAGATCTTGAAAGGAATGTGTTACTTTAATTTCTGTTGAATTTATGTTCTTGTTTACTCTCTTAATGATTTATAATTCACACGTGGAATTGTTTAAAAGTAATTTTCTTGAATCAATCAATTTTTTTAAGTAATAATTTTTCTTCTTTGACCATGTTCTTCTATGATTTATATATTCTACCATTCTCTTTATTGAATGGTTTTTACTTATCCTCTATAGGTAAATTATAATTTCATGTTGTGTTCTTATTCTTTGATGATTTTTCCCCTAAATTTTTATAATTTTTTCTCTACTATTTCTACTTTTTATATTACCATAGATGTTTTTTAATTTTGAATATAAATATGTATTATTTTCTGAATAATTCATATTTCACATCATATCTATTCAGAAGGAAATGTTGTATTTTATTTTCAGTGTGTGTTTCCCTAAAAACCATTCAAAAACCCTAGAAGAAATTTCTTGATACATACATAAATATATATATATATTTATTTATTTATTTATTTATATTTCACTCAACATTTATTATCTTTAACTTTATTTCCTTTCAAGGTTTCATTATAGGGACTTTAATTGAAAAGTATGGTTTTCAAATTCTTTTTAACCCTTGAAAATGGATTTTATTTATTTTTTTACTATATTTATTCATAAACCCATTCTATATAGATTCAAGATAAAAATTTTAGGGTATAATTTATTTAAGGGGAGGATAATGTGAAAATGAGGATATTTTTTAAATAAGATGTCACTTTTATAGTTCATTAATATTCATGATTATGAATTTATAGATATTATTTAAACCCTTATATAGGTTTATATTGTGAAAACCTAGGTAATAATGGAAATAAATAAATATTATGATTTATAATTATTCATTTTATGTATTTATATTCATCACAGTTTTATAAATATTTTGTAAACAAATCATCTGAATAAGGAATAGTTTTATTTAACTAAAATTTTTTCCATGAATTACATGTTTTTATTTAATAGATAAATTTATTGATTTTAGGAATTTAATTTTATAAAAATTAAATAATTTTTTTAATAAGCATATAAAATTTGTATTAGGATGAATTTTTTTTATTTTTTGAAAAAATTTATTTTTGAGTGAATAATGAAAAATACTGATTTTTAGAAAATTGCCATTTATTTTTATGAAATAAAGTAATTTTAAAGTATCATTATGTTTTTATTTTATTTTGAAGTAAAATAATAGATATTTTATTAAAAATAATCAAAATAATTCTATATAAATCAACATTATATTTTATCTTTGTATAAGTTCATTTTTAATCTTAAAAATGCAATTTTCTAACAACTATTTTTCATTATGTTTTGTGCACTTATATTAAAAGTTATTTATTAAAATTATATAAATTTAATCTTAATAAATTAATTACATATTTTAAATTTTGAGGCTCAAATTTATTAATGAGGCCAATTTAAATTTTGGTCATTATGAATAGTAATCATGGTAAAAATGTGTCACCGCGATAAAGGGTAAATCATGTTAATTAAGGTCAAAACTTAGTGATAAGGATAAAAAATTATCTTAATAATTATTGGATGGTATTATTTAGGCCCTTATCATGTTATATTATAAATTGGATAGTTTTAGATCCACTTTACCATGATTAAGACTTTATAATATTTAAATGTTTAGAAAAATTACAAGTGTGTCACTCCCCTCAATTATAAAAATGAGCCTAATATCCTCCGTTCCTTGCACATTTTCAAAAAAATAGTTTATAAAATACCAATAATAACTCTACCCAAAAACCCTCCACACATCCTAGAGGTCCTTGTCTTCTCAAAATACTAATCTTATAAGGATTAAGACGTAATCCAAAGGGAGATATCTGAGGAAAATCTGTAAGTCCTAACCGACCTATTTCAAGTTTATTTCTTCTTCCAAAACCTTCAAATATTCTTCAAACATGATTAAATAATAACATAAGTATCTTATATATACTTAAATTTTATTATTATTATGGTACATCCCTTTTTCATCTCCTTTTATATCTTATGATACATGAAAAAAAATCACTCTTGCATATGTGTGGAATACCACCTCTATAAAGCGATGTGTTTTTTCATCACTGGATCATATGGATTGTTAAAATGTTATAAAAATGAATATATATGATATTTATAACATAATTATTATTATTTAAATATGATATATTACTTACCTTCTTACTCTTTCCATCTATTGGAAATTGATAACGTTGTTTGTGCGTACTTGTAGAATACCACCTCTACAAAGCGATGTGATTCATTTTTCATCTCCACCTTATAAGGCTGATTATAAGGATTTAATTAATGAATAAATATTAAATTAATAACATATTTATGATTCTTTAAAAGTAAAATAATATTTACTTTATTTATTTTTCACCCATTAGAAAAATGAAAATGTCGTTCATGCTTACGTACGGATTGTCGTCTCCATGAAATGGTGTGGTTCATTTTTCATGACTTCCTTATGTGGTTGGTTTAAAAACTATATATAATATATAAATATGATAAATATAACATTTTTAATATTTTTTAGATAATGGTACCATAATACCTTTGAATATGGTTGATGAACTAATGTGGTTTTAATATTATAAACTTAACAACCCCAAAACATCTAATGTGAACTTAATAATTTTAGTAACTAAATAAATCATGTTAATAAATGAAATAAAAGGTATAATTATAATTGAATTAACATGAATTTTTTTAATAAATTATAAGAGTAATATAATTTTATTATTCATGAGTTATAGAATGTACAAATCTATATAGGAATTAAGGTAATAGATTTTCCTTTAAAACATCGTTTAAAATGTTTTAAACTCCTTTTTCCCATGATCATGTTAATAAAATGTTTCAAAAATGATATTATTTTATGTTTTAAATATTTTTAAAATTCATTTTCAAATAATTTTTACTTACTTTTTAATGTTTTAAAAATGAATCCTTTAAATTTTTTATGGTTCATTTTGACATTTCTTTTTACTAAAGTGAAAAAAATAATGTTTTTTTAACTTATATGTATCCACTTATTTTTCCCAAATTCATATCCATTATTAATTATTAATATTCATTTAAAATTTCCCATGTTTATTTTCAATAAAATATTTCTCAAAAAAATATATGATTTTTTAGTTTTTCTATGGAAACAGAAACTTTTTTTTATCTTTATGAGATAATTGAAAGTTTTATTGCTTATAATATTTAATTCCAATTCAAATGGGTCTTATAATTAAATTGAAATATATGTTTGTTTTATTAATTATATAGTTCTTGGACATTTTTTATGAATTATAGGTAATCCAAATATAACTCTGATGATGGGTGAGCTTAATATTTCTCTCCAATACATTGGGTAAAGTGAAAGTGTTTACCGATGATAGGTTGATACTAAGAGATGTGGGAATTATTCAATCATTTGATTCCATGGTAATGTTTCTTATAAGGTTGAATGTAAAGATAATTTCCCAAGGTACCTACATAATATTCTTTAAATGGTTTATAAAGGATATATTTTGATCTCAAAGGTAATAAAATGATCTTATGTTTTTAAGGAAATTTTATAACCTTTTTCTTTAATAAATGTTAAAGGATTTCTTTTTAAGAAAATGTATTCATGAGTTTTTCATGTTTTACAAAAAACCCTTATGATTATTATTTTTTCCTTTATGATTCCATATGAAATTTTTCATGAAAATAATTAAGTAAATAAGTTGTTTTCATGGAAAGTTAAATGGATATTTGAGATCAAATTTTCATTGTGAAAAAGATAAACATTCTTATAGATTTTTTAGGTTTTAAAATGTACTAATTGGTTTATTTTATTTTATGTCCCTTACTGAGATTTTTTCTCATCCCATATTTTCAAATTATTTTTTACCAAGCTTATGTATGAGTAGAAAATTTATTGTTTTAGAGTTCCATATATGGGAGGGAGATTTTAAGGATTTTCATGTTGCTTCATATAATCCATGTATATTTGGTTTTATGTAGAAAATAGTTCAGCTGATATAATGACTTGACTTTTTATTTCATAATCCTTTTATTACATGGAATAAAATTTAATAATACATAGGATATTTTGAGGTTTAGTGTCTTAGAAATAGAAACATGATACATGAAAAACATAAAAAAATTCTAAACTACTTGAAAGGATTCTTCATAGGTTCATCCCAAGTTACTTTTATTTCATCTCATATACTGGGTAAATACAACAAATAAAGTTGTGAGCATAAATCCCTATAAAGGAAAAAACAAAGTAGATACTTATCATGTGACATTTAAGAATATCAATAAGGCATAATCATATGAAAATGATGCATACCATGATATAAATAACATGAATAATTAATTTTAAATGTTCCCACAACATAAAAATGGGACATTCATAAGCATATCACCAAGGTTTATCACCAAGGTGTCATAAATCATAATTACCAATGTTATTCACCAAGGTATCATAAAACATGTCTTATCTAGAGATAAATTATTTACCCATTTAATTGTAGTGCTATAATGGAACACCCTTCATAATTATTAATTCATGTCAAAAAAATCGATCATAATGAATCATTTTACTAATAACCTGAGGAGAATAAAAATGGGTTTCATATAAAATCAATGAGTACATAAGTACTTAATATCATGAAAATTGCATCATTTTTAACCCATGAGAAATAAATATTGGTTTAATTCATTTAAATCCATATTAAATAAATTATATTTTCATCTAGTTTAATACCTAATGAAAAGGAAGTGGTTTGGTTATTCAAAATATTGTAATTTCTCATATAAAAGAGATAGATTCAAGAAATGAATTTGGTAGCATGACGATATACAACATGGATTAAAGGGAGGGAATAATGAGAGGTAAAAAGGTATCCCATTGGTAAAACACTATTTTTTGAAATAAAGGTATTATCAAAAAATATTTTTAAAAGAAATTAATTCAACATTTAGAGACATACCAAAAATAAGATACTTGACTAAAAAAGGAGAATATGAGAATTCTCTTATATTGAATATTTTCTTCCTAAAAGTTGAGGATAGAACCTTGAGACCATGAGGAAACCTTAGATGGAATATTTGGGAGGTAAAAGGACTATAACTTCATGTATTATAAATTTTTAGTGTAGAGGAAAGGGGGATGGATGGTATTTAAACTTGCAGAGGGGTGATTTTTAAAGGATCAAATATTAGTTATTTTATTATATAAACCAACCAATTGTGGGTGAAATGAATTCCAAAAAAATTTATGGATTATTAATGAGTTGGTGAGGGTGGACGGATTTCAAAATCCTTATCAAACCTAAACTAACCTTCCAACCCAACCAATTAATACACATAAACAAAAAATAATTTTTATCTCAAAAATCCAATTTTTGGTTCTAAAATGTAAATTATAAATTTATAAATTAAAATTAATTTTTATACTTATTAAATGAAATTTTTATTGAATAAAACGTTTTGTAAATGTTTGAATCATTTTCACATAATAACGATGTCATAAATTCACAGTTCTCATAAAACGATAATTTTCACTTTTTCACAAAAAAAAAATCAACTTTGTCAAAAAAAATCCCAAAAAAATAACCCAAAGATAATTTTTATGTTTCAAGTCCAAATATTAAATTTATTTCATAAAAATAATTCTATAATTATTAGAATTTTAAATTTTAAATAAAAATCCTCATTAATTAAAATTTTGTAATTTTATAGAAAAATAAACATTTTTTCTGTTATAAAAATTATTTAGGACTTAGTTAAAATATATTATCATTTTAAAAAAGTGTTTTATAATATTATTTCATGAAAATAAATTTTAATTAAAACTTATAAATTAATTATAAAACAAATTTTTAACAAAATATGCATGGGCTCCAAAAATAATATAGTTTTGATTGTATCATTAAATAATATCAATGATCACTTAAATGTTTATATGTAATAATAACAACCAACTACATTATTAAATAATTTAATTAATTTCAAAAGTAAATATTTCCCTATAAATACACCACTGTTATTAATACTTACATAGATTATATCAAGGTTCAATATCATTTCCAAAATGAATATTGTATTACTAATTCTCTATTTCTCTGTTATAGTGTTGTTCATGGGTGCGATGATTCTATAGGATTGAGGCGACTCAATTTTTTATATTTCACTTTATTTTTCCTCTATTTTTTCCATTTTAATATTCATTATGATATTTGGTTTTCTTTTATACCAAATATAACATTCTTAAATAATGAAATAAAGTTTTTTCGGTTTCTAGTATGTGTTTTCCATCCCTTTTATATTCCTATTTGTACTAGTTCATATCAACACATGATGTGTAAAGTTATTATAAAATTTAAAAGTATTTTTATGTGATTCTATTTAGAAAATAATAAAAATTTATTGAGAGTAAATGGTTAATTTATTTAAAGAATGATATATTTGGGTCGTTAAAGGTGAGGTAGAAAGACATCAAAGGGATAATAACCTTCCAAATCAGCAACCTGGAATGGAAAGAATGGAAATGTTTGTGGAATTATTGACTCAGTTTATCTGAGATATTAAATTTGGCACCCATGAAAGAGAACGACTAAATTATTCATAGAGGAACATGCCTATAGTAGATCATTTCCTGAAACAACACCCTCCAATATTTGATGGATATTCATACTCAGTGAAATGTAAAGGGTGGATAAATGAATTGGAGAATATATTTTATGTTTTGGGATGTTAATAATAATAAAATGTAAAACTTTCTATTTATCATTTTGAAGGTGAAGTCAATCAATGGAATTCTTTTATTAATAATGCTAAAGAAAATTAATAAATTGATGTCATTAAATAAAAATTATTAAAATATATATTCCTTGAAAGGTATTTTACAAAATTTATTCAACATATAATGGAAATTAAATTCCTATAATTTAATAAAAAGGCAATATAACTCTATTTCCAACTATGAAGAAAATTTTACTAGATTGGTTAGGTATATACCAAATTTAATTATAAAACATGATAATAAAATTGATCAATTTTACTTAGGATCGAAGCTAATTTTAGGAAAGGATATATTTAATTATGAGTTCAGAAGTTATGAGGATATTTTGTGGTGTGATGAGAAATTCAATATGTAGTTTGTGTATTTTTACAACAATATGGATAAGAAGAAATCCAAGTGGTGTACAATGGGGAATCATTCATCAAATAAACCTAGAGGTAAGAAAATTAAATTACCCTCTTATGATACATATGGAAAGAATAATTATGAATAATAACTTATGATATATGTAAAGTGTTACTAATGTGGAAATCCAGGATACATGGATCATGACTGTAAAGAAAAGAGCAATGGAAATGGTCAGACTAGTAATGAAAAGAAGGTAGTAAAATGTTTTATTTTTAATGAGTTGGTACATTATGTTAATGAATGCCCAAAGTTATTTAATAAAGGTGGGAATCATCAAGATCAGAAACTTCAAGGTGTAGAAAAGTATTTTTTTACTACTATGGCAGATATAAGACCCTAAAATAAAGTGGTGAAAGATACATCACTTTTTTATTCAGACAATTCCAGTGTATTTTTTGATTTGGGAAAAAACATTCTATTATATCTAGAAATTTTGAAAGTGAGATTAAAATACCATCTTAATAAATTAATTCATATATATTTTTAAAAACTTTTGGGGGTGGTATAAAGGCAATAAGAATTTATAAAAATATTTTGGTTATTATCTATGGAATGTTTCTTCCTACAAATATTATTGTTTTTTCCATTATATAGTTTGATGTTATTATGGGTATATATTGGATTTTAGTTTATCATGATAGGATATATTATAGAGTCAAATAAGTCATATTCAATTTTCATAGTAATTATAAATTATTATATAATAATTATTTCATACCTTCGATGACATATCAAGAATTTGAGAAAATGATAAAAGATAGTAGTGAAAGTTATCTTTCACATATTTTTAAAAAACAAATAAATTGTTCAAATAGGTGATGTGATAGTATTGAATGAATATATATATATATATATATATCCAAATTATTTTCTTAGTTTTATTCCAGATCACGAGGTTGAGTTTACTACTAACTTAGAGCCTGATGTTAAGCCAATTTCAAAACCTCCTTATCTAATGGATTTATTTGAGTTATTAGAATTAAAAAAGTAGTTATAGGAGTTACTTGATAAGGGTTTCATCCACCCTGGAACTTCCCCTTGGGGTGATCTTATTCTATTTATTAAAAATAATGATAGTTCCATGAGAATTTTCCTTGATTATAGAGCACTCAATAACATTACTATTAAGAACAAGTATCTATTACCTCATATCGATGACTTTTTTGATCATCTCAAGAGTGCATGGTATTTTTCAAACATTTATCTCAGGTTAGTATATCACATGTTGAGTGTTAAGGAGGAATTCATTCTAAGGATGGTGTTCGATACTAGTCATAATCATTACTAGTTTTTGGTTATTTCTTTTGGGTTAATAAATTCACCCGATGTATTTATGGATATAATAAATAGAGTGTTCCATGAATATTTGGAAAAATTTGTGGTTTTGATTATAGATGATATTCTAGTATACTCTAAAATCTATGAATATTTTGATAAATTCCTAAGTATTATTTTTTAGACTTTAAAATAAAATAAATTTTATAAAAAAATTAGTAAATATGAATTTTGGTTGCAATGAATTTCTTTTCTTGGGAATATTATTTATAAATATGTCATAATTTTTATCCTACTAAATCCAAATGTCACTGAGATTCAAAGTTTTCTTATATTAGTTGGTTACTATCAATGGTTTGTTAAAAAAATTCTCATTTATCTTTCCCATTAACAAAATTAACTCGAAAATGGGTTAAATTTATTTAGATAAAGAAATGTGATTAATGTTGTTGGGATTTGAAAAGAAGATTATTTAATGACCTAGTGATTTCCTTTCAAACAAGAAATGGTTATTTTGTTACTTAAAGTGGTGTTTATTTTAAGGGAATTGGTTTTTATTAATATATAATGATCATGTTATTGTGTATGGATATCATCAACTAAACCCCCATGAGTAGAATTATCCTACAAATGACCTTGATCTGGTTGTAATGGTTTTTTATTTAAAAATTTGGAGGCATCATTTATCTGGGTAGAAATGGGGAATATATATTGATTATAAAATTTGAAAGTACATATTCACTCAAAAAAAGTTGAACATAAGGTAGAGAATATAGATATGAAAAATTAAGGATTATTATATCACAATTCACCTTCATCATGTTAAAGTAAACAAGGTAGTTGATTCCTTGAGTTGAAAATATAATGCATCATTAAATATGTTATTACTTGAAAATCATCTTTTAGTTAATGATTTAATTAATATTAGATGAGAAATTGTGTATGTAGAAAATTCTTCTATTTTGGATCAAGTATCAATGAATTCGTCTTTCTCATGCATAATTAAGTATACTCAAAAGGAAGATCTTGTTTTTCAACAAAAAGTATAATTGTTCAAGAAGGGTAAATTACCAGAGTTTAATATTGATAAAAAATGAGTTATCAATTTTAGAAATAGGATGTGTGTGATAATTGATTCCCAATTGAAGAATTAATTTTTAAGTGAAGCTCATTGCTCTCTATTTTTCATTTATCTTGGCAGTACAAATATGTATAAATACCTTTAGGGATATTTTTGGGGAGAAGGTATGAAGAAAAATATTACTAATTTTACCATTAAATGTTTGACTTATCAATAGGTTAAACCTAAGAAATAACTACTAAGGTGTATGTTTCATCCTTTTCCAATGCCTAAATAGAAATGGGAAAATATATCCATGGATTTTATCGTGGGGTTACCAAATATATCTTAAGGTAATAATGAAATATGAGTTATTGTTGATCATTTGATTAAATCTACACATTTTATACCAATATGAGATAATATGTATTTAGATCATATATTAAGACATTATATTTAGGAGATAATCATGTTACATGCAGTTACCCTATCTATTTTATCTGATCTTGATCCCAAGTTTACATCAAATTTTAAAAAAGGACGTCAAAATTTGATGGATATTGAATTAAATTTCAGTACATCATTCCATCCTCAATATAATAGACAATTAGTGTGTACTGTTTAAACTTTATATGATATGATTAAATCTTTATCATTATATTATCAAGGAATTTTGGATCATCAACTTTATTTATTTTAATTTTATTATAATAAAAGTTTTCATACAAGTATACATATGGTACCTTTTGAGTCATTATACTACAAATGGTGTCAAACGCCATCATGTTGGGATGAAGTAGGTGAAAGGAAGTTTTTTGGACCATGACTGGTAGAAGAAATGGTAGGGAATGTAAATATTATTTTTCACCACAGGAGGGAATCATAGAGCATAGAGAAGATTTATGCAGATCACAGGAGGAAAGACCTCTCATTTTTTGTAGGCAATTGTGTTTTTCTTAAAGTATCTCCATGGAAAAGTATTGTGTTTTTTAGAAGAAAGGGAAAGTAAAGTTTGTATTTTATTGGTCCTTATGAAATTATAGAAAAATTATAATTATTTATATACTAGGTATCTTTACCTTTAAGTTTAACTTATGTACATGATGTGTTTCATTTTTCTTTGCTAAGAAATTAAGTACTAGATGCATCTTAGGTTTTGAGATCTGAAGTGGTTCGGTTAGAGGAGAATATATCTTATAAATAAAATTAGATTTAGATTATGGATCATAGAGATTAAGCAATATGAAATAATGTGATTCATCAATTAAAGTTTTTATGGAATAATAACATGATTGAGAAAGCAAAATGGGAATCAGAAAATTTAATGACGGAAAAATACCTTCACTTGTTTAAGTAATGAATAAAATTATAAGGATGAAATTTTATAAGCAAGAAATAATGTGAAAAACTAGGTGATAAGGGAAATAAATAAATTTTATGATTTATAATTATTCATTTTATGGATTTATACTCATCATATTTTTATAAATAATTTAAAAAAATCAGTCGAAAAAGGAATAGTTTTATATAAATAAATTATTTTCTAGGAATTAAATGGTTTTATTTAAAAGATAAATTTATAGATTTTAGAAATTTAATTTGATAAAATTAATTCATTTTTGGAATAAACATATCAAATATATATTAGTATTTTTTTAGTATTTTTTTAAAAAGATTGATTTTTTGAGTAAATAGTGAAAATGCATATTTTTGCAAAATTCTCATTTATTTTCATTAAATAAAGTAATTTAAGACTTTTATTATATTTTAGATTTTTTATTAAAGTATAATAATATATATTTTATTAAATATAATTTAAATAATTCCATATTAATCAATATTATATTTTATTTTGGAATAAATTCATTTTTAAACATAAAACTGCAATTTGCTAAAAACTATTTTTTATTTTGTTTTTTGAACTTATATTAAAAGTAATTTATTATAATTATATGAATTTAATCCTAAAAAAATAATTACATATTTGGAATCAATAGTTTAAAATTTATTAATGTGGTCAATTTCATTTTTTGACCATTATGAATAGTAATCATAGTAAAAATTTATAACCACGATAAAGGGTAAATCAGGTTAATTAAGGTATAAACCAAGTAATAAGGCAAACAAATGTTGCTTTATTTCTTATTTTATGATTTTATTTAGAGACTTATCACCTTATATTATAAATTTTATGTTTTTGGATACAATTTATCATGATTAAGACTTTACAATATTTAAAAGTTTAGAAAAATTACAAGTGTGCCACTCCCCTCACTTATTAAAGGACACCTCCTATCCTCCCTTCCTCACACCATTTAAGAACTATATTTCATGAAATAACTCAAAAAACCTCTCAAAAGCATCCCTAACCATGAATTATAGGCCTTTTATTTTCAAAATTCTAATCCTAGAAGGCTTAAGGTGTAATCCAAAGGGAGATATCTGAGGAGAAGGTATAAGTCCTAACTGACCCATTTCAAGTTTATTTCTTCTTACACATCCTTAAAATATTATTAAACCATGATTAAATAAAAACATCATTATCTTAAATATACTTAAACTTTATTATTATTATGTTGAAACCCTTTTTCATCTCTTTTTATGACTTATGATAAATGAAAACATCACTCGTGCATACGTGTGGAATAACACCTCCACGAAACGATGTGTTTCATTTTTCATCACTAGATCATATGGATGGTTAAAATTATGTAAAAATGAATATATATGATATTTATGAAATTATTATGATTATATAAATATAATATGTTACTTACCTTTTTACTCTTTATGTCTGTTGAAAATTGATATCATCGCTCGAGCGTACTTAGGGAATACCACCTCCATGAATCGATGTGATTCATTTTTCATATACACCTTATACGGATGGTTATAAAGATTAAATTAATGAATAAAAATTACATGTATAAAATATTTATTATTTTAAAAAATTGAAATATTATTTACTTTATTTATTGTCCACCTATTGGAAAAATGAAAATATCGTTCATGCGTGCGTATAGACTATCACCTCTATGAAACTACATAGTTCATTTTTTATGATTGCCTTGTGTTGTTGGTTTTAAAATTTTATATAAATTATGAAAATTATAAATATAAAAAATTTATTATTATTTAGATAATGGTATCATAATACCTTTGACCATGGTCAACACACTAATGTGGTTTTGAGATTATGAATCGAACGACCTCAAAATGTCCAGCATGAACTTAACCATTTTAGTAACTAAATAAAACATGGTAATAAATAAAATAAAAGGAATAGTTATAATGTAATAAAAATGAAAATATTATTAATCAATTACTAAACTAATATAATTTTATTATTCATGATTTAGAGAATGTATGAAGTTAGATGGAAATTAAGATAAGGGATTTCCCTTTAAAGCGTTGTTTTAAATGTTTTAAATAATTTTTCTTCCATGTACATATTAATAAAAAATTTCAATAATGTTATTATTTATGTTTAAAATATTTTAAAAAGTAGTTTTCAACTAATTTTTGATTTATTTTTAGATGTTTAAAAATTTATCTTTTAAATGTTTACCATATGGTTCATTTTTATGCTTTTTCCAAAGTTCAAAAATAATGGTTTTTAATGTATATATATTGACTACTTTTTTATATCATCATAGTAATTATTTTTCATCAATATTTATTTAAAATTTTCCATGTTTATTTTAAAATAAAATATCTCTCTCAATATTCTGTGAATTTTTAGTTTTTCTAGAGAAATATAAATTTTTCTCAACTTAATGAGATAAGTGAGAGTGATATTTCTTATGGGTTTGAATTCCAATTAAATTGGATTTTATGATTAACATGTAATGTATATGTGTTTTATTTATGATATTTTTCTTGAAAATTTTATATGAATGATGGGTGATCCCAATATAGCTCAGATAATTGGTGGACCCAATATAACTCTCTAATGCATTGGGTAATGTGACAAATTTTACTGGTGATAGGTTACTCCTAATAGATATAGTAATTATCCAATTAGGTGATTCTATTATAAGGTTTATTGTAAGGGTGGATGTAAGTATAATGTCCCAAGGTTCCTATATAATATGATTACAATGGTTTATAAATGTAATATTTTTATTTCAAAAGGTGAGTAAATAATATTATTTTTTTAATGAAATTTTATAAAAAACTTTAATAAAGGTTAAAGTATTGTTTTTCAAGAAAACAAATTCATGAGTTTTCATTTTTTCTAAGAAAACATTATGATTGTGATTTTTTATTTTATAATTGAATATGAGATGTTTTATAAAAGTTATTAAGAAATTAAGTTTTTTCATAGAAAAATAAATAGATATTTGTGGTCAAATGTTTATTATGAAATGGAAACCATTATTATGGATTTTTCAGGATTACAAATGTACTAACAAGTTTATTTTGTTTTATGTCTATGACTAAGATTTATTTTTCGCATACCATGTTTTAAAATGATTCTTCATTGGGATTAAGAATGAGTAGAAATGTTAATGCATCAGATTTATAGATATGGGAGTTACCATAAATGTGAAAAGTGTGTCTTTATAAAGAACATTTTTTGTGGTAAAAATGGATAATGCATTGAAATGTTCACTTTGTTGTGTAATGTTTTACCTAATTCTCTAAAACTATAAACCTAAAAGATCTTGAAAATTTAAGAAAGTGTAACCCTTGTTATAGATCATGTAATTATGGGTTGAATAAGGTTGAGGGTTTTATATATATCATGACTCAAAATATATTATATAATCAATTATATATTAATTATACATTTAAAATTATTATGTTTTGTTTGTGATAAAAAATTGGTTTTATTTAAAGGTTGAATACATTTTTAAAATGATTTATTTTCAAATATTTTATAAATATAAATTTATGTTAATTATATAAATTAATATTTATTTTTATTTTTATTGTAATCTTATAAATTATTATATTATGGTATGAGGCAAGAATGTGATTTTTTCTTTGAGAAAAAATAATTTTTATTCAAAATAAATTGTTTTTTTGAGTATTATATGATTTTATTTAAAAGTAATATTTATAAATATAAGAATTTTAATTTGATAAATTTAATTTCATTTTTTGGATTCATCATATCAAAATCATCATAAGTTTAATTTTTTATATTTTTTAAAAAGTTTGGTTTTTTTGTGAATAGTGATAAATATAGTTTTTACAAATAAAATAACTTTTATGAAATCATTATGATATAAACATAAATTAAAAATATATTAAAAAAAATCAAAAAAAATTGTTTAAGGGGTTAATTAAGGCATTTAAAAATAATATCTTGAATTTAGAAACCTATGCCTTTCATTTTGGAAGCTGAGTTATATTTTCTTTTAATAAAAACTATTTATGGGATATTTTCCTTTAATTGAGTATTTATAAGGAAACATTCAGTTTTGATTTAATTTTAAATCTATATAAATATCATTTTTATTAATAAACCAATAAATTTCATGAGAATCAATGTTATACATTATTTTGGTGTTGATTCATTTTTATTCTTAAAAAATGAATTCTTCTAAAAATTGTTTGTATTGTGTTAAGCATACTTTTATTAAAATTAATTTTTACTGACTCCATTAATTAATTATTGTAAAATTATTTTCATGTTTTTAATAATAAGTTTCAAATTTTTTAATAATTCCCATTTCATTTTTGTTCATAAAAATAAGTTACCATGGAAAAAGTTAGTCACATTGGTAAAGGTTAAGAGGGTTAAAAGGGGTGTTAAACTATGGGATAAGGCCAAAAATATCACAAAAAAATTATTAATTGGATTTTATGAGTTTATTTTCTACCTTATTTATCCTATATTTTAAATTTTACAAATTTTGATCCACCTGACTTGATTTTGACATTTATTATATATTAATAAAACAAGTATTTGCATAAGTGTTGCTCTTATCTCCTATAAAAGGAGCCCTTTACCACCTCACCTTCCCACACACTTTGAGCACCTTATATCAAACAATACCTAAAAAATACCTCCAAAAACCCCAATCCCATTTTCTAAATGGTCCCCCACCCAAAGACTAATCTAAGAAATCTTAAGGTGTGATCTAAAGTAGGATATCCAAGGAACAGGTAATTGTCTTAACTGGGTTATTTCAAGTTTTTTTCTTCTTGAAACTCCCATAAATATATTCTAAACTTACTAATATAATTAAATAAGTATCATTCATATAATTAAGTTTTATTATTTTGATGGAAAAACTAGTATCTACCTCCCTTCCATCCATTAGAAAATGAAAATGGTGCTCGTGTTACATGTGCACTACAGCCTACATTAACGACATATTTCATTTTTCATCATCTCCTTACATGTATGATTATAAAAATGTATTTAATGAATAAATATTATATTTATAACATTATTAATGTTCTATAAAGATAAATTTTACAATATATAAGTAATATTAATGATAAATGGTCATCATAAAATTTAACCACCTAAAACAAGCAAACCAAGACACTTTATAAGTAATAAATTCTTACCATTCTATTTAATTTATATTATTCATATAAATATTATTGAATTTGTTTTATCACTTTAAAAAAATTAAAACATTAATATTTTTTAAAATTGATATTATCACTATACAATAACATGTTCTTACTCATTCAATTATTATAGCATGTTCTTGTTTTGTTCGGTTTTACCGATTACATGGACATGGTAATAATGTTTATATCATGAATAAAAAATAAAACTTAAATAATGGTAATAAAATTTAATAATTTTTATTTTAATATGTTTTCATAATTCTAGATTTGTAATATTCTAAATTATATCTACCTATAAATTCAATTATTTTATTAATTTAATAATCACTAAGAAAGGTAAATTTTAAGCACTATATAAAAACCATCATCATAAGTTCCATGAAATAAATATGGGACTATATAAATATATAAAAAATGAATTAACTTATCATTAATATTATATAGGTGATTAATTCATGAAAAAGACTCAATTACCAGAACTTCCAAACCAAATCATGTAAGGGAATCAGAACGGTTAACACCTAAATGTTAATTATGAAAAAAAAATTAATATATAGGTAATAAGAAATGATAAATGGACAGGATAAAGTAAATTAAATATGAATAAAATTATTATTAATATAAATAATAAACCAAAATTTATTATACAGGGATGTTAGAGCATGTATGACCAAACAGAAGTATGAGGTAAGGGTTTCTTGTCTCAATTTCCCTTTATTAATATACGCTTCAAATTTACCACCTATTTTATTTTATGTGGTGTATATAATTACCATTATTTTATTTTATAATTATTTACATTAATTTAAATATATTTAAAAAATACATATAATATTCTCTTCAATGGGTTTTTGATTCAAAATTTACTAAGGTAGTAAGGGTTTCTTGGTCTCAATTTCAATTCCTTGAGAAATGTTTCATTTTGTGCACCTATATTCATTTATATAGTGTATTTACTTTTTAGTTGAAATATTAAATCATGTTTATATTTTATTCATTATATTTAAATTTCATTTTCAAGTTATTTATTTCAAGTGATTTTGATTTAAAAATTCGCAAGCGGTTTTTCTTTTAAACCTTATTTTAAATGTTTTGATATTTTCATTTCAATTATTTTTCCTACATGTTCATATAATTTCAATAATTTTCTTGTATAAACTTTAATGATTTATGGAAGTAATTTTCCATTAACCTTAACCTTCTCTAAAAAGTTTTAAAAAAGGAATATTTTTAATTTTTTTCATACAGGATGTTTTCTACTTTCTTTATAAAAGTGTGAAAATAATGTTTTTTAAAATTTTATGCATGAACACATTTTCCAAAAACAATTTCCTTTGATAATTATTAATATTAATTTCCAAGTTTCCATGGTTTTTAAAAAAAATCATATTTAAATTGTGATGTGAATTTTTCATTTTTAAAAGTTACCAAAATAAAATGATATTTCTTCCTATTTTTCAAGGAATATTTATAATGATTTTATAAAAGTATTTTTCATTTATGTAAACATCATTTAATGATTGTTATGATTCATTGGGTATATTATATAATTATATCATTTAAATTATTTCTATGGATGGATTATGATGTTATTTTAAGGAAATTGTCATGAAAATTAATTCTTTTCCATGGGTTAATTAATCTTTGAAGGAATGATGAATGTTGTTAGGAGTTTTATGATGAAAGTGAAATCCCATATGTGTCTTATTCATGTTATAGTTCTTAGAAATTATATATGATGATTTTTAGGTCTTTCATATCCCTAAAATGCATTAGGTAATGATTACATAGTTAACCAGATATAAGTTACTCTTATAAAGATGTTAGAATTGTCCAGTTAGGTGATTACATTGAGAAAATATGTTGTAATTAACCAAGTAGGTTATTCCATTGTAAGGGTGATTATAAGGGTTCTTATAAGGGTGATATAAATATGTTATCCCAAGTAACATTAATTATTTTTATTTTTATTTTATGATTACTTATAAGACCCTTATATGGAATTTGTGAGCTAATAAGTTGAAACGTATATGAGTTATGTTTTCATGGATCATGATTATTGACTCATGCTTTCACACTCCTTTTACTAATTTCATGTTCCAAGATTCATGCTATGAATAATGATTTATTATCTATGTTTTATTGACTATAATTTCCTTATTATGTTTTCATATACCTTGATTATGATCTCAAACCCACATGTTTATCTTATACACATTTATGATTTTCAATTGTCATCGATTATGTTCATCCTTACTGAGAATTTGACCTCACCCATCTTATGTTTCCATTTTTCACAGGTTATGAAGAGGATCATTATGGATAATTTTTTTAGAAGGTAATCATGTGTGGATAATTTTTTGGGAGATGTTTAAGTCTTATTATAGAATAAGAAACTATTGGAATAGTGGGAATTTCATTGGATGAGAAAGATATGAGTTTTTTTAGTTAAAGGTTTTTCCTATTTCTATAAAACTCTAAAACTAAAAGTTTTTTGGTATGTAAGTGAATCAATGTTTCTTATTTATATTTTAATGGTTAAATTTAGGTTTCTTCAGTTGGTATCAAATCCAATATGTTAAGAACATGTCATTAGCACTAGATTTAGGTGTATGGATCTGGGGTGGTATATATAATCTCATATCTTGGGATCTCTCATTCACCTACCTATTATCTTAAATGAATAAAACTTAAATCCATGGATATATCATCTTTTACTTGTATCAAAATTCTATTTGTGATAAGGGGTATGTTTCTACTTCCTATAATTCTTCCTTCTTTTATATTTCTTCAAGGATACATCTTTAATCTCTTCTTCTACCAGTATTGAGATTGTGAAATTCAATGATTCCTTTGATATAATTCATTTATAGCTACTTTATGGGTTTAACCTAAGTGAAATTAAGGTATTTATTTGGTTTTACATTATGGATTTCATCATCCTTGATGGAAGTTATTAAATGTTAATTTTCCCCCACTCTATATTGTTCAAATAATCTTAGTGGTGGTATCTCATCTTCCTATTAACTTCAAAGGCTAACTTTATATATATCTTGGTAAGTGAAACTATTCTTTCTATTATACTCATAAATATTTGGTTTGTAAATGGTATGAGTCTAATTAAACAAAAAATTTGTTTTCAACTAATAAATTATTTCATAAATTATTTTATAAAGTTGGTATATTGTTTTGATTTAATTTTGTATATGTTTATTGATTATCTATATAGTAATTTATGAATATTATATCTATTTAAAATCATAAATGATTAGTGTAAACATTATACATCATTTTTTCCTATATAATTGAATTAATATTATTCTTGTTAAATGCCCAATTTATGTAAGTTGGAGAATGTTAACTTACTCAGTCATTTCTAGAACATGTTGTTAGATTTTAATTGTTATTCTATACCTTATGAGTATGTTGAAAAGGATATATTGTGCATATAATTATTGAGTAGGTACCCATGCATTGAAAAACAGGTGGGTGGCATGGGATAAGATTACAATGTCTTAACTTAGTATATTATTTCTCATGTTCCTAAAGTGATGGGCTATAATATTTATCTGATTATATATAAAAATTAATTTTCCCATTATAGGATGGGTAGTGTTCCCTAACTCAGTTATTTTTTATTAACTCAAATTTTGAGCTTAGGCTTAAAGTAGGTAGCACCAATATGGAACCTCCCAGTGTAAGGAGTTACTTATTATCACTTATGTTTATATCCAATATCTCTGATATTCCATATTGACTAATCTTCTTCTTATCTCTCTAGATTTATACTATTTTCACATACACTTTATTTTATGGTAGGTTTTAAGGGGTGGGGTAGTGACTCTATAATAAGTATGTTATACTCAAACCATATATGTGTCCTTATAAAAAAACATGTATATCTTTTTATAAGTGATCCTAGGAAAGGTAAAGCACTGGATCATGGGAGATAGTTCTACTTGGATTATGGAATATGGGTTGATAATTTTGTACTTTATAATAAATAATTAGAGTGGGTTCATAGGGGTTATCCTTGGATGTTCACTTAGAGGTTCCACACATGGGACTTTATATTTTTTGGCTCATTAGGTCATGCTTGGATCACCTTAGATATTTACATGTGATTCATATCTAGTTTCACTCACTTTATAGTTTTTTTGGATGATTTTTGACTTGGGTTATATGATATTTCATTTTCAAATACTTTAATTCATTCAGTATTGTCCCATTATTTTCTTTCTTCCGTTGAAAAACTGACTACACACTTGGTATACTTAGTGTTCAATTAGGTTATGCCAAATATGAATGTGGACCTTATTTATTTAATTAATTAATATATGGGTAGAAACCATATCCCACTCATATTTCATTCAACTCCTATCATTTATTCTAGTCTTTAGTGATTGAGATATGTGCCTAAGGTGTTGTGATAATGTGATTTGGGTGTTGTTTATGTATTAGGGTTATGATCATTATAATATTCCTTTATACTTGAATTAGTATTTTATAAACAAAAATTTATTTTATAGAGGCATAAAATTTTATAAATGAATACATAAATTCTATGTGCATATCAACAAAAACTATAACAAATAAATGAATTTAATATTTACATATTTAATTTAAGGTAATCATTTATAAAAATATACACTAAAAATATGGGATATTACAATAAAGTTTCAAAATTTATCCAAGTGGAGTGGTAAAATGTTTCATATACCTAAAATAACTCATAAAATGGTCTATATAGTGGAACTTGATGATATTATAATTTATTAGAGGTACTAAACATATTCTAACATGAATCGGCATTGTGTAGTATGCTGGAAGACTTGAAAAAATTGGTCCAACATATATCACCCATAAACTAAAATGACTATGCATTAATATATATAAATATTTTTTCAACTTTTTTAGTAATCATTTATTTTCATAAATTAAAATTTATAAAATAAATTAAAATTTCATATGCATAGTCAATTATAATATTATCAAACATAAATCTGTATTTATGCACATCATGTCCCATGGTGTGTGAAATAGATAGGGTTGACTACACCTATAAAAAAAATTTCAAATGTGAGTTTGTTACTAAAAAAATAATTATGTTAATTTCAATAAAAAGGTTTTTTAATCATACCATCATCCACATGGATAATCTTGTAATAAATTTATAGGCAATAGTTCGACAATATAAGGATAAAAGTAAGGGATGTGCTCCCATACCCACATTTGTTTATTATCTGAGTGGAATTCCATGCATATTTATCTATATATATATGTTAAGTAAGTTAATAACCAATGGTATGTGCTTATCTGATTTAGGTTATTAATTAAAGTACATTAGATGAAGGAATTTCATGGAGTGTTCGATGTATAACATGCCTCTAATGAGTCATAAAATATAGACACATGTATTGTGATTCCCTGAACCTGTGCTCCTAGGTTCGGTGCTATAGAACATACTTTACATTCAAGTTTTGATACTGAGTGAGATGACCTAAGCTAAACTTTCATATATTTCACACTATTTTTATAATTTAAACATTTCTTCTCACAAATAATCTCACAAACCCATAAACTAAAGGTTTAGTGTCTTTGGATATTAGCTACATAAACAACTTATTTTACAATAATGTGAAAATTTATCCATAATTTCACCACAATAGACCCTATTCTAGACATATCATATATTATACTCATCTCTATAACCTGGATAATGGAAAAATAAGAAGTGATGAGCTCAAACACTCAATAAGTGAAAAATTTATCAACGATTCCTAAAGTGTTAGATCATATGTTATATGAGAAACATGATAATGGGATAAATATATGATTAAAAAGGTTTTGGATTCATAATAATTGACCATAAGTCATTATAGGAGAGAATATAACCTCAAATGATCAAATATATACCATGGTATAATAGTAAAGAATTGTGAGACAGTAATTATGAGTCATGGAGCATAACATAAACATATAGCATAGAAATGCAGTATAAGAATAAGAATAGGGAACCATGACATTGTGAATAAATATAAACATAATCATGTCCATGCACAATATAGTGAGAAAATCTAAATGCAATCATGTTCATGCACAATTATTGTCAACATAGTTAACAGAAATCGCATCCATGCAAAAATATTATGAACATAGCTAATTGTAATCACATTTACACATAAATAATTATCTCATGAGATGTAAATCTTTAACTAATTCATTAGAGGTATATAATAGGCCCAACACATATTAGTGTTAGACTTGGTTCCCTATAACTAACTTCTATTTAATTTATGATTAACCATATTCGTTGAAATTTAATTTTTAATAAAATTCCCATCACATCATGATTATTATTTGGTGCGAAATATTATGTGATAATTTCCAAAGTGCAATTATCACATTGAAAGGTCCTAGAAGTTCCCCTATATGTTGAGAAGCCCAAAGTATCATGCCATTATTCTTAAATATATTTTATATATTATGATGATATTATTTTTTAGGACACAACTAATATAGGTTATTATCAGTAGATACTCATAGGGATTTTAGGTTCATTATCATGGTGTATTCCCTTGGTAATTTTTAGTGCATAAGATTATGAAAACATGTCCTTATTAGCTTAGAATAAAGATGAATACACAATAGGGTTTAATTGTGTCCTTTTAAAAACACTTGGAAATTCAAAACTTATCCCTCTTTTCAATCTGAAAAGAAATATTTTTCCATTTTCTTTAAATATATTATGTGTTGGAATAATAAAGAAAAGAACACATAATATTTTATAGTGGTTCGAGCCACAATGGTCCCCTAGTCCACTCCACCAACACTCTCTCTAAAATCATGGTAATTTTAACTAGTAGATACTTTTCCAAGGGATCTAGATAGTTGAGTACAAGAAACTACAACTTGTTAGAAAGTTTTTACAAGGCTTCAATCAGGACAAAAAATAGTCCTCAAAAAACTCTACACCTAATTGTTTAGAATCGACTAATATATTGTATTTGGATGGTAATATTATCATTAAAATAATTTAGATATTATTATGAAACTGATAAAAGAATAAGAGATCTTTATAGGAATATAATAAATACTTCATAGTTTAATCCTTCTAAATATTCTCCAATTTTCTGTAAAGAATTTCTAGATAGGATAGTAGTAGAAAAACAACTTCTTAACAGTAGGATGGACACACAAAAGTAGACTATAACATGTATGGATCCAAATTGTAGTTCTAAAATAGCTTTAGAAAACTACATCAAATGATTAAAAAATAGATATAACATTAGTATCATTAATAATATCCTTATAAATTCCTAATGTAATTTTTAAAGAGATTTAGCTTTCAGAACTTCAAAGAAATAGTGAGTTGTTCAAAAAATATTAAACTCCTAGATTATATGTCAACCAGTTATTTTTTGAGAATAAATAAGAAGATTAATTTAAACCATGTTAAGAAATCTGAAAATATCTATTGGTAAAATGTGATTTAAAAATGTTTAGTACATTTGAAATTATAAATAAACATCCATAGAATGTCATAACTTTCCTTAAAATGGGATTTATTTAATCCATGATTGGAGAGCCTTTGGAATTATATTTGAATGACTTAAAATAAGATATTTAATCCAATAAAAACATAGAAAAAATATCAGAAATATCTAGAATCCAAATCCCAAAAATAACTCATTCAATGTGGGGTTTCTTTACGTAAGGATAAATCCAAAATTATGGTTCACAATGTACGGTTGATTCCAAAAGTTAGCTTAACATATCAAATGTTAGATACTGAAATGTAGGGTTTATTGTGAAATTTAGGTTCCTAAAACTAACATCCACTTCAGACATAAGGTTCCAAAAGTATAATTCCTTATCAAAAGTTAGGTTCCCAAAATAACATTTATCTTAAACATAGGGTTGGAACATTACTTTTTGAATAGTGATTCTAGACAACTTTGAACTACCAAAAAATTTTATAGAATAAAACCTCATCCAAATTATAAGTAAAGAACATCCAAAATTCTAGGAAATTGAAATAAATATTCTAATAAATATAATCCTAAAATACACTTAAATCAATTTCATTATTAAAACAAATGAGTGAGTTTATGAGTATTAAAATCAATGATAAATAAATGATTTTTTTGGACCAACATTCATATATCCAAAAATCTCCCCCTTTTATGATCAAAACACCCATATAAATATAAGCATAAAAATACTTATAGGTTTTAGTTATTAATAAAAAATAGATATTAATTATTAATTATATGACAACCCATACTTTACATAAATAGATATTAATTCAAAATTTAATAATATTCATTACAAAATATGAAAAAAAACATGCCATGATCATATAGGTTTAGTGTCTTTAGAAACTCATAAACATGAACAATTGTTTCATAATACATCTACATTGTCACCCGTTTATTTCTTTATAACTAGACCTTTTTTTACATATCTTATTTAATACCCTTCTTCATGACTAGGGGAAAATAAACATAAGAAAGGGTGAGCTCATATTCTTAGTAAGGGTAATAAATGGAGATATCAATCATATCATAATCATAAGACATAAGAACATAATATTTGAAAATATTGTCCTATATATGAAATATTATGATATCATATCATGGGATAAATCATAAAAGTTCATAAAAATCAATGAATGTAATACCAAAAGACATAACATGAGATATTAAATTTTTTGGCATACACATAAGCATATAAAATAATTTCATATTATTTAAGGATCATTACCAAGACCATTATAGAAGATAAAGTCCATTACTGAACTGAACTCACTCCTCATTCCAGCCCTGTATTACTGAACCAAGATCATTTCCCATTCTGGATCTATCTATCTCATGAGATATAAATATTTACCCAATAAATTGGAGGGGTATATAGGTATCATCCATCTCATAATTAAATCATTCTTACATGTTCCACAAAAATATAAATCATTCATCATAACCCAAGGAATAAAATGGGTTTATTTCAACATCATTCAACCATAACATAATCCATGTAAAACTAATGGATTTCAAAAATATCATTCTATAGTAAACACAATAAAACGATAGGAACAATAGGGATAGTATACTTGAAACATAACACTATTAAATAATTCCATCTTATATGGAAAATAATTTTGATAGAAAACTTGAAATTAATTCTTGAGGAAAATATCCTTTCTTTTTCAAAAGAGTTTTCTTTTCTCAAAATGTTGCGCAATTTTAAAAGAAAAAAAAAATTTGAAAATAAACTTGAAATATTATAAATTAAGATTCATGTAAATAATGCATTATGAAAATTTAAAAATAAATTCATGTTGTATAAGTTAAAATAAAACATTTTTCTCATACTTTTACCGTAAAGTCAAAAAATTACCTTGTATTGAAAACGAAAAAAGATCCATTTCATACCATTTAATAAAAATTCACCAATGTGTAAAATTGACTTAAAAAAATTATAAGGATAGAAAGAATATTTTTTAATATATATTTAGGAAACATGGACATGGATGATATATATACCCTATTAAATACTTATATATAAACAATCTTGGATAATAATGAGATTTAAAACTTATCTATTACCTTTGGTCTGATATCCTTTTTATGTATCCAAACTTCCTTTATAATGATTTAAATAATTTCATTAACTTATTAAATAATTATAGTCATTTTTATGATATCATATATGATCATATTATCATCTGTTTGTTAATAACATTTCATTATTACTTGTTATTCAGGTATTAATGGCTTCGTTTTCTTATCATTTTTTGTCGAATAAGTTCTGGTTCTACTTCTTATGTTATAGTTACATAATTTATAGAATTATATTAATATAATATATATCATATTTATTCATTTTATATATTTATATAATCACGCTTTAATGGATATCATGTAGAATGAATCGCATCGCATCGTGGAAACGATAGGTCGTATGTACGCATGAGCGATGATATCATTCCCATAATTGTGAAATGGTATGGATGTGGATGGTATATATTTTGTTCCAGAATACATATTATGTTATAATAATCATATATAGTTATTATTTACATCATTATACCCATCAAATTAAATTGGTGGTGAAAAACAGATTACACCACGGTGTGGATATGGTAAGTCGTACATACGCACGTGTGGCGATTTCATTTTTCATAGGATGGATAGAAGGTGGAATAAGTTTGTTCCATAAATATAATAAAATATAATTATATATTTAATACTGGAGTCATTACTGAATAATGGAAATAACAAATTAATAGGAATTATAAGAATAAATGATCTTGAGAGAGTCAGTAAAGGAGATTACCTCTTCTTCGGCGAGCTCCCTCTATATCTCCTCTTAAAGGAACTAAAGTTGGTCTTTTGAGAATACCAGTACCTATAGAATATGACTAGGTAATTTTATAAGGTAAATGGGAAGGATATGGATGAACTTGAAGTCTCAATGAGTTATGAAGAAATGAGGGAGGTGGTTCCCTTTTATAGTTTAGGTTGGGGGCACCTTTAGAATTTCCAAAACTATTAATTTATAATAAATTAAAACAACCTTCAAAAACCACCAAAATGTATTAGTTTTAAATATGATATGATATAAGTTTGTAATATCATAAAAAAAATTATACAAGTTTTTCTATCAATTTAGACCTTATCATTTTAATTAACACTTAGTTATTCTATTTAATTTTTAACTAAGGTAACAAATATTTCAATATTAAAAGGGTAAAATATTTACTTATTTTATGTAAATTAGAACATAAATAAAAAATTTAGAAAATTTTAATCCATGTTATAATTATTTTATATTTTTTAAAAAAAATATGTTTTTTAAATAATTTAATTATACATTATTTTGATAAACAATCAATAGTGAAAATTTTGATACTATACAATTAATTGTTTATTAAAAATATAAATATAACAAGTTAACTTCAAACCAAATATTTTTTATACTCATAATAGGTCAAGGTAATCTAGAAATTAGTTTTATATATTAATTATCCAAAATTATATTTATTTTAGTATTTTTAATAACATTTATTTATTATCTCCATTAATAAAATAATTACAACATCAATTTTGTTTAATTATTTAACATACTTATTTTTTGAATAAAAATTAAAAATAAAATACTATGATGAAGATAAATCCTCTATATTTAATAATAATACTTATATTATAATATATATTCTAAAAACTTCTACATTAAAATTGATATATTTATTAAAACATGAATGTGACAACTTTCACATCACTTTAAAAAAAATATTATAAGTATCATAATCCTTTTCATATGGCTAGAAATGGTCAATAACTTGACCCTTGGATGAATATGACCGATATATACTCGATCAATAAGATTTGGTCAAGTTTTATTATCTTTTAATAGTTATTATCATTTTAATAAAAAATATTTTATTGGTTTCTCATCAATTAAATAATTTCTACATCATTAATGTATAAGCTATTAAGGTAATTATTTATTTTATAAAAATTAAAAATAAATTTTCAGGATAAAAAAAACATATTAGATTTAAAATGAGTATTTATATTTTAATTTATCTTCTGTGTAAAATTATATTAAAAACAATATAGTAATTAAAATTTGAGTAAGATATATTTTACTTTTCTTTAAATAAAAGAATTTAAATGTCCTAATCTCATCCAAGTGGCTTAAAAAGAATAACATTTCGACCCAAGGATAATTTAGGTAGAAGCACACTCATCCAATGATATTAGGACAAGTTTTAGGGTAATTTTATAACATTAGTTTTATCCTTAATTATCTGATTTACCCTTTTATCGTATTAATAAAAATTACCGAAGTTATTATTCATAATGCCAAAAAATAAAATAAAGATATTTACATAATTTGAACCAAATGATTCCGAATATTGAATCCATTTTTAAAAATTAAAAATATAGAAGTTGTAGTAATTAATTTAAAATTAATCTCATTTTTTGAATGAGAAAATGGGTTTTAAAAGTTAAAACATTGAAAAAGATTGAAATATTTTTACATTTGAATTCAATGTAAAATTAATTCCAATGACCTAAATTATATTAATTGATAAAAATTTAATCTATTTATACTTTTAAACCATTCAATAATATAATGTAACCATATAAATTATTTCTATGAAAAAAGTTATTTTTAATTAAAATTTAATATATTTTTACTATTCATCAAAAGGTGAAAGTTATCAGAAAAATATCAAAAATTTATCCAAAGTAAATTTTTATATCCCGATTCCAAAGAAGAATTTTATTTTTTCATATAAAAATTATTAATGTGTAAAAATTTTAATTTAAAAATGGTTCTCCTTTAAAAGTTGGTAAAATTACCCTTTTGAAAAATATAGGTTTTTATACATAAAATATGGTTTATTCATATTATATAACTAAAATATCAATTGGATGAATATAAAAAATATTTTCTTAGATATATAACATATATATATTTCATTAATTTCATTTACTAATTACAATTAACTTAATTTATTAATACAAATATTTCCTTTACATTTAACTGATTTATATTTTTTTATAAAATAATTGGTAGCTAAAGAATTTACCCTATATTTTCAAAAGTTAGTTATATTTATTACCGGTAGCTTAATGGCTATTTTATAATGGTTATTTTATACCAATGTCATCTCGCGGTTTTTTTAAAATCACGAATTTATGTAACGCAAGCTATTGAAAATTTAAAATTATTTAAAGAAAATATTTCATAGAAACATCTCGGTGTTACATTATACCCCCCTTAAACTGAATTTCACCCTCAAAATTCATCACATGGATAAAAATAGATGACGATACCTCTTCCTTATCACATCCTCAAGTTCCCACATAGCCTCCTCAAATTTTTGGTTCCACCATAAAACTTTAACCAAGCAAGTGGTCTTGTTTCACAAGAATTTTTCTCTACAATCCAGAATCTCTATGGGTTGTTCTTTATAAGAAAGATCTTTCTCCAGTTGTATGAATTCTGAGTTTAGTATATGTGAATCATCATATATTTACTTTCTCAGGATAGATACATGGAAGACATCATGAACTTGAGAGAGATTCGATGGTAGCACCAATCGATAATCTACCTTCCCAACACGGTCCAGAATTTCAAAAGGACTAATATACCTAGGGCTAAGATTTCCCTTATTTCCAAATCTCATTACTATCTTCCATGGAGATATTCGTAGAGACACCTTTTTACCCACTTCAAACTCGAGGTCTTTTCATCAATTGTCAACTTAAATTTTTTGTCAAATCTGAGCCTCTCTTATATGTTTTTGAATATATCTGACCTTATTTTCCATTTCATCAATAAGATGATGTCCTAATAGGTTTATTTCCCTAACTTTATCCCATCAAGTTGGAGTTCTGCACTTCTTTCCATAGAGGTCTTCATAAGTATCCATCTGAATACTGGAGTGAAAGCTATTATTGTATGAAAATTCTACCAAAGCTAGGTGTTTATCCAAACCACCTTTGAAATATATAGAGAAATCTCTCAACATGTCTTTTAGAGTTTAAATTTTCCTCTTAGACTGACTGTCTATCTGAGGATGATAACCAGTGATGAAAATTAACTTTTTATCTATATCCTTCTGAATACTTCGCTAAAACTTTGAGGTAAACCTTAGATATTGATCAAATATATTGGAAAGTGGTACTCCATGAAATCTTACCACTTACTTTACATATATCTTAGTAAGTTGATCAAGAGAGAAATTCTCTCTAATAGCAATGAAGTTTTCCAACATTGTAAGAAGATCAAATATAACCCATATAACATTATAGCCTTTAGATGTTTTTGGAATTCCAAAGATAAAGTCTATAGTGATGTATTCCCATTTCTATTCTAGTATGGGTAATGGTTGTAATATCCCCTTAGACATATGTCTCTCAGCCATAAATTTTTGACAAACCAATCACCAAGAGACATATTCAACAACATCTCTTTTCATTCTATCCCCTAGAAATACTCTTTCAGGTCCCTATACATTTTTGTGCTTCCAGTATGATTTGAGAATGAAGAAGTTTGAGCCTCATCGAACAGTTCCTTAATTAATTCTGATATGGGAGGAATACAGACACAGTTCTTAAACTTTATTATTCCATCACAATCAAGGTTGAATTAAGGAACATTTCTCACAATCTTTTAAATTTAAACATCTTCCTTCTGCACCTCCTTAATCTTTACTTGTATAGATGGTTGAACATTCATTTGATAAAGATAATATTTTTTACCTTCCTTTAAAATTTAAAGATTTATCTTTTAAAAATCCATAAATATTGGATATTTTGTGATCCTCATCATGGATAGGCTAGCATGGTACTTTAAAATCAAAGCATATGTCACCTTTTTTGCTTTCTTAGGGTGGTAATGTTTTGAGCAGTCAAAATCTTTAATCAACTCCAACCATCTTCTTTGGTTCATATTCAGATCCTTTTGTATGAAAATATACTTTAAACTTTTATGATCAGTATAAATATCACACCTTTCATCATAAGGATAATTCCTTTAAATATTTAATGCAAAGATTACTGAGGATAACTCCAAATCATGAGTTGCATAATTTTTCTCATGGATTTTAAATTGTCACAAGGCATAAGTTATAACCATATAATTTTTCATGAGAACACATCTCATAAACTTTTTGGATTCATCACTATAGATCATAAACCTTTCTCTACTACAGGGTAGTGTGAGCACAGGTGCACTTGCTAACCTTCTTTTTAGCTCATGAAAATTCTCTTCACATTCCTCTGTCCACATGAACTCAACTCCTTTCCAAGTCAAATTGGTGATTGGATTAGATAGTCGTGAAAAATATTTCACAAAACATCAATAATATTTATCCAAACCAAGAAAACTTTAGATCTCAGTTATTGTTTCTGGTCTTGTCCAACTTTCAATAACTTCTATTTTGGTGGATCTACAGATATTCCCTCTCTTGAGATTATGTGACCCAAAAATGAAACTTTTTGAATCCAAAATTCACTCTTGTTAAATTTTACATAAACCTTCTACTTTATCAAGTTATTTAGTAAAATTCTTAATTGATCTTTATGTTATTCCTTTCTATTTGAATATATAAGAATTTCATCTATAAAGACTACCACAAACTGATCAAGATAGTCTCTAAAGACTCTTTTCATTAGATCCATGAATATAGCAGGGGAATTAGTAAGACCAAAAGGAATCAATATAAATTCATAGTTTCCATACCTTATACAGAATGTCTTCTTTGGTATATCCTCCCTATTGAACCTTAATTGATTATGTCTTGAATGAAGATAAATCTTGTAGAAGTATTGAGCTCCGTATAGTTATTAGAATAAGTCATCAATGCAGAGAAGAGGATATTTGTTCTTGATAGTGATCTTGTTAAGTTCTCGATAATTAATGTAGAGACTTATTGATCCATATTTCTTCTTAACAAAGATAACAGGTGAATTTCAAGGTGATGGAATAGGGTGTATGAATCCCTTATCAAGATTCTCTTTTAGTTTCTTCTTAAATTACTGAAACTCAATTGGGTCCATTTTATAATTTGTATTTGAAATAGGCATAGCACCCAGTATGATTCCTATTGAAAACTCAACTTCATGATTCTGTGGAAGACCTGGAAATTATTCCATAAAGATATCAAAAAACTCTCATACAATAGGTGTATTATAATAGTGAGTTTATCCCCAACCATTTGAGATAGATAACCTTTATTTATAGGAATCGAGACCAACAAGATGGAATAAATTTCCACTTGAAGGTCATACTCATCCTTACATCGATAGATGAACATAGATTGATTCAGAATATGAAATGTGACTTCCCTTCCTTGTAAATTTATATAAGATTCATATAGGGAAAGAAAATCCATGCCAATAATCACATCAATTTATACTAAAGGAAGGATCATAAGATTTTTAGGAAACACTTTCCCACAAACTCTAACTATAAAAGAATTATAAACATTTGATGTGATCATTGTGCCATTAGGAGATGTCACATCTAACTCAACATATAATTTTTGAGGTAATATGTTGATACCCTTAGAAAAATATTCAGAAATAAAAGAGTGAGTGGATCCATAATCAAATAAAACAATTGCTACTTTGTAGTGGATGGTAAGTTTACCTTTAACCACTTAATTTTCTTACTCTACGTCACTGATAGGTATCGCACATGACTTGCCTTTTTCTTTGTCCTTAAGAGTTTTTGGACATCAATCATCATTGATAACCCTTGG
The DNA here is from genome assembly GCA_963277665.1 of Viscum album. Classification (NCBI taxonomy): domain Eukaryota; kingdom Viridiplantae; phylum Streptophyta; class Magnoliopsida; order Santalales; family Viscaceae; genus Viscum; species Viscum album. The sequence goes on along the minus strand of OY728140.1, from coordinate 717,177,590 downwards.
ATTAGGGAATTGGTTAGAATAATTCCCCATTTTCTTATACTTGTAGAATTGAAGTGTAGGAGGTGAATTCTATGTATCCTTTTCTCTATTCACATCATTATACATATTTTTCCCATAACTTCAGTATTCAACTGCCTGATGACCTTCTCTCCCACACTTAAAACATTTTCTAGTCCCTTTAAGACAATTTCCTCCATGTTTCTTTCCACACATTCAGCATAAGGGAAAATTTGTCTTCTTTTCAGTGTGGTCTTTAGATTCTCCCTTGAATTCCATTTTATCTTATTATAAAACCAATAGTACTGATGGGTTTCTCTAATATCCATCTCAAACTTAAGAGCACATCAAATTATTTACTCACAGATATTGAAGTCCCTTATAGCTAATGCCCTTCAGAGACTTGTTTTTGAGCCACTAAAGAATCAATCAATTTTACTCTCAGGTTGGATAATAATTCCATAAGCATACCTTGAAAGTATAGTAAAATTTGCTTCATAGGTACCAACATATTCATAACCCTTTTGCTTAAGTTCAAAGAACTCCTTCTCTATATTTGTTCGAATAATACGAGAAAATTTCTAATTGAAAAATAATTTCTTTAACTCAACCCATTTTAGGGATTCAATTTCATCTATTTTAATTGTATTCTTGATAAGGTTCCACCATTCATCAGATTTACCTTCCAAAAGATAGACTGTTAAGATGAATTTATCATGTTCTAAAAATTTGAGAACTAAAAATATCTTTTTAGTGGTATTAATCCATTGTTCAGACATTAGTGGATCAGAAGACCCGCTAAAAGAAGGTGGAATCTACCTCATGAAGGAATCAACAGAATGTTCTCCCCTCCTTTTATAGTTTGGAAGTCCTTTATAATTCATGGATTGAGAAAGTTGGGTGAGCACAGCTACATGATTTTTCATTCTAGCTCCCATAACATTTGGTTTCTAAGGAGTAAAATCATTTCATTTCCTACCGCATTCATCATTAATGTGGTTCCTCTAGATTTCATCCATTGACTAAAACCAAGAAGCAAAGTATGAGAAACACTAATCATAATGGTAATACCACATAATCAAAAATAAAATTTCAATTTAGGAAACTTTAGGATTTATAATAGTTTATTTGTGATCACTTCTAAAACACTAAGATTATAACTTATACTTCGACATATCCTTAGGGTTCTTACTAAGGTTTTCTCATCCTAGTTTCCAAAGGTTAACTATACCTTTTATATGATACTAACTATGAAAACCCATACTTTAAATACATAGATATTACTTCAAAATTAAATAATATTCATTATAAAAAATGACAAAACCATGCCATAACAATAAAGTTTTAGTGTCTTTATAAACTATGAAACATAAACAACAAGTTCATAAGACATCTACATTGTCTCCCACTTATTTATTTATAACTGGATCCTTTTTTGACATATCTTACTTAATACACTTCTTCATGACCTGGTGAAAAGAAACATAAGAAAGGGTGATCTCAGATGATCAATAAGGGTAAGAAATGGAGATATAAATCATATCATAATCATAAGACATAATAATATAACATTTTAAAATCTTATCCTACATATGAAAGATCATGATATCATGTTATGGTATAAATCATAAAATTTCATAAGAATCAATGAACATAATCCCAAAATTCATAACATAAGACATGAAATTTTTTGGCATATAAATGATCATATAAAATAATTTCATATTAGTTAAGGCTCATTTCCAAGACCATCATAGTGGACAAAGACCATTACTGAACTGATCTCACTCCTTGTTCCAGCCCTGTATTACTGAATAGAGATAATTTCCAATTCCATCCCTATATATCTAATGAGATATAAATATTTACCAAATACATTGTATGTAGATATAGGTCCCACCAATATCATAATGAAATAATTCTTACGTGTTCCACAAAAACATAAATCATTCATCATAACCTAAGTAATAAAATGGGTTTCTTTAAATACCATTACACCATAACATAATATATGTGAAACAAATGGATTTCATAAGTAGTATTCCATCATAAAAACAATAAAACCACGGTAAAAATAGGTATATTATACTTGAATCATAACCCTATTAAATAATTCCATCTTAGATGAAAATAATTTTGATAGAACACCTGAAATTAATTCTTGAGAAAAATATCATTTCTTCTTCAAAAACATTTTTCTTTTCTCAAAATGCCGCACAATTTTAAAAGAATTTTTTTTTAAATAAACTTGAAATATTTTAAAGAAATTTTCATGGAAATAATTCATTATGAAAATTTAAAAATTAATTCATGATTCATAAGATAAAATAAAGCATTCTTCTTGTACTTTTTTCGTAAAGTCAAAAAAGTACCTTGTATAGAAAATGACAAAAGATTCTTTTCATATCGTTTAATAAAAATTTACCAATGGGTAAAATTGAATTTAAAAAATATATATAAGGATAGAAAGAATATTTTTGAATACATATTTGGGAAACATGGACATGGATGATAAATATACCTTAGTAAATACTTACGTATAAACAATCTCATATAATAATGAGATTGAAAAATTATCCCTTACCTTAGGTCTGATATCTATTGTATGTATCCAAATATAATTTATAATGATTTAAATAATTTCATTGACTTATTATAGAATCATATTAATTTTTATGATATCATATATGACTATATTATCATTCGTTTGTTAATAACTTTTTATTATTACTCATTATTTGGGAATTGATGGCTTTGTTTTCTTATATATGTTTTGTCAAATAAGTTTTGATTCCCCTTCTTGGGTTATAGTTATATAATTTCAATAATTATATTAATATAATATATATCATATTTATTCATTCTATACATTTATATAATCATTCTTTAATGGATATCATGTAGAATGAATCACATCGCATCATAGAGACGGTAGGTCATACGTACGCACGAGCCACGATATCTTTCCCAAAATTGTGAAATGGTATAGATGTGGATGGTATATATTTTGTCCTATAATCCATATAATTTTATAATAATTATATATAGTTATTATTTCCATAATTATACCCATCCAAGTAAAGTTGTGTGGAAAATAGACTTCACCACGGCGTGGAGACGGTAAGTCGTACGTACGCACGTGTGGTGATTTCATTTTTTATAGGATGGATAGAAGGTGGAATAAGGTTGTTCCATAAACATAATAACATCTCAATATATAGTTTATACTGTATATATTACTTAATAATATAAATAATAAAGGAATGGTAAGTAGAAGAAGAAATTATCTTGAGAAAGTTGGTAAAGGAGATTATCTCTTATTCAGCAAGCTCCCTCTAGATCTCCTCTTAAAGGCACTAAATTTGGTCTTTTGAGAATACCATCACCTATATAATTTGACTAGTAAAGTTTAAAAGGTAAATTGTTAGGGTATGGATGAAATTTAAGGCTCAATGAGTTATTAAGAAAAGAGGGATGTGGTTCCCTTTTATAGTTGAGGTTGGGGTCACCATTGGAATTTTCAAAAATATTAATTCATAATAAATTAAAACCACATTCAAAAACCTCCAAAATGTCTTAGTTTATAAGATTAGATGATATAAGTTTGTAATATAATCAAAAAAATAGAGATTTTTTTCTATCAATTAAGACCTTATCATTTTAATTAACACTTAGTTATTCTATTTAATTTTTAACTAAGGTAACAAATATTTCAATATTAAAAGGGTGAAATATTTACTTATTTGATGTAAATTAGAACATAAATTAATAATTTAGAACATTTTAAACCATTTAATAATTATTATATATTTTTAAAAATATGTTTTTTTTAAATAATTTAATAATACATTATTTTGATAAAAAATCAATAGTGTCAATTTTGATACAATATAATTAATTGATTATTAAAAATATAAAGATAATAAGTTAACTTCAAACCAAATATTTTATTATATTTATAAGAGGTAAATGTAATATATTAAATTATTTGGATATTTTAATTATCCCAAATTATATTTTTTTTAATATTTTTAATAACATTTATTTATTATCTCCATTAATAAAATAATTTCAACATCAGTTTTGTGTAATTATTTAACATAATTATTTTTTAAATAAAAATTAAAATAAAATACTAGGAAGAATATAAATCCTCTATATTTCATAATAATACTTTTAGTATAATATATCTTCTGAAAATCCTACTTTAAAAATGTTATATTTATTAAAACATTAATGTGACAACTTTAACATCACTTTAAATAAAATATTATAAGTGTCATAATATTTTCCTTATGGATAAAAATGGTCAATAACTCAACCCTTGGATGGATATGGTCAATATATACTCTAAAAATATGATTTTCTTCAAGTTTTATTGTCTTTTAATGGTTATTATCATTTTAATAAAAATTATTTTATTGGTTTCTCATCAATTAAATAATTTATGCATCATTAATCTATAAGATATTAAGGTAATTATTTATTTCCTAAAAATTAAAAATAAATTTCAATGATAAATAAAAACATATTATCTTTAAAATGAGTATTTATAGTTGAATTTATCTTCTATATAAAATTATATTCAAAATGATATAGTTATTAAAATTTGAGTAAGATATATTTAACTTTTCTTTAAATAAAAAAATTAAATGTCTAAATCTCGTCCAAATGGATTAAAAAGGATACCATTTCAACCTAAAGATGATTTAGGTCAAAAAAAACTCATCCAATGATATTTGTAAAAGTTTTAGGGTAATTTTATAACATTATTTTAACCATTAATTGCCCAATTTAACTTTTTATCATTTTAATAAAAATTACCGAAATTATTATTCATAATTCCCAAAAATAAAATAAATATACTTACATAATTTGGAACTAAATATTCTAAATATAGAATACATTTTTAAAAATTCAAAACACAAAATTTACGATAATTAATTTAAAATTAATCTCATTGTCGGAATGAGAAAATGGGTTTTAAAAGTTAAAACATTGCAAAAGATTGAAATGTTTTTACATATGAATTCAATGTAAAATTAATGCCAATAACCTACATTATATTAAATGATAAACATATAATATATCTATACTTTAAAGCTATTCAATAATATAATTTAGATATATAAATTATTTTTATGAAAATAGTTGGTTTCAATTAAAATTTAGTATATTTTTACGATTCATCAAAACTTAAGTTATCAGAAAAATATCAAAAATTCATCCAAAGTAAATTTTTATACACCACTTCAAAATAATAAGTTTATTTTGTCATATAAAAATTATTAATATGTCAAATTTTTAATTTAAAAAAGGGTTCACCATTAAAAGACGGTAAAATTACCCTTTTGAAAAATATGGGTTTTTACACATAAAATATGGTTTATTCATATCATATGACTAAAATATCTATTGGATGAATATAAAAAATATTTTATCAAATATATAACATATATATATATATATCATTAATTTCATTTACTAATTTTAATTAACTTAATTTATTAATACAAAAATACAAATATTTCCTTTACATTTAATTGGTTTATATTTTTTTATAAAATAATTGGTATCCAAATAATTCACCCTAAATTTTCATAAGTTAGTTATGTTTATTCCCACCAACTTAATGGCTAGGTTATAGTGGTAATTTTATACAAATGTAATCTTTTAGTTCATTTAAACTCACGATTACGTGCAACTCAAGCTATTGAATAATTAAAATTATTTAAAGAAAATATTTAATAAAAAATATCTGGGTATTAAAAATTAAATATTAAAATGTTTTTTATCCATATTTATCTCTCTTTTGTGAAATGAAAAAAAAATAAAGTATAAATAAGGATAAAAACACATTCAATTTAGCACATAATAGTAAGTGGATTTTATGTTAGCCAAACATAAACACATCCTAAAAATGAATAGGTTTAGAAACATAAGACAATAGTGAATAAAAATAAAAAAAATATAAAATAATAAAAGAACTTATTCTATAAATTATCCCAAATAATAAAGAATATGGGATTAAGGATAAACAGGTTAAGGTTCAAGATGAGAGGAAGGAATGGTTATATTTTCATCAAAGGAAGAGGATTCTATATTTAAGGAATCTATGATAGTCTAGTGCACAATCTTCTGCTCCTCCATCAACTCCTTGAAATTATAGATCATTGGTTCTTCACATAACTTCACCAGATACCATGACTCTTATCACATATTCAGTAATTAATCTAGATTCAACTTAAGAAAATTATGAACAATATCAAAATACTGGACATATTTTTCTATAATTCCTCCTAACTATTTGACTAAAAATATGACTCCTAACTCTACAGAAGTCAACATGTCGGCTAAATCCTTCTGATCCTCCAACAGAGTGTGTTGTGGCACACTATCACACTATAAACTTTGAATTTTCTCATCCTTTGAAGATAGATCATCAATAAACCACTATATTATTATCAACACATCTATATAATGTTCTCTACTTGAAGTAGAAGCTCTTACCTGACTAGAACTAGCTCTAACCAACTCAAATTGATTTAATAAAAAAATTCAAATCACTAAAATCTTACTATGAAACAAATTCACTTCTGATATTTCAAATGTAGTTAGCTACATTTCTCTTAAAAGTGTCAAAAAATTTCCTTGATATTTAAACTTCCTTTAAACTCTAATACTAAACCTAGAGAAATTCAAATTCTATTTTGGGAACAAAGCACTTTTTTACTCTTCAAAAGACTTTCGATAACTCTTAAAGTCTCATTACAACTTTACATATTCATCCTTCAACTGATTAAATCTAGATTATATACCCAAGGAAAAACAAATGAGTATGTTCCTTAAAATAAGTATCATTATAAACTAATAATTTCTTTTTAAACCTCATAGATAGTCCTCCATTTTCACCCAATTGAAGTGACTGAACTTCTACATCTTCACCTAAATGATAAGTAAACTCTCTAAAAACTTCAGTGTCTTTATAATTCTATTTTATTATCCTCTCCATTGACTTATCAAAAAAGGAAATTGATTGATCCTTGATCAATTTAGTTGTTTTAGCAATAGGGGTACTCACCTGATCACCATAATTAGATTCCTAAACCTATTGATCCTCAACATGATCAACTGGGTCATCTCTTTATTTAGTAAAAACAATAGTAGTTATTATCCCAACTAGGTTAAATACCCTAAGAGTGGGGGTGAATCAGGGTATGATAGATTAAAACAAATTCCCCTTTGAATCTTGTTTATTTATTAAACAAATTGTTCTTCTCTTCCTTTACCGTAGTAATGTATGAACAGAAATGAAATTATGCACGAGACATAAAAATTTTACTTGGTTCACCCTCACTAGGCTACATCCAGGGAGCATACAATGGAAATGTTTTGATGTATCAAATCCACTAAGGCTCACTGCCAAATTCAAGGTTCGATCTAGATCACTTTTATGCCCTGGATCACTGCCTTTACAAAGTTTGGAGCGGACTCACTGTCTCTCCTGGTTTACAACCAATCACAATTCTAAATCACACTACTCTCTCAATTGAAGTGTGATCATTACTCCTTCATAATAATCCACTTTGATATCTTGAATTGGTATTTTTTACACCTCATTTATTATATCATTAAGTTACATTATCATTAACTTTATAAATACCCCTTTACCATAGAATTACTAGGAAACTCCAACTACCATACAACCTTTGAGTGTCTTTCATGCAACATTATCACCTTGCATGAAATATTTGAGTTTAAGTGCATAACTCCCAACTTCCTTACACTATCATGGAAAAAACTCTTGTTTGTAACTTTTATGATTTGTGAACAACTATCTTCTTACACTCAACTCTATTCTTATGTGAAACTACCTTTGCGTGTAATTATTAAGTGATTCAGAGCCCTAATTTTCTCAAAGGGTTGATCTGCTGAAGTGATGGGATGGACAATTATTTATAGACCTAGCCGACCCTACAAGCAATATCCATACATGTCTTCCTTTGTATGCATAATATTTCTCTAAGTGTGTAAACCATATTTTAAATTTCATTGAGAATGTAACTCTATTTCACATGGATTACTTAATCTTTATTTCGTGGGTGTGTTCAACTCTTCCTTTGGCGGACAAACTCATCTTTCATGCAAATTAAAAATCTTTCATACGCTTATTTCCTTTTCCATATTTTTTTTGGTGATCCCAAAACATTCCATGTGTGTAACTTTCCAAACCACCTTTAATATTGTACACAACTTCCTTTACCAAAAACACTTTTATCCCTTCTCCAAATTTTGGACCCAAAAATTTGGAAAACACTAGGAAATACTGCCACCTTATATTCGTATTTTTCTATACCACCTCCAGAGCATCAATTCCTTTGACTTTGATCTTTTTCAAAATTAATTGTCAACAATCTCTTTCAAACTCAATAAGTGAACATGGAAACCTTCTTTTTCAACAAACACAATCAACCCAAAAACACTACTTTGTTACCTTGAGGTATGTTTTCCCAAAAATATCCCCATTTTGGTTTTTTGACAACTTTTCACATTTTGATACCACATTAATTCTTCTTCTATATTCTAACATCACTCACATCTTACAATTAAGATAGTGATCAAAGATCTACTAAACACACACTCTAATCCCACATGATCTTTGCTCGGTGTGAGAAAAAAAAGTAGCATGAAAAGTTTATCAATGAATCACTTCATTCCCAAACCAATCAACTACTTTAATCACAAACTCCATCTATCATGATATATATCCTTTGATCGATCACTCTTAGAATTTTCAGATTTAAAACTCACCCTACTTCACTGCTTGGGTTCTCGTATTTTGGAATGCTTAAAGATGTCCAAACTAAGCTATGATTGTTTCCTCATAACACTGAATTATCATCATGTCATAGAAGCATTTCAGGGTTTTTCAAAAACTTGAAACCTATGAAAAATTGAAAATATCCCCCTATTTCATCGCTCCCCCTATCAGCTTATCCCCTATCTTGTTTAAGACATTTTCTCCCCTTTAATAGCCACAATGTCTCCCCTTTTTTCAATGAACCCAAAGGTCACTCCTTTTTGGTCTACAATGGGGTAAAGAACACATATCAGTACATTAGGGGAAAAAATATCATACCTTGAGGAGAGGGGGTCCCACATCCCTACTTATTCAAGTACGGGGAGTTGAATAAACTCTCAGATCCAGCTGATTCCATTCAAATTCTTATTTAGGTAAGGCCTTTGTCAGAATATCTGCAACCTATAGTTCTATAGGAACGTACTCCAACTTCACAAGCTCATGATCCACCTTATCCTTGATAAAATGATACTTGATTTAAATGTGATTTGTACTTTATTGATGGATTTGATTTTCTCTAAGATTTATAGAACTTTAATTATTGCAATGTATTATGATCGAAGACTTTACTTACACTCTCATATCTTTAAGTTACTGCTTCATCCAAAATAATTGTGTGCATGCTTTAGTATCCACGATATATTTATCTTTTGTGGTACTCAAAGAAATGAAATATTTTTTCTTTATTATCCAATAAATAAAAAATACACCAATATATAATGAACCACCTAGCGTTGATTTTTTATCATCTACTGATCAGGTCCAACCTAAATCTGTGTAGCCCAATAATTCTTGTTAAGATTTTTCATCGTATAGAAAATTGAAATCCACTATGCCCTTGATATGTCAAAGTATTATTTTAATTGTAATCATATGGATTTCCTTAGTATTTTATTGATATCGTGCTACTTGGAATGTGACAAAAAACAATACCTAGTTATGTCGTTGTTAAGTAAAATTGGCTTCCAATGATTTGCCTATATTCTGTGACATTAATTTCTTTGCCTTCATCATCCCATGGAAGTTTCATCCGAGTATCCACCAGAGTCATCATCCCCTTGGAATTATACATTCTAAATCTTCTCATAACATCCTTGGAATATTTATATTGAGAAATTAATATCACATTCTTTCCTTGTGTCACCTGTAAACCAAGGAAATAATGGTAGTTCACCAATAATTTCCATTTTGAATTTACTTTTCATGAATTATGTGAACTGTTTGCACTAAGCTTCATCTGATCCACAAAAAAATTATTCCATTGAACTACACTAGAACTATCATCCTTTGATTACTATCATTATTGAAATAGATACTGTAATCAAACCCACCACAATAAAAACTAAGCTTCTTTAAAAACTGATCAAGCCTTGAATACCATACCTTGGTGCTTACTTCAACCCATACAGTTATTTTCTCAGCCAAAAAACTATGTTCTCATTTTTATGAATGAGAAAACCATATAGTTTCTCAATATACACTTATTCTTCCAGAACCCCATTCAGAAATGCTAACTTGATATCCATCTAGAAAACTTTGAACATTCTTTGCATAGTTATGTCCAAGAATAATCTAATTTTCTCGATCCTTGAAACAGGTAAAAATGTTTAATCAACATAAATAACCTCTATTTTAGAGTACCCTTTGCACATTAATCATGATTTTTTTCAAATCACTATTTCATCTTCATTCATCTTGTTACAAAAGACCCATTTTGTCCCAATGAAATTCTTATTTGTTGGTCATGAAACAATGTCCCAAGTTTGATTCTTCTCAATTTGATCAAGCTCTTCAATCATATCCTGAACCCAATTATCATCTCCGTCTTCTTCCTCAAAACATTTTGGCTCTTCCTATAATAAGAAAAATTCTTGTTGTATATTCTTCATCCTCCTTGTCTGTATTGGTTATTTCTGATCACCGATTATGTTTTATCTATCAGTTTTTTCTCAAATCCTTGGATTTTGTGCAGATATTGATTTGAATTGCTCTTATTCATCATCAGTATCTTCTTATGAGTCATTATTTTCCACTTCAAATCCCCCTGAGGTTTTTACCTTCTCATCACTTTAATCATCCAATTGGTCACTATGTTATTGAATATTTTGTACATTATATACTATAGTGACATCATTGTTTTCAAAAATATTTACAAGCCACTTGTTGAAACATTTATAAGCCTTTATTTTACCTAAATATCTAAGAAATAACCCCTCATCTCCATGTGATTCAAATTTCCTATATTTATCCTTATTGAGAATAAAATATTTACTTCAAAAGATTTGAAATTATTTCAATGATGGATTATTTTTCTACCACATCCCATATAGAGTCTTTTATTCCTTAAGATACAATAGATCCCTATTAGATATGTAGACTGATCTCAAGACCACTTCCTTCCAGAATTTCTCTAGTAGGTCCTTTTAAATAATCATTATTATGGACATGTTTTTGATGTTTTGATTTCTCATCTCAACCACTCCATTTTGTTGAGGATTTATTACTGATAAAACTTGATTCCTTATCCTACGTTTCTCAATATAATATTACACTTGAGTTTTTGTGAATTTTGTACCATTATCAATATGAAACTTCAGAATATTCTATCCAAACATCCTTTATGATTTCCTCTGGTGTTTTTTTATGAAACTGAACACATCGAACTCATGGGAAATGAAAAATACGCATTCCATTCTCCTAAAATCATTAATTAAAAGAACATAATACCTCTTTCCATCAATGTATCTTTTTGATATAGGTACACATACATATGCATGCACAAATTAAATAACTCTAGTTGAATTTTTTTCTTTTTTCTTGTATGTATTTCTGATGATCTTCCCAAATTGACAAGTATTGCATGTATTAGTATGATCATGTGATAGCTTAGGGAGGTATCGATCTGAATCATATTTGACTAGATATTCCAGGGATAGTTGGCATAGATGGACAATTTATTTTTGCCACAACCTATTTTCTTTCACTCTGGATAAAAATCACACATCTTCTTCTCCACTTAAAAGGTAGAGATTCCCCTTTTTTATTTTTCCTTGTAGAACAACTGCACCATATCTTCCTTTGAAGATACACATATTCTCAGTAAATTTTATATCATTCCCTGATTCACATAGTTGACTAACACTAATCAAGTTGTGACTGATACCTTTAATGACTAAAACATCAACATGTCTCATTTCTTTTCCCAAAAACCTGGCTTTTCCTTAGCCAATTATCTTTAGGCCTTCATTATTTCCAAATTTAACAACACATTACTTTTCATATTTTATACCTGTAACAAGATCATTGTTACCTAATATATGGGATTTGCATCCACTATCATGGATCCATACACCAGAGTGAACTGACGCTTTAAGGGAAATTTTCTCAACCACCACCTACTCAGATATTTTCTTTTTGATCCATGTTTTTTACTTCATACCTGGTATAGATTGATTATCTTGATATTACTCTGAGTATGATGGGATAGCATCATATTGCAGAGCTAAAAATAGATTTTTCATTTTTATATCATTTGATGATATATTGAGCTACTGCTTATAACCATATTCATACTTCTTCAGCACATTCCTATGCATTATTGATGATAAGTATCTTACAATGTTCTATAATCATCCACACATGAAACAGTAACCATCAAATGATATCCTAGAATATTGATCTCTATATGGATGCCTCTTTTTGTCTTGTTCCCTTCGATACCTCTTAGGTATGGAATTGAAATTTTATGAGTGCCCCATATTTCCACAGCAATAACACCTAATGTGCGGTGCATTCCTCTGTGTCTCTTCTACACCACTGGTTGTCCCTTAGGTTCTTAGAATCTTATGAATCTATTTCATACCCAAATTAATATTCAATATCAGAGTAGGTGCTTGTGGTTTGACTTCAACCATGATTGCTTTCTATTTTTCAATCAAGCCCAATACCAGCCTTTTCATTTGGATTTGACTATTACTTCTATTTTTCTAGACCTATATGCTCCACTTACAACTTTTATATCACCTGAATGATCTTCTTTCTGGATGTCATACCTAGATTTAAGAGTTTTTCATGATCCTTAACTTTTCATCATATACTAACGACTTCTTATTTAATTTCATCAATGTGTTTGACTTGTTCTTTAGTTGTGTTTGGCTTTCTTCATTTTCTCTCTATAAATATTTATCTCCTAAATAGAGGATTCGAATTCAGCCTACATATCTACTCTTCCTTCAAATTATTCTACATCATTTTCACTTTCTTCCCTTTTCTAGGATCTTAGAATTTTCTCTACAATATTTTCATTTCTCTATCTCTTCAACCTCAAATTCCTCTTGACTATTATTTTTTTGTAAAAGAAGAGTCTTATTTTTAAATAATTTTATCTTAAACTTTTTATTACCTTTCACAAAGGTTGAAGACTTCCTCATGGGATTTTAAACTTCATCCTCATCATCTCCTTGAAATTTCTTAGGATGCCTTGTTGAAATATAACCAACCTTTCCACATCTAAAGAATTCTAGTGGAAGTTTCCCTTTTAACTTTCCTTTTCCTATTTGTACATTTGAATAAAGGAATGAAATCACTTCATATGTCTCTTCTTCTTACTAATAATCTTCAATGGTGAGATTCTTTATGGCCTTGAATTCCACCTCTTTGGAATTCCCTTTTTCCACAGACTCAATGTCCTCATTTCTCATCTCATATGCAACAAGATTATTGTACAAGCTATCCAATGTTATTTCCTTTGGATATTTATCCTCCAATATAGAAACTTTCTGATTAAAATGAGATAGAATTCTTATTAATATGTTCTTAAAAATATTTACATATTAAATAAATTCTCCAAGACCATGCATGTAGTCTATAATAACATTCACCCAGTCAAAGAATGCATCAAAAAACTCATTGGGGTTTATTATCATGTCCTCATATTTGTTCTATAGAACCTTCATTTTTAATTATCTGAAATTTGAGTATCCTTTATAGATATTTAACCAATTTTTCCACATGGTTTGAGTTAACTTACATGAAATCACATTTGTATATATTTCATTGGATAAGTCCCCCCTTAATGCATTTATTCCCCTGGAGTCATCATCCAATTCCCTTCTATCAACTTTTTATAGAGCTCCACTATCCACACTAGTCGAAATACCATGTGTTGCTACTGTATAGACATACATATCTAAATATCAGAAATAGTGTTGCATCTAATCCTTCCATAACTAAAAATTTTTTCCATCAAATATTGGAATCCCTTTATGATTGAAAATTTTCATTGAAACCCCTTGGAGAGAAACACTAAAATTAACCTTTGTCTCTGATACCAATTATGATCCCAACTAGGTTAAATACCCTGAGAGGGGGTGAATTAGGGTATGACATATTAAAAAACTACCCCTTATAATCTTGTTTCATTGTTAAAAAACATTCTTCTCTCCCTTTCCCTTATAAATGTATGAACAGAAATACAATCATGCATGATACACAACAATTTTACTCAGTTCACCCTCATTGTGCTACATCCAAGGATCATACAATGTCAATGTTACAATGTACCAAATCTACTAAGGATTACTTCCAAATTCAAGGTTTGGTTTATATCACTTCTATTCTTGGGCTCACTGTCTTTAAAAATTTCAGAGTAGACTCGCTTTCCCTCCTGGTTTACAACCAATCACAATTTGAAATCTCACTGCTCTCTTAATTGAAGTGTGGTCACTTGTCCTTCAGAAGAATCAACTTTGATCTCTTGAATTAGTATGTTTTAAACCTCATTTAGTTTATCATTAAGTTAAAATTTCATCCACTTTATGAATAACCCTTTACCATAGAATTACTAGCCAACTTTAATCTTCTGTATAACATTTGAGTGTCTTGTGCGCAACATTAATACCTTGCAAACAACATTTGAGTTTAGGTTCAAACTCCTAACTTCTATGAACTATTGTGGAAAAAATATAGTGTGAAATTTTTTTACTTTTCATGAAACTCTATTCTTATTCACAACTCCCTTCTTATGTGAATCTCCCTTTGCGTGAAATTCATACGTGACTCAGAGCCCTTATTTTCTTTAAAGGTTGAGCTACTGAAGTGAGGGGGGTAGCCGCTTATTTATAGACCTGGTCGACCCTGGACGCAAGATCCTTACATGTCTTCCTATGTGAGAATAATATTTATACAAGTGTGTAAAGCATATTTGACATTGCATTGAGTGTGTAACTCTCTTTTGTGCAGATCACTTCATCCTTATTTCACGGGCGCACGCAACTCTTCCTTTGGCATGCAAACTTATCTTTCGTGCAAATTCAAATATTTCACATGCTTCTTTCTTTTTCCATATTTTGATGTGGTGATCCCAAAACATGTCTTGCATTCCACTTTCCAAATCACCTTCAATGTTTTGTGAAACTTTCTTGGACAAAAACACTTTCCTCCCTTCTCCATATTTTAGACCCAAAAATTTAGAAAACACCAGGAAATGGTGCCACCTTATATTTGTGTTTTTCTATAATACCTCCAGAGCATCAATTCCTTTGAATTGGATATTTTTCAACATTTCTTGTCAATAATACTTCTATAACTCCATAACTGAACACAGAAACATTCTTTTTCAACAAACACAATCAACCTAAAAACATTACAATGTTACCATGAGGGATTTTTTCCAATAGAAGCCTCTTCAACCCTTTCCCAAGTAATAAAAACTGGTTGATTAACTTCTCCAACTATAGAAACAATAACCTACTCAATAGAAACAGGCTATTCTCATATTCTTGTCCTTTGAACAAGTACATAAATGATGTCTATTTTATAAGAAGGATCTTGAAAATTTCTAGGGAACTCAAGAACTCTCCAAATCCTGGTAGGGATGTTCTCATCCATGATTTTTCTTTTTCTGGTTCTTACTAAAATTTTGGAAGCAACATTGGATGAATCTTATAGTCTTGTAGCCACTTGATGCACACCATATTCTCCTTCAACATGATATTCTCCAATCTTGTTAACACTAAACCTAGTAGATCCAGTTTATTTTAATCTCATGTTCTCTACCTCAATATAAGCACCTAATTTCTTTTCTTCCTTAGCACTGATTGGAATTAAATTTTCTTTTATAACACTCTAAAAGAAACCAAATTTCCTTATAATTCCAACAGAAAACACATTACTGTGATGAAATCTTAAGCATGTCCATATGTTACCAATCATTCCTCTCTTTTAAATAATAAGATCCACCAATATATAATAGGGGTAAAATGTTATCTTGACATCCTTATGATTGAAATAGTTCATATACCTTAACATGTACCGGATGATATTAAGCTTGATATCACTTATCATAAAAAACATTATATTCATGTTTGAAAAAATAATTTTATCAAGCTCGGTAATTATTGTCATAACTATATTCTAAATAAACTTAATCAATACCTTCTGGTCAAATTCTAGGTCTTTTAATAGCATCTTTCTTGATTTTGTAAGTCCTAAAAATAAAGTACATAATGTCCTCAGAATTATGAAAAATTTTCCTAATCGATCTTAAACTGAAATAAAATTTCTTTCATAGATACACTTAAAGATCTATTCCATGTCCACTAAAGAAAAAGAAAATTCATTTCTATTCACCTTATAAGGGATGGCGTCTTTGTAATCTCTAAAAAAAATTGTGCATTATCATAAAATTATTTTACCTCTTTTTCATAGACATACATGGAATTACCTCTTTCAAATATATATTCCAATATTTAAAACTCAATACCTTACTCAGTATCTAATTTTTCTAAAAAACCATTTAAAATCAACAACTTTTCCTTATATAACTTTCCGATTAGAAGTAGAGGACATCTGCCACTTAACTCCACCGGTATCGGCCACATATGTTCACTTAGTCTTCGTTGTCATCAGAAGCAGAAGGTTTATGGTTTAGAGAAACTAGGTTTTGAGGGATTGATAGCTTACAAGATCAAAAGGGTATAGGTTTGAGGGTAGGAGAGAGAATGTTTTAACTCTGATGGTTTCAGAAAACAATTTGGTTTCTCAAGCCATTTATTCATATTAATAATTTAGGTTTTTTAAATAAAAAGGAAATTTTATCAAATAAAATACATAAATGAAATTTTAAACTAGAAGATTCAAAAACTGACTAACCAATAGAAATAAATAAAAATTTTAAAAAAAATATTTAAATAAAATAGATTAATAAACTAAACATATATTAACATGAATAATAAAATATTAAAATTAAATAAACCTTACTCCCCATTAATAAAATCAAATCTTGTAGTGGGAAGTGGTCTAATGAAAATATCAACAAGTTGATACTTAGTATTAAAAAATTCTAGAGAGATATCCTCTTTCTAGATATGATCCCTTAGAAAATGATGTCTTATATCAATATTCTTAGTCCTATAATGACTCACAATATTTTTTGCAATACTTATATCACTATTATTATCACATAAAATAGGAATATGAACAAAATTAATTCTAAAGTCTAAAAGTGGGTGTTTTATCCACAACACTTGTTCACAATAACTACCAGCTAAAATTTATTCTACCTTAGTGTCTGATAATGAAATTGAATTTCACTTCTTACTATACTATGAAACTTAGAAATTTTCTAAAAATTGAAAAGTTACTAAAGTAAATTTTTTATCTAATCTACACCATTAAAAATTGAAATATGAATATGAAATTAAATAAAAAAAACAGGTTTTTTATGAAGATGATATAGAAAAACAATTCCTTTTAAATATCTAAAAATAATTTTAATAGTATTTAGATGGGACTCTTGTGTAATCGATTGAAATCTTTCACAAAGGAATATAGAAAACATGATGACTGATCTACTAATATTAAGATATAGCAAACTACCTATCATACCTCTATATAACTTGTTGTAAAATAGCTTCCTAACTTCATCCAAATCAAGTTTTGCATTAGTACACATAGAAGTTATATATGGATTATTTCTTCAAAGTCCAAACTATTTCAATAAATCAATAATATATTTAATCTGATTTAAAACATTTCCAAAAATCCTTTTGAAATATTTTAAATCCAAGAAAGAAATTAAATTCATCCATCATAATAATTTCAAATTATTTTTGAATAAATTTTGAAAAAATCATTGAAAATATTTTGATTACAAGAACCAAAAATAACATCATCTATATAAATTTGAACTAATAAAACATTAGAACAAGATTTTTTCATAAAAAGTATTGGATTATATAATCCTACTAAAGCCCATTTTCTAAAAGAAATGAACTCAACATTTCATATCAATCCCTTAGTTATTATTTAAGTCTATAAATGTATTTAGTAAGTTTAAAAACATAATTTGGTAGATAGGGATTTCCAAAACCTAGAGGTTGTTCAACATAAAATTCATCCACTAAATAACCACTTAAAAAGGTAGATTTGACATCCATCTAGTATAATTTAAATTATATATGATATGTATAGGTCAAAATGATCCTAATGGATTCTAATATGGAAACAAGGAAAAAAATTCCCCATAGTTTATTCCTTCCTCTTGATTATAACCCTTAGTAACTAGACCAGCCTTATTCCTAGTGGTTATACCTTTATCATCCTACTTGTTCCAAAATACCTATTTATTTTATATTAATGGATGGTTTGAGGCCCTATCAACTAATTCTCAAACTTCATTCCTCTTAAATTGGTTTAGTTATTCCTATATAGCTAACATCTAGCTTTAATTATCTAGAGCTTCTAGAGTTTTATGCTTAAATTAGGATAAAAAGGTAGAGAAGTTAGTTAAGTTCCCAATATTTATTCTAGTCTTGACTCCTTAATCTTGTTCTCCTATAAATGTTTCTAAAGGGTATTCCTTTAAAGTTCTAGGTTATTTAGATAAAACACTTCCAGGTTATACAATTTCATGTTCTTCATAACTACATTGATTCTGATCATATTCTAATTTACTTTCAAAATTATCATTAAAAAAATAAAATCCTAAAGTTATTAAAATAATCAATAATTTCATCTATTTTAATTTTTTGTGATCAAATGGATCGTTTTCATCAAACTTTTCATGAATATATTCTTCCACTATCATTGAATTTTTATTAAACAATATATTAGCTTTGGAAGTAGAAGAATACCCAAGAAATATTCCTTCATTATCATTTGGATCAAACTTACCAAGGTTTTCCTTATTATTATAGATATGTACCTTACATCCAAAAACTTTAAAGTATCCAAATTTAGGATTTATATTATTCCATAACTTGTAGGGTGTATCTTTAAAAAATGATTAATTAAAACTTTATTCATAATATGGAAAGGTGTATAAAAAAATCTTCCTAAAAGTAGGTAGGTAAACTATATTTATTCAATTTATTTCTTTCCATCTCTTGAATAGTTCTATGTTTTATTTCTATAATTCCATTCTATAGTGCTGTTCTTGGAGATAAAAAATTATGTTTAATACCTGGGTTTGAGAAAAAAGAATTAAATTCTTGATTATAAGAATATTCTTTATGATCACTTCTCAATGAAGTTATTTTGAAATCCTTTTTATTTTGAACAAACTTAAAAAAACTCAAAAAAACTAAAAAAGATTCACTTTTAAACATTAAAAAGAAAACCCAAGTAAATTTGGAAAAATCATCAACTAAAACAAAGGAAAATAATATTTTGTCCAAGATTACTACTCTAGAGGGTCTAAATAAATCCATGTAGATGAGTTATAAAGTTTTAGACAAAGTAACCTTTTTAATTGATTTTAAATATGACTTATGTTTTTTTCTATTTTTTATGCATCACAAAGTCTATTTTATTTAAACTTATGTAAGGAATATCAAAAACAAATTTCTTTTTAGATAACTTATATTGGGGAAATATATTATAATTGAAAATTCACTTATTACATATCCAGGATTCACTAAATTTAGCACTTAAATAGTTTAATTTCTATTCACGTAAGGAATTAAGGTCTAAAGTATAAACATTTTTAATTATAGGTGCTTTAAACTTAAGTAGTTTATCTTTAAAGACAATACATTCATTATTAGAAAAATCAAAATAAAATCCATCATCATAATATTGAGATAGATACTTATTAGATCATGCTTTAAACCTTGAACATAGAGAAATTTTTTGATTGGGATAGACTTTATATCTCAAATTTATCCAATACTAATGATCTTTCCTTTAATGTTGTCACTAATGGTAACCAAACCTCCATCTAGTTTTGATAGTGCATAAAAATTAGAAAAGTATCCACTCATGTGGATCGAACAGCCACTATCTATATAACATATTTCATTTCTATCCCTGTGTATTTTTTCTTACAAAATATCAACATAATTTTTTTAGTACTCAAATTCTCTGTGGTCCTACAGTGTTAGTGAGAAAAGATTTGGGAAACCAGATCTATTAAACCTTGTGTGAACTAACTTTAGGTAAATATTTAAAAACATAGGATTTATTAACACTACTAATATAAGGATTCTTCATGAAATAGTTAATATCATAATGTCTTTTAATTCCATAATAAAAATAGGTAACTATTGACATGTTGTGATTCTTAGAACTACGAACAAAATAATTTCTATGCATCTTGGGTTTTCCACCATTAGTACCAATACCATATCTCTATTTTCTATGAACATTCTTTATAGGAATATTATTTAAATAATATTCTCTCTTAGTGAATAAACTATTAGAACTCCTAAAAGATTCTACTTTAGTATACAACTTTTTAATTTTATTTTCATGCACAGTGTATCTTGAATCAAATTTGGTTAATTTCTCTTTTATCTCTAAATGTTGTTTTAGCAAGGTATCCTTTTCTCTAAGAACAATATTATGAATATTATTTAAATATTTATGGTTTTTCATCAAAGATTCATATTTCTATTCTATAATTTAACAGTATTCAACTATTTTATCATTTAATTAGGTTTCACAACCATAATTAGAAGTAAAAGAATAATAAGATTGTACCTTGTCTTCCTTAACCATAAATCATGTGTTTGCTTTCTGATTTGATTACTTATTTTCGGATTTGATACTCAAATAACTGGTTTAATATTTAAAAACACTCCATTAATACTTCATATCTTTATTTCCTTTACATTAATAACCCACCTTCATATAGATCTTATTCTAATTCTTTTCTATTTTTTATTTCTCTTTCAGTTGTGGGGAATTGGATTTTATATGCCTCGTATACTTACATTCATAACATCTGATCTCCTTCATACCATGACCATTTTTATTATAGTCATTAGATAACTTCTTGAAACCTTTCTTCCTTTTATATAACTTATTAAATCTTCTTATTAACTGAGAAACTCCCAATCCATAATCTGAAAAAATTTAATTATTTTATGATAGATCATCCTCCTTTAACTTTTTCTCACTTTTTGTAATAGAAACCCTAAGATCTATATTTTCCCTTTTGAACATCCTATGATCATAAGCCTAATATTTTATTTAATCTTCATACATCATCAAGTTTCTAATCAATTCCTTAATTTTTAAATCTTTAATTGGTGTGGGTTTTCAAAAAGTGGAAAATATTTCATTCCACTTAGAGGGTAAAAATCTAAGAACTTTTAATGTATGATCTATTTCTAGAATTCGAGTTCTCAAGTAAGTAACACTATTGATGATTTTATTTAGTATTTCATTCATTTGTGTGACACTTTTATATTAATATATCCTTAAAGTATCAAACTTTAATTTTGAGGTATTATACCTCAACTGTTTAACATTATAAGTTCCCTCATGGGAAATAACAATTGTCTACCACATCTCATGCACAGTAGAACACTGTAAGACTTGGTTGAATTCATCATGTACAATTATATAAGTTATTTACTTAATTTCTCTTGAATTCACATCATATTCAGTATCTTTGGTAAAATCCAATTTTTATGGATCTTTCTTAGGAATTTCATATAGCTTAACAAAAATTACATAAACTTTAAATCCAGGATTCTTCAAATAGATAACTATATAAGATTTAAAACAACTATAATTTTCTCCATTAAAATATGGATCTTTGGTCATTAACCCTCCTTCTTTAAGTTCATCCATTGAAATCTATCCTTGAATAGATATTGTATTCAATATTTCTAGAGATTAACAATATTATTCAAAAGATAACTCCTCTAATACCAATTTTTAGGTTGAAATAAAGACAAAGAAACAAGAAGGTGTAGATTGTGTCCTTTTAAAAACACTTGGAAATTTAAAATTGATCCCCCTTTGTGATCTAAAAAGAAATATCATCCCATATTCTTTAAATAAATTAAGAAATTTAATAATAAAGAAAATAACACAAAAAAATTTATAGTGGTTTGGGGCACAAAGGTCACCTAGTCCACTCCACAAAAAATATCTTCATGATCTTAACAATTTTAACTGGTGGATATTTCTTCATGTGATATTTATAGTTGATTTAAAGCAACTAAAACTTGTTAAAAAACATTCACAAGGCTCCAATAAAGACAAACATTAGTCCTCAAAACACTCCACACCTTAGTGTTCAGAGACAATCAATAGATTTTATTTGGATGGTAATATTCTCGTTGAAATCATTCAGATGAAGACAATGCAACGAATAGGAGAAGAAGATATATTTAGAGAAATATAAGAAATACTTTAAAACACAATCCTTTTGAAAATTCATTGATTTACTATAGATAATATAAAAATATCATAATAGCTGCAAAAAAACTTAGTATTATGTCGTACACTCTATAGCAGATTATAACATGTATAACTCTAAAGTATAGTCCTAAAATAGCTTCAATGAACTACATCAAATGATTAATATATAGATACAATATTAGTAATAATAAGAGTATCCTCAAAAATTCTTGACACAATTTTTAAAGATATTTATCTTTCAAAAATTTAAAGAAGTAGTAATTTGTTCAAAAATATTCAACTCCTATATTAGATATCAACTGGATAATTTCTTTGAGAATAAATAAAAATATTGATTTAAACCCAGTCAAGAAAATCTAAAAATATATCCTGATAAATCATGATTTCAAAGCATTAAATGCATTTTAAATTCAAAATAAATAGTCATATAATATCATAACTTCTCTTAGAAATAATAAAATTTTAATTTGTTTTTGAAATAATTTTGAAATAGTCTTTGAACGGCTTTAAATGATATATTTAATCAAATAAAAATATAAAAGAGATATCGTAAATATCAAAAATTCAAATCCTACAAATTAATGATTCAACATGGGGTTTCTCTACGTAAGGAAAACTTCAAAATTTTGGTTTATAATGTACAGTTGATTCCAAATGTTAGGTTAACATACCAAATGGTAGATACTTAAACATAGGGTTTATTGAAAAAGTTAGGTTCCCAAACCTAACATTCACTTCAAACATAAGGCTCCAAAAGTAGTGTTCCTTATCAAAATTTAGGTTTCCAAACAAAAAATTTAACTTAAACATAGGTTTGGAACATCACATTTTGAACAGTGATTCTAGAATACTTTTAACTTTTAGAGAACTTTATAGAATAAAACCTCATACAAATTATAAGTAATTAACATCTAGAATTCCAATAAATAGAAGTAAATATTCTAAAAAATATAATCATGAAATAAAATTAAATCAATTCACTAGTAATACAAATGTGGGTGTTTGTGAGCAACAAAATCAATGAGAAATAAATGAAATTTTTGGATCAACATTTGTATGCCCAACAGACCATCCAGTTGGAAATCCACATTTATATATGTCATTAGATATTCCTATCGGTGGACATGTGTATTGATCCTTATGCTTTAAGACAATTATTAATGGATATTATCAGTCATGAACTTTTATGTATTGATGGAAACTATGATGACATATATTCACAATAAGGTAGGATGTGTTGGGTGTGTCTTGGGTAATATTTCATTAATAGATAATGTAAGAAAGGATTTCCTCTTCAATTCCTTAATTAAAGTTGATATCTTAGGATCTTTGATGGGAATGAAACAACATAAATAAATCTATGGATATGTTGTTATTTGAGCTCATTCATTTTTGAAAAGTTAAAGAAAGAAACATCGATCACATAGGTTGATGAAACTAGCATACAACATACTTATTAGAGATGTCATTATAAAGGGATTATATTACATAGAAAGTGTTTGTATGAGGTTTTATGTTTTTACAACATTAACTTATTTCTATTTGGGTTCTTTGGAATATTTTTAGATGTTAACCTTATACTTTGGATAGATCTACCTAATGCCACTAATAAATATTCCTAAAGAGGCACACACTAAATGAATCTAGATCATCGGTTAAATATTATTATTATTTATTATTAAAATGTTGAATAAATATTATACTATTATATGTTTTAATAATTATTTACGTTTTCTTAATTGTATAGATTCGATCACTAGTTATTCGAAATAATATTTCGTGAGTAGAATATTTAATAAATATTTATTTTCTATTTAGTGAATATAAATATTTATTAATTTTTTAGAGAATAACATAGTGAAATTTATTTATTAAATAAATAGTAAGTATTCATGACCTAATTAATATTATGGAGGAATGGAGGACTGAGATTAATGATCCAGTGATAAAAAATATATATTAAATTTTATTTGAATAAATTTTGACCAATTTATTCAAGAAAAAATATTTAATTAATTCACTGGTTATGCACTTGTCAATAAATATTATTATTATTATTATTATTATTATTATTATAAACATAGGGTTTTATTAGGATTAAGGAAATAATAAGGGTGTATGTGCAATTATTATTTTCTAACCCTAGCACTATATAAACCCAATTATATTATTTCTAAACCTATGAATATCCATTTGTTTTGGTTATGTACAATGAATCTGAAGAATTATCTCAAACCTGAGAGATCCCCTCTCCATGAAAACTCAAGAAAATAAAGTGATACTCCCCCACCAAATCTCTTAATTCAAGATAGATCAGGTAGAATCTTTACTCAAATCAATTCTCATGGTGGTCAAATATGAACAACACAAGAGTTAGGATCTTCCATGATAACACCCATAGATTACTACATAGATGTTCAGAGGTTCATGGAGAATGTGTGGATCACTATTGGAGGTAATATACACTTTATTCCTACAATGAAATAATGTTATGAATTAGAGACATTATTAGATTCATCAACAAAGAAATAATTCACCACAAGGTAATTCTTTAACTGCTTAAATTAATTATAAATCATTTTTTGATTATCATACATTTGGTTTTAGTGTTCTCATGTCAATTAATCGTTAATTAAATTCTATTGTTTATAGAGCTTATTGTTGATATATATCTCATATTAATCATCGATTGTGACAAAAAAACAAGTTGGGAATTCCCCACTAGTAATTCTGCTACACTAGGAACCTGAAAGTGGTATCAAAGTGTTCATGTGATTATTTATAATTATTAAAATATCATTTATTGTTTTATTAATTTATCATTATTTTTTAATTTTGATTTAGTAGTTCTTTAATCCAAATTATAATATCTTCTCTTATTCTTCTTTTTTCTCACAAATATAATAAAAATGGAGTAAATATGAATAAATAACATTCAAATAAATCATCCATAGTTGTAGATTATTCTACCATATAGAACAAGAGTACACAGTATGTAGCCCATTGGTACACACCATCTACCCGTTTTTAATGCACTAAGACAACCCACAAATTAATTCATAATTAACTCAAGGTGTGTACATTTACTACAAATGGTGTGTATTTAATACACCACATATTTATTGGGAAATCCTAAATCATGGTTATCAATACTACATGGTGTGTAACTTGAATACACAATGTATGGTCCATTAGTCAAAGATGGGTCGTGTATTTTCTTCTATAACCTACAAGACAAGTGACTATATAACTTGGATACCATATGATGTGTAGCCCATGTACACACCATTTACTCCATTAATTTCTATATAAATACAACATTCTTAGTACCTAGGCATGTTCCATGGATAGATAGTGAATATTTATACATGACATGTAGGTGGATAATACACAATGTGTATGTTACTTATTTATGTGGAATTAAAAATTAATTTATTATACTTATTAAACCTTATCAACATGTGTTTTGTGTGTTATTTAGTTGACTCATACATTCTATGTGGTGGGTTTTATATACATTAAATGTATAATTATTTTTTTCATAATATTCAGAACTGTATATCATGTATAAGTTGTGATACAAAAATTACTCTACACACATTAAAACATAAAAAGATATGTAAAAAACATGTTTTCAATGTGTTATTTAGTTGACTCATTAACTCCATTAAATTATATGATAATACATGTATGTTATATTCCGTGTGAGTAAATAGTATACAAATATCATACACGTTGGGTAGTTCAGATGGATACTCACTGTATTGCCTCCAAGGTACATTTTTGTACATATTCAATTTTAAATAAATTTATTTAATTTGTTTAAAAATTGTGAAGGATGTTAATATTAAGAAATTTTGGATGAAAATTAAGATATAAAGAATTGATTAATTAAATTGATTCGAGCACAATTTATCTTAAATAAGAATGATTTGGATTGAATGTTGTTTTATTAAATTCATAATTAATTGCATGTAT
Organism: Viscum album; assembly: GCA_963277665.1. Lineage (NCBI taxonomy): Eukaryota > Viridiplantae > Streptophyta > Magnoliopsida > Santalales > Viscaceae > Viscum > Viscum album. The sequence continues at coordinate 717,151,102 of OY728140.1, read as the reverse complement.
ATATATGATCATAAGCATATACCATACCTTTATATGTGATTGGTTTCATTTTAATTTATTATTAAATTGAATTTATGGCTTGTGCATCATTCCTCCTCCCATTATGTAAGTGCATTTGTGCCCACAGTTTCCTTTTATGTAAATCCCCTTAACCAATCTTTTGGTTCCCTTTACCTATATAAGAGTAAAAGCTTATGTAATGGATGGATATTCTAAGAAAGTGGAGGCGGATCAAGTTTGAATACAAGGAGAAACCAATCCAAGAGATATGTCGGTGGCTAGGTGTAAAGTTACAACACAAACCATGACATGGTTCAAGGTGTTTTCCCCAAGGTTGATGGTTAGTTTATCATCCACTAAATAAACATAAAATTATGAATGTCTCATGGTCATACCACTTTATTATTTTATTTTATTCAATTTTAATGGTTAATTTCATTATGGATATTCTTTTATCACATGAATTGATGAATTAACAAGAATGTAAGATAGAACTAAAATAAATTATATTATATGTAAATTTTATCTAAGACATGCTTAATCACTTTAGTAAATCCACTTAATATTAGTGAGAATGTAATAAAGATAAAATGACCTATTTATGCATAAATTTTAAAATCCATAAAATATATATATTAAATCGGTATATCCTTCCACTACTTGGGTAGAAATCAAACCATAGTTCAAAGTTATTAACCAACCTCCATTGAGGTGATTTCAATTATTGAGGAATTTCTATCTTGATTTTTAGGTCGACTTAACCTATTTTTCATTAAGGGTTTATCTCTTCCAAGATATTTAGTAGAACTAGTAGGTAAAGTGTTGAGTAATTCTAAATTAAGAATTTATAGATTATAGATTCCATTTAAAAAATCAAGTAACTATGAATTAATAAAGTTGGAAAGTTACACCTACCTAAATACCTTTGAATAGCTTGACAGACCTTCTCCTGGGTTACAAGAAAGGGAATATTGATCCTTTACACTAAAATTTATAAGCAATGAGATATTTTTAAACTAATGGTGAGGGATATTAGGTTTTGATAAAATAGAGGGAGATTAATAAATTTAATAATTCTTATCCAATTTTATCAAATAAAGTACTAAAATTATACTCTTTTTAATTGTGGAAACAAAAACTATGACTTTAACCATATCATTGTTATCCATACATGAGAAGGAAAACCTATTAAACAACCCTAATTTATAAGAATAGAAAAGGTAATTGTACATTATTCTATGCCATGAAAGGAAATTATTTGTGTTGTAAAACCCAATTCCTAAAGCACCTGGCCAAGAGGATGATGAGGAAGAATTTTCTCTCTCTGTGAAACATTTGGATGATACCATATATGTCCAATGTTTCATGTTATCTTCAATGTTTAATGAGCTTATAAATAAACATAGGGATACAGTTATGTATATTATGATATCTCAACTTCATTATATCTATTAAGAGAAGGTCATAAAATATAGATATGATATTTCTAATACATTTTTCATGTGAAATCTTAGAGAGTTGGGGCCAACTAGGCCTCATGTAGTCAAGATGATTTCCTACATAGAGTGTTTATACATCTTGGGAATTAAATTCCCTAATGATCTACGCACAGATGTCATTCTATCATCACTGAATAAATCCTTATCTATTTTTATTGTGAATTACAACATGTTCAATAACAAGAAGACTTTATCATAAATTCTTACTTTTATTCACTAATTTGACAAGTACATAGGGAATGAAAAACCATCAGTCATTATGGTGAATAAGAAAAAGAAATACAAGGAAAGGGGGTACAAGACTCACTATAAGTATAAAGATCCTCAACACCATCCTTTCAAGAATAAAAATATCCAAAGTAAAGTGAAGGAAAAAGAAGCAGTGTGATTTCATGTGAGTAGATAGTCTACTAGAAGAATAATTGCACCCATAAGTAAGGTGAAGCTAAATGTGAATTCGTTATTGAGTGTGATATTTCTATATCTACACATCAGGTATTAGATATAGCTTTTATGGTTTAAATTTGTGTCCAAATTTAGATTACAAAAGATTCCTAGAGGATAAGTGGATATTCAAGTATCTAATTGAGAACAACTTGCTACTTTGTCTATAAGAGACTACCACCTTACATTGCCAATTGGAATGATTTTGGTTTTAAAGTATTGTTATTTTTTGCTAGATATTACTAAGAACATCATCTTTGTTTCTTACATAGACATTGATGGATTTATTTTTAAATTTGGAAATAAATAATTCTTATTTTATAATGAAAACATTTATTATGGTATATAACAACTAAATAATGGTATTTATGTATTAAATTACGAAAACCAAGTATTGGAAATTGATAATGAATCATGTACGCATGAATAATATAAAACTTGGTTATGGAATAACAATCTTAGTCATGTAAACAAGAAGAGTCTAACAAATACCTATCAAAATAATTATTTAGACTCATTTGATCTAAAATAACTTAAAATATTTCATTCTTGTTTCTAAGGAAAAATGACTAAACCACCATTTAGTGGATAGGGTGAAAGGGAAATGAAGATTCTAAGATTGGTACAAACTAATGTGTGTAGAATTTTTATAGTGGAAACTATAGGTTAATATTATTACTTCATAACTTTCACTGATGACTTGAGTAGAGTTTGTTATGTCTACTTGATGATGTATAAGTTTTTGTCCTTCAAGAAATTAAAAGAGTTCAATAATAAAGTAGAGAATCATCTTGGTAAGAATATAAATAAGATTTTATATAATCTAGGTGGTGAATGTATTAACCAAGAATTTATTGACTTTATATAGGATTTTGGGATTCTATACCAATTCACTCCACCTTATACACCTCATTGGAATTGTGTTAGTGAAAGAGGTAATTATACCTTTATAGACATATTAAAGTTAATAATGATTCATAAAGATATTCTATTGTTCTTTTGGGGATATGCAATACATGTTGCAATAGAAATTCTAAACCAAGTACCAACTAAGGTTTAAAACAAAATATTATATGAATTAATGTATAGAAATAAATTTGAGTTTTCAAACACTTATGTATGGGGATGTGAGGAATTTTTTAGGGTCATATTAGGCAAAAAACTAGCACCCTAGGGCATGAAGTGTGTATTTATAAGGTATACTTAGGAAACAAGTGGATACTAACTATACAAACCCTCAAATAAAAAAGTGATTATTAGAAGATAATACATGTTTATTAACAGGGATCACATGATAAAGAAGGATAGTGGGAGAAATATTTAATTTTATGAAGTTGACAGTCAAGAAACACAAGAGTTGGTATAGGAACAAATTACATAGGTCCCCATGGAAGAAGTTATTCCTGAAACAAAAGTTCATCATAGGAGAATTAAATAGGTAAGTGAACCAAAAAATATATGGTTTTTTTGTTACTAAATATTTTGACTCATTATTGGTTGAAAATAATGATCCTCTCTTATATAAAGATATGGTAGTGAGATCAGAAGCTAAAAGATAGATATAAGACATGAATTATGGGATAGATTCTATGTATTAGAACTAAGTTTGGGTTTTATTCGATCCTCTAGTTGATGAAAATCACGTTAGGTGTAAATGGATATTCAAGAGAAAATTGAAAATGAAAGGTAAAGTAAATACAAAAAATCTAGTTAGTGGATAAAGGGTTCAAATGGTGTTAAGTCATTGACAATGAAAAAACCTTTTCCCCATTTTCTATGTTTAAATCCATCAAAATTATAATTACTATAGAAACTTACTGTGATTATGAAATTTGGTAGATGGTATCAAAATAGCCTTCCTTAATGGGAACCTTCAAAAAGATATCTCTATGACAAAACTATAAGGGTTTGTGACTTCATGTAAATCCAAAAAGATATGAAATTTGCAAAGATCTATTTATAGATTGAATCAAGAATCTAGATCATGAAACATTCAGTTTGATGAAGCTATAAAATAATTTTATTTCATTAAGAACTAATATAATCCATGTGTTTAAAAGTGTTTTAGTGAGAGTGTGGTATTTATCCTAGTAGTATATGTCGATGACATATTACTTATTTGAAATGTCATACTAGTCTTATAGATAGTTAAATATTGGTTAAACAACTGCTTATCCAAGAAGGGATTGGGTGAACCAGCCTGAATTCTATGGATCAAGATCAATAATGATTGATCCAATAGGCTTCTTAGACCAATTCAAGGTACATACATTGACCAGATACTAAATATACTTAGTGTAGAACAATCCAAGAGATGATTTCTTCTAGTGTCACATGGTATACATATTTTTAAGAAAATGTATCCTTATACACAAGAGGATAAAGAAATAATGGGTAGAATCACATGAACTTATAGATAGGATAAATCATTTATTCCATGTTATGTACTAGGATTCATGTTTCCTACTGGTTAATAATGGTAGTTGGATATCAAGTTGGACTAAGTGAACAGTATTGGTATGCTATTAAGGATATCCTTAAGTATCTAAGAAGAACTAAGGATATATTCATGGTGTGTGGAGGTGATGAGGATCTATTAGTTAGGGTTTATATTAATGCTAGATTTCAAATAGATCAGAATGATCGTAAATAATAGTTAGGATATATCTTCAGTCTCAATGGATGAGTTGTGAGATGGAAGAGTTTAAAGCAGCCAGTTGTCATCGATTCTACAGCGGAGTTTGAGTATATAGTGTCTTATAATTTATCCAAATAATCTATTTGGATATAAAACTTTGTAAAATATCTTTATTTGGTATCTAATAGTAAATACCCTATCACATTATATTGTGATAGTACTATAGTGGTGGCTCTTGTAAAGGAGTCAAGGTCACACCAATGGACGAAGCACGTTCTCTTGAAGTATCACAACTTGATGTATTTTTCTCAAAGGGGAAGAATTTATAGTAAGAAAATTTTCCATAGAAGAAAATTTTGTGGGACCCTTGACTAAATCCTTATCTCATCATAATCATGGGTATCAACTGAGCGCTGGAAGACTGAAGTTTATTAGTAGTTGGCTCTAGTTCAAGTGGAAGTCTGTTGGAGTTAGTTCCCTAGAGCCAAAATCTATGTGATTTATGATTAATTATATTCATTTAAATTTAATATTAATAAAATTAGTATCACATCATTATTTGTATTCTATATAACATGGTATGTGATAGTGTCTAAAGAGTGAATATTGCATTGAAAGTTCATAGCAGTTCCCTGCTATGATGAGAACCCTAAAGTTCCATGACATTATTCTCAAATATAGGTTTTATAGCTGGAAGATATTATTTTATGGCACAAATAATATAGGCTATTAGGGATGGATACTCATAGGAATTTGATTCACTTTCTCATGGTGTACTCCCTTGGTATTTTATAGTTCATGGGATTATGAGAACATTACCAAAAAATAGGAAATCTACATTTATATATTTCATTGGATGTTACTATCTTTTGATGTTTTTACTGATCCTTAGACTTTAATATTATTATTAATGGATATTATTATTAATTTCATTCGATGTATTGGTAAAAATTGTGATGACGTATGCTCACAATGAGGTATGATGTGTTGGGTGTGTCACAAGTAATATTGTATTAATGAATAATGCGAGAAAATATTTATCTCTTATGTTGTTTAATGTAAGTCGATACCTCATTCCCTTTTATGGGAATGAAATATCTTAAATAAATTCATGTTCAGGGTGTTCTCTAGGCAAGTTCATTTTTGGAAAGTCAAAGAAAGAAACATTGAGTGGATAGGTTAATGACACCAGCATATAACCCGTTTGATTAGAGATATCATGATTAAGAGAATATATTACACAGTAAGCATAGTTATGAGGTTTAATTTCATTGTGACATTAACTACTTTATCTATGGGTTCTTTGGTGTATTGTTAGATGCTAACCTTGGACTTTAGATGGATTCACCTAATGTCACTGAGAAAGAGGTCTAGAGGGTTACACACCAAGTGTATCCAAATCCTTAGTTAAATAATATTATTATTTATTATTTAATATATTGGATAAATATTATTCTCATATATGATTTAATAATTATTCATGTTTTCTTGATCACTTATATTGAGTTACTAGTTATTCTATGGAATATTTTATGAGAAGAATATTTAACAAATATTTATTCGTTGTTTAGTGAATATAAATATTTATTTATTTATTGTAGAATAATGTAGAGACATTTACTTATTAAATAAATAGTAATTATTTAAGTCTTTATAAATATTATGGACGAATTGAATACTGAGATTAATAGTTCTCTGAGAAATAATATATATTAAATATTATTTGAATAAATTTTAAACAACTTATTTAATAAAAAATATTTAATTGATTCGTTGGTTAAGATCATGTCAAGAAATAATAATAATATAATTTTTATAATATACATGGGGTTCTATGGGGATTTAGGGAATAATAAGGGAATATGTGAAATTATTATTTTCTAACCCTAGCACTATATAAACCCAATTATATTATTTCCAACCCTATTAGTAGACATCTATTTTGGTTGTGCATAATGGCTATGGGAAATTCTCTCAATACCTAAAGAGCCACACTCTAAGAAATCTCTCAAGAATGGAGAGTGATCATCCTCCACCGACTCTCTCAATTATAGAGAGATCAAAGAAAATCCTTCTTTGAATCAATTCTCATGGTGATCGAAGATGAACGACGCAAGAGTTAGGATCTTATGCACTAGCACCCAGTGGTTCCTACATCATTGTTTGAAGGTTTTTGGAGTACGTTTGGATCACTTTTGGATGGAATATACACTTCATTCCTTCAACATAATGACATTACAAAATAGATATGTTTTCAGATTCATCAACAAAGAAATAATTCATTACAAGGTAATTTTTTAACTTCTTAAATTAATTATAAATCATTATACGATGATCATGTGTCGACTTCCATCATTATCATGTAAATTAATATTTGTTTCAATTACATTGGTCATATAATTTTACTTCAATTTATATCTCTGATTAGTCATCGGTTATGAAAAAAAGTTGAGTTGGGCATGCCCCACTAGTGTTTCCACTATACATGGAACCTACACTTTAGGATTTAACAGACCCGACCTATCTTAGGGCATTAAAGACCCAACCCATATCAAGTATTTAATAGACCAAACCCTTCTTAGTGATTCAATATATCTAACTTGTATTAGGTATTTATCATATCCAACCCATCTTAGGGATTTAATGGACCTAACCAATCTCTGGGATTTAATGGAGCCAACTCTCCTTTAGGATTTAATGACCCAACCTATATCAATGATTTAACAGACTCAACCCATATTAAGGATTTAACAAACCCAAACCTTCAAAAAATGATAGACTATATGCATGTTTTCCACTTTAAAACATTCATACAACATATCATGAAAACCCCATGGAAGTAAAATTTGTTTCGTATCATTTCTAATGGTATCATATGAAAATGACATTAAGGATTTCATAAAATGATACCAAGATTCAATCAACCAAAATATGCATTTAATAAGTTCCTTTATATGGGGATTCATGAAATATAACTCCATTGAATTTATATCATTTTGAGATAAAGGGTAAATTGTAAGTGAAATCATAAAAAGATATTTTGTAAAATATTTTTAACCTTTTCATAAAAAGATGAAGTTATGAGTCACTTTAAAAAATAATTTTTGAGAATACTTTTTAAAAAAACTATTTTTAAATATCTACAATAAAAAAACTTTGATAAGAAATAAAGGTTAAGTCATAAAATGTGAAGTAGGATATAAAATATATGAATGTTAAATGACATTCCTTTTTTATATTTTAAAATCTATTTATTGAAACATACATAATTAATATAGTAAAAAAATTCTTTCAAATAGAGGTAAAGAAAAATATTAAGAACAAATGAAATAATACATATTTGGGTTTGTAAATAATAAATAATAATTGTGGAAGAATATGGACATGGAAGAGAAATATCTATTTAGAGTTGATTAGAATTATTATTAATGGTGTTATATTTTTTTGAAGAGAAAAATCCATCCAAGAATAAGAATTTGAGGTGAAGATGTAAATTCCATATAAAAGAAGGAGGAAATATAATATAATATTATCATATGGTAGAATAAAATAATCTTTTAAGACCATATTCAAAGAGTAATGATTATGATTCAAGGAAAATAGTTGAGTCAATAAAACCCCTTACCTTTTATCTTGACTTCCATGAAATTTCTTTAATCTCATGTATGATAAAAATAACCATCTTAATCACTTATTTAATAACCTTATTTAAATATATTAACTTTTATACTATTTAATTATAATCATTCATTATACATTTATTAATTATTTGTTATTTATTTTATTTATTGGATGTTAGCGATTTTGATTTTTCCACACACACTTTAATGTCGATGTCAATCCTCATTCTTTGATACCCAATTCATCATTCATAGATTATTTAAGGTATTGGAATAGATTTTCCATAATTATTTATAGAGTTATAATTTCATTCCATGAAAATTTATTTTATAATTCATGAAGATGAAATCGGTGTCGATCTTGTTTAGGTGATTTTTAACAAACAAAAGGTTGCATATTAATAATGAATTAGATATTAATAAATGAATAACTTATCTTTATAGAATTACAATTATGTTATAAATATAATTTTTATTTATTAAATACATTATTATAACCATCCACATAGTTTGATGATGAAAAATGAAATACGTTGTTCATGTAGGCGATAGTCCGCACATTTCATGAGCGGAATTTTCATTTTCCAATGGATGGGATGGAGATAGAAAATGGTTGTTCCATAAATATTGTAAAATTTTAGTATAATTATAAATCATTAAACCTAAACTCACATGTTTGGTATTAAAAATACTTTATTTAATCATTGTCTTTGATAAAAAGTGATATGTCCCAAGATAAAGATACATATATGTAAATAATTTAAACATTACATCTCACAATAACTACAAAATTCCAAGAACAAAAGGTTTAGTGTATTTAAGTATCATATACATAAGTGGATTATTTTATAAAACTTGTAAAAATTACTCCATAATAAAACCACACTAAAATCCCTTGTAGACTTCTCATAGGTTATACTCATCTTAAAAACCTAGAGAATTAAAACATAAGAAATGGGTGAGATAAAATGATTAGTAAGGGTAAAATTATCAACACATAATTAAGGCTTAGATCATAATCATATGATAAAACATGAGAAAGGGATAAATATCTTATTAAAAATAATATGGTATAATAAGATTTTTTTTATAATTTGTGATAGCATAACATGTAATCTCAATGAACAAAAATGTACCATGGTATAATGGTGTGAGAAAATAAACATGATCCATGAATCATAATCATATAAATATGATGTAAAAATGTGTCATGTTCTAGAAATGTATCATAATAAGGAAAAATGGAACAAAAACACAAGAACATGGAATCATAATATTATGATCACATCCAAGAAGGACTACCATTTATGTTATGAGTATAATCTAAGAAAGCTCACCCTTTATGTCATGAGTGCAATCCAGGAAGGATCGCTCAGTATGTTGTGAGTGTAATCCAATAAGGTTCACCCTTTATGTTGTGAGTATAATCCAATAAGGTTCACCCTATATATTTTGATTGTAATCCAAGAAGGATTACCCTTTATGTTGTGAGCATAATCCAAGAAGGCTCGAACTATATTATCTCATAAGATATAAAACCTTAACCAATTTATTAGAGAGCAATATATGACCCCACCTTTCAATCATCCATACATATGTGTGAAAATTAAAAACAATTATTAATAACAACATAAATAACCCAAGGAAAAAATGGGATTCAAAACATTTTTATGTGGTATCACAAAAAATGACCTCAATAATGTAAATTATTAATACCCAAAATTTAATTACTCCAAAAGAGTATTTTATAAGAATATTGAGAAGGTGATTCATGAAAAATAATTTCATATGAAATAAATCATTTAGAGATAAATAGAAAAATGGAAGAAAAACTATAAATGTTTTTTGGTAAAAAAATTAAAAAAAAATAATATTGTAAGAGTTTAAATAAAGATTATGTTTAAGAGCGTACAGGACATGCAACATTGAGCATTAATGACCATAAAATATTATTATTTAAATATAATAATTATAACCTAGTCATTGAATTGTCGGATATGAATAGGATTAACCAAATTATGAAATATATATATAAAGTTCATACTAAATAAAAATGTATTTATTAATCATTAGGAAATTAACACTTAATTTTTAGAAAAGTTATTTTATGCTTCAAAAAATATGTTTTCTTCAAAATGGTTTTTATTGATTTTTTTGAGTGAATATTATAATTAATTTCTTCTGGTTTTAGAAATTTTATTTGATAAAAATTATGTCACTTTTTAAATGAACATATAAAAATTATCTTAGGGTGAAATTTTTGGATTTTTCTGAAAAGATTGATTTGTCAATGAATAGTGAAAAATACTAATTTTACATAAAATTGTCTTTTCATTTCAAGTATTTACAAAGTCCAAATTTATTTTAAATTGGTTTTAAAATTTAATTAATTTAATTTGATTAAAAATAATCAAATTAATTTTATTTAAATAAACATTAATATTTATTTTTATATAAAAACATTTTTATACTTAAAATACATTTTTCTAAAAAAAACTATTTTTCATTGTGTTTTACAGGTTTATTTTAAAAATAATACATTCCACTTATAGGACATGAATTTAATAAATTGGATTAAATATTTGTAATAAATATGTTCAAATTTAGTAACTGGGTCCCTATTATTTTTTGTCATTATGAATAGTAACATTAGTAAAAATATTGTCACCATGATAAGGGTAAAACAGGTAAAATAAGATTAAAACTATGGGATGAGACTTTAAATCACCCAAAAACTTGAATTTATTTCATTTAATAAGTTTTTTTAAACTATAATCATCCAAAATTCTAAAATTTAGTAACTTATATCACTTTTCTTTAATAATAACCTTAATATTATTTTAAGTAAAGAATAAATATAAAATGTCACTCTCTTTGTTTTAATATCTCTAATATTTTTTCAAAGGAATAAAAAGAGGTTATGTTCAGTTATAAATGATTATTTGAGATATGACTGCATTTTTTATCATGGAAAATTATTTTTAATTTTTAGTAATAAAATAATTACCTTAAATCCTTACACAACACCAACATAATGTTTGTTCAAATAATATAAAATCGAGTAAATGATAATAAAAACATTAAAAGTAGTAAAATTTTGATGAATTATTGTGTTCCACTAATTTTTTAGATAAATATAACATGTTTTTGATGTTTTTAAAGTTTATTTTATTATTTAATTATTATCTTAATGTCTTTAGAGTCAAACTATGTGAATAGTCTTGAAAATGACTTTAATGGTATCTTATGTTAAATAATATTTTATTAAATGATTTAAAATTTATTAAAATATTATATTTTTAAAATTTAATAAGATGTGTTTTATAATATTAAGCATTTCCCATTTATTAGTCACTTTTCTTTTTATAGTAACTTTCTTGGTCCCTAAAGAGTAAAAAACTTTGATATTGTGATAATCGTCAAAAGGGTTAACTGAGGTTTAAAACTAAGAGATAAGGATTAAAAAATCATATAAACATGTATAAATTTTATTTTATGAGATTATTTAGACTCATAATAATAATATATTATAAATATATCATTTTTTTCCAATTTAACATGAAAATTAATTTATATTAATTTAATACTTTAAGTAATTCCAAGGGTGTCCCTCCCCTCACTTATAAAAGGGAACCTTCTATCCTCTCTGCATCACACCTTTTGAGAACTCTATCTTAGTAAATATATACCCAAATACCTTCCCAACCTTCCTCCCCAATATATAGAGTCTCTGGTATCATAAAAATTTTAACCTATAAGGCTTAATGTGATGTTAAAGGTGATTTTCTAAAGAAGAGGTATAACTCTTAACTGGGCATTTTAATTTTACTTATTATTCTACCTCATCAAAATATTCTTAAATAATGATTATATAATAAAATAATTATATTAATATACTTAAATTTTATAATGACTATGGTAAAACCCTTTTTCATCACCTTTTCCATCTTATGTGGAATGAAAACATCATTTGTGTGTACGTGTGGACTACCACTTCCATAAAGTGATGTGTTTTTTTTCATCACCACCACTCATGGATATTTATAATTATAAATTTAATGTATATATATGATATTAATTATATAATTATTATTCATTTTATATAATATATCATCTATATTCATACAATTACAATCGTTAAAAGAGGAATCATCGCACGTACATATGTACGGACTATCGTCTCCACATAGCGATGCACTTCATTTTTCAAAAATTGCCTCTCATGGTTGGTCATGAGGATGTATTTAATGAAATAATGTTATTTTTTATAACATTATAATTATCCTATAAATATAATATTTTATTTATTTCTTTATTTTCCATTTAACTAAAATTAAAACATATCGCTCGTGTGTACGTGTGGACTACTGCCTCACAAGTTGATGTATTTTGTTTTTTAAGACAACTTTTAATGTTTGGGTATAAAATTATATTTTATATATAAAATTATAATTATTTCATGATTATTATACTTAATATAATGGAACAATGACACCTTGTACCATGGTCAACCTACCAAATTCATTTTCTAATTATGAATTTAACGTCCTCAAAACACCTGACATAGACTTAACCAATTAAGTTATTAAATATGTCATTATAGTAAATGAAATAAATAGTTTAATTATAATGGATTAAACATTAAAATGGTTATTAAACAATTAAATAATTAATATAAGTTTATTATATAGGATTAAAATAAAATACATGGCAATTATGGACTTGAGGTAAAGGGTTTCTTAACTCAATTTCATTTCATTGGGTTATAACACTTCTCCATTGACTTTTTTTCCCTGATTATATGTGAATTGATATTTAAATAATTTTATATTTTATTTAAAATTGTTTTATATGGATTTAAATATGTTCACATAATCATTTCATTCATTAATTCTCTCTTTAAAAGTTATGATTTTTGCAAGGGTTTTCTTTATCTCAATCTCATTTTCTTGAGACATGTTTCATGTCATGCACAATGATTTATTTTTATGGTGTAATTACTACCCCATGAATTAATTTTGAAATATTACTTCATGTAATTCATGGTATTTAAATATCCATATCATATTATTTATTTCAATGAATTTTGATTTGAAAGTTACCAAAGCGGTAAAGGCTTCATGTTACAATCTCATTTATTTTCAATATTATTTATGTTCAAGGTTACTTATGGAAAAAATTTATAATATTAATTTCTTAAAACACATGTATATTATTATACTCTAGTTATTTATAATTTTAACATGATTTACTTTCATTTTCCTCTCTTTTATACATAATAAGATCAAAAGAACATTTTTAAGGAAAAAACTGGCCTTATTTCTCTTTTTGGTCGGGAATATTTTATCTTCCATATCTATGATCTTTAAAAAAATCAATAATTTTGATTTATTTGAATAAATTAGTGTTTAAAATTAATTTTAAACTATATATGACTTTATTTAAAAATTCTTAAAAGGAAACATTTTTTTATTTTCCAAATATGGTACTTTTGGTTTTTACTGAGAGTGTGAAAGGGGTATTCGTTAAAAAGTTTACCAAATGAATGGTTTTTCTTATCATTATAACTATTATTTTCTTTGAATTTTCCTTTAAAAGTTTCCATGTTTATTTTTAATGAAAATATTTTTCTCAATATTTTTGTAATTTTTATTTAAAACTTCATTAAAAGAAAAGGATATTTCCCCTATTTTTAAGGAAATTTTTTAAATAATATTTTAAATGTATTTTTCATATTTTGAAATATCCTTTATTGTTTTCATATGATCCATTGGGTATATTTTACAATTATTCCATTCTCATTCTTTCTTTGGATGGATTATTATTGTTTTAAAAATATTTTTATGGAACTTGTTTCTTTTTCATGGGTTATTCAAGCTAAAAAGAAATGATGGTCATTTTTAAGGGTGTTGTACTGAAAAGTGAAAGATTATAAATGTTTTTTTCATTATATGGTAATTTTACATATTTATGGATGATTTATGGGTGGTTTAGTTATAAACCAAGGATGGTTTGTTATGCTATAAATCAAATATGAGTGGTTATATTATAAACCAAGGACGGGTGGGTCCGTTATATCCCTCTAATGCATTGGGTAAAGAGATGGAGTTAATTGATTGGAAGTTATTAATTAGAGATGATAGATTTTACAAAATATCATTTACTCATAACAGATATGAGAATTATCTGGTTAGGTGATTCTATAATGAATTTTTGATGTACCAAGATACTTACATATTTTTTCAATGCTTGTTATGAGTTCTAATGGATCCTTTAATCAAGGATTTTTTTCACATGGAAAGTGATTATTGAATTATATGAATATTGTATTATATTATAGCTTTATGAAATGTATTATGATTTAGGGTCCATGTTTTTATGGGTATGAATTCTCTTATGTTATTCTCATGCACTTTGACTTTGTCATCATACCATTATATTCATCTTAGGCTCACTAATGGTATTCAATTATTAATGATTAAGTTTACCCTTATTATGAATTTGATATCACCATTATTATGTTTTAAATTTACCTATATTATAAAGAATGATGTTTAAGGAATTATTTCTAGAACGGTTTCATGTGTGAAGAATTCTATAGGAGATGTTGAATACTTATTGAGAAATAATACAATATAGGTACATTAGGAAAATTGATCACTTAAAGACATGAATATTTTTATTTAATAGTTTTTTATAATTCTATAAAATTCTAAACCAAAAAGGTCTTTGGGTATGTAAGTTATCCAATATTTTTGTTTGATTTTATATGTTTTGGATGGCTAAACTGGGTCATATTTATCGGTATCAAAGCCATAAATGTGGAGATTATGTTTTTAGCACCATATCCAAGAGTTTGGATTTAGGTATATTATAAGTTTTGTAAAATAATAAGTTATGGATCATATTAAAAATTCATTTTTGAAAAGGTGAAGTCAAAACTTTGGAAAAAAATTACTTTTAAAAAAAACTTTCAATAATGGATCCTCAAAAAAGACATAAATATTTCAAAAAGTTGAAGTAAAAACATTTTTAAAACTTTTGATTTTAAAAATAATATTCAATAATAGAGTTTTTAAAGTAAATCAAGGATTTATAAATATAATTTGGAGTGGAATATAAAATTTTTTATTTTTAAAGGATGGAAAACATATTTAATATTTTGAAATACCTTTGTTGAAAACTTGCATCATAAAAAGAGGTAGTAAATTTTCCCTTTGAAAATTAGTAATGTAAAATAGTAAGGTCACTTGAGTAAAAACATATTTGGATTTAAAAATAATAAAGTAAAATAATTTTTTGTAATAATGAACATGGAAATAGAGGTAAAACAATCTTTAAAGGTGATGAAGTTTTTTTATTAAAAACATTGCACCTTTATGAGAAAAAAATCATATAGAAAGCATATTTGTGTTAAAATCATAATTTTCTTGATATATAAAAGAGTGAATATATTTTGAAATATAATATAGAACATTTTATAAAAATTATAAGAATTATGCTCAAGGAATAACATTTTAACTCTAATAAAGGAAATTTGAGTTAACCAAATCCCTTATGGATATCATAATTCATGAAGCAAGAGATATTTAGAAAGGGTTTTATATGGTAAAAATGTAAATCCATAAAAAATATATAATAAAACATAAAATATCAAAGATTATAATGTGAAAAACTTATATGAAATAAATTCTATAAGTATAATCATAAGTCAATGAACAATAATTGAGTTTCCAAAAACCCTTACATTATTTTTA
The DNA here is from genome assembly GCA_963277665.1 of Viscum album. Taxonomy (NCBI): domain Eukaryota; kingdom Viridiplantae; phylum Streptophyta; class Magnoliopsida; order Santalales; family Viscaceae; genus Viscum; species Viscum album. The sequence goes on along the minus strand of OY728140.1, from coordinate 717,135,144 downwards.
TAATTTGAATTTAAAACCCTTGAAAGTTAGAACATGAGATATATTTTTAAATCCATTAGATTTAATGAAAAAAATATTATATAATAAATCTATGTCTAATATATACACCACAAAAATGAAATGAGTGGTGAATGTACATCATATCTTAATGAAGAAAAATTGAGATACAAAACCTTTACATTGGGTCCTGATTCATTCTTTGTGTGATCCTAACATCTTGGAAAATCAATTTAAGTTTATTAAAAAAATATTAATAAACTTTCCATTAATATTTCATTTCCAAAGTTCTATTTATTATCATATGTTATTTATTTATCAAATAGTGTTTTCTTATGGTGATTACTTGAGGTAATTCGGTAGATTTCTATAAAAGTTTCTCGGTATATTGATTGCGGTAAAATTTTCTATAAAATAGATTAATAATATCAATAATTTTATAGGTTTTTGTCTTTTATTAATCCATTATTACAAAATTAATACATTTACAAAGGTTTTTATAAAATGGATTCAAATTAAGAATGGTGTGTTGATATGTTCGTTTAAGGCAGTTAATTTTATTATGGTTGTTTATTGTTAATATCATGTATATAATGTCCATTATTATCTTTACAGAATATTAATGGTTTCATAAATGTAATTTTTATACATTAAATATTTTTTAGAATTCATCCATGTTAGGCAGTAATGGAAAACAAATTATGTTGTTTCATGGAGATGATAGTTCGCACATACACACGAGCGATACTCTCATTTTCATAGAATGGTAGGGGTATAAAAATAAAAATAATTATAATTTAATAATATTTATAATATTATAAATATCATATTTTTTCATTAAATAAATATTTTTTACCAGCCATGTAATGTGGTTGTGAAAAATTGAACATGTCATTCATGGAGGTGGTCATCCGCATGTACACATGACGACGTCTTCATTTTTCAAGTTGTTTTGAAGGAAGGTAGAAAATTAATATTTTATTAGTATAATAACATCTAAGAATATTATTAACACTTATTGTATCATAATTCTATGGGTATATTATATTTTAGGGGGTAAAAAAAGAAAAAGAATTAGATATCTCTGTTGATAACATTACGTCCCCCTTTGGATGTTCCCCTTTGGGTAACACCTTAAGAATCATTATATTGGTATTTTGGAAATAAAAACACTTTTATGAAGTGTTGATAGAGTTTAAGAGAGAATAAAGAAGATTTTTTGGTCGATCTAAGGCTTTGAAATGGGTGGAGAAATGTGGTAGAAGTTATCTCCTTTTATAATTGAAGAAATGGAATTTTTTGTAAATACCTATTACTTTTTCAATAATTTCATGACACTATTCAATGTTTAATGGATACAAGAGTGATAAATAATGATTTTACGGGTGATATAAGTTCTATAAATCATCTAAAATTCATTTTCACACGTGTTTTAAATATGTTTCAAGTATTTTACCACTAGATTTTTACATTTTACCATTTTAATTATTACCATGGTAACTAGTTTTTACCCAAATTGTAACACCCGAGATTTTTATGAGTAATATTTTTTTTTATATATCATCAAAGGAATCTTTCACTACACACTTGCTTGGCTTACTTTACACGCAATCACGGCCTTCCTCGATAGCTTGCATCGTACGCAATACCGAGTTTCACTAAACAACGATATGCTATTAAAATATTATTAAAACTAGCCGTTATGAATAGTAATAACCACTTTTTGAAATTTTATAAATTTTAAAATGGACTTCATTTTTGGATTCGGAATACCGAAATTAGCCTAGGGTGAAATTTTGGTATTTTTCTGAAAACTTTCAATTTTTGATGAATAGTGAAACCACTAAGTGGTAGGTTAAAAACTGAATTTTGCATAAAACTTAATTTTACCGCTTTTGTGAATGGAATTTCGAAAATCCGACAGACACGGTTGATATCAGTAAGTAAAATGTGGTTCAATGAGATAAAAATAATTTTTTGGTGAATAGTAACTTTTTATTTTTTTACCGCGGTTAATAGTAAATAGGGTAACTAAGGGTAAATATGATATTACTATTACCCTAACACATGTCCTAATTCTATTGGATAAGTTTAATTCGACCAAAAACAAACTTAGGAATAAAATATGACCATTTAGGCCCACTTGGGTTAGATTAGGACATTTATTATTAATTTATTTAAAGAAGGGTTAAAATAGTTAAAATCAAAGTTTAATAAGTAAATCATTTTTAATATGGGGTTATACATAAGATAAATTCGACTATAAATATTCATTAGAAATCTAAAAAGATTTCCTACATAATGGTATTTTATTTTTAATTTTTAGACATTAAATAATTTAATTTATTTATGACACAATGATGATGCAGTAATTATCTTATTAATGAAATATTGACATAATTGATGTTATAAACACCAAAATAAATGTAATTTGAGACTTTTTATGAATTACACTAATTTTCTAGGTTACTATGATATATTAGTGTTGATTTAATCAACTTGGTTCGAACATATAATTCTTTTATGACTTTCACAAAAATCATATATCAAATAGTGTCAAAATTGACACAAAATAGTTTTTAAATCAAATATTATATTATTAATTGTTATATTATTTCTAAAAATATAAGGTTCGGACAAATGACTTAGATAAGGATATATATATTAATAATAAACAATTTTGGGTTCGTTTGGCATGTTATAGTAAGTGTATTAACCATGTAGTGAAAGAAAACAAAAAGACACGGTAAAAGTTAAATTATTTAACTTAGAGTTAAATCTAATTCATAAGGTTAAAATAATACCCTAAACTTGTCTAAATCCTATTGGTTGATAGTATTTCGACCCATCCCCACTTTAGCTTCGAAATAAGACCCTTTGGAACCATTATAAACTGATTTTGACTTTAATATAAAATAATATTTTGAGATATTCCTAAGGTGCCCCTCTCCTCCCTTATAAAAGGGCACCTCCTCCCCCTCCTCCTCACACCAATTTGAGCACTCAAGATCGGCCAACCCCTGCCATTTTCTCCTCTCCACTTCCCTAGAATAATCCTAGAGGTCCTGGTCTTCTTCAAAGACCAATCTTAGTTCCCTAAGTGGAGGATTCAAAGAGGCCTTCCAAAGAAGATGTAATATCCATTACCGATCTTTTCAATTTCTTTCTTCTTCAACTTCTTATTCTTTAGTTGTTTCATGATAAAGTAATAACATCAGTATTACTTACATACTGATATGTTATTATAAATATGAAACAACCCTAATTCACCTTCTATCCATCCTACGGAAAAATGAAATCACCGCGCGTGCGTACGTACGGAATACCGTCTCCACACCGTGGTGTAATCTATTTTCCACCATCACCTTACAAGGATGGGTATAATGGTGTAATGAGTAACTATTTATGATTATTATAAATTAATATTGATACTTAAATAATATATATATACTCCAATACAGTTCCACGATCATAGGAACGATATCATCACTCGTGCGTACGTACGGAATACCGTCTCCACGATGTGATGCGACTCGTTCTACATGATCATCATTACATAGTAATTATATAAATGAATTGAATGAATATATATGATATATGTTACACTAATACCATTCTGGATATAAGGTATCCATAACCTTAAAATAATAATAAGAATTTATTCGGCAAAACACGCATAAGAACAAAAGGCAATAAGGACCTGAGTAACAAGTAACAATGAAATATTACTAACAAGAAGCTAATAATATGACCATATATGATATCATATCAATATTTATGATTCTGGAATAAGTAAATAACATTATTTAAACCATTATACAGGAGATTCGGACACGTACAAAGCAAATCGGACCTAAGGTAAGGGAAATATCACAATCTCATTTTTATCCGAGATTGTTTATACTTTGGCATTTACTGGGGTGTATTTTATCATCCACATCCATGTTTCCTCAATATGTAATATTTATATCCTTATACAATAGTTTATATTCAATTTTACCCTTCGGTAAATTTTTAGTAAAGGATATGAAAGGAATCTTTTGTCGTTTTTCGTATGAGGTACTTTTTTGACTTTTTCGACAAAAGTACGAGAAGAATGTTTTTTTAACTTATATGGCATGAATGGATTTTTAAAACACTATTTCCAAGAAGCTTCCTATACAAGTTTTCAAGATTATTTTTAATCATCTTCTTTTATTTTAAAGTCGTATGACATGTTATGAAAGGAAAAATGTTTTTGAAGTAGAAAGGATATTTTCCTCAAGAATGGAGTTCAAGTATTTTATCAAAATTATTTTCCATCTAAGATAATAAAAGGGTTCTGTTTTTATCCCTATTATTACATGGATTTGATTATGTTGTGATGGAAATATTTTTATGAATTCCTTTATCTTATATGAATTGTTTTATGATGTCATGTTGTTTAAGAATTCCATTTTTATTACATGGGTTACTCTATGATGTATGGTTTATGATTATGTGGCACACATAAGAAAGGATTCATTATAAGATGGGTGGGACCTATATCTCCCTCCAATGCATTGGGTAAAGATTTTATATCTCATGAGATAGGCATGGCTAGAATGGTATGTTATACCGGTTCAGTGAAACAGGACTGGAACGAGGGTGACTCGGTTCAGAAAGGGACTCTATCCACTAAGATAGTCTTGGCAATGAGTCATGACTAACAAGAAATGATGTTCCATGATTATGTGTGCATGCCACAAAGTTTCAAGTTTCATGTTATAATTATGGGGATCTCATTTTCACTTCTATGATTTATTCCATGTTAAGATATTATGATCTCTTTTGCAGGTTATGATTTTCAAAAAGATATGATATGATTTTTATTTCCTTTATTTGCCCTTGCTGAGCATTTGAGCTCACCCTTTTATGTTTTCTTTTCCCCAGGTCAGGAAGATGGATATTAAGTAGAATATGCTAAAAGGGACCCTAGATATGATGAAATAAATGGGAGACACTGTAGAAGATTTATGAACCAGTTGTTTATGTTTCCCAGTTTCTAAAGACACTATACCTATACGGTCCTTTGTGGTTTTGTCATATGTTGTAATAAGGGTGCTTCAATTTTGAAGTATTAACAATGTATGTAAAGTATGGGTCGTTATAGTTGGTATCAGAGGAAAGGTATAGTCAACCTTTGGAAACTAGGATGTGAAATCCTTAGTAAGAACCATAAGGATAAGTCTAAGCATAGAACACAATCTTAGTGTTTTATAAATGGCCATGAATACCCTAGGATAAGACCTTAAGTGTGAAATTTTATCCTTGATTATGTGGTTTTCCTATTATAATTAGTGATTCTCACACTATTCTTCTTGGTTTTAGTCAATGGCTGGAACCCGAAGGAACCGTGTTAATGCGGAATGCGATGGGCAATGCAATGATTGTCCCCCTGAGCAACCAAACGATATGGGTGCTGGAATAAAAAATCTTGTAGCCATGCTCACACAACTTTCTCAAGCTATGAATCATGCAGGACTTCCAAACGAGAAAAGGAAGGAGCAACATTCTGTTGAATCCTTCATGAGGCAGCGTCCACCTTCTTTCAGCGGGTCTACCGATCCATTAATTGCTGAACAATGGATTAGTACTACTGAAAAGATATTTTCAGTTCTTCAATGTTCTGAACATGATAAAGTCATCCTAGCAGTGTATCGTTTGGAAGTAGATGCTGATCAATGGTGGAATCTTATTAAGAATACGAGGCAAAGGGATGAAATTGAGTCTATGGAATATGACGAGTTCAAGAACTTATTTTTCAATAAGTACTTCCCTCGTATTCTCCGAACAAAGATGGAGAAAGAGTTTCTTGAACTGAAGCAAAGGGATGATGAATCTATTGGTACCTATGAAGCAAATTTTACAATACTTGCAAGGTACGCTTCTGGTATTATTATCCAACCTAATAGTAAGATCGATCGATTCTTTAGTGGCTTAAAACCAAGTCTTCGAAGGGCGTTATCCATAAGGGACTTCAATAGCTACGAGGAAATCGTTCGATGTGCTCTCAAAGTCGAGATGGAGATTGGAGTAACCCATCAGTCACATGGGTTTGATAAGAAGAGGAAGGTGGAATTCAAAGGAAAATCTAAAGAGCACACTGAAAAGAAGATGAGCTTTCCCTTATGCTCAAAGTGTGGAAAGAAACATGGAGGGAGTTGTCTTAAAGGGACAAGTAAATGTTTTAAATGTGGAAAGGAAGGTCATCAGGCATTTGAATGCCACGATAATGGGAAGAAGATGTCTAATGACGCAAATAAAGGAAGGGATACACAGAATGAACCTACTACACTTCAATGTTTCAAGTTCAAGGAGATGGGGCATTATGCCAATCAATGCCCAAATCCAAGGTTTGATGATGATGGTCAACGTAAACAAAATCTTAAGGCTAAAGACAAAGGAAAGTCACATGCAATTTCTATCAGCGATGTGGAGTACGATAACGAAGTGGTGAAAGGTACACTTACCATCCACTCTAAAGTAGCAAATGTTTTATTTGATTCTGGATCCACCCACTCTTTTATTTCTGAAAAATTTTCTAAGGGTATCACCGTATTACCTCAACAATTAGATGTTGAGTTAGCTGTGACAACACCTAATTGCACAACAGTCGCATCAAAAGTTTATAATTCTTCTCCGATCGAAGTTTGTGGGAAAGTGCTTCCTGCAAATCTTGTGATCCTTCCTTTAGTGGAATTTTATGTGATTCTTGGCATGGATTGGCTTTCTCTACATGGAGCTTATATCAATTGCCAAAGAAGGGAAGTCACATTTCATATTCCAGATCAATCTACGATCGTCTATCAATGCAAGGATGAACATAACCTTCCAGTAGAAATTTCTTCCATCTTATGGGTATTGATTCCACTAAATGAAGGTTATTTATCTCAAATGGTTGGTGAGAAACTCACGATTAAGAATATGCCCATTGTACGGGAGTTTAATGATGTCTTTCCGGAGGAATTACCGGGTCTTCCACCAAATCGTGAAGTTGAGTTTTCAATAGAACTCGTACCAGGTGCTTTGCCAATTTCAAAGACACCTTATAGAATGGCCCCAATTGAGTTGCAGGAATTGAAGAAGCAACTCCAAGAGAATCTTGATAAGGGATTCATACGCCCTATTGCGTCACCTTGGGGAGCACATGTTCTATTTGTTAAGAAGAAATATGGATCAATGAAACTCTTCATTGATTGTCGAGAACTTAACAAGATCACTATCAAGAACAAATATCCTCTCCCACGCATTGATGACTTATTTGACCAACTACGCGGAGCTCAATAATTTTCCAAGATTGATCTTCGTTCAGGGTATCATCAATTAAGGGTCAAAAGGGAGGATATACCAAAGACGGCTTTCCGTACAAGGTATGGACACTATGAATTTATAGTGATGCCATTTGGTCTTACTAATTCCCCTGCTATCTTCATGGATCTAATGAATAGAGTCTTTAGAGACTATCTTGATCAATTTGTGGTAGTCTTTATAGACGATATTCTTGTCTATTCAAAGAGCAAGGAAGAGCATGAAGATCACTTGAGAATTATATTGAAGACCCTGAGAAAGGAGAATCTTTATGCCAAATTTACCAAGTGTGAATTTTGGCTTCAAAAAGTTTCATTTTTGGGTCACATAATCTCAAAAGAGGGGATATTTGTGGATCCAGCAAAAACAGAGGTTATCGAAATATGGTCAAGACCAACAACAGTAACTTAGATCCGAAGTTTTCTTGGTTTGGCTGGATATTATCGACGTTTTGTAAAAGATTTTTCACGATTATCTAATCCACTCACCAAGTTGACTCAGAAAGGAGTTAAGTTTGTTTGGACAGAGGAATGTGAAGATAATTTCAAGGAGTTGAAAAGAAGGTTATCCAGTGCACCTGTGCTCACACTGCCTTGTAGTGGAGAAAGGTTTGTGATCTATAGTGATGCATCCAAGAAGGGATTGGGGTGTGTTCTTATGCAAAATGATATGGCCATAGCTTATGCCTCACGACAGTTGAAAATCCATGAGCAAAATTACCCAACATATGATTTGGAGTTGGCTGCGGTAATCTTTGCATTAAAGATTTGGAGGCATTACCTTTATGGTTAAAGGTGTGATATTTATACTGATCATAAAAGTTTAAAGTATATTTTCACACAAAATTAGTTGAATATGCGTCAAAGAATATGGTTGGAGCTGATTAAGGATTACGACTGCTCAATCCATTACCACCCTGGGAAAGCAAACAAGGTGGCAGATGCATTAAGTCGACAAGACCATGCTAGTTTATCCATGATGAGGATCACAAAAGATCCAATATTTATGGATTTACAAAGGATGGATCTTGGAATTATAATGGAAGGGGAAAAATCTTATCTTTCTCAAATGAATGTTCAACCATCTATACATGTGAAGATTAAAGAGGCACAGAAAGAAGATGTCGAGTTACAAAAGAAGGTGAGAAATGTTCCTGAATTCAACCTTGATTGTGATGGGATAATAAAGTTCAGGAATCGGGTTTGTGTTCCTCCCATCCCCGAATTAAAGAAGGAGCTGCTGGATGAGGCTCATAGTTCATCATTCTCTATTCATCCTGGAAGCACGAAGATGTATAGGGACCTGAAGGAGTACTTCTGGTGGGATGGCATGAAAAGAGATGTTGCTGAATATGTCTCTCGATGCTTGGTTTGTCAACAAGTTAAAGCTGAGAGACAGAAGTCTAAGTGGATGTTACAACCATTACCCATACCCGAATGGAAATGGGAAAACATCACTATGGACTTTGTCACAGGACTTCCTAAAACATCCAAAGGTAATAATGCTATTTGGGTCATAGTTGATCGTCTTACAAAGTCTGCACACTTCATTGCTATTAGAGAGGATTTCTCTCTAGATCAGCTTGCCAGGATATATGTAAAGGAAGTGGTAAGATTGCATGGAGTACCACTTTTTATTATATCTGATCGGGATCCGAGATTTACCTCAAAGTTCTGGCGAAGTCTTCAGCATACTCTGGATATAGAGTTGAGTTTCAGCACTGCTTATCATCCCCAAATAGAAGGTCAGTCTGAAAGAACAATTCAAACCCTAGAAGATATGTTGAGAGCTTGCTCTATGGATTTCAAAGGAGGTTGGGATCAACACCTACCTTTGGTGGAATTTTCTTATAATAATAGCTTTCACTCCAGTATTCAGATGGCTCCTTATGAAGCTCTCTATGGAAAGAAATGCAGGACTCCAACTTGCTGGGATGAAATTGGGGAAAGAAAGCTATTAGGACCCGATCTCGTTGATGAAATGGCAGAAAAGGTCAGATCTATTCAACAACACAAAAGAGCAGCTCAGAGTCAACAGAAAAGTTATGCCGACAACCGAAGAAAAGACCTAGAGTTTGAAGTGGGTGATAAAGTGTTCTTACGAATATCTCCCTGGAAGAGGGTTATGAGATTTGGAAAGAAGGGGAAGTTGAGCCCAAGATATATCGGTCCTTTCGAAATACTGGATCATGTTGGGAAGGTAGCTTACCGATTGGCGCTTCCACCGAATCTCTCTCAAGTTCACGATGTGTTCCATGTATCTCTCCTGAGAAAGTACATACCATATCCTTCACATGTACTCAGCTCAGAAGTTGTACCGCTGGAGCAAGATCTTTCTTATGAAGAATAGCCGATAGAGATTTTGGATCGTAGCGAAAAAGTCCTACGAAACAAGACCACTCGCTTGGTGAAAGTTTTATGGAGGAACCACCAATTAGAAGAAGCTACTTGGGAGCTTGAGGATATGATGAGGGAGAGGTATCCTCATCTGTTTGTTACAAAGTGATGAATTTCGAGGGTGAAATTCTTTTAAGGGGGGTAGAATGTAACACCCGAGATTTTTATGAGTAATATTTTGTTTTTATATATCATCAAAGGAATCTTTCACTACACACTTGCTTGGCTTACTTTACACGCAATCACGACCTTCCTCGATAGCTTGCGTCGTACGCAATACCGAGTTTCACTAAACAACGATATGCTATTAAAATATTATTAAAACTAGCCGTTATGAATAGTAATAACCACTTTTTGAAATTTTATAAATTTTAAAATGGACTTCATTTTTGGATTCGGAATACCGAAATTATCCAAGGGTGAAATTTTGGTATTTTTCTGAAAACTTTCAATTTTTGATGAATAGTGAAACCACTAAGTGGTAGGTTAAAAACTAAATTTTGCATAAAACTTAATTTTACCGCTTCTGTGAATGGAATTTCGAAAATCCGACAGACACGGTTGATATCAGTAAGTAAAATGTGGTTCAATGAGATAAAAATAATTTTTTGGTGAATAGTAACTTTTTATTTTTTTTACCGCGGTTAATAGTAAATAGGGTAACTAAGGGTAAATATGATATTACTATTACCCTAACACATGTCATAATTCTATTGGATAAGTTTAATTCAACCAAAAACAAACTTAGGAATAAAATATGACCATTTTGGCCCACTTGGGTTAGATTAGGACATTTATTATTAATTTATTTAAAGAAGGGTTAAAATAGTTAAAATCAAAGTTTAATAAGTAAATCATTTTTAATATGGGGTTATAAATAAGATAAATTCGACTATAAATATTCATTAGAAAGCTAAAAATATTTCCTACATAATGGTATTTTATTTGTAATTTTTAGACATTAAATAATTTAATTTATTTATGACACAATGATGATGCATTAATTATCTTATTAATGAAATATTGACATAATTGATGTTATAAACACCACAATAAATGTAATTTGAGACTTTTTATGAATTCCATTAATTTTATAGGTTACTATGATATATTAGTGTTGATTTAATCAACTTGGTTCAGACATATAATTCTGTTATGACTTTCACAAAAATCATATATCAAATAGTGTCAAAATTGACACAAAATAGTTTTTAAATAAAATATTATATTATTAATTGTTATTTTATTCCTAAAAATATAAGGTTCGGCCAAATGACTTAGATAAGGATATATATATTAATAATAAACAATTTGGGGTTCGTTTTACATGTTATAGTAAGTGTATTAACCATATAGTGAAAGAAAACAAAAAGACACGGTAAAAGTTAAATTATTTAACTTAGAGTTAAATCTAATTGATAAGGTTAAAATAATACCCTAAACTTGTCTAAATCCTATTGGTTGATAGTATTTCGACCTGTCCCCACTTTAACTTCGAAATAAGACCCTTTGGAACCATTATAAACCGATTTTGACTTTAATATAAAATAATATTTTGAGATATTCCTAAGGTGCCCCTCTCCTCCCTTATAAAAGGGCACCTCCTCCCCCTCCTCCTCACACCAATTTGAGCACTCAAGATCGGCCAACCCCTGCAATTTTCTCCTCTCCACTTCCCTAGAATAATCCTAGAGGTCCTGGTCTTCTTCAAATACCAATCTTAGTTCCCTAAGTGGAGGATTCAAAGAGGCGTTCCAAAGAAGAGGTAATATCCATTACCGATCTTTTCAATTTCTTTCTTCTTCAACTTCTTCTTCTTTAGTTGTTTCATGATAAAGTAATAACATCAGTATTACTTACATACTGATATGTTATTATAAATATGAAACAACCCTAATTCACCTTCTATCCATCCTACGGAAAAATGAAATCACCGCGCGTGCGTACGTACGGAATACCGTCTCCACGCCGTGGTGTAATCTATTTTCAACCATCACCTTACAAGGATGGGTATAATGGTGTAATGAGTAACTATTTATGATTATTATAAATTAATATTGATACTGAAATAATATATATATACTCCAATACAGTTCCACGATCATAGGAACGATATCATCACTCGTGCGTACGTACGGAATACCGTCTCCACGATGTGATGCGACTCGTTCTACATGATCATCATTACATAGTAATTATATAAATGAATTGAATGAATAAATATGATATATGTTACACTAATAACATTATGGATATAAGGTATCCATAACCTTAAAAGAATAATAAGAATTTATTCGGCAAAACACGCATAAGAACAAAAGGCAATAAGGACCCGAGTAACAAGTAACAATGAAATATTACTAACAAGAAGCTAAGAATATGACCATATATGATATCATATCAATATGTATGATTCTGGAATAAGTAAATAACATTATTTAAACCATTATACAGGAGCTTTGGACACATACAAAGAAAATTGGACCTAAGGTAAGGGAAATATCACAATCTCATTTTTATCCGAGATTGTTTATACTTTGGCATTTACTGGGGTGTATTTTATCATCCACATCCATGTTTCCTCAATATGTAATATTTATATCCTTATACAATTGTTTATATTCAATTTTACCCTTAGGTAAATTTTTAGTAAAGGATATGAAAGGAATCTTTTTTCGTTTTTCGTACGAGGTACTTTTTTGACTTTTCTGACAAAAGTACGAGAAGAATGTTTTTTTAACTTATACAGCATGAATGGATTTTTAAAACATTATTTCCAAGAAGATTCCTATACAAGTTTTCAAGTTTATTTTTAATCATCTTCTTTTATTTTAAAGTCTTATGACATGTTATGAAAGGAAAAATGTTTTTGAAGTAGAAAGGATATTTTCCTCAAGAATGGAGTTCAAGTATTTTATCAAAATTATTTTCCATCTAAGATAATAAAAGGGTTCTATTTTTATCCCTATTATTACATGGATTTGATTATGTTGTGATGGAAATATTTTTATGAATTCCTTTATCTTATATGAATTGTTTTATGATGTCATGTTGTTTAAGAATTCCATTTTTATTACATGGGTTACGCTATGATGTATGGTTTATGATTATGTGGCACACATAAGAAAGGATTCATTATAAGATGGGTGGCACCTATATCTCCCTCCAATGCATTGGGTAAAGATTTTATATCTCATGAGATAGACATGGCTGGAACGGTAGGTTATACCGGTTCAGTGAAACAGGACTGGAACAAGGGTGACTCGGTTCAGAAAGGGACTATGTCCACTAAGATAGTCTTGGCAATAAGTCATGACTAACAAGAAATGATGTTCCATGATTATGTGTGCATGCCACAAAGTTTCAAGTTTCATGTTATAATTATGGGGATCTCATTTTCACTTCTATGATTTATTCCATGTTAAGATATTATGATCTCTTTTGCAGGTTATGATTTTCAAAAAGATATGATATGATTTTTATTTCCTTTATTTGCCCTTGCTGAGCATTTGAGCTCACCCTTTTATGTTTTCTTTTCCCCAGGTCAGGAAGATGGATATTAAGTAGAATATGCTAAAAGGGACCCCAGATATGATGAAATAAATGGGAGACACTGTAGAAGATTTATGAACCAGTTGTTTATGTTTCCCAGTTTCTAAAGACACTATACCTATACAGTCCTTTGTGGTTTTGTCATATGTTGTAATAAGGGTGCTTCAATTTTGAAGTATTAACAATGTATGTAAAGTATGGGTCGTTATAAAAATAATTTATATCTTATTAAAAATATAAATAAACCCATATTAACAAATTTTTATGTTACTAAAATAAATTTATGATCCATATAATCTCATTCAATTTCTAAATATGATAAAATTAACTTTTAAATTAAAACATTTAATATATAGAAAAATTATTTTATAGACAAATGTTATATTCACCATTAAGTGTTATTAATTTTATTTAGTGTTGAACACCAATTTAATGAGTATTAATATATTTATATATACATTTTTAAAAAACATATTAAATAATTTATATAAAATATATCATTTTAATTTATTGGAGAAAAATTATACAACATTGATAAAACAATTCTTTTAAAATAACCTTTTCACCATTTTCATGGTCATTAACTTTAATATTAGTAATCATAATTTTGTGCCTAAAAATGAAATTGAACTTATTAAATAATATTAACATGTTTATCTAAAACATTAAATCCATTTTTTAAAATTTAATTTTTACAAGTGATGAAAAAAAATCATATAAGCAAATAAAAATATTTTTTAGAGTAAAATATTATTTAAGATTCCAAAACATTAACCATGGGTTTTATAAATTCAACATAGTATTTTTAAATGATTTATTTTTATTTATAAATATATATTTTATATATATAAAATCAATAAATTTTAAATCATTCTTCTATTATGATATTTTTATAAAAGTTACATTGTTAACAAAATCAATATTTTTTTTAACTATTCACCTAAAAATCAATTATTTTAGAAACAAATCTCAAGAAAATCCTAATATAATATTGAAATTATTAATTAAATAATGAATTAATTATAATAAATTAAAATTCTAAAATTTATAAATTGATCATTTAAATGAAAATAGAGAATATAAACAAAAACTGCTTTTTTTGAAAATTCCCTTTAATAACTTTAAGTGATCTTAATACTATTTTGTATCAATTTATAATTGACTAAAAATTTTACTAGAGGTTTTATTATTCTTAAATTTTCTTAATAATATTCATCTAATATGTGACAACTCATTTTAGTTTCATGTTTCATGTTAAATGGTCTATCAATACAATATTTATTTAAATGAAAATATATTCTAAAATCTTGGGTTGTTACAATACTAATGATGCTGATATAAATATGTTAGTATGGTTAAAATAGGTTTGGATGGTGTTGTATGATAAAGATATAGAATAAAAGGTTAGGTATTTGATAATACTCACATTGAGGACTTGAATCTTCTCTTGAAAAACATCTTAAAAATGGGGGACTCGAGAAACTTTATTACATCCAGTGGCTACCAAACATGGAAGATGGATATAGAGGAGGTAAAATGAGAAAATTTTCAAGGGAATTTTTAAGGATAAGTGTGGCTTAAAGTGAGTTTAATTGAGATCCTTTTATAAGTGAAAAAAGAGGAAAATTTCCCAAGAAACTAAAGTTGGGTGAGGGGTAAAGATAGAATCATATGGGAGTTGAGTGAGTTAGGTGAATAAATTTTGGTGAGACATGTGAGTATGAATTTACTAAATAAAATTTTTCTTATATAATGTCTAAGTTTAAAATTGATTTGTAAAATATATCCATGGTATATTACCTCCTTTTTACCCTTTAACCTTTATTAAATATTTACTACGGTAATTATCTTTTTACTAAAAATATAAGATGACCCTTATTACTAAATTTTGATGTGTTGATTCCTAATTTATAAAAAATTTAATCTAATTTAACTTATAAATATAATAAAAATAACTTTTAAATTAAAACATATAATATATATATATATAATTATAGAAAATGTCTTTTTAAAAAATATTATGTGTTCATAGTATAATTTCATATCAATTGCTAATTAAATAAGAGTTAATATATTTGTTTATATATATAAATGTTGTCTTATTCCAATGCCTCCTTATTTTAATGCCAAAAAATCATGTTTCTTATGTTATTAATGAACTTTGTGTTTTATGATAG
The DNA here is from genome assembly GCA_963277665.1 of Viscum album. Taxonomy (NCBI): domain Eukaryota; kingdom Viridiplantae; phylum Streptophyta; class Magnoliopsida; order Santalales; family Viscaceae; genus Viscum; species Viscum album. The sequence continues at coordinate 717,119,693 of OY728140.1, read as the reverse complement.
TATAATTTTATTATGTCCAAAACTATAAAAATGGATAAGTATTGAAGTAACAATGTCAAGCTACCATGTGAAGAAGTTCAACTAACTATAAAGTTCAAGTGACTATATAGATGTGATTGCATATTAAAATCCAAGTGACCGCATGAACATCCAAGTAATCATGCATTAGATAAACAAATTTCCTCTAAGTCTTGAACTAACTCCACATTTAAATCTAAGTGACTTCATGAACAATAAAATAACCATGCATCATATGAAAAAAAATATCTAATTCTTAAAATAAACACACATTTAAGTTCAAGTGATTGTACGAAGTATTTAACCTATTTTATGAAGAAAATAAGTTATTGCATGAATAAAAGAAGTGACTACAAGAAGAAAAGAAGTGATTTCATGAAGAAAAGAAGTGACCTCAAGAAGAAAATAAGTGATGGTAATAAAAAAAAGAAGTGACTGCATAAAGTAGTTAAGTGATCATGCCAAATGACCATGGAAAGTTACTATTACAAGTGATTGTAGAAAGTGACCATGGAAATTAACCATGTGTATTGACCACAAGAAAGTGACTGCAATCCAAAGTAACCATGATTAAGTGAAGACTAAGTGACTGTATCTAACTTAACCAACAAGGATTATTTAAATCTCTAATGACTATATTTTGTAGAATTTATTGAATATTTGGATCATTTAAGGTTTCCATATTAGACTAGTGAGTATGAGTATTAATTTATGAATATACCCCAATGACTAATTAGAGAAGGTTTTCTCATTAAGAAGTAGAGAAACTCATGGACAAATATAGTGGTGAAACAAAGTGCCATGAATATTTTGAAAAACTTAATCTAACATACTACAACACTAAAAGCTTCCATGACACTTTGTTCATAGACCAATCAATTCAGAACTTGATTGAATATTTTCAAGGATATATTTAAAGAAAAATTATCAAATGAAGATGGTCAGATTGAGTTGATTCATACTTTCTCTCTTCTCATTTATTACTCTCGCTATTTTAGATTCCATTTTTAGTTGTGTTTGGATTACTCTGGGTATTCATTATAACAATAACCTACATTGTAGTAAATAGTACTATATACTATTTCTTTTATTCATTTACCCCTATTATCCCATGTATAAATATATTAGAGGTTGTGTGAAGCCTGAACTACCTGTGTGTAGTTGTTATTTTTAAAAACCTAATCCAGGATGTGGATCAAGTTTTTTTTAAATAAACTATTTGGAAACAGGTGATTTCTATGTGTATATTACTAAGTATTAGGTTGAGATTTAACAACTTATTTTATTCCAATTATTGGGAATATTGTTTCATTTATTTTCAATGATGTGTCAATATGTGTTTTGTTAGTTTAAATGAAGTAGTGATGATTGTAAAATTATTATGAATTTCCCTTGATGAAATTGGATGTCATACTCGAGCAATTTTCCATGTTAACTTTGAAATTTTTTGAAGTGATTAAGTGTTAAAGACATGTTTCAAGAAGGAAACATTGTTTATTATAATTTTTAAGAAGAGGAATAATTTAAAAATATTATGTAAACATTTATTTGCATGAGGGAATTAAGGTGTCCATGCAAAAAAGAAATTACATTTTTTATAGAGAATTTGTGTGGAAGAGTTACTAGATTGGAATTATATATCTTGAGAATTCCTTGAAGTTCAAGTTTCACTTACAATATCTCTAAGTATATTATGGTTAGTATAGTCCTTATTAAAAAATAGGGGTTAACCCACTAGCTAGCCTAGGCCAGGCTCGACCTTTTCACTGTGGAACCATGAGGTCTACCATACCCAAGGGAGTAGTCTAGGATATCCCATTGGAGAAAAGGAATCATAGTGAACGTATTATGTGGGTGGTCCCATGTATAAGTCCTCTGAGCATGCCCATGGGTGTGTATTTTGGTCCAAAATTCCATTAGTCTCAAGCCCATGGTGGTTTGTGAAGGTTGTATGGGTGTTGATCCCCCATCGCTCTCTCGGTGATGTTGTGGAATGGATTGATTTATTAAGAAGTGGTACTCCAAACACGTGTTTGATGTGGGACAGCAGTATAGCGGTAATCTTTATCATAACTTAAAATGATACTTATAAAATGGTGGTCACCTGATCAAATCACTATGAGTCATCCAATTATGTTGGGACATTGTCTTCAACCTCAGCCACCTAAGAATCTATTTTTCACTAGAGATCATGTCAAACCTCCATTAATCAAGAAATTGGCCATCTTCTATGATGATGTTGATAGAATGAGGCTTGTTCAAACATCCCAATATCATGCATGAAACAATGTCTTGCATACATGTAGATAAGTCTAAGAATAGGCTTTGGATGAATGCAAATGGAGTTGAAAATGATATTTAGGTAATGGATGAGTTCAAGATTAAATATGAGAATTATTCAATATTAATCACATTCACATGAGGATCCATCGTAAACTTGTGAAAGAGAATATTACATTATTTTTAGCATAATATATTTGAGAAATGCATGAACTTTGGGTATTCATAAAATTTGTAACATAGCTTAAATATCAAATATCTAACATGGAATAAAATTTGGAGAGATTCAGTGCAATGAGGTGGTGATCATTTCCTATAAAAAGAGAACAACCCTCAAATGAGGGTACTATTTCCATTCTTCATTGGTGAGAGCTTGTGAAATAGAGCCTCTCTACATGCCTACACTATGTTAAGGTTAGAGGATCCATGAATCTCTTTAGATTGAATGAAGGAGAATAAAGTTGTGGTACTCTTGACATGAAAATTCATAAAGAAATTGAGATACAGTGTATCCCTTCATTTTTAGCATGAAGCACTTACATGAAGGTGTAAACTCTTATGTCAAGGCATTCAATTTGAGAACACTTGAGACAACTACAAGACAGTGTCACTAGCACTTTGTCTTGTGAAAAAGAATAGGAGCAGTTCCATTTGTGCATAAGGATTTCATGGTCAGTGTATGCAGAACATTCATATTTTTTACATGAAGGTCTTGAGTTGAGAAGGCCATGTACTTATGAAAATAATAATGAATAGTGTGTGCATGGATGTGAGTAAGCTCATGAAAATTTGATTAATTAATCACCTGAAGAAACATGAGGCAATAAATCTAAGAATGCAGTGTGTGTGTGTGTGTGTGTGTTTGAAAAGAAACAAAGAATTACACATCTCGTGAACTTTCATGCATATATAAATGTACATGTATGTGATAAGTTACCCAAAACATATTTGATAAGCACATAATAATAAATAGTATAAATTAATGTGCTAGGGTTGTTTATGTCATGCAAGTCATGCATGAAGTGTAATTTAATTAAAATTGTGAGAGTATTATTGTTGTATAAAATATTTAATAAGATTGTGTATACCACTTTCACACATATAAGTGAGGTAGAGACTTTATTAGAAGAAAGAATCAGCCCAATCATAATTTCACTGAGGCAAATAATTAATACAGGTGATCATAACTGATTGAAAGAGATTGATAGACTTGTTGGTGGCTGTTAAAGATACTTAAAGAGTACACGAGAAAGTTAGATCCTATAAGCTCATGGAGGAATATTGAAGATCATACTATAGTGGATCAATCCTTTATCAAATGTGAAGTCTTCTGATTGGTTCTAGGAGCAGTTAAAGTATTCTAGTTAAAGCTAGGATAATAAGGAGTTTCTTGGTTGGAGCTGGAGTAGAATTCATTTAGTTAGAGCTGAAAGTAGTGGAAGTATTTCGATTGGATCTGAAAGAAAATGGATTCTCTCAATTGTAGCTAAATTATTTTGATTTATTGTTTGATAGCGAAGAATCTATAACTTGGGGGGACTAACTAGTTGCAGCAAGGAGTATGATTTTAAAGAACCTTGTAAATATTGTATGTTGATCTCTCTCTCTATTATTACTATTGTACACAAGGGAATATTGAAATATAATATTGAGTAGATCAAGAACCTTAATAGGTTTGAGAGGTTGAATTTGAAATAAAAGGAATTCATAGAAAGAAACCACTTATTCACCCCTCTCCTCTCAGTGGTAAATCTAGCCTAGATCACTATATAAGTGGTATTAGAGAAAAGGTTCCCTCTATAGATCCAAGGAGCATTCTGAGAGATGGGGAATATTAATTTTTTAAAATCCAAGATGTTCTAACATTTTATGGGAATAATTGTCATAATTAGAGAAATATTATGCTACTCTATATCCTATCACTCGTCTTGGAAGTGAGATATGCTGCAATAGTGAGTTTTGCACCCATTATTGATAATGCTTCCATGACACAAGATGATAAGAGAAATATTATGAGAAATAATAAGAAGGATTTATCGTTAATTTTTTATTTATATAATGAAGTTGGTTTCTTTTCCCATGCAAATAGAATAACTGATTCATCAAGTAGTAGTGATTATGGAGAGGAAAGAACAGAACTTGAGTGGAATTTGAAAGAACAATTATAATTATGCATAGAACAGATCAAATATCTCAAGAAAGAAATGAATAATCATGAGAAAGAAAACAATAAATTAACTTTTGAAAGGAATAAGGAGGAAATAATTCATGTTGATGAAAAAAAGGAGGATCTGATTAAGAAAAAGGTGCCTTTTTAGTGAGATCAAGATTCGCAAATTAAAAATTATTGAACAAGATAAGATGAAATGATCTTTAAGGGAAGTTGGATTCTAGAGAAGAAGAGTTGTTTGAGACACAATCCATATGTGTCACAGTTCAACTTGAGTTGAAAAAATCCAAAGAATATTTCAATAAATCTATTGAGATCAAGGGATAATCGTCCCTATTTGGAGATAAGGAAATTAAAAGTGAATCCAATCATTATGTTATAACTATTATTTCTAATATTGTAGATGTGAAAACTAAAACTGAGGATATATGGGTTAAGAATAATAATAGAAAATATTTACATCAAGTAAAGGGAGTAATATTCCAAAAAGGAAACAATATCCCAAGAAAAGTAAGGCTTGGTTTACAAGAGGGAAACAACAACACATATCTAAATTAATCTAGAATCAATCTAGGAGAATAAAGTTTCAAGGATTTTATTGGTGTTGTGGTAATAATGGTCACAAAGCCTACTCATATTAGAATAAAATGTATTTACCAGGAATGAGAAAGGAATCAAGGGGGGTTTCAATGATAATCTGAGTATAAAATATCAGAGAAAACAACCTATGAACAGATCTCTGCCACAACTATCTACACAAAACAAATTTCATATTCTGGAAGAAGTTTGTGTTAGATGTAATTTGGAAGGTTGGAAGGCTGAGGTATGCATGAAAATGTTGTAAGGAGAAGTTATCTATGCTATAAAAGGGGATATTTTCCAAAAGATAACCAATGACAAGTCAAGTAAATATTTTGATAAGACTAAGAATGTTAATAAATATTGCTTAGTTTTTTGGCCAGATCAATTTAAATTGGATAAAAAATTGGAGGAAGATGAGAAAATTTCTTAATATAAAGGAAAGTAAGTGGTCACATAAAATGAGGTGGAAGTTGATGAGAAGTTATCCAAAATTAGAAACATGAAGATTTAGAAAATTTAGGTGGAAAAATTTATTCCACACAGTGAATAATTTCAAGGGAAGAAAGAATATAACCAAATCAATGATACTCAAAACAAAAAATAAGAGTCCAAATAAATCTTCCCATACTAATATTGGAAGAAAATAATGGACTAGGTTAAGAGGAATCTCTCATTATAAATGTTATTTCTAATAAACCAAAAGGTCACTCATTATTCCCTATTATTTTATGTGTTTTGATCTAATAATGTAGTGAATTAAAGGAGATGTTTGGGGCTATCACTTCTGGATAGCATGATGAGATTATACTTTATAGATTCTACAAACTTCCATGAATTGGAAGAAAATTTTGCATCCCTTAAGGAGGAGAAACCGTGAGAATGAATATGAAAACCATGGGACATATTCAAAATTAAAGTTCAAGGTATTCCAATCACACTTTGATCCATTATTCTCAATTGTATTATCTTATCAATTGAGGGGGAGTGCTTGGTTGATGAAAAAATAATACAAAGGGGGACATATATCTTTTTCACCTGAAATTGCTAATGTTTTTGTTGAAGTATGTGTTGGATTTAGCATTTCAGTGATAAATCTGATTATTCATAACAACTTGAATGAGAATTGAGATATTTTGAGCATGATTTCACATATATGGTATTTTATGGATAGCTTAGACATCTCTGGTTATATCCCTCTTATTTTCTACACTAGGTTATCCCACATAGACTTAGATTTGATTAACTAAAGGATATTTACTAAGAGATACATGTGAGATCATTCATATCCTAAAAGTGGTCATGGAATTTTCATATAAATGAGATGATCATGTTTTTAGAAGAAAAGTGAGATAAGAAAAATCTCCCACTTATCCTTTTCATTTTATTTTCAAAGGGGAGGGAAGTTTTGATCACACATATTGAATTTTTAATATGTTAAAAATATATTGACAATAAAATACAAAGAGTAGATTTTTGGGCCTAGTGTTGCATTTGTTTTCAATGATGTGTCAATATGTGTTTAGTGAGTTCGGATAAAGTAATAATGTTTAGAAAATTGTTATAGATTCAATTAATGATATTGGATTTCATTATCGATCAATTTTCCATGTTAACTCTGATGATTTTTGAAGTTATATTAAGTGTCAAATACAGTGTCAATAAGAAAACATTGTTTATTAAAATGTTTAAGAAGAAGAAGAAGAATCTAAATAAGTCCATGTAAATGTTTATTTTCATGAGGTAATTAAGGTTTTTATGAAAAAAGAAATTACATTTTTCATAGATAATTTGTGAGGAAGAGTTATTAGTTTGAAATTTTATATCTTGATAATGCCTTGAAGTTCAAGTTTCACTTAGAATATCTCTATGTATATTATGTTTAGTGGTGTCCTTATTAAAAACTAGGGGCCAACCCGCTATCCAACCTAGACCAGGCTCCACCTTTGCGTTGTGGGACCCTAAGGTCGACCACGCCTAAGGGAGAAGCCTGGGCTAGCTTATTGGTAGTATAGGAAGCATAGTGCCTGAATAATGTGGGTGGTTCTATGTATAAGTCCCACATATCATGCCCATGGGCATGTAGTTTGGTCCAAAATCCCTTTGGGCTGAATCACATAGTGATGTGTGAAGGTTGATACAGATTTTGATCCACCTTCGCAAGATCAATGATGTTGCAACATGGATTTATTTAATAAGAAGAGTCATTATGAACACACAGTTGATGTGGGATAGTGGCATAGCATTATTATTCATCTCCACTTAAAATGATACAGATAATAGTGGTTTCTTGATTAGATCACTCTGAGTTGTCCAATTATTTTGGGACATTGTCTTCAACCTTACCCACCCAAGGATATTTTTTTCACCAAAGATCATTTTAAACCTCCATTGATCAAGCAACCATCCATATATTCCATGATGATTTTGAAAAAATGAGTATTGTTAGATCATCTTGAGATTATGCATGCAAACACATCTTTCATGAATGTAGATAAGTCTAAGAACACGCATCTTCTAAAAGCAAATTGAGTTGAAGATGAAATTTGGTTAATGGATGAGTTAGATATTTAATAATTTGAATCATGTTATATTAATCACATAAACATGATGATACATCATAAACTCACTAAATAGAATATTCCATGATTTTTGGAAAAATATATTTGAGAAATGTAAGAACTTTGGGTATTCATAAAATCCGTGATACGGCTTAAATATTGGATATTTGACATGGTATAAAATTTTAAGAGAGGTGGTTCAATGAGGTAGTGATAATATCCTATAAAAATATAAGAACCCTTGATCATAGTTACTACTATAATTCTTCATTTTTGAGAGATTGTGAAATAGAGCCTCTATGTGTGCTTATAATGCATGAAGGGCATATGATCCGCGAAGCTCCTTAGCTTGTGTGAAGGATAAGAAATTTAGATCTCTATTGACATGTAAACCATGAACTCAAGAGTTTCATGAAGAAACTGAGATACAATGATTCCCTTTAGGTTTAGTGTGAAGAACTTACATAAAGGTGTAAACTCTTATGCAAAGGCTATCAATTTGAGAACACTTGAGACAACCTCATGACAGTGTCAACCACACAGTGTATCTCAAAGAAGAATAGGATAAATTCCATTTTTGTGAAAGGATTTCAAAATTAGTGTATACATTACATTCATACTATTTTCATAAAGGGATTGAGTTGAGAAGGTCACGTACATACGCAAAGCAGAACAGTGTGTGCATGGATGTGATTAAGCTCATAAAAATGTGATTACTTAATCACTTGAATAAATAGTAGGTAGTAAACCTAAGAATATAGTGTGTGTGTGTGTGTGTGTTTAAAGAAACAAATAAGTGTACAATTAATTCACTTGAATTCATATATAAATATACATGAATGTGAGAAGTTACCCAAAACATATTTGAGAAGCATGTAATAATAAATAATATAAATGAATGTGCTAGGTTTTTGGATACCAAGAAACTCATGTATTAAGTGTAATTGAATTGAGATTGTGAAAGTATTACTCTTTCATAAAATATTGAATAAGATTATGTGGCCCACTTGTACACATCTAAGTGAGTTCGGGACTTTAGTATAATATCCTAAGTATAGTTTCACTAAGGAAATTGATCAATACAAGTGATCATAACTTATTGATAAATACTGACAGACTTGTTAGAGGCTATTGAAGATACATGAAGTATACAAAAGGAAGTTGGATCTTACAATCCCATGGAGGAAGATAAAAGATCATCCTATAGTGGATCAAGGATTCATCAAAGTTTAAGTCTTATAGTTGTTTCTAGGAGCATTTGAAGTCTTCTGGTTGGATCCAATAGTAGAAGGAGTCTCTCAGTTATAGAAAGAGAATAAGTCTTTCAATTGGATCTGAAAATAATAGAATTCTTTCAGTTGGAGTTGGAAACAAATGGAGTCTCTAAATTAGAGTCTGAGCATTGTAATCACTTGTTTAATAGTGAAGAATATGTAACTTGTGGGGACTAATTATTTGTAGTAAGGAGTAGGCTTTTGTCAAACCTTGTAAATATTGTATGATTATCTATCTCTCTATAATTACTACTACACAAAAATTGAGATTGGGAGATAATATTAAGTGGATTGGTAACCTTAACAAGTTCGAGAGGTTGAATTTAAAATAAAAGTAATTTGTAAAAAGAAACCACTGATTCACCCCTCCCCTCAAATTGGTCAATCTAGCCTAGGGAACTACACCACTGTTTGATTCTTTGTTTTGTTTACCTTTTAAAAAAAAATTGTTTTAGTTTTCAAAACTTGTTATGTAAAATAATACTTTGATAGTTAACTTTAATCGGTGTTTTATATACTCTATTTAAAGTGATTATATTTATTTTAAAATTTGAATTAGTTTTTGAAATTTTTTTAACTGGGTTGTGATTGATATTTTGAGAAATATTTTAAAAACATTAAATTATATATCTATACTATTTTAATTAACTATGATGTTTTTATAAACTAGTAGATTTTTTTTAAAATTATTTTAAACATAAATTTTAATTGAAAACTCAATTCACCCCCCCCCCCCCAACCTCTTGAGTTGTCCACTTCGACCAACATTTGGTATCAGAGGTCTGTTTATTTTCTTTTATCTATATTAGGATGATGTTTTTTCCAAAAAAGATTAAAATTTATATTTATTCAAAACTTATATATTTATATATAATAATATAATTTAGGGAAATTCTATTAAAATACCTCCTTACTTTAATGGTAAAAATTATTCTCAATAGAATATTAATATGAAAATACATATTGAGAGTATGGTATTTGATATTTGGATTGTAATTGAGGACAAATATAAAAAACCTAAAGCTTATAGAACTAATTAGAGTGATGCCACTAAGGTTTATTATGATTGAAATTTAAAATCTATGAATTCCTTATATTATTCATTAGGAGAAGATGATTTCAATAAAAAATTTGTATGCTCTACTACTTATGAAATTTGGGATACACTTACTGTGTCTCATGAAGGAAAATAAAATTTTAATGAAATGTGCCTAAATAACTATACAATTAAATACAATACTTTTAAAATAAAATCTAATGAATCAATTTCATACATTTATCTTAGGTTTAATGAAATTTTCAATATAATGTCTACACTTTGAAAGAAAATTGAAGATAAATATCAAGTGATAAGACTACTTTAGTGATTACCAGATCGATGGAGAGGAACTTTTGTCTCCATTTGAGAATCATGAAATATAATTAAACTACTGGTGAAGGGTCTAATTGGATAACTTGTGATTTATAAAGAATAATTGAAAGTAAAAGAAATAATATGATGAACTAAAATGAAAATTATTTTCTTTCAAAAAAGTTTAATTCAAAGATAAAGGATAAAATCAAAGAATATAGTTCAAGTGAGGATGAGTAACCCTATGAAAATTTTGATGAGATGGCTCATTTAGATAGGATATTTAAAAAATTATACAATAAGAATAAATTCTTAAAGAAATTAAACTATGAAGGAAAGTATGAAAAAAGAGGAAACTAGAAAAGGTAAAATCAATCAGGAGAAGTTAATTATTATAAATGCAAGAGGAAAGGGAATATCAAACCTAAATGTATAAAATTAAATTGTAAAAAAAAATATGTGGACAAACGAAAATCCCAAAAAAAATATGTGAATGTAACCAGGATTTCCTCTAAGGATAGTTCCAGTTATTTTGATTCAAGTAGTAAAGATAAGGCTGAAAGGGAAAATATGTGATTTATGGAAATCACATATAAGGTAAATACTTTTACTTAATTTGATGACACACCTTTATAATTATATATGAATACTAATTAAATGGAGGAATATTGTTTTATGATATAAGACACTATCAATTAATTAAAATATAAATTAAAATATCTGAAAAGGTCACACGTTTTATGGGCCATTGATAAAAAAGATCTATCTGCTAAAAATGAAAAGAATTATCATTTATTAAAAGAGAAAAATGAACTTGAAATGTCAAATGAGAAAAATAAAAAGGATCTTGAAATTTTTATGAATGTAATATAAACCTTGTCCAAGATTCTTGGTAAGCAGATCACACCCAAGTACACAACTGGGATTGGATACCAGCCCAATAAAAGGATAATTTATAAAAAAAATGTTTATTCCTAGATCAATCTCTTCCAATTATATAAATAGTTTAAATTGATATGAATTTTTTATTTCTAAAAGATTTAAGTTTTATTATGGTAAACCTATTAAACAACTTTGGATTCCAAAATCTCTTATTTTTGAAATTCTCTAGAGCCAAGAAAGTGTGGGTACCAAAATCATTTCTTTTTTAAGTTTTTTATAGGAAACTTGCTTGAAGAGTACCAGTAAAAATTTATGTTATATAGATAGTGGATGTTTTATACACATGAATAGAGACTACTCAAGCTTTAAGATCCTTATAAATGTGTATGGTGTATATTTCACTTTTGGTGACAACTCCAAAGAAAAAATAATAGGACTTTTTCAAATCGGTAACTATAATTCAATTTTAATTTCTAAAGTTCTATATATTTATGGTTTAATGTATAATATACTTAGAATCTCACAATTATTTTATGGTGGATATTATGTCATGTTTGAAAAATATTATTGAAAAATCTATGATTCTAAGAATTCTTTAGTCTTTAATGCTTTACAAAATGATAATGTTTATGCGGTTGATTTAGATTCTTTATTTTCTCAAAAAAATTATTGCTTAAGATCCTTTATCAAAGAATATTGGCTATGGAATAAGAGACTAGTCTTCTATAACCTTCACTCTCTTATAAATATAACTAGGAAATGATTATTTAAGGATCTTCCTAAACTATAATTCCTAAAATATAAAGTTAGTAACTCATAATAAAAAGGGAAAAACATACGATTTTGTTCAAACTAAAGAAATAAGTTTCAACTTATCAAACCCTATAGTTGGTTCACATAGAATTTTTTGGACCTTATAGAGTTTCTAACTTAAATGGGAATCATTATGACTATATTCTTATGGGTGACTATTTAAGATATACTTGGGCATTATTTTCATCTCGAAAAAGTGAAGATTATTCCAATTTTGAAAGATATATAAAATCAGTAGAAAATCTTAGTAGAATTACTTTTAAAGACTTAAGCAGTGATTATGGTCATGAGTTTGAAAATTGAGACTTTGAAACTTTATGCTCACAAAATGTATACAATCACAACTTTTCTTCTTCTAAGGATACCCAATAGAATGGTGTTATAGAAAGAATTAATAAGACACTTCAAGAGATTTACCATAACATTCTCAATGAGTATGACCTACCTATTTATTTTTTGGAAGAGTCTATTAATACAAACTACTATATTATCAATAGGGATATTGTTAGACCACTTTTAAAGAAGACTCCATATGAGTTGTGGAATGGAAGAAAACCAAAGGTTAATTACTTTAGATTTTTTGGATGCAAAGCATTTATTCACAATAAAATGAAATTTTTAGATAAATTATCATCCATAAGTGATGAAGGAATATTACTTAGTTATTCAAACTCAATTAAATCACATAGGATGTTCAATAAATGGACTAAACTTTTGGAAGAATCTGTACATGTAAATTATGATGAAACATATCCACATGAGCCTAGAACATCTTTATAAAACCTTGAGTATGATCTTTCTAACTTGAATATAAGTACCTCAACCAATCCTGGTAATTTTTTTGTAAAACCTATTGTATAAAAATCACCCAACACTGAGGAATTATTTGAAAAAGTCCCTGAAGAACAAAATGAAGTACGAAGTACTTATATCCCTAGATCCATTAGAGCTCATAGAGACCATCCTTTATATTCTTTTATAGGAGATATAGATAGAGGTACTCAGACTAAAAATTCTCTTATAAATGTGTTTGAACATCAATACTTCTTGTTACATCTTAATCCTAAAAAAATGATGTTATATATGTTGAATTTTGTGTAATGGTTATGCAAGAAGAGTTAAATCAGTTTGAATGAAACAAAGTCAAATAACTAGTGGAAATACCTAAATACTTTCTATCCATTGGCACTAAATGAGTGTTTAGGAATGAGGTTGATCAGTATAGAATAATAATAAGAAATAAATATAGACTGGTTTCACAAGGATACAATCAAGAGGAGGTTATTGACTATAAATAAACCTTTGAACCAATAGAAAGACCTGAGACTATTATAATATTTCTTGCATGTGAAGCACATTTGAATTTAAAAACTATATCAAATAGATGTCAAGAGTGATTTTATTAATGGTTATATAATTGAGTATATTTTTTATTGAACAACCCCCAGAATTTCAAAATCCTCATTTTTCAAATTATGTTTTCAAATTAACCAAAGTTATTTATGGTTTAAAAAAAGATCCTAGAGCTTAGTATGATAGGATCAGCTATTTTATTATTTCTAAATGTTTTTCAAAAGGTATAGCTGATCCAACCTTATTTATAAAAGGGATTTAAAAATATGTTTTGGTAGTTAAAATTTATGTTGATGATGTTATTTTTAGAACATCTGAAAACTCCTTGTGTTTTGAATTTTATAAAATAATGAAAAAATAAGTTTGAAATGAGTTTAATGGGTGAACTAAAATTCCTTATTGGTTTTAAAAATTTTCAAAAAAATCATGGAATTTTTTTAAATCAAATAAAATAAATAAATTATCTTTTAAATTTTTTTTGGTATGGATTGTCACGACCCGTCCTCGGGGCCCATGTCGTGACTACCCCAAGCCCGTCTTCCATAGACCAGGGTCTGGCGACTAGAAACAATGGCGTAAATCCCGATAAAATGGAAGGCATTGACTTTATATAAGAAAAAAAACACCATAGAGTATGCAAGATGAAGTAAACACTAAGTAAACTGAGTACAAAAGTAAGTGTTGAAAAGTAAATGGGCCAGAATACAAACCCAACTGAAAGTATAGTACAACTGAAAAGAAGGTACAACAGTAGTAAAGTAAATCAGCAACCACCGAGTCGTTCTCCGGTTATCCCACCTGAAGGTTGGGTACATATGGTCTCTTCAACTCCTCGAGTCCGGCCATCTACTCCGTGTACATCCCGCCTGATAGTCCATCTTTGGGTACCATCCTGCTCTGCAAGCCTCAACCACGATCAGCATTGTTCGTCGTCTGCAACCAACACAACGTAGTGCGGGCATATCCCGTGAAAGGGTGAGTATACGATACTCAGTAGGGACCCCGAGACCCCCGAAGGTCTCCCAGAATCCACAAAGGATAAACCATAAAATAAGGATACAAACACAAAGTATCAACCAACACTACTTAGGTATATGCCCATACATATACCTAAGTCATCATTTCCAGTTCGGCTCCAAATCACGAGCCCAAGTACAACCCAGTCCACACAGGAAAGCACAACCCAATCCACACAGGAAATCAAGTCAATCATATCGATGATAATGATTGAAATTCAAGACTCAGCTCACATAGGTACACTACTCACGAAGAGGGGTGAAGATGATTAGATGTAGCCTCTGAATCATCTCCTCTGTCAAACCCACGTAGGATCCAAGTACAGAAGTCATCGTTGTCGAACCCAGGTAGGATCCAAGTACAGTAACCATCGCTGCCGAACCCACGTAGGATCCAAGTACAGTCGTCATCGCTGCCGAACCCAAGGAGGATCCAAGTACAGTCGTCCTCGCTGCCCAACCCACGTAGGATCCAAGTACAGTCGTCGTCATTGTCGAACCCATGGAGGATCCCAACACGGTAGTCGTCGCATTCGCAGCCATCTCTAGGGTTCCCGTACACGGCATACTCGATTCCAGGAGGGTTCGCTCCTCGAGTCAAAGGGGTGGATACATCAACCGTCACAAAGACCAGAGATGATTTATCCCAACATTCTGTCCCACTTCATAGGGGAAAAACCAAGCAGAACGTGTCCATGACACAGAGAAAAGGATGACCAAGTCATTTCCCTAAAAGTACACGGTGTGTAGGTAAAAGGTACATGCCGTGTTATCAGACACTGGGTACTGCCCATTTAAGCGGCCCATGTTATGGGGTTGGTCATGTAAATACGTGAGTACACGGCGTGTGATATGGTTACACACCGTGTCTTCAGTCCACAGGTATTGTCTGTGTACCAAAGCCTATGTCAAAGGGATGTTCGTGTAAAAAGTAAGTACACAGCGTGTGGTATGGTTACACGCCATGTCCAAAATTCTGAGGTTGGCTCCGTGTACGTTGTCCATGCCTGGCCGTGTAGTGGAGTACATGCTCTTGAACTCCACCCCTTGTCCGTGTATTCCCAGAATACACACCGAGTCATCACGAAGACGCTTCTGCCATGGTGAAGGAAGTACATGCTGTGTCTCTTAGTCGTGGGTTGCTGACCATGTCCGTGTATTTTCCTTGAATACACGCCATGTCCATCGATGTATCCTCTGTCAAACTGTGTGGCGAGTACACGCCGTGTGTCTAGAGTCACATGTCGGGTGTTACTTTTCTAACGTCCGAAATGGAAGCCACATTACTCTTTTACTACACGGCGTGTGCTTATGGAGTACATGTCGTGTATTCTGGAATTTTCCAAAAAACGAAGCCTCTGACTAGAATGCCTCCCGAGGCGTCCGTTCTTCATCCCGATGATCTGATTTCTACGAAACTTCCGCTTCTAGGTCGCCCCGATGTTCTGAGGCCGTTTATGATGTTTTCGGGCCTCTGATTGGCTCCAAAAACATAACTTGATTCACCGCTCAAGAACTGTTGAAGGTCTCCACTTATTCACAAGAACGGAAGAGGAATCGGACCATGTTAGTTTGGTCTAGTCCCTTCCGCATTAGTCCGATAACAAGTGTTTTAAGAGGAACGAAAATATGGAAGGAAAACCAATATTTCTCAATCCAAAACACACCCCTACCTCGATGATGTCATTTTCCGGCGATGTGGAAGATGGTGTCGTGGGGTGAGGTTTCGAAGATGGCATTGGTGTGTGTCCAAGGAGGGGACGGCATCCCACACTAGCTGTGAAGAGAGGAAGTAACGGCACATCATCTCTCCTTGTGGTGTCGGCATTCTTCGTCGAAGGGTGTCGTTCTTCGCGGGAGGATGAAGTTATTCAAAGGGACTTAGAACTCTCTCCCAAAATCCTCACACAACAACCCAAGAAATAAAATAAGGCCTCCCATTATTTTATTATTTTTTCCATGCATTTCAAAAATTCAAAATTCAAAAACAAGTTCACTTAATTAATTAAACTTGAGTTGTCTAATTAATTGGGTGTTATATTGGCAAGTTTAATGAGGGGGAGAGAGATGAGTTACTCAAATAAAGGGGGAGTTAGTAACTAGTGGATCCCACCCCAACTCCCACACCTAGGATCTAACCACTTAGAAAAAGAAATAAAATTGTAACACAATTTTATTTTACTTTTTATTTAATCCACAATTTTTATCAACTCCTCTTGAGAAGATGCATCTTCGATAAAGGTCCTATTAATAAATTACCGGTGATGTGGTTCCATCGGTTCCCTCGGATTTCAATTCCGAGCACCGGTTCGAAAGATAGAAAAACCCGCTCGTTCGTTCACTGAACGTACCTGAGCTAAACTTTGTAAATTGATTCCGGACACACCGGGCCTCGAAATCATGTGCTGTCAGAAACTGCGTACTCGTAAAATTCCAAAGAAATTAAGAAAAAAATTCCCTTGAAATTTAAGGGTCTTTAAATGGATAGCACTAAAGGTAGTGATACTCCCATGAATACAAGTTGTAAGTTAGATCTGGATGAAACTAGAAAGTTAGTTGACCAAACTAATTCTATAGTTATGGTTGGAATCTTTCTATAATTAATTTCTATTCTACGTGATATTATGTTTAGTGTATTTATGTGTGTCTATTTTATAGAAAATCCAAAGAAATCACATTTGAATGGTGTTAAAATAATTTTCAAATGCCTCAAAAATACAGTCAATTTTGGATTTTTCAACACTAGTGGTCATGAATTAGAATTAGTTAGTTATTCTGATGTAGATTTTGGTGGTTGTAAGTTAGATAGGAAAATCACCTCAGGAACATGTTATCTTTTGGGAAAGTATCTGGTTTAGTAGTGTAGTAAGAAACAAAACTTTGTTGAATAATCTACTGGTGAAGTTGAATACATAGATGCAAGTAGTTGTTGTGCACAAATTTTATATATGAAACACATATTACTATATTATGGTTATGAATTTTTATATGTACCTATAAATTGTGATAATATAAGTACTATTAATATTTCTAGGAATCCTATGTCTCAATATAGTACAAAACATATTGATATAATACATCACTTTTTGAGAGACTATTTTTAAAAGGGAGATATTAATCTTGAGTTCATTGGCACTAAACATCAGCTTACTGATATCTTTACAAAGCCTCTGAATATAGAGAGACTTAATTATATCAATCATGAGTTGGGAATGATTAATTATTCCTAAATATTTCAATTCAATTTATAAATCTTTTATTTATCTTATTCTTGTTATAATTCTTAACATTTGTATTTATTAAGATTTTTATTAACCTATAATTTTATCTAATGATGGTATTGATCTTGTTTATAAGTAACCATGAAACCTAGTTCACACAATCAATTAAGTTACTGTTATAATTTTTATTCATACAGACAGTTAAGAGACCACGTTATTTTTTTTTCATGTGGTCATTTAAGTGACTATGACCAATTGGTCATGAAGTCGGTATACCTACCATAAAACGTTTGAAGTAACTATAAGTCATGTCATTTGGTAAGTATATATACTATAAATTATCTAAATTTTCACAAATTTACATCCAGTTAACCTACCATGACTATTTGAGTTTTGAAAATTTATTTAAGTGTTTTGGAGGGATTTTAATTTATTAATATTTTATGACCTAAATGATTGAATTAAATTCAATTTAGAATCTAAATTTCCAAAAAAAATCTCTCTTAAATTATCTTTCTCTTTTTTGAAGTCTTACTTACTCTCACTCTCTTGAATCCCTCTTTCTCAACCCTCTTTCCCTTTCGAAATCAAACCCAAAACTTATAAGATAAAAATTGTAGTATAAATATTATTAGAGTAAATATAAATAACTATGTTTCATATCCTACCTGATAACTTATTTAAAATAGGTCTAAAAATTAATAAGGTAGTTTGAGTGACATGGTCAAGCTGCACAATCCTCGTTTTCTAGATTGGACTGCCTGTGCGGAAAAGGAAGTAGATGCCAAATGGATTTATTATAGTAAATCTTTAATATATAATTTGATTTAGAATAAAGTATGGAGTGAATGGTTCAAGGATAATGGTAAACCATTTTATCCTCAATTAGGTAAGGATTTTCATTCCAATATGTAACTCATTTCTAGTGATTCAAGGTATACCATAAAAATAGTTTTAAATGGATAAACTCTCTTTTTTTCATCTAAACTCTAGGATAAATGCTCAAGTGTGCCAAATATAGGAGATTATAAATATTATCAAAGCTAATATCCTATTAATAATTCTCATTTTGAGTTTTTTAGTGCTCTTTAAAATTTAACTAGGAATAAGGCTCCTAGAAGACCAATTGTTGTAGAGTTAAATGGATAATGTAGATTGTTGCTAAAGTTCATTCAATATTTCATTAATACCAGGAGAGGGGACTTCATTATTAAGGAAATAAGATTTATTATTTATTTATTTAATTAATAATGGAGTTTAAAGGTTTAGTTCCAAAGGTAGAGGAAAAATTTATTTCCTCTTATGGTTTTTTCTAAATCAAAAGATTTGTAGTTATATGAAAGTGAATTGGAACCCTTGGAGAAAATAATGGGTAGAAAATAATGGAAAGATTTATGAAAAGTTTAATCTTGTTAAGAACCCTCGCATACCAAGAGACCAAGTAAACCCATATCTAGAGCCAAATTAAATAGTTGAGTATTATTATAATGATAATGAAGCTATTTAGAATTTCAAGAAGAGGAAACAAAAGTAGATAACTTAAGTGAAGAATCTAGGTATTCCTTTATAGATGTCAGGGATCCCTCTCTTGTAGTATATTTTGGTTCTCTTGACTCTCCCTTACCTCTACCTTCTAGATAAGAAGAGTTAAAATATGAATATCTTGATGATGATGAAGTATCAATGAGTGGTTTTGTTGAATAAATTCCATGGGAGGATGATGACTTGGGTGAGTCTAAATAAAGTGAAGAAATTTATAAAGTTATTCAAGCCTAAGTCCTTTCATTAGAAGTAATCCTAGTTCATGGGTAAAGGAAGCACCTCCTCAGGGTGGGGGGATCTGATGATGTGATCATGGTTCTAACAAACCAAACTTATCATGCATAGATACTGAATCTTAATCGATTAATATTCATTGCATAACATAAAGATCCATGACATAATTGTTTAGGTATAGTGCCTTTAGAAACTTGGAAACATAAACAACTGATTCATAAGTAAACTATATCATCTCCCACTAAGTTCTTCATAACTAGAACCCTTCTTATACATATCATACATAATACCTTTCTTCATAACCTAGGGAAAAAACATAAGAAAGGGTGATATCGGTTACTTAGTAAGGGTAAACAGGGGAGATATCAACATAGCATAAGAATAAGGGTATGAGAATATGAGAATAGTATTAAAAACCATACCTTACATGTCATAGATCATAAAATTTAGTCATGGCATAAAGCAATATCATTCCAAAAGACATGATTCATAAGAGTGTGAAATAATTGTAATTCATGAACTATAATCTAATGTCATAAAAGTGTCACACCAACATAGGTATAGAAAACATTTCATTCATCAATTTTAACTACTAAGACCATCAAACATAGTGGATCATGATTCATCACCTTTTTCTAATTATAGATCAAGCACATCGTCCTATTTTCCATTGTGGGTCAAGCCCATTATATTGTTTCCAATTGTGGATCGATCCCATCAACTTGTTTTATAACAACCCACCTTTTTATCACATAAACTTTCATTACATTATACCAAACTGAGGATCTTTAAGGTTTAGTGTCTTGGAAACCAAGAACTTAAAACATGAAAACATAAAACATTATTCTTAAAAACTTGAAAGGATTCTCCTTATGTTCATCCTAGTTTCATTATTGCATCTCATAACCTGGGGACATACATCAAAAGAAAGGGTGAGAAGAAGGCCCAGTAAGGGAAACAAGGGGAAACATTTAACATGTAAACTTGAGATACGTCAATAAAGTCATGAAAAAAGAACTTTAAGGCATGAGAAAGAAATCATGAGGCATATCATAATAAAAATAACATATTTTATAACTTGAATATGAGGCTAAAACATTTAACATAGACAATCATGAACATATCACCAAGGTCCATCCCCAAGGTATCATTTGAAATTACCAAGGTTATTCACCAAGATATCATTAAAATTGTAATCTCTAGTGGTTACATCATTACCCAATGCATTGGAGCGCTATTAGGGTGCACCCTCAAATTTGTCTTTATTATCATGTGATCCACATATATAATCATCAAACATTTCATAAATAACCCATATAGAATAAAATAAATGGGTTTTATTTCATAATCATAACGTTTTAAAAACTGCTTTAAAGACATGATCTTTATGTCACTTTAAACCCACAGAAAAGGAAATAGGGTTTCATGTATGTAAATCTCAGAATTAAAATATAACATTTTGATATATATTTGAATACCCCTATATAATAAAGAGTTTTGAGTATTCACTTAATAAAATAAAAGAATTTGAGAAAAAGAGAGAGACATTTTGAGACGAAAATTCGGCAGCATAACGGCTATGTTGCAAGGTTTTAGAAAACATAGAAAATAGAGGGGAAATGGGTCACCCACTCATAAATGATCCATAAAACAGTAGAGGGAAAGAATATAAAGGATATAAGAAAATGGTAATGAAATTTTAAAGGCATACCATATGAAATGAAAAACATGGAAGGAAGACAAAAATAAGATTTCTCTTATGAAAATTCGGCAGCCTAACGGTGTCACTTAAAACTTAAAAAAAATGAATTGACGAGATCAAATAGGGTCTCTCATAATATGAACATAAAATATGAGTATGATAGATATAGAGATCATACCCCAACATAATAAAAAGGAACATTAAATACTTGACATGAAAATAGAACTTGAAAACGAGAAGGGTGAAAGAATCCCTTAAAAATTCGACAGCCTAACGGCACCACTTAAATATTATTAAAATGAATTGATGAGATAAATAAAGGGTATCTCATCATATGAAAAAGAAAAGGACATTAGGATGAATATAAAATAAAATCCTTCAATATAAGAACATGGAGCATAAAAGATATGACATAAAAGAGAGTACTTGGAAAGAAAGAGAGAGGTAGGATCCCTACTCTTAAAACTCAAAGGTTGGGACCTTCAGGGCTTGGAGGAACCTTGGGAGAACTCCTTGGGAGGTAAGGATATCATAAATTTGTTGAGGATGATTTTTGAGTCTAAAGGATGAGATAATGTCTTGGTACTTATAGGGAAAGTGAGGGGACAAGGCATTAATGGCCAAGGGACACCTCATTGGTGATATTGGAAAAACCATGGGCTTGCCCATGGTATTTTCCCATGGTATTGGACACTTGGGATACCTTATACCTTATCTTACTATTCATAAGTCTACCATAATTATTACATAATAAATACATCATTTAATGATGTCATTAAACATCTGTAACTTAAAAACTGTATTTTCACTATTCACCGAAAATTCAACTTTCTCAGAAAAATCCCAAAATTTCACCTTAACCAAATATCTATGATCTGATTTCAAAATTGAACTCCATTTTATAAAAATAATTTTCTAAATATTTTTAATTTAATTTTTAAATAAATACACTATTCACCAAAAATTCATTTTTTTCAGAAAAATCCCCAAAAGTTACCTTAACATAATATCGATGCTCTGAGTTCAAAAATGAACTCCATTTTATAAAAATAATTTTCTAAATATTTTTAATTTAATTTTTAATTTAAAAAACACTATTCACCTGAAAAAACTAATACTTGACTAATAATTTCTGAAAAAGTTATTTCCCTATTTTATTGAATCACATTACTTAATCAAGGTGCCTAGATTATATTAATACTTTCTTTAAGTGAGATTACTAATCCATTTGGTCACATTACTAATCCTAAGCTTAAAATAACTATTCATAATTTACTATTCATCAAAAATCAAGTTAATCTTATTAGACTCTAAATTTCTTACTGAACATAATTGTAGAAGACCATTTGTTGAAAATCATTACACATAATTAATTATTTAAGGTTTACATAAATATTTTCAAATATCCTTTTTCTAGAATTCATCAAAAATATGCATACTATATTTCTCCGGACATTTGAAAATTTACAAAGTTCGTCATAAGAAGAAATCACAATTTTTATTTAAATAAAAGGATTACACAAGGTAGTTACGGTCTCCTTACATAGCCCCTTATAACCCCAGCATAGTACCTAAGTGTAAGGTGTTCTAAGGTGAGAGAATATGAGGGCGGCTCGGCCAATATTGCACGAGTAGTAATTTCTATCAGTTTGAACTTCTCGCGAAGGAGATTCCATTCTAGCGTTACACGATGAAGTTTGGCTTGGGTTTGGTCCAGAGAAAAGCCCAGTGGTGCTACCTCCTTCCCAAGTTCTGTTAGATGGGCTTCGATTGGCCCGAGACTAGTGGATGAGGCCATCGAATCTTCTTTCTATATTAATTAACCAAGATAACTAGTATTTAGAGACAATAATCTCAACATTTAGTTTCCAAAGATCATACTAACTAACGGTCATATAATAGTCAAAACCCAACAGTCTCATTTTAATTATACTCATTTTATTAAATGAAAAGGTTTTGTTGAGTATGAAATAAAATAACACACAAAATTAGGAAACAAGATTTATTCAAAATTTTGGGTCGTTACAATCCTCCCCCCTTAAGAAATTGCGTCCTCACAATTTTTAAAATTGGTCTTGTAAATTTCATTGAAATTCCCACATTGGAAAAAGAGTCAATAACACTATTACTTTAAAAGAAAGAAAATGAAGTACAAAGGTCACCCGAGTTAACCCATACTAGGATTCCATGTAGAAAAACATGGATATGGAGGAGAAAACAATGGGTCAAGTTCTGAGGGAGAGTGATAGAAAACATGTCTAAGAGTAAGTTAACCACCAGAAAATCACAAACTTATGATGGGTTAAACGGTCTTTGATTACCTAGTAGTAAACTTAAACCAAAAAAGTTTTTTTTACATTCCTTTTAATAATTTTGAGAAATTCATTTACTACATAGAATAAGAACACAGGGAAATATATTTACCTTCAAGTAGAGTTTCATCCCTTAATAAGCTTCACCAAGACTAATCTTTTATCCAAACAAAGATCATTCAAAACTAATTGGTCTCATCAAAGCACAATAATCATCTTCTAGAGAATCACGTAATACACAAAAGAATAATTATATATATTTAAAATTTTATCCCAAAAATAGAAATGGTAAGATAAAACAACTCTTCAAAAAGAAAGAACCCCATAGAAAGGGAAACTACTTTAAATCTTCAAAGTTCCACGGTACTACCCAAAGTTTATCATAGACCATTCCATAAATAACTTTCCTTAAAATTCCTCAAAATAAACCAAACTAAGATTGAAACCCAAATATAAGAAGGATTTGATAACATAGTCTTCCATGATAAACTTTATCTTTCATCTCCAAACAACATCAACCACTCCTAACATCTTATAACAAAAGTAACTAACCTAAACATATTTTCCCCAATATAGGTTAATCATTTCCATAAGTAACCTAAATTACTATAAGTTCACCTTAAATTCATCGATTCTTCAAAATATAATTCAACCTTTACTCCTCAAAGAAAATACCGTAGTAATCTATTTACCTCGATCATATAGGGTTCCTAAAATAGTGAACGTCTTCCAAAATAATAATCATCTTTTAATCCCCTAATCATCTTTTTTTAAATAAGAACACCTTCACAACATCAACATGTGATACATAACAATAGATGTTTTCCTTAATGATATAAAACCATCTTAGATAGTGACTCGATGTTCTTAGAAAACATTAAGGATATGCTCATAGAGCACAAACTAAAATACATGACATAGACAATTATTGTGAAGAAGTTGCATGTACTTTAGTCATCATGATCCGTCTCAGCATAGGACTTACATTGTTCCCTTGTCCTTGAAGATTGTTGATGATCATCATGCTTCTTATCCCTTCCAAGAGAGAATTTCCTTGGATAATGTCCAACTTCTCCACATTTACGACATTGAAAATTATAAGGTACATTAGATCGAACCTTATCTCTATTCATCACATTATCCATTTTTTTGAAGCAATAGGTTACTTTATGCCCTATCACCCCACACTTAAAACATCTCCCAGTTCCTTTGTGACATTCTCCTTGGTGCCCCTTTCCACACTTTTTGCACAAAGGAAATTGGGTCTTTTTTCCCTTATCAACTTTATCAAATGAACATCCTTGAGACTTCGTCTTCTTCTTCCTTGATGAATTTGGGTATTAAACTAGGTACCAATTATTAATTGTGATTTTTGATATCTAGTTTGGCATAATCACAACATGTTCAACTTTATCTCTCGCCATCTCTATCACATTAATAGATCAATCGTCACATTTCCTATCACATTGATTGTTGAGACATGTTCTTCTATTTCCCGCCATTAACTAAGAAAAAAAGTATAATTAGGGGCTTAAATACTTATCCAATAATCATGAAAAGGAAACTTTAAGCATAGAAGGATAAAATTGTAGAAGAAAAGTATATCCTAACTTGTGATCCCCTAGGTTTCAATCTAGGTTATCCATGATCATATATTCTTATGTGATTCTTTATTTTATTTTACTTTGTTCCTTTAATAATGGTTCATACTAAGCTTATGAATTTACCAAAGCATATCCCCCGGGAGTATCATAACCAAGAGTGCAGAAAGGCCCGTTGTTGTGTACCAGTTCCCGTTCGAGTCTAGCTCAAGCGGTGTTTTTAGGTTTTACCCCTATGTACATCTGTGCCAGAGCCACCTCTACCTGCTCATATCCAGACAGGGATGTATTTTCTTGATAAACCACTTACTCAATACTCACCCAAATACAAGGAAGATTTCCTATATTTAAACTTTTCTATAGGGTTCTTCCTAAAGTTTTCATATCCTAATTTACACAAATAACTAAACCATCCTTTGATACCAACTATAACAACCCGCCTTTTTATCACATAAATTTTCATTACATTATAACAAACCGAGGATCTTTAAGGTTTAGTGTCTTGGAAACCAGGAAATTAAAACATGAAAACATAAAACATTCTTCTTAAAAACTTGAAAGGCTTCTCCTTATGTTTGTTCTAGGTTCATTACTGCATCTCATAACCTGGGGACATACATCAAAAGAAAGGGTGAGCAGAAGGCCCAATAAGGGAAACAAGGGGAAACATTTAACATGTGAACTTGAGATACATCAATAGAGTCATGAAAAAATAACTTTAAGGCATGAGAAAGAAATAATGGGGCATATCATAATAAAAATAACATATTTTATAATTTGAAGATGTGGCTAAAACATTTAATATAGACAATCATGAACATATCACCAAGGTCCATCCCCAAGGTGTCATTTGAAATTACCAAGGTTATTCACCAAGATATTGTTAAAATTGTTATCTCTAGTAGTTACATCATTACCCAATGCATTGGAGTGCTATCAGGGCGCACCCTTAAATTTGTATTTATTATCATGTGATCCACATATATCATCATCAAAAATTTCATAAATAACCCATATAGTATAAAATAAATGGGTTTCATTTCATAATCATAATGTTTTAAAACAGCTTTAAAGACATGATCTTTATGTCACTTTAAACCCACAGAAAAGGAAAGAGGGTTTCATTTATGTAAATCCTAGAATTAAAATAGAAAATTTTGATATATATGTGAATACCCCTATAGAATAAATATTTTTGAGTATTCGCTTAATAAAATAAAATAATTTGAGAAAAAGAGAGAGACATTTTGAGACGAAAATTCGGCAGCATAACAACTATGTTGCAGGGTTTTAGAAAACATTGAAAAGAGAGGGGACATGGGTCACCCACTATTAAATGATCCATAAAATAGTAGAGGGAAAGAATATAAAGGATATAAGAACATGGTAATGAAATTTTAAAGACATACCATATGAAATTAAAAACATGGAAGGAAGACAAAAATAAGATTTCTCTTATGAAAATTTGACAGCCTAACGGCGTCACTTAAAACTTAAGAAAAATGAATTGATGAGATAAAATAAGGTCTCTCATAATATGAACATAAAATATCAGTATGATATATATATATATATCATACCCCAACATAATAAAAATTAATATGAAAGACTTGACATGAAAATAGAACTTGAAAACGAGAAGGGTGAAAGAATCCCTTAAAAATTCGGCAGCCTAACGGCACCACTTAAACATTCTTAAAATGAATTGATGAGAGTAATAGAGGGTCTCTCATAAAATGAACAAGAAAAGGACATTAGGATGAATATAAAAGAACATCCTTTAACATAAGAACATGGATCATAAAAGATATGACATAAAAGAGAGTACTTGGAAAGAAAGAGAGAGGTAGGATCCCTTACCTTAAAACTTAACTCTTAAAACTCAAAGGTTGAGACCTTGAGGGCATGTGGGAACCTTGGTAGGACTCCTTGGGAGGTAAGGGGATCAGAACTTTGTTGAGAATGATTTTGAAGTCGAAAGGATGAGATAATGGCTTGGTATTTATAGGGAAAGTGAGGGGACAAGGCATTAATGGCCAAGGGACACCTCATTGGTGGTATTGGCAAAACCATGGGCTTGACCATGGTATTGGCCACTTGAGACACCTCATACCTTATCTTACTATTCATAATTTGACCATAATTATTACATAATCAATACATCATTTAATGATGTCATTAAACACCCGTAACTTAAAAACTGTATTTTCACTATTCACCGAAAATTCAACTTTCTCAGAAAAATCCCAAAATTTCACCTTAACCAAATATTGATGCCCTGATTTCAACAAGGAACTCCATTTTATAAAAAAAATTATAATATTTTTAATTTAATTTTTAAATAAATACACTATTCACCAAAAATTCATTTTTTTCAGAAAAATCCCCAAAAAATACCTTAACATAATATCGATGTTCTGAGTTCAAAAATGAACTCCATTTTATAAAAATAATTTTGTAAATATTTTTAATTTAATTTTTAATTAAAAAAACACTATTCACCTGAAAAAACTAATACTTGACTAATAATTTCTGAAACAGTTATTTCCCTATTTTATTGAATCACATTACTTAATCAAGGTGCCTAGATTATATTAATACTTTCTTTAAGTGAGATTACTAATCCATTTGGTCACATTACTAATCCTAAGAGTAAAATCACTATTCATAATTTACTATTCATCAAAAATCAAGTTGATCTTATTAAACTCTAAATTTCTTACTGAACATAATTGTAGAAGACCATTTTTTGAAAATCATTACACATAATTAATTATTTAAGGTTTACATAAATATTTTCAAATATCCTTTTTCTAGAATTCATCAAAAATATGCATACTATATTTCTCCAGACATTTGAAAATTCACAAACTTCATCATAAGAAGAAATCACAATTTTTATTTAAATCAAAGGATTACATAAGGCTGTTACGGTCTCCTTACATAGCCCCTTATAACCCCCATCATAGGACCTAAGTGTAAGGTGTGCTAAGGTGAGAGAATCTGAGGGTGGCTCAGCCAACATCGCACGAGTAGTAATTTCTATCAGTTTGAACTTCTCGTGAAGGAGATCTCGTTCTAGCTTCACACGATGAAGTTTGGCTTGGCTTTGGTCCAGAGAAAATCCCAGTAGTGCTACCTCCTTCCCAAGTTCTGTTAGATGGGCTTCGATTGGCCCGAGACTATTGGATGAGTCCATCGAATCTTCTTTCTATATTAATTAACCAAGATAACTTGTATTTAGAGACAATAATCACAACATTTAGTTTCCAAAGGTTATACTGACTAACGGTTATATAATATTCAAAACCCAACAGTCTCATTTTAATTATACTCATTTTATTAAATGAAAAATTTTTGTTGAGTATGAAATAAAATAACACACAAAATTAGGAAACAAGATTTATTCAAAATTTCGGGTCGTTACATGTTTCCCACTATTATTGCATGAGATAAAAAGATTTACTCAATAAATTATTGGGAGATATAGGTCTCACCCATCACATAATGAAAATCATACATACGTGTGTAAGAAGATCATAAAACATCCATTATATAAGAACCCATGAAAGTAAATGGTTTTCGTAAACATTTCAACATAACATAACATATGTAAAATAAATAGGTTTCATAATAATTTCAACATTTTATCATAGTATAACCCAAGGAAAAAAAGTGTGTTTCATAAGAATTTTATCATGGTATAACCTGTGGAAGAGAAAAGGGTTTTATAAACATCTTGTCATTATAAATATAAACCATTTAGAGAAATGATAATAATGGTATATTTGGAACAAATTTTTAGATTTGTTGTCCTATAACCAACTATTTGTACTTTGATTACATGAATATTTTATGTATTAAAAATTAAATTAAAAATCTTATTATATATTTTTCATTATTCTACATGACCATAATGTAATAATGTCCTAGAGTATTTGTCACATTGATAAGGTCATAGTAGTTCCCTGCTATGATGAGAACCTTGAAGTACTATGATAATATTATTAATATAGTTTTGTGGTTGGATAACATACTATGATGTGACACATAGTATATAGACCGTCAGGTGTGAGTAAACATAAGAAGATAAGACTTATTCTCATAAAGTTAGCACTTGGTAATCTCCAAGAGGAGAGATTATGAGGATAGACCCAACAGTAGGAATTCCACATGTTTTGGTGTCATCAGATATTCCTATATGTGAGTGTGTGTAATGGTCCTTAGACTTTAAGATTGCCATTAATGCATGTCATAACTCACGCACATAGATTTGATGATGAAAACTATCATGCCATATGTTGGCAGGAAGTATTGTACATTGGGTGTGTTATGAATGACATTTTATTAATGGATAAGTCAAGAAAGGATTTGTCCCTCCCATATTTATGGAAGTTGATATCACATCCCTTTGATTGAAATAGAACTATATCCCTAAATTACATGTCCAGGGTGTAACGATGAGTTTATTTCAGATAGTCAAAGAATGATGTATCAAGCATATATGTTGATGAAACTATCATGAAACCTTCTTGATGAGATTATGTGACAAAGGGAATATATTGCACAGTGAACATTTATATGTGGTTATCATAATTGAGACTTTAAGTTCTTTCTCTTGGGTGCCTTGACCCATTTTTAGATAGTAATCTTGGACTTTAGGCAAGCCCTCCTAATACCAATGAGAAATAATCCTATAGGGTCATACACCAAGTGATTCTGGTGGTATTGATTAAATTTTATTTTAATTTAATTAATAGAATAGATATTTTTCTCAAAACTGAGGAATAATTTTATTTGGGTTATATTGATTGCATAAATTAAATAAATATTTATTCACCGGATTGTGAATAGATTTTATTTATTTATTTTATTTAATATTTAATAAATATTTATTTACTAGTTTATGAATAAAATATTTATTTAATAGAATAAAATATTTATTCAGGTGTTCAATAAATATAAGAGGAGTTCAAACGGACCAAGACTGTATGCAGTGATAAAATAATTATTTATGAGTCGGTAAATATTATTTATCCATTTTGTACAAATTGGCGCACCACAAAATAATAATACTGTTATTATTATTATGTAGCATGGAATTTCATTAATGGTTATAATTTTATTTAATAGTTTTTGTTCAATTAAATTTTATAACTAAAATCCCAAATCTATAAATAGATGGCTACCACTATTGTGTAATTTATTTGAAACCAATTCCAAGTTTGGGAATAGAGAATTTTTGTGCACAATGAATTATCTTTTGAATCCTCCTCCTATATCCCTCTCGAGAATGAGAAATCCAAGAGAGAATCTCTTCAAGGATAAAGAATGAATGATCAAGAATGAATGATCAAGAATGAATAATGCAAGACATTTGATTCGTCGTGATAGCACCTGGAGAATGAGTGGCATTGCTTGGAGACCATTGAAGCACGTGTGGATAGCCATTAGAGGGATTCTACCCTTGGATCCTCACAAGTGCAAAAAAGGTAATCCGGAAGGGCCATTTGGAATGATCAACAATTGTCAATGAAGAAATTTCCTTATCCTATGTATTTATTTCTTCAGATATTAAATAAATTAATTATATATTTGATGTGCAAGATCCTCACTCTTGGTTTTAGGCAATGATTATTAAAATAAATTTTAATATATCACCCACCACCGCATGCTTCTACTGAACCTGGAACCAACAAGTGGTATCAGAGCGATCACATTTAAATTTATATTTATTTATTTTACTTTTGATTTAAAGAATCGGAATTTCTATGTAAATTTTTTTTAAATATATTGGAATTTAACGAGTCTAAAAAAATTGACGGCGTGTGATTCCGAGGCCTAGAGTGCCCGAAATGAATTTATGAACTTTATTTCAGGTACGTTCAGTAAACGTGAGAACAGATTTTTCTAACTTTTGAACCGGTGCTCGGAATTGAAATATGAGGGCACCATTGAACTCGCAGCGCTAGTATTCACTTAAGGATACCTTCACCTCGACCACAGTAGGTCGAGGGTGGAAGTTAGCTTTTCACATATTCGTGAAAGAATAAAATAAAAATAAAATTGCGTAAATTTTATTTTTATTTTTATTACATGTGGATATTGAGAAGTGGGGACCACCAGACCTAAACCTACCTTGAGAAGTTATGATGGTGGGGACCACCCGAACTAACCTTCCATGAGAGGTTATGGTGGTGGGGACCACCTGAGACTTAAACCTCTTGAACTCCCCTCTTAATGAGGTAGAAACATCTCAACTCCCTCTTTAAATTGGAGGAGCCTCTTGAGCTTCCTCTACATTAATTGTTCCAATGCCATACTTTAATTAAGCCAATTAATTTGGTGCCAACTTGAAATTTTCCCACACAATTTAATTTGACAAACTTAAATTATTAAGTTGGCAATTTTCATTTTGGTGGTATTGAGGGAAAGGATTGGAAAAGGGGAGAGATCTTGAAGAAAAGATCTCCAACGAAGAACGCCGACTTTGACTCCTTCTTCCATGGGACATTCATTGACAAAGAATGTCTTCAGTGTCAATGAACCGATGATTGAGGAAACATTGACTTCACTGACGTCCATCTTTTCCCAACGACATCGTCTCCTTTCCCGCAGACAATCTTCAACGAATTAAATGAATGAGGTAGGGGTTTATTTGTGTGTGAATACTTTTCCCATGTTCTTCCCTTGAATTATTTTTTGAGATTGGTAATAAATCATTGTGGGGGGTTTTAAAGATTGACGTTCTTCTTCAAGTTCTAGTTGATCCATATGCTACCACCCTAACGTGAAGGGTACGGACCAAACAAACATGACCTGACCCCTCGGCAAATCTTGCGATGATTTGTGGTGTTGAATGTGAAGAAGGCGACAGCGCAACCCATAGCCCTGTGGATGCCACCGCCTCGCGACCTCTGCGCCCCATGGCTCCCCCACCCACGGCCCCGTCTCACCTCCCACGGCTGCTGCCGTCCGGGCTGAGCCAACACCACCGACCAGGCCGAGTCATCGCTGCCATCCGGGTCGATCTGCTTCCACAGACCGGGCCGAGCCACCACCGCTGCCATCCGCTGAGCTGTTGTCGTCGTCCGCTGAGCCGCCGCCGGCCAAACTGCCCCAGCCATGCCACCCATGGCCTTCTGAACCACCTCGGTCGAGTTGCTCGTGGCCCTCCGAGATGCCCCAGCCATGCCGCCCACAGCCCTCCGAGCTGCCCTGGCTGCACCGCCCGCGGCCTCTCCGAGCTACCTCGGGCCAGGCAGAACCGCCCCGTAACCTCGTGGCACCCCTGCGGCCGAGCCGACCCACGACCTCCACGGCCCCACGGTACCTGCGACCCTCGCGGCCTACTGGACCGCTCAGCAGGTCGGGCCACACCACAATCTGGGATTGACCCAGCAGGTCGTTCCGGGTTGACCCGAACTAGGTTGACCCAGGACGGGTCGGGTCGGGTCGGTCCGACCAGGTCAGACCGGACCCAGACCTCATACGGCCCATTTACTTTACTTGGGCCATAACTTTGGCACCGGACGTCCGTTTGACGAACCGTCGGCAGTGCTGTAAATATAGGCGTGAGACGGTCCCTTTGAGTATACTTCACTGGAGTTTTAGATTAATATGGGGAACATTCAGGTTGGATCGAGCACGAATCCAATTGGGCCCCTAGGACTAAAAGGCTAATAACTCACAGACCGGGCGTCCGATTGACACGTTGTCTGTTGCGTTGAGACCCCTATGACATGGCGGACCTTTGAGATACGTCCTTGTGGGACTTCTTGGTAGTTATAGTATATAATAGGAGCTCGTGGAGAATATCCTCTTGGATATGAGTGAGCATAAGTTCGGTAACCCAGTAGCTGGCTGAGACTTGACGACTGCTGACCTTTTCGACTCGGAGTGACTTGATAGGCCCAGTGGGGAGCACCTCTGTGTGACGCGGAAGACCCAGGGTGGGGAGCACCTCTGTGTGATGTGGCAGACCCATGGTACTCGACAGGAGGGGTACCCTAGCAGGCCATGGTGGGGAGCGCCTTTGTGTGACACGGCAGACCCACGGTACTCGACAGGAGGAGTACCTCAGAAAGTCACGAGGGAGAGCGCCTCTGTGCGACACGGCAAACCCATGGTGGGGAGTGCCTCTATGTGACGCGACAGACCCATGGTACTCGACAGGAGTAGTACCTCATCAAGTCACGAGGGGGATCGCCTCTGTGTGACAGGGCAGACCCATGGTGGGGAGCGCCTCTGTGTGATGTAGCAGACCCATGGTGGGGAGCGCCTCTGTGTGATGCGGCAGACCCACGGTACTTGACAGGAGGAGTACCTCAACAGTCCAAGGTTTGTGGGAAGCGCCTCTATGTGACCCAGCAGGCCCACTATACTTGATAGAGGAGGGGATCTCCAGTAGCTGAGGTGTTCGACGATGTGACTGGGGATGTTATTTGTTACTACACCTAGAATAAATCTTGATGTGAGATGAGTCTATACCTTGTGGTATTTTCCTTCCTAGTAATAGCTTGGTGGTATTCCTCTATGTGGAGTACCTGTGTGGTACTTGCCTTCGTGGTATTCTTTCCTTTGTGGAATAGTTGATCTTTGGGATTTTGAGTTGGACTCTATGATTCCTCATGATTGAGATGGGTATACTTGATAACTTAGTTATATATATGGGCATATAACTAAGTTGGGTTGTTAGTTGATTTCATGCTTTTTGGATTATCCTTTGTAGATTTTGTGAGACCTTGAGGGTCTCGGGGTCCCTATTAAGTATCGTTATACTTACCCCTGCATGGGCTATGCTCGCACCTCGTTGTGTTTGGTGCAGAAGATGGACAATGCTGATAGAGGATGAGAGTACTAGGACTGAAGGTAGCTTGGAGGTGGACCTTAGACAAGGCATACCGCAGAGATGACCATTTGAGAGCTGTAACTACCCTTCAGGTAGGATCCTTGGCCGGTGATCGCAGGAGTTGTTCCAGTTTACTTATACTTTCAGTTTCTTGTACTTTCCAGTTGGGCTTGTATTCTGGCCCCTTTTACTTACTGTACTCACACTGTTTACTATTCAGTTTACTTGAGTTCGTATCTTTTTGTGTGCTTGTTTGTGTGTGTTATAGGTTATAAGGAAATGCCTTACCAGTTTTAGGGAATACGCCTTCGGTTCTAATCGCCATCCCCTAGCCTATGGAAAGCGGGCTTGGGGTAGTCACGGAGCGGGCCCCGGGGGATGGGTCATGACAAATTGGTATCAGATGATTCGGTTCTACCATAGAACATAGGACTCTGATATTTATTTTAATAGAAATATTGTTAATTATAGTGAGTGTGGTTATTAGTTTAGGTAATCTAGTGTTGGTGCGGCGGCTGACATATCCATACACCAGGACCCTGACTTCTGATTTCCGACTCAGTGCATGAAAACACCGATTGCATGTGTGTTTCCAAGATATTTCTTTGTTATATATTTGAGTCAGCTCACCAGGTATAACTTATTAACCGTGGTGCACCTGTTTCTTTTCAGGATTCCTCCACACAGACAACCAGCTAGAGTTTTGAGAGTTTTATGCACTGATATCCCACCAAGCGACGAGGCCTCGGTGCAGGGCCCTTTTCCAGTAGAGGCACCAGCGGTACCATTACTCGTTGGGCCACTGATTCCACCAGCCCCATCCGTAGATATTGCATTCCGCTTGAGCGCATTGCACGACTTCCAGCACTAGAGGCCACCTAGTTTTAGGGGAGATACAGACCCATAGGCGACTGAGGATTGGCTGGAGGCTGTGGTGAGAGTCTTCCGACTCGTAGGGACACCATCCAATCTCATGGTGATCTTTTCCGCCATCCTTCTACAGGCAGCAGTGTGCAGATGGTGGAGCTTGATGCTCCAGCCTCACGATGAGGTGACGTTTCTCTAGGAAGAATTCGAGAGCCTGTTTCAAGCAGATTTTGTCCCAAAGACTCTTCATGTAGTGCGCATATAGGAGCTTCTTCATCTACAACAGGGCATCATGACTATAGATTAGTACTCAGCGAGTTTCACTGACCTCTCATGCTACTCCATAGATATGGTGCGGGACCCTTTATTTAGTTCCTAGACCATTGATCAGGGGCTCATGCGGGAGATCAGGGCTTTGATGATCTCACTCAGCATCCCGGCATAAGCGGGGGTGTTAGAGAGAGCCCTTTTAGTGGAGAGTTTCCTTACTGAGCAGTCACCAGCAGCGAGACCCACTACCAGTCATCACGTATCGGAGTCTTCTATAGCTGGCAGTAGACAGATGACACAGAGGTCCAAGAGGACTAGACCTAAAGGTGGATGACCGCAGGATTCAGGGTCGGTTGTGTGAGGCACCTGAGGTAGATCCAATCATACCAGGAGCAGGCAGTGTTACGCATACAGCGAGTAGGGTCACATGGCTCATGACTGTCCTACCCTCCGTACGGATGATCATAAAATAGTTGAGGGACCACTCAGGAAAAGACAGAGGTTCGACTGAGGAGGTTTGCAGGGAGCAGGCGGACGGGGTAGAGGAGCTGGTCGTGCAGCTAGCGGTGGGCGACGATTCGAGATGTTACTGCCACCACCACCAGGAGGTCCACCCCGACCACAGGGAGCAGGAGTATAGGGGCGATCTGAGCTCCAGGCAGCTAAGGCCTATGATCACGGTGCTCTGGAGATGATACGAGGTATGATCTGTGTCTACTCCACCTTTTCTGCAGTACTTATAGACACAGGTTCCAGTCATTCTTTTATTGTCAATGCTCTCATTCGGAGCTTGGAGATTCCAACGGAGTCGTTGGGTCGATCCTTATGGCTAGAGACACCTATGGGAGTGGATTTTATGATTACGCACTGGTGCCGGCAGTGCGAGCTTACTCTAGGAGGTGAAATCTTCGACTAGGATCTCCTAGTAGTGGCGTTGAGGCCTTACAACGTCATATTAGGTATGGACTGGTTATATACATTCCATGCTAAGATTTACTATATTAGGTGCAAAGTGTTGTGTGTCCACATGGATGGGACCAGGTTTACCTTCACCAGTGATAAGGGAGCCTTTTCAGCACAGGATGGACTTACCTAGCGGAGAGTGCAGCCAATCACTCATCGGTTGGCTAGCCTTACCCTTGGAGCTGTTGATGTGGAGAGTCTGGGATATCCTGTAGTGGTGGACCAGTACACGGATGTTTTACCTAATGATGTTTTGGGTCTACCTCCTCATAGAGAGGTGGAATTTTACATTGACTTGTACCCTGGAATAGCACCGATATTTACACCAGCATATCGGATGGCTCCCGCAGAGCTTCGTGAGCTACGGGTATAGCTGGAGGACTTACAGGTGAAGGGATTCATTCGGCCTAGTGTTTCTCCTTAGGCAGCCCCGATTTTGTTTACCAAGAAGGCGGATGGGAGTTTGAGGCTTTGTGTTGACTATCGGCACCTGAACCAGGTGACCATGAAGAATAGGTACCCACTTCTGAGGATTGACGACCAATTTGATATACTAAAGGGAACACAGTGGTTCTCGAAGATAGACCTCATATTAGGCTATCACCAACTCAGAGTGCGAGATGAGGATGTACAGAAGACGACCTTCAGATGTCGGTATGGACATTACGAGTTATTGGTTATGCCATTCAGCATGAACAACACGCCAGCAGTTTTCATGGGACTCATGAACAGGATCTTTCAGCCATACCTTGATCACTTTGTAGTAGTCTTCATCAATGACATTCTGATCTACTCAGCTATTGAGGAGGAGCATGCCTATCATTTGTAGGTAGTACTAGACACACTTAGAGAGCACCAGCTTTATGGTAAGCTCTTGAAGTGCAAGTTTTGGATCTGACAGGTTCACTTTCTGGGGCATGTCATATCGGAGGCTGGAGTTGCAGTGGATCCAGCGAAGATTGAGGCAGTACTTGCTTGAGATCCACCCAAGAGTGTGATGGAGGTACAGAGTTTCCTGGGTTTGGATGGATATTACCGAAGGTTTGTGCTATACTTCTCTAGAGTTGCAGCACCACTATAAGCATTGATGAAGAAGGGGAAACCCTTCATTTGTTCAGATAAATATCAGCGGAGTTTTCAGGATCTGAGGAAGAGGCTGACTAGTACCTCCATCTTGAGGCCTCTAGAGGAGGGAATAGGGTACCTAGTCTACTGTGACGCATCAGGGACCGGACTCAGATGTGTCCTGATGCAGGAGTGAGCAGTGATTGCATATGGTTCTCAAAAGCTGATACAGCATGAGCAGAACAACGCTTCCCATGACTTGGAGTTAGAAATAGTGGTCTTCGCCTTGAAGATGTGGTGACATTACTTAATGGGTGAGAATTTTACAGTGTACTTTGATCACAAGAGTCTCAGGTATATATTCTCTCATAAGGAACTGAACCTGAGACAGTGACATTAGCTTGAGTTCCTCTAGGATTATGACTTCGAGATAGTCTATACTCTTGGGAAGGGGAACGTTGTAGCAGATGCACTCAGTAGGAGATCTGGTATATAGCTGCTAGGTGAGGCAACGGAGCAGCTGGCCTCTTTACAGATATCCTATGTGGATCGATATAGATCATATTTCCTTCAGTCTCTTATAGTCACTCCCCCACTTCTTCAGCGAGTCAGGGAGGCACAACGTGGGGACGTTGACTGCAAGTCTTGAATTGCTCAGATATCCACAGGGCAGGAACCTGATGGATTCTTTGAAGGTGGGGAGCATGTAATCCTCTTCAGAGGACATACCATGGTACCAGTGTCGCTTCGGGAGGAAGTGATGAGGGAGTTCCACACATCCCCTCTAGCGGTACATACAGGAGTGGTGAAGATGTACCAGGATCTCCAACGACAGCACAGGTGGCTGAGAATGAAGAAAGCAGTTGCAGAGTTTGTCTCTCGGTGCCTCACTTGTCAGCAAGTGAAGGTGGAGAATCAGGTACTAGCAATCTTGTTTCAACCTTTGGAGGTCCCATAGTGGAAGTGGGATGGGATATCTATGGACTTCATGATAGGACTTCCACGTACATCCAGGGGACATGACTCAATTTGGGTGATCGTCGACCGACTCACCAAGTCGGACCACTTCCTACCGATCAGAGAGCAGGGTTCAGTAGAGAGCTTAGGACGCCTCTATTTTTAGGAGATTCTATGGCTGCAAGGAGTACCCTCAATGATTATCTCTGGTCGTGATATACGTTTTACTTTCTGGGTATGGAAGGGGTTGCATGAGGCTTTCGGGACGCAGCTTCTTTTGAGCACTGCCTTCCATCCTCAGACATATGGTCAGACTTAGTGGATCATTCAGACCCTCAAGGACATTCTATGTGCATGCGTCCTCAACTTTGGTCATAGTTGGGAGGATCACTTGCCTTTGGTGGAGTTTTCATACAACAACAATTATCACTCCACCATTAGGATGTCACCTTTTGAGGCATTGTACGGGTGACCTTGCAGATCACCTTTGTACTGGACTGACCCAGGGGAGTCAGCACTCATGGGGCTAGAGATGGTACGGGCTACCACAGAGAAGGTACAGATCATCCAGGAGCAGATAAAGACTACACAGAGTAGGCATAAGTCGTATGCCGATAAAAGATAGATACCTCTAGAGTTTGAGGATTGTGACCACGTTTTTCTACGGGTCTCACCTCAATGAGGTTTGCGAATATTTGGCCGAGGCTAAAAGTTATCTCCAAGGTTCATCGGACCTTTCCAGGTCCTCAGCAGAGTTAGTGAGGTAGCATATCACTTAGCTATACCACCTTAGTTGCACCAGGTGCACGACGTCTTTTACGTATCCTAGCTGAGGAGATACGTGCATGACCCTTATCACATCATCGACCATGGAGATATGGACGTTGAAGATGGGGAGAATTTTACGAAGGTTCCATTAGAGATTGAGGATTGATAGGAGCGGGTTCTTCGTGGATGATCGATACCTCTGGTGTGCATTCGCTGGTAGCACGGGAACCTCCAGTAGAGTACATTGGAGCGGGAGGCTCAGATGTGTGCTCAGTACCCCCACTTGTTCCCTTTGTTATCGATTTCCATTACTTGTTCCATGTGGATGTTGAGAAGTGGGGACCACCAGACCTAAACCTCCCATGAGAGGTTATGATGGTGGGGACCACCCGAACTAACCTCCCATGAGAAGTTATGGTGGTGGGGACCACCTAAGGCTTAAACCTCTTGAATTCCCCTCTTAATGAGGGAGTAACCTATCAACTCCCTCTTTAAGGTGGAGGAGCCTCTTGTGCTTCCTCCACATTAATTTTTCCAACGCCATACTTTAATTAAGTCAATTAATTTGGTGCCAACTTTAAATGTGCCCACATAATTTAATTTGACAAACTTAAATTATTAAGTTGGCTATTTTCATTTTGGTGGGATTGAGGGAAAGGATTGGAAAAGGGGATAGATCTTGGAGAAAAACTCTCCAACGAAGAATGCCAACAAAGAACGCCGACTTTGACTCCTTCTTCCATGAGACATTCATTGATGAATAACGTCTTCAGCGTCAACGAACCGATGATCAAGCAAACACTGACGTCACTGATGTCCATCTTTTCCCAATGACATCAGCTCTTTTCCCACAGATAATCTTCAACGAATCAAATGAATGAGTTAGGGGTTTATTTGTGTGTGAATACTTTTCCCATGTTCTTACCTTGGATTATTTTTTGGGATTGGGTATAAATCATTGCGGGAGGTTTTAGAGCTTGACGTTCTTCTTCAAGTTCTTGTTGATCCATATGCTACCACCCTAACGCAGAGGGTACGGGCCAAACAAACATGACCCAACCCCTCCGCAAATATTGTGATGATTTGTGGTGTTGAATGCGACGAAGGTGAAGGTGAAATGCCACCGCCCCATGGCCACCGCCGCCTCTTGACCTCTGTACCCCGCGGCTCTGCCACCCATGGCCCCACCGCGCCACCCACGACCGCTGCTCTCTGGGCTGATCCACCGCCGCCGACCGGGCCGAGCTGCCGCTGCCGTCCTGGCCGAGCCGCCGCCGCCGACCAGGTCGAGCCATCGCCGTCATCCGCCGATCCATCGTCGCCATCCACCGAGACACCGCCGTAGTCCGCTGAGCCATTGTCGCCCCGCCAAGCCGTCGGCCGAGCCACCCCGGCCGCACTGCCTGCGGCCTTCCGAGTCGCCCCAGACTAGTCACTCGTGGCCCTCTGAGCTGACTCATCCACGTCGCCCGCGGCCCTCCGAGCCGCCCCATCTCCACCGCCCGAGGCCTCTCTAAGCTGCTTCGGTTCGGGCCGAATTTCCCCGCACCATCACGGCACCCCCACGGCCGAGCCGACCCGCGAACTCCGCCGCCCCGCGGTACCCGCGGCCCTCGCAGCCTGCTGAACCGCTCAGCGGTCTGGGCCACCTAGCGGGCTGGGCTATACTACGATTTGGGCTTGACCCATTGGGTCAGGCTAGGTCGACCCAAACCGGGTCGACCCAAGCCAGGTCGGGTCGAATCGGTCCGACCGAGTTGGGCCGGACTCGGACCTGATACAACCCATTTACTTTACTTGGGCCATAACTTTGGCACCGGACATCCGTTTGAAAAACCGTCAGCGGCGCTAGAAATATAGGAGAGAGATGGTCCCTTTGAGAATACCCCACTGGAGTTTTGTATTAATATGGGGAACAGTCAGGTTGGATCGAGCACGAATCCAATAGGGCCCTTAGGACTAAAAGGCTAATAACTCAAAGGTCAGGCATCTGATTGACGCATTGTATATTGTGTTGAGACCCCTATGATGTGGAGGACCTTTGAGATACACCCTTGTGGGACTTCGTGGCAGTTGGAGTATCGACCAGGAGCTTGTGGAGCGGATCCTCCAAGAGACGAGCGAGCATAAGTGCGAGAACCCAGTAGCTG
The DNA here is from genome assembly GCA_963277665.1 of Viscum album. Taxonomy (NCBI): domain Eukaryota; kingdom Viridiplantae; phylum Streptophyta; class Magnoliopsida; order Santalales; family Viscaceae; genus Viscum; species Viscum album. The sequence goes on along the minus strand of OY728140.1, from coordinate 717,078,893 downwards.
GCTGAGACTTGACGACTACTGACCTTTTCGATTTGGAGTGACTTGACAGGCCTAGTGGGGAGAGCCTCTATGTGACGTGGTAGAACCACAGTGGAGAGCGCCTCTGTGTGATGAAGCAGACCCACGATACTCGATAGGAGGGTTACCTTAGCAGGCCACGGTGGGGAGCACCTCTGTGTGACGTGGCAGACCCACGGTACTCGACAGGAGGAGTACCTCAGTAAGTCATGAGGGGGAGCGCCTCTATGTGACACGGTAGACCCACGGTGGGGAGCGCCTCTGTGTGACGCGACAGACCCACGGTACTCGACAGGAGGAGTACCACAGTAAATCACGAGGGGGAGCACCTCTGTGTGATGCGGTAGACCCATGGTGGGGAGCACCTCTGTGTGACGCGGCAGACCCATAGTACTCGATAGGAGGAGTACCTTAGTAGTCCAAGGTTTGTGGGAAGCTCCACTGTGTGACATGGCAGGCCCACTATACTTGATAGAGGAGGGGATCTCCAGCAGCCGAGGTGTTCGAAGATGTGACTGGGGATGTTACTTGTTACTACCCCTAGAATAAATCCTGATGTGAGCTGATTCTATACCTTGTGGTATTTTACTTCGTGGTAATACCTTGGTGGTATTCTTCTGTGTGGCATATATGTGTGTTACTTTCCTTCGTGGTATTCCTTCCTTTATGGAACAGTTTTTCTTCAGGCTTTTTAGTTGAAATTTTTGATTCCTCATGATTGAGATGGGTATACTTGATAACTTAGGTATATGTATGGGAATATACCTAAGTTGGGTTGTCATTTGATTTCATACTTTGTGGATTGTCCTTTGAGGATTTTGTGAGACCTTGAGGGTCTCAGGGTCCCTACTGAGTATCATTATACTCACCCTTGCACGGGTTATGCCTGCACCTTGTTGTGTTTGGCGCAGAGGACAGACAGCGCTGACATAGAACGAGAGTACCAGGACTGGAGGTAGCTCGGAGGTGGACCTTAGACAAAGCGTACCACAGAGACGAATATTTGAGAGTTGTACCTACCTTTCAGGTAGGATCCTTGGTGGGTGATCTTAGGAGCTATTCCAGTTTACTTGTACTTTCAGTTTCTTGTACTTTCTAGTTGGGCTTGTATTCTGGCCCCTTTTACTTACTGTACTCACACTATTTACTATTCAGTTTACTTGAGTTCATATCTTGTTGTTTTCTTGGTTGTGTGTGTTATAGGTTATAAGGCAATGCCTTCCCAGTTTTTTAGAATATGCCTTCGGTGCTAGTCGTCAGCCCCTGGCCTATGGAAGGTGGGCTTGGAGCAGTCACAGCATGGGCCCCAGGGGACGGGTCGTGACATTTGATCTATATGCAATTGTGGTTATATTTTATTTCATGTTATTCATTCCTTAAATATGATTTGAATTAACATGTTATCGAAAAATTAATCATGTTCATTCAGTGTTTCATTTTCTTAAAGGTTTAAGAAAAAAAGAAGAATGACCCGAGATTCCATCGGGGAGTGCTAAATCATTTTCTAGTAAAACTGGGTTACACGGTGTGCGGATAGAGCACACATTTTATACCCATGCATAGTGTATCTAGATTTTCCAAGTAATTAATTATGTTCGGTGATTTTATTGCACACCACAGGTTGACCAGGCCAACCTGGCACACAGAAAGTGGATACAGGGTGTGTAATTGGCATGTACACACCATGTAGTCTGATCGAGTCAACACATCCAACCCCCAGGCATGTGACTTGGGTATACAACAATCAAGGTACATGATGTGTAGCTACATATACACGCCATGTAGTCTCCCATTAATGGAAAAAAAATTAAAATTACATTAAATTTGAAATTGTATCATTAAAACCTTATTTTATTGATTAGGACACCATTGTGTGTTTAACAATTTAATAATGGTTTTAAATAATTTTAGATGCTCAATTAATTTATTGTAATATATAATTATTGGTTATACTGTTTATTTTCCATGAATTCCATTAATGATGGGTATCTCCAAATAAGATTAGATTATCATTAAGATGAAATAGAATTAATTAATTACTTAATGAAAGAATTTTTATCTTAAATAATAAAAGAAAGAATAATGAAATGAATGATAACCATTTACTTTTTTGTATTCATTGTATGTGTGACCGTTCATGAGCTTGAACAAGACCTATGTATGTGTTGATATTTATTTAATTAAATTTATTGCATGGTTTTGAAATTATTTAATATTAAATTAAAATATGGCCTATGATTCATCCCTCCCTCCATTATTATATAGGACCAGCATGTCCAAGGATATTTATGTAATTTTCTTTAACAAATCCTTTGGTTCCCTTCACCTGCATGTGAGTAATAAATATTTTTAATTAATAAAGCATCCCATGGTGCATGGGGATGGTTCAAGACAGAACCATAATAAATCCAACTCGGTGATACATAGGTGGAAACATGGAATACTATAGCTCATGCCAAATCTGACATAAGGAGTTATTTCCCCTAGGTCATATGTTGAGTTAATGTCCACTCATTAAATCAACCATTAGATAAGCTCATGATCGGGTCATTTAATTATTTATTTATTTTCTGTCTAATGCATTAAAATTATATTTATTAATGCAAGACTGTGATCATATAAATGAATTAATTAATATACAAAGATGGAATTAAATAAAATTGATTATGTGTAAATGTTTTATCCAAACATGGTTAATTAATTAAGTAAACATCCACTTAAATATTAACAAGACATGTAAAGGATAAAACAAGATAAAAATTTATGAATAATAAAATAAAATACCTCAATTTAATATTAAGTTAGATTAAGCCTTCTGTTACTTTATTAGGAACAAAACTCAATAGAAATATGTGTTTGACTAACCCTTGTTAGGACACTTACTTTTATAAGGGAAGTTCTTATGAAAGTTTCAGGTTGACTTAACCATTTTACATCAAAAGGAGTATCCCTTGCTAGACTTGGTGTAATTAGGAGGCAAGTGTTGAGAAAATCTAAGTCAGGATTTCTGGATTAGGGAGTTCACTCAACATATCAAGGAGATGCAAGCCCATAGTTATAAAAGACTTGCCTACCTAAATACCTTTAAAATAGCTTGGCCAACCCTTTGTGGGGTTATGATAAGGTAAATATAGATCCTTTCCACTATAATTTCCTAGAAATTAGATGTTCCAAGTTCAATGGTAAGGGCTATTGGGAATTGATAAAATAATGGTAGATTTAATAAAAATCAATTAATTATTTCTCACAAAATTTTTAATCAATAAAAGTACTAAAAATTTACTCTTTTAATTGTAGAATAAAATAAAAAGATCACTATCCCTATGATTAATATTGGATAAAGACAATCTCTTAACTGGTAGTAACTTCGAGGAGTGGTTTAGACACCTTGGGGTTTTTCTATGCCATGAATGGAAATCTTATGTGCTAGAATCCTCAATGCATGATCCGCTTACTCAAGAGTCGAGTGATGAAGAGTTCCTAGTCTATGAAAAACATATGAATGATGTGATTGACATTCAATGTTTGATGCTTTAATATATTTCTAGTGAACTAATGAAGTCTCGTGAAAACATGGATACGTATAGCATGCTTGAGAACCTCTATGGACTTTACCAGGAGAGATCTAGATAGAAAAGGTTTGATATTTCCAAGGTTCTCTTTCAGAGTAATATTGTAGAGGGTTCCCCAACTGAGCCTCACTTAGTTAAGATCATTGGATACATTAAGCGCCTAGTTTTTATAGGTTTTAAACTCCCTGAAGATCTAGGAACTGATATCATTCTAGCATCACTCCCTCATAGATTCTCTAGTTTTGTTGTAAATTTTAATATGAATAACATTGAGAAGTATCTACCAGATATTCTTATCCTCATTCACCAAGTAGATAAATATATGAAGCGTGAAAATCCTTCTATCCTTATAGTGAACAAATAGAAAATAAAAGAAAATATATTTAAGACCAAAGCTTCTTCACGCCCTTCTAAGAAGAAGAAGATCAAATGGGAAGCAAGGGAACATGATATTGTTTGTTTCTCATGTGGAAACAAGGGCCACTAGAAGAAAAAATTAACTCATCTAAAGAATCAAAGGGAATCTTCAGGTGCATTTTTTATTGAGTTCAATTTATCTATTTCTAAAAATTGTGTATTAGATAAAACTTGTGGTGCTCACATATGTATTCAAATATAAGAACCAAGTAGATTCAAAAAAATTGACCAGGGGGGGTAGATCTATGAGCATCCAACAGAGCTAAACTTGTTGTTGTAGTTATTGGGGAATATCACCTCACATTGCTGACTAGAATGATCTTGGTTTTAAAGGGTTGTTATTATGTGCCTTCAGTTACCAAAAACATTATTTCTATATCCAGACTAGATATATATGGATTAATTTTCAAATTTGGAAATAAATGTTTCTTCTTTTATAAAGATATCATTTTTTATGGTAAGGCACATTTACATAATGGTATTTACGTGTTGGATTACACGAACCAATTAATGGAAATCGATAACAAAGTTACTTCACATGACTCATACCACACCCAACTTTGGCATCATCAACTAGGTCATGTAAATGAAAAATTCTTGAAACAATTACATCAAGATGGATATTTATATTCTTTCGAACTAAAACCACTTGGTGTATGTCACGCATGCTTACAAGGAAAAATGACCAAATACCCATTTAGTGGGAAAGGTGAAAGTCCTAAATAGCTTCTTGAATTAGTTCATAGTAATGTGTGTTGACCATTTCCTATTGAAGTAAGGGTTGGGTCTGTTGCATACAAAAAATTCTCTCTTGACTCATCCTCATATATCCCTCTCAAGAACAAGAAACCTAAGAGATAATTTCTTCAAGACCGAAGAATGAATGATCAAGAACGAACAATGCAAGACATTCGATTTGTCGTGCTAGCACCCGAATAATGAGTGGCTTTTCTCGGATACCATTGAAGCGTGTGTAGATCACTACTAGAGGGATTCTACCCTTGGATCATCACAAGTGTAACGAAGGCAATCTGGAAGGGCCATTTCAAATGATCAAAAGTCATCAAAGAAGAAAATTTCTAAGATCAGGTATTTATTTCTTCAGAGATTAAATAAATTAATTATAAATTTGATGTACAAGATCCTCTATCTTGGTTTTAGGCAATGATTATTAAAATAAATTTTAATATATCACCCACCACCGCACGCTTCTATTGCACCTGAAACCAACACATATCCCCAGTAAACCATAAGTTACATAAAGGGATCTCATCTTAGATGGAAAATGATTTTTGAAAGATCACTTATAACATTTATTGGGGAAAATATCATTTCAACTTTGAAAATCACTTTTTAAAACATAAAACATTTTCAAAATCCTTTTCTTTGAAAATATCCTTGGAAACTTATAAATAAATCCTTAAATATCATTTAAAACATTTCTTAAGGAAAATAACCTTTATTTTAAAGTCACCTTTTTAAAGTTATAAATTCATAAAATAGTGAGAAAATTATTTTCTTTGAAAATAACATTGAAAACTTATCAATTAATCTTTAAAGAAAATATTGTTCATGTTGGCTAAAAAATTTTATTCATGTTGTGCACATTAAAATAATTATTTCTTTCACAATTTTTATAAAATCCAAAAAGGACTTTTTTGGAAAACAACATAAATATTTCTTTTAAAAAATTTTGTAAAAATAAAACATGTGTAAGAATTTATTTAATAAATACTATGTATGATGTTAAAAAAATTGAAAAAACTTTATAAAAACTTAGATATGGAAGAAAAGGGGGTTTTAGTCAAAGAGAGAAATAAAGATGATTTTTATTAAAAACATTATTTTGGTCTCTTTAATATTTTAAGAGATTAAAATGAAGAGAAAACATGTATCCTCAAAAAATAACTAGATTAAAATAAAATTTATTAGTTTCTTGATAAGTATATCATAATATTTTATCATCAAAAATTTAATCATAAACAATCCCAATAAACATCGAGATTGTAACATAAAACCTTTACCACTTTGGTATATTTTGAATCGTAATCCCCATTAAAGAATAAAATCAAATGAACTTTAAATATCATGAAAAGAAGGAGATTTTTTATATAAAATTTTAAATGGGATTTATATACACCTCATAAAATAAGATAGGTGCATAACATAACTTATGTCCCAAAGAAGGTAATTTGAGACAAAAATCATTTACCGCTTTGGTATCTTTTGAACCACAAACCCTAAGAAATAGTGATCCTAAAATGGATATTTAAATACACATAATTTTTATGATAAGCAATATAAAATACATCCATGGATATTATATACAGCACATATAAGAAATAAGTGGTGAATATGGCATGTATCATGTATATATGAAAGTGAAATGAAAAAACCCATACCTTAAGTCTTGGCTTCCTTTGAACATGTTCAAACCTTATATATAATAAATAGAAGTTTATTATAAATCTATTATAGAGAAATAATCATATGTATCATACCATATATGATTTACTTATAACCTTTTATTACCCATTTATTAACAAATCCTTGTTAAAATCACGTTTCGGGTAATAAATGTTTCATTTTTCATGTGTCTTTTTGGTTTGGTATTATTGATAATTTTACTTTTAGCATGGTTAAATAATATTTATAATGTTAAACATGATATAAATATCATATTTTAGTACCCTAGAACACCCTGAGAGGGAAGGGGTGAATCAAGATGTCAAATTTTTCTTTGAATAAGACAGATCTTATCCCCACGTTGTTAGGAATTTGTTAAACCTATCTGATGAAATCATACAAGTAAAAAAAAACATATAAAGAAATAGAATCACAACATATCAGTTTTACTTAGTTCACTACTAAGGTCTTGTCTAAGGAGCATACGGTAATAGTTTGTTGATTGTACCTAAATCTACTAAACTTCACTAGATATTGTCGATTAAAATTGATCAAACATAGCCACTCCTAAATTTTTTGAAACTCCAAAATTTCATGAAACTCATAACTTTCATGAAACTACTTCACTAAAATTATTTATTAATAATTATTTCTCAAACATTCTTTTCTCAAAACTTGTGTTCACATAAAGTTCCCGATTAGCATAAGAATTATGTTCATGTAAAAACTTCATGAAATCATAGTGATCATCCCTTCTCTAAAACTTTTTCAATGCATCATATTATGAGAGAAACCATGTTTATAGGTGTTTTTTACCCTTTCACAAAACTTTTTGGCCTTTTCAAAACACTATCGCACCCAAAAAACATGTGCCTTGATTCACCAATATTAACCTATCTTTCGAAAAACTCTCTATCTTTACAAAACATCTGAGAAATTTTATATTCATGAAACTTATAATATTAATATAACTTACCACCTTTTTCATCCATAAAACTTATCTTAATCACGTAACTTTCCACCTTTTTCCTTCACAACTTAGCATTCTTTTGCGGAACATTTTTTCACGAATCTCCAGACCTTCGTGGTGCCAAACTTTCATGAATTCCATGATTTTTTTCATATTTTAATGTGGTATTCCTATAAATCCATATTTTTTAAAAATTTCTCATTCCAATAAATTTTTTACCCCAAAAATTTGGAAAACACTAGGAAATGATGTCACCTTCAATACTGAATCCACTTGCACCGTAAGATCACTTGGCCTGAAAACTCCTTAATCAACCCAATGTGAATTGACAAAAAACACAAAATATAATATGTTTTCATATATTAATAACCTTGGTTCCAAAAAATATATATTCATTATATATAAATTTATTGTAATACATTAAAGTTAGAAATAGAAAATGAATTACATTGTTCATGGAGATGGTAGGTCATACGTACACATGAACGTTGTTTCCATTTTCTTGAAAGATAAGATGAAAAAAGGGTAAATAATATATTAACTTTATATAATATTTTTTATGTCATATATATCACATATTTTCATTAAACCTATCTTTATTACTTTCCATGTAAAGTGTAAGTGAATAATGAATCACATCACTTCGCGAGACCGTAGTCCGTTGTACACACGAGCGACGTAATTTTATTCCCATTGAAGGGAAAGTAAAAAATTTATATGTGATATTAGAATTAAAAAAGTATAATTATTTAATAAATATCATATAAATATGTTAAATAAATAATTATATCTATCTATGGTAGGTGGTGATGGAAAATGAATTACATCGGTTCGTGAGGTGGTAGTCCACTATACACATGATCGACAGTTTCATTTTCCATTTGATGGAAGAGGAGATAGATATAGGTTATTACATAAATATAATAACATATAATTATATTTTATATATTGGTGTTATTATATTGTAATTAATATAACATTAATGAAGGTGGTAAGAGAAGAATTAAAAAAATAGTTTAGTAGAGATAATTACCTATGCTTAGAACAACTCCCTTTTGATCTATTATTAAGGACCCTAGGGTTGGTATTTTGGGATGACCAGAAGATCTAGAACATATATAAGTATGTTGGGGATGGATGTTTGTATTTTTTTGTTGCTATAAAGGGACTAATAGGTGTAAATAAGTGAGGGTATGTGGTGTTCTTTTATAATGGGGAGGAGTGGCATTTTTGTAAATATCCAAAACTATTCAATAATGGGAAGTCACTCTCACCCAAAGTACATCAAAAATTGATAAATAATATATTTTAGGAATGATATGGTAAATAAAAACCTCTAAAAAAACACATTTCTTAACCATGTTATTCCTTATAATTTAAGTTTATTTAATTTTACCATTTTAATTTTCACCTTGGTAACTTGTATTTTTTGTTTACCTAGGTAGTTTATCCTTTAAGAATAAATTAAAATGATACTTATTAGATAATTTATACCAAATTATTATAAATATTAAATCAAATTTATTAAATAAAAATCCTATGTTTGTGGAAAATCAATTTTAACACAAGCACATGTAACGCACAAAACCATGTTTTAACCTTAATCGCGGTAATTAATTTTTATTGTATTTATTAATAATTATGACCAGAAATTAATTTAAAATTATTATATAATATAAATAATTATAATTAAAAATATGTAATTCATTTTATAAAATTAAAATCATATAATTGGCATAATTTCATTTAAGATTAATCTCACAGGCACGACGAAAAAGCGGTTTTCCAGAGAGAAATTTTTCAAAATTTTAAGAAGTTTAAATATCATAATTCAAAATGAAATTGATTAAAATGACCTATATTGGATTAATTATAATATAATTTATCTAATTTTACTTTTTAAACCATTTTAAAACAAAATGTAACCTTATAAATTCTTTAAACAAAAAGACAGTTTTCAATAAAAACTTATATTTTTCACTATTTATCAAAAAAAATAATCTTTCAGAAAAATCCAAAAAATTCACCCTAATATAATTATGAAATTTTTATTCCAAAAATAAAGTTATTTTTTAAAATAAATTTTATAAAAGTTTCAAAAATTAATTTTAAAAATAAGTGTGTAAAATGTGATAAAACTACTTTTTAGAAAAAATATCATTTTTACACATAAAATTGGATTTATTCTTATATCATGCATATAAAACGCATGAGTGAATGTTAAAACATTTTATTGAATATATAATATAATATTTTTATTAAAATAATTCACCAAAAGTGATTTATTAATTTATTGATATAAAACATGTTTGTGCGCATAAAAATTGTTTTTTAGAAAATGATTTCCTTTATTTTCAAATGGTTTTTTATTTTCATTTATAATTAATTAGTAACCAAATAATTAATTTAATATATATGTGTAAACAATATATTTTCATAATTTATTTAATCTTATTCATACTCACCATTCCAACGAATTTACTATAATTATCATATTAAATAATAATAATTTAATAGTATGTCATATTTTGTTCAAACTCAGTGTTGTATGCAATACAAGCTAAACTCGGTGTTGAATGAAATGAAAGATGTTGAAAAAAATATTTCATAAAATCTCAAGGTGTTAAATTATACCCCTCTTGAAATTAATTTCACCCTCAAAATTCTGTCACTCTAATAGAAACAACTAAGGATACTTCTACCTCATTACATCCTTAGGTTCTATGTAGCTTTCCCAAGTAAGTGGTTTTTTCAAAAAACTTTGACCAGGTGAGTGGTCTTGTTTCATAGAACATTATCTGTATGATCCAAAATCTCAACCAGTTTTTCCTCATAATATATATCATACCTTAGCGATATGACCTCTGAGTTTATTACATGTGATAGATCAGGTACATACTTCCTTAGGAGAGATACATGGAACACAATGTGAACCTAAGATAGGTTCGGTGGAAGCACCAAACAATAAGATACCATCATAATATGATCAAGAATTTCAAAGGAATGATATACCTAGGGCTTAGATTTCACTTCTTTCTTTTGTGGATAAATTCATAGAAACACCTTCTTGTTGGATCTTGAATATACAGATTATACATAAGCGGGGGGTGAATTGTGTCTTTCAGATTTTTCGTTAACTCTTTAATTGAATGAGTTCTGTCTTCTATGCTTTATCATATTTGATCATGTAGCGGAATAAGTAAAAGCAGGGACACATAGATGTATAGTGTTTCGGGGAACAAAAATCCCCAAGTCCACTCCACCAACACTCAACTCCACGAGCTTGGTGATTTTCACTATCTGGTCCTCATTTCAACAGATCGGTTCACAACTGAGTATAGGCAGTTGACACCTTTACAATCCAAGGCAAAACAAAGCCTTCTAGTTCAAACACGAACCTACACAGCTTAGTACGAGAAGCTGATTACTCAAGAATAGAAAGAAAATATTTTCGTATTTTGAAAATACTTTCCAGATGTTCTTCACAATTGCAATAGCATGCAATTGATAGCAGATGGATCATTGTCTCTAGAAATATTGATTTTCAAGTCGAAGCTATTCTGAGTCGATTCGGTTGCAGGATATATAGAGATATAATTCACAACTTCAGCAGTAGTATATCCACAGTAGATATTTGATGTATAACAAGTGAATCTTCTATCGAGTTCCTTCTTCTTCTTAAAATAAAAAGAGTTTTGACGCTCCTCTTAAATCAGCAGAACGGAGTGATTTTTGCAGTATCTATTTTCCACCTTTTTGAATAATTGATTGATCACCACACACTTGTTCCTGGTGTTTCATAGAAAACATATATAATAAAGTAGAGCGTATTCCCTACAAATTTAGATCCATAAAATTCGTCTTTTTATTCACAATATTCAAAATTTTGAATTTACAGAGTAGTCATAACTTCCCTGAAGACTCGACATAAAAATCTCTTTTTAATTCAATCCTTAATCCATTGACAAAACGGCTTTGAATCAGTCAAAGTCGTATTTTATAATCGACTTTAAAACCGGCTTGAAATCCGCCTAACAATCAGCTTGCTACCGTTGCATAAAAATATCTCTTTCAAACTTTTCGACGCCAAACATAAGATTGATGATGTGGCCTCCAAGCGTAGGGTTGATGACATAGTTTTCAAACGTAAGGTTCACAATGTAAGGTTGAACATAAATGTAGGGTTCATGTTACTTTCTTCAAACGTAAGGTTGATCATAAATGTAGGGTTGATCATCTATACTTTTTCTTCAACTTTCAAACGTACGGTAAAAGATCCATACTTTTACTTGATCCATAATTTTCCAAGAACGTATGGTTGTTTACAAAAGTAAGGTTGATGAACCATACTTTTGAGAAAAAAACATAACATTTAATATTTACATACGGTTCTCCTTTCATACTTTTCTGATAACCCAAACATAAGGTTCCTTTCTAATGTAAGGTTCTTCTTCCATATTTTGCCGATAACGTATGGTTGATTAACCATAATTTTCTCTTATCTCAAAAAGTATACACGCATTTCATCCTTACGTTAAGTTTATCCACATAGGGTATGAACAGTGATTCCAGGACACACTAAAGCAGATTCCGACTAAGTAGCGTATGAACAGTGATTCCAAAACACGCTAAATACGAATACTTTAATAATAAATTCCCGTAATTTCAAGAGTAAAATAAAATGTTAAATTCCTGCAAAATACTAAATAAAATCATTAGAAAATAATTAAGGGTATTTTTGAGCATCAAAATTATCATAAAGAGACAGATTATTATTTTCAATAATCTCCCCCTTTAAATAACATTATTATGTATTGTTGAAAACAATACTTTTCTCAAAAATATCCCCCTTTTTTATGATCACAAAACCCATAAAATAATAAGACTAATTAAATGAAATTAACTTTCAAAATTAGTTACATAAAGTTATAGAATTTTTAGAGGATAATATAATATTTAATTTTAACAATAAATATAAATTTCTCCCCCTAAATGAAAATAAAATAATTTTTCTTTAAAAATAAAAGTTTCTAGTTTTATCCAAATTTCTCCCTCTAAATAAAGAGTAAAAGAAAATTTCCATTTATAATAAACGACTATTAATAAATTAAAATAGTTTTCTGTATAAATCCAAAACATTAAATATACATAAAATCATTTAAATAAGTTTTTTAAAATAAAATGTTGTGTTTATCCAAATTTCTCCCCCTTTTTTTGATATCAAAAAAGAATGATAAATTATGGATTTGAATACATTTAATGTTGCACTGAACTATAGGTAAATGTTATTATTAACTGTTTATCAATAATTAAATCTAGAGTACTGTCATATCAAAATAAAGACAGTAAAACAAATAGAAAGAATCAAATAGACAATGGAGAAAATTTTTATTCAAAAATAGAAGTATTTATATGACAATGATATACACAGGAATCAAGGTTTGGATGAGGTAGGCAATAGGTTCTATCTCCTCTGGATTGCAAACTTGATTTATGTGAACTGTTCTCTGAGTATCTTCATCATCCCATCTCCAAGTTTGATTAGGAGATCTCTATTCTCTTGAGTCATATGAATATCATCGATTAAATTGACTCTGAAAAACTCATTCATCCTTTCTTCTTTTTCTATAAACACCGACAACTTTTCTGACAGTTGATTTAACAGTGTTCTGATTGGTGGCTCATTAGATGTCAGTTGATCCACTAAAAATTTCTGATTGTCCAGCAACACTAATAATAGAGAACTATTACATTGAAGATCTTGCAACCTGTCATTCATGTTGCTCATCGCAGCTGTGATAGCTTGAAATATTCTGATTAAATCATGTGAAGTGCCTGATCCACTAGCAGCATTATTTTCAACTGATTCAAATTAGTTCTCCATAAACAATTTTAGATCTGATAAATCTATCTTCATAACCATTTCAGATTTCAACTTGTCAACTGCATTCAGCATATCCTCTTTAAACAGTTCAACTTCTTGCCTTGAGACTGTACTCTCATTTAGATTTTGAAACCTCAATTGTTCAAAGTCTATGGAATTTCTCAGAGTGACATTCTCAGATTCCAACTGAGACACCTTTTTGTATAGTTCTTCAACTTCTTTCTTTCTTGAATCAGAGGCACCCTGTCCTTGATTCGCATTCTCAGGCTCTGGATGATGCAGCAGTACCAAAGGTAATGATTCAGCATCAGATTTTTCTTTCTCTTTGTCCTGAGTAGGTTGGTCCACAGATTTTTCCTTAGAGTCCGCAAACTCCTCCACAGAAAAATCCTCTTGAAGTACTTCTATGTGAGCTTCATAATCATGCTCATCACGAACATCAGCATCTTTGTCTCCTACTGGAATTTTGAGAACAATATTTTTAGAATTTTTCTGAGGTTTGGCCACTTCCTCACCAGGCTCTGCCTCCTTATCTTGTTCCTGTTGAAGTGTAACTTCAACATCAGCTACAATCTGTTCCTGATTCTCCCTTTGAGCTTCTTCTTGAACTCCTGATCCCTCTATTGGTGATGTCCTTTCACTAACATCTTCCATGGTCTTATCAATAGCAGCTTCTCTTACAAAAGAATAAGAAAATAAATCTTCTATTGTTTCCAATGCAGGGGAAGTAATTTCCTCAGTAACAGGTCTAGTTCTTCTTGATTTAAGTCCTTCATGACTTATTTCTTCCTCAATATCTTCCACTTCAAATCGGATCCTTCTTGCTACATTGATGACTCTTGATTCAGCTTGTCCCTCCTTGGACTTAGCAGGTTGAGCTTGAGAACTCTCTGAGTCATCCTCAGCTCCTAATGGAAAAGGTTTTCCTTTAATGGTGCTCTAGAAATAGCCAATTTTTCTTAGAGTTCCTCATTAAACATATTACTGTGATGATAGTGTACTCGGGCATCCACTAATCTCACCGTGTCCTTTTTAAGCAACAGCTTAGAAATAAATTGACCAAAAGGATAAAAGTTCATCCGGGCGTCACTTTGACAACAGTAATTGAGGTACCTTACCATGTACCTTGGGAAGTTTAATTTGATATCGCTTAACAGAAGATACATTATGTACATATCAGGGTACAAAATCTTTTCCATTTCTTCCATTCTGGGAGCTATTCCTGTCTGAACAAATTTAACCAGGATCTTCTGATCCGGTTCTAAATCTTTCACCATCATTTTCTTAATTGTAGATGTTCCAAACAAAAAGGACATAATTTCCTCAGATTTATGCACAGCATCTCCTATGTTCTTCAAATAAAAATGAAAAACTCCCTCATGAGGGAAGTTGAGAATCTGACCAATTTCTACTGACGAGATTGAGAAATCCCTATCCTCTATTTTAGCCATCATACTATCCTCATTATCCCCCAGACTAAACTGTAAAGATTTGAAGAAGTATCTAAGTTCTACCTCATACATAAATTCTATATTTTCGCTGTTGAATGTATGTTCAAGGTTCTGAAATGACAGCGCTTGTTTCAATAGTAGATTTGTCTGAAATAACCAGTCGAGATCAATTACCTTGCCCTATAAGATCTTTCTTCCTTAGGAGCGTTGTCTTTTGGCATTGCTTGGCTTGGATTCACTGGTTCTTTTAGTCCTTACCATCTCTGTGAGAATCTCTGAAGGTTTGAAGGTTAGGTTTTCATAGGTTCCAAGATTAGGGTTTACGAGCAGAGGTGCGGTTTGCGGATTTGAAAGGGTTTCGATAGAAATGAAACGGTTTAGAAGTTGAAAGGGTTTCTGACAACCTTGATTCCCGTGTTTTTAATAATCATTACATATATTTAAAAATAAATAAAATAGATTGCGTGGATAAAAGAAACTTATTCTGTGTTAAAAAAAATTAAGGAAAAATAAAATAAAGAACTAGAATTGTAAAATAAAATTTTATTTAAAATCAAATAAACCTAGCTCCCCCTTAATAAAATCAAACCTTGCAGTGGGAAGTAGTTTAGTAAAAATATCTGCTAATTGAATTTTTTTATATATAAATTCTAAAAATATATCCTTTTTAATAGCATGATCTCTTAAAAAGTGATGCCTTATATCAATGTGCTTAGTTCTAGAATGACTAATAGGATTTTTTTTTTTGAAATATTAATTGCACTTGTATTATCACATAAAATAGGTATATTATTAAAATTCAATCCAAAGTCCATAAGAGTGTTTTTCATCCATAAAACTTGTGCAGAGCAACAGCCAGAAGAAACATATTTTTCATCAGCTGTTGACAGGGCAACTGAATGTTGTTTCTTACTAGACCATGACACCAAAGACTTTACTAAAAAGTGACATGTTCCTGATGTGCTTTTTCTATCTAATCTACAACTTCCAAAGTCAGCATCTGAATATGAAATCAAATTAAAATCAAAAGTTTTAGGATAAAGTAGAGATTGAAAAATAGTTCCTTTTAAATATCTAAAAATTCTTTTGACAGTAGTTAAATGAGATTCTTTTGGATTTGATTGAAATCTAGCACAAAGACATACTGAATACATTATATCTGTCCTACTAGAAGTAAGATATAACAAACTACCAATCATACCTCTATATAACTTGTTGTCAACTGATTTCCCAGTTTCATCCAAATCAAGTTTTATATTAGTACACATAGGAGTTGTAAATGACTTGCTGTTTTCAAGTCCAAATTTCTTAAGTAAATCAGTAATGTATTTTCTTTGATTCAAAACATTTCCAAAATCTTTTTGATAAATTATAAGTCCTAAAAAGAAATTTAATTCTCTCATCATAATCATTTCAAATTCTGTGTTGATCCAAAAATACATCATCAGCATAAATTTGAACCAATAAAGCATTATTTTTTACAGTTTACTTAAAGAGTGTTGGATCTGTCAATCCAACAGTAAAGTCATTTTTCAAAAGAAAAGAACTTAATCTTTCATACCAAGCTCTGGGTGCTTGTTTAAGGTCATAAAGAGCTTTAGTAAGTTTAAAAACAGAATCATGTTTTTGAGAGTTTTCAAAACCAGGAGGTTTCTCAACATAAACTTCCTCCATTAAATAACCATTTAAAAAGGTAAATTTAACATCCATCTGAAATAATTTAAAATTCATATAAGATGCATAGGCTGTAAGGATTCTAATGGCTTCTAACCTAGCTACAGGTGCAAAAGTCTCATCATAATCTATTCTTTATTCTTGATTATATCCTTCAGCTGATAATCTTGCTTTATTTCTAGTTATTGTGCCTTGGTCATCCTGTTTATTTCTAAAGACCCATTTGGTTCCTATTACTGGATAATTCTTAGGACTTTCCACTAATTCCAAAACTTCATTTCTTTTAAACTGGTTTAATTCATCTTGCATTTCTATTACCCAGCTTTCATCATCTAAATCTTCTTCTATAGTCTTGGGTTCTTGTTGATATAGGAAGGCAGAGAATTCCACTAGGTTTCCTAAGTTTCTTCTAGATTGAATTCCTGTTTCTAAGTCACCTATCACAGTTTCTAAAGGGTGATTCTTTAGGGTTCTAGACTATCTAGGCAATACACTTATAGGTTATTCAGTATCATGTTCTTCTAAACTGGACTGAATTTCTTTAATATCATTTTCAAAATAATTCTTTAAGTTCTCAAGTCTCATGTTATCATTAGAGTCAGGTTCATCCATTTGATCTTTCCTTTTCTCAAAGGGATCAGATTCATCAAATTTCACATGAACTGATTCTTCAACAATCCTTGACTTTTTATTATAGACTCTATAAGCTTTGGAGATAGCAGAATATCCTAAGAAAATACCTTTATCAGATTTTGGATTGAACTTACCAAGATTATCTTTGGTGTTCAAGATGTAGACCTTGCATCAAAAAACTTTAAAGTAATTTACTTTAGGTTTTATGTTATTCCATAGTTCATAGGGTGTTTTTTTCAAAATAGGTCTAATTAAAACTCTATTAATTATATATCAAGCTGTATTTATAGCTTCTGTCCAAAAATATATAGGTAGGATATATTCATTTAACATAGTTCTAGCCATTTCTTGAATTGTTCTATTTCTTCTTTCTACAATATCATTTTGTTGAGGTGTTCTTGGTGTAGAGAAGGTATGTTTAATACCCATGTTTGAGCAAAAGGAATTAAATTCCTGATTCTCAAATTCTCCACCATGATCATTTCTCAATGAGATTATATTAAAACCTTTTTCATTTTGAACATATTTGCAGAAACTTTCAAATAAAATAAAAGCTTCATTTTTAAATTTCAAAAAGAAAATCTAAGTAAATATAGAATAATCATCAACTAATACATAAACATATAATTTACCAGCTAAGCTTGCTACTCTTGAAGGTCCAAAAAAATCCATATGGATAAGTTCTAGAGGTTTAGTTGTAGCAACTTTATTAACAGATTTGAATGATGATTTGTGTTTCTTGCCAAGTTGGCATGCATCACATAATCTGTCACTTTTAAATTTGAGACTAGGTAAATCAGAAACTAGATGTTTCTTAGATAATTTATGTAAAACATATACATTGCAATGTCCAAGTCTCATATGCCAGATCCAAGATTCACTTACTTTATCAGTCAAGCAGTTTACTTGTTGTTTACACAAGGAATTTAAATCCAAAGTATAGACATTATCAGTTCTTGGTGCCTTAAATTTAAACAGTTTATCTTTAGAAACAGTACAACAATTGTTAGTAAAATCAACAGTATATCCATCATCACAAAGTTGAGAGATACTTATCAGGTAGTGTTTTAATCCTTGTACATAAAGTACTTTGTTGATTGAGACTGTTTTTGGATCTTCAATAGTTCTAATGCCAATGATTTTTCCTTTGGCATTATCACCAAATGTGACAAGTCCTCCTTCCTTTTGAGTGAGTGAAGAAAAATTCAAGGAGTTTCCACTCATATTTCTTAATTATCTACTATCCATGTACCATATATCTTTTCTACTCTGGTGGCCTGCTACCTGCAAAGATATTCAAACAAATTGCTTTGGTACCCATATTTTGTTGGGTCCAGGGGTGTTAGCTAACAATGATCTGGGTATCCATATTTTCTTTGTTCTTTTAAAAATAGTTGAATCATATAAGTCTTTTGAAACATAGGCTTTCTTAATACCACAGATTTGAGGTTGTCTTAAGAAACAGTTTTTAGGTATATGTCCCTTTGTCCCACAAAAGTTACAATTAACCCTTTTAAAGCTAGAAACAAAATAATTTTTATGTAGCTTAGGTTTTTCTCTTTTACTACCAATTCCAAATCTCTCCTTTTTAATGACAGTTTTTCCAAGAATTTCATTTAATGAATTCTCTCCTTTTGTAAAAACCAATGCATCTTGTTTGTAAGATTCTACTTTATCCTGCAGTGTTTTTATTCTTGATTCAAAATTAATATAGTTATTGTTAATAGAATTGTATTTATCAGTTAATTCCTTATGTTGTTTCAGTATTGTATCTCTTTCATCTGAAACAGCTTTATGTATGTTTTTTAGTGACTTATGTTTCTTAAATAGTGAGTCATATCTTTCTTCAAGCATATTGCAGTAGGCTGCAAGTTTGTTACTTGTATAGATTGATTCAGAACTTGATTCATTATTTGAGTCAGAGGAGTAATATGAGTGTACCTCATCGTTTTCTACCATGAAACACATGTTTGATTTTATGTTGGATTATTCTTTCTCTGAGATTGATTCAGGAGAGCTACTGGAGTCTTCAGATACACTCCAAGTGGCTTTCATAGCTTTCTTGTCTTTCTGCTCATAGTCATTTCTTTTGAAGAATTTCTTCTTCTTTGCACCTTTTAATTGTGGTCAATCTGGTCTGATATTCCCCATATTCTTGAATTCATATCATCTTACTTCCTTATCATCGCTCTTAAAGGATTTTTTGAAGTCTCTTTTCTTGTTGTAGAATTTTATAAATTTTCTGGCTAGCTGAGCCAGTTCTTCATCTGAGTTTGATGAGTCAGAGCTCTCTGATTTAGTTTTGACTTCTCTGCTTTTCATCTTTCTGCTTATGCTCTGTGATGATGCTTTCAGGGCAGTATCTTCTCTTTTAAAAAGCACTTTATGTTCATTAGCTCCATATTCTATCTTAGCTTCATACATCATTAATGTTCCAATCATTTCTCTCATGGTTAAATCTTTGACAGGTGTCGACTATCTGATTGTTGTAGAGATTCCATTCCATTTTGTAGTCAGTACTCTCAATACTTTTAAAGCTTGATCAGCTTGCTTAATGGGATCTCCCAAGGCAGTTATGTTATTGGAAATCTCTGTCAATCTTCCATTCATTTGAGTAATACTCTCACCTTCAACTATTCTGAATGTATCAAATTTAAGCTTAGCAGTTGCATATCTCATTTCCCTAATATTGTTAGTTCCTTCATAAGCAACAACAATAGTTTGCCACATTTCATATGTTGTTGGGCATTGAGATACTCTGTTAAAATCATCAGGTCCTAGATCACATATAATTGCATTCATTGCTTTCGAATTCATATCATATTCTACTTCAGTAGCTGCACTCCATGTTTTAGGTTTTTCTGGTATTTCATATGGAGTTAGAATCTTAGAATAGACTCTGTATCCAAGATTTTTCAGATAGATAATCATTTGAGACTTCCAGCATCTATAATTTTCTCTATTGAAGTACGGTGCTCTGACCATAGACATTCCCTCTCTTGTATCAGTCATGATTCTCTATTGTATAATCTTTAAATGCTTCTAGCTTGATAAGGCTCTATCAGAAGCTCCTCCTCTAATATCAATTGTTGGATCTTGAATATACAGATTATACACAAGAGGGGGTTGAATTTTGTCTTTCAGATTTTTCGTTAACTCTTTGATTGAACGAGTTTTGTCTTCTATGCTTTATCAGATTTGATCATGCAGTAGAATAAGTAAAAACAGGGACACATAGATGTATAGTGGTTCGGGGAACAAAAGGCCCCTAGTCTACTCCACCAATGCTCAACTCCAAGAGCTTGGTGATTTTCACTATCTGGTCCTCGTTTCAACAGACTAGTTCACAACTGAGTACAGGCAGTTGACACCTTTACAATCCAAGGAAAAACAAAGCCTTCGGGTTCAAACACAAACCTACACAGCTTAGTACGAGAAGCTGGTTACTCAAGAATAGAAAGAAAAGATTTTCATATTTTGAAAATACTTTCCAGATGTTCTTAAAAATTGAAACAGCATGCAATTGACAGAAGATGGATCGTCATCTCTAGAAATATTAATTTTCAAGTCGAAGCAGTTCTAAGTCGATCCGGTTGTAGTAGATATAGAGATATAATTCACAACTTCAGCAGTAGTAGATCCACAGTAGATATTTGATGTAGAACAAGTGAATCTTTTATCGAGTTCCTTCTTCTCCTTAAAATAAACAGAGTTTTGACGCTCCTCTTAAATCAGAAAAATGGAGTGATTTTTGCAGTCTCTGTTTTCCACCTTTTTGAATAATCGATTGATCACCACACACTTGTCCCTGGTGTTTTAGAGAAAACATATATAATAAAGCAGAGCATATTCCCTGCAAATTTAGATCCATAAAAGTCACCTTTTTATTTGTGATATTCAAAAATTTGAATTTACAGAGTAGTTGTAACTTTCCTTAAGACTCGGCATAAAAATCTCCTTTTAATTCGATCCTTAATCCATTAAAAAAACGGCTTTGAATAGGTCAAAGTCGTATTTTAAAATCGACTGTAAAACCGGCTTGAAATCCGCCTAACAATTAGCTTGCTGATCGTTGCATAAAAATATCACTTTCAAACTTTTCGACTCCAAATGTAAGATTGATGATGTGGCCTCCAAATGTAGGGTTGATGACATAGCCTTCAAATGTAAGGTTCACAACGTAAGGTTGAACATAAACATAGGGTCCATGTTACTTTCTTTAAACGTAAGGTTGATCATAAATGTATGGTTGATCATCCATACTTTTTCTTCAACTTTCAAACGTATGGTAAAAGATCCATACTTTTACTTGATACATACTTTTCCAAGAACGTATGGTTTTTTACAAAAGTGAGGTTGATGAACCATACTTTTGAGAAACAAATGTAACATTTAATATTTACGTACGGTTCTCCTTCCATACTTTTCTGATAACCCAAACATAAGGTTCCTTCCTAACGTAAGGTTCTTCTTCCATATTTTGTCGATAACGTATGGTTGATTAACCATAATTTTCTATTATCTCAAAAAGTATACACGCTTTTCATCCTTACACTACGTTTATCCACATAGGGTATGAACAGTGATTCTAGGACACGCTAAAGCAGATTCTGACTAAGTAGTGCATGAACAGTGATTCCAGAACACGCTAAATACGAATACTTTAACAATAAATTCCCGTAATTTCAATAGAAAAATAAAATGTTAAATTCCTACAAAATACTAAATAAAATTAATAGAAAATAATTAAGGGTATTTGTGAGCATCAAAATTATCATAAAGAGACAGAGTATTATTTTCAATAATCTCCCCCTTTAAATAACATTATTATGTATTGTTGAAAACAATACTTTGCTCAACACTTCTCACTAACTTCAAATTCTAGATCGCATCAATGATTATCAGTATAAATTTTCTATCGACTTTGTTCCACCCTTATTTGATGATGAATGGATATAACCTTATATAATGTTTATTAAGATATCTCAAGTTAAAATATATTTCTTTTTTATAACTTTATTCTAGTACATTGGAGTCCTACACTTCTTTCCATAGAGGTCTTTATAAGGATCCATCTTAATGCTTGAGTGAAATTTATTATTGTAAGAAAACTCAACTAGAAGAAGGTATTGATCCCAACCACCATTTAAATCCATATAACACAACCTCAAAATATCATTTAGGGTTTTAATTGTTCTCACAGTGATGAAAATCAACTCTATATCAAGATCTTGTAGAAGACATCATCAGTACTTTGAGGTAAACCTCATATCTTGATCTGATACAATAGAGTGTGGTACTCTGTGAATCCTTACCACTTAATGTATATTCTGGAAAGTTGATCAAGAGAGAAGAATTCTCTAATAGAGATGAAGTGTGATGACTTTGTAAGGAAATTAACTATGACTCATATAGCATTATTCCCTTTAGATGTTTTGGGGAGTCTAGTGACAAAATTCATGGTGATGTTTTCTCATTTCCATTCTTGTATGGATAATGGTTGTAGAATCCCCCTAGACTTTTGTCTTTTAGCCTTAACTTTCCAACATACCAAGTACCGATATACATAATCAACAATATCTCTCTTCATGTTGACCCACTAAAAATAATATTTCATATAGGCTAGTGGTAGGTTATATACCATTGTCATCCTTCAGTTGTGGGTTCAAACCCTACAACCTTGCCAGATGAAATAGGTTGTCGCCCAAGATGTGGGTTATCTTTTTCCAAAACTATATTAATATAATTAATATAACATCTATAATTACCTCAAAATCAAAGATAAGATAAAACCTAAGGGATACCAATACCTTTAATATTATATCCACAAAATGTAAAGGTGTTCCTCCTCAAATAACTTTTTCACTCGTACATATACCAAACCAAAGGGTTATATTTCCATAAATGTCTCCGAAAATATCCTTAATCTTAATACACTCTCACCAAATAAAACCATAGAAGGGGTATCTAATAATTTTAAATTGTGATAAATATTAAACTCATAAATCCATAATGGTATACATAAATCTTAAGTTAATCTTACATGGAGATGTATATGCTTCCAAAAGATAATTCATCCTTTATTTCTTAAATAAGATCTTATCTTATACAAAAACATTTATGTTAGAAGATTAGGTCCATACTTTCACTAATAGAATATCAAATGTGATTTTATTATTCCATAATCCATATAGAGAGAGATAATAAATGTTTAAAATCACATCAGGTTCTAATAAAGGATGAACAAAAAGATTTTTATAGGGCTCCTTCATACAAAATCAAACATGAAATTCCTAAATAAGGGGTAGAGAATATGTGTGCCCTAATTATCATGATTCACTTAATCTATTGTTATTTCATAATATTTCCATTTTCCATTATCTTCAAATGTTTTTGTGTATTTTCATCCACATTATCCCTTGGATTGGGGAATTGATTCACGTAATGTCCAAACTCCTTGCACTTAAAGCACTAGAGTGTGGGTGATGTATTTTGTAGAGATTTATCTTTAGTTTCATTATTAGCTAACTTCTTCCTATAACTTTGGCATTCATCCACTCTATGACCTTCCTTTACACACTTAAAACATTTAGTAATCCCCTTAAGAAAATTTTCTCCATTTTTCCTTCCATACTTCAAGCATAAAGGTGTGATCATATTCTTTTCTCCATGGTTTTTAGAGTTTACCTTGAATTATATATTTAGTTTATTATCAAAACCATGAGATTAATGGGTAACTCCAATCTCCATTTCCACTTTCATAGCTCATAAAATGATTTATTCATAGCTACTAAAAGTCCCTTATATCTAATTACCTTTAGATAATTAGTTTTAAGCCACTAAATAATCGATCAAACTTAATTTTAGGTTGGATGATAATTCTAGAAACATACCTCAAAATTCTTGTAAAATTCACCTAATAGGTACCAACAAATTCATCATCCTTATCTTTAACTCAAGTAATTACTTCTCCATTTTCATTCAAAGAATAGAAGGAAACTAATTATTAAAAAATAAGTTCTTAAACTCATCCAATTCCATGGATCCGATTTCATCTTATTTCCTCATATTCTTGATAAGATTCCACCATTGATCTGCTTCTCCTTCCAAATAATAGATATCCCAAATGAATTTTTCATGATCTAAACATTGGAGAATGTAAAATGTCTTTTAATGGTACTAATACATTTCTCAACAACTAGTGGATTAATAGAACCACTAAAAGAAGGTGGACATTGCCTCATGAATTACTCAAAAAAAATTTGTTCTCTACTTTTCTCATTTGGAAATTCTGTATGATTCATAGCTTGATAAAGTTATGTGAGAATAGTAGTAATATTTTTCATTCTAGATCCCATAACATTTGGTTTCTTAGGAGTACAATCACTACATTATACATTTCATTGATCATTAATGTGGTTCCTTAGGGTTCCATCCATTGACTAAAACCAAAAGGAATAGTGTGAGAAACTATAATCATAATGGGAAAACACACATTCATAAAAAATAATTTATAGGATATCCAAATCATTACACCTTAATTTCAATCTATGACACCTTAGGTTTATCCTATGTCATTTATAGTCATCGTATATTTAAATCCTTTATGATTGTTCATAAAGAGTTTGTGAATTTCCAAATAATATCCCTTCGGAGTGTTAAACTAGGTTTGTAGTAGGGCTTATTGTCATACACCAGGTGAAGATTGAGTCCAGCTCAATGCACCCTTTTCAGAGTTATTACCCCAAGGTACCTCTGTGATAGATCCATATCAACCTGTAGTATCTAGATAGGGATATAACTTCTTGGAAACCACTCTCTATATCCTTTACTAAAATTCTAGGATATTTTACAATACTTTGACTTGTCCTTATCTAATCCTTAGACATATCCATAGAAATATCCTTAAAGATCTCACTAAAGTTTTCTCATCCTAGTTTCTAAAAGTTAACTAAACCTTACTATGATACAAACTCTAATGAATTGAACTTATCATATATGGATATTTCATCTTACTAGATGAATATTCATTAAATAACATAACACTACTACAAATAACTCTTTTATCAGTGCTAAAAAATAGCCTTTAACAGCGCTAGAAAAACGCTGTTAAAGCCGGTGAAGATAAAGGGGGGTCCCCTTTATCAGTGCTCCAAAAAGTGCTGATAAAGCCCCTTTTATCAGCGCTAAAAAAAAGCGCTGATAAAAGGGTCCTTTATCAGTGCTTTCTTTTTAGCGCTGATAAAAGACCCCTTTTATCAGCGCTTTTTTTAGAGCTGATAAAACTAAAAAAAATTAAAAAAAAATACTGCCAATCTCGAGGGGGCTTTTTACAGCGCTTGAGCCCCCCTTTATCATCACTTTCCTGCACCTCCAGCACCCGTATGCACCGCCTCCACCCTTTATCAGCACTAGACCCTCTAAATCACCCTTATGCGTGCGCCCCTGCCTCCACCTGGATTTGATCTCGAGACCTCCCCCTTGCACGCCTGAAGCCTTTTCCACTCCCCTATATTGATTTGTTCTCTTATTTATGATATATCTATTTATTTATATATATTTAGTTATATTTATTCGTATAGTAATATATATTTATATTAATATATATAGTTATATTAATATATATATATAGTTATATTAATATATATATATATATAGTTATATTAATATATGTATATATATAGTTATATTAATATATATATATAGTTATATTAATATATATATTTATAGTTATATTAATATATATATTTATAGTTATATTAATATATATATTTATAGTTATATTAATATTTATATATATATAGTTATATTAAAATATATATAGTTATATTAATATATATATAGTTATATTAATATATAGTTATATAAATATTCATATATTGGTATTTTAAATAAAATGGATATTAGTTATTATTTAGATAAACCTAATATATTTTATATGTAAATATGTTTAATTATTTATTTAAAAAATTAAATTTTTAGGTGTGAATATATAAAAAATATGTACATATTATATATTTGATTATAAATAGCAGTGAATTATAAAAAATGATAAAATTTCAAATAAAAAATATCAATACGAATATAATAACTTGGAATAAATTCAGTACCCACCAAAAAAAGCCAATAATACCCCCTTAAACGAGGCAGAAAATTCACAAAATGTTAAAAAATCGGGGTACCCTAACTAAAAACTCGGTTTTGGAGGCCTTATGGACCTTTTTTGGCCTCTAAAAAACCTTGAACAGGGTCCCCCTAAGATAAAAGGGTGTAGATATCGTCGCAAGCTTCGATTTGATATATGGTAGAGCTCAAACGGACACCCGGATCAAAAGTTATGGCCATTTGAAGTTCGAGTTGCGTTTTCAACATATTTTGGATCTTTTTTTATTTATTTTTTTATTTTTTTAGTCTTAAAATTGTTATTGAATGACTATTACTCTATAATAATTATTAAATTATTAATTAAAAAAAATTAAATTTTTTTTATAAGTCATTTTCACTAAATATCTTATATATTAAGTATATTAAGTGTAAATGTATATTTATACTTATCTAAAATACATCTAAAAATTATATATTATATTGATATCAATATAACTATATTTATATATTTATATATTTATATATTAATATATTATTTTTAATTAATTTTTTTTGAAGTCGACCCTTTATTAGTTCTTTTAAAAAAAACGCTGATAAAGCCCCCCCCCCCCCCGTATCAGTGCTACTAAAAAAAGCGCTGATAAAGGGGATCCCTTTATCAGCGCTAAAAAAGACGCTGATAAAGGGGGTACCTTTATCAGTGCTTTTTTTTAGCACTGATAAAGGTACCCTTTATCAACACCTTTTTTAGCATTGATAAAGGTACCCCCCCCCCCTTTATCAATGCTTTTTCGTTAGCGCTGATAAAGGTTGGCGCCGGGAAAAACTATTTTTGAGGTAGTGTAATGATCCATGCCATAATCATTTAAGTACAGTGCCTTTATAAACTTAGAAACATAAACAATCAGTTCATAAGTGAACTATGTCATATCCCACTAAGTTATTCATAAATAAATCCATTATTAGACATATCATACATAATACCTTTCTTCATAACTTGGGGAAAGGAGACATAAGAAAGGCTAGGTTCAGATGATCAGTAAGGTTAAATAAAGGAGATATCAACATAACATGATCATAAGGTCAGGAGAATATGATAATAACATTTGAAAACCATACCCTGTATATCATAGATCATAAACTTAAGTCATGGAATAAATCATTATCATTCCAAAAGACATGATTCATAAGAGTGTGAAATCATCAAATTCATGAACCATAATCTCGTTTCATAAAAGTGTGGCACAAACATAGGTATAGAAACCATTTCATTTTTCAAGTTTAACTACCAATACTATCAAACATAGTGGATTAGGAATCATCACATGTTTCCCATTGTGGATTAAGCCCATCAGCTTATTTCCCATTGTGGATCAGGATCATCGGCCTATTTCCCATTGTGGATCAAGTCCGTAAACTTGTTTCCCATTTTTATCACATTAGATATAAAACTTTACCCAATAAATTGGAGGGAGATATAGATCCCACCTATCCCATAATGAAAATAATACATACATGTGCTATAAGATCATAAAACATTCATCATATCAGAACCCATGAAAAGAAATGGGTTTCATAAACATTTCATCATAGCATAACCTATATAAAATAAATAGGTTTCATAATAATTTCATCATTTCATTATAGAATAACCCATGGAAAAAGAAATGGGTTTCATAAGATTTTTATCATGGTATAAACCTTGTAAGAGAAATGGGTTTCATAAACATCTTTCCATCATAAACATAAACCATTCTTAGAAGTAATAATAATGGTATTTATGGATCATATCCCTAGTAAATCATAAGTTACAACAAAGGATGTATTCTTATATAGAAAATGATTTTGAAAGATCACTTGGAAAATTTCTTGAGTAAAATAGCCTTTTAACTTTGAAAATCACTTTTTAAAATGTAAAACATTTTCAAGATCCTTTTCTTTAAAAATATCCTTGGAAACTTATAAAGTAATCTTTAAATATGATTTAAAACATTTCTTAAGAAAATAACCTTTCTTTGAAAATGACCTTTTTAAAGTTGGAAAATCATAAAATATTGTGGAAATATTTTTCTTTGAAAATAAACTTGAAAACTTATAAATTAATATTTAAAGAAATTATTGGTCATGATGGTGGAAAATCACATTCATGTTGTACATGTTAAAACAAAGGTTACTTTCACATTTTTGGTAAAATTCAAACGGGCCTTGTTTAGAAAACATAAAGATTCCTTTTAATTTTTTTTTTAAAATGGGTAATAATTTATTTAATAAATACTTTATATGTTTTTAAAAAAATTGAAATCATTTTTAGAAAACATGGATATGGAAGAAAAAGGGTTTTTGAGCGAAGAGTGAAATAAAGATGATTTTTCTTTAAAATGTTATTTTGGTATCTTTAATACTTTAAGAGAGGAAAATGAATGAAAAAAAATTATCCTATAGAAATAAACATAGGAGAATAAAATTCATGAGTTTATTTAGATTTATATCATAATATTTCATCATCTAAAAATTAATCATAAATAATCCTGATAAATAATGAGATTGCAACATAAAACCTTTACCACTTTGGTATATTTCGAATCATAAGCCCCATTAAAGAATAAAATAAAATGAAACTTTAAAAATCATTAAAATAATTGTATTATTAATATAAGATGTAAAATTGGTAGT
The DNA here is from genome assembly GCA_963277665.1 of Viscum album. NCBI lineage: Eukaryota > Viridiplantae > Streptophyta > Magnoliopsida > Santalales > Viscaceae > Viscum > Viscum album. The sequence continues at coordinate 717,050,090 of OY728140.1, read as the reverse complement.
ATATACACCTCATAAAATAATATATATTTATAAAATAACTTATGTCCCAAAGAAGGCAATTTAAGACAAAAATCTCTTCCCGCTTTGGTATCTTTTGAACCATAAACCCCATGAAACAGGGATCCTAAAATGGATATTTAAATACACGTAATTTTAATGATAATTAAAATAAAATATATTTATGTTTATTATATACACCACATATAATAATTAAGTAGTGAATATGGCATGTATCTCACATATATGAAGGTGAGATGAAAATTCCATTACCTTAAGTCTTGACATCCTTAGTACACATTCTAAACTTTTATATAAAAAATATAATTTTATTATAAATATATTATAGAATCATAATAATATATATATTACCATATAATATTTAATTATGACCTTTTATTACCCAATAATTAACAATTCCTTGTTAAAATCATGTTTCGAGTCGTAACAGTTTCGTTTTTCATGTATATTTTGCTTTGGTATTCTTGATCCTTTAAATTTTATCATGGTTCCATAATCTCAATAATTTTAACCATGATATAAATATAATATATATTAATTATATATTAATTTAGGTTAATCCATTAAAGTTATAGATAGAAAATGAATTACACCATTCATGGAGACGGTAGGTCGTACGTACGCATGAACATTGTTTCCATTTTCTTGATGGATGAAATGAAATAAAGGTAAATAATATATTAACTTTCCATAATAATTTTTATTTCATATATATCACATATTTAAATTAAAATTATCCTTATTAATTTCCATATAAATTGTAAGTGAAGAATAAAACATATCGCTTCGCAAGTTGGTAGTTTGTCGTACACACAAGTGACGTTATCATATTCCCACCAAATGGAAAGTAAGAAGGTATATGTAATATTATAATTAAAAAATTATAATTATTTAATAAATATAATATAAATATGTTAAATCCATCATTATATTAAAGTGTTATATATTTTTATGGAAAATGAATTACATCGGTTTCGCGAGGTGGTAGTCTGTCGTACACACGATGAACAGTTTTTTTTATTTGATGAAAGAGGAGAAGGATATAGATTATTCCATAAAAATAATAAAATATTATTATATGATATATACTGGTGTTATTATATTTTAATTAATATAAAATTAATAAAGGTGGTGAGATGTGAATTAAAAAGAAAGAGTTTAGTGAAGACAATTACCTTTGCTTAGAAAAACCCCCTTTGGATATTTTATTAATGAACCTAGGGTTTGTCTTTTTGGATAAAAAGCTATATAAAATTTATAATGATGTTGGGGAGGTATTTTTTTAGGTTTATTTTGATCCAAAGGGCTTAAGATGCATAAATAAGTGAGGGGAGGTGGTAGCCTTTTATAACAGGGGGTGGCATTTTTGTAAATACCTAAAATTATTCAATAATGGAAAGTCACTCTCACCCAAATTCCCTCTAAAATTGATAAATAATATATTTTAGGGACTATATGGTCTATACATACCTCCAACACACACAAAAACATGTTTTAAACATGTTACTCTTTATCCTTTATGTTTATTTAATTTTACCATTTTAGTTTTCACCATAGTAACTTGTAGCTTTTTTATTTACCTAGGTAATTTACCCTTTAAGACTAAAATTAAAATGATAATTATTAGATAATTTGGACCAAATTATTATAAATATTTAATCCAATTTATTAAATAAAATTAATATATGTGTGGAAAATTAATTTTAACACAAGTGAATGTAACGCGCGAAACCCCATTTTAACCTTAATTGCAATAATTAATTTTTATTGTCTTTATTAATATTTATGAAAAGAAATTAATTTGAACTTATTATATAATATAAATTATACTTATTCTATATATTTAATCAGTTTTATTAAATTCAAAACACAGAAATGGTAGAATTTAATTTAATAATAATCTCGCAGACGCATTGAAAAAGTGGTTTTCCAAAGAGAAAATTTTCAAAAGTTTAAAAAGTGTATATATCAGAATTAAATATGAAATTGATTAAAAATTAAATATATTGGATTAATTATAATATAATTGATCTAATTTTACTTTTTGAACTATTTTAAAAAAAATAACCTTATAAATTCTTTAAACAAAAAGACAGTTTTCAATAAAAATCAGTATTTTCACTATTCATTGAAAAATTAATCTTTTAAAAAAACCAAAAAAAATCACCCTAATATAATTCTTAAATTTTTATTCAAAAAATTAATTTTATTTTTTCTAATAAATTTTCTAAAATTTTCAAAAATTAATTTTAAAAATAAGTGCTCAAAATTCGACAAAAGTGTTTTTTAAAAATACAGTTTTTAAGTATAAAATTGAATTTATTCTTATATCATACCTATAAAACACATAAGATAAATATTAAAATATTTTATTGAATATATAATATATAAATTTCATTAAAATCATTCACCAAAAGTGATTTATTTAATTTATTAAGATAAAATGAATTTTTTCACATAAAAATAGTTTTTCATAAAATGATTTATTGTATTTTCAAATGGTTTTGTTATTTTCATTTAAAATTAATTAGTAACCAAATAATTCATTTTATATATAGTATTAAACCATATATTTTCATAATTTAGTTAATCCAATTCATACTCATTATTCCAACGGCTAGGCGATAACTATCATATTAAATAATAATATTTAAAGGTTATTAATCCACTTCTGGAAGCCTTTTTATAGAATAAGGAAGACTATTTTTTAGTTATGAAGAATGGTTCAATGGATATGAAGGATTTCAATAGACTAATTTAGCCTTAACTTTACACTTCCAATACTTCCATCTTGGATCCTCCTACCTTACCAATTTCCTCATCCCCTCCTTTTACCACTTCTTCTACCAATCCTTTTGGCTTGTCTCCAAGGCAAGGATTTTAGAATCTTCACCCTGATTCCAAGTGTGTGGTTATTTAAGAACCTACTTTCACATATTTACAACTATCTATCCCACTTGTCTTAGCCTCTATATCCAAATTAAATGATCATATTCTTCCTACTGTGATTAGATATGTGTTTGATTCTAATTTTGATAGGAGTGCCTGATGGGGTATCTTTTTTGTAATATTTTTGAATTTTTAATTAAATACTTTGTCTATATTCATATCTTTCTTATTATCACATTATTTTCAGTGTTTATTTCTTACTCATTTTTTTCTCTTTTTATCTTTACTAATTTTCTATAATTATAAAAGGGGGATACATTTATAATGTTTCAATTCATTACATATATATATTTGTCATGATTTGTGATCTTAAAAAAGGGGGAGATTGTTGGATTAGTCTAGCACCACCTTATTTTAATTCCCACAAATAATTTTTCTTATGTTATTAATGAACATTATGTTTTATGATAGTAAAAAAATTTCTAGATAAAACTATGAAAATGGATAATTATTGAAGTGGACATATCAAGCTATCATATGAGGAAGTTCAAATGACCATAAAGTTCAAGTGAATTTATAGAAGTGATTGCACATTGAAATCCAAGTGACCACACGAACAACCAAATAACAGTGCATCAGGTGAACAAATTTTCTCTAAATCTTGAACTGACTACACATTTAAATATAAGTGACTGCATGAACAACCAAGTAATCATGCATCAGATGAACAAATTTTATCTAAGTTTATGACTAACCACACAAAGTATTAAACCAACCACATAAATAAAATAAGCTATTGCATGAAGAATATAAGTGACCGCAAGAAGAAAAGAAGTGAATTCATGAAGAAAATAAGTGAGAAAAAGAAGAAAAGAAGTGTCCTCAAGAAGAAAATAAGTGATTGTAAGAAGAAAATAAGTGACCACATGAAGTAGTGATGTGACCATGCTAAGTGACTATGGAAAGTTATCATGCCAAGTAAATATGGTAAGTGATTGTGGAAATTAATCATGTATAGTTACCACAAGAAAGTAACCACAAGCCAAATTGATTGTGCTTAAGTGAATACTAAGTGAACATATCAAACTTAACCAACAAGGATTATTTAAATCTCTAACAATTATATTTTGGTGAATTTATCAGGGAGTCGGAGCATTTAAGGTTTCAAAATTAGACTAATGAGTAAAAGGATTAATTTATGAATGTCCTCCAATGGATAATTAGAGAAGGTTCTCTCTTTAAGAAACAGATCCACTTGTTAACAAATATAGTGGTGAAACATAGTGGCATGAAGATTTTGAAAAACTTACTCTAACATGCTACAACACTAAAAGCTTATACAAAACTCTATTTTATGACCTCTCAGTGAAACACTTAGTTAAATATTTTCAAAGAAGAATTTAAAGAAAATTGATCAACAGAATTTGATCATATTGAGATACTTCAGACTTTCTCTATTTTCGTTTATTTCTCTCTATATTTTAACTTAATTTTTTATATGTGTTGCCATTACTCTATATATTCATTAGCACATGCTCCTACATTATAATGAAGAGTAATATATACTCTTTACTTTATTATTTTACAACTCTTATCCCATATATAACTATAGAAGAGGATATTTTAAGTCTAAACTACTTGTGTTTAGTTATTATTTGTAAAAAACTTGATCTAGGTTTTGGATCAAGTTTATTGTTTAATGAACTGTTTGGAAAAAGAAGATTTCCAAGTGAAGAGGACTAGGTCTCGGAATGAGACTGAACCTTTTTATTTATTCTATAATGTGATTATTATTTTATTTACCTTGTTTTAAAAACAAATTTGTTTTAGTTTTCAAAACTTTTTTTGCAAAATCATACTTTTATAGTTAGCTTTAATCAGTGTTTAGTATACTATGTTTAAAGTGATTGAATTTATTTTAAAATTTAAATAAGTATTTGAAATTGGTTTAACTAATCTATGATCAAGATTTATAGAAAACTTTTGAAACCTTTAAATTATATATTTCTACTATTTTAGTTAACTGGGTTGTTTTTATAAACTGGGGGATTTTTTAAAAAAATATTCTAAACATATTTTTTAATTGGAAACACAATTCACCCCCCCCCCCACCTCTTGATTTGTACATTCTAATTAATAATAAACATTATATTAGAGTCATAATTTAAAATATATCAATTTAATTTATTTAGATAAAAATTACACATAACTTATAAAAATAATTCTTTGAAAATAACCATTTTTATTTTACTGTGGAAACTAACTTTTATCTTGGTAACTTATTTTTATGCCTAAAAATTAAATTTCTTTTATTACATAATTTGAACATGTTTATTCAAAATATGAAAAAAAAATTACCATATTCAATTTTTAAAAGTTAAAAAATAATAATTTCAATATAAGCGCGATAATGCATAAAAATTATTTTAAGATATATATATTTTAAGTATAAAATGAATTTATTATTTTTAAATTCCTAGTAATAAATATTAAATATATTTTTAATTTATTTTCCTTGTATGTACTATTAATAAATTTCATTAAAATCATTCTTTAGTAGAAATTAATTCAAAATATAAAACACTTTAAAAAACTTTTCTTTTAAAAATATAACAATTATATTAAATAATATTCAATGAATACAATGAAAATTAATTATTTATATTCTAAAAAATTAATTTTATCAATCCATTGATGTTAAAATATTTATTTTAATTTTATAAATACAGTATATCTTACTTTAATAATGATAATATGTAATGCATAAAAAAGTTATTATTAATAAATGTTTTAATTAAATATCATATTTTTAATTTTATTATTTATTACTTGTGAATTATATTATTTTTTACTAATAATACACAACTTCATTATACCTATTGGATGCATGTATGTCCAACAACTATATTTTCAATGACTATATTTATAATTTACATTTTTCGAATGACTATATTTCCCTTAATAACGGATATATTACCACCATTACTTTCTATAAATTCATTTTATTCTTAACTCTTAAATCATGCTTCTCATTCCCTTAATTTTCATTTTATATTTCACAACAATATTTCTTATTTTATGTTTTTCTCTCTCATTGTAAGTTTAGTTCTACTAATGGTGATCCTTAGGTGCAAAATGATCTAGGAGATTTATAGGCTGTAAAGATATTATTCTTTTTTGTTTATTATCTCATTTTAATTTATAAACTTTTAATGGATGTAATCATACATGGTATGTAACCATCCATGGAATATTATTCTTATTTCAATGTAATCTTATTTTAATGTTCCATTATGATTGAATAAAGCATTGTTAATTTGAATCATATCTTGTATATATTATTTTCTACACAAGTTTAATTCTTGTGGAATAATTTAAAAATATTTTTAAGAATAAAATATGTGTAGTTTAAAGAAATAAAATATTTCCTAAAACCCAGGGTGTAACACCCCCTAAAAAATTACATCCTTAGAATTTTAATTATCACTTACTAATAAAAACATATTATACTATCTAAAATATAGACATGAATCAAGATATAATTTCTAATAATATATCTACCTTATTATATTAGGTGAGATTAAGAAGCATATTTTTTCCATCATAATAGGCATATACCCAATATTGAGTTTATCTCTAATAATTAAGGTTATAAACCACTCATGATTGGTTTTTAAAACCCAAACAATAGAATTAATTTTTCTATAGAGTTCTTGGTCAGCCTTGAACTAATAGATGATCATAGGTTGAACTGGAACATGAAATGAAATTTCCATATTTTGGAAATTAATATAGAGTCTATGTGGAGATAGCTAATCCATTTCCAAAATCGCATCAAAATAATTTTAAATAATAATAATAATATTTTCACGAAGCACATTCTCACTAACTTTAACTTGGGATAAAATAATCATACAATTATAGGTTTTATCCGATAATTCAATATCAAATAATTAGGGTGGTGATTTTATGCTCTTATAAAACTTCCTAGATATAATGGAGTGGCTAGAAATATAATCTAATAAGACATCCATAAATCTTGAGTGGATAATAAGTGTACCTTAGTTATCACGATCCACTTTAGTGATTATTATTGCATAGGATCTTTCTTATTCCCATGGTCTTGGAGGTTTTTAAGGTCTAAATTCCTTATTATCCCTTGGATTTGGTCATCAAATTACATAATTCCCAATATAATCACATTTAAAACTTTGAATTGTTAGTGGTTTCTTAGGAAGAACATTATTTTCCTCTATTGTGTTAACTGAACACTTCATTTTTACTTAGTATTTAGATACTTGATTCCTGTATTTAAAAAAAATAAAACATCTTATAGTTCCTTTGAGTCACTTTTCTAGGAGTTTCTTTCCACATTTTTGACACATAGGAAATTAAATATTCTTTCCACCATGTTCATTACCATTTTAACTTCCATGAAACTCTATTTTTCTTTTATTTGGTGTGTTTGAAAATTCAACTTGGTTCAATTTTTTAATCATAAATCTAGATATATGGTTAGGCATAACCAAAATATTTTTCACTCCAACCCCATCCTATTTTGTAATTCATTGGTAAAATATCTGCATTATCCATTACACCCATTATTAACTCGATTCCTCTAGGATTCGGCCAATACTTTAAATAAAGGAAGGTTGAGGTATATGAATACTTAAATTAATAAATTTATAAAATGAAAATATAAACTTAAAAAAAGTATCTCATAAATGACATGCATAACCTAACTTATAAATCTATAAGTTTTAATCTAGGTTATTCAAGGTCATATTTTTATTAGGTTCTCTAACCTAACTAGTTATATATTGCATCATCATATTCTATTTAAATCCTTTATAATGGTTCGTAAAGAGTAAGTGAATCATCCAAAGCATATCTCCTAGGAATGCCAAACCATGTGTGTTGTTAGTACCATTAATTATGCACTAAGTGAAGATTAAGTTAATACTCAAAAACCTTTTTCATGGTTATTACCCCTAGGTGTATATGATCCAGATTCTACATCCTCTTATTTGTGTCTAGATTGGGATTTTAATATTTTGAATATGCACACTCTCTACTTTAATAAAATTTTAGGATATTTTCCTATGTTTATACTTATCCCTAGTGTTTTCACTAATTTTGTGTTATTCTAATACCCAAAAATAACTAAATTAATCCCCAATAATAACTAAAACCTACTCTAATGCCAACTAAGATGCCCCAGACCCATACTCCTAGGTCTGGTTCTATAAACACATACTTTACATACCAACGTTGATACCAATTGATATGACCTAAGCTAAACTTTCACATATTTCACATCATTTAAATAATTTAAACTCTATATCTCACAAATAATCTCACAACCCCAAAAACCAAAGGTTTGGTGTCTATTGAGATTAGTTATATAAATAAATTATTTTATAATGTTGTGAACATTTCTCCATAATCACACCACACGAAACCCCCTTCTATACATCTCATATGTTATACTCATCTCCATAACCTGGGTAATGGAAAACATAAGAAGGGGTGAGCACAAATTCTTAGTGATGGAAAAATTTATCAATGAGTCATAAAGGGTTATATTATAAACATTATTAAAAACATGAATGTTGGAGAAATATAAAATTAAAAAGGTCATTAATTCATAACAATTACCTGTAAGGCATGATAAAATAACATATAACCTCAAATGATCAACATATAACATGGAATAAGATTGAGGAATCATAATTCAATAATCATGAGCCATAAATCATAACATATATATATAACATAGAATTGTGTCATAAGCATAAGAATATGGAATCATAACATTGTGAAAAGGGAAAATGAAATCATGTTCATGTTTAATCTTGTGAAAAAAAGTTAAACACAGTCATGTCCATGCACAATTCTTGTAAAAAACTAACAGCAATCAAGCCCATGCACAAATCTTGTGAATATAGTTAACTGCAATCATGTCAACACACAAATCATTTTCTCTTGAGATATAAATTCTTAACCAATGAATTAGAGGGATATAAAAGACCCAACCTATCTCAAGTATTTAAATAACCCAAACAATCTTGGGGATTTAATAGACTAAACCAATCTCTGCTACTAGAAAAGGAACCTATACCGATGGTTTTAAACCATTATTATAGCCTTGGGAACCATTGGTATAGGTTATACCAATAGTTCCTAGAACCTTTGGTATGTAGGTCATGGGGATACCCCTATACCAATGTTTTTTTAGAACCATTGGTATATAAGGTCCATATTTTAGGTATATCAATATTTTACTTGAACCGTTGGTATAATGGTTACACCAACAGTTCTAAAATAGTTAGTACAGGCAAGCATTCTAGATATAAGCCAATTTTTTCACCTCAATCAAAATTCAACCATTCAACTAATACATTGCATATAAAAAACACATTTATGTCTTCAACCAATAAAATTACGCATTTAATTATTTTCATAATTTAAAAAATAAATAAATGCACATATATAATCAATATCCATCATCAAACACTATTCACATGGTTTTTTTATAAATATCAAGTCAAAAATACAAGGGATAAATATCTCCCTCATGACCATCACTACCATCATGGATATCACCATCATCACAAATGTCCCCAATTGCATCATCACCTCTTACATCTTCATCTCTATCATTATCAGGAAAGTCATCACTCCTCCCACCACTAGGAATGTCATCTCCATATCTAGGTGAATCATATATGAAGCACATCATTGATATAAATATATCAAAAATCACTACAGTATCTGGTGTTAGTGATTGACATAAAGCATCCATATCTTTCAAAAAAATATCATTGGCCTTTTTACTTATTTAATTCTTCTACATGGATACTTTTTTTCCTCTTCTACCTTTGTATGGGCCTCTACTTCCTATGAATAGGCCGCTTGAAACCTAGTATTGCCATAGGTGTTAGATAAGCTTAATTTTATCCAATACCTAGTTGAGATGATACTCTTCTTAGGTTAATAACAGACCCTTCCATGGTTTTTATCACCTAATATCTATCAAAAATGTTCATTTGGCATAAATTTTTTATCCTATTACTCATCAAGGGCCTCCAAATCATGTTTTTGAAAATATAAATGTGATATTTAGTGTAAAATAAATTTTAAAATTTGAAAGTAGTAGAATATAACTTACAATATTTTCTTATACCTTTTTATTTATATCACTCTTAAATTTCTTCTTTCTTCTCAAGTAAAACAGTTCTTCCCAAGGCACATGACCTTCTATGTTCAATACCACCCACTTTAATTTATATTTAATGTAATAAAACATTATTTAATATTATTTTATTGATGATTTAATTGACTTTTGTAAAACTACATGTAAATAGTTTAATATTTTGGGTACTTTGTGATGAAAAAATATTATTGAAATGTTTGTTTATCTAGTCTTTTTTATATTTGGTTTTCAATTTAAAAGTGGTGAATTTATAAAATTTGTAATTTTAAATGATTTTTGACTTAAAAACCATGATTTTTATTTAAAATAAATGTGTTCACATGATTTTTATTTTAAAACATATTTCATCTTATTGGTTGTAATGTATTTGGTTCCATTAATGTGGATTATGGGAGATGTTGATGTTTATATGGTTAGAACCATGGTTTCTATTGTTCTCTATTAGGATGTTTTTAATTAATTGGTTTATTATTTCAATATTTTATTTTAGTTTTTATTGTATTCGTTTTTCTTGATTTGATGAGTGATTGAGTTGTTAAGTTGTGTTTGGTTTGAAGATGAAATTTGGGAATTTTATGTTAAGTGGAATGAAATTGTTTATTTTGGGTCTTATATGTGAGATGGAGTTGTGAATGGTTTATTTAGGATGAAATAAATATATGTGGTTTCCTTTTATGGATTTAGGTAGGACTGTTTTGGTTTGGGTGGTCATTTTTTATTTTATCCCTTTTTGGTGGATGTTGGGGATATAAATGAAAAGGGGAATTATCTTCTTTTATGGATGACTAGTTTGATGGTCATATGGATTTAATTATGGTAATTTTGGATTTAACCATGTGTATTTGAATTTTAATAAATTATTGGGATGTTATTCAGTAGTCTCATGATGAGAATTGTGGTTTTTGGGTATTGTGGTTGTTGGGTTTGATTAAAATTATGAGGGATGTTGATGTTTGGGGGGTAAATAGTGAGTTTCACAAGTAATTAATTAGTAAAACTATAAATATTTTACAAATTATAAGTTTTTTATTGTTTACACATAAATTTTGAATGTTTTATGGTTTATTTTGACTTTATCAGGTTCTGTTTAGTTTGAGTAAGTTCAGGTCAACTTATATTCATTTAATTTATTTAAGCTCAATTTTATTACATTCCATTATGTATGTATTATTTTAGGTGTGGTAGGTTTGATTGGTTTTGGTTCATTTGTGTTGGTACTTAATTAAACATAGTTTTACATGAAAAATACATATTGTCTATCATGATCTGACATAGTATTTCACCCCAAAGTGTGGACATGCTTCATAACATCCTTGTTTTTTTCATTTCTATTTGATTATTCCTATAAAATAAAATTCAATAATAATAAATTAAGTATTAATACAAATCATAATCTATTTCAATCAAAAAACATTAAATTTTAATAGTACTTAAACTCATCAGTCTTGTAATAAAAATAATTTCTTGATACTTTGTTAATGGAAACTCATATAAGGTTGTTATATCCATTAAATATGAGACAAATCTACTAGCCCAGCTATTATATAGCTCATACTTATATTCTCTCTATATCTCACCTAATTCCATCAGTCGTACATCCCTCTCAACTTCATCATCATTAAAGTTATAGTGAAGCTTCTATAATAATATTAATTCATATAAATATAATAATAATATAAAATTTAATATAATATTTTTTTACCCATATTTGATCCCATTAAGTATCCTTTATTTCCTTTTCAAGGTCTCTCCAGGAAACTGGTATCATGTGAATAATGTCACAGTATTTAGAAAGTGTTGTAATAAAACTCCTACATTCCCTCCTAGTTTTACCAATAATTTAATTCTATTCATTATACGTGACCATAACCTATGTCTGGAATTTCTAAAATTCATGTGTGTGAGTACTTCCATGCCACCTAATAGTGGTATATCTAACTATGAAAAAAATAAAAATATTAAATTAATACATGTTATAGAAAAAATTATGGTCACAAAATTTACAAGGGTTTTATACATATACCTAAGCCAAGATGGTCAGTGGGATTTGATGAATCTATGTTCTCTAAAGGATTGGTAACCTAGGTAATGTCTAGGGGATCCAATGTATGCATGGGATTATCTGAATGCACTGTATTATAATTCTAAGGAGTGTGTTTACAAAATCCCAAAGATAATGGAGAAGTAAGTAATGGAGGTTGTGGCATTGAAGTTTGCAAAAAATAAAAATAGTGATGGGTAGTAGGAACTATCATTGAATATGGAAATGATATATGAGGAGGATTATTAGATGAAAGTGGTGGCAAAAATATAAGTGGTTTGAAAATCTGTGATGCCTCTAAGGTAACTGTGGGACAAGAATTTGTGGTATATGGTATATCTAGAGGAGGTTCTAGGCTTGATCGGGTAGATGAGTGTTGCGAGTAGCTCTAGTACCCCCCCCCCCCCCCACCTTGAATTGGTAGGATGGTCACTATTTTTACTTGTCCAGCTGGAGAATAGTTGTCTCTTAGATGGTGGAACCTAATTAAAATTTAAAAATAATTAATGATGTGACATTACATGTTTTGTAATTGATATATATATTTGAAATAGTATACTCATAAGGGGTGTTAGAGGAGGAATTCCCATATCTCTCATGCGGTGATCATTTTTTGAGATTCTCTTTCTTCATGTCTATTTAATATTTGACATTTCTAACATTGGAAGATAAATATAAATTTAATTATTAATTTAATACTAATATAAAAACATAATCAACGCATACTAATTATCATGTTAAACATGGGTATGATATGGTTGTCTTCTTATATGTTCAATTCAATCAAATTCTGTTTGTTTTACATTATGTGGTTATTTGGTCATTTGGTCATTTTGATCATTCGGTCATTTGGTCATTTGGTTCATTTTTTGGTTAGGTTATTTGGTCTTTTGTCCATTTGGTCAATGTAAGATCCCAAACTTTTCTAGATATTCCTCAGGATCATTTATAGGTACTCTGTTACCCTTGTTTTAGTGTATCTTTGTTGGGTTTTACTTTGGGGAGTTTTGGGGTGAAATTGGAGAATTTTGGATGGAAGAGGGGTAGTGCATGGTTGGCATGTGGTTTTTCAAAACCGTGCACTCATGACAGCAAACCATGAGAACCCAAATAGTGGGTATTTGTATGTTTCGAATATGGTTTATCAAAATGTGTTCCCTACTAGTAGTAATCGTGCAACCCCTAGGAGGAGGTGCATGATTAGGGAAAACCGTGCACCCCATACAAGAAACTGTGTGCTGGAAAATTAAACCCCCAAAAATTAATTTAAAAAATATTAAACCCCCATCTTATATCCCTAAACACCTCGTCTCATCCCTAACTCATTTTTATTCGAATTTAGAGTCTCCTAAATAAATTCCAAGAAATTTAAACCTCCATTATAGATGAATCAAAAATTTGATTGATGGATTTTCACTTCTCCAGGTATGTGATTTCTTCCCGATTAGATTTCTCTCTCTCCTGTCTCTCTTACCTGGTGAATAGGGGGTAGTTTTCCTCCATTGGTGATGGGTTAAACCTAGTCTTTCTTGGATTTTTATCCATTCAATATTATTTGTAGAATTTGGTTCTAGAACTCATTCTCTTCCATGTTCTTGATCGTTCTACTTCAATTGGGGATTACATTAGTGAGCGCTCATCAATGATCTTCAGGTAGGTGGTCTAAATTGAAAATCTCATAGTTTTGATTTAATTACATGTGTGTAATTGTGAAATTTCAATAACCATGATTAGTTAATTGCATCTGGAATTTAATTAGATTAAATTGAATTTCCATGTGATAATTGAATGGGTTGAATTTGTAGATTTGGTCAATAAAATGGGATTTTGTAATTGGTTAACTGTTGAGTTGTAGAATTGATTAATAATAGTAATAAAGGGATGTTTGGCTTAACCATGAAAGTTTAATGGTTCATGTGAATAAATGTTGATTAATGGTTTAAATGATGAATTGTTTTTATTATTCCATGTGATTAAATTATTTAACCATGATTTTTTTGGTAATTGAAATGGTATACCATGATGTGAAATGTTTATGAATGGGTTAATGATGATTAAACTTTTTAAATGTGATATATGTGATATTTTTGATTGATTTATAAATGGGTTTTTGGACATGGTTTGATGATTCAAATGCCCACAGGGTGCTAGACATGGCACTCTAGACCCAAATGCATGCATGTGATAATGAGTGTGGGATATGGACTGATGCTTCAAAATCCCACTTATGTGATTGATTGATAATGATGTGGGATATGGAATGATTCTTCAAAATCCCACTTGTGTGATTGTTTGATAAATGGGTTGTGGGACACATACTAATGCTTCAAATTCCCACATGGTCCTAAACATAGCATTCTAGGCCTAAAATATTGGCATTGAACTATGGCTCTAATTAGCCACGATATGAATTGAAATTAAATGGATAATGAAAGGACTTGTCATAATGAATTTTAATTCACTACATGATATGGTTTAGGATATGGCATGAGCCAAAGTAGGTATTTATGGGTTGGGTGTTATCGTGAACCTGGGGAAATTATGTGGTTAATTAAAGAATAATAAAATGTGATAATTTTTTACTTTATGCGTTGTACTTTATTTTTTACACAACAGCATACACTATTATTGGTTGAATATTATTTTAGATGTTATTGGTGGTGGCCTACTGAGTTGTACTCGCACCCTACTTGAGCTACCTAATCGGTACCTGAATAGACTTCATGTTTTCAGGACAGGATAAGGGAAAGATCCCTATGTTAGATGGATGAGTTGGGGCGAATCATGGATAAGGGAATCGAACTTGGTGTCAGGACCTAATTAGGGGAGTTGTCAGTGTGTTAATTTTAGGTTTTTATTTTGACACTTGACACTTATTTGGCATGATATATCTACTTTTATAGTTTTGGATATTGTCTTTTGTTCTGATTTATCATGTATTACTGGTTTGTTTTGGTTATGGAATTATATTAGATGTTGGTTATTGTCTTTTTTTTATTTCTTGGTTATTTCCACCATTGGGATACTTTGATAAAGAGGGTATAGTCTCTCCATGTTATATATATTAGACCTTCGCTGCTAGTTGGTAGCCTCTGGTATATGGGGAGGTTTTCTTGAGGTCATGTAATCAACTAGCTTGGGGCACCGGTGTGTGGCACCCAGGTTGGGACGTTACAAAGTGGTATCAAATGAGTTTTATTTTCTTCTATCTTATTATTTGGGAAAGTTATACATGGTACTTAGAAGATTCATGCATGGAACATGAGCTCGTTCATGGGAGTAACTAACCCATGTATGGGGGATACCCCAAGTACCAGTGTGGGATTTTTTTATTGATGTTTTCTATTACAGCTGGATTTTATTTCACCTAGGGGGTAAACATGTTCTGTGGTGTTATTTATTTCTAATATTTTATGATATTTTACTTTTTTCCTAGTATGGAATGAGATTTGAGTATGTATACATCATTATAGGCACTCGGGATTTATTATTACATGCATCATTTTAGGCACATATGGAAAAAACAGGTTTTGGGGTAAGTTATTGGAATTGAAATGCTTTTCTTTGCTTGTATAATTTAACTTAAAAAGGTTCCTGATATGAAAATGTAAGATTTTAAATGATGAAAAATGTGTAAAATTGAAATATATAAATGGTTTTCTAATGAGAAACTAGGTTAATGAGAATGTGTTTGTCCTTTTTTAACCATGACCTAGGTGTAGGATGGTTAAGGTTGGTGATAGTGCATCGGTTTTGACTGCATGGAGGGAAAAGGGGGATGACTTGTTATGACTTTGTGTGAATCCTTGTTGTTAAATGTGTTAATATTGTTTAATGTTTACAAATATGTGTGTTTGGAATTATAGGGATATGCCTCCATGATGACGCTTATTGATAGGACAACATGAGGACATGGCTATAAATAATCCTCCAATAGTGGAACATGAGGCACTGATATTGTTGGGTGAGGGAGACAGAGACAAGTTTTGTGATAACTTTACTCACTTTATGCTATTTATATAAAGATACCCAAGGTGGGTTGTGAAGAGTATGTCAGACCTAAACCGAGAGTTTCAGTTGCATTACCCTCCGAAATTTACTAGAGAGGGTGGGCCTGAGGCAGCTGAGTTCTGGATTGAGTCTATCCAGACGATTCTTGACCACTTAGAGACTCCTACTGAGAAAAGAGTCAAACTTGCTGCTTATATGTTACGTGTTCAGGTGAATCATTGAGAATCAATATGGATATCTAGACAGTATGTAGTGAAAGGAATTTCAGGATAAGTTCTTAGAGAACTTTTACCCTAAGATGATTAGGTAGAATAGGGTAGTAGAGTTTATGAGGTTGACTCAAGGGATCATGTTTGTGATGGACTATGATGGAAGCTTCATAGATTTGCAATGATTTTATCTTGTGTTGGAGGGAGATGATGCAACCATAAAAAACAATTTCAAGATGGGTTTAAATGTGAGTTAAGTCCCAGGTGAATATCTTTTCAGCTGAAAAAAGTATTCTAAAGTGGTGAATTAGTCTCTCATTTGAGGGGAAATTGAAGGATGCTTCCAATAGAGGATAGGTGGTTTATACTAGATGTTCATGAGGTGCATATTCTAAGAGTAAGAAGCATCGCTATGAGAATACCTACCAGTGTGATAGCAAGAAGAGTGGATAGGGGGAAGGGTCAGTCACACTGGACCTTACCCGAGTGACATGTCACCAGTGCGATAGTTCGGGTCACTTTTATATACATTATCTTAGACCACCGGTAGAGTGTCGAGCTTATGGAAGGATGGTATATCTATAATGGTTCTGCATAAACCCATGGTAGATGGGTAGTGATGGAGCATCAAGACAGAACCAGAGTATGGGAAAGGGGTCTTCTACACCGTACCAGTCTTACAGTTATAGTTCTACTGGTCATGGTGGTTGAGGTAGTAAATGTGGTACTTCTAGTAAATACAGACCATATCAGTAGGGTGGTTTACCTTAGGGGAATTAGACTATATCATAGGGAAGAGGGGAAGGAAAGTTTCATGCAGTTCATCTTATGCTTGTGGATAGTGAGTCTGGATCGTCAACAGTTAAAGGTACTGTTCTTATAGCTTCTACACTTTCTATTGCCTTATTTGATAATAGTGCATCTCATTCTTTTATATTTTCACATATTATTAATGGTTTTATCCTGGTGGTGGAGTTCATGAGTTGGGTTATAATGATAGATACACCTTTGTGGGTACGATCAAGAGACATCTGTTTGTGCAAGGGGTGTTCTATTGAGGTTGGGGAGTATCATTTCCTTTGGGATGGTTACATTCTAGATATGTAAGGATTTGACCTAATTATGGGTATGGAACATTTAGTGGTATACTGAGCCCACATATATTATTATCGTATGAGAGTGACTTTTACATCTCCTAAGGGTGATAATTATATTCCCCATGGAGAGTGGGATATCTAGTCGGGCCATGTGGGGCCAGTTCATCGGGAACTGGGGGAGCTCACCACCCAGGTTTCTAGTCTATTTCTAGATGATGGGGTTTAAGGAATTATGTCTTTCCACCCATAGTGGCTAGGTTCTAGCTCGTGTTTTCTAAGGACTTCTCAGGTCTGCCACCTAAGTGTGATGTGGATTTTATGATTGAGATCATGTTGGTGGTTGATCTAGTTTCTATTCCACCATACAGAATAACACTAATAGAGATTCAAAATCTCAAGACTTGGTTTTAAGATTTTATGGATAAGGGGTTTATCTATCCGAGTATGTCACCTTGGGGTTCACCGGTCTTGTTTTCTAAGAAGGATGACAAAAATTTGTGCTTATGTGTTGATTATCGGAAGTTGAAATAGATGACTGTGAAGAAATGGTATCCTCTTAAATATATTGATGATTTATTTGACCATTTGAGAGGATCTTGTGTTTTCTCCAATATTAAATTGATATCGGGGTATTATCGATTGAGATTTCGACCTTCTGATATACCTCTAACTGCTTTCAGAAGTAGGTATGGCCTATAGGAGTTCATTGTGATGTCATTCGGGATAAAGAAAGCACTAGTAGTGTTTATTTCCTTGATGAACCAAATATTCAATACATACCTAGATCATTTTGTGGTCGTGTTTATGGATGACATCTTGGTGTACTCTAAGACTCATGGCAATCATGCCAACATATTGACATCATCCTGAGTACACTAAGAGAGAATCAGTTATATTCCAAGCAATCTAAGTTCCAATTCTGGATTAATCAGGTACATTTCTTAGGTCACATCATCTTAGAGGGAGGTGTGTTAGTGGACCCAAGGAAGGTGCAAGTAGTTTTTTCTTGGGAGAAACCTAAGAATGTTTTCAATATTTATAGCTTTCTAAGGATAATGGGATATTATTGGAGGTTTATCCAGTACTTTTCCTGCTTAGCATCAACACTTTCGGGCTTGATCAAGAAGGGAGTTAAGTTTGAATTTTCTAGAGCATGTGAGAATGCTTTCCAGGAGTTGAAGAAGTGTTTTACTACCACACTGATCTTGATCCTACCTAAGCTAAGGGAGGAGTATACAGTGTTCTATAATGCATCTGAGATCAATCTTGGAGTAGTGTTGATGTAGGGGGGTCGAGTGTTGGCGTATGGGTCATGGAAGTTGAGTCCACATGAATGGAACTACCTTACGCATGACCTCAAATTAGCTACAGTGGTTTATGTTTTGAAGTGTTTGAAGCATTATATTTTGGGCAAAAAGCTTATTGTGTATACTGATCACAATATCTTAAATTATATATTTTCACAACGAGATTTGAATATCCGATAGTGGAGATGGGTTGAGTATATGCATTCATTTGATTTTGATCTAGCATATATGTTTAGGAAAGGAAATGGTGTTGCTGACACTTCGAGTAGGAAAACACAGACTCAGGCAGTTCAAGAGTCTAGCTATGAGTGGAATATGATGACTTTGTTAACTGAGATACATGTTGTGGCTCATGAGGGTTAGGAGCAGATGACACTTGTATCAGTTTTAGCGGATTCGGCACCTTTTATCTATATTAGGGAGAGATATTATGAGGATATTGAATGTTTGACCTTGATAGAAAGCCTTGAAGGTGGGGAGTCACCTTCCGGTTGGACTATAGATGAGGATGAGATCATATATTTTAGGGGCCATGTATTTGTGCCTTCGAGTATATGAGAGGAGCTAATGCATGAATTTTATGCTTCAAAGTGGGCGGTGAATCCGGTTTTGACCAAAATGTATCATGAACTACGTCAATAGTATTGGTGTCCAGACATTAAAAATGATATTGTAGGGTTCATGACATGATTCTACACCTCTTAATAGGTGAAGGATGGGAATCAATGACCTGGTGGTTTACTACATCCATTTCCCATTCCAGAATGGAAGTAGGATGAAGTACCTATAGACTTTGTGTTGGGTCTCCTGAGGATGCCTTGAAAGAATGATGTTATTTGGGTGGTTGTGGACTGACTGACAAAAGTAGGACATTTCTTGCCAATATGGGAGACTTTCTTAGTGGATCAGTTGAGATACTTTTATGTTTGGGATATATTTCATATGCATAAAGTGCCACAGAGTACTCATGTTTTACTTTTCACTTCTAGAAGGTATTTCAGAAGTTTCTTGGTATACAGGTGTTACTAAGTACAGCATTCCACCCACAAACATATGGGCAGTCGAAATGTACTATTTAGGTGATTAAGGATATTCTACGAGTGTGTATTCTATATTTTTTGGATCTTGGGAGAATCACCTAACATTTGTGGATTTTTTCTATAACAATCGTTACTAGGAAACTATTCATATGGAACCATATGAGGCTCTTTATGGTAGGCCATGTATATCACCTCTATACTAGATGGAGGGAGGTGAGTTAGAGCTATTGGGATTGAGTCTCGTGTAGGAGACTTCAAAGAATTTTTAGTTTATTCAAAAGCATATGATTATGGATTGAAGTAGACAGAAGTTGTATGATGATAGACGTTGATGACCCCTTGAGTTTACAGTGTGTGATTCTATGCTCCTTCAGGTGTCGCCTAGATTGGGTCACCGTAGGATTCGAAGATAGGTCAAGTTGGCACCTGGGTTTGTTGGACCTTTTTAGGTTGTGGGTATAATTGGGATGGTGTCATACCGATTGGATCTTCCACAGATGTATAGTTTTATGAATAACATTTTTCATGTGTCACAACTTCGTCTCTATCACTCTGACCCTTCTCATGTGATTAATGTGGATAATTTTGAGCTTGAGACCAATGTGTTCTTTAAGGATAATCTAATACATGTGTTGGATCATAGTAAGAAACTATTGTGGGGAAAGGTCATACTGATAGTTTGTTTATTGTGGAAACATGGGCATGTTATGGAGGAAACATAGGAGAGAGAAGCAGATATACAGGCTCAGTGGCCCGATATTTTCACCTTGAAATCGTATAGATGCTTGGGAGTACATCTTGAGGATGGGATATTATAAGGTGGGAGATTATAAGATCCTTACCTTTTATGGATATTCCTTGGGTTCATTTACATGTACTATTTTAGATTTGTTTTAGTGTATCTTTGTTGGGTTTTACTTTGGGGAGTTTTGGGGTGAAATTGGAGAATTTTGGAAGGAAGAGGGGAAATGCATGGATGAAACACAGTTTCCCAAACTATGCACCCAAGCCAACAAACCATGCAAACCCAAACTGAGGGATTTTCATGGTTAGAACATGGTTTTTCAAACTGTGTAACCTCCTAATAGTAATCATGTAACCCCTATAAGGAGGCACATGATTAGGTAAAACCATGTGCCCCATACTAGAAACCGTGCATGCAGAAAAGTTAAACCCCTAAAAATTAATTGAAAAATTCTCAAACCCCCATCTTATATCCATAAACACCCCATATCAGCCCTAAATTTTTTTCCTTAGAAATTGGAGGCTCCCGGATGAATTCCAAGTCATTCTAACCTCTATTCTAGACAAATCGAAGATCTAGTTGATGGATCTTCACCTCTCCTGGTATGTGATTTATTCCCGATTATATTTTTCTCTCTCTCATCTCTCTTCCCCATTAAAGAGGGGATGTTTTTCCTCCATTAGAGATGTTTGAAACCTAGGTTTTATTTTATGTTTATCTTTTTTATCTTGTTTCTATAATTTGGTTCTAGATCTCATTTTTTCCCATGTTCTTGATCGTTCTACTTCAATTGGGGATTCTGTTGGCATATGCTCATCAACAATCCTGTGGTAGATGGTCTAAATTGAAAATCAAAAAGTTTTTATTTAATTACATGTATGTAATTATGCAATTGAAGTTGTCATGATTGGGTAATTTCATTTGAAATTTAATTATATTAAATTGAATTTCCATTTGATAATTGAATGGGTTGAATTTGAGGCAATTGTAAATTAGTTGAATTTGATTAATTAATTGGTTAATTAATTAATTGAATGATGTGATTATAGAAATTATGGGATATTAGAATTGTGGATTTGGTCAATTAAATGGGAATGTGTAATTGGTTAATTATTGAGTTACGTAATTGATTAATAATGGGAATAAAGGGATGTTTGGATTAACCTTGAAATTTTAATGGGTCATGTGAATAAATGTTGATAAATGGTTTAAATGATGGATTTTTTTTATTATTCCATGTGATTAAATTGTTTAACCATGATTGTTTTAGTAATTGAAATGGTATACCATAATGTGAAATATTGATGAGTGGGTTAATGATGATTAACATTATTAAATTTGATATATATGATATATGTGATTGATTGATAAATGGGTTTTGGGACACATAATGATGCTTTAAATACCCACGGGATGTTAGATATGGTGTTTGAGACCCAAATGAATGCATGTGATAATGAGTGTGGAACACGAACTGATGATTCAAAATACCACTTATGTGATTGATTGATAATGAGTGTGTGACATGAACTGATGCTTCAAAATCCCACTTGTTTGATTATTTGATAAATGGGTTATGGGACACAAACTAATGCTTTAAATACTCATAGGGTCCTAGTCATGGAATTCTAGGCCCAAAATGTTGGAATTGGACTATGGTTCCAATTAGCACTACTAAAAATATGACCTTTAGTGACCACCAAAAGCGGTCGTTAATGGTCTTTGGAGACCGCCACCCGACTGATTTTGGAGGTCTCGTTTTCCCTGTCGCTAAAGGTCAATAGCAACCACCTAAAGCGGTCGCTATAGGTGTCCTTGTTCTAGCAGCAACACCGATCGATGGGGTAGTGTATAGCAATTTCCTTTGGTGGTTGCTAATACTCCCAACAAAAAATCATATCAGTGATCACCTATGTCGGTCACTAGAATGCTTCTTTTAAAAAAACTATTCATATTCATAACCAAACCATAATATAACCCAAAAAAACAATGGCTATCAAAATTCAAGTTGTAAAATATTTCAGAAGTAAGAGATCTATGCGCTAAGAGATTTGATTCAAAATGAAAATATGAAATTACTTCCCCTTCACATGAAAAGTATTGAGAATTTAAAAAGTGAACATGCTATGATTTATAGTAGTACTTCTATAGAATCAACATAAGTATCTGTTATAAACACAAAAATTTAAAAGAGATTGTTCAAACAGGTATAAAATGATAGACTAGTTGCAGCTGAATAAATCAGTTCAAGGAAGATCTAAAAAAAGATAATCAATATGTAATGTGAAATAAACATCACATAAATGTATCAAGAGACTATCCCTGAGATTAAAGACCAACTAAGATTTATATAAAGACATTTGGTATAGATCAGTAAATCAGCAAACCACAATACATTGTACCATAAAAAACCTCTACATCTATACACTTCCAATGATAGCCACCATATTTATTTTTTATTATACTCCTAATTTTTCATAATCCATTCATCTACCAAAAAAAATCTAACAACATCTATTCATAAATATAACCAAACAAATTACCTCATCCCACACCTTCAAGTCACAAGAATGTCAATATATCAATCTTTCCAGCTTTCATGGCCTCTAAACTCTTCATAAGGCTAATGCTTCCTGCCAAAAATCTTAAACATTCACTTTAATGAAAAAACAAATCCTATATACATAGAAGAATATACTGATAAACAATATATATTTATTTGATGACCATATAAAACATGATTTAAGGAGAATTTCAAATGATTATTTCTTGATATAAATATCCATGATATCCCCCATCGTACCTCCACAATCCCACCGCTAAATCAATTTTAGTAAATATATGATTCGTAGAATACCTTAAATGGTTTCCACAGTATATTCACATAAAATATAGTGCAATACCTTTCCTTTAAATGATTTCCACAGTATATGGATTCGATATCTTATTGATATTTAGAAGTGTAGTAGATGAAAAAATACCATTAGCATTGGGTATGTAAACTAACCGATATTTAGAAGAAGATATAACAATATCATTGGTCGTAGATCTTTGATCTCTATCAAGCACTGCAAGAAAATTCAAAAACCAAACAAGCAACTGAGGTTTTAAGAAAATAACTTTCATCGCCAGTGTCCAATAGATGGATGGATAGTATCAAGGAAAAAATTCATCATCATGTCAATATTTTCATTAAAAATATAAACAGTGACATGGAATCACACAAGACACCAATCAAAATCGAGATATATGAACACAAGCATGAGATGGAGTCTACAAATAATTCTCTCACAAATTTCTATTTAGTAAATAACTATAAAAAAATTCCATCTTCTAGGATTTCCTAGTTCTCATAGTTAACCATTTCATATTTATCAATGAAGCTAACTATCAAATCAAAATCAGAGGAGTCTTCACAGAAAAATTACAAGAAAATGATGTTCAGTGAAAGAATAAACTATGAGATAAAATTAGAAATGTAAAGTAGAAAATCAATCTTAAAGGTATCACAAACCAATAGTCATTATTGGAAGAGTTTGTATAATAATTCCATAAATTATGGACATCAAACAACAAACAGAGATTCATGGGCATCAAAGCAGTCAAATGTGATACTTGGTTAGTAAGTCAGCTTATATTGTTCAGTAGTCTTCAAATGATTAAATTTAACACCAGGTGTAGTTGACTCAATATTACATCCACAAAATGAAAAAAATAAAATAGTCAGAAAAGAAAAAAAACAACATTTATGATATCAAAAAGATAACTTAAAAAACCTTTGATAAAGACCAATAATCTTTATGCCTTCACTTCTATCGAAAACCAATTTTTTTTTATCAATTCAGACAAACACCACATATTTTTTCAAACCTTTTATCATAAGCAATTTCTATAAGTGATTTCAAAGGGATGCTTCATCATAAAATACATTGTCATCATATATCATGGAAAAAAATAACATTTTAACTATATAATATCATTACATACCTTCTTCCGATAATAACTCTAACATCATCGTGCATTATGGGGTGTGCATACTCTACCAAAAAATTGTGTAGAGTTTCATTGAATAGTGATCATACTAATGAAGGAGTTGAGCATTCTTTCACAACAAATTTCATTTACTTCAAAAATAAAATCTCAAATAGATTTTTAGAATTGTCTAACACAAGGTATTCGACCCTGAAAAAACATTAACGATTCAAACCACTGCCTTTGGAAACTAAATATATAAGTTGATCATTATTTTAATATCAATCACAAGGTATCAAATTTTACATAACAAAGATATTATTTACAGGTCAGTCTATAATATGTGATTAATCCACTTTGAATTATAATTTAAATTAAAAAACACACACTGTACAATGTTTAAATCTTTCAAGTATCTATAAATCGATTCAAAATTAAATCCATTGAATTATATACACAATGGACATGGTTTTTTAAATGAATCTCATTCAGGAAATGTGGCAATAAATGAACATAAGAAACATGGGAAATAGAAATAAAGTCACTTCACTTTTAAGGTTAATGATCAAAAGCTATTTGGGAAACATATAAGGGAGGTAGATCTCATTTGTGATGGGGAAGATCTGGTTCGAGACGGGCGAAGGTGGCTACTGGTGCGGCAGCGGTGGATCTGATTCATGATAGGGAGGACTGGTTCGTGATGGGGAGGACTTGTTCACGATGGGGAAGGTTTGTGATGGCGGTGGCTTAGATTCATGGTAGGGAGGGATGGTTCGTGATGGGGAGGGGTGACAGCAGCTCTGATTCATGATGGGAGTGATGGTTCATGACGGGGAGGGTTTGTAAAGGTCAAGGCGGAGGCTGGTCGATAAGCGAGGGAGGGGTAGAGACAGTGGCTCCAGATGCAGCAGCAGTGACTGAGGAGGTGAGAGGGAGGGGCGGTGGTGGCATCAGGTGAGGTGAGAGGGAGGGGCGGTGATGACGGCGGGTGAGCCGAGAGGGAGGGGCAATGGCTACGGGGTGAGGAAAGAGGTTAAGGGGTCGGAGAGGGTTAGGGTGTAGAAGGGATTAGGAGAGATTTTTTCCTCTTTTTTAATTAAGGTCAGCGACTGCAAATGGTAGTTGCTAATGCCTACCAATAGTGACCGCCATAGGCGGTCACCCATTCTCTGAGGTGCAAAAACCCAAATTTCTAGTAGTGTATCCATGATATGAATTGAAATTAAATGGATAATGAAAGTCCATGTGATAATGAATTATAAATCCCTATGTGATATGGTTCAAACTCCAGCATGGTTCAAAGTAGGTATTGATGGGTTGGGTGCCATCGTGAACCCAAAGAAATTATGTGGTTAATTAAATAATAATGAAATGTGATAATCGTTTACTTTATGCATTGTACTTTATTATTTATACAATTACATACACTTTTATCAACTCGATATTGTTTTAGACAATGTTGGTGGTGACCTACTAAGTTATACTCACATCCTACTTAGGCTGCCTGATTGGTACCCAAATAGACTTCATGTTTATTGGATAGGATAATAGAAAGATCCCTATGTTAGATGGATAAGTTGGGATGGAACATGGATGAGGGAACTAAAATTGGTGTTGGGACCCACTTAGGGAGTTGTCAGTTTTTTTATTTTGGGTTTTCATTTTGACACTTAACACTTATTTAGTATGACATATCTACTGTTTTAGTTTTAGATATTTTCTTTTGTTTCGATTCATCATGTATTACTTGTAATGGCCCAGGTTTTTGGGGTCCATTACTTTGTGAAAATCTCATGTTGGGTTTTCTGGTCTGGGAATCTCGGTGAAGTTTGGCCAATGGTAGGCCTACCGGTAGCCTTAGCCTACCGGTAGCTCGGTCTACCAGTAGCTCTGTCTACCGGTAGCTTGGTCTACCGGTAGCTGCAGCCTACCGGTAGCTCGGCCTACCGGTAGTTGCAGCCAACCGGTAGCTCGGCCTACCGGTAGCTACAGCCTACCGGTATCTCGGCCTACCGGTAGCTGCAGCCTACCGGTAGCTCGGCCTACCGGTAGCTGCAGCCTATCGGTAGCTCAGCTATCGGTGGCTCTAGCCTACCCCCGCAGGTTCTTTCCAGTGGCGCTCCTTCTTGCGCAATTAGGGTTTTAAACCCTATTTTGACTCCTTTAAGCGTGTTTTAAAGCCCGGTAATGCCCATAAATGTTTTAATTAAGTATTTAATGAATTAACCTGGTGTGTGCATCGGTTTAAACCACCCGACCCCTTTAATAATGTGTGGGGCTGCGTGGTCAACCCACGACCTCGCTCCTTACGCGGTTTCACGTTCTTATCTCAACCGCCCCTGACCCTTATAAACTAAAGGGTTCGTCATGGGTTTCTTCTTTTCTTATTCACCCTGCGCTAGATTACCCTTGCGAGCCACATCACTATGTGTGAAGTTCTGCGCCCAGCCTAAGCATTGATAGATGAGGCGATTTTCGTTCAGGCGAGCCGCATCGCTATCCGTGAAGTTCCACGCCAGGCCTCAGCATCGATCGTTGACCAACAAGTAGGGAATTTTCTCCTTTGTCTCTCCCTTTTGTGTATCATGCGGGGTGGTCATGATTTTGATTCTGTAGAATTGGATAAACCATACCTAAATAAAGATAATGAATTAATTCTATAAAGAAATAAGGGGGGTTGTGATCGTTGATGCTATTTTATATTATGATTTTTTTTCTGAATTTTTTGGGCTTACGACTACTGAAAATCATGGTCGTTTGTGCTCTTTCTATGTGCACTAATGAACCCCCTGTGATGTTTTTAAGTGGTTTGTTTGTGGTTGTGAGCTCCTGCTATAAAAATAAATTAATCATGTACACTCGGCTAGATAAATTGAAAGCACCACGATCAATCCTTCTGTGATAACCCTCGGTTAAAGCACACGAAAATTGAAATCATGGAGTGTGTTAAATCATTTAAATATGAAAATACCAGTATGGCCCTGCTTGGTGTTGGTGGTAATGGTTTGGTTGTTTTTATTTTACGGGCCCATTACTGGAGATGTGGGAGGGGATGGGATCCCCTGTTTTTATACTCTCGGTGGATGTGGAATTGGGGATGGGATCCCCTGTTGTTATGGATTCAGTGGTTGTGAGTTTTAAGACCGAGTGGTTACCTTGTTTATATCACTAATTGGGGTGGGATCCTCTATTGATGAGAAACCATTTTGGGGGACATGGGGTAGTGTCTCGGGGTTGTATTTGGTTCCAGTACTTCGATGGATCTTACTTTTCCTTTGTTGTTGTGACCTTACAAGATAAACGGGTGTGGATACTTAAATTGACGTTTGGCTGGTTTCTTTTCCTTGGTTATGCTTATGGTGTTAGTTTCCCATTAGAGCTTAAACTTATTTAAACATTATTACTGAACATGAAACAAGAATGGGACAAATGGGTTTGGTTGGCGAGAGTCATGACTCGGACTTGAGTGTTGTTTATGTCCTTTAGGCTGGCTGAAGAAAAACCTAAACTTGGGTGAGTGCTTGTTACCTATACTTATATTTGTAGTTTTTTGTTTCTTATTCGTGCCCCACCCAAGTTGAGAACTTATTGTCGAACACCCCCATTTCATGGGGGAGGGTGTTTTTCCCAACACTATTATTAGTGTCTGGTTATTAGCTCATTTTCTGCTCCCTTTCCCGGATATCCCAAGTGTCTTCAGGCAGGCTGTGATGGCCCGAGGTCCATTATTATCCCAAGAACCTTTGGGCGGGGTAGTGTGGTGGTTGTGTCCAAGGTGTGTGCGGGCAGGTGGTTTTCTAAGTATCTTTGGGATGAGGCCCAGGTGTCTTCGGGCGTGGAAGTGAATCTTCTAGCCCAGGTGTCTTCGGGCGAGGTGGTGGTTGTTCTGGCCTAGGTTTTTGCAGGCATGGTTATGTGTGACAGTTGTGGCCCAGGTGTTTGCGGGTGGGATTCGGCAGTGGGAATGCGTGTGGTTGTGGCCCAAGTGTGTGTGAGAGGGTGTGGAAGTGGGACTGCAGTGAGAATGGCGGGATTGGTTCGATGCGTAGGATGTCTCAATAACTAGTAGGAAAGTGGAGCGGGGTACCCAAACATCGATGTGCTCTTATTATATATTTTACTTGACTTGCGTTATTTGGGGAGTGTGCCTTGGTATGGTTTGGGTGGATAGTTTACCTTGATAGGTGTTTGGTTTACTCCTTTTCTCACGGGACTTTAGTATGTTCCCTCACTTGTGCACGAGAGTCTTTGGTTTTCCCTACTGAGTGTACTTGTATGCTCACCCTACCACTACTACAAATACAGCTTTTATCAGCGCTAAAAATGGCCTTTATCAGCGCTAGAAAAGCGCTGATAAAGCCAGCGAAGATAAAGGGGGGGTCCCCTTTATCAGCGCTCTAAAAAGCGCTGATAAAAGGGTCTTTTATCAGTGATTTCTTTTTAGCGCTAATAAAAGACCACTTTTATCAGCGCTTTTTTTTAGCGCTGATAAAAATTAAAAAAAAATTAAAAAATTAAAAAAATTAAAAAAAAAATACTGCCAATCTCGTGGGGGGCTTTTTATAGCGCTTGAGCCCCCCTTTATCAGCGCTTTCACACACCTCCAGCGCCCGCCCACACCACCTACACCCTTTATCAGCGCTATCCCTTTAAATCAACCTTGCGCGCGCACCCATGCCTCCACCTGGATTTGATCTCGAGACCTCCCCCCTGCGCACCTAAAGCCTTTGTCACTACCCTATATTGATTTGTTCTCTTATTCATGATATATCTATTTATTTATATATATATTTAGTTATATTTATTCTTATAGTAATATATATTTATATTAATATATATATTTATATTAATATATATATAGTTATATTTATATATATAGTTATATTAATATATACATATAGTTATATTAATATATGTATAGTTATATTAATATATATTAGTTATATAAATATTCATATATTGGTATTTTAAATAAAATAGATATTAGTTATTATTTATATAAATCTAATATATTTTATATGTAAATATGTTTAATTATTTATTTAAAAAAATTAATTTTTAGGTGCGAATATATAAAAAATATGTACATATAGTTATATATTTGATTACAAATAGCAGTGCATTATAAAAAAGGATGAAATTTCAAAGACATAATATCAATATGAATTTAATACCTTGGAATAAATTCAGTCCCCACCAAAAAAATCCAATAATACCCCCTTAAACGAGGCTGAAAATCCACAAAATGTTAAAAAATATGGGTACCCCGACAAAAAACTCAGTTTTGGAGGCCTTCTGGGCCTCTTTTGTCCTCGAAAAATTCTTGACCGAAGTCCCCCCTGGTCACAGCGATGTAGAGCTCGTCGCAAGCTTCGATTTGATATGTGGTAGAGCTCAAACGGACACTCGGATCAAAAGTTATGGCCGTTTGAAGTTTGAGTTGTGTTTTCAACATATTTTGGATCTTTTTTTATTTTTTTTATTTTTTTAGTCTTCAAATTGTTATTAAATGACTATTACTCCATAATAATTAGCAAATTATTAATTAAAAATATTTTTTAAATTTTTTAAGAAGCCATTTTCACTAAATATCTTATATATTAAGTATAATGAGTGTAAATGTCCATTTATACTTATCTAAAATGTATTTAAAAATTATATATTATATTTATATCAATATAACTATATAAATATATAACTATATTTATATATTAATTTTTTTTTAATTTTTTTTTGAAGTCGACCCTTTATCAGCGCTTTAAAAAAAAGCGATGATAAAGGACTCTCCTTTATCAGCGCTACTAAACAAGCGCTGATAAAGGGGGGAATTTATCAGCGCTAAAAAAAGCGCTGATAAAGGGGTACTTTTATCAGTGCTTTTTTGAGCGCTGATAAAGGCCCCCCCTTTATCAGTGCTTTTTTGAGCGCTGATAAATCCCCCCCCCCTTTATCAGCGCTTTTTTGTTAGCACTGATAAAGGGGTGGTGCTGGGCTTGCCCAGTTTTGTGGTAGTGTACGTATATAAAACTGCTTTCAGGTTTCCAGGAGGACTTCGGTGATCACGCGGGACCATACTAGCTCAGACCTTTAGGGCAGTCGTAGTTGCTGTTTTCTTTCTTTGGTACTTACCCTTGTAGTCACTTTTGTACTTTGTGGCTTTTACTTTTGGAACATGCATGTGGGAATGGTTTACTTTTGGCTTTACTTTTCTTTTACCTTGGTGTTGTTGGGTTTCATCATCTTATCTCCTGATCCTATAAAACAAAAAGGGTAATTCCTTCCATTTGTGTGAAATTCTCATTCCCTTGGTGCTATTCACTACTCCGGGACCTATAGAAGGCGGGTTTTGGGGGTCATTATCTCTCCTTCAACTTAAATAAGGAAGTTCTTGGCAACCTGATGACCCTTCCCTCTTTTTGGTGAAGGCGGGTCGTGACAGAATGGTATCAGAGCGAGGTTGAGAGATAGGATGGATTCTGGAGTTAGGCACAGTGAGGATTTCATGGGATGGTAGGGAAACAATGTTGGGTGACCTCGGTGCGTGAATTAGGCCAGGGAAGACCGACTAGGACATGGGATTTTAAGGCCCCATGTGATTTGACGCAAGGACTCTGGACCTACCAAACGACCAAGTGATGCCACGCTGATTGCAAGGTAGATACCCTAAGAAAGGTACATGCATCATAATGACTTGTGTTCTCGTGTTTCTAGGGTGTTCTGGGAATTAAGAATAAACGAAAAGTTTAAGAAGTTTTAAAGATAATATTTTGCACTACTTAGGCTTAGGCATTCCTTATTTACCTTGCAGTTATGGCACCTGGAAGGCGACCGTGTGTGGTACAGGCGATCGAGGCCCCGCATACTACCTTGGCCGATTGGTAGAGAGCTGACCGGGAAGAGGAGGACGACCAGTGGAAGAGGACTCTTCAGGCCTTCCAGCGATAGACCCTCGAGAAGTATGAGGGCAACACCTCTGACATGAAGACGGAGAGCTGGCTAGGGGAGCTGGTGATAGCCTTCGGCCTGAATCGGGTCCCAACCGAGTACTGGGTTATTCTGGCCGTCAGCTAGATGAAGGGAGTGGCGCGTCAGTGGTGGACGCTTTACCTGGGGGAGAGGAGAGAGGCTGAGGTAGCATGGGCTGATTTCAAGAGGGAGTTCCGGACGGAATTCCTCTCTTCGACGATGAAGGCGGAAAAGAGACAGGAGCTACTCTCCCTCCAATAGGGGAGTATGTCAGTGAGGGAGCTAGGGATCAAGTTCAATTACCTCCTACACTTTGCTCCGGACCTCTTTCCCGATGAGGAGTCTCAGGCAAGACGTTTGGAGGAGGCGCTCCGACCCTCCCTCCAGTATGTTGTTACCCCCTTTACCCTTCCGACATACTTGGAGGTCCAGAAGAAGGCCGAAGTGGTGGAGAGGATGCATGCTCTAGGAGGAGTGCCACGAGAGGGGATCCATCTAGGACCATCGAAGGGGAAGGCCATCAGCACCAGGCCTCCAGCGTCAGGACCCTCCAGGTTCCGACCGGCAGGGAGCAGGCCGCAACAGTTTCAGTTTCGATCCCCTGGTCCTCACCCTTTTCCTTCGGGCCCGGGACCGCAGTGCTTCGTCTGTGGGAGCCCTGGACATCTCTGGAGTCAGTGCCCAGACCGGGTACAGTACGGCGGTGGTGGATAGCCCCACCACCCGCCCCAGCAGCATCTTCTAGCTAGGCCTTTCCAGCAGCAGCAGCAGGGACAGCGAGCTCCCGCTCCTCTGAGGGCAGACGTAGGAGGAGGAGGCCGACCTCAGGGCGCTCCTCAGGGACCTCGACCAGGGCGTGGTCGGGGAGGTGGCCGACAGCCGAGGGATAGAGGAGCTGGGCGTGGACGGTTACTTGCCGCAGAGGCAGCAGTTCCAGCAGGGCCGGAGGTTGTTCGAGGTATGATCATTTTGTTTAGTACCCTTTCTTATTCCTTGTTCGATACTGGAGATTCTCACTCCTTTATTGCACCCAGTCTAGCCCGTGCCTTGGGTCTAGATGTCGAGAGACTCCCAGTGCCCCTGGTGTTGAGCACACCAGTCGGGGGTCAGACCGACTTGTTGTTTGTTTTTAGGGAATGCAGACTGATGATAGGGCCACATCAGTCAGTTAGGGATCTTCTTCTGCTACAGATACAGCCATACGATGTCATCATAGGCATCGAATGGCTATTCTCTATGTGTTCCATCATTAACTGCTTCCGAAGAAGGGTTGTGTTATCAAACTTGGGTAGGCGGCGTGTTGTTTTCACCGGCGAGCGGAGCAGTCAGAAGGGCAACAGGCGAGAGGAACCCCTCCTCTCCTTGTTAGCTAAGCTATCAGTAGGGTCAGTGGATTCTGAAATGGTGGAAGTGTCAGAGATCATCTGTGGGTTTATGGACGTCTTCCCTGAGGAGGTGACGACTCTACCCCCTCGACGTGATATCGAGTTCAGGATAGACCTGCAGCCCGGTGCTCGTCCGATCTCGATGGCTCCTTACCGGATGGCACCTTCAGAGCTACGGGAGTTGTGGATCCAAATTGATGATCCGATGAAGAGGGGTTATGTTCGGCTGAGTGCGTCACCATGGGGTGCTCCAGTATTGTTCACAAAGAAGGAAGATGGTGGTCTCAGGTTATGCATAGAGTACAGGAGGCTGAATCAGGTGACGATCAAGAATCTCTACCCTCTTCCGAGGATAGACAATCTTTTAGACCAGCTGAAAGGTGCAGGATGGTTCTCAAAGATCAACCTACGGTCTGGGTATCACCAGCTGAGAGTGAAGGAAAGTGACATCCTGAAGACGGCGTTCAGTTGCAGATACGGACACTTCGAGTTCATAGTTATGCCCTTTGGCATTACGAACGCCCCAGCTGTGTTCATGGGGCTTATGAACTCCATCTTCTGGGAGTAATTGGATCGGTTCGTGGTTGTGTTCATAGATGATATCCTGATCTATTCAAGATCAGAGTAGGACCATGCAGAGCACCTGAGGATGGTTTTGAAGGTCCTCCGACAGCATCAGCTCTATGGGAAGTTGTCAAAATGAAAGTTCTAGACACGAGAAGTGCACTTCCTCAGGAACGTGGTGTCCGAGAAGGGGGTAGTGGTGGACCCGTAAAAGGTAGAGGAAGTTGTTTCTTGGGCATCACCCAAGAATGTGGCAGAGGTCCATAGTTTCCTCGGGCTGGCAGGTTACTATCGGAGGTTCATACCCAACTTCTCCCGAGTAGAAGCCCCTTTGTCATCCCTGACCAAGAAAGACCAGGTTTTCATGTGGAGTGAGCAGTGCGAGTCAGCCTTCAGCTATCTGAAGGAGAAGTTGGTTAGTTCCCCAGTGATGAGATTACCAGAAGAAGGGGCGGCCTATGAGGTGTTCTGTGATGCTTCAGGAAAGGGCCTGGGATGTGTGTTGATGCAGCGACAAGGGGTGATCTCTTATGGGTCTAGGTAGCTACGCCCTCATGAGCGTAATTACGCCACCCACGACCTGGAGCTTGCAGCGGTCGTTTTTGCGCTGAAGTTATGGCGACACTACCTCATCGGAGAATGCTTTGTGGTCTTCACAGATCACAAAATCTTGAGGTATATCTTCTCCCAGTGGGACCTAAACTTGCGACAGCGGATGTGGGTGGAGTTCCTCCAGGATTACGACTTCGAGATCTCTTATACTGAGGGCAAGGGAAATATATTGGCCAATGCCTTGAGCAGGAGGATGCAGAAGTATGCGGTCCAAGAGTCGACGGATGCCTGGAAGTCCATGGAGGAGTTGGCTGCCTTACGCCTGGATGCGAAGATGGATAGCAGTAGAGGTTGCCTATATCAGATGACAGTGCAGTCATCTCTGTTTCAGCAAGTGGAGGAGTCTCAGTGGGGAGACCCAGAGTGCGAAGTGATGCGTGACCGAGTTGACCAGGGCAATGCTCTGGAAGGATGGACGGAGGATGGTCAGAACCAGATGCTTTTCCAGGGAAGGTTGTTTGTTCCAGAAGTGATGCACGGCAAGGTTTTTAGTGAGTTCCATAGCTCACCCCTAAAAGTACACCCTGGAGTGTCCAAGATGTACTAGGGACTGAAGAGATAGTTTTGGTGGCCCGGAGTTAAGCGAGTGGTGGCAGAGTTTTTGGCCAAGTTCTTAGTGTGTCAGCAAGTGAAGGCTGAACACTGAGTTCCAGGCGGCCTACTGTAGTCTCTAGATGTCCCTGAGTGGAAGTGGGACGACATCTCAATGGATTTCGTCATGGGACTACCCAAGGTCCAAGGGGGATATGACGCTATCTGGGTGGTAGTGTACCGGTTGAAGAAATCAGCTCACTTTCTGGCGATCAGGGAGTCGAGTGCAGTGGATGCTTTGGCGCGAAGGTACGTGGATGAGGTGGCACGGTTGCATGGAGTTCTGAGGTCTATAGTCTTGGATAGGGATTCACGTTTTACCTCACGAGTCTGTAGGGGTTTGTAGCATGATTTTGGCACCCAGCTACTCCTTATCATTGCTTTCCACCCCCAGATAGATGGGCAGACAGAGCGTACCATCCAGACATTGGAGGATATGTTGCGGGCATGTGTTCTGGACTCACGAGGATCATGGGTGTGATACTTGCCCCTGTTAGAGTTTTTCTACAATAATAGCTACCACTCTACCATTGGTATGACCCCGTTTTAAGCCTTTTATGGGAGTCCATGCCGTTCACTTGTGTGTTGGACCGAAGTAGGAGAGGCAGGGATCCTTGGCCTAGAGGTGGTGCAGAGCACGACAGAAAAGGTTCAGCTCATACGGGAAAGGATGAAGGCAGCCCAGGACAAAAAGAAGTCGTATGCGGATACCAGGAGGAGGCCCTTGGAGTTTGAGGTTGGAGACCATGTGTTCTTGAAGGTCTCCCCTCAGCGTGGGCAACAGAGGTTCGGCAAGGGGAGTAAGCTTTCTCCCAGGTTTATCGGACCCTTCGAAGTGTTGCAGTGGGTCGGCGAAGTGTCTTATCATCTAGCGTTACCACCACCGCTACTGAGGATACATGATGTATTCCATGTGTCCCGGCTTCTTCGGTATCTGCATGACAATTCACACGTCCTTGATTGGGGCGAGCTGGACATCGAGGACGACGTGACTTTTGTGGAGAGACCAGTGATGATCAAGGATCGCAAGGAGAAGGTGCTTCAAGGGTGAACCATTCCCTTGGTTCGTGTGTTGTGGAGACATGGTGGGCTTGAGAAGAGTACGTGGGAGAGGGAAGCACAAATGTGTACCCAGTACCCAGAGTTTTTTTGAGTTTTATTCCTTGTTGCACCTGTTGTGTTAGAACGTTTTGTGTGTTTTTTTTGCTATGAAATGTACTGGTTTTCTTTCCTATGAATGTGTGTGAAAAGCCCTGGCTATGGGGGAGGAGAGAACCTGACCCCTAATCAAGACGCATTAATGTGGATGTGATTAAACTTGTGCGGGCGAGTCAGTGTCGCCCAAAGTGGATAATATCTTGACATGGGGGAGGAGACTCCCCAACCCACATGCCTGGGAATTTTTACATGGTATGTTTCTTGGTTCTTGACAGAAAAGTGTTTTTAGTTAGCATGGGTTCACTCCTAAGAGGTATCTTTTGAGGTGGTTGTTCGGACCCTCTCTTTCTTTCTGGTTTGTTTTGATTCTCGAGGATGAGAATCGTTTAAGAGGTATCTGATGTAATGGCACGGTTTTTGGGGTCCATTACTTTGTGAAAATCTTATGTTGGGTTTTTTGGTCTGGGAATCTCGGTGAATTTTGGCCAATGATAGGCCTATCGATAGCCTTAGCCTACTGATAGTAGGCCTACCGGTAGCTCGGTCTACCGGTAGCCATAGCCTATCGGTATCTCTGTCTATCGATAGCTCGGTCTACCGGTAGCTCGGCCTACCAGTAGCTGCAGCCTACCGGTAGCTCGGTCTACCGGTAGCTGCAGCCTACTGGTAGGTCAGCCTACCGGTAACTGCAGCCTACCAGTAGCTATCACTCGCTGGTAGCTCTCAGCTACTGGTGGCTCTGGCCTACCCCCGCGGGTTCTTTCCAGTGGCTCTCCTTCTTGCCCAATTAGGGTTTTAAACCCTATTTTGACTCCTTTAAGCATGTTTTAAAGCCCAGTAATGCCCATAAATGTTTTAATTAAGTATTTAATGAATTAACCCGGTGTGTGCATCGGTTTAAACCACCCGACCCCTTTAATAACGTGTGGGTCCGCGTGGTCAACCCACGACCCCTGCTCCTTACGCGGTTTCACATTCTTATCTCAACCGCCCCCGACCCTTATAAACTAAAGGGTTTTCCATGGGTTTCTTCTTTTCTCATTCACCTTGCGCTAGATTACCCTTGCGATCTGCATCGCTATACGTGAAGTTTCGCGCCCGGCCTAAGCGTTGATAGACGAGGCGATTTTCATTCAGGCAAGCCGCATCGCTATCCGTGAAGTTCCATGCCATGCCTCAGCGTCGATCATTGACCAACAAATAGGGAATTTTCTCCTTCGTCTCTCCCTTTTGTGTATCATGTGGGGTGGGCGTGCTTTTGATTCTGTAGAATTGGATAAACCAGACCTAAATAAAGATAATGAACGGATTCTATAAAGAAAGAAGTGGGCTGTGATCGTTGATGTTATTTTATATTATGATTTTTTTTTTTGAATTGTGTGGGCTTATGACTACTGAAAATCATGGCCATTTTTGGTCTTTCTCTGTACACTAATGAACCCCCTGTGATGTTTTTAAGTGGTTTGTTTGTGGTTGTGAGCTCCTGCTGTAAAAAGAAATTAATCACGTACACCCGGCTAGATAAATTGAAAGCACCAGGATCAATCCTTCTGTGATAACCCCCGGTTAAAGCACACAGAAATTGAAATCATGGAGTGTGTTAAATCGTTTAAATCTGAAAATACCAGTATGGCCCTGCTTGGTGTTGGTGGTAATGGTTTGGTTGTTTTTCTTTTACGGGCCCATTACTGGAGATGTGAGAGGGGATGGGATCCCCTGTTTTTATACTCTCGATGGTTGTGGAATTGGGGATGGGATCCCCTGTTGTTATGGATTCGGTGGTTGCGAGTTTTAAGACCGGGTGGTTACCTTGTTTATATCATGAATTGGGGTGGGATCCTCTGTTGATAAGAAACTATTTTGGGGGACACGGGGTAGTGTCTCGGGGTTGTCTTTGGTTCCAGTACTTCAAGGGATCTTACTTTTCCTTTGTTGTTCTGACCTTACAAGAGAACTGGGTGTGGATACTTAAATTGATGTTTGGCTGGTTTCTTTTCCTTGGTTATGCTTATGGTGTTAGTTTCCCAGTAATGCTTAAACTTATTTAAACATTATTACTAAACATGAAACAAGAATGGGACAAATGGGTTTTTTTGGCGAGAGTCGTGACTCAGACTTGAGTGTTATTTGTGTCCTTTAGGCTGGATGAAGAAAAACCTAAACTTGGGTGA
The DNA here is from genome assembly GCA_963277665.1 of Viscum album. Lineage (NCBI taxonomy): Eukaryota > Viridiplantae > Streptophyta > Magnoliopsida > Santalales > Viscaceae > Viscum > Viscum album. Next base: position 717,012,098 of record OY728140.1, on the reverse strand, counting down.
GTTCTTATTACCTATACTTATATTTGTAGTTTTGTTTTTCTTATTCACGCCCCACCCAAGTTGAGTAATTAGTGCCGAAAACCCCCATTTCATGGGGGAAGGTGTTTTCCCCAACACTATTATTAGTGGCCGGTTATTATCTCCTTTTCTGCTCCCTTTCCTGGATAGCCCAAGTGTCTTCGGGCAGGCTGTGATGTCCTGAGGTCCATTATTAGCCCAAAAACCTTTGGGCGGGGTAGTGTGGTGGTTGTGGCCCAGGTGTGTGCGGGCAGGTGGTTTCCCAAGTATCTTCAGGATGAGGCCCAGGTGTCTTCGGGCGTGGTAGTGAATCTTCTAGACCAGGTGTCTTCGGGTGAGTTGGTGGTTGTTCTGGCCTAGGTGTTTTTAGGTGTGGTTACGTGTGACAGTTGTGGCCCAGGTGTTTACAGGAGGGATTTGGCAGTGGGGCTGCGTGTGGTTGTGGCCCAGGTGTGTGCAGGCGGGTGTGGCAGTGAGACTGCAGTGAGAATGGTGGGATTGGTTCGATGCGTAGGATGTCTCAATAACCAGTGGGAAAGTGGCGCAGGGTACCCAAACATTGATGTGATCTTATTATATATTTTACTTGACTTGCGTTATTTTGGGAGTGTGCCTTGGTGAGGCTTGGGTGGATAGTTTACCTTGATAGGTGTTTGGTTTACTCCTTTTCTCACAGTACTTTAGTACATTCCCCCATTTGTGCACGAGAGTCTTTGATTTTCCCTATTGAGTGTACTTTTATGCTCACCCTACATATATAAAACTGCTTTCAGGTTTCCAGGAGGACTTTAGGGATCGCACGGGACTATACTAGCTAGGACCTTTGTGGTATTCGTAGTTTCTGTTTTCTTTCTTTGGTACTTACCCTTGTAGTCACTTTTGTACTTTTTGGATTTTACTTTTGGAACATGCATGTGGGAATGGTTTTCTTTTGGCTTTACTTTTCTTTTACCTTGGTGTTGTTGGGTTTCATCATATTATCTCCCGATCCTATAAAACAAAAAGGGTAATGCCTTCCATTTGTGTGAAATTCCCATACCCTTGGTGCTAGTCGTCACTCCGGGACCTATAGAAGCCGAGTTTAGGGGGTCATTATCCCTCCTTCAACTTAAAGAAGGAAGGTCTTGGCAACCTGTTGACCCTTCCCTCCTTTTGGTGAAGGCGGGTCGTGACATTACTGGTCTATTTTGGTTATGGAATTATATTGGTTGTTAGTTATTTTATTTTGGTTATTTCTTGGTTATTTACATTTTTGTTCTAATTTTATAAAGAGGGTATAGTCTCTCCATGTTATATATATTATACCCTTTATACTAGTCAACAGCCTCTAGCATATGTGGTGGTGCGCTTGAGGTCATGTAACTGACCGGCTCGGGGAATCAGTATGTGGCACTTAGTTTGGGATGTCATAATCAATCAATTAGATCATTTGGTTCATTTTTTTAGTTCATTTGATTCATTTTGGGTGACTACATTTCAGTCATTAATGAATTATGTCATTTGGTTAATTTTTGGGTTAGGTCCTTTGGCATATTTGGTTATTTGGTCATTCAGTTATATCATTTGGTTCATTTTTAGTTGGGTCATTTAATTTGATTTGGGTTAGTCTATTTCATTCATTTTTGGGTTAAGTAATTTTTTAGTTACAAAATTTGGTTCATTCTGGGTTAGGTTATTTGGTTCATTTTGGTTTAGGTTATTTTGGGTTAAGTCATTTGATTATTTTGGGTTAAGTCATTTGGATTATTTTGGGTTAAGTCATTTGGTTCATTATTTTTTTTATTCATTTTTTGGTTAGGTTTATTGGTTCACTTGGGGTTAGGTTAATTGGTTTATTTTGAGTTATGTCATTTTTTCATTTTGGGTTGAGTAATTTGGAACATTTTTGGGTTATGAATTTTTAGGGTTAGTTCATTTAGTTTATTTTGGTCATCTGGTCATTTTTTATTTTGGGTTAGTTCATTTGATCAATTTTTCATGTTTTGTTTAAGTCATCTTGTTTATTTTGTGTTAGTTTATTTTGGTTGATTTGGGCTAGGCCATTTGCTTCATTTTTTTGTTAATTCATTTTTAAGTTACATAATTTAGTTCATTGTGGGTTAGGTTATTTGGTTTATTTTAGTTTAGGTCATTTTGGGTCAGGTCATTTGGTTCATTTTTTGAGTTATTTTATTTTTTAGTTAGGTTATTTGAATTATTTTGGGTTAAGTAATTTGGTTAATTTTTGGGTTATGTTATTGGTTAGGTTATTTTTTCATTTTTTTTATTTTTTTGTTAGTTCAATTAGTTCACTTGGGGTTAGGTTATTTGGTTTATTTTTGGTTTATGCCATTTTTTCATTTTAGGTTAGGCCATTTGGTTCATTTTTGGGTTAGGTAATTTGGTTCATTTTGACCATTTCTTCATTTTGGGTTGGGTCATTTGATTAATTTTTCATTTTTTTCAGGCTAATTGGATCATTTTGGGTTAGATTATTTTTTTTATTTTAGTTTAGGTTATTAGGTTTATTTTGGGTTATAATATTTTGTTCATTTTGGGTTAAGTCATTTGGTTAACTTTTGGTTTAGGTTATTTTGGGTTAAATCAAATGAAATGACCAATTTGGGTTGGTTTTGTTCCATTAAATTTAGGTTGGATTAATTTTAATGGACTATATGAAATTATATGTAATTATATTTTACAGTTTACATGTTAAATATTTATTAAAATCAGTTTACATTTTATAAAATGAAACCAAAATAAAGCAGTTTGAATAGAGTGAATCAAGTTGAACTAAACTAAATGAACTGAGAACACCAAATGGTTTCTTCTATAAATTAACCACCACTACTTTAGGTTCATAATAAACTCTTACTATTATACTATTTAAGTTATCATACTCAATAAATTGACCAAGACCAGTAGGGGCAGCAATAATGCCCACTTCATCCCCATTGTCTTCAAAAATACATCTTGGGATTTCTTCACTAATGACACTGAATTCATGTCTCAAATGATCTTTCACATAAAATAATTATTTATTCATTGATTCCAAAATATATTTCTCATTGGTATATAGGAAGTGAGATATGTCAAAATCTCTAAATCGACAGTCATCATTAAATGTGTCATGTCGTTTCATGGAATAAACAAATTGTATTTAATCAGAGCGACTCGACCATGGGAGTAATAATCCAATATTAGTATTTTATCAAAAACTCCATAATAAGACACATATTCATATTGAGGCATATTATTCGATGCACTGGGAAAAAAATTCATTGCACCTAGCATAATTTTGTCATGTTGTGTTCTCATGTTTACTTCTTGATCAGTTATAACAAATTTGTACCCATTGATGACTGGTGTTTTTCATTCACAGACCAAAGAATTGGAATGAAAACCTGACACTCTTATTTATTCAAAAAAAGATTCAATGGGTGAACTTAATACCTGAAATATAAATGAATATTAAAACTATATAAATATTTATTTTTTCTATTTTATTAAACTAATGCCTTTGATTTTAACCAAATGGGAAACTCTTTTCTATGCAAATCTCTCTCCTTATCAAAGGTAATGAATGATGAGTTCTACCTAAAAATTGTTTATTTTTAATACATAAAAAGATAATAAAATGTAATATATATGTGAAACTAATTATTATAAGATAACATATACATGTAAAAATCACTTACTTGATGTAGTCATCGAACAAATCACAGTTAAACAAGACGGTGTAATGCGCCATCTAATGTTCTTCAAGGATCAATGTAGTCAATGTATATGATCTAGGAAGTCCCCATGTTTGGGGAAGTGATAGAAAAGAGGGTTCAATTTGATCATACTTTTCTTCTTCATTTCTCATTGATTAGTTATGTATCATGCTCACATCACCCAAATACATTGAATATAAATCCATATATTCTTGAGCCAAGTAACCTTTCATAATGGAACCTTCAGGGTGATTCTTGTTCTAAATATAAGACTTCATTGTGAACATATTTATTTTGGTTAGATACATCCAAAAAAATAAACTAGTCCCCCAAGAATAATTTTAATTGGAATATGGATAGTTAGATACAATATTCAAGTGAAAAAAGATGAAGGGAAAATTTTCACTAACATGCACAGAATTACCAATTCCTCTTCTAGAATTTTTTTCAAGAAATAATTGGACATACTTTTAGAACATAAATCTCTATAAAAAAGGTGAAACTATATCACTATCACCTTTACATTATTGGATAGTAAATAGTGTATTGCTATTGGAATCAATTCATGCAGAAGGATTTTGTATTCATGAGTTTTCATAGATTTCAGTTTCAACTCTCTTATGTTGACCCATTTTGATATATTGCTTAAATAGACATCAGGAATCTTGATAATCTATATTACTTCTAGAAATTTATTTTTCTATGAAGGTTTTATCACATAGAACTTTCTATTTATTTTCACTGATAGACACAGGATACAGTTCTGGTCTGATACCCCAATCCACCAAGTCATGTTGAGATCATATATCATCTTTGGTCTTCCCCTTGACATTTAGAAGAATTTAAAGTGACATTTCACATATGTTTTTCTCAATGTGCATTACTTCTAAGAAATGGTTTAACAAATTGATTGACGAATAATAAAAATCAAATAGGAAACTTTTCTTCTTCCAGTTATACTTGGATTCAATGGAAACATTATTCTGCTTTTTATATTTTTTTGGCCTTTCTCTAATGAAAAATCTTCATCTTTTAATTCTTTAAGCACATTAGTTCTATAAATATATTTTGGTTTCCTCTCAGTCTCAACGATATTATCAAACCTTCGATGATTATTCTTGTATGGATGATCCATTGGAAAAAAATAGTGATGTCCCTTGAAACTAAAACTATAATGATATTTAAGTCCTTTAAATCGTGTATTATTTATAAAAATATGAAATTATAGTTTTACCTTCATTATCTATCAAAAAATTATTTCATAATCTAAAAAATCATTTATCATCCACATAATCACAACACACATCTGAAATATTTCATTTAAAGAAGCATTGTATGTGAATAAACTCACATCCAAAAGTTGCTTCAACTCTTTTATTAAAACTTTCATGTACGCATCTATGACATTTTCAGGATCAGAAGGCCTATATATGAGTATACTTAAGAAAGTGAATGTTTTTTTCATAAAAATCCATGGAGGAAGGTTATAAATGTGAATAAAAAATGGCCACATATTTTGAGAAGTAAGCATATAACCAATAAATTAAAACCATCGCATGATAGATCCAACCTCACATTGCACACCTTAGATGAAAAATTAGGATACTATGTATCAAATTTCCATCATGATAATCCATATGAAGGATGAACCGACTCACCATTATCCTTAATTCTCTCAGCATAATTTCATCACATATTTGTTGATATTTCATTAGACATGAAAATATTTTGGGGCCTAGGAATAAATGAAAGGTGTTATATTACTTTATATGGCACACAAGATGGTGTTATATATATATTTGTCTTCCATATAAATGTACCATATTATTTACAATTTTTTATCCTCATGGTGTCCTCCCAGAATAAGCTATAATCTTCTGGGAAAGCACAAATTTTATTTCTAGAAAATCCAAGTCGGTCAATTAACTTCGATTCTATATAATGATTTGAGGGAATATTTACATCATTAGGAAGTAATTCCATAAAAAAGATAAGAATATAATTGATGGAAACATTAGAAATTTCATATATGGTTTCCCCATGATACAACCACATTAAAAATTCAAGATTTTTCATTTTACCACATTTCCAATATACAGGAGTCTCGGCATCATCCATCAATTTTTTCACCTTCTCAAAATTATCATTTTAATTAGTTTCATAATGTGTAATCATATCATTATATTCTAGTATTGCTATACTTTCTTTCTCATGATGATGAATAAACAGAAACTAATTAAATATCAAATTATCTATTCCACTCTTTTCATTTTGATCATAAACAATATAATATTGTCTTTTCTCTATGTTATGATACCAGACATAATAGTTTTTTTGAAAACATACTTTTTATATATGGTAGATAACTTATTTTTGACTTAACCAAGGTCTTCCAACACAATTATAACAAGATCAATGTATAATATTTCTATCTAAAGAATTATTGAATACAAAATCTAAAAAACAATCCAAATTATTTTGAAACTCGGTTAAGATGTGATCAATATCATATATCTAACTTTGGTCCATTCTATTACCAAAAACAGGTCTATATTAATATCAACATAGTAGACTATAACTAAAAAATTCATGACAATGGAGATGAAAATATATTTCAAAAATCTAAAAAAACCCAATAGTGGGGGGAACTAATTTCATGAAGGGAAAGGGGATCGTGCAAGCTGGTATAGGCTTGATCATGTACCAATAATTATTTTTAATGTGAATTACTGGTCAAATTATTTTCCTCTAAATATAAAGAGGTATTCCATGTTCAACCAGTGTGGTCTAATTCATCTCCATCAAACAAAAAATGCAATATATTGACTTAAACATCCCACTAAAACTGGGTATCCATGTCATTCACACTTTCTTTTACAAAAAAATACACATTTATTATCTAATAATGAGAATTTAATATCATATAATATCTTTTTTTACACAAACCTTCACGTAATGGGGTTTCAATCATGTTATGTGAAAAATTAATTGTATTTTATTAGAACCAATTTCAAACCTAATTAATACAGTAATAGAATAAATTTTAATAATTTTGATTTATAAAGTGTAATAAAAAATTATTATAACCATAAAAAACCCTAAATTATGAAACATAACTTAAAATTTTGAAAATTTCAATGATTTAAAGCCCAATGAGAAAACATAACACCAAAACAAATATTTATTTACAAACATATAGAGTGCATGAATTAATTATTTAAAAAATAAAGTTTTTGGAAGCCATGAAAACCCACAATACATTATAAATAAATACACACCAATTTTAAAACATAAATTATCTATAACTCATACCTTTTAAATTAAATCACGCCACTTTCATAAAACTCCCTTATACAAAATAAGATTTGAAATATTTATATTGATTCACTAATCACATGGTATGAAAAATAAATTTTAGGTCATTCACTATTTAGGGAATGAAATATGGAAACAAAACGATTACAATATAATTATCTCATGCACAATTATATCCATCAACACAAACTATTATAATTCAATTATATGTATATGTATGGTATAACTGACAAACTGATCCATATGATAATTATAATATAAAATATAACAATGTATATCAAACATGAACCATGGTATATATAGTGGTCTAAAGCTCACAAGTTGCAAACCAAACATGGAATTATTTGAGGTTGGTCAATAACTATATTAAATCAGTAGTAAAATAAGAAATTGTTTAGTATAAAATAGTTCATAATAAATGCTTACTCAAAAAAACTCACACAAGTCATAAGACATAATAAAATCATCTCTTTAGACATATCAAAATAAAGGAAATAGTTATTTATATAAATATATTTTCCATATATTTAAAATAATTTAAGAAAGATGTTCATGCAAAAAAAAATCCATCCATATCAAAGTCTTCATACACCACCCACTTTAAAAGAAAGTAAAACTTCTGCAAAAGATATAGATTTAATTTGAGATGAAAAGTGTGTTCTAGGGAAAACTATTTTAAAGTTGAAAGGAAATAACTCAATATAAATATTTTTTAGAAAATATTTTATTAAATGAAACTCCTTATATAAATCAATTCTATATTCAACCTTTTATGTAAACAAGGCCAATCTATATATTCAAAACATATATTTCATTTTAAATCCAGACATTTTTAAGACCTGAAATGAATAGTTTAAATTATTAAAATATAACATTGAAATGAATAATTTCATAACCCCTAATACATTCACAAAACAAAAAATTACTTTAATAATTAATTATAGAATTACCTAATATATATCACACAAAATAATAGGTTTATATTAGATTTATGTATAAGTAGTGAGAAAATAAATTAAAATATATATATATCACCTATAATTAGATTTATTATGAAATACTATAAAAAATATAATCAAAATGAACCCTTGTTTAATGAATCAGGAAGAATCTTAACGTAAAATAATCTGGGTTAGTGTTTTATACCAAGAAAAAAACTGAAAATGATGCTTGGCATAAGAGATGATGGATTTGGAACTCACCAATTCGATGTTCAACAAGAACAGAATCAAAACACTAGATGAGGAGAAATCGTCAAGGGTGGGGAACAGAAGGGAAACACCACTCATGGGTCGAAATTATTATGGGAGTGATATGGGAGGAGGAGAGGTTGTGCAGATGGGTAAATATTTTGAATCCTACACCAACGGTTTTTTAAAAATCGTTGGTACAGGTAAGTCTGTATCAACGATTTGTAAAAACTATTGATATAAACACATATATACCAATAGTTTGTGTAAAATATTGATATAGAGGAATGGGAATATCCCTAAATTATATTAGTGCTCAGCATTTTAATGGACCCAACCCATTTCAAATCTTTAATGGAGCCAACATGTATCAGGAATTTAATGGACCGAACCTATCTCAGGGATTTAATATACCCAACCCATCACAAGGATTTAATGGGATCAACACATATCAGGTATTTAACATAACCAAAAAATCACAAGATTATATAACATACACATGTGTTCCACATGAAATAATTCATACATCATATCATGAAAACCTTATGGCAGGAAAATGGGTTTCATACCATTTCAAATGGTATCACATAAAAAGGACATAAAAATTTTGATCAGATGATACAAAAATTCAATCGTTCAAAAGGGTTATTTCATAAGGTAATTTATATGGTAATTCATGAAATATAAATCCATTTAATATATATCATTTGTATAGAAAGATTAAAATTTAAGTGAAATCATAAAAAGATATTTTGTAAAACATTTTTAACCATGTCGTAAAAAGATGAAGTTATGAGTCATTTTTAAGAATAATTTTTGAGAATAATTTTTGAAAAAACAATTTTTAATGATCACCAATAAAATAAATTTGATGATAAATAATGTTTAAGTAAAAAAATTGGATTTGAAGGTAAAATATATGAACGTAAAATGAAATACCTTTTAATATTTTAAAATATCTTCATTGAAACTCACATCATTAAAAGAGTAACAAATATTCCTTTTGAAAATGAGATAGAATTATGAAAAACACATAAAATAATACATATTTGGGTTTTAAAATAATAAATTATAATGATATTGTAAATAATATAGACATTTAATAGAAAGATTTATTTAGAGTGGATGAGAATTATTCTTAACAATGTCATATTTTTATGAAGAGAGAAATTCATCCAAGAAAAAGACTTTGAGGTGAAGATTTAAATTCACAATAAAATGAGTGAATATAATATAATATCATCATATGATATAATAAAACAATCTTGTAAATCATAGTCAAAGAGGGATGATTATGACTCAAGGAAAATAGTTAAGTTAAGAAAACTTCTTACCTTTTATCCCAACTTCCAAAAAAGTGATTTAACCTAATATATAATAAAAATAACCATATTAATCACTTATTTTTTAAACTTATTATAATATATTATATTTTATATTCTTTAATTATAATAATTAGTTATATATTTATTATTTATTTATTGTTTATTTTCATCATCAGATGTTAGTGATTTTGATTTTTTTGCACACGCTTTATAATGTCGATGTCGATCCTCATTCTTTGATACCATGTTAATTATTTATATATTATTTAAGGTGTTTCAATATATGTTTCATAATTATTTATGAGGATCTAATTTCATTCCATGAGAGTTTTTTTTATGATTCATGAAGATAAAATCAATGACGTGCTTGTTTCGGTAAATTTTAATGAACAAAAGGTGGTTTATTAATAATAGATTAGGTATTAATAGAATGACTAACTTATCTTTAATGAATATTAATTAATTAATATATATTAGTTTTATTTATTAAATAAAATCTTATAACCATCCATGTAAGGTGATGATGAAAAATTAAATATGTCGTTCATGAAGGTGGTAGTCCACACATGACACAAGCGACGTTTTCGTTTTCTAATGGATGAGAGGGAGATAAATAATGATTGTTCCATAAATATAATAAAATTTTAGTATAATAATGATAATTATTTAATTATATTATTATGGTTAAAATAGGTTTTGTGGGGGTTATATGATAAAGATAGAGAAGGAAATGTTTAGGAGTGAATAATACTTACATCGAGGACTTGAATCTTCTCTTGAAAGTATTCTTTGAAATGGAGGACTTGGGACACTTTATTGTAACTAGGGGATGAAAAACATGAAATAGGGCTATATGGTAGGTAACATGGGTGGATTTTCAAGGGAATATTGAAGGGGAAGTGTGGCTTGAAGTGGGTGAAAGTGATCTCATTCTATAAGTGAGAAAGAAGGATATTTCCTTAGAAACTAAAGTTAGGTAAGGGGTAAAGATATAATCACATGTGAGTTAGGAGATTTAGGTGAATAAATGTTTGTGAGAAAATTTGTTAAAACTTTACTATCTAAAAATGGTATTCTGGAATGACTAATTGACAAAGTTGATTTAGTAAAATTCGATCCATGGAAGATTACCTCATTTTTACCATTTAACCTTGAGTAAATATTTACTATGGTAATTATATTTTTAATAAAAATATAAGATGGACCTTGTTACCAAATTTAAATTTTATAATTCTGAATTTTAAATCCATTTAATCTAATTTAATTTATAAATATAATAAAATTAACTTTTAAACTAAAACATATAATATATAAAAAATTTGTTTTTGTAGAAAAATGTCTTTTTTAAAATATTAAGTGTTATTATTATAATTTCATATCAATTAATGATTAAATGAGTGTTAATATATTTTTATATATATATATGAACATTAAATTGGATAAATAATTTAAAATATATTAGTTTAATTTATTTAGATAAAAAGTATACAACATTTATAAAAAACAATTCTTTGAAAACAACTGTTTTACTCTTACCATAGTAACTAAATTTTATGTATGTAACTTATTATTATTACCTAAAATTAAATTGAATTAATTATCTAATTTTAAAATTTTTATTCCTAATATGAAATCTATTTTTATATATTTAATTTATATAAGTGATAAAAATTAATTTTAATATAAGTGTGCATGACGCATAAAAATAATTTTAGGAAAAATATATCTTCTAAACATGAAATGAATTTATTATTATTAAATGCCAATTAATAAATATTGGATGGGTGTTATTTTATTATATTATATATATTATCAATAAATTTCATTAAAATCAATCTTTAGTAAAGATTAATTAAAAATACATGGCACTTTAAACAAACAGTTCTTTGAAAAATATCACTTTTATATTATATAATCTTCACAAAATACATTTAAAATTAATTATTTATATTCTAAAATTTTAATTTTATAAATCCATTAATATTAAAATATTTATTTTAATTCTATAAATACATCATATTATACTTTAATAATGATAATGAGTAAGGCATATAAATTTTTTATAAATAAATATGTTAATTAAATATTATATTTTTATTTCATTATTTATTATTTGTGAATTATATTATTTTTAACTAATAATATAAAACTTCAGAATAATTATTGGATACATGTATATCCAAATACCATATTTCTAATGATCGTACTTTTAACGACCATATTTCCCTTAATAACAACTATATTACCACAATTACTTCTTATAAATTCATTCTATTCTTACCTCTTAAATCAAACTTCTCATTCCCTTGATTTTCATTTTAGATTTCACAACATGATTTATAAATTAATGTTTCTATTTCTTATTGTATGTTTATTTCTACTAATGGTGATCCTAAAGGGTGAAAATGATCTAGGAAATTTTCTAGTTGTAAAGATATTATACTTTTCTTTGTATTGTCCCATTTTAATTTATAAACTTTTAATAAATGTAATCATCCATGGTATGTAACAAATCCAGGGATTTATACTTATTTTCATGTAATAATATTCTAATCTTTCATTATTTTTTAATAAATCATTTTTAGTTTTAACCATATCTTGTATATCTTATTTTCTACTCAATTTTAATTCTTGTGAAAGAATATAAAAAAAAATTAATAATTAATGACATGTAGTTTAAAGAAATAAAATATTTTCTAAAACCTGGGGTGTTACATGTGTATCACATGATGGATAATTCATTACCATCATCAACCAAATTAGTGAAGTGTTCATCGATCCAAATAATGTTCATACAGTTTCCCTCGATGGACTCGTCATCATCTCTAATCACTTTGCCCAGTAATCGCTCCACCAAAGCTGGAAAATATTTGATTGTTGATTATATAATTATGAAACCTTGAATAGGGAGGCTTGGAATAAATGAAACATCCTTTAAATTTATGTTAATTTCTGTAACACCCTCATATTTTAAAAAATGAAGTTATGCTCAATAGCGTAAAATACACGCAACACCGAGCTTAAACAAACCGTAAAATAATATTATTTTAAATATGACCATTTTAACATAGTCATTAAATTGGAAGGTATGAATAATAATAACTAATTTATAAAAAATATATATAAATTTATTACTCAATATAATTTTTTTAATAAATTCATAGTAAATAATCAATCATTTTTAAGTAAATTAATTTTATTCATCAAAAATATGTTTTCTTCAAAAATGATTTTTATTGATTTTTATGAGAAAATATTACAGTTAATTTATAGAAATTTAATAAAATTTATTTGAAAAATTAAATTAAATTTTCAAATCTATTATATCAAAATTAACTTAGGGTGAAATTTTTGGATTTTTCGAAAAATATTGGTTTTTCAGTGAATAATGGAAAATACAGATTTTTGTAAAAATGTTGTTTATTTTCAATAAGTTAAGTAATTTAAAAGTAAAATTATGTTTTAAATATGATTTAAATTAACATAAGTATTATTTAGTTATATTTAATCCAATTAATTACATTTTAATCATGATTATATTAGATTTTAGTATAAGTTTATTTTTGGGTTTAAAAACGGGTTTTTTTAAACTGTTTTAAAGTGCATAATATTTCTCCATTTTAATTAATTTAAATAATACATAATTAGAAATGATTTAAATTAAAATTATAGAATTTATATCTATAAATATTAATTTAAATTCATGTAATTATTTTTCCTAGTCATAGAGTTAATAAAAAATCTGTTTTTGATTGAAAAATACACTTCTTTAAAAACCACTTTTTCGTCATGTCAGTGAGTTTTATTTTAAATTAAATTATGCCAATTATATGAATTGAATTTGGTAAAATGTATTCAATATTTGGAATTATTATGATTTATATTATCTAATAATTTTAACTTAATATTTGGTTATAATTAATAGTGAAAACAGTAAAAATCTTTTACCCTGGTTAAGGTAAAAACGGATTTACTTAGGGTCAAACTAAAAATATAAGGGTTAAATGACCTAAAAACTTTTCTAAAATCCATCGGATTATCATATTTAGACCTTATATTATATAATTATTGATAATGGTCCATTTTGGATCCTTGGGTCATGTGAAAAAACATGGGTATTACTTTTCCTTTTAAAAAGTTACAAATGTGTCACTCACCTCACTTATAAAAGGTCATCTCATCTTATCTCATCCTCACAACTTCAAAACCTTTTGGTTCTATAAATTGCCACCCAAATACTTTAACTAATTATATCCCCGTGACCTATATCTCATTTTTTGATCAAAAATACATCCTAAAAATAATTTTGGTGCTAACCTAAGGAGAATGTCTGAAGAAGAGGTATCGTGCTTAACCGAGCATTTTTATATTATTTCTTCTTCCAACTCCTTAAAAAAATATTAAATTATGATAATATAATAACACCAGTATATCCCATATACTGATATTTTATTATGTTAATTTTATAACCTAAATCCATCTCTTCTTTCATCAAATTGGAAATGAAACCATCATTCATGTGTATGGCGGACTACCGCCTCACGAACTGATGTAATCCGTTTTTCATCATCACCTCTCACAGATTTTAATAATAATAAATTTAAAGTATATATATGATATTAGTAACACAATTATACTTTTTAAATTATTATATCATATATGCCTTCTTACATTCCATTTAGTGAGGGATACGATAACGTCGCTCGTGTGTATGGGGGACCACCGCCTCACGAAGCGATGTGATTCGTTTTTCACTAATGCTTTACAATGAAGGTAATAAGGATAAATTTAATGAATATATGTGATATATATGACATAATTATGATATCCATGACATATTTATAATTCTTAAAATATAATATAACATTTCTTTCTTACACTAAAAAATGATAACATTATTTGTGTGTACATGTGGACTGTCACCTCTACGAAACGATGTGATTCTTTTTTTATCAATAAATATCATGGATTATATATATAATTACATTTAAATAAACAATATTGTATTTATTATATTATTATAATTCTATAATGATAAAATATTACTTACATTCTTTCCATAATGATCATTGAAAAATCAAAATGTTACTCATGCGTACATACAGTATACCATCTTCATGATCATAATGTAGTTCATTTTTTGTCAAAACATCTGACGTAAACTTAATTGATTAAGTAATCATATATAACATGGTAATAAGTAAAATAAAAGTAACAATAAAATTTAAAAAGGTTATTAATATATTAAATCATTAACATAAGTTTATTATTCAGATGATAAATAATATACATGATGAGTGAGACTCAAGGTAAGAAACTTCATCTCAATTTCCTTTTGTTGAGACATATTTTGATGTTATAAACCTATATTATTTTATGAGGTGTATATATATCCCCTTTTAAAATTTTATATCATTATTTTCTCTATAATAATGATATTTAAATATTTCCTTAATGTTATACTTTCATGGGTCTTACAATTCAAATGTTTCCAAAGTAGTAAGTGGATTTTCTTTAAAAAAACCTCTTTTAAATTTTTCCTTCTAACTCTATTTTCTTCCATGTCTAAATTTTTAAAATGACTTTATGAATTTAATTATATTTAAATGATAGTTTTATAAAGTAAATTTTTTATCTTTCTTTCAATTTTTTTCAAAAAATTAATCTTTATATGGAATATTTGACTTTCTTTACAAATGATAAAAGGAATGTTCTATTTTAATGTATATGATGAAAACGGTTTTTCCCACCACCATAACCATTATTTTAGATTTTAATTACTTTAAAATATTTCATGTTTTATTCAAATAAAACCCCTCTTTCTAGGTATTTCGGTATTGAAAATGGTTTTTAAAAAGTAAAGGGTATTTTGATATATGAAAGTGATTTGCATACGAGTTTAAAATTTTTTTTCAAGAGTTTTATGATGAAAAAGTGTAATAATAAAATGTTTTATTCTTGACATAATACTTGATCATTATACATGAGAAAATGGATGAGCCTGATATATCTTATATAAAGGGTTGATCCATATTATATATCATGGGTGAGGCTGATATAGCTTATATGATGGGTGAACCCAGATAGTGTCAAGTGATTTTGATATAGATTATATGATGAATGAACCCAATTAGTGATCCAATGAATTAAGTAATATTACTTGTCTTAATAGGAAATAATAAAGAAGTTACAAGATGTTTTATCTAATGGATTTAATTGGGATCTAGTTATTTCTATCATGGGTTTAAAACGGTTATGAATGTGATACTCTAATCTACCTAGAAAGGGGTTTTTATTTTCATGCTATAGGTTTTAAAGGTTTTATTTGAGCAAAAATTGTGTGTGTTTTTCATGTGGAAATGTTTTATTTCATACACTCAAATATATTTTAAGATAAATTTAGACATTACATGGGTTTTCATATTTTTCATTGGACCAACGGATTTCTTCTTTTTATGTCCCTTATTGATATTTTTTGTGATCATCCCATGTTTTAAAATATTTTTTTGCATGGTTTAAGGATGGGTAATAACAAGGAAGAAGTTAAGTTGAAAATTATGAAAATTTTCCATGGAAAGACATCATGTTTTATTTTAAAAGTTTTATATTGTGGAAAAAATGGACGCTGATTAGAATTTTCCAGTTTGTATATATATATGTGTGTGTGTGTGTTTGTGTGTGTGTGTTTGTTATGTAATATTTATGGCCTAACTCTATAAAACTTTAAACCAAAAATATATTTAGGAATGTAAGAAAGTGAATTATAGTTTAAAGTCACTAGAATATGTAATGTTTAAGTTTGGGTCCTTACAATCGGTATCATAGCAAAGGTTTAGATAACTTTATAGGTTAGTATGTTATTTAAGCTTAAGTTAAAAATCCTATATAACCACAAAGGTTAGTATTAAAAAGATAATTATGATTATTTTGGATAAATAGAAATATTTTAATAGAGGATATCATGGTTAAGGATATCTTAGTATTTATTCTCCATATAAGATGGTTTATTATGGTTTATTCGATATACTCACACTTACTTTTTTTTAGTAAATAGTTGGATCCAGCAAGAACCAAGTTAATAATGGATGTAAAGAAAAATATTGTAGTTGTTTTAATGGGAGACCAACTAGAATTGGAGATGTAGTGAAAACTCTTATGGTTATTTTAAAGTCCCAGTTTTTTTAAAGTATGTTTTTGTTTAAGTTTTGTCTTGGGCCTCTTCTTTTTTTCTAGTTAAGTGTTTTCCCAAGTCCTTGAGAAGGGTCAGGGGTGTTCCAAGGGTTCAGGACATAAAAAAGGGGGAAAGGGGGCTCTCTGGGTAATCTGCACGGTTTGCGCACGGCTTGGAAAACTGTGCGAGGGTAGACCGTGCGGGTAGTATCAATCCACACAGTTTTGCGCATGGTCTAGAAAACCATGTGAAATTCCCAGGAAACCATGCAAAGGGGGTGATTTTCAGGCAGTAGCTTTCGAACGGTTTGCGCATGGTTTGAAAAACCATACGGGTAAACCGTGCAGCCCAGAAAAGTTTGAACATTTACAAAATTTCTAGTCCAGGATTTTAACCCCAACTTGGAATTTTCCTCCATTTCTCTCCTCTCAACCCTAGTTAATAACTTAGACAACCCAACCTTCCAAGAGGTGTTTCTCCATTTCTTGGCCATTTTGGATATCGTTGGTTGCAGATCGAAGCTCCAGGTAAGTCTAATCCTCTCCTTCCTTCTCTTTTTTGGATTAGGGTTTGTGGTTTCTTCCATCTTCTTCTGAAACCCTAAAACCCCCATTTTTCGATGGAACCTAGGTTAGGGCTTCAAGGGGTGTTTGAATTCAGATCTAGGGTCATGATTGAGAGTGTGTTCATCATCAGATTTGAGGTAGGTGGTCTACAAGTATTATCCCATAGTTTTATTTTGGATTTATGCATGGAAGATGGTGTTCTTGTTTTCCCCTTTTTTATTCTTGGTTCCATTTAAGTGTTTGATAAAAATGGGTGTCTAAGTGACCAATTGAAACCCTAATGATCCTTGTGGGATGATTTGAGGATGACTTGACCATTTTAGGGCCACCCATGGGGTGCGCTGGTAAACCCGACCTAGAGTGTGGTAGGGTTAAGTGATGGGCTACCGAATAATAATGTGGAACCCATGTAGAATATGTCTTAATGGTTGATTAAGTTATAAATGTAATAATTATAAATATGCAGAGGGTGATAAAGACATAATGTGTTGTTGGAATGACATGAAAATGGGTAATTGAGTTGAAAGATATTCTGTCGATTGTTTCATGAATTTTGGTTAGAAATTCCTAAGGGGGTTAGGGCATATTAAATAGTTAATTTTCAATTGGGTAATGGAATGGGAAATGGGGAATGTGTTAATGGGATGTAATAAGGGAATGGGTGAATTTTTGGAATGGGTTAATACATGAGAATTAGGTGGTACGCCTAAATGATTGAAAGCAATAAAGGGATTGTGTTATGTGATATTAGAATTGTACTTGAAATGCATAAGTGGGTAAATTCTAGTGAAATTATAAATGGTATAAATGGTTTAATTAATGGTAAATGATTAATTTGGCTAAGGCATAGGGGTTATTGAATACACCTAATGGGTTAAGGCACGGGAATGGTAATTTGGCTAGATGGCTATGAATTGTAATTGGTAAATGTGTTAATGGGTTATGGAATGATATTAATTCCCATGTTATTGTCATGTATTATGAATTCTAATGGCATTGAATATTCTTGGTTGTGTTATGGTATGGTTGTGGTGACTTGATAAATAAGTATGTTCACATGGCTTGGAAGAGTGGGGTATTGACTTGAGGTTCTACGCCCATGGGTCAAGTTAGACTGAGGTACTAAAATCCACCCCAAAATGCATAGGTTAGGGAAGGGGATGGAGGCTTTATTCCCGTAATGGTTTCATTCCACCCAGACTAAGTCTTTAAGGTGATGTTAATGTGTTGATGTGATATGTGTATCCCTAGTGAGATAGGGAATTGATTTGTTCCCCCTATGCATTGTGATTGATTGCCTTAGACCCTTGTGTAGATGATATTTATGCCTAACACAGGGAACATGTGATTAAATGGATTGAGTAATGAAGATGGTATCAAGAATGTAATTAGGATAAATGCTAGGAATAAATTAAATGAACTTCGATAACTTATGGCACCCAAATTATCCCTTGTTTACTTACCATTTATTTTGTACTTTCATGCACTATCTGTTAGACTGTATATTTTGTAGATATCGTTGGTGGTGGCCTACTAAGTTTTTTACTCACACCCTGCTCAGTCCGTCACTGGGTACTCGATCAGATCTCTTGGTTGCAGGTCAGGACAAGGGAAGAGGCCCTACACTAAGATGTTGAGTTGGGTGCGGGATGTACATAGAGAAGGGTCCATACTTAGAGTTAAGAACCATTTGGAGTTGTGGCTGTTTGTTTTAGTTTTGGGATTTACTCACTTGCACTACTAGTGTGGCATGGCATTGTTGTATTTGATTTGTGTTGTACCTCATTTTGGAAAGATTTGGTTATGCATGGTTATTGGTTGTTTCATATTATTTCCTCTATTTATTTTGTGGTCTATTGTGGCTTACTATGATAAAGAGGGTATAGTCTTCCCATGTGACCTATTAGACCCTCACCACTAGTCGGCAAACTCTAGTGTACGGGGAGGCGTGATTGAGTTCATGTGACGACCCATCTCAGAGCACCGGTTTAGTGGCTTCCGGGTTGGGGACATTACAAAGTGGTATCAAAGGGAGGTTCTTTTCTTTTACTTACTATTTGGGGATGGTAGATAAGAGATTAAGATAGTGTCAGGCCTTGGTAATGAGCTCGTGGTTGGGAGTATCTAACCCATGTACGAGGGAAAACCTAAGTCACCCTGGGTGGGAATTGTTATTCTTGATGCGTTTTGTTGCATTTGAATGATATTTCACCGTTGGGTGATGCACATGTTGTGTTATTTGACTGATTTATGATATTTTTCTCATTGTCAGAACAACATGAGGTTGTGAATTCATGCATCATTTTAGGCACCTAAGGATATAGGTGGCATGCATCATTATAGGCACACACATGGGATGGGTGTGCAGGGCATATAAAGAGTAGAATGCATTTTACTTCCTTGATAGATATGAAGAAAATGATGCTTAATAATGGTAATGAAAGTGGGTGAAGGAAAAGAATGCAAATGAATAGTTAAGAAATATCATGTATAAATAAACATTGTGATCAGGGTTACAATTTTGGGTTGTGGTAAATTATAAAGGTTGATTCGGGTCTAAAATAAAAAGTATTTCATAATTATGGTAAAATTGTTAATGAATTTTTCATAAATAAAGGTGTAAATGAATTAAAATGATGACTGTAACAAGTTTTGAAATGGTAAATGTGCCTAAGAGGAAAGGAATCATGTTGTAAATAAGAGTTGGTTGAAGATGTGTTGATGAGAGACTTGTGATTAAATAAATCAGTTACCCCATGTTGACCATGACCCACAGTAGGTATGGTAAATGGTAGTGTTCTAAGTGTGATGATTACCGTTGGGGTAGAGTATGAAGAATGGGTTGTTTAAGGCTGCTAGCGTGAGACCTTTTTCCATCTATGGTTAAATCTTGTTAGTCATTCTTCGAAGTGTTGAGTGAATGATAAGTTTAAAAATGAGAATGTTTGAGTTCAATATTGGGTATCCCTTTTGTTGTTAGTTGGACCCTTGTATGTGTGGGTTGGGGTAGTGAGAGTGCTCTAGTTTGAGACTTTGGATTTGGATTGTGAGGCCTTGCTGGTTGTGATATAGCCTAGGTGGTGTGTTTGGGGAACCCTTGGTATGGTTTTGGCCTTTGGGTTGTGAGGCGTTGTTTAGTAATGTGATTGAGGAACCTCTCGTGGTTCGTGACCGTATGGAGTGCATGTTGGACCCTAAGGATGGTTCTTGGGTCTTGGTGATCTTGTGAGTAGAGACCTCACGAGTTGTGTCTTGAATCTCAAATAGGATGTCTTTCTCGTAGTGTTGATGAATGTGTACACCTTTGGTGTGGAATCTAGAGTAGATGGTTGTTTGGAGCGCTAGGCATAGTGTGCATCAGAATGGGAATGATAGTTTCATTCATGAGCATTTCTTTGTCGTGTAATGATATGTATAGTTTGGAGAGAGGATCAATGGCTTATTCTGGTTGTGACTCTAGTCTAGGGAGTTGGTATCGGTCAACCTTCAAGGTTACCTATGAGAGATTTCGGTCAGGGATTCTAGTTCTTTTGGGTGTGTGTCGCACATGTATATGTTTTGGACTTTGGTAGTGGGACTTAGAGTGCCCCACAGTGCAGGTTTAGACTTGAGGGCTAAGTGGAAAATTTTATGGATGGTTATGTCACTCGAGTTGTGGTAACGCATTAATAATCTCATGAAATCAATGGTGACCTTGTGGGAGGTTAACCCAATGATGTAGGTACCTCAGAATATGAAGCATGGGAGATGCTTCAGAGGTGGTGTCAATGCATTTCAAGTACCACTAAGTTTAGTAAATGGTATAGTTGTTCCTCGATTCTTTCATAAGGGCACCCTAATGTTTGAGATAGAAGGTGAGGTTTGTTTTGAAGGGTCGTATCACATAGATGTCTGACTCACCTGTTTGGGTGATGATTAATGGAGTTCAGGAAGTTGTTTCGAGCAAAAAAGACAAGGGTGGATGAAGTGTGGTTATATGATTTTGATTGATGGTGACACTGTGGTGAGGGTGGTCGTGTGGATGAACTAGTTAGTATGAATGGGTTGGTTGTTGTTGAGATGAATCTGGAAGGGAGGCCTGAAACCCTTGGCAGGTCATGGTGTTCCATAGTTCGACATCAGAGATGGGTAAGTTGGTGGTGGTGTTCTTCGACAACTTCTTAGTGTACCTCATCTAGTGATGAGCTTTCCCAACATCTTGTCATCGTCCCAGGTACGTTGATAATCTCTGGATCACGTCAAGAGACATGTAGGTGTTTGGTTCGATGAGGGACATTATGAAGTTTACACTCATGGAAACAGTATATTTGGAGCTTGATGGTGGGATGTACACCCTCGATGGCTTGGGGTGTGGTCCTCGGATGGACTGAATGATGAAAAATGTCATGGGTGTCATTCACAGAAGCCGAAAATAGGAACTGGGTGATATTTTTTTCTTGTTTTG
This sequence comes from Viscum album, assembly GCA_963277665.1. Lineage (NCBI taxonomy): Eukaryota > Viridiplantae > Streptophyta > Magnoliopsida > Santalales > Viscaceae > Viscum > Viscum album. The sequence continues at coordinate 716,990,374 of OY728140.1, read as the reverse complement.
GGAAAAATTTATATAATTGTGTCTAAGTTTGGGGTTCAGCTTGTGTTTGGGTGTAAGAAGTGGTGGTTGGTATCCCTCACGGTGATCAATGGAAATGACACTCCTAAGGTGGGGAGTGATGAGTCATCAATGGATATAGAGAAGAGAACATCGAGTCGATGTAGTGGCACTGATGTGCCAATGAGGAACCTATGATGTGCATGTCAGGTTCCTCGGAGAGGCATGTGGGACTTGGATGTGGTGACTGATGAGCCAAGTGTTGGCTTCGAGCTCATGGTGGTTCCATGTGAAGCTTGCGATGGTTGTACTAGAGTTGAAAAAGGGTGGGGTTGGATATGAAAATAGGTTGTGGGAAGATAAGTTGGGGTCTTGTAACTCCAGCGAATTTTGGGGTAAACTCGGGTAATTTTCCATTATGTGGTTTTGGAGAGTTGTGAAGTTGAGTTAACCTTGGACATGTGATGTGGTGTCATGCCAAGGGTGAAGCCCGATGATGGTCTAGAGGGCGATAATGCTGTGATTATGGAATTCTATCGGAATTCGAGGAATGCCCTCAATGGGTGTGTGGGGTGATAATGATAGGCTTTAAGTCAATAAGTACCTTGGGAAGGTGATAAAGGGATATCATACCATCAGTGGAATGTGGATGTTCTAGGACAATCCATTCAAAGGTGGTTTGTCCTGATATGGTAAACTTTATGGGTGTGGTGAGAGTGACCCACCTCCAGGTTCATGTTATAGTAGAAAGTGCCTTTTGTAATGAAGTTGTACCTGAGTGAGGTCGTGTCAATCTTAGTCCATGAAGGGATAGCGTAGGAATGTCCTTTTGATTGGTTTAGATGGTGCGGTTGGGTGCCAATGTAGGGTAATTCTCTATGGATGCTTGGGTGTGGTGAGTTTTGGGTTGGAAGGACTCGAGTGGTCATTGATCGGGTGAGGGCCTCGGCACGAGTTTGGTTGGTTGAGTACCCGAGAGTTTTTGGTGGAGTTTGGTTGTATAGTTGTGGAATGAAATCTTCAGAAAATGTTGTTGGAAGAATCGTGTGTTTTCCTCCGGGTGATACCTAGTTTGTCACTGTTAGAGTTTAAAAAACAGAGGGAAATGACGCCAAGTGATTTGGGTCATGAGTTTTATAGAGGATCGGGACGATGAGGTGTCGATTGGTTCCTCCATGATGATGTGATGTTGTTTGTTAAGTTTCTATGTGTTGTGAGTTATGTTTTGTCACCTAAGTTTTCACCCATGAAGTTCTCGTGGTGGGAATGGTTGAAGAGGATTCATCCTTGAGGAGCTTTCAGCCCGTGTTGTAGTTGTAGGGAGGAAGGCTTGTGGGGAAAGTTTGTGCCCATGTTTCGTGTTCGATGGTCTTTGTGATGTGTAACTAGAAATATGGAGGATGGTAATGGATAGACAAGCATAGTGGAATGGCCTTTATTTATGGAAGCTTAGTGATGCCTAGAAGGGCGGCTTGAGGACGATCCGTTATAAGGTGGGGAGGTTGTAAGGTTGTAGTTTTTCTTAAAGTATGTTTTTGTTTAAGTTTTGGCTTGGGCCTCTTCTTTTTGGCTGGATAAGTGTTTTCCCAAGTCCTTGAGAAGGCTTAGGGGTTTTCTAGGGGTTCAGGACATGAAAAATGGGTAAAAAGGGTCTCTCTGGGCAATCTGTATGGTTTGTGCACGGCTTGGAAAACCGTGTGAGGGGAGACCGTGTGGGCGGTAGCAATCTGCACGGTTTTTTCATGGTCTAGAAAACCGTGAAAAATTCCCAAGAAATCGTGTGAAGGGGGTGATTTTCGGGTATTAGCTCCCACACGGTTTGTGCATGGTTTGACAAACCGTGCAGCCCAGAAAAGTAAGAAAATTTATAAAATTGCCACTCCAGGATTTTAAACCCCAACTCAGGATTTTCCTCCATTCCTCCCCTCTCAACCCTAGTGACAAAATTGGATGACCCAAGCTTCCAATATATGTCTCTCCTTCATTTCTTGGTCGTTTTGGACATCATTGGTTATGGATTGAAGCTTCGGGTAAGTCTAATCCTCTCATTCCTTCTCTTTTTCAAATTAGGGTTTGTGGTTTCTTCCATCTTCTTCGGAAACCTTAAAACCCCCCTTTTTTGGTGGAACCTAGGTTGGGTCTTCAAGGGGTGTTTGAATCCGGATCTAGGGCCATGATTGAGAGTGTGTTCATCATTTGATTCGAGGTAAGTGGTCTAAAAGTATTATCCTATAGTTTTATTTTAGATTTGTGCATGGAATATGGTGTTCTTGTTTCCCCCTTTTGTGTTCTTGGTTCTGTTGAAGTGTTTAATAAAAATGGGTATATAAGTGACTAATTTAAACCCTCACGATCTTTGTGGGATGCATTGAGGATGACTTTACCATTTTAGGGCCACCCCTAGGGTGCACCAGCAAACCTGAACCTAGAGTGTGGTAGGGTTAAGTGATGGGTTGCCAAATAATAATGTGAAACCCATGTAGAATATATCTTAATGGTTGATTAAGTTATAAATGGAATAATGATAAATATTCCTAGGGTGATAAAGGCATAAGGTGTTATTGGAATGACATGAAAATGGATAATTGGGTTGAAAGAGATTGTGTCAATTGTTTCATGAATTTTGGTTAGAAATGCCTAAGAGGTTAGGTCATATTAAATGGTGAATTTTCAATTGGGTAATGTAATGGGTAATGGGGAATGTGTTAATGGGATGTAATGAGGGAATGGATGAATTTTTGGAATGGGTTAATACATGAGAATTAAGTGGTACACCTAAATGATTGAAAGCAATAAAGGGATTGTGTTATGTGATATGAGAATTGTACTTGAAATGCATAAGTGGGTAAATGCTTGTGAAATTATAAATGGGCTAAATGGGTTAATGAATGGTAAATGATGAATTTGGATAAGGCATAGGGGTTGTTAAATACACCTAATGGGTTAAGGCAGGGGAATGGGAATTTGGATAGATGGTTATGAATTGTAATTGGTAAATGTGTTAATGGGTTATGGAATGATATTAATTCCCATGTTATTGTCATGTATTTTGAATTCTAATGACATTGAATGTTCTTGGTTACGTTATGGTATGGTTGTGGTGACTTGATAAATAAGCATGTGAACATGGCTTGGAAGAGTGGGGTATTGACTTGAGGTTTTACGCCCACGGGTCGAGTTAGACTGAGGCTCTAAACTCCACCCCAAAATTCATGGGTTAGGAAATGGGATGGAGGATCTATTCCCATAATGGTTTCATTCCACCCAAACTGAGGCTTCGAGGTGAGGTTAATGTGTTGATGTGATATGTGTATCCCTAGTGAGATAAGTACTTGATTTGTTTCCTCTATGCATTGTGATTGATTGCCTTAGACCCTTGTGTAGATGATATTTATGCCCAACCCAGGGAACATGTGATTAAATGGATTGAGTAATAAATATGGTATAAGGAATATAATTGGGATAAATTCTAGGAATAAATTAAATGAACTTCAATAACTTATATCACCTGAACTGTCCCTTGTTTACTTACCATTTATTTTGTACTTGTATGCACTATCTATTAGACTGAATATTTTGTAGACACTATTGGTGGTGGACTACTTAGTTTTGTACTCACACCCTGCTTGGTCCACCGTTGGGTACCAGAGAAGATCTCTTGGTTGCAGGTTAGGAAAAGGAAAGAGGCCCTACACTAAGATGTTGAGTTGGGTGCGGGATGTACATGGAGAAGGATCCAGACTCAGAGTCGGAACCCATTTGGAGTTGTGGTATTTTGTTTTAGTTTTGGGATTTAGTCACTTTCACTAATAGTGTGGCATGGAATTTTTGTATTTGATTTGTGTTGTACCCCATTTGGGAAACATTTGGTTATGCATGGTTATTGGTTGTTTCATATTGTTTCCACTATTTATTTTTTGGTGTGTTGTGGCTTACTCTGATAAAGAGGGCATAGTCTTCCCATGTGACCTATTAGACCCCTGCCGCTAATCGGTAACCTATGGAATACGGGGAGGTGTGCTTGAGGTCATGTAACGACCCGTCTCAGAGCATCAGTTTAGTGGCTTCTGGATTGGGGACTTTACAGTTATTCCTAACTAGATATCATGATTTATGATTGACAAATTTGACCTAGGTGGCCTTCCTAATGCACCAAACAAGAGAAAAATGGACTTTTATAGAAGTTCAGGCAATAAATGTCACAAAAATAAAAAAATATTCAATTACCTATGTGTCAAGAATGTGAGAATAAGCACCTAGTAAAATGTCTTAAGAGAACTGGAAAGTGTTTTTTATGCGGTAAAGGGGTAATAAAGAAATAATCTTCCAAGGAAAAAAGGAAGCATTCAGTTAACACCATTAAAATTCTTCCCAATGTAGCAATTAAATGTTTTAAATGTGGGGAGTTTAGGCATTATGAAAATCGATGCCCTAGTGGGGAAATAAAGAATGGGATTAACAATATTGTGTAGATAAATGCCTATAAATGACTATTCCATTACAATTAAAGATGAGTAAATTGCATATGAAATATGAAAGGTATGGATTATAGCCTAGCCTATGTTTTAAAATTGTTGAATCTTAAGTCAAGATTCATGTTTTTTTTGGTAGGAAGTATTAAGGGATAATATGGAAAATCATGGTTAATGGATTATGAAGAATATTGAGTGATTAAGGTGTCTACATCATGGGATTAGAGAGTTATGATGTGATGGATTTAAGGATAATCATAAGTTTAAATAAATTAACACTCTTTTTATTTTTTATGTGATGGGATTACTTTTGGAGACAATTATTGAGTTTTAATAGATTTTTAAGGTATATGTAACCCTTAAGTTTAACATGCGAAAAAATTATTTAAGGGGAAATAGTCTTTTTGTTTTATGAACATAACTTTAAAGGTATTGATAACCATAAAGGTTTATATAATAATTAATAATTAAGATTATTTTTTATATTGTTTATAATATTTCTAGGAAATTTATAAGAATTATACAGTTTTATAAAAAGGGTAACCCATAGGTTGGGTGACAATTCATCGCATTCGATAAGGCCACAGGGCTTGAACCCACAACCGAAGGGAGACAAGGGTGTAGTGCCAACCACTGGTCTATGTGATGTCTTGGTTAGTATGAAATTATTTTTTCCACTCAAATGGTTTTAAAAATAATTATTAAGTTGATCTTGGAGCATATGCTTTATCATATAGATAACCATGGGATTGAAAAGTGATTTGATGATTCGTTGATTGATGTTATTTCAGAAGAATTCATGATTTTGGGAACCTTATATGATTAATGTAAACATAACATTATGGGATTTTATTTAAGGAATAAAGGTTGAATTATCTTTGTATTGTGGCTTTGTGGTAATTCAAGTTGTTTATGGAAATGATTTGTATATCTTAGATATTATATGATTAAGGCATAAACAATTTTGGTAGGAGGATTTAAAAATTGATTGGTGTTATTTAAAGATAAATATTAAATCAATCTCAGAAGAATATGTGATCAAACCCTTCTAATTTTTGGGTTTCAATTTTAGTCAGGAATATTTTAGATAATTTTAAAGATATTTATTTATCAAATTATTCGTACTAAACTTTAGGTGTTATTATTGAGTCCTTTTAGATTAATGTTGTATTTATTCATATAAAGGTTTATTCATTTTTCGAATTATCTTACATTGTCCTAACCATTTTGGTTTTGGTTAATGTATAAAAATAAGAGGAATATATTATTATTTTTTATGGTTATTTTATCCTTTAAAAGTTTATTTTAGTGCTTCATGCATGAAAAAATCATCTTGAATACTCGTTGTTTGGAAAAAAATATGATATTGTGGTGGAAATTGATTAAAAGATGAAATTCAACTTATCAATTAAATATATTTCCTTATGTTCTTAGTCTAGATGGTAAAGAATTCCTCAGCCCTAGGAAAAGGATCTTGAAAATGAAAATTTTATCCAATTATGCTTATTTCCAATGAAACAATGGTCTTTTTCACACCTCTTTGGTTTATAGTTTTGCAGATATTTCCTTTCTCATGATCATTCACTTTATTAAGATCAATGATCTCTATCACTATCCATCATTATTTGAGCATTTCACTTTTCTTCCATGTCCAAATCTTCACTTCCCACAAATTTCATCCTATTTGTAAACCTAATATGTGTTATTCCATATGACCTTCATACTTCATTTTTTCTCTTATCAAGAGGATGTTTTATTAACCCTTTTATGATGTGGGTTTCCAATAAAGGTATTTTCAAATTTCCAACCTTTGATTATTGAGATAAATTTCAATTTGAGAGGATGAAATTTATCAAATTGGGGAGAATTTAACACCCTGATATTTTAAAAAACGAAGCTATGCTCGATAGCGTACAAGACACGCAACACCAAGCTTAAACGAACCATGAAATAATATTATTCTAAATATGACCATTATAGCCTAATCGTTAAATTTGAAGGTATGAATAGTATTAAATAATTTATGAAATTTATATATAAATTTATTACTCAATATAATTTTTTTTATAAATACTTTGTAAATAATCAGTCAATTTTTAGTAAATTAATTTTATTCATCAAAAATATGTTTTTTTCAAAAATGATTTTTATTGATTTTTGTGAGAAAATATTATAATTAATTTCTAGAACTTTCAGAAAATTTATTTGAAAAAATGAACTTAATTTTTTAAATTATAATATCAAAAATAACTTAGGGTTAAATTTTTTTATTTTTCGAAAAATATTGATTTTTCGGTGAATAATGAAAAATACTGATTTTTGTAAAAATGTCACTTCTTTTCAATAAGTTAAGTAATTTAAAAGTACCATTATGTTTTAAACATGATTTAAAGTAACATAAGTATTATTTATTTATATTTAATCCACTTAATTACATTTGAGTCATCTTTATATTGGATTTTAGTGTAAGTTTATTTTTGGGTTTAGAAATAGTGTTTTCTGAAAAATTGTTTTAAAGTGCATAATGTTTCTCCATTTTAATTAATTAAATTAATACCAAATTAATAATTATTTAAATTAAATTTATAGAATATATATCTATAAATATGAATTTAAATTCATATAATGATTGTTATTATTTATATAGTTAATATAAAATCATTTTTTCTTGAAAAATGTACTTGAAAACCCATTTTTTCATCGTGTCGGCAGGTTTTATTTTAAATTAAATTCTACCACTTCTATGAATTGAATTTGGAAAAATTTAATCCATAATTAGAATCAAAATAATTTATATTATTTAATAAGTTCAACCTAGTTTTTTGTTATAATGAATAGTGAAAATAGTAAAAACCTTTTATTGTGGTTAAGGTAAAAATGAATTTACTAGGGTTAAACTAAACATATTAGGGTTAAAATGACCTAAAAATTGTATAAAACATATTTATTATCATATTTAGACCTTATATTTTATAATTATTGATAATGGTCCATTTTTTATCCTTATTCATGTGAAAAACATGGGTATCACTTTTTCTTTTAAAAAGTTACAAGTGTATCGCTCACCTCACTTATAAAAGGCCACCCCATATCCTCTCCTCTTCACACCTTAAAAAAAAATTTGGTTCGGTAAATAACTACCCAAATACCTTACTTAAATCCCTACCCATGACCTTGATCCCCTATTTTGATCAAAAATATATCCTAAGAAGGTTTTTGGGGCTAACCTAAGGAGGTTTTCTGAAGAAGATGTATCGTTCTTAACTAAGCATTTTTATTTTATTTCTTCTTCCACATCCTTAAAACCTTATTAAATTATGTTGATATAATAACACTAGTATATCAAATATACTTAGATATTATTATGTTAATGTAATAACCTAAATTCATCTCCTCTTCCATGAAATGGGAACCATCATTCATGTATACGGTGGACTACCGCCTCGCGAACCGATGTAATATGTTTTTCATAATCACCTCTCAAAGCTTGTTATAATGATGAATTTAAAGTATATATAATATATTTATAACATAAATATACTTCTATAATTATTATATCACATATAAATTCTTAATTTCAATTTTATGGTGGATACGATAATGTCGCTCGTGTGTGTGGCAGACTACCACCTCATGAAGCGATGTGATTCATTTTTCACTAATGCTTTACATGGAAGATAATAAGGATAAATTTAATGAATATATGTGATATATATGAAATAATTATTATATTAATTACATATTTATCATTCTAAAAAGATAATATATCGTTTCTTTCTTACACTGAAAAATGATAACGTCATTCGTGTGTGTGTGGACTACCGCCTCCACAAAGCGATGTGATGGTTTTTTCATCACCAAATAACATGGTTGATATATATATATAAGTATATTTCAAGAAATAATATTATATTTATGATATTATTATCATTTTATAAAGATAAAATATTACTTAACTTCTTTCTATAATGGTCATTGAAAAATGGAAATGTTATTCATGTCTACGTATGACCTACCGTCTCCATGATCATAACATAGTTTATTTTTCATAACCATATTTCATGATTGATTTTAAAAATAAAATTGATGTATAAAAATGATAATTATTTCTTGATTGTTATTATTTATATGTTTAAATAATGACTTCTTTGACCATATTCAACCTATTGAATTCATTTTTGACTCGTAAGATGAATATCATCAAAACATTCGACGTAAATTTAATACATTAAGTAATTGTATATAACATGTTAATAATTGAAATAAAATGAATAATAAAGTTGAAATTTTTTATTAATAAAGTAAATCATTAGCATAAGTTTATTATTCAGAAAGATAAAGAACGCATGTGACAAGTCAGACTCAATGTAATGGACTTCGTCTCGATTTCCTTTCATTGAAACATATTTTGGTGTTATGCACCTATATTCTTTTATGAGGTGTATATAAATCCCTCTTTGATATTTTATATCATTAATTTATCCATTATAATTATATTTATGTTGGATTGATATTTATGGAAAATATGGCTAGAGGGGGTGTGAATAGTCATTTTAAAATTAAAAGACAAAAACAATCAGAGTTTATAAAAATATTAAACAGTAGTGAGTGTAGTGTTATTGAGTTGAGATTCAGTGGAAATAAAAAGTAAAGAATTCAAGGATTTATAGTGGTTCAGATCACCAAGATCCTAGTCTACTCCTCAATCCCTATACTCTTCAAGGAGAATGGTACCCACTAAAAAACTCACTTTTAAAGGTGTGAGAACCTTATTACAGACACTGCCTTTTAAATATCCTGGAGGCACAATATAGTCTTTTTATAAGTGACTCAAACTAGTCTGTATCATGAATTTTGATTAAGACTCACAACCCAAACTTTCTTTTGGGTGGTATAATAACTAGATAAAGGAAATACCTGCTTTTGATGAGAAAAGCATAAACCAGACATGAGAAATTACAAACAAAAGAAATAAAGATTACATGTATAAAAAAATAAAATAAATGTAGTAGATGATCATAATTTTGATGATGTTTAATCTCTATGATCATTGACCACTTGTATATAACAAATTTCAAAATTGGATACCTTCGGTGATCAAAGCAAGAATGAAAAAGTCACAGAATATCGTGAACAATTTTGAGAGTAGCAGGAATGTTGAAGATGTATCAAAAGTTGTATCCATCAAAGATCTAAATAGGTGTGTTTTTTTATTCCTCGAAGAGATCTCCCAGATCATTAAAATTGAAATCTAATAGGAGCATGTAGATAACCAATATTTTCACGACACTTGTTAGTGAAAATTAATATAAAAATATGATCGTTACATGTAGTTTGTTAAAGCCTTTCTAAATAAAAGTATAGAAACAATTAGGATTTATATTTCTTTATGAAATATTAAAATAAAACATTTAATATTATAATTAAATCATTTTTTAAATAATTAAAAATTATAAAACAATTGAAATAAGAATATAATCCTTTAGTTTAAACATATATAAAAAATACAGTAAAAACAGAGCATCATATAAATATTAAAGTACAAGAAAGAGTGTATATAAAATAATGTTACAATTATTATTTTAACACTCTAAAAAATTATTTCAGTATAAAATAATAATACTGTGATCAAAATAATTTATTTTAATAACAAAAAAATAACAAATAAAATTTTAGAAAAATAAAATTTTAACTAACGGTGACTCATGACCCACCGTTGGGTTCCAACAGTGGCTAAACAGAGCATAACCTATCATTGTAATTTTAAGAAAAAATGAAAATAATTAATCAAAACTAAATTTATCCCATGCATCTAAGAAGTCAAAGGCTTCAATATAGGAAATAAAAAAATTACCTATTATTGGGTGTCCAATAGTGACTCATGACTCACCGTTGGAAATGTCCAGCGATGACTCGTGACCTATCGTTGGGTTCCAATAATGGCTCATTGAAAACATTAAAAAAAATTAAAAATGATAAAATTATGAATAAAATATGTAGAAATCAACTAATAAAATATAAAAAAAACTTCAAACAACAAGAATAAAAACTACTGAAATCCATTTGAAGAAGGGATAGCTCCTATTGGAACTTGATGAAGCTTCTTTCAGCACATAGAAAAACACCCTTAAATAGAAAGAATAAATCTATTTTAAGTAAAATATGAAATCAATTTCATACATAAATAGAAACATCTACTACAAAAAATAAAAAATAACAACTTATAACATAAAGAAAACAAAAATACAATAGTTGAGAGGAGAACTCTTGTGGAACTTTGAAGAGCTTCTACCAATACACAGTACAACAAGAAGTCTACAATAGCCGAATGAATAAATGTAAAGCACATATTAGAGCTTAAAGAATTCTTCTACCAATGTTTTTACAATAAAGAGAAGAAGAAAATGGTGGGTAAAAACTTACCTACCATTGATGTCCAACAGTGGGTAAAATCACCCACTATTGAGGTTCAACGGTGGGCAAAATCAACCACCATTGATGTCTGGTGGTGGGTCACTGATCCACTATTGGGTTCCATTGGTGAGTAATATCACCTACTATTAGTAATTTTCCAATGGTGAGTCGACTTACCCACCATTGGTATTTTTCAACGGTAAGTCGAAACCTAACCAATAGAGGACGGTCTAACTAGAATAACACACCAAGTTAAGGTAACCTGCGAACTGAATATCCCAGAGAGACAGAAGGATAACTATTGTACAAACAGAATCTACGATAACAGTATAACAACTCAAGATAAAATGAATAGAACAAAACCTTGAAGAAGAAGAAATTATGTAAGCAATCTTGGTTAGATTTGATGGAGGCAATGTGAAGATCCCCAATGAACTGGAGAACAAGCTGCCTGAAGAAGACAAGTTTTGAAAACAGGTGCATAGGAGGTCAAAATAACATCCAGGATAACAAACACATCAAACAGATGAAATTAAAACAAATCAATGGATGAAATTAAATCTGAGCTATTAATGAGCGTCCCATGTTGAATCGAACACACAGAGGTCAAGTGGTATAAGAATCAAATGCTGGGATGCTTGGTTCATATTAAAACAAAGCACACATACTATGAGGTTTTTTCCCCTTCACTCCTTCATGCACGCACTATGGGGCCTTATACATGGGCCCTGCATGCGATTAGTGTGCATTATGCCCACTTGACTCCATAGCCTCCTTATGGGGGCTTCCTTTGGCTAGCCTTCCCATGGGGTTGACCCTAAGGGGTCCCCTATGTGGTTGATGAGCTTGCGAAGGTCCTTCACTAGGGCTGAAAAAAAATTACTAAAAAAAATTAAACTTAACTAAATATATAACATTAAGTAATATTAAAACATTTTAAAAAAATACCATTATTAAAAAAATACATAACTTTTATTATAATTTTGTGATTAAAAATTATTAATTAATTAAGCACTTGAGTATTTAATAGTGTTAATTAAAATAATTGAGAAATTAATAAGAGAATTTAATAAATGTTGATTGAAAGTAATTTATCAAAAAAATAAAAGTATTAAAGTATTTAAAATAAATTCAAATACTAAAAAACTCCCCCTTTTTTTAAACTACAAAAAAAACATTTATTAAATTTTCAACAAAAAACTCCCCCTTTTTAAAATTTAACAAAAATTATATTAAAAAATTGTTATATAAAGAAAATTCACCTTTTTAATCAAAATCAACAAATTATTTAAAAATAACAGAGTAGATTATTATTATGAGAGAAGACATTAATTATAATATTCAATGAAATAAATAATTAAGACGGAGTAAGATTTTAACAAGGAAAACTTAAACAATATAAACTAATTACCATTTAGATCAAAGTGAATAGTATTTATCAAAATAGAGCATTTATACAAAACAAAATGTCAAATTTCTTACATGTTAAGATCAAACACTATCATGATGCAAAACATTATTATATTCAATGAACAAATAAAACTGATTTTTATGAACAGATAAATAAAAAATTATGCTTCCAAAATAAATGAACATTTTATTTTCTTTTTAAGGTTTTTAAAAACAAACTCCCTTTCAGTTTAAGCATAGAATAATTATATTAAATAGAGATCCAAAATAAAATTTTATTATCAAAAATTAAATCAATTTTAAGATAAATTAAATATTTAAAACAATTCAGAATTCCAAACAGATTTTAACTTTGAATTATGAAAAACTAAATTATAAAATGCATAATATATTTAGAATATTGTAAAAAACTTCCTTAAATTAGTTGTTGAAAAAATATTTCAAACAAATCAAGGAATATTATGTTTTCATAAGCTAATTATTTAAACACTTATTTAAAAAGTACATAGCAGTACATTATTTCAAATAACAAATAAGGGGTAACTCCCCCTAAAATTATGCATATTTAAAGATAGATAAATCAAAAAAGTTAAAAACACTTTAGAGAAAAGTAAACATATAGTCATTGTATTCAGAAATCAAATTCTAATTATGTAAACTACAAAAATTTTACTTGCTAAATAAAAGGCAAATAGAAATTACATGCCTTGAATCAGAAATAAAATGATTATAAAAAAAGAGTAGATAACTTGTATGTGAGAATATCAAATTGTATTAAAGTAGATAGTATTCATGATGGTTAATATAAATAATACTTATCTGGGCCTGGTGACCAGCTTTGGTCTAATAGTATTTGAGTAACATCCTTTTGGTACCTATGTTGTCAAAGGTTCAGCAGAATTCACAGAAGGTTTTTTAACCACCCACACAGATTTCAAATATTTATCTCTTGGTGAATCTGAATACAAATTGTTAGATAAAATAGTTATATTATGAAAAAAATATTTATTGAATCCCAATTAGAATTCATTACCATAATTCTCTTTCATTCTACATTTAAAGCAAGTTACAATAGAGATACTTCTTTTGAACTTTTAACAAAAGAAGTCTTATTCAAGTTTGGTGTGAAATTTTTATAACCAAAACCATTTTTATTTTTGTTTATTTTCATTAAATACATCATTTTATCATATTGTTTTTACCACTTACAAAAGTAGATAATTTCTCTTTAATATTAACAGCTTCAGTTTTCAAAAACATATTCTCTTTTTGAACAGTTTATAGATCTGTATAAAACTTTTCATTGGATCAATAGGTTGTGTTCTTTAATTTTTTATTTTCTTATTTTAATTTATTACATTTATTTTCTAATTTAGTTAAATAATCTACAACTAAAGTAAATATCCTATCTTGGTCTTTATCATTTATATCTATAAAGTATTTAAGTTTTTCATTTTCATCTTTTAGTTTCAAAAAATCAGATTCACAAATCATTTTACTTTCTTCATTCTAGGAAATAATCAGATTCACATTTTCACATTACCTTTTCAGTTTATCATTTTCTTTGACTAAATTTTTATTTTTACATTTAAATTGTTTTATTTTTCAAATATTTTTAAACTACCATTTCTCAATTCTTCATTCTCTTCAAGTAATTGTTTAATTCTAGAATTCTTAGAATCAAAATCACAATCAGAATCAGAAACAGTATCTTGTTCATTTTCAGATATTTCATTGTGATCAAAATTTGTAGATATTTCATTGTGATCAAAATTTGTAGGAGTTATCAACTGAGTAAAAATATAATCATTTACCTCACATGTAATACCCATTAGGTCAAGGTTACTTGTTTTCTTTTCACTTCCAGATTCATTGTTGGGGTCATAACTATTTGAGAAGCCTCATCCTCTAAACAGAGCTTGTTTTTCTTTCCTCCTTTTGTCTTTGTACTTCTTTGAGTGCTTGATATTGGGGAAATCATGTCTGATGTGACCTTTATTCCTACACTCATAACATGTTAAATATGAAACATCATTATTCTGAATTGAATTACCTTTCTTGTAATCCTTTTGATTCTTCCTTCCAAACTTTCTATTGCCACTATTTCTTTTCATAAATTTGAAAAGTTTCTTACTGAAGTGAGTCATTTTTTTGTCACTTTCCTATAACTTATAATAAATGTAATTAGTGGTATATGTAATATTAGTTTCAAAAAGTAATAACTTTTCCTTTATCAGACTCCTCATTGGAAATATTCTTCATCTCTAACTCATACAGTAGTAAAGAGCCTATTAGTTCATCTGAATTATACTACTTAAAATTATTACTCTCATTAATGGTCACCTTATTTTCATACTATATTTTTGGAAGAGCTCTCAATACTCCTTCCACTTGATATGTGTTGTCTAAGGCTTCTCCAAGAGCACTCATACCATTGGTTATACTGGTGAACTGATGTAACATCTGATTTATAGATTCTCCATCTCCTATCTTGAAGTCCTAGTATTCAGCTCGGATAATTCCTAGCTTGGTTCTCTTCATCTTATTAGTTCCATAATGAGTCACTTGTAGTAACCTCCATATGTCATGGGTTGTCTTACAAGTTGAAACATAGCTGTATACACTTCTACTAATAGCGCAGGATAAAATATTTTTTAACTTTGTAATTTAAAACATATTTTACCATTTTATTCCCTACCAGTATCTCTAGATCACCTTTGGGTAGTTCATATGGATTTTCCATGATAGTCCAATGATCTACATTAAGTTGTTTCAGGTAAGCTTCCATTTTGTCTTTCCATTAACTATAGTCACTCCCATCAAAGAATGGGGGTTTCTATGGTGTCCAGCCATCATTAGCATTGACACCAGCCATCTTAAATGAATGAAAAATTTCTTTTGATCCTTAGACTGTTAATTCTGGGATATCTGGTTAGCACGGAGTTAAAAAATAAGTACTAGAAATAATATTCTTAAATATTAAAACAAATAAAGATGTTTACTAATCAGAGCAACCAACTCTAATACCAATTGTTGGGTATCATAACCACAAATCAATTTACCTAGCTCTGATACTAATTTTTTGGTATCAGATTAAAGAAAACAAAGGCTAACTTATTAGACACCTACCTCTGATACCAATTTTTTGATCGATATTGATGGAAAATATGACTAGAGGGGGGTGAATAGTCATTTTAAAATTTAAAGATAAAAAAATCAGAGTTTATAAAAATATTAAATAGTAGTGAGTGTAGTGTTCTTGAGTTGAGATGCGGTGGAAATAAAAAGTAAAAAACATAAGAATTTATCGTGATTTAGATAACCAAGATCCTAGACCACTCCTCAATCTCCTCTACTCTTTGAGGAGACTGGTACCCACTAAGAACCTCACTTTTAAAGGTGTGGTAACCTTATTATATACATTTCCTTTTAAACAACCCAAAGGAACAACCCAGTCTTTTTATAGGAGACTCAACCTAGTATGTATCCTGAATTTTGATCGAGAGTCACAACCCAAAATCCCTTTTGGGTGGTAGAATAACTAGAGAAAGTAAAGACTTTCTTTTGATGGGAAAATCATAAACCAGACATGATAAATTACAAACATAAGAAATAAAGATTACATGAATAGAATAAATACAAGAAATGTATTAGATGATCATAATGTAGATGATGTTTAAGCTTGATGATCGTTGATCACTTGTATGGAACAAATATTAAATTTGGAGTGCTTTGGTGATCACAAAAAGAATGCAGAAGTTGTAGAAGATCATGAACAATTTTGAGAGCAGTAAGAATATCAAAGATGTATCAAAAAAATTCTCCATCGAAGATCTACACAAGTATGTGTTTTTATTCCTAGAAGAGATCTCTCATATCATTAAAACTGTGATCTATGAGGAGTGTGTACATAACCAATATTTGGATGACACTTGTTAGTGAAAATTAATATAAAAATATGACAGTTACTTGTAGTTTGTTAAAGCCTCACTGAATAATAATATAGAAACAATTAGGATTTATATTTATTCATGAAATATTAAAATAATACATTTAATATTATAAATAAATCATTTGTAAACAATTAACCATTATAAAACAATTGAAATAAGAATATAATCCTTCGGTTTAAACATACAACAAAAATACTGTAAAAACATAACATCGTATAAATGTTAAACTGCAAGAAAGAGTGTACATAAAATAATGTTACAATTATTTTAACACTATATAAAGTTATTTCAACATAAAATAATAATACTATGATCAAAATAATTTATTTTAATAACAATAAATGAAATAAGAAATAAAATTTTAGAAAAATAAAATTTTAACTAACAGTGACTCATGACCCACTGTTGGGTTCCAACGGTGGGTAAACAGAGCATGGAAAACCGTTAATTTTTTTTTAAAAAAATAAAAAGAATTAATTAAAACTAAATTTATTCCATGCATATAAGCAGTCAAAGGCTTCAAGAGAGGCAATAAAAAATTACGTATCGTTGGGTGTCTAATGGTGACTCATGACTCGTCGTTGGAAATGTCCAGCGGTGACTCATGACCTACCATTGGGTTCTAATGGTGGCTCATTAAAAACATTTCTAAACATTAGAAATGATAAATAGATGAATAACAGACGTAGAAATCAACTGATAAAATATAAAAATACTTCAAACAGCAAGAATAAAAACTATTGCAGTTCATTTGAAGAATGGAGAGATCATGTTGGAGCATGATGAAGCTTCTACTGGCACATGGAAAAAACCCTTAAAAATAGAGTAAATCTACTGTAAGTAAACTATGAAATTGATTTTATATAGAAATAAAAAAATCTACTATAAAAAAAATAAAAGATAACAACTTGTAACATAAAGAAAACAAAAATACAACAACTAAGAGAATAACTCATATGGAACTTTGAAGAGCTTCTATCAATACACAGTATAACAAGAAGTCTACAGTAGCTGAATGAATAAAGGTAAAGCTCATGTTGGAGCTTGAAGAACACTCCTTCCAATGTTTTTACAAAAAAGATAAGAAGCAAATGGTGGATAAAAAATTACCTATCGTTCATGTCTAATGGTGGGTAAAATCACCCACCGTTGAGATCTAATGGTGGGTCACTAACCCACCATTGGGTTCTAATGGTGAGTAGTATCACCTACCATTGGTAATTTTTCAACAATGAGTTGACTTACCCACCGTTGGTATTTTCCAACGGTAATTTGACACCCAACTAATAGAGGAAGGTCGAACTAGAAGAACACACCAAATCAAGGTGACCTGCGAATTGAATATCTTAAAGAGAAAAAAGTATAATTACTGTACAAATAGAAGCTGCAACAACAGTGCAACAACCCAAGATAAAATGAATAGAACAAAACCTTGAAGAATAAGAAATGATGTAAGCAAACTTGGTTAGATTTGATGGAGGTGGTGTGAAGATCCCTGATGAACTAGTGAATGAGTTTCCTGAAGAATATGAGTTTTGAAAATAGGTGTGTGGGAGATCAAAAGAACATGCGGAATTACAAACACATCAAACAGATGAAATTAAAATGAATCAACAACTGAGATTAAATATGAGTTATTAATGAGCATCCCTTGTCGAATTAAACACACAAAGGACAGGTGGTATAAGACTCAAATGCTGGGATGCTTGGTTCAGATTAAAAAAAAGCACACATACTCTGGGGTGGCAGCTCCTTCGTACCTTCAGGAACGCACTATGGGTCCTTATACATGGGCCTTGCATGCGATTGACATGCATTATGCCCACCTGACTCCATATCCTCCTTGTGGGGACTTCCTTCGGCAGGCCTTCCCATGGGGTTGACCCTAAGGGGTCCCCTATGTGGTTGATGGGATAGCCAAGGTCCTTCACTAGGATGGCACAAATTTTTTTACTAAACAAAATTAAACTTAACTAAATATATAACATGAAGTAGTACTAAAATAAAACTATTAAAGTATTTAAAACAAATTCAAATACTAACAATTTAAAGATTTTTTAATGTTATTCTTTCATAGGTATTACGATTCAAATGTTTCCAAAGTGGTA
Organism: Viscum album; assembly: GCA_963277665.1. Classification (NCBI taxonomy): domain Eukaryota; kingdom Viridiplantae; phylum Streptophyta; class Magnoliopsida; order Santalales; family Viscaceae; genus Viscum; species Viscum album. Next base: position 716,972,020 of record OY728140.1, on the reverse strand, counting down.
AGGGGATTTTCTTTAAAAAAAATCTCTTTTAAAGTTTTCCTTCTAACTATCCTTTTATTCCATGTCCATGTTTTTAAACATATTTTTTAAATGTAATTATATGGTCATGATATTTTTATACATGACATTTTTTATTTCTTTCAAAGTTTTTCAAAAAATAAATATTTATATGGAATGTTTGACTTTCTTTACAAATGAAAAAATAATTGTTCTATTTTAACATATACAGTGACAACAACATTTCCCTCTTTCATAACCGTCTTTTTAAGTTTGGATTCCTTTACAATCTTTCATATTTTATTCAAATAAAAACCCTATTTCTGGGTATTTTGGTATTTAAATTGGTTTTTAAAAGCAAAGCATATTTTGGTATCTGAAAGTGATTTGCATATGAGTTTAAAACTGTTTCTGGAGAGTTTTATGATGAAAAAGTGCAAGAATAAAATGTTTTATTCTTAAAATGATACTTGATCATTATACATAAGAAATGGTTAATCTCAATACATCTTATATGAAGGGTTGATCTCCATTATAGCTCACAATCAAGCCCGATATATCTTATATGATGGGTGCACCTAGATAGCGTCGGGTGAACCCGATATAGCTTATACGATGGGTGCACCCAGATAACACTTCAATGCATTGGGTAGTGTTCCTTGTATTATATTGAAAGAAGTAGGGTGTTAGTAGAGTCTTTCTCCTATATATTTAACTGTACTTTAGTTATTTCTGACACGGGTTTAAAACGGGTTATGAATGTGATGCTCTAAGTTGCCTGAAAAGGGTTTTTATTTGTTTTCTATGGGTTTTAAAGGGTTTATTTGAGCAAAACGTGTGTGTGTGTTTCATGTAGAAATGTTTTATTTTATACTCTCAAATAAATTTGAAGATAAATGTAAACATTACATGGGTTTTCTTATTTTTCACTAGACTAATGGATTTCTTTTTTTTATGTCTCTTACCAAAAATTTTAAGATCATCCCATGTTTTAAAAAAAATCACAGGGTGTAAGGATGGGAAAGAATAGGTAAGAAGTCAAGTTGAAAGTCATGAATATTTTCCATGAAAAAAATCATGTTTTGTTTTAAAAGTTTTATATTATGGGAAAAATGGATACCGATTAAAAGTGTCCACTTTTTATATATATAGGTTTGTTATGTAAGAGTTATGACATAACTCTCTAAAAATCAAAACTTAAAAGATATTTGGGAATTTAAGATAGTGTATTCTTTTTTAAAGTCACTAGAATATGTAATGTTTAAGGTCAGGTCCTTATAATATCTTCCTTGGGTGGATGGAAAGTATGTGTCTCGGAACTCCACCTCTCAACAAGTGTTGAAATAAGATAGTGGTCCATGAATGTGAAGTCACACATGGATGTACCATATAATCCAATATGTCGAAGGCAAAAAATGATCATAATTGGAGGTGAAATGCGATGAAAATGGTGGGATCTTTATATCTTTAGTTATGGAATGGGACAACTTTCCAAGACATCACACGATACATGTGTATCACATGTAGCGAGCAAAGGAACATCCTATGTATCTACATACAATGTCAATATTATTGTTAAATATCTATGAGGCAATGCTTAATTGGTTCAGTGGTTTTGGATATATGGATAAGTTATTTACATTTTACAATTGTATAATTATATGTTTTATGAGATTATGACTTATGGTTTACATTTATGGTTACAATTTATAAGTATACAATTAAGGAATTGGGGTTAATATTGAGGGATGACATTTATGTATGAGAATTTCAAAAATATTTATTCATTTGTAAGATATATTTGAAGATAATACATATTGAAAAAAGAACAGTGTGTTTATATAACAAAGACAAAACACACACACTAAACCATCAATATTGACTAGAGATCAAGCTTCAATCAACTATATTTGGACATCTCTTATGATTATGACCTTCCCCACAATAGATAGTGCATCTAATTCCCACTTTTCATTTTCCAGACCAATATATCTTATTTCTCATATGACTAGACTTTAAGTCACAACCTACTCATGTCAAGAATTAAAGTAGGTTATTTATTTGGCATAATAAAATGTCAAAACTCTCCAACAAGCATTATTGGCGCATTGCAATAGTCAATCAGAGTGTTTATGTGGTGCATTGGATTGACATATGATTCCCAATATAAGTTAATTAGTACATGCATTGTAATGGTATGCACACATGCATACTACGAGGCTTGTAAGTTTTCATGATCACAATATCTTAATTCCAATAACACCGCAAACACCCGACCACTGCTTCCCATGAGAGGGTCATGGCACTCTGTTACCTCAAACCAGTTTCCTTACCGGTTGAAGCTTCATATGGGAAATAGTGATGATTCCTATAAATTTTGGTCAATGTCTCACTGGAAGTTTTGACCAAACCACATCCCTTGTTGTTTACCCTCATTAGCTTGTTGTCCCCATTCAATAAAGTGCTTCACATAGAGGTAGAATATATTTTGCACCAAGCTAGTAATGGGAATTTTATATGCACCCTTGAAGACCCTGTTGGTATACTTTATAATATCAGTGGTCGTGTGTTTATATCCACTACCATAATTATATTCTATAGACAAAAAATCCTTCGGGAATTTTATCCCGTAGTCATACACGTCTTGATTGTCCCTTAAAAATCCCTTTAATTTGCATGTTGAATTCCCTCTTATAAGGATTGTATATTGCAATAAAGTGTTAGTCGGTAATTAAAACAATAATTTAATTTAATTCAATAAATATAAGTGTGTATTATAGTTCACATGCTCAACTTAATGATTGCCTTGTTTATTTCCTCATTATGAAACTGCTTACGCACATTATTAGCAATATGCCTAATCTAATATCAGTGATAAGCATTGGGTTGTTTCCGTGTAAGTCCCTTGGAGTTAATAGGCTCAATAATATCCTAGTTATGAGCTAATATCAAGCATATTCCCTAGATTTTCATAACATGTGCATGTATACAAAGTAAGAACTGGCTCAAAGAATTGAAATTCTCTCTCTCAACAACGGAAAATGCCAGCGGGATAAAAACGTGACTTTCATATTCTGTTTCAACAATGAGAAGGATGCTTGTATTCTTTTAATATTAAAAAGATCCATCAACTTGAATGAATTGTTTGCAATATAGAAACACAACAATGCATGGTATAAATTCCTAAAATATCTTGTGGAACTTTACATTCAATCGATCAACCTGATTTATTTGGGATACGTGTTTTGTAGTGTGTAGATGATAGAAAACTTGAATGTTGTGTGGTGATAATCCCATCAGTTATGGAAAAACCTTGTATGAGTCATCCCAATCACTATAGACATTTACGATTTCCTTTTGTTTTTACATCCAAGCTTTCTTATTATAAATCTTGTAGTTCAACAATTGGTGTCCTCTCTCCTAAACAAGAGATACATGACATGTTTAAATCATCTCACCAATAATCATGGTACATCCAATACAAAATTATTTTGTGTTAGGATTGGGTGAACACAAGTGTTTGGGGGCATCTAGTTGAGTTATCCTCAAACATCAATTTCTTTATCACATATTGTCCGTAAATTCTCATTTTCGATTAGGGGGGACGATGAGACTTTCTGGATTGATCCTGCTTAATTTTTGTTTCCTTTGGACTTTTGGATCTCTGTATGGTCGTGTGTCCTATTTTGTTTGAGATTTTTTGTGTGTCTCTGTAATGGGTTCCTCCTTCTTCCCTTCAAAAGGAGTTTCTTTCTTTCAATAGATGGGGGCTTGCCCCCTTCACCTTTAAAAAAAAAATATTGTCCGCAAATTCTATATTCTAGTCCATACTTATCACACTGAATTTTGAATCATCTATGTTTTAACACTTCAAAAGGTAGGTAAAATGACGTTCAATTTGACACTCTTTAATTATGATTTTCGTTTCATTTCACCTTACAGACTCGCTTCCAGCATATGATGTATTGTCAATGGTTATGAATATGTTGCCAACAATTCCTAAAAATTCATTACTTGGGGCAACACTATTGAAAAAATGGCTATAATTGTAGCCACAGTCAGGTTGGATTATGGCTATAGGCCACCTATAGTCATGATAAAAAAAAATGGTTGTGGCTATAGGGGAGCTATTGCCACAAGCAAATGTGTCAGTGGTTATGGCTTACCCGCGCAACCCCGCGAAGGGATTAATTTCACGGGAAGGGCGTGAGAGGACCCTATAGCCACGAGTTGGCCTAGATCGTGGCTATGAGTCACCTATAACCACAAGCAGGTCGACCTGTGGCTATAGGGTCTCTAGCCCTCACGCCAAAATAGAACCCCACATAGTTAAATAGTAACAAAAAATATATTTATAAATTATTACATGTGTGTGTGTGTGTGATTATTGTGTTAGTGAAGTGATAGCGGTACTTACTCTACAGGCACAAGATCTGGGTTTGAAACCCAGCAGGCTAAATTTTTTCCCTTACCCTGTAGCCACTGGTGGTTTCCCATGGCTATAACCTTGAGGTCTATTGTTATGACAATAACCTCCATGGGTAGTCTGACTGCGGCTATAACCTATAGCCACGATTGAAAGGGTTGTAGGCACGATCATAGCCCTTTGCTATAGTCATTTTCTCTAGTAGTGTGATGACATCCCGATTAAAATCTGACAATCACGAAATTTCTTTTAAAAATGAAGACAGTAAAAGAGGGTTGATAACACTATGTTCTCGTTGAGTACCCAACTTTGGTTGTGTGATCATTTCCACATCTTCTTCAAATGCATCATCTCTTATCCCATTATCAAATGCTCCCTCACCATCAAAATTCTCATTCATTATGCCCGGCGTATCCAAATGGATGTCTGTTGCGGTTCTCTCTACATTTTGTCGACCATGTTCAGACTGCTGCATGAATAATGATGGTGCTTTCACCCAATCCTCGTCATCGAACAAATGATATTCAAAATGCCACAATTGCTCAACATACTAAAGATGTCTATAAGTGGTTGATTTTACTATTTGCTCGACTATCAGTTTTAATTGATTGTGAATCCTTGCACGCACATGTTACAATGTTGTAGAATCTTAAAGTTTAACAACTATTCTCGACTGTAGACCGTAACTAACACTCTGATCACTGTATATTATTTATTTGTTGCAATATATGTGGAGCGATATGATTTCCTACAATAGCAATCTTATTAAGTCATTTTTTGAAATTATTATAATAGATCAATTACATCTGTCATTGCGAAACACAATGCAAGAAAGAAAATCACAGTAAACTTGTAAACTTAGAGACTTGATCCCGTGATTTGCACTTTACCTTCCAAACCCTCACCACCCCACCATCAATGTTGAGACTTTTATAATTATTATATGCGAATCGTGTTAATCAAATTATTTGACATCTGGAACTTGGCATTGGCCTACCCATGCCATTAAATAAAAATTGGTGTTAATTAAAAAAAACTAAAATTAAAAAAATAATTACAATAATATTCTACATCATGTCATACGGATTTCCATATCCCCCAATATAAAAGATCGCATAAAACCCAAGTTTACAAGCAAATACGAACACATCCATGGCTACTTCACCGCTGTTGGCACAGCTCTCCATATTTTCATCACCGAGTGCCAAGGTTAAAGTCACATGGAGACCAAAACTAAGATCCAGATGCAGATCTTCCACCATTCAATCTTCCCTCTCGGACCCATTTGTCCTTCAAATTGCGGATGCGCTCGAAGACTCGATTTCCGTCAATCCTCTGTATCCTTCGTCATCCCCGTCTCCCCCTCTCCAAAAGCTTAGAGAAACTTCCTCGCAAAACATCGTTTCTACCCCATGGCCTTCCCGCAAAGACGAGCCCTTTCGTTTCACAGATATTTCTTTCATCAGAAACTCTGCGATCCATCCCACTGTATGCCCCCGAACATTACCACAGACCCAAACAGATTTTGATGCGACTACTTTCCCAAATATCGTGATTGTTGATGGTCACATAATGAGTGCAGCCTCAACTCTGTCCCCCTTGCCCGATGGCATGTTCGTTGGAGGCTTAGCAACTCTCTCGTCGGATACAATTTTGAACAAGGTGAACGATTCTGTGAATAATTTTGAAGGGGATTTGTTTTTGTCACTCAATGGTGTTGGCACACCTGACTTGATTGTAGTGTATGTCCCAGAGAATTGTCAGTTGGAGAACCCATTGTATTTGAGGTATTATTCAGTCGAAGGAACCGATGAGGGGTCAAAGAACCTCCCTGTTTCAAATCCAAGGGTTCTTGTGATTGTTGAGAATGGAGGGGTAATTGATATCATTGAGGACTATATGGGTGGAGGTGGAAACAAGTGTTACTGGGCTAACTCTGTTACAGAGGTGTTTATTGGAAAGGGAGCTAAGGTTTCTCATTCTTACATCCAGAGGCAGACTTCGAATGCTGCCCATATAAAGTGGACTGCAGTTCAGCAGGTGAATACTTTCTGCTCTTTTTTTTAATCATGATTATAAACCTTTAAATCCTTTTCAAATGCTGTACTTTTTTTTTAACAATTGGATTTAATACCGACTTCTATCAGAGATACATAATCCCGCCACATTGTTATGAACTTCTGAGATATCTGACCCCGGATACATTAATTTATGTACGCTGTTGTAAAATTGTATATCCTATGGATAAATCTGATTCAGAAGAGTATCGCTGCTGAACAATCCCGTAAAGGTTACAAGCTGATTGGAAGCAACATTCAAAGGATGCTCAGAGCGTGGAAAGTGCATAATTATTCCATCTTCTCAAGTTTTTCTGCATTTTTGCAAGCATCAAATTCCTCATGCTTCAATTTTAATGTGATTTGTGATTAATCCCATGGTTTGTTAGTCATTCTTGAAAGACAAATGATCCTGCTATCCTTTATCTGTGTAATCTATTTCTGTGTTTCGGATACCGTGGGTTCTTGTTAGGTACCGGGGTTGAAGGGCTGGCCCGTAGGGCTGTACGCAAGTTGGCACGGGGAATTAACTGTCATGGGAAGGATTGTCTTTCTCTTTCCATTAGTTGTTGGTCCGGCAGTGGAAGGCAAGGGTTATTAAATGTGGGTGGTTGAGGGAAGGTGAGAGGTGTGGAATTACTTTTGATCATGGAGTGTGGCTTTTGGCTTGGGCGAGAGGATCTTAGGGGTGCCTTGAGTCCCCCCCTCTCATTCCTCTTCTTCTTCTTCATTGTCCTATTGTAAGTCTGGTTTCATACTATTTTTATACAAATCATAGTTGGATAATTATTTGTGAGGCGTGGTTACTAACATTTTGGTCCGGCTTGCCGGATTTCCCTTGCTGGACGATCGGGTAACCCGTTCATGGGAACACACAACCAAGCTCAAACTGAAGCCTTGGAGCAACGTATGGGACGCGTGGATTTTATGTTGACTGAGTTGTCTGCGAAAGTGTCCAACCTCTCTCAGAGCCAGCTGCGATGGGAGCAAGAGTTGACAGAACAACTGAAATTCTGTAAGTATATTTTGGGGATTGTAGTAATGCTGACTCACTGTAGCAGGGTTGATGACGACATCGACAAAGTACTGTAGCAGTGCAGACTCACTTTAACAGTTTGCGACATGACACGGTATCATCTTGGACTTTGGAGTCAGCGGTCATTGTAGGCTCGCGAACTTCTTTCCACCTACACTGTAGCAATGCGGACATGGGTGGGTGCGACACTGCAGCACAGTGGACTTACTGCGCGGTTTGTGGAACAATGCATCATCTTCTTTATTAGTTCATTCGAGTTAGGGTTTTTGTGTGTGAAACTCTGATTATCTCCTTGTAATTGTGCTCTCGAAATTAGTGAAGTATTCTGCCTCTCTGTGGACGTAGGGATTTTTCCCGAACCACGTAAGTTGTTGTGTCTTGTGATTCTCTTTTCGCTCTTTTTTTTCTCTTCTTTTTTTCATCTGCGAACCATTCTGTCCCCGCGACTCCCGACGTTTCCGCAACAGGAACAAGAATGTTGCCGGGCCAATAGTGTTCAGGGAGGTGCACGGAGGTGCGTATGATCAGTTGCGAGGAGTTTGTGGAGCTGCAATTCCTGTGTTTAGTGGGAGGGATCCGAAGAACTGGAACATGCGAGTGAGACTGTATGCCCAAATGCATGAACTGACAACGGCGTTTGTGAGGAACATAGAAGCGGGCTTTTTTATTTCAGGGCACGTCTCGCAATGAGAGGAAAAAGAATGGTTGGGCTCCGATCAGGAACACCATATCCAGGGAGACGACAACACCGAGGGGCGGTGGATCGGGTTACAAATTAGTGCAAGGTGAGCTGCAAAACCGTTGTTTGCGAGAGGTAATTTTATTCACAGAATTCGTAGCAATTTGCGTAGAAACTGCCCTGTTCTGTGGTGAACTTTCTGCACTACTTAGGATGCAGTCTTGGTTCTTGACCCGACCTCAGCAGCCATGGGACATGCCATCCTAGAATTCTGGGAAGGACGAGGCATTGGGGTGACCAGGAAACCAAGGTTAAATGGATTACCCATAGGTTCAGTGTATAATACGCGCAATAGGTGCTTTGGTTTTTCGTTTTGGGCAACAATTCTTCCCGGAACCAGCCCAATGTCGTGTAAAGCATCTCATCCCGAGAATGAGTCGCACCAGAGAAAAAACAGGAATGGAGCTCCGGTCTTGCGTGAGACCTTTCGGGAGGACGCATTGTGGTCGAAAAATCTTATAGGATTCTTTCGCGATTATGGCAATTGTTCCCCATTCAACCCAGGAGTTTAGAAATGTGTATATATTAGGGAACCACATGCCAAACTGTGGACTAAGACAACTTTTCTCAAAGCGGCTAGGGATGGATGGTGCAACCTAAAGGGGATGTTGATGCTTCACCAATCAATCTTGGCGGGAATATGGGTCCTTGGCTAGTTTGTATTTCATCGTTACACAATGGTTCCAAGGCTCTATACTAAGATTCAACCCTGGAAGCCAGTGTTGCCAAGTTTGTGCAGAAGCTAGGGAAACAATGTTGGATGTGAAATCTAGTCTCACTGTTGTCTAGAACAGTGGAGATTGCACGCCTGGGTTTGGCTGGTCAACCCTTCGTTGCTTGGTTTCCCTCGGCGAGGCTCCTAATGTGGAGGCATACTCAGGGCTGGCGGAGATTTTGGGTTGCATGGAGGATGAAGATACATTCATTTTTAGTTTGTTCCTGCACATTTCGTTCTTGACTACTTTGGGCCCTTCGGTTATGGGCTGTTACCTGTTATTTTCTGGTGATGTTGGACATCTCAGTTGGCCTCTTCTCCATACAACTGGTTTAGAAAAACAATCAGGGCTCCACAGGAACGTATTCCTACTATAATAGCTGAAATGATGAAGGCATGCATGTTGGAGGGAGTGCAAGTGACTCCAGGACTACCAAACGGGCCTTTGGCAAGGCTTTTAGCGATTCCAGTTTCGTTATGGGGTGTAGTCCACCCATGGGACATTTTCGGTGTGCTAAAAGTATAGAGTTCTTAGAGTGGCAAGGATGGTGGCAAGCCAAAATACAAAGTGAGTTGGGCAGGCGTTTGATCAACGCAACGCGCGATCGGACGAAGAAAGCATGGGACTGACAATGTAACATCCTGGCTAAAGCTACGCTCTCTTCTAATGTTTAAAAGCTTGTTTCTTGGGTTCGATGGGTGTTGGAGTTGTTTGGGAAGTTTTTGCAGGAACTATTCTTGGTGTTGGTTGTAGGGCAAAGTCACGCCATGAACACAATTCACGACGTGAATATGTCGCTGGTCCGATGCCGCGAATCTGGTTCAAAGCGTGAAAATGATTCAAGCCATGAACTGAGTTCACGACGTGAATTTATCGCTTGAGATTTTTTTTAACCCGAGACGGTGCCTTTTTCGACGTACATGCAACTCGTGGGATTCGCGTCGTGAATCTGTAATTCACGACATGAATCGTTCGCGATCTGCAGGTTTTATACGCCGCAAGTTTGAATCCTAATTCATTCACTTTTGTTCTTCCCTGCCTTGAAGTGTAAGCTCTTCCAGGCAATTTTGGGTGCTTCCTCCTCTTCCAGGTCTCTTTGTTCGACGCTTGATCTCTGTGGTGGTTGCGTTGCGTCTCTCTCGTTAAGCGGCCTTTCTGCTTCTTGTTTGTCATTGGTCGCGGTTACGACGTTTGGGTGTGTTCATGGATCGGTTGATCACGTGACGATGATTCTTGTTTGATCCTTCTAGATCCATTGTGTGATCTTCTTCCGGGGGCCGGTCCTTACTTTGGTCGTGGTGCAACGTGTGTTGGATTGGTGTGGCCCGATCCATTTGGGATGATGTTGGGTTGAATGCTAGCGGATCATACTGAAAACTAGGCCGCAACTCTTGCGGGTCGAGCTCCGCGGTGAGCTTGTTGGGGTTTGCAGGGGGTAGCGCGCCCCTGCTCCGGGGGCCGAAGGTCCCCAACCCAAATTTGGGGGAACTGTAACAACTTTGACTGACTGTAACAGACCTGACTGGGCGACACCGACAAAGTACTGTAGCAGTGTGGACTTTGGCGCGACTACTGTTGCAAGGCCGACCGACGACATCGATAGGGCATTATAGCAGTGCAGACTTTGGAAACAACGATACTATAGCTCCGCGGACTTCCCGCCACCGGTCATTGTAGTAGCTTGGACTTGGGTGACAACGGTATTGTAGCACAAAAGACTTTCTATGCGGTTGGTGGAACAATACATTGTCTTCTTTATGAGCTTATTTTGAGCTAGGCTTTGATGTGCTTGAAACTCTGAAAACTCCCTGTAACTGTGCTCCCGAATTATAGTATATTTTTGCCTCTCTGTTGATGTAGAGATTTTTCCTGAACCACGTAAATTGCTGTGTCTGTGTTCATCTTCTTTTGTTTCTGTCTTTTCTTCATCTGCAAAGCTCTGTCGTGTGACTTCCGATGTTTCCGCAACTACTGGTATCGGATGTTGAGTTCGGAATTCTCGAATTGAATGATGCCTATGGAAGAAGACAAGGTGAAGATCAATCGTTTCGATGAAACCAACTTCAATTACTGGAGGATGTAGATCAAGGACTATCTTTACCAGAAGAAATTGCATTTGCCGCTTCTGGCTTTAAAATCAACAAACTGGAGCAGACGGAGTGAGAGCTGTTGGATCGACAGGTTCTAGGAGTTGTGCGCCTTAAGTTGGCCAAAAACATGACCTTCAACATCAGAGAGGAGAAGACGACGATTGGGCTGATGAAAGCTCTCGCGAATATGTATGAGAAACCTTCGACATCAAACAAAGTGTATCTGATGCGATGATTGTTTAATATGAAAATGATTGTTGCAGATCACGTTAACAAATTCAACACCATCGTTAGTCAGTTGATATCGGTGGATATTGTGCTTGACTACGAGGTATGTGCATTGATTTTACTGTCTTCATTACCTGATAGTTGGGAAGCAACTGTAATAGCAGTGAGCGGTTCTTCGGGGAATACAAAGCTGGTTTTGAAGGATGTGCGGGACATGATCCTTAGTGAGGATATTTGGAGAGAATCATATAGATTCTTTGATTCTGCTATGAACATTGAAGGAAGAGGAAGATATGCGCAACGAGACAATCACAAAGGACGATCAAAGTCAAGAGGAAAGAGCAGAGATAAACAGAAGGTGCCTGAAACCAACGCAACAAATACAACGACTGAAGGAACTGATGATGTGCTGCTGCTGAGCGTGAATAACCCTACGAAGTCTTGGATTTAGACTCAGGGGTGTCTTTTCATTCCACGTCGGAGAAGGGTTTCCTGAACAATTATATTTTTGGAAATTTTGGCAAGGTACATCTTGCTGATGATGAACCTTTTCAGATCGTGGGGAAGGGTGATGCACGAATCAAAGCCAGCAATGAGAGTTTGCTGGTTTTGAAAAATGTGTGGTATATCCCTGAACTGAGAAGAAATCTTAATTTTATCGGATAACTTAATGATGCAGGTTTTAGCACCACGTTCATTGGTGGTGCACGAAAGATCACCAAGGGAGTCATTGTCATAACTCGGGGAGCAAAGAATGTACCCTGTACAACATGACAAAGACTTGCATGGACATGCTTGCATCAATAAATTCTGTCGGAGATTCACAATTGTGACACTACAGGTTAGGCCACATGATTGAGAAGGGGGTGAAGGTACTGATAACAAAAGGAATGCTACTGGAGTTGAAGTCGGTGGAAGTTGGCTTATGTGAGGACTGTATCCTTGGAAAACAGAAGAAAATATTTTTTGCAAAAGGAGGCAGAACACCGAAGGCCGGGAAGCTGGGCCTGGTGTACACTGATGTTTGGGGGTCTGTACCAGTACATTCCCTTGGCGGGTCACAATATTATGTGACATTTATCGACAATTCAACAAGGTATGAGTTTACTTTTTGAAAAGGAAATCTGATGTGTTTAAGTTGTTTCAAAAGTGGAAGACCATGGTGGAGAATGAGTCAGGAACAAAGCTGAAATGTTTGAAGTCTGACAACGGTGGAGAGTACGACAATAATTAGTTCAGAGAATTCTGTGCAAATAATGGAATTCGGTGGGAGAAGATTATTCCAGGAACACCTCAACAGAATGGTGTGATAGAAATGATGAATTTGACATTGAATGAATGTGTCAGAAGCATGAGGCTGCACTCAGGGTTACCCAAGATTTTCTGGGCTGATGCAGTGAATATGGTGGCATATCTCATCAACATGAGTCCATTTGTACCAATGAGAGAATGTCTACCCGAGGAGCTCTGGTCTGGAAAGGAGGCATGACTCTCACATTTATGAGTCTTTGGCAGTTTAACATATGTGTATATTGATGGTGATGCAAGGGACAAACTTGATGCTAAGTCCAAACCATGTTTCTTTATTGGCTATGGTGCCGAGGAGTTTGATTATCGCTTTTGGGATGATGATCTCAACAAGATGGTAATCAGGAGCCATAACGTGGTATTTAATGAAGCTGTTACGTCCAAGGATCGTCATGCAGTTAAAGTTGATAATAAGAACAAAGAATCAGACTGCCATGAGCAAGTGGAGCTTGAAGGTGTACCTGAGCATGTGACACCGAAACCAGTGGAACTTACTCCTTAAGTGGAGTTGAGGAGACCAACAAGGGTAAGAATGCTTGTGCAGAGGTATTCACCATCCTTACATTATTTGTTATTAACTGACGGTGGAGAATCAGAATGTTTTGAAGAGACGATGCAGTTGAAGGAGTCGAGCAAGTGAGAGATGGGTATGAAGGAGGAGATTTTCTCATTGCATGATAACAACGCTTGGGAGTTGACACCTCTGCCACAAGGAAGAAAGCATTGCAGAACAAGTGGGTATACCGGGTTAAGGAAGAACATGATGGAAAAAGGAGGTACAAAGCATGACTGATAGTGAAAGACTTTTAACAGAAGGAGTAGATTTCACTGGAATTTTCTCACCTGTAGTGAAGCTTGCCACCATCTGAGTGGTTCTCACCATTGTGGCATCAGAAGACTTACATCTTGAGCAGCTTGATGTGAAGACTGTTTTCCTTCGCGGAGATATGAAGTGTAACGTCCCGGATCCGGATGCCACTCAATGGTGCCCCGAGCCCGGTTGACTACATGGCCTCAAGCGTATCTCCTAGCAGCGAATGTCTAGGTGAGTCATTAGGGAGACTATGTCCTCATTATCAGAGTATATTATAGCGGAAGTCAAGTACATTCAATAGCGGAAATAGATAAATAAGCAGACAATTGAAAAGTAAGACATGACTGGAAGATATATAACAAATCTAGAAATGTCACATACTCAATGATGCAAATGATACATGTATCTAGAAAACAACCCAAACAGGTACATGGCAATACAATACAATACTAGTATCCAAAATAACAAAAAGACCAAAAAGTGCCCGCAACATCGCAAGCCTCAGCTTGGTCTCATGCTCCCCTGCTCCAAAGCAATGATTAACAACCAGTGTTAGAGCGCTTGCCCCTATTATCACCTGCAACCATATAATCTGTTTGGGTCTCAAAGGAGGCCCAAACAGGGTTGTGAGATAAACATCCTTGTAGGTAACCATCCAGAAATCTATACAGTTCTAAGCAACACGAACATTATACTAAATAGGTGTGAGTAAGCAGTAACGTAAGTGTGAATGCTCATGACATATGTCTATCGCAGCAAGTAAAACCAAATAGCCTCACAAGGCTCCATGCAACTAGGGTTAGCTCCTAATAAGGCAACTATAAGAAAAGTAAACAAGTAACACGACTTTGCCCTACATCCATCCATACCCTGTCCACACGACCTTGCCGTATAATGTATCCATATCAAAACCTCACGACCTTGCTGTATAAAGAAGTGTAAATCACGAAGGGTCGAATCCAAGGCATCAAGAACCAAGACATCCTCCTCGAGTCCCAGGAGAATCTCGATGGAAACTCAGTAAAGGCATTGGTTGGAGTCTTGGGAGCATGTGTACCGACATGTCTTACGCGAGTCCAAGCATGCCGGATCCAAGGGGTAGCAAGGCCCGAGGCATCCCACGAAATCAAGACCCTAGGAGCATACTCTATCCAAGGCGCCTACTACCGCGTTCCAGATCTATGGAGAGCTGTTCATGACATCTATTTAAACTATCACACAATCATACCATTTAACAAAACAATTCTATACGAGTCTGCCCACTCTCATTCCCATTAAATCAAGTCACATGGGTATACCCACCCATTAATCATCTATTATCCATTTAACACATCACATGGGTATACCCACCCATTAAGTTGAACCCATTTATGCCATTCCACATTTGTTTAATTCCACAATTAACCGATTCAAGTTCAACATGTAATATATATCAACGCAAGGGAGGCAAACCATCTCCTAACCAACCCACTCAACTCATTCTATTTTTAATTGGCTTCCTATGACAAGGCAAGCCCAAAACACACTCTTTGGGTTGTTTAACATGGCATAATTAAGGTATTTCCATAAGGTGCACCCCTTGGGTGACCTTGGTCTGGGCAACGAGTACCAACGCATCACAACAGATCCTATGAGCATCCCTAATAGGTTCAATTACATCTATTGCAAGTATCCCGTTCAAAATCAAGGCCGCGCGGGAAAGTTCGGCGGGCGGCGTAACGACCGATAGCTCTAAAAAGCACCAAAAGCCGAAAGTAAAGCATAAACCACCTACTTCAGTTCGGTAGTGGAGTGCTCGTCCAGTATCAAGTTCCGATTCGTCCTGGTTTAGGAGAAATCTAAAGAACGGACAAAGAACGGACGATTAGGGCATATGAGCCTAAAATCAAATAGTGCAATCGATAGCCAGAAGAATCGAGAAATGCTAAAATGGAATGTAGATCTTACTGATGCGGATCCGATGAGACAAACTGCGCTCGAATCGGAGGTCGAACGGAGAGTGGATCTGAATTCTTAGTTTAGCTTCTCAAGGAAGCTCTCAAAACGTGAGCTTGCTATACATTGAAAACTTAGAATGAAACTAGTTTTTTAAAAGAAATTAATTTAATTAAAAATTAATAAAAACCCAAAAATCTAGGGGCTGCACGGTTTACCTACACGGTTTCCTGTAGGTAGGGGCACCCACACGTTTTACAAACCGTGCGAAAAGCCTCTGTCAAGTTCTGCAAAAACTGCAGACCTGTTTACACGGGCGTGCGCCTCCCGCACGGTTTCCTCAAACCGTGCGACCTGTCAGCCCCTTCTGTCCAGCCTCGCATGATTTAGTCAAACAATGCGGCCTGCCCCACACGGTTTGTACTAACCGTGCACCAGGCCACTTTCAGCCCAAAACTTGGCTCCGGGCTCCGAACAAGCTCCAAACACCTCTGAAACACCCGTGATCAAGTTGGGCACTAACATAAGGCCATATTTAAGCATTTAAATTGAAAAAGAAGGGATTCATACCTCATACGAAAACCTGGGTTCTTACAATCTTCCCCCTTATAACAATTCGTCCCCGAATTGCTCTCTGAAGGGTGGTCAAGATTCGTCTGAGAACAACTCTGGCCACTGAGCACGTACGTCGGCCTCCCGCTCCCAAGTCTCGTCCTGTGAACGATTGTGCTGCCATAACACCCGTACTAGAGGAACTGACCGACTTCGAAGAACCTTCGTGCTCATATCAAACGATACGAATCAGATGCTCCTCAGAGAATGCATCAACCTGTAACTCAACCTCCTCGGGCTAAAAAGCGTGAGACGAGTCTGAATGATAACGGCACAACTGATAGGCTACTGACCCGACTCTCTTCAAGATCTCGAACTGCCCGACATATCGCGGTGAAAGCTTACTATGTCTCCTGATCTGCCTGTGTCCCAAGCTCGGTGAAACATGCAAGAAAATTCGATCCCCGACCTTGAACTCTAAAGGTCGTTTGCAGCGATCGGCGTAAGATTTCTGACGAGACTGTGCTGTAACCATTCGCTTCCGAATCAATCGGACCTGCTTAGAAGTCTCCTGCACGAGACACGGTCCCAATAAAGCTGCCTCACTTGCCTATAACCAACACAAGGGTGATCAACATGACCTACCATACAAAACCTCATAAGGTTCCATCTCTATCATCACCTGATAACTGTTATTATAGGCAAACTCAATCAGGGGAATGTGCCTCTCCCAAAAGCCCCCAAAATCCAGGATGCATGCTCGCAACATGTCCTCTAGCACCTGTATCGTATGCTCTGACTGACCATCAGTCTGAGGGTGGTATTCTGTGTTCAGAAGCACTTGTGTACCCAGCGCTCTCTGAAAACTCTACCAGAAACGAGACGTAAAGCGGATGTCCCTATCCGAAACGATAGTGCGCGGGACCCCGTGGCGTCGTACTATTTTACGGATATACAACCTTCCAAGCTCATCAACACTGAATGTCTCCTTGATCGGCAAGAAATGAGCAACCTTCGTGAGTCTGTCAACAACAACCCACACGACATCGTTACCTCGAGGTAACCTCGGTAAACCAGTCACAAAATCCATCGCGACATCATCCCATTTCTATTCCGGAGTAGGTAACTGCTCTAAAAGCCCGGCTGATCGCTGGTGTTCCCCCTTCACCTGCTGACAGGTGGAACAACTCGAACCAAAACCAGCTACCTCTCTTTTCATACCCGACCACCAGTACTGGCGACGTAAGTCACGATACATCTTGATGACCCCGGGATGCACCGCCCAAGCCGAAGCATGAAACTCCCGTATTAGCTCTTCATGTATATCCATTGGAACCCAAACGCGTCCATGGATACGCAGGATTTCATCCTCACGTACTGTCCAACCAGGGGGTGGGTCCTCACCTGCCACACTCTCCCGTAGGATTAGGCCTTTTGAATCCGATAGATGCCTCATCCTTACTCTATCCAACAGGGTAGAGGTCACAACTAAGGATGATAGATATGTCTGCCCCTGTCTATTGTGCACCTCCAGATGCATCTCAGAGAACAAATGCAATAAGTTGCCACTCGCTACTGGCCTGCTGCACTACCTGTATCTGAGTCCTCCTACTTGGTGCATCGGCCACTGCATTGCCTTTACCAGGTGTGTAGGCAAACTCAAAGTCAAAAGATTGTAGGTACTCCACCCACCTTTGCCGCCTCAGATTCAAATCACGCTCAATAAATATATACTTGAGGCTTTTGTGGTCTGTGTACACTGTTGCGGAATCGTCGGGAGACACAACGACAGAAACGAGAAAACGAAAGAAAGCAATAAGGACACAACGATTTACGTAGTTCGGGAAAAATCCCTACGTCCACGGGAGAGGCAAAATTCACTATATCGAGAGTACAAGAAATATAGAGGTTTTTTCCAGTAGTAACCCTAGCCCGAAAATGGGCTATAAAATGAAGAAGACGATCACTGTTCCGAAAAGGTAAGTCTGCGTCGCTACAGTGAACGACGACTGATTTTGTCAAAAGCGCTATAGTGGATGCCGGTTGGAAGTCAAAAGTGCTACAGTGAAGTTGACTCCGAAGTCCACACTGCTACAGTGCCTGTCGGTGTCGGTCGGTCAGCTCCGCTACAGTAGTCAGAGATGCTACAGTGCCGAAAAATTGGGCCGGGGGCTTCGGCCCCCGGACCCCAGGAGCAGGGGCGCGTTGCCCCCCGCAACCCCCAACGAGCTCACTGCGAAGCTCGATCTGCAATAGTTGCGGGCCACAAGCATTCGGCCCAACCGGATCGGGCAATACCAATCCAACATACACCACAAAAAATCTCTCCCAGTAAATAATGTCTCCAACAGCGCAACGCGTGAACGACAACAGCTAACTCGAGATCGTGCGTTGGGTAATTCCTCTCATGTGACCTCAGCTGCCAAGACCTGTAGGCCACAAACTCTTATCTCCTTGCATCAGCACTGCTCCCAACCCAATACCTGATGCATCACAACACACAGTGTAGCTCCTGCCCTACTCTGGCAGGATCAATACTGGTGCTGATGTCAACCTTCCTTTCAGCTCCTGAAAGGCTCTCTCGCAAGAATCTGACCGTATAAATTTCACACCCTTCTTAGTCAAAACCATCAACGGCGCTGCTAAGCGTGAGAAGTCCTGTATGAAATGCCTGTAGTAACCAGCTAGCCCAAAGAAACTCCGTATATCAAAAACGTTCTTGGGCTGCTCCCAGAAAACTACAACTCACATTCTCTTGGTCTACTGATACTCCTGTCTCTGAGATGATGTGACCTAGGAAGTGAATCTGATCCATCCAAAAATGACACTTTGTGAGCTTAACATATAACTGATGCTCTCTCAGTGTATTCCGAACGATCTGAAGATGACTGACATGATCGTGTTGATTGTGAGAATACACCAAGATATCATCCACGAAAACCGCCACAAAAGAATCCAAGGATGGAACACTCGGTTCATCAAATCCATGAAAACCGCTGACGCGTTCGTGAGACCGAACGACATAACCAAATACTCGTATAAAGTATACCTGCTACAAAAGGCTATACGAGGTATGTCTGTAGGTCGAACACATACCTGGTGATATCCTGACCTCAAGTCGATCTTTGAGAACACTCGAGCTCCTCAAAGCTGATCAAACAGATCATCTATCTGTGACAAGGGATATCGGGTTTTTACCGTCAGCTGGTTCAGTTTTGGATAATCCATGCATAGCCTAAGAGTTCCATATGCCTTTTTCGCAAAAAGGACCGTTGAACCCCACAGAGAAGTACTGGGTCGAATAAACCCCTTCGCCTCCAAATCCTCTAGCTGCCTCTTGAGCTCCCACAAGTCCGCCGTAGCCATTTTGTAAGGAGGAATGGATACCGGTTTAACTCTTAGCTTGATGAAGAACTCAACCTCTCTCTCAGGAGGCAAACCATAAAAGTTATCGTGAAAGAAATCCCTGAAGCGCTCAACCACTGGAGGAAAGTCCACCCGACTCACTTCCTGATCATCTAAAAACAAACTAGTGATCTGGGCTGTCATCTCGCCCAGACCACGATGCTCTGGTCCAGCTCGGCTCGCCTGAACATCTCATTCACCTTTTTGAGTAAACACTGCACCCTCTGGTGATGTGAAGGTCACCCTCCGGCGGTAACGGTTAACGTGAGCTCGATAAACAACTAGCCAATCCATCCCAATAATGAAGTCAAACCCTGACATCTCGAGGACATAAAGATCCCAGACGAAGTGACACCCACCAACCTCAAGGGGGCACTCCCTACACTGGCGCACGTCTTCCGTTCTGATCCCCAAAGGAGTGTCTAGCGTCATAACACTCTCAGGAGACAAAAGAACAAGCCCAAGGCTTTTCACCACTGGTGCAGATATAAAACTATGCGATGCACCTGTATCAAAAAGGGCAGATGCAATAGTAGAGGCTATTAAGATTGTACCTCTCACCATAGACGGTCCTACACCCTGCTCCTCGGGGGTAGGCTATACAAAATAGAACTGGCTTGCACCACGACCCCGTGATACAACCTTACACGGAGTTGGCCCACTCTGATGTCCCGGTGTAACTGGTGTCTGACTGCCTCTGCCACGCCCACCACTGCCTCGGCCTGACTGGCCAACACTGCTCAATCTCCCTGTCTAACACTGAGCTGAGGAACTTGCTCTTGAACCTGGTGTCAGAGCTGACCCCCTACCACTTGCAGTTGGAGGGAAGGTCCTACAAAACTGCTGCACGTGGCCCATTCTGCCGCAAGCTCGGCACTCGACCGATTCACGGTCGCACTGACTCTTCATGTGGCCTCGCCTGCTACTCTGATGACAAAACATTGAGCTACCAGCACTCACAGACTGACTGACACACATCTCGTGGGAAACCTCGAAACGACGTTTCCTGCTTGAAGACGTAGAACCACTGTGTCGAGAAGCAGCACTACCCTGCTCTGCGCTCCCATATTCCCTCAGGTTCCGCTTTGTGTTCATCATCATCTTCTTCCTTTGTTTCTGTCTTTTCTTTATCTGCAAACCTCTGTCGTGTGACTCTCGACATTTCCGCAACAACGTGCTTGGTTCTTGAGGTATGTGTGACCTAACCTCTCCGTCGACCTTTGTTGTTGTGGAATATGATTCTAAGACGTGAGAATCGTTGATAGGGCCCCCGTTTGTCGTTCTGCATTCCTTCTGGTGCTTGTGGATCCCGTTGTTGTTGGTGTGCGACCTGAGTTTGAGGTGGGTGGTTCCGTCTCTAGCCTATGTTATGTGAATTGTTGATTGCTCTCGTTTTATTAAATTGTTTTCTAAATGAATTGACATTATATTTTGATTTGCGTGTGTGCAAACCATTTTTTTGAGAAAAAATGGTTTTCCCCTTGTTTTGGTAAAAGAAAAGGTATTTTTAAAGCACTGTGAAATGGATTTATGAAATGGTTTTCAAAGCATGGTTTTGACGAAATGATGTGGGAAATGCAGCACATGGGAAGCTTTGGGTACTTAGGTGGAAAGTGTAGCTTAGACCCATCATCCATGTTATTGTCTGGGGGTTCACTCATGGGACGTACCTCTGCCCCCTATGCCTGTTGTTCCAGAGGCTTGGTATTGACATTGTCCGGGGTTCACTCATGGGGTGTTCTTTTGCCCCTCAGTCCTATGTTATGAGGACTCGATTGCGCACTAGTCATTGATTTGGTACGAGTAGTCTGCTAGCCTGGCCTGCAGTGTTCCTTGGCGTGATTCACCCGTGCTTTGGTTTGTATTGTTTTGGCTTTGATTATCTGCTTTTATAAATGTGATATGCTTTGAACTGTTTTACTTGACTTTTAAAATTGTGAAAAACAGGGATTTATTTACTATGTTTTTGAGATAAAAACTGTTTAACTGCTAATCGGATTGGAAGAATGAGAGAGTATGACTTTAGCCATCGATACCATGCACCATTCAGTTCTCCATGGGGCAATGCTTGCTGATTAGCCTTGCAGATCAGGAGCTTTGGAGCATCATTCAAAAAGCAACAACTAGGGAGGGGGTTGTTCTATGTGTCTGATCTGTGGGCCTTTGGGTTGTGTGTCGGGCCTTGTGCTTCTAGGCCCACAGGTTATGTAAGGGGTTCCCCTCAACCTAGTTAAACAACTGGTCTTTCTTTAGCTCACACCCTGCACATCCCTTTGGTGGTGTGTAGACCTTGTTATGTCTTTTGATGCAGGAAAAGGCAAAGCGCCGCAGTGAGGCGATGAGGTTCATGTCAGCCGGGTATGGGTAGCTGGTGGTGAGATGGTGGGGCTTTGCCCACGTATCACATGAAGTAGCAATTGTTGGTTTTAGTTGCCCTTTCTGGTTTTGTTGGGCTTGTGCTTTTGCGTTTTTGTTGTTGTTTTTGAGTTGTATCGCCACCGCTGTTTCTCTTTGGTTATGACATATATTTATTTTAGTTTTTTTCCGTTGTTTCTTTCCGCTGTGTATATGTGCCATATATCTTGTTTCAGGTTGGGCGAAATTGTTCCCTCAGTTTGTTGTTCGATGCTCGGGTGCTAGTCGCCAGCCCGTGGGGATTGTGAACGCTCTTTGGGTCTTGCCGCATTTCAATTCAGAGCCTAGATGGATGGGTTATTCGGGTCGGGATGTGACAATTTTGTATCAGAGCATGGTTATGCTCAGTCTTGGGTAGTTGTTAGACGGGAGATAGGATCGTTGGAACTTGAGAGGTGGGTTGCGTTGAGTGTTCGACCAACTCTTGCCGTGACGAGCCTCAAGTTACCATGGGACATTAGGATGTGTGTCTCCTTTGTTGGGTTTTGATCTTAATCTCAGTTTCTGATTATTGGCTTTCTGGTTTGAATTGAGATTATTCCGTTGTCTAATTGTTTTCTTATGTTTTCAGTGTGCTGTAGTATGCCTTTGAGACGTCTTCCATGGGTTCCACATGAGGGTTCAACGGATGCTCCTCAAGGGAATCCTCATTCGGATCAAAATTTTATAGAGGCTATCGTGCGAGCAGTTTGTGCCATGGATCAGAACATACCACGAGTTCAGAACCCAGTTGCTGAGGTACAACCGGGAGCTGGAGGAGATAGAGACAGATCTCGTGAGTTCTTACGCGAGAAGCCCCCGTCCTTTAAGGGTACTAATGAACCCAAGAGGCGGAGGACCGTCTAAACAAGATTGATTATATCTTCGACTTCCTGGATACACCTGAGGAAATCAAGGTGAAGTGTGCGACGTTCAGGCTGAGGGTCCCAGTAAGCGGTGGTGGGATTCTATGGTACAGATAGATCGACACACGAGATTGTATTGGAAGGGTTTCAAGACCCTCTTCTTTCAGCATCGGAGTACACCAATTGGTTTGCGGAATTGGTTCATTTTGCTCCGGAGGTAGTAAAGAATGATTAGTTGAAAGTTCAGAAGTACCTGCGGGGTTTACAACCAGATATCCGATCGCAGATGTATATGTTGAAGCTTTATACCTATGCTGACACAGTTAACAGGGCTATGATGGTAGAGATGAACACGACAGACAAGATTGGTTTTATTGTCCATTCTCTTCTACCTAGTGATAGCTTCAGTGGCGCGCTAGGAAGGAAGATGAAGTGACATGATCATCACAAGAGTGGTGGGGGCGGTTCTCAGCAGTGGGCCTCCTTTGCACCATCTGCAACAGCTAGCAGTGTGCCCCTGGCTTGCTACCAGTGTGGCAAGGTCGGACACACCCGACGTTCTTGTTCCGCGCCCGCGAAGATGTGTAATGGTTGTGGTCGCTACGACCATTTATAGAGGTTCTGCCAGGCCATGTCTATGCCTCATTATGGTCAGAGATCTTCAGCTCTAAAGGCCACTGAGGCGCAATCAGAAACTTCAAAATCCACAGGGTTCCAACCATGAGCCTCAGGAGTGAAGCACCTTCGCGCAGTAGATGAGTTTCCAGCAGAGGTTGACACAGATCCAACGATAGTGGGAGGTACCATTTTTGTTGCATCTTCTATAACAACTATTTTATTTGATATTGGTGCTTCATATTTGTTTATATCTTCCTGTTTTGTTGATGTGCTAAAACTTTCAACAAAGCTCATTTTTTTTGGCGAGGCCTCTTGGAAAGAGGAAAGAGAGCAGGGGTTTTGATGTCTGTCTTGCTCTTTATCGATAGCTGATGCGGAGTTGGTCTGAGATTTTCTGGTTCTCGATCTGGATTTGTTTGACGTCATCATCGGGATGGATTGACTTGTTGCTCATCGTGCTAGGATTGATTGTTATCATCGGCGTGTCACGTTCCTTGCTGCCGATGGGAGCTCTCAGGTGTTTCTGGGAGAGTGGGATCCGAGATCTGGTCGTGCAGGACCTTCCCGCCCAGAGCTCAGGGGTTTGTTGTCTGCTCTTGCATTTGATCCTGACGCGGTTTCTTCTCTTGTTGATCTTCCCGCGGTTGTCTGGGACTTCCTTGATGTATTTCCAGACGGTTTCTCCGGTCTTCCTCTAGAGAGGGAGGTAGAGTTTACGATTGATCTGGTGTTGGGTACGCAGTTGATCTTGACACCCTCTTATCGTATAACACCTGCTGAGTTGAAGGAGGTTAAGATCCAGTTGGATGATCTGATAGGGAAAGGTTTCGTTCGCTTTAAGTGTTTCACTGTGGGCAGCTCTAGTGCTCTTTGCCAAGATGGCGGATGGTTCACTTCGATTATGCGTGGACTATCGAAAGTTGAACCAGGTAACGGTTAAGAATAAGTACTCTTTGCCCCATGTGGATGACTTGTTTGATCAGTTAAAGGGGGCAAAGTGGTTTTCGAAGATCAATATTCGATCGAGTTATCATCAGCTCAGGGTTTGATATATCGAAGCCGACTTTCAGGAACATGTATGGAAATTATGAATATCTTGTGATGCCTTTTGGTTCGACTAAACACTTATGCAGTTTTTATGGTTTTGATGAATCAGATATTCTATTAGTATCTTGACACCTTCGTTGTTGTGTTCGTAGACGACATCTGGGTTTACTCGAGATCCGAGCATGAGCACGAGCACCATCTGAATCTGGTTTTGGAAATCTTGAGAAACCATCGACTTTAAGGATAGCTTTCAAAATGCAATTTCTAGATTCAAGAAGTGAAGTTTTGGGGGCATGTGATTTCTGAGCGTCGCTCATCATTCGATCCTGAGAAAGTGAAGACTTTTTCTTGTCATGGGAGTTGTCACAGAACGTCTTTGGGATTCAGAGTTTCTTGGTTTTGCTCGATACTATCGGCGGTTCGTTAAGGATTTCTCGAAGTTGACATCACCTTTGACTGTTCTTACCTGGAAAGGGGTGAAATTCATATTGGGTGCTAAGTGTCCGACTTCTTTTGATGAGTTAAAACAACTTCTGACATTAACACCTATTTTGATCTTACCTGAGCCCAGCAAGGGGTATGTGGTATACTGTGATGCTTCTGGTGCTGGTTTGGGTTGCGTGATTATGCAGAACAATCATGTGGTGGCTTATGGTTCTCGTCAGCTTCGGCCGCACGAGAAGAATTACCCCACTCATGATTTGGAGTTTGCTGCAGTTACGCGTGCAGTGTTGGCGACATTATCTTTTTGGGGAGACATTCACGGTCTTTTCTGATCATAAGAGCCCGAGTTATATCTTTTCTCAGAAAGACTTGAATCTCAGATAGATGTGGTGGGTGAAGTACCTTCAAACGTTCGATTTTGACATCGCCTATGTTGGATTGGTGTTGCCCGATCTCGTTGGGCTGAATGCTTGTGGCTCGCAACTGTCGCGGGCCGAGCTGACCGACCGACACCGACAGACTGTAGCATCTCTGACTACTGTAGCGGAGCTGACTGACCGACACCGACAGACACTGTAGCAGTGCGGACTTCAGAGTCAACTTCACTGTAACACTTTTGACTTCCAGCCGGCAGCCATTGTAGCGCTTTTGACAAAGTCGGTCGCTGTTCACTGTAGCGACGCGGACTTACCTTTTCGGAACAATGATCGTCTTCTTCATTTTATAGCCCATTTTCGGGCTAGGGTTACCACCGAAAAATCCTTTGTAATTTTGTGCTCCCGAATAGTGAAATTCTACCTCTCCCGTGGACGTAGGGATTATTCCCGAACCACGTAAATCGATGTGTCCTTATTTCTTTCTTTCTTTCGTTTTCTCGTTTCTGTCGTTGTGTCTCCCGACGATTCCACAACAGCCTATACCTCGGGGAAGGAGAATGTCGAAAGCGCCACTGTAGGTTGTCTTAGAATCGAAGATAGAGTGAATCCTTGAGGCTCCTCACTTAGTTGCATCTGGACGCTCAGGAGAATGATTCGACATGGTTATGACCAGCGTTCAGTTATTGCCATCGCTTCTTGAGTCTATTCTGCAGAGTCAACAGCAGGATGATGAGTACAGAGGAATCATGAAAACCCTTTATGGTGGGGTGACCGTTTCTGGTTGGTCTCTCCCTTCTGATGATATTCTTCGTTTCGGGAATCGGTTTGTCGTCCCAACATTTGTGAGAAGTTTAGTTTTGTTTGACTGTCATAGTTCTTCGTGGGCTGTTCATCCGAGCATTACGAAGGTGTATTATAACATGAGACGGCGTTTCTGGCGACTAGGTTTGAAGCGCGACATTTGCTGATTTTGTGTCCTGCTGTTACTTCTACCTATAAATAAAGACCAAACATCTGAAACCTTCCGGTTTGCTCTAGCCTCTTCCAGTGTCGGTTTGGAAATGGGACGACGTGTCCATGGACTTTGTTGTTAGACTACTATGGACTCCCCGAGGGAAGAATGCTATCTGGGTGGTGGTTGATCAGTTGACGAAATTTGCTCATTTTATTCCGATCAGGGACACCACTAAAGTTGAAGATCTGAGTATGTTGTACGTGCAAGAGATTGTGAGGTTACATGGGCTTCCCTCCGCCATTGTCTCAGACAGAGATCCTAGGTTTACTTCCAAATTCTAGAAGAGTCTCCAGGAGGTGATGGGAATTCAGATTCGGTTGAGTACAACTTATCATCCATAGCCGATCGGCCAAGCGGAGCGTGCTATTCAGATTTTGGAAGATATGCTACGTGCTTGCGTTTTGGATTTTGGTGGATCGTGGGATAACCATATGGGATTGGTTGAGTTTGCTTACAATAATAGTTACTGGTCATCGATCAGAATGGCGCCCTTCGAGGTTTTGTATGGTTGCCTGTGAGGGTCACCTCTTTGTTGGATAGAGGTGAGTGAAACCTCTCTTGTGGGACCAAGTCCCGTTCAGGAGATGTTGGCAAAGATCCGGGATATACGCCGACTTCTGGTTACATGCACAGAGTCTGCAGAAATCATATGAAGATCATCGACGCCCTCCTTTGTGGTTTTTCGTTGGTGACTGAGTTTTCTTGAAGGTCTCCTCATTTAGGTCACCGTCGATTTGGGAAACTGGGTAAGCTGACTCCGAGATATGTTGGGTCATTTGAGGTCACTGATCGACTCGAACAGGTTGTTTATCGGTTAGCATTACCGACTCAGTTGACAGGTATCCACGATGTTTTCCACATATCTCAGCTTAGGAAATATCATCCCGATCCTTTCCATGTTCTGAGTTGAGAAGTGATTTAAGTTAGAGCCATATGTCTTAGTTGTGGAGCAACCAGTGAAAATCGTTGATTCTTAGGTGAAAGTCTTACGTAGGAATTCTATTCTGTTTGTTAGAGTGTTATGGCGACACAGATCAGATTCTTATGAGACTTGGGAGCGCGAATCATCGGTGAGGGAGCAGTAGCCTCACCTTTTCCAGAGCACTCTTCTTCCGCATGACTTCTCAGGGACAAAAAGTTCTATGATGAGGATATTATAACATCTTGGTTAAATGTACGCTCTCTTTTGACGTTTAAGAGTTTGTTTCTTGGGTTCGATGGGTGCTGGAGTTGTTTAGGGAGTTTCTGCAGGAACTGTTCTTGGTGTTGGGTGTAGGACAAACTCACGTCGTGAACGTGATTCACAACGTGAATATGTCGCTGGTCCGATGTTGTGAATCTGGTTCAAAGCGTGAAAATGATTCAGGCTGTGGATTGAGTTCACGACGTGAATTCATCACTTGGGATTTTTTTAACCCGAGGTGGCGCCTTTTTTGGTGTGCATGCAACTCATGAGATTCACGACGTGAATCGTTCGTGATCTGCAGGTTTTATATGCTGCAAGTCTGAATCCTAATTCATCCAGTTTTGCTCTTCCCTGCCTCGAACTGTAGGCTCTTCCAAACGATTTTGGGTGCTTCCTCCTCTTTCGGATCGCTTTGTTCGGCGCTCGATCTTCGTGGTGGTTGCACTGCGTCTCTCTCGGTAAGCGGTCTTTTTGCTTCGTTGCCATTGGTTGTAGTTGTGGCGTTGGGCTGCGTTCTTTGATCAGTTGATCATGTGATGATGATTCTTGTTTGGCCCTTCTAGATCCGTTGTGTGATCTTCTTCTGGGGGCCAATCCTTACTTTGGTCGCGGTGCGACATGCATGGTTCTCAAGGTATGTGTGACCTAATCTCTCCGTCGACCCTTGTTGTTGTGGAATATGATTCTAAGATGTGAAAATCGTTGGGGCCTCCGTTTGTCATCCTGCGTTCCTTTCGGTGGTTGTGGATCCCGCCGCTGTTGGTGTGCAACCTGAGTTTGAGGTGTGGGTGGTTCCGTCTCTAGCCTATGTTATGTGAACTGTTGATTGCTTTCGTTTTATTAAATTGTTTTCTAAATGAATTGGCATGATATATTGATTTGCGTGTGTGAAAACTGGTTTCTGAGAAAAGATGATTTTCCCTTGTTTTGGTAAAAGAAAAGGTATTTTCAAAGTATTGTGAAATGGATTTGTGAAATAGTTTTCAAAGCACGATTCTAATGAAATGATTTGGGAAATGCACCACATGGGAAGTCTTGGGTGATTAGGTGGAAGGTTTAGCTTAGGGCCATCGTTCATTTTATTGTTGGGGGGGGAGGGGGGTCTACTCATGGGGTGCTCCTCTGCCCCCTAGGCCCGTTGTTCTAGGGGCTTGGTATTGACATTGTCGAGGGTTCACTCATTGGGTGTTCCATTGCTCCTTAGGCCTGTGTTCTGAGGACTTGATTGCGTACTAGTCATTGATTTGGTACGAGTAATGATGTAGAAACACCGAGAGTCGCAACGACAAAACAACGATTCAGAGAAGAGTAAAAGGAAAAAAAACAGAACAAGAACACAAGGATTTACGTGGTTCGGGAATAATCCTTACGTCCACGGAGAGACAGAAAATCATTATGAAAAATCTGGGAGCACAATTTACATGAGTTCTTCACACCCACTAAAACCCTAGCCCGAAAATGGGCTAATGTAGAGGACGACGCTATTCCACCAACCGTCAGAAAGTCTGCATTGCTACAGTGAAAGACGGCCACCCAAGTCAAAAGTGCTACATTGGCTGCCGGCTGGAAGTCTAAAGAGCTACAGTGAATGGTGGTTGAAAGTCCGCGTTGCTACAGTACCTGTCGGTGTCAGTCGGTCAGCTCTGCTGCAGTGGTTAGAGATGCTACGGTGGACCAAAAATTGGATTGGGGACCTTCGGCCCCGGACCCCCAGAGCAGGGCGCGTTGCCCACTGCAACCCCCAACAAGCTCACCGCGGAGCTTGACCCGCGAAAGTTGCGGGCTGGTGCACAATACCCCCAGACCCCCAGAGCAGGGTGCGTTGCCTACTGCAACCCCCAACGAACTCACCGCGGAGCTCGACCCGCGAAAGTTGCGGGCTGGTGCACAATACGGGCCACAAACATTCGGCCCAACCTGATTGGGTTACACCAATCCAACAAGTAACTGCTAGCCTGACCTATAATGATCCTTGGCATGATTCACCTGTGCTTTGGTTTATACTGTTTTGGCTCTGATTATCTGCTTTTGATAAATGTGATATGCTTTGAACTGTTTTACCTGACTGGTTTTAAAATTATGGAAAATGGGGATTTATTTACCATGTTTTTGAGATAAAAACTGTTTAACTGCTTATTATGCCATGATTTTCTGTAAATTGAGCATATTGGGATTGTTGTATAGAGACTTGATACGAAACACCTGGTTGGGATCCCACTGAGCCTGTTTAGCTCAGACTTTGCACACCCCTTTGACGGTGTGTAGACCTTAAGTCGCTGCAGTGTGACAATGAGGTTCATGTCAGCCGGGTATGAGTTGCTGGTGGTGAGATGGTGGGGCTTTGCCCACGAATCACATGAAGTAAAAGTTGTTGGTTTTAGTTGTCATTTCTGGTTTTGTTGGGCTTGTGCCTTTGGGTTTTTGTTTACTGTTTTCGAATTGTATCGCTGCCGCTGTTTCTTTCTGGTTATGACATATATTTATTTTAGTTTTCTTCCATCGTTTCTTTTGTAAATGTGCCATGTATCTTGTTTTAGGTTAGGCAGAATCCTTCCCTCAGTTTGTTGTTCGATGCCCGGGTGCTAGTCGCCAACTCGTGGGGAGGATCAGAAACGCCCTTTGGGCCTTGCCGCATTTTGGTTCAGAGCCTAGTTGGACGGGTTATCCGGATCGGGATGTAACATTTTATATTCTCTCCTTTTTATTAATAATTTTCAGATTTAATGCATGCTTATGTCTTTTTGAACTATTTCTTCATGTTATAATGTGTTTTTTTAAATTATCATATTCCTAATTTATTTTTTATATATAATATTTGCACCGTGAATGAAATTTCTATGCACAATGCCGTACGCCATGCGCTATAGCGCTAATGGCCCTCATCGTCATTTTGCGCCATGCGTCGTAAACAACTATGGTTGGATCTGATCGAGAAGAATGATACTTGAGAGTTGGTACCTGTAGAATGGGAAAACCCCCTTACCTCAAGGTGAGACGAAGACCTACTTTTATAGATTGAGGATACAAAATACATATAGGAGTATTCCGATGTGGGACTCGGAAATACCCAGAATAATAAAAATAGGGTTTAACACTCCCTTTGAAGCTGGACATGCCCAGCTTGGACAATGAGTCCCACAAAAAAGAAAGATGAAAGCATACAAGACAAGGCACACTCCCCCTCAAGCTGGGCCGCAGATGCTGTGGATGCCCAGCTTGGAACTGAGCGAGACTAGGCCAGCCCCTGGGAGGCCTTTGGTGAAGATGTCGGCAAGCTAGTGCGCCGTCGGGATGTGGCTAAAGCGGACGTGATCATGCTCCAGGTGGTGGCGAAGAAAGTGGCAGTCCACCTCAATATGTTTCGTGCATTCATGGAAGACGGGATTCGAAGCTATCTTGGTGGCTGCCTGATTGTCAAACCAGATGTGAGCAGATGTCTGCGGAGGAAAGCCAAACTCCTGGAGGAGATGTCGAAGCCAAATGATCTCCGTGGTGACGGTGACCATGACACGGTACTCAGATTCCGCACTAGAGCGAGAGACGACCGTCTGTTTCTTACTGCGCCAGGAGATGAGGTTGCCTGCCAAGAAGACGACAAACCCAGAAGTAGATATCCGAGTAGCAAGACAACCAGCATAATCAGCATCACAAAAGACCTCAATATTCAGATGAGCATGTTGGGAGTAGCGAAGACCACGGGTAGGGTCTCGCTTGATGTATTTGGCGATGCAGAGGACAACATCCCAATGAGAGGTGGTTGGATGCTCCATAAATTGGCTCACTGTTTTATCTAAATCAAGTGAAAGTGAACATTGTGAGAGTGAACTAGTTAATCTTGCTCGAATGATGAACAAGATAGTTGGGAAGAAAGACTTTCAGTATAGATATAAGAAAAAAGAAAGAAAGGACAATAAAGAC
Organism: Viscum album; assembly: GCA_963277665.1. NCBI lineage: Eukaryota > Viridiplantae > Streptophyta > Magnoliopsida > Santalales > Viscaceae > Viscum > Viscum album. The sequence continues at coordinate 716,940,852 of OY728140.1, read as the reverse complement.
TCTGAAGTTATTTGTATGAATGCAAAAGAACAGGACATATAAGGTCAGATTGTCCTATGCTTAAGAAAAAAGATAGAAAGGAAAAACATTCTGAGAGGAATAGAAAGAAGTACTACAAAGCTAAAACTAAGAAAGTTTTGAAGGCCAATGACACCTGGAGTGCCAGTGGTGGAGACTCTTCTGATGAATCCTCAGATTACGAATCTTCTGGACAGAAGAATCTTGGTTTACTTGCCAAGCTACCTATTGAAAATCATTGTCTAATGGCCAAGATACACAATGCTGAATCCATAACCAATGTATCCTTAAATGCTAATTATAGTGATAGTAAATATTATGAATCTTCAAATGAAGAATTTTCTTCTGATGAAGATAATACTTTACCTACCTATGAAGAAGTTTCTAGGTTTGTTAAGCTTCTTGAGAATGAAAATTCTAAAGTCAAGAAAAAGCTTGATAAGACAAATTCTAGGATTTCTATTCTTACTAAGGAAGTATCAGATCTTTCTAAGGATCTTGATAAGAAAACCCTTGATTTTGAAAATATTTCAAAAAATCTTGAGGAAGTTAATTCTGAGAAGGATAAACTTTCTAAGGATCTAGAAAAAGTAATTTCTAAGAAAAATGTTTTAGAGGCTAACTCTAGTGCTAAAACTGATGTTTTTGAGGATAAAAATTTAGTTATTAGACTGAAGTCAGAAATATTTTCCTTGAGGAAGTGTTTGTCAAACTTTACCTTAGGTAAGGAAAATTTTGATAAGATGTATTCTCAAATTCGACCTCTAAGGAATAATTCTAGATTTGGTTATTCAAAACCGTTTTTCAATAACAATTATTTTGTTCCTCAAAGTGCTCCATTCTGCACTAAGTGTCATTGTGGTGGACATTGGTCAAAAAATTGTTCCTTAAACAAAACCAGTCTTTAGGTTTTCATAAAGCTTATTTTTCAAAGAAAATGTGGATTCCTAAAATTTTGCTTTCCGAAGTTTCCGGATCCAAGAAAGTTTGGGTTTCGAAAGTCTAACACTCTTATTTTCAAGAAAGTAAAGATAATACCAACAACAATACATGGTACATGGATAGTGGATGTTCCTGACATATGACTGGTAACAAAAACTTCTTTGAAAAGATTATCAAGACGAAAGGAGATATCATTATTCAATTTATCGGAACGCAAGATCAACTTGCTGATATTTTCACAAAATTTTTACCCTCCGATAGATTTGAATACATTAAACAGAAGTTAGGAATGATAACCGTAAGGTAATTTTTCATATTAACTTCTTGTTGAAACCTGTAGAGGAATAAAAATGAGAGACCCGAACCCCCAAGGTATCTCTCCAAAGGAGCCCTTGGGGTGTATTTATAACAAATAATAAAGACCACACCGGACCTCAAGTCCGATGTGGGATGCAGACTCCAACACTCCCCCTCAAGCTAGGTTCACCTAGCTTGGACACACCTAGCTTGGACACGAAATAAAAAGAAAGCTGCAAAAGTTGTTGCTCCCCCTCACGATCGAAGCTCCCCCGCAGGATGAGGGATGGAAGATGTTGCGGGCGCAGCAGATGACCACGCAGACCGGCCAGTTGACGGAACGCCAGGAATGCCGCACTAGTGGGGCCGGTCGATGAAACGCCGGGAAATCCAAACTAGGACCGGGAAAACCGCACTTGCGGGGCCGGCGACGGGAGGTGGGGATTCCGCAGAAGTGTTGCGGGATCTGGCGGCGCCAAAGGGCTCGAATCCAAGACAATCAAGGTGCTGCGCCACGGTGGATGAAGCGTGAAGGTGTGCCGGCTGACAGAGAGGCGGCTGCCTGGAGTAGTCGGGAGAAGCCGGCGAGGCGGGGATGCCGCAGGAGGTGCCGGAGAGCCGAACCTTGAAGCTGGGCAGCCGCAGGGAGAAATTGGAGCCGGTTGGCTGCCGGAAGAGGGGCGCAGGAGGAGGCCGGGGAGGGAGCAGGACAGTGGGAGGCGGCGCTGGAAGCCGGAGGAGGCCGCCGGTGTGGAGGGGCCGCCGGGAAGGGGAGCCGTGCCTGGACGAGTGCGCCGGGAGCCAGGAGCCGGGGCGATGGCACCGCTGGGAGAGGGCTCCGCTGGGGCGAGGGCTGGATGTCCGCACAGGAGCAGCGGGCCGCGCGCAGGGAGGGAGACGGCGCCGAGGACTTCGCATCAGCGCTGGATCGGGAGGGAGACGACGCCTGGGTCGGAGCGGGAGGAGCGCCGGGGCAATTGCGGGAGCCGGAACGGCCGCCGAACCCGTCGCGCACAGGGAGGGGGGGGCGAGGAGACAGTCACGCGGGAGGGCCGGCTAGGGTAGGAGCGACGCTGGAGGGGAGATTCGCCGGAAGGACGCGATCCGGGCAGAATTGGGAGGCCGGCGAGACGAGGCCGTTGCGCGGGGAGAAGAGGGAGAGCCGGCTGGAGTCGCACGTAGGACGGAGCCGCCGGGAGGGAGGGCCGCCGGGAGGAGACGCCGGGAGCCGGGGGGGCGACGCGGCGAGAGGGCCACCAGACAGGGAGCCGGCTGCTCGGGAGGGAGGGGAGGGGCGACGACAGACGGCAGGAGGCGCTGCGGGAAGGGGCGGCGATCTGCGCAGGAGGCGTAGGAGGGCCGCCGGGGAGCCGCACAGGGCAGAGGCGGGGCCTGGCGCCGGGAGAGGGCCGCCGGGAAGCCGTCGGGGAGGAGAGTCGGGCCGAGGCGGAGGAGGAAACGGGGAGCAATGGGAGGGCGACGCGGGGAGCCGGGACGCCGGGGAGCCGGGAGCCGCGTCTGGCAGGAGGGCCGCCGGGGAGCCGCGCCAGGCAGGAGAGCCACCGGGAGGGAGGACCGGCAGGAGTTACGGAGGGAGGGGGGGTGCCGATTTGGATTGGAGCCCCCCCCGGACGGGGAAACCCTAAAGGAAGGGGGAAAAAATTCAGGAGGGAGGGTTGGGAGGGTCGGGAGTAAATCCCTTTGATACCATGTAGAGGAATAAAAATGAGAGACCTGAACCCCCAAGGTATCTCTCCAAAGGAGCCATTGGGGTGTATTTATAACAAATAATAAAGATTACACCGGACCTCAAGTCCGATGTGGGATGCAGACTCCAACAAAACCTATCTCCTTACAGTAAGAAACTTCTTTTCATAGGGGGAGTACATCTGCTTGTTAGTTAGAATGAAAGTTTTTTGTAATGGAATTTTTTTTTGTACTGAAAATTTTACGTAATGAAAATTTTTCGTAATGGAAATTTTTCGTTACATAGATCTTTCATAGTAGTAAATTTTCGTAATTTAAATTTTTCGTAGTCAATTTTTTCGTAGTCAAAATTTTTTTTGATTAAAATTTTCGTATCTAAATATTCTTCAAGAAGAACTTTCCTCATTACGAGTAATTTCCCTATGCAATCCGAAAGGTATGATTTCTTTTTCTAAGTTTTCGTAATCAACCTTTTTACTTGTTGATATTTTATTCTGTTTTAAGCAAGATTTTTCATATTCATTTTAATTTTTCTTAAATCCGATTGTTTTTTCTAAAAACCTCAAAAGATCGGATTTGACCAAATTTCCTTCTGCGGCTATCTTTTCAACCGTCAGATTTGATCAGAAAAGTGTTCAACCGTTGGATCAATCAGGGAAGATGAACCGTCGTCTCAACGCCTATATAAAGAACCCCAGATATCTTGTCCCACATCGAACTCTAAGCTCTTGCGTGCTGAAGCTCTGCCCTTCCTACTTAAGGTCGTTCCAGATCTTCAAGGTTTCCTCAGTTCTGAATGTCTGCTGAAGCTTCGTCTTAGAAAGAAATGTCGTCTGTAAAGGAAATCTTTGAATGACAGATTTACAGAGAAAGGTTGGTTCATCCAAATTTCTTTGCTAAGTACGATTCCATTATCTCTAAGAATATCAAGCTGAATGGGTGAGAGAGTGTTTGCATATCGAAACCGAAAGCACGTGATATTGTGTATTCGGAGTTGCTGGTTGAATTCTACGAGAAAGTAAGTTTTTTCAATGGAGGAGGAAGAGATAAATTTTCTTTCAAGAGTTACGGGAAGATATATTCTCTTTCTTATAGCAAGGCAACCAGTCTGATTGGTATTCCTTATGAAGGGGAAACTGAGTTCTGTACTCACAAACTACCCGATGTATCAGGTTCCTTTTTAAGGAAAAAGCTCTATCTTGCCTTGGTCTTTCAGAGGTGAAGACTCCGAAGATAGTACATCTATCTACAAACCTTCGGATACTTGAATTGTGGGTTCAAGGGTTTGTCATACCAAGAAAAGGAGATAAGGATACTTTAAAGAAGAGTGATATGTATATATTGGATTTCTTGGTGAACCTCAGAAAGATTAATTTGGTCATGTATATCTTGGTTACGATTGAAAATATCAAGAATGAGAATTTGAAGTATCAGATTATCATGTATCCAGCCATTCTTTCAAAGATCATTGTTCTTTGTCTTCAGTCTTTCAAGATTCCTTGCAGTTCTAAACCGAGAAATTGTAAAGTGATGCTTTTGAGTGATGATACTCTAAGAAGGATGAAGAATGGTTTTAATAGTCAATCCGGAGAATTTCATGATTTCTCGAAAGCAGAAGTGGAAGCTCTATCAAAAAAGCCGAAGGTGGCTGAAACCTCTAAGAAGGGTGGAAGGAAGAGGAAAGCCAAGGAGCCAGAAGAGAAAGCAAAAGCCCTGGTGGTTAAGGAAAGTCAGTCAGCACCACCGAAGACTAAGAAGCAAAAGACGTATACTGATGAAGTGGCTGCAAAGTGGAGAGAAGATAAGAAGAACAAGAAAGCAGGGAAGCCTAGTTTTGGCTTGGATCCTGCTGAGGTAAAGACTTTGAAAGAAAATGTTGCTGAAGATCTTGAGAAGCAATAGAAAGAGAAGAAGCAGAAGAAGAAGATGTCGGAAGCTGAGACAGTACAATCCCTTCTCAAGGCAACCGAGAAAGCTTCTGAACAAGTTTAGGTACCAGAATCGTTTCTACAAGAATCACTTCCTGAGACTCCGGGAAAGAAGTTTGTAATTCCAGAAAAACATCAAGATGTAGTTGAAGAAGAAGTAGTGGTTGAAGAAGAAGAAGTAGAAGAAGAAGACAATGGTGACACCGAAGATGTGTTAAAGCAGGTAGAGGAATATTATGAGAAGAAAAGCCCTTCTGAGAAATTATCATTCCGAACCTCTCAAGCCGAATCGTCAAAGCTTGCTACTCCTGGGAAGGATGAAGAGAAGGGTGAAGATGAAGTAAATAAACTATCTGGGGAAGAAAACATAATTAAAGATTTCATTCACCCAGAGGATGTTGAGCCAGGAGCCGAGAAGGAAGAAGTTGATGAAGATAAAATTGTTCAGCTATCAGATAGTGAACATGAATCTCCTGATCAAGAAGAAGTTATTCCGAAGGATGATAAGGGAAAACAGGTGGTTGTGGATACACCTAGCAAAGCTGTGGTAAAGAAGAAAGAAGTTGGTGGTTCATCGAAGAGGAATGCTGTTGAATTAGAAAAGGAATCCTCACCAACCAAAGTCTCGGATTCAGAATCGTGCTCTCTTGGACATGACTTTGTAGTTCAGTCTTTGAAAAAGCTTGTTGGGACTATTCCAATATTCCTCATTATAGACTCGAGTTGCCAGATGCTTCAGCATTCATTAAATCAAAAATCGGATTCAGTATCCATGGTGATGGATAAGTGTGTCAAACTCGAGGCAGACTTCAAGATTTTTCTCATTAGTTATGAGGCTCATAAAAGATCTTGCAAGAAGATGACTAGCTGGTCAAGGAAGATAATATAAGAGATGAAAATCTTTGATGAATTTCAAGATAGTGTCAAGGATGCTTTTGACATTGAAGATGTGAAGATCAAGGATCTCACTAATAGTTTTGAGGAAAAGCTATCTCTTGAACAGACTTTTCGGAAGCAAGAAGTTAAGGATCTGAATGAGAAGCTAAACTCAGTTGCTCAGAGTTGGAAGAGAGAAATGGATCTTAGAATTGAGTTTGAAGAGAAGCTTGCTAAGCAAGAAGAAGTTCTGAAGGCCCAGGCAGAATCTCTTAAGGCTCGGGAAAAGAAAATTAAAGCCTTAAAGAAGAAAACAGAAGATCATGATTAGTTGCTCAAGCGTGCAGAAGAGGATCACAAGGAGCTCAAGAAGTTAAAAACAATAGTGAAGAACCTGATGCTGAAGGAGAAGGAAGGATAATCTTTTCCAAATCCGATCTTTTGTTGTACAAATTCTTTCAATCCTAATGAAATTCTTGTTGCACTTCATATTTTTGGTTGTTTAGTACTAATCTTTCAGGTACCAAATTTCTTTTCCATTCCCTTCATTCCTTTTTGAAAATCACAAAGGGGGAGAAAGGAATGTCAAAAAGAATACTAAGGGGGAGTTCATCTAAGGGGGAGTTCTCATCATGAAGATTTTCGTATGCAAGAAAATGAAAAAACTCATTCAGGAATTTCAGAATACAATCCTTAGTGTTTCCAAAGCCTAAGGGGGAGTTCGTCGTATTCACTTTGATCCATAAGTAAAGGGAGATAAGTTTTTATTTACAAGCCCATAAAAATTTCTAAGACCTTATATTCTTTTTCGTAAGGATGTTTGTGCTTTCCAAAAAGAGGGAGATTGTTGAGTCAATAAGATTTTCTTATGACTTTTCCATTCCTTTATGTTTTGAAAATCACAAACACTCTATCTTAAGGCAAAATTTTATTTTCCTTAATAAGGAAATTTTTCCTTCCCCAAGGAAAATTTATCCTTACCATGTTTTCATTGTTCATGTTTTAGTCTCTCTAAATCTAACTCTTTTTATCCCTAAGTGTAAAATTCGGTGTCACATATAGAACCTCAGAATTCTATAAATACTTAGATATAGAGTATTCTATTTTCAGGATCCGAATTCAGGTTCCGAATTCTCTGAAATTCAGAATCCGAATTCTTTGAAATTCAGACTCCGAATTCTCTGAAATTCAGACTCCGAATTTTCTGAAATTCAGACTCTGAATTCTTTAGAATTCAGACTTCGAATTTCTTAGAATTCAGGTTCCGAATTCCTTAGAATTCAGACTCCGAATTCCTTAGAATTCAGGTTTCGAATTCCTTAGAATTCAGGTTCCGAATTCCTGAGAATCCAGGATCCGAATTCCTCCGAATTCAGACTCCGAATTCCATAGAATTCAGGTTCGGAATTCCTTAGAATTCAGACTCCGAATTCCTTAGAATTCAGGTTCTGAATTCCTTGAAAAACAGAATCTGAATATCCATGTAATATAGACTCTGAATTTTATTTCCTTAAGACTCCGAATTTTATTTCCTCAGACTCCGAATTCTATTTTTCCTTGGACTTTGAAAAATTGAATTTGGTTGAGCAACCATATTTTACTTACTCATGTTTTAGTTATGAAACGGTGTCGTGCATTCTGTTTCTAACCAACCGTTGTTTAAGTGACACGTGTACAGGTCCCTCCGAAATTTAAGGAAAAATATGATCGTTGGAGGAGGGAGTCGACCGTTGAAGATGTGCCTATAAATAGGAGCTCATTTGAACGAGCTCACAACTTACACACGTTGATCAATCTAGAGATTACATGTTGCTGAAGTGATTTCTAGAGAGAGAGACTTTAATGCTTTGTGCGTACTGAACATCTTGTTCAGAATTGCTTTGTGCGACTCCGAATGTTGCTGAATACATTCGAGGGCTTCCGGGGATAGGAAGACAGAGGTACCGACTACCTTAAATTTCGAGAGCTTGTGGGGATAGAAAGACAGACTCCGATATTCGTATCGAGGGATTACCCTGATGTGGATAAGACAGACTTTCTTGAAAGTATAAATCAAGGGACCTTTATCCAAGGTTGTTGGATACCTTACTCTTTGGGTTAAAAGATTTCATACTTGTTACTTGTATTGTTTCAAGTTTGTTTTCCGCTGCATTTTGATTACTAAGGAAAGTATAACTATCTTATACTTTTTTATATTTGTATACTCTGATTAGTAAGATTTTATACGCTTTAAGATAGAATCTTTTTCCTTGTAAACTTTTCTTAAGTTTCATTTTCGGAACCATATTTCCGGAATCAAGCAAGTTTGTAGAACTAAGAGGTCTTATGAATTTATTTTGTTTTACTTTGTTAAACATTATCATCTTTAAAAGTTCCAAAGGAATTTTTTAAAGTATACAATTCACCCCCTCTTGTATATTGAGCATCTACATCATTATTTCGATCCTACAATCCTTAGTGTGGAAGTGTTGGTGAAGATGCCCCTTGAGGTGGGTGATACCGGCAGAGTCGCTGTCGGTGATGATGATATCATCCACATAAATGACCAACAGGATGGAACCAACAGAGGTCGTCCTGTAAAACACAGTGTGGTCCTTCATGCTGTGAGAGAGTCCAAAGTCGGTGACGACAGTGCTGAAGCGGCCGAACCAAGCACGAGGAGACTGCTTGAAGCCGTAAAGAGAGCGGCGGAGTCGACAGACTTGAGACTCGGTGCCGGAGGCACAAAATTCGGGGGGCTGTTGCAGATAAACTTTCTCAAAAAATCCATGGAGGAAGACATTCTTGACATCCAGTTGATGAAGATGCCAATGATGATGAGCCGCCAGAGAGAAAATTTTCAAAAGTTTAAAAAGTTTATATATCAGAATTAAATATGAAATTGATTAAAAATTAAATATATTGGATTAATTATAATATAATTGATCTAATTTTACTTTTTGAACTATTTTAAAAAAATAACCTTATAAATTCTTTAAACAAAAAGACAGTTTTCAATAAAAATCAGTATTTTCACTATTCATTGAAAAATTAATCTTTTAAAAAAACCAAAAAAAATCACCCTAATATAATTCTTAAATTTTTATTCAAAAAATTAATTTTATTTTTTCTAATAAATTTTTTAAAATTTTCAAAAATTAATTTTAAAAATAAGTGCTCAAAATTCGACAAAAGTGTTTTTGAAAAATACAGTTTTTAAGTATAAAATTGGATTTATTCTTATATCATACCTATAAAACACATAAGATAAATATTAAAATATTTTATTGAATATATAATATATAAATTTCATTAAAATCATTCACCAAAAGTGATTTATTTAATTTATTAAGATAAAATGAATTTGTTCACATAAAAATAGTTTTTCATAAAATGATTTCTTGTATTTTCAAATGGTTTTGTTATTTTCATTTATAATTAATTAGTAACCAAATAATTCATTTTATATATAGGATTAAACCATATATTTTCATAATTTAGTTAATCCAATTCATACTCATCATTCCAACGACTAGGTGATAACTATCATATTAAATAATAATATTTAAAGGTTATTAATCCACTTCTGGAAGCCTTTTTATAGAATAAGGAAGACTGTTTTTTAGTTATGAAGAATGGTTCAATGGATATGAAGGATTTCAATAGACTAATTGAGCCTTAACTTTACACTTCCAATACTTCCATCTTGGATCCTCCTACCTTACCAATTTCCTCAGCCCCTCCTTTTACCACTTCTTCTACCAATCCTTTTGGCTTGTCTCCAAGGCAAGGATTTTAGCATCTTCACCATGATTCCAGGTGTGTGGTTATTTAAGAACCTACTTTCACATCTTTACAACTATCTATCCCACTTGTCTTAGCCTCTATATCCAAATTAAATGATCATATTCTTCCTACTGTGATTAGATATGTGTTTGATTCTAATTTTTATAGGAGTGCCTGATGGGGTATCTTTTTTGTAATATTTTTGAATTTTTAATTAAATACTTTGTCTATATTCATATCTTTCCTATTATCACATTATTTTCAGTGTTTATTTCTTACTCATTTTTTTCTCTTTTTATCTTTAATAATTTTTTATAATTCTGAAAGGGGGATACATTTATGATGTTTCAATTCATTACATATATATATTTGTCATGATTTGTGATCTTAAAAAAGGGGGAGATTGTTGGATTAGTCTAGCACCACCTTATTTTAATTCCGACAAATAATTTTTCTTATGTTATTAATGAACATTATGTTTTATGATAGTAAAAAAATTTCTGGATAAAACTATGAAAATGGATAATTATTGAAGTGGCCATATCAAGCTACCATATGAGGAAGTTCAAATGACCATAAAGTTCAAGTGAATTTATAGAAGTGATTGCACATTAAAATCCAAGTGACCACACGAACAACCAAATAACAGTGCATCAGGTGAACAAATTTTCTCTAAATCTTGAACTGACTGCACATTTAAATATAAGTGACTGCATGAACAACCAAGTAATCATGCATCAAATGAACAAATTTTATCTAAGTCTATGACTAACCACACAAAGTATTAAACCAACCACATAAATAAAATAAGCTATCGCATGAAGAATATAAGTGACTGCAAGAAGAAAAGAAGTGAATTCATGAAGAAAATAAGTGACAACTAGAAGAAAAGAAGTGTCCTCAAGAAGAAAAGAAGTGATTGTAAGAAGAAAATAAGTGACCACATGAAGTAGTGATGTGACCATGCTAAGTGACTATGCAAAGTGACTGTGGAAAGTTATCATGCCAAGTAAATATGGTAAGTGATTGTGGAAAGTAATCATGTATAGTTACCACAAGCAAGTAACCACAAGCCAAATTGATTGTGCTTAAGTGAATACTAAGTGAACATATCTAACTTAACCAACAAGGATTATTTAAATCTCTAACAATTATATTTTGGTGAATTTATCAGGGAGTCAGAGCATTTAAGGTTTACAAATTAGACTAATGAGTAAAAGGATTAATTTATGAATATCCTCCAATGGATAATTAGAGAAGGTGCTCTCTTTAAGAAACAGATCCACTTGTTAACAAATATAGTGGTGAAACATAGTGGCATGAAGATTTTGAAAAACTTACTCTAACATGCTACAACACTAAAAGCTTCTACAAAACTCTATTTTATAACCTCTCAGTGAAACACTTAGTTAAATCTTTTCAAAGAAGAATTTAAAGAAAATTGATCAACAGAATTTGATCATATTGAGATGCTTCAGACTTTCTCTCTTTTTGTTTATTTCTCTCTATATTTTAACTTAATTTTTTATATGTGTTGTCATTACTCTATATATTCATTAGCACGTGCTCCTACATTATAATGAAGAGTAATATATACTCTTTACTTTATTATTTTACAACTCTTATCCCATATATAACTATGGAAGAGGCTATTTTAAGTCTAAACTACTTGTGTTTAGTTATTATTTGTAAAAAACTTGATCTAGGTTTTGGATCAAGTTTATTGTTTAATGAACTGTTTGGAAAAAGAAGATTTCCAAGTGAAGAGGACTAGGTCTTGGCATGAGACTGAACCTTTTTATTTATTCTATAATGTGATTATTATTTTATTTACCTTGTTTTAAAAACAAATTTGTTTTAGTTTCCAAAACTGTTTTTGCAAAATCATACTTTTATAGTTAGCTTTAATCAGTGTTTAGTATACTATGTTTAAAGTGATTGAATTTATTTTAAAATTTAAAGAAGTATTTGAAATTGGTTTAACTAATCTATGATCAAGATTTATAGAAAACTTTTGAAACCTTTAAATTATATATTTCTACTATTTTAGTTAACTGAGTTGTTTTTATAAACTGGGGGATTTTTTAAAAAAATATTCTAAAAATATTTTTTAATTGGAAACACAATTCACACCCCCCCACCTCTTGATTTGTCCATTCTAATTAATAATAAACATTAGATTAGATTCATAATTTAAAATATATCAATTTAATTTATTTAGATAAAAATTACACATAACTTATAAAAATAATTCTTTGAAAATAACCATTTTTCTTTTACTGTGGAAACTAACTTTTATCTTGGTAACTTATTTTTATGCCTAAAAATTAAATTTCTTTTATTACATAATTTGAACATGTTTATTCAAAATATGAAAAAAAAATTACCATATTCAATTTTTAAAAGTTAAAAAATAATAATTTCAATATAAGCGTGATAATGCATAAAAATTATTTTAAGAAATATATATTTTAAGTATAAAATGAATTTATTATTTTTAAATTCCTAGTAATAAATATTAAATAGATTTGTAATTTATTTTCCTTGTATGTACTATTAATAAATTTCATTAAAATCATTCTTTAGCAGAGATTAATTCAAAATATAAAACACTTTAAAAAACTTTTCTTTTAAAAATATAACAATTATATTAAATAATATTCAATGAATACAATGAAAATTAATTATTTATATTCTAAAAAATTAATTTTATCAATCCATTGATGTTAAAATATTTATTTTAATTTTATAAATATAGTATATCTTACTTTAATAATGATAATATGTAACGCATAAAAAATTTATTATTAATAAATGTTTTAATTAAATATCATATTTTTAATTTTATTATTTATTACTTGTGAATTATATTATTTTTTACTAATAATACACAACTTCATTATACCTATTGGATGCATGTATGTCCAACAACTATATTTTCAATGACTATATTTATAATTTCCATTTTTCCAATGACTATATTTCCCTTAACGGATATATTACCACCATTACTTTCTATAAATTCATTTTATTCTTACCTCTTAAATCATGCTTCTCATTCCCTTAATTTTCATTTTATATTTCACAACAATATTTCTTATTTTATGTTTTTCTCTCTCATTGTAAGTTTAGTTCTACTAATGGTGATCCTTAGGTGCAAAATGATCTAGGAGATTTATAGGCTATAAAGATATTATTCTTTTTTGTTTATTATCCCATTTTAATTTATAAACTTTTAATGGATGTAATCATACATGGTATGTAACCATCCATGGAATATTATTCTTATTTTCATGTAATCTTATTTTAATGTTCCATTATGATTGAATAAAGCATTGTTAATTTGAATCATATCTTGTATATATTATTTTCTACATAAGTTTAATTCTTGTGGAATAATTGAAAAATATTTTTAAGAATTAAATACGTGTAGTTTAAAGAAATAAAATATTTCCTAAAACCCAGGGTGTAACACCCCCTAAAAAATTACATCCTTAGAATTTTAATTATCACTTACTAATAAAAACATATTATACTATCTAAAATATAGACATGAATCAAGATATAATTTCTAATAATATATCTACCTTATTATCTTAGGTGAGATTAAGAAGCATATTTTTTCCATCATAATAGGCATATACCCAATATTGAGTTTCTCTCTAATAATTAAGGTTATAAACCACTCATGATTGGTTTTTAAAATCCAAACAATAGAATTAATTTTTCTATAGAGTTCTTGGTCAGCCTTGCACTAATAGATGATCATAGGTTGAATTGGAACATGAAATGAAATTTCCATATTTTGGAAATTAATATAGATTCTATGTGGAGATAGCTAATCCATTTCCAAAATTGCATCAAAATAATTTTAAAGAATAATAATAATATTTACACGAAGCACATTCTCACTAACTTTAACTTGGGATAAAATAATCATGCAATTATAAGTTTTATCCGATAATTCAATATCAAATAATTAGGGTGGTGATTTGATGCTCTTATAAAACTTCCTAGATATAATGGAGTGGCTAGAAATATAATCTAATAAGACATCCATAAATCTTGAGTGGATAATAAGTGTACCTTAGTTATCACGATCCACTTTAGTGATTATTATTGCATAGGATCTTTCTTATTCCCATGGTCTTTGAGGTTTTTAAGGTCTAAATTCCTTATTATCCCTTGGATTAGGTCATCAAATTACATAATTCCCAATATAATCACATTTAAAACTTTGAATTGTTAGTGGTTTCTTAGGAAGAACATTATTTTCCTCTATTGTGTTAACTGAACTCTTCATTTTTACTCAGTATTTAGATACTTGATTCCTGTATTTAAAAAAAATAAAACATCTTATAGTTCCTTTGAGTCACTTTTCTAGGAGTTTCTTTCCACATTTTTGACACATAGTAAATTAAATATTCTTTCCACCATGTTCATTACCATTTTAACTTCCATGAAACTCTATTTTCCTTTTATTTGGTGTGTTTGAAAATTCAACTTGGTTCAAGTTGTTAATCATAACTCTAGATAGATGGTTAGGCATAACCAAAATATTTTTCACTCCAACCCCCATCCTATTTTGTAGTTCATTGGTACAATCTCCGCATTATCCATTACACCCATTATTAACTCGATTCCTCTAGGATTCGGCCAATACTTTAAATAAAGTAAGGTTGAGGTATATGAATACTTAAATTAATAAATTTATAAAATGAAAATATAAACTTAAAAAAAGTATCTCATAAATGACGTGCATAACCTAACTTATAAATCTATAAGTTTTAATCTAGGTTATTCATGGTCATATTTTTATTAGGTTCTCTAACCTAACTAGTTATATATTGCATCATCATATTCTATTTAAATCCTTTATAATGGTTCGTAAAGAGTAAGTGAATCATCCAAATCATATCTCCTAGGAATGCCAAACCATGTGTGTTGTTAGTCCCATTAATTATGCACTAAGTGAAGATTAAGTTAATACTCAAAAACCTTTTTCGTGGTTATTACCCCTAGGTGTATATGATCCAAATCCTACATCTTCTTATTTGTGTCCAGATTGGGATTTTATTATTTTGAATATGCACACTCTCTACTTTAATAAAATTTTAGGATATTTTCCTATGTTTATACTTATACCTAGTGTTTTCACTAATTTTTTGTTATTCTAATACCCAAAGATAACTAAATCAATCCCCAATAATAACTAAAACCTACTCTAATACCAACTAAGATGCCCCAGACCCATACTACTAGGTCTGGTTCTATAAACACATACTTTACATACCAATGTTGATACCAATTGATATGACCTAAGCTAAACTTTCACATATTTCACATCATTTAAATAATTTAAACTCTATATCTCACAAATAATCTCACAACCCCAAAAACCAAAGGTTTGGTGTCTATTGATATTAGTTATATAAATAAATTATTTTATAATGTTGTGAACATTTCTCCATAATCACACCACACGAAACCTCCTTCTATACATCTCATATGTTATACTCATCTCCATAACCTGGGTAATGGAAAACATAAGAAGGGGTCAGCACAAATTATTAGTGATGGAAAAATTTATCAATGAGTCATAAAGGGTTAGATTATAAACATTATTAAAAACATGAATGTTGGAGAAATATAAAATTAAAAAGGTCATTAATTCATAACAATTACCTGTAAGGCATGATAAAATAACATATAACCTCAAATGATCAACATATAACATGGAATAAGAGTGAGGAATCATAAGTCAATAATCATGAGCCATAAATCATAACATATATATATAACATAGAATTGTGGCATAAGCATAAGAATATGGAATCATAACATTGTGAAAAGGGAAAATGAAATCATTTTCATGTTTAATCTTGTGAAAAAAGTTAAACACGGTCATGTCCATGCACAATTCTTGTAAAAAAATAACAGCAATCAAGCCCACACACAAATCTTGTGAATATAGTTAACTGCAATCATGTCGACACACAAATCATTTTCTCTTGAGATATAAATTCTTAACCAATGAATTAGAGGGATATAAAATACCCAACCTATCTCAAGTATTTAAATAACCCAAACAATCTTGGGGATTTAATAGACTCAACCAATCTCTGTTACTAGAAAAGGAACCTATACCGATGGTTTTAAACCATTAGTATAGCCTTGGGAACCATTGGTATAGGTTATACCAATAGTTCCTAGAACCTTTGGTATGTAGGTCGTGGGGATACCCCTATACCAATGTTTTTTTAGAACCATTGGTATATAAGGTCCATATTTTAGGTATATCAATAGTTTACTTGAACCGTTGGTATAATGGTTACACCAACGGTTCTAAAATAGTTAGTACAGGCAAGCATTCTAGATATAAGCCAATTTTTTCACCTCAATCAAAATTCAACCATTCAACTAATACATTGCATATAAAAAACACATTTATGTCTTCTACCAATAAAATTACGCATTTAATTATTTTCATAATTTAAAAAATAAATAAATGCACATATATAATCAATATCCATCATCAAACACTATTCACATAGTTTTTTTATAAATATCAAGTCAAAAATACAGGGGATAAATATCTCCCTCATGACCATCACTACCATCATGGATATCACCATCATCACAAATGTCCCCAATTGCATCATCACCTCTTACATCTTCATCTCTATCATTATCAGGAAAGTCATCACTCCTCCCACCACTTGGAATGTCATCTCCATATCTAGGTGAATCATATATGAAGCGCATCATTGATATGAATATATCAAAAATCACTACAGTATCTGGTGTTAGTGATTGACATAAAGCATCCATAGCTTTTAGAAAAATATCATTGGCCTTTTTACTTATTTAATTCTTCTACATGGATACTTTTTTTCCTCTTCTACCTTTGTACGGGCCTCTACTTCCTATGAATAGGCCGCTTGCAACCTAGTATTGCCAAAGGTGTTAGATGAGCTTAATGTGATCCAATACCTAGTTGAGATGATACTCTTCTCAGGTTAATAACAGACCCTTCCATGGTTTTTATCACCTAATATCTATCAAAAATGTTCATTTGGCCTGAATTTTTTATCCTATTACTCATGAAGGGCCTCCAAATCATGTTTTTGAAAATATAAATGCGATATTTAGTATAAAATAAATTTTAAAATTTGAAAGTAGTAGAAAATAACTTACAATATTTTCTTACACCTTTTTATTTATATCACTCTTAAATTTCTTCTTTCTTCTCAAGTAAAACAGTTCTTCCCAAGGCACATGACCTTCTATGTTCAATACCACCCACTTTAATTGATAATTAATGTAATAAAACATTATTTAATATTATTTTATTGATGATTTATTTGACTTTTGTAAAACTACATGTAAATAGTTTAATATTTTGGGTACTTTGTGATGAAAAAATATTATTGAAATGTTTGTTTATCTAGTCTTTTTTATATTTGGTTTTCAATTTAAAAGTGGTGAATTTATAAAATTTATAATTTTAAATGATTTTTGACTTAAAAACCATGATTTTGATTTAAAATAAATGTGTTCACATGATTTTTATTTTAAAACATATTTCATCTTATTGGTTGTAATGTATTTGGTTCCATTAATGTGGATTATGGGAGATGTTGATGTTTATATGGTTAGAACCATGGTTTCTATTGTTCTCTATTAGGGTGTTTTTAATTAATTGGTTTATTATTTCAATATTTTATTTTATTTTTTATTGTATTCATTTTTCTTGATTTGATGAGTGATTGAGTTGTTAAGTTGTGTTTGGTTTGAAGATGAAATTTGGGAATTTTATGTTAAGTGGAATGAAATTGTTTATTTTGGGTCTTATATGTGAGATGGAGTTGGGAATGGTTTATTTAGGATGAAATAAATATATATGGTTTCCTTTTATGGATTTAGGTAGGACTGTTTTGGTTTGGGTGGTCATTTTTTATTTTAGCCCTTTTTAGTGGATGTTGGGGATATAAATGAAAAGGGGAATTATCTTCTTTGATGGATGACTAGTTTGTTGGTCATATGGATTTAATTATGGTAATTTAGGATTTAACCATGTGTATTTGAATTTTAATAAATTATTGGGATGTTATTCGGTAGTCTCATGATGAGAATTGTGGTTTTTGGGTATTGAGGTTGTTGGGTTTGATTAAAATTATGAGGGATGTTGATGTTTGGGGGGTAAATAGTGAGTTTCACAAGTAATTAATTAGTAAAACTATAAATATTTTACAAATTATAAGTTGTTTATTGTTTACACATAAACTTTAAATGTTTTATGGTTTATTTTGACTTTATCAGGTTCTGTTTAGTTTGAGTAAGTTCAGGTCAACTTATATTCATTTAATTTATTTAAGCTCAATTTTATTACATTTCATTATGTATGGATTATTTTAGGTGTGGTAGGTTTGATTGGTTTTGGTTCATTTGTGTTGGTACTTAATTAAACATAGTTTTACAAGAAAAATACATATGTCTCTCATGATCTGACATAGTATTTCACCCCAAAGTGTGGACATGCTTCATAACATCCTTGTTTTTTTCATTTCTATTTGATTATTCCTATAAAATAAAATTCAATAATAATAAATTAATTATTAATACAAATCATAATCTATTTCAATCAAAAAACATTAAATTTTAATAGTACTTAAACTCATCAGTCTTGTAATAAAAATAATTTCTTGATACTTTGTTAATGGAAACTCATATAAGGTTGTTATATCCATTAAATCTGAGACAAATCTACCAGCCCAGCTATTATATAGCCCATACTTATATTCTCTCTATATCTCACCTAATTCCATCAGTCGTACATCCCTCTCAACTTCATCATCATTAAAGTTATAGTGAAGCTTCTATAATAATATTAATTCATATAAATATAATAATAATATAAAATTTAATCTAATACTTTTTTTACCCATATTTGATCCCATCAAGTATCCTTTATTTCCTTTTCAAGGTCTCTCCAGGAAACTGGTATCATGTGAATAATGTCACAGTATTTATAAAGTGTTGTAATAAAACTCCTACATTCCCTCTTGGTTTTACCAATAATTTAATTCTATTCATTATACGTGACCATAACCTATGTCTGGAATTTCTAAACTTCATGTGTGTGAGTACTTCCATGCCACCTAACAGTGGTAGATCTAACTGAATAAAATAAAAATATTAAATTAATACATGTTATAGAAAAAATTATGGTTACAAAATTTACAAGGGTTTTATACATATACCTAAGCCAAGCTGGTCAGTGGGATTTGATGAATCTATGTTCTCTAAAGGATTGGTAACCTATGTAATGTCTAGGGGATCCAATGTATGCATGGGATTATCTGAATGCACTGTATTATAATTCTAAGGAGTGTGTTCACAAAATCCCAAAGATAATGGAGAAGTAAATAATGGAGGTTGTGGCATTGAAGTTTGCAAAAAATAAAAAAAGTGATGGGTGGTAGGAACTATCATTGAATATGGAAATGATATATGAGGAGGATTATTAGATGAAAGTGGTGGAAAAAATATAAGTGGTTTGAAAATATATGATGCCTCTAAGGTAACTGTGGGACAAGAATTTGTGGTATATGGTATATCTAGAGAAGGTTCTAGGCTTGATCGGGTATGATGAGTGTTGCGAGTAGCTCTAGTACCCCCCACCTTGAATTGGTAGGATGGTCACTATTTTTACTTGTCCAGCTGGAGAATAGTTGTCTCCTAGATGGTGGAACCTAATTAAAATTTAAAAATAATTAATGATGTGACATTACATGTTTTTTAATTAATATATATATTTGAAATAGTATACTCATAAGGGGTGCTAGAGGAGGAATTCCCATATCTCTCATGCGGTGATCATTTTTTGAGATTCTCTTTCTTCATGTCTATTTAATATTTGACATTTCTAACATTGGAAGATAAATATAAATTTAATTAGTAATTTAATACTAATATAAAAACATAATCAACGCATACTAATTATCATGTTAAACATGGGTATGATATGGTTGTCTTCTTATATGTTCAATTCAATCCAATTCTGTTTGTTTTACATTATGTGGTTATTTGGTCATTTGGTCATTTTGATCATTCGGTCATTTGGTTCATTTTTTGGTTAGGTTATTTGGTCTTTTGTCCATTTGGTCAATGTAAGATCCAAACCTTTTCTAGATATTCCTCAGGATCATTTACAGGTACTATGTTACCCTTGTTTTAGTGTATCTTTGTTGGGTTTTATTTTGGGGAGTTTTGGGGTGAAATTAGAGAATTTTGGAAGGAAGAGGGGTAGTGCATGGTTGGCATGTGGTTTTTCAAAACCGTGCACTCATGACAGCAAACCATGAGAACGCAAATAGTGGGTATTTTTATGTTTCGAATATGGTTTATCAAAATGTGTTCCCTACTAGTAGTAATCGTGCAACCCCTAGGAGGAGGTGCACGATTAGGGAAAATCGTGCACCCCATACAGGAAACTGTGTGCTGGAAAATTAAACCCCCAAAAATTAATTTAAAAAATATTAAACCCCCATCTTATATCCCTAAACACCTCGTCTCATCCCTAACTCATTTTCATTCGAATTTAGAGGCTCCTAAATGAATTCCAAGAAATTTAAACCTCCATTCTAGATGAATCAAAAATTTGATTGATGGATTTTCACTTCTCCAGGTATGTGATTTCTTCCCGATTAGATTTCTCTCTCTTGTCTCTCTTACCTGGTGAATAGGGGGTAGTTTTCCTCCATTGGTGATGGGTTAAACCTAGTTTTTCTTGGATTTTGATCCATTCAATATTATTTGTAGGATTTGGTTCTAGAACTCATTCTCTGCCATGTTCTTGATCGTTCTACTTCAATTGGGGATTCCATTAGTGAGCGCTCATCAATGATCTTGAGGTAGGTGGTCTAAATTGAAAATCTCATAGTTTTGATTTAATTACATGTATGTAATTATGCAATTTCAATCACCATGATTAGGTAATTGCATCTGGAATTTAATTAGATTAAATTGAATTGCCATGTGATAATTGAATGGGTTGAATTTGTGGATTTGGTCAATAAAATGGGATTTTGTAATTGGTTAATTGTTGAGTTGTAGAATTGATTAATAATAGTAATAAAGGGATGTTTGGCTTAACCATGAAAGGTTAATGGATCATGTGAATAAATGTTGATTAATGGTTTAAATGATGAATTGTTTTTATTATTCCATGTGATTAAATTGTTTAACCATGATTTTTTTGGTAATTGAAATGGTATACCATGATGTGAAATGTTTATGAATGGGTTAATGATGATTAAACTTTTTAAATGTGATATATGTGATATTTGTGATTGATTTATAAATGGGTTGTTGGACATGGTTTGATGCTTCAAATGCCCACGGGGTGCTAGACATGGCACTCTAGACCCAAATGCATGCATGTGATAATGAGTGTGGGATATGGATTGATGCTTCAAAATCCCACTTGTGTGATTGATTGATAATGATGTGGGATATGGAATGATTCTTAAAAATCCCACTTGTGTGATTGTTTGATAAATGGGTTGTGGGACACATACTAATGCTTCAAATACCCACATGGTCCTAAACATAGCATTCTAGGCCTAAAATATTGGCATTGAACTATGGCTCTAATTAGCCACGATATGAATTGAAATTAAATGGATAATGAAAGGCCTTTTCATAAAGAATTTTAATTCACTACGTGATATGGTTTAGGATATGGCATGAGCCGAAGTAGGTATTGATGGGTTGGGTGTCATCGTGAACCTGGGGAAATTATGTGGTTAATTAAAGAATAATAAAATGTGATAATTTTTTACTTTATGCGTTGTACTTTATTTTTTACACAACAGCATACACTATTACTGGCTGAATATTATTTTAGACGTTGGTGGTTGCCTACTAAGTTTTACTCGCACCCTACTCGAGCTACCTAATCGGTACCTGAATAGACTTCATGTTTTCAGGACAGGATAAGGGAAAGATCCCTATGTTAGATGGATGATTTGGGGCGAATCATGGATAAGGGAACCGAACTTGGTGTCAGGACCTAATTAGGGGAGTTGTCAGTGTGTTAATTTTAGGTTTTTATTTTGACACTTGACACTTATTTGGCATGATATATCTACTTTTTTAGTTTTGGATATTGTCTTTTGTTCTGATTTATCATGTATTACTGGTTTGTTTTGGTTATGGAATTATATTAGATGTTGGTTATTGTCTTTTTGTTATTTCTTGGTTATTTCCACCATTGGGCTACTTTGATAAAGAGGGTATAGTCTCTCCATGTTATATATATTAGACCTTCACTGCTAGTTGGTAGCCTCTGGTATACGAGGAGGTGTTCTTGAGGTCATGTAATCGACTAGCTTGGGGCACCGGTATGTGGCACCCAGGTTGGGACGTTACAAAGTGGTATCAAATGAGTTTTCTTTTCTTTTATCTTATTATTTGGGAAAGTTAGACATGGTACTTAGAAGATTCATGCATGGCACATGAGCTCGTTCATGGGAGTAACTAACCCATGTATGGGGGATACCCCAAGTACCAGTGTGGGATTTTTTTATTGATGTTTTCTGTTATAGCTGGATTTTATTTCACCTAGGGGGTGAACATGTTCTGTGGTGTTATTTCTTTCTAATATTTTATGAGATTTTACTTTTTTCCTAGTATGGAATGAGATTTGAGTATGTATACATCGTTATAGGCACTCGGGATTTATTATTACATGCATCATTTTAGGCACATATGGGAAAAACAGGTTTTGGGGTAAGTTATTGGAATTGAAATGCTTTTCTTTACTTTTATAATTTAACTTAAAAAGGTTCCTAATATGAAAATGTAAGATTTTAAATGATAAAAAATGTGTAAAATTGAAATATATAAATGGTTTTCTAATGAGAAACTAGGTTAATGAGAATGTGTTTGTCCTTTTTTAACCATGACCTAGGTGTAGGATGGTTAAGGGTGGTGATAGTGCCTCGGTTTTGACTGCATGGAGGAAAAGGGGGGATGACTTGTTATGACTTTGTGTGAATCCCTCTTGTTAAATGTGTTAATCTTGTTTAATGTTTACAAATATGTGTGTTTGGAATTATAGATATATGCCTCCATGACGACGCTTATTGATAGGACAACATGAGGACATGGCTAGAAATAATCCTCCAATAGTGGAACATGAGGCACTGATATTGTTGGGTGAGGGAGACAGAGACAAGTTCTGTGATAACTTTACTCACTTTATGCCATTTATAGAAAGATACCCAAGGTGGGTTGTGAAGAGTATGTCAGACCTAAACTGAGAGTTTCGGTTGCATCACCCTCCGACATTTACTAGAGAGGGTGGGCCTGAGGCAGCTGAGTTCTGGATTGAGTCTATCTAGACGATTCTTGACCACTTGGAGACTCCTACTGAGAAAAGAGTCAAACTTGTTGCTTATATGTTACATGTTCAGGTGAATCATTGGTGGTACATCCAGAATCAATATGGATATCTAGACAGTATGTAGTGAAAGGAATTTTAGGATAAGTTCTTAGAGAACTTTTACCCTAAGATGATTAGGTAGAATAGGGTAGTAGAGTTTATGAGGTTGACTCAAGGGATCATGTTTGTGATGGACTATGATGGAAGCTTCATAGATTTGCAATGATTTTATCTTGTGTTGGAGGGAGATGATGCAACCATAAAAAACAATTTCAATATGGGTTTAAATGTGAGTTAAGTCCCAGGTGAATATCTTTTCAGCTGAAAAAAGTATTCTAAAGTGGTGAATTAATCTCTCATTTGAGGGGAACTTGAAGGAGGCTTCCAATAGAGGACAGGTGGTTTATACTAGATGTTCATGAGGTGCATATTCTAAGAGTAAGAAGCATCGCTATGAGAATACCTACCAGTGTGATAGCAAGAAGAGTGGATAGGGGGAAGGGTCAGTCACACTGGACCTTACCCGAGTGACATGTCACCAGTGCGATAGTTCGGGTCACTTTTATAGACATTATCTTAGACCACCGGTAGAGTGTCGAGCTTATGGAAGGATGGTACATCTATAATGGTTCTGCATAAACCCATGGCAGATGGGTAGTGATGGAGCATCAAGACAGAACCAGAGTATGGGAAAGGGGTATTCTACACCGTACCAGTCTTATAGTTATAGTTCTACTGGTCATGGTGGTTGAGGTAGTAAATGTGGTACTTCTGGGAAAGACAGACCATATCAGTAGGGTGGTTTAGCTTAGGGGAATTAGACTATATCACAGGGAATAGGGGAAGGACAGTTTCATGGAGTTCATCTTATGCTTGTGGATAGTGAGTCTGGATCCTCAACAGTTAAAGGTACTGTTCTTATAGCTTCTATACTTTCTATTTCCTTATTTGATAATAGTGCATCTCATTCTTTTATATTTTCACATATTATTAATGGTTTTATCCTGGTGGTGGAGTTCATGAGTTGGGTTATAATGATAGATACACCTTTGTGGGTACGATCAAGAGACATCTGTTTGTGCAAGGGGTGTTCTATTGAGGTTGGGGAGTATCATTTCCTTTGGGATAGTTACATTCTAGATATGTAAGGATTTGACCTAATTATGGGTATGGAACATTTAGTGGTATACTGAACCCACATATATTATTATCGTATGAGAGTGACTTTTACATATCCTAAGGGTGATAATTATATTCCCCATGGAGACTGGGATATCTAGTCGGGCCATGTGGGGCCAGTTCATCGGGAACTGGGGGAGCTCACCACCCAGGTTTCTAGTCTATTTCTAGATGATGGGGTGTAAGGAATGATGTCTTTCCACCCATAGTGGCTAGGTTTTAGGTCGTGTTTTCTAAGGACTTCTCAGGTCTGCCACCTAAGTGTGATGTGGATTTTATGATTGAGATCATGTCGATGGTTGATCTAGTTTCTATTCCACCATACAGAATAACACTAACAGAGCTTCAAGAGCTCAAGACTTGGTTGTAAGATTTGATGGATAAGGGGTTTATCTATCCGAGTATGTCACCTTGGGGTTCACCGGTCTTGTTTTCTAAGAAGGATGGTAAAAATTTGCGCTTATGTGTTGATTATCGGAAGTTGAACTAGATGACTGTGAAGAAATGGTATCCTCTTAAATATATTGATGATTTATTTGACCATTTGGGAGGATCTTGTGTTTTCTCCAATATTAAATTGATATCGGGGTATTATCGGTTGAGATTTCGACCTTCTGATATACCTCGAACTGCTTTCAGAAGTAGGTATGGCCTATAGGAGTTCATTATGATGTCATTCAGGATAAAGAAAGCACTAGCAGTGTTTATTTCCTTGATGAACCAAATATTCAATACATACCTAGATCATTTTTTGGTCGTGTTTATGGATGAAATCTTGGTGTACTCCAAGACTCATGGCAATCATGCCAACATCTTGACATCATCCTGAGTACACTAAGAGAGAATCAGTTATATTCCAAGCTATCTAAGTTCCAATTCTGGATTAATCAGGTACATTTCTTAGGTCACATCATCTTAGAGGAAGGTGTGTTAGTGGACCCAAGGAAGGTGCAAGTAGTTTTTTCTTGGGAGAAACCTAAGAATGTTTTCAATATTTATAGCTTTCTAAGGATAATGGGATATTATTGGAGGTTTATCCAGTACTTTTCCTGCTTAGCATCAGCACTTTCGAGCTTGATCAAGAAGGGAGTTAAGTTTGAATTTTCTAGAGCATGTGAGAATGTTTTCCAGGAGTTGAAGAAGTGTTTTACTACCACATTGATCTTGATCCTACCTAAGCTAAGGGAGGAGTATACAGTGTTCTATAATGCATCTAAGATCAATCTTGGAGTAGTGTTGATGTAGGGGGGTCGAGTGTTGGCGTATGGGTCATGGAAGTTGAGTCCACATGAATGGAACTACCCTACGCATGACCTCAAATTAGCTACAGTGGTTTATGTTTTGAAGTGTTTGAATCTTTTGGGCAAAAAGATTATTGTGTATACTGATCACAAGATCTTAAATTATATATTTTCACAACGAGATTTGAATATCTGATAGTGGAGATGGGTTGAGTATATGCATTCATTTGATTTTGAGCTAGCATATATGTTTAGGAAAGGAAATGGTGTTGCTGACACTTCGAGTAGGAAAACACAGACTCAGGCAGTTCAGGAGTCTAGATATGAGTGGAAGATGATGACTTTGTTAACTGAGATACATGTTGTGGCTCATGAGGGTTAGGAGCAGATGACACTTGTATCAGTTTTAGTGGAGTTAACACTTTTTATCTATATTAGGGAGAGATATTATGAGGATATTGAATGTTTGACCTTGATAGAAATCCTTGAAGGTGGGGAGTCGCCTTCCGGTTGGACTATATATGAGGATGAGATCATATATTTTAGGGGCCATGTAGTTGTGCCTCCGAGTATATGAGAGGAGCTAATGCATGAATTTTATGCTTCAAAGTGGGCGGTGAATCCGGTTTTGACCAAAATGTATCGTGAACTACGTCAATAGTATTGGTGTCCAGACATTAAAAATGATATTGTAGGGTTCATGACATGATTCTACACCTCTTAATAGGTGAAGGATGGGAATCAATGACCTGGTGGTTTACTACAGCCATTTCCCTTTCCAGAATGGAAGTAGGATGAAGTACCTATAGACTTTGTGTTGGGTCTCCTGAGGATGCCTTGAAAGAATGATGTTATTTGGGTGGTTGTGGACTGACTAACAAAAGTAGGGCATTTCTTGCCAATATGGGAGACTTTCTTAGTGTATCAGTTGGGATACTTTTATTTTTGGGATATATTTCATATGCATAAAGTGCTACAGAGTACTCATGTTTTACTTTTCACTTCTAGAAGGTATTTTAGAAGGTTCTTGGTACACAGGTGTTACTAAGTACATCATTCCACCCACAAACATATGGGCAGTCGAAATGTACTATTTAGGTGATTAAGGATATTCTACAAGTGTGTATTCTATATTTTTTGTATCTTGGGAGAAGCACCTAACATTTGTGGATTTTTTCTATAACAATAGTTACTAGGAAACTATTCATATGGAACCATATGAGGCTCTTTATGGTAGGCCATGTAGATCACCTCTATACTAGATGGAGGGAGGTGAGTTAGAGCTATTGGGATTGAGTCTTGTATAGGAGACTTCAAAGAATTTTTAGTTTATTCAAAAGCATATGATTATGGATTGAAGTAGACAGAAGTCGTATGATGATAGACGTTGATGACCCCTTGAGTTTACAGTGTGTGATTCTATGCTCCTTTAGGTGTCGCCTAGATTGGGTTACCGTAGGATTCGAAGACAGGTCAAGTTGGCACCTGGGTTTGTTGGAACTTTTTAGGTTGTGGGTATAATTGGGATGGTGGCATACCGATTGGATCTTCCATAGATGTATAGTGTTATGAATAACATTTTTCATGTGTCACAACTTCGTCTCTATCACTCTAACCCTTCTCATGTGATTAATGTGGATACTTTTGAGCTTGAGACCAATGTGTTCTTTGAGGATAATCTAATACATGTGTTGGATCTTAGTAAGAAACTATTGTGGGGAAAGGTCATACTGATAGTTTGTGTATTGTGGAAACATGGGCATGTTATGGAGGAAACATAGGAGAGAGAAGCAGATATGCGGGCTCAGTGGCCCGATATTTTCACCTTGAAATCGTATAGATGCTTGAGAGTACATCTTGAGGATGGGCTATTATAAGGTGGGGAGATTATAAGATCCTTACCTTTTATGGATATGCCTTGGGTTCATTTACATGTACTCTTTTAGACTTGTTTTAGTGTATCTTTGTTGGGTTTTACTTTGGGGAGTTTTGGGGTGAAATTGGAGAATTTTGGAAGGAAGAGGGGAAATACATGGATGAAACACAGTTTCCCAAACTATGCACCCAGGCCAACAAACCATGAAAACCCAAACTGAGGGATTTTCATGGTTAGAACATGGTTTTTCAAACTGTGTAACCTCCTAATAGTAATCATGTAACCCCTATAAGGAGGCACATGATTAGGTAAAACCATGTGCCCCGTACTGGAAACCGTGCATGCAGAAAAGTTAAACCCCTAAAAATTAATTAAAAAATTCTCAAACCCCCCATCTTATATCCATAAACACCCCATATCGGCCCTAAATTTTTTTCCTTATAAATTGGAGGCTCCCGGATGAATTCCAAGTCATTCTAACCTCTATTATAGACAAATCGAAGATCTAGTTGATGGATCTTCACCTCTCCTGGTATGTGATTTATTCCCGATTAGTTTTTTCTCTCTCTCATCTCTCTTCCTCATTAAAGAGGGGATATTTTTCCTCCATTAGAGATGGTTGAAACCTAGGTTTTATTTTATGTTGATCTTTTTTATCTTGTTTCTAGAATTTGGTTCTAGATCTCATTTTTTCCATGTTCTTGATCGTTCTGCTTCAATTGGGGATTCTGTTGGCATATGCTCATCAATAATCCTGTGGTAGATGGTCTAAATTGAAAATCAAAAAGGTTTTATTTAATTACATGTATTTAATTATAAAATTGTAGTTGTCATGATTGGGTAATTTCATTTGAAATTTAATTATATTAAATTGAATTTCCATTTGATAATTGAATGGGTTGAATTTGAGGCAATTGTAAATTGGTTGAATTTGATTAATTAATTGGTTAATTAATTAATTGAATGATGTGATTATGGAAATTATGGGATATTAGAATTGTGGATTTGGTCAATTAAATGGGAATGTGTAATTGGTTAATTATTAAGTTACGTAATTGATTAATAATGGGAATAAAGGGATGTTTGGATTAACCTTGAAAGGTTAATGGGTCATGTGAATAAATGTTGATAAATGGTTTAAATGATGATTTTTTTTATTATTCCATGTGATTAAATTGTTTAACCATGACTGTTTTCGTAATTGAAATGGTATACCATAATGTGAAATGTTGATGAGTGGGTTAATGGTGATTAACATTATTAAATTTGATATATATGATATATGTGATTGATTGATAAATGGGTTGTGGGATACATAATGATGCTTTAAATACCCACGGGGTGATAGATATGGTGTTTGAGACCCAAATGAATGCATGTGATAATGAGTGTGGAACACGAACTGATGATTCAAAATACCACTTATGTGATTGATTGATAATGAGTGTGTGACATGAACTGATGCTTTAAAATCACACTTGTGTGATATTTGATAAATGGGTTATGGGACACAAACTGATGCTTCAAATACTCATAGGGTCCTAGTCATGGAATTCTAGGCCCAAAATGTTGGCATTGGACTATGGTTCCAATTAGCACTACTACAAATATGACCTTTAGCGACCACCAAAAGCGGTCTCTAAAGGTCTTTAGAGACCGCCACCCAACTAATTTTGGAGGTCTCGTTTTCCCCATCGCTAAAGGTCAATAGAAACCACCTAAAGCGGTCGCTATAGGTGTCCATGTTCTAGCAGCAACACCGATCGATGGGGTAGTGTATAACAATTTCCTTTGGTGGTTTCTAATACTCCCAACAAAAAATCATATCAGTGATCACCTATGTCGGTCACTAGAATGCTTCTTTTAAAAAAACTATTCATATTCATAACCAAACCATAATATAACCCAAAAAAACAATGGCTATCAAAATTCAAGTTGTAAAATATTTCAGAAGTAAGAGATCTATGCGCTAAGAGATTTGATTCAAAATGAAAATATGAAAGTACTTCCCCTTCACATGAAAAGTATTGATAATTTAAAAAGTGAACATGCTATGATTTATAGTAGTACTTCTATAGAAGCAAGCATAAGTATCTGTTATAAACACAAAAATTTAAAAGAGATTGTTCAAACAGGTATAAAATGATAGACTGGTTGCAGCTGAATAAATCAGTTCAAGGAAGATCTAAAAAAAGAGAATCAATATGGAATGTGAAATAAACATCACATCAATGGATCAGGAGACTATCCCTGAGATTAAAGACCAATTAAGATTTATATAAAGACATTTGGTATAGATCAGTAAATCAGCAAACCACAATACATTGTACCATAAAAAACCTCTACATCTATACAATTCCAATGATAGCCACCATATTTATTTTTTATTATACTCCTAATTTTTCATAATCCATTCATCTACCAAAAAAATCTAACAACCTCTATTCATAAATATAACCAAAAAAATTACCTCATCCCATACCTTCAAGTCACAAGAATGTCAATATATCAATCTTTCCAACTTTCATGACCTCTAAATTCTTCATAAGGTTAATGCTTCATGCCAAAAATCTTAAACATTCACTTTAATGATAAAACAAATCCTATATACATAGAAGAATATACTGATAAACAATACATATTTATTTGATGACCATATAAAACATGATTTAAGGAGAATTTCAAATGATTATTTCTTGATATAAATATCCATGATATCCCCATAGTACCTCCACAATCCCACCGCTAAATCAATTTTAGTAAATATATGATTCGTAGAATACCTTAAATGATTTCCACAGTATATGCACATAAAAGATAGTGCAATACCTTTCCTTTAAATGATTTCCACAGTATATGGATTTGATATCTTATTGATATTTCGAAGTGTAGTAGATGAAAAAATACCATTATCATTGGGTATGTAAACTAACCGATATTTAGAAGAAGATATAACAATATCATTGGTCGTAGATCTTTGATCTCTATCAAGCACTGAAAGAAAATTCAAACACCAAACAAGCAACTGAGGTTTTAAGAAAATAACTTTCATCGTCAGTGTCCAATAGATGGATGGATAGTATCAAGGAAAAAATTCATCATCATGTCAATATTTTCATTAAAAATATAAACAGTGACATGGAATCACACAAGACACCAATCAAAATCGAGATATGTGAACACAAGCATGAGATGGAGTCTACAAATAATTCTCTCACAAATTTCTATTTAGTAAATAACTATAAAAAAATTCCATCTTCTAGGATTTCCTAGTTCTCATAGTTAAACATTTCATATTTATCAATGAAGCTAACTATCAAATCAAAATCAGAGGAGTCTTCACAGAAAAATTACAAGAAAATGATGTTCAGTGAAAGAAGAAACTATGAGATAAAATTAGAAATGTAAAGAAGAAAATCAATCTTAAAGGTATCACAAACCAATAGTCATTATTGGAAGAGTTTGTATAAGAATTACATAAATTATGGACATCAAAAAACAAATAGAGATTCATGGGCATCAAAGCAGTCAAATGTGATACTTGGTTAGTAAGTCAGCTTATATTGTTCAGTAGTCTTAAAATGCTTAAATTTAACACCAGGTGTAGTTGACTCAATATTACATCCACAAAATGAAAAAAATAAAATAGTCAAAAAAGAAAAAAAAACAACATGTATGATATCAAAAAGATAACTGAAAAAACCTTTGATAAAGACCAATAATCTTTATGCCTTCACTTCTATCGAAAACCATTTTTTTATCAATTCAGACAAACACCACATATTTTTTCAAACCTTTTATCATAAGCAATTTCTATAAGTGATGTCAAAGGGATGCTGCATCATAAAATACATTTTCATCATATATCATGGAAAAAAATAACATTTTAACTATATAATATCATTACATACCTTCTTCCAATAATAACTCTAACATCATCGTGCATTATAGGGTGTGCATACTCTACCAAAAAATTGTGTAGAGTTTCATTGAATAGTGATCATACTAATGAAGTATTTGAGCATTCTTTCACAACAAATTTCATTTACTTAAAAAATAAAATCGCAAATAGATTTTTAGAATCGTCTAACACAAGGTATTCGACCCTGAAAAAACATTAACGATTCAAACCACTACCTTTGGAAACTAAATATATAAGTTGATCATTATTTTCATATCAATCACAAGGTATCGAATTTTATATAACAAAGATATTGTGTACAGGTCAGTCTATAATATGTGATGAATCCACTTTGAATTATAATTTAAATTAAAAAACATACACTGTACAATGTTTAAATCTTTCAAGTATCTATAAATCTATTCAAAATTAAATCCATTGAATTATATACACAATGGACATGGTTTTTTAAATGAATCTCATTCGGGAAATATGGAAATAAATGAACATAAGAAACATGGGAAATAGAAATAAAGTCACTTCACTTTTAAGGTTAATGATCAAAAGCTATTTGGGAAACATATAAGGGAGGTAGATCTCATTTGTGATGGGGAAGATCTGGTTCGAGATGGGCGAAGGTGGCTACTGGTGCGGCAGCGGCGGTTCTGATTCATGATAGGGAGGACTGGTTCGCAACGAGAGAGACGGCGAGGACTGGTTCGCGATGGGGAGGACTTGTTCACGATGGGGAAGGTTTGTGATGGTGGTGGCTCAGATTCATGGAAGGGAGGGATGGTTCGTGATGGGGAGGGGGTGACAGCGGCTCTGATTCATGATGGGAGTGATGGTTCATGACGGGGAGGGTTTGTAGAGGTCAAGGCGGAGGCTGGTCGAGAAGTGAGGGAGGGGAAGAGACAGTGGCTCCAGGTGCAGCAGCAGTGACTGAGGAGGCGAGAGGGAGGGGCAGTGGTGGCATCAAGTGAGGTGAGAGGGGGGGGGGGGGGCGGTGACGACGGCGGGTGAGCCGAGAGGGAGGGGCAATGGCTACGGGGTGAGGAAAGAGGTGAAGGGGTTGGAGAGGGTTAGGGTGCAGAAGGGATTAGGAGAGATTTTCCCCTCTTTTTTTAATTAAGGTCAGCGACCGCAAATGGCAGTCGCTAATGCCTACCAATAGTGACCGCCATAGGCGGTCGCCCATTCTCTGAGGTGAAAAAACCCAGATTTCTAGTAGTGTATCCATGATATGAATTGAAATTAAATGGATAATGAAAGTCCATGTGATAATGAATTATAAATCCCTATGTGATATGGTTCAAACTCCAGCATGGTTCGAAGTAGGTATTGATGGGTTGGGTGCCATCGTGAACCCAAAGAAATTATGTGGTTAATTAAATAATAATGAAATGTGATAATCGTTTACTTTATGCATTGTACTTTATTATTTATACAACTACATACACTTTTATCAATTGGATATTGTTTTAGACAATGTTGGTGGTGGCCTACTAAGTTATACTCACATCTTACTCAAGCTGCCTGATTGGTACCCAAATAGACTTCATGTTTGTTGGATAGGATAATAGAAAGATCCCTATGTTAGATGGGTAAGTTGGGATGGAACATGGATGAGGGAACTGAAATTGGTGTTGGGAACCACTTAGGGAGTTGTCAGTGTTTTTATTTTGGGTTTTCATTTTGACACTTAACACTTATTTAGTATGACATATTTACTGTTTTAGTTTTGGATATTTTCTTTTGTTCTGATTCATCATGTATTACTTGTAATGGCCCGAGTTTTTGGGGTACATTACTTTGTGAAAATCTCATGTTGGGTTTTCTGGTCTGGGAATCTCGGTGAAGTTTTCCCAACGGTAGGCCAACCGGTAGCCTTAGCCTACCGGTAGCAGGCCTACCGGTAGCTCGGTCTACCGGTACCCGCAGCCTACCGGTAGCTCTGTCTACCGGTAGCTGCAGCCTACCGGTATCTCGGCCTACCGGTAGCTGCAGCCTACCGGTAGCTCGGCCTACCGGTAGCTGCAGCCTACCGGTAGCTCGACCTACCGGTAGCTCCAGCCTACCGGTAGCTCGGCCTACTGGTAGCTGTCACCCGTCGGTAGCTCTCAGCTACCGGTGGCTCTGGCCTACCCCTGCGGGTTCTTTCCAGTGGCGCTCCTTCTTGTGCAATTAGGGTTTTAAACCCTATTTTGACTCCTTTAAGTGTGTTTTAAAGCCCGTTAATGCCCATAAATGTTTTAATTAAGTATTTAATGAATTAACCTGGTGTGTGCATCGGTTTAAACCACCCGAACCCTTTAATAACGTGTGGGGACGCATGGTCAACCCACGACCCCCGCTCCTTATGCGGTTTCATGTTCTTATCTCAACCGCCCCCAACCCTTATAAACTAAAGGGCTCGTCATGGGTTTGTTCTTTTCTCGTTCACCCTGCGCTAGATTACCCTTGCGAGTCGCATCGCTATGCGTGAAGTTCCGCACCCGACCTAAGCGTTGATAGACGAGGCGATTTTCGTTCAGGCGAGCCGCATCGCTATCCGTGAAGTTCCACGCCAGGCCTCAGTGTCGATCGTTAACCAAAAAGTAGGGAATTTTCTCCTTCGTCTCTCCCTTTTGTGTATCATGCGGGGTGGGCGTGCTTTTGATTCTGTAGAATTGGATAAACCAGACCTAAATAAAGATAATGAATGAATTCTATAAAGAAAGAAGGGGGGTTGTGATCGTTGATGCTGTTTTATATTATGATTTTTTTCTGAATTGTGTGGGCTTACGACTACTAAAAATCATGGTCGTTGGTGCTCTTTCTATGTGCACTAATGAACCCCCTATGATGTTTTTAAGTGGTTTGTTTGTGGTTGTGATCTCCTGCTATAAAAAGAAATTAATCACATACACCCGGCTAGATAAATTGAAAGCACTAGGATCAATCCTTTTGTGATAACCCCTGATTAAAGCACACGAAAATTGAAATCACGGAGTGTGTTAAATCGTTTAAATTTGAAAATACCAGTATGGACCTGCTTGGTGTTGGTGGTAATGGTTTGGTTGTTTTTCTTTTACAGGCCCATTACTGGAGATGTGGGAGGGGATGGGATCCCCTATTTTTATACTCTTAGTGGTTGTGAAATTGGGGATGGGATCCCCTGTTGTTATGGATTCAGTGGTTGTGAGTTTTAAGACCGGGTGGTTACCTTGTTTATATCACAAATTGGGGTGGGATCCTCTGTTGATGAGAAACCATTTTGGGGGACACGGGGTAGTGTCTCGGGGTTGTATTTGGTTCCAGTACTTTGAGGGATCTTACTTTTCCTTTGTTGTTGTGACCTTACAAGATAACCGGGTGTGGATACTTAAATTGACGTTTGGCTAGTTTCTTTTCCTTGGTTATGCTTATGGTGTTAGTTGCCCAGTAGTGCTTAAACTTATTTAAACATTATTACTGAACATGAAACAAGAATGGGACAAATGGGTTTTGTTGGTGAGAGTCGTGACTCGGACTTGAGTGTTGTTTTTTTTCTTTAGGCTGGCTGAAGAAAAACCTAAACTTGGGTGAGTGCTTGTTACCTATACTTATATTTGTAGTTTTGTGTTTCTTATTCACGCCCCACTGAAGTTGAGAACTTAGTGCCGAACACCCCCATTTCATGGGGGAGGGTGTTTTTTCCAACACTATTATTAGTGGATGGTTATTAGCTCCTCTTCTGCTCCCTTTCCTGGATAACCCAAGTGTCTTCGGGCAGGCTGTGATGGCCCGAGGTCCATTATTAGCCCAAGAACCTTCGGGCGGGGTAGTGTGGTGGTTGTGGCCTAGGTGTGTGCGGGCAGGTGGTTTCCCAAGTATCTTCGGGATGAGGCCCAGGTGTCTTCGGGCGTGGCAGTGAATCTTCTAGCCCAGGTGTCTTCGAGCGAGGTGGTGGTTGTTCTGGTCTAGGTGTTTGCAGGCATGGTTACGTGTGACAGTTGTGGCCCAGGTGTTTGCGGGCGGGATTCGGCAGTGGGAATGTGTGTGGTTGTGGCCCAGGTGTGTGCGGGCGGGTGTGGCAGTGGGACTGCAGTGAGAATGGCGGGATTGGTTCGATGCATAGGATGTCTCAATAACCAGTGGGAAAGTGGCGCGGGGTACCCAAACATCGATGTGCTCTTATTATATATTTTACTTGACTTGCGTTATTTGGGGAGTGTGCCTTGGTGAGGTTTGGGTGGATAGTTTGCCTTGTTAGTTGTTTGGTTTACTCCTTTTCTCACAGGACTTTAGTACGTTCCCCCACTTGTGCACGAGAGTCTTTGGTTTTCCCTACTGAGTGTACTTGTATGCTCACCCTACGTATATAAAACTGCTTTCAGGTTTCCAGGAGGACTTCGGGGATCGCGCGGGACTATACTAGGTCGGACTTTTAGGGCAGTCGTAGTTGCTATTTTCTTTCTTTGGTACTTACCCTTGTAGTCACTTTTGTACTTTGTGGCTTTTACTTTTGGAACATGCATGTGGGAATGGTTTACTTTTGGATTTACTTTTCTTTTACCTTGGTGTTATTGGGTTTCATCATCTTATCTCCTGATCCTATAAAACAAAAAGGGTAATGTCTTCCATTTGTGTGAAATTCCCATACCCTTGGTGCTAGTCGCCACTCCGGGACCTATAGAAGGCGGGTTTCAGGGGTCATTATCTCTACTTCAACTTAAAGAAGGAAGGTCTTGGAAACCTGCTGACCCTTCCCTCCTTTTGGTGAAGGCGGGTCATGACAGAATGGTATCAGAGCGAGGTTGAGAGATAGGATGGAGTCTGGAGTTATGCACAGTGAGGATTGCATGGGATGGTAGGGAAACAGTGTTGGGTGACCTCGGTGCGTGAATTAGGCCAGGGAAGACCGACTAGGACACGAGATTTTAGGGCCCTCTATGATCCGACGCAAGGACTCTGGACCTACCAAACGACCAAGTGATGCCACGCTGATTGCAGGGTAGAGACCCTAAGAAAGGTACATGCATCATAATGACTTGTGTTCTCGTGTTTCTGGGGTGTTATGGGAATTAAGAATAAACGAAAAGTTTAAGAAGTTTTAAAGATAATATTTTGCACTACTTAGGCTTAGGCATTCCTTATTTACCTTGCAATTATGGCACCTGGAAGGCGACCGCGTGTGGTATAGGCGATCGAGGCCCCGCAGACTACCTTGGCCGATCGGCAAAGAGCTGACCAGGAAGAGGAGGACGACCAGTGGCAGAGGACTCTTCGGGCCTTCTAGCGACAGACCCTTGAGAAGTATGAGGGCAGTACCTCTGACATGAAGACAGAGAGTTGGCTAGAGGAGCTGGTGATAGCCTTCGGCCTGATTCTGGCCCCAACCGAGTGCTGGGTTCCTCTGGCCGTCAGCTAGATGCAGGGAGCGGCGCGTCAGTGGTGGACGCTTTACCTGGGGGGAGGAGAGAGGCTGAGGTGGCATGGGCTGATTTCGAGAGGGAGTTCCGGACGGAATTCCTCTCTTCGACGATGAAGGCGAAAAAGAGACAGGAGCTACTCTCCCTCCAACAGGGGAGTATGTCAGTGAGGGGGCTAGGGATCATGTTCAAGGACCTCCTGTGTTTTTCTCCGGACCTCTTTCCCGATGAGGAGTCTCGGGCAAGACGTTTGGAGGAGGTGCTCCGACCCTCCCTCCAGTATGCTATTACCCCCTTTACCCTTCCGACGTACTTGGAGGTCCAGAAGAAGGCTGAAGTGGTGGAGAGGATTCATGCTCTAGGAGGAGTGTCACGAGAGGGGATCCAGCTGGGACCATCGAAGGGGAAGGCCGTCAGCACCAGGCCTCCAGCGTCAGGACCCTCCAGGTTCCGACCGGCAGGGAGCAGGCCGCAACAGTTTCAATTTTGATCCCCTGGTCCTCTCCCTTTTCCTTCGGGCACGGGACCGTGGTGCTTCGTCTATGGGAGTCCTGGACATCTCCGGAGTCAGTGCCCGGACTGGGTACAGTACGGCAGTGGTGGATAGCCCCACCACCCGCCCCAGCAGCAGCTTCTAGCTAGGCCTTTCCAGCAGCAGCAGCAGGGACAGCGAGTTCCCGCTACTCTGAGGGCAGACGTAGGAGGAGGAGGCCGACCTCAGGGCGCTCCTCAGGGGCCTCGGCCAGGGCGTGGTCGGGGAGGTGGCTGACAGCTGAGGGGCAGAGGAGCTGGGTGTGGATAGTTACACACCGCAAAGGCAGCAGTTCCAGCAGGGCCAGAGGTTGTTCGAGGTACGATCAGTTTGTTTAGTACCCTTGCTTATGACTTGTTCGATACCGAAGCTTCGCACTCCTTTATTACATCCAGTCTAGCCCGTGCCTTGGGTCTAGATGTCGAGAGACTCCCAGTGCCCCTGGTGTTGAGCACACCAGTCGGGGGTCAGACCGACTTGTTGTTTGTTTGTCGGGGATGCAGACTAATGATAGGGCCACATCAGTTAGTTAGGGATCTTCTTCTGCTACATATACAGCCATACGATATCATCATAGGCATCGACTGGCTGTTCTCTATGTGTGCCGTCATTAACTGCTTCCGAAGAAGGTTTGTGTTCTCAAACTTGGGCGGGCGGCGTGTTGTTTTCACCGGCGAGCGGAGCAGTCAGAAGGGAAACAGGCGAGAGGAACCCCTCCTCTCCTTGTTAGCTGAGCTGTTAGTAGGTCAGTAGATGCTGAAATGGTGGAAGTGTCGGAGATCATCTGTGGGTTTATGGACATCTTCCCTGAGGAGGTGACGAATCTACCCCCTCGACGTGATATCGAGTTCGGGATAAATCTGCATCATGGCGCTCGTCCGATCTTGATGGCTCCTTACCGGATGTCACCTTCAGAGCTACGAGAGTTGTGGATCCAAATTGACGATCTGATGAAGAGGGGTTATGTTCGGCCGAGTGCGTCACCATGGGGTGCTCCAGTATTGTTCGCAAAGAAGACAGATGGTGGTCTCAGGTTGTGCATAGACTACAGGAGGCTGAATCAGGTGACGATCAAGAATCGCTACCCTCTTCCGAGGATAGACGATCTTTTCGACTAGCTGAAAGGGGAAGGATGGTTCTCGAAGATCAACATATGGTCTGGGTATCACCAGCTGATAGTGAAGGAAAGTGACATCCCGGAGATGGCGTTCAGTTGAAGATATGGACACTTCGAGTTCATAGTTATGCCCTTCGGCGTTACGAACTCCCCAGCTGTGTTCATGGGGCTTATGAACTCCATCTTCCGGGAGTACTTGGATCGGTTTGTGGTTGTGTTCATAGACGATATCCTGATCTATTCAAGATTAAAGGAGGACCATGCAGAGAACCTGAGGACGGTTTTGAAGGTCCTCCGACAGCATCAACTCTATGGGAAGTTGTCAAAATGCAAGTTCTAGACACGAGAAGTGAACTTCCTCGGGCACGTGGTGTCCGGGCAGGGGGTAGCGGTGGACCCGTAAAAGGTTGAGGAAGTTATTTCTTGGGCAGCACCCAAGAATGTGGTAGAGGTCCATAGTTTCCTCGGGCTGGCAGGTTACTATCGGAGGTTCGTACCCAACTTCTCCTGAGTAGCAGCCCCTTTGTCATCCCTGACCAAGAAAGACCAGGTTTTTGTGTGGAGTGAGCAGTGCGAGTCAGCCTTCAGCTATCTGAAGGAGAAGTTGGTTAGTGCCCCAGTACTGAGATTACCAGAAGAAGGGGCGTCCTATGAGGTGTTCTGTGATGCTTCAGGATAGGGCCTGGGATGTGTGTTGATGTAGCGACAAGGGGTGATCTCTTATGGGTCCAGGCAGCTATGCCCTCATGAGCGTAATTACGCCACCCACGACCTGGAGCTTGCAGCGGTCATTTTTGCGCTGAAGTTATGGCGACACTACCTCATCGGAGAACGCTTTGTGGTCTTCACAGATCACAAAAGCTTAAGGTATATCTTCTCCCAGCGGGACTTAAACTTGCGACAGCGGAGGTGGGTGGAGTTCCTCCAGGATTACGAATTCGATATCTCTTATACTGAGGTCAAGGGAAATGTAGTGGATGATGCCTTGAGCAGGAGGATGCAGAAGTATGCGGTCCGAGAGTCGGCAGACGCCTAGAAGTCCATGGAGGAGTTGGCTGCCTTACGCCTGGATGCGAAGATGGATAGTGGTAGAGGTTGCCTATATCAGATGACAGTGCAGTCATCTCTGTTTCAGCAAGTGGAGGAGTCTTAGTGGGGAGACCCAGAGTGCAAAGTGATGCATGACCGACCTAACTAGGGCAATGCTCCAGAAGGATGGACGGAGGATGGTCAGAACCGAATACTTTTCCAGGGAAGGTTGTTTGTTCCAGAAGTGATGTGCGGCAAGGTTTTCAGTGAGTTCCACAGCTCACCCCTAGCAGTACACCCTGGAGTGTCCAATATGTACTAGGGACTGAAGGGACAGTTTTGGTGGCCCAGAGTTAAGCGAGCGGTGGCAGAGTTTGTGGACAAGTGCTTAGTGTGTCAGCAAGTGAAGGTTGAACACTGAGTTCCAGGCGGCCTACTGCAGTCTCTAGATGTCCCCGAGTGGAAGTGGGATGATATCTCGATGGATTTCGTCACAGGACTACCCAAGGTCCAAGGGGGATATGACTCCATCTGGGTGGTAGTGTACCGGTTGATGAAATCGGCTCACTTTCTGGCGATCAGGGAGTCGAGTGTAGTGGATGCTTTGGCGCGAAGGTACTTGGATGAGGTGGTGTGGTTGCATGGAGTTATGAGGTCTATAGTCTTGGATAGGTATGCACGTTTTACCTCACGATTCTGGAGGGGTTTGTAGCATGATTTTGGCACCCAACTATGCCTTAGCACTGCTTTCCACCCCCAGACAGATGGGCAGACAGAGCACACCATCCAGACGTTGGAGGATATGTTGCGGTCATGTGTTCTGGACTCACGAGGATCATGGGTGCGATACTTTCCCCTGGTAGAGTTTGCCTACAATAATAGCTACCACTCTACCATTGGTATAACCCCGTTTGAAGGCTTGTATGGGAGGCCATGCCGTTCACCTGTGTGTTGGACCGAAGTAGGAGAGGCAGGGATCCTTGGCCCAAAGGTGGTGCAGAGCACGACAAAAAAGGTTCAGCTCATACGGGAAAGGATGAAGGCGGCCCAGGACCGACAGAAGTCGTATGTGGATACCAGGAGGAGGCCCTTGAAGTTTGAGGTTGGAGACCACGTGTTCTTGAAGGTCTCCCCTCAGCGTGGGCAGCGGAGGTTCGGCAAGGGGAGTAAGCCTTCTCCCAGGTTCATCGGACCCTTCGAAGTGTTGCGGCGGGCCGGCGAAGTGTCTTATCAGCTAGCGTTACCACCACCGCTACTGAGGATACATGATGTATTCCATGTGTACCGGCTTCGTTGGTATCTGCATGACGATTCACATGTCCTTGATTGGGGCGAGCTGGACATCGAGGACGACGTGACTTTTGTGGAGAGACCAGTGATGATCAAGGATCGCAAGGAGAAGGTGCTTCGTGGGTGAACCATTCCCTTGGTTCGTGTGTTGTGGAGACATGGTGGGATTGAGAAGAGTACGTGGGAGAGGGAAGCACAAATGCGTACCCAGTACCCAGAGTTGTTTTGAGTTTTGTTCCTTGTTTCACCTGTTGTGTTAGAACGTTTTGTGTTTTTTTTTTGCTATGAAATGTATTGGTTTTCTTTCCTCTGAATGTGTGTGAAAATCCCTGGATATGGGGGAGGAGGGAACCTGACCCCTAATCAAGACGCATTAAGGTGGATGCGATTAAACCCGTGCGGGCGAGTCAGTGCCGCCCAAAGCAGATAATATCTTGACATGGGGGAGGAGACTCCCCAACCCACATGCCTGGGCATTTTTACATGGTATGTTGCTTGGTTCTTGACAGAAATTTGTTTTTAGTTAGCATGGGTTCACTCCTAAGAGGTATCTTTCGAGGTGGTTGTTCGGACCCTCTCTTTCCTTCTGGTTTGTTTTGATTCTCGAGGACGAGAATCGTTTAAGAGGTATTTGATGTAATGGCCTGGGTTTTTGGGGTCCATTACTTTGTGAAAATCTCATGTTGGGTTTTCTGGTCTGGGAATCTCGGTGAATTTTGGCCAACAATAGGCCTATCGGTAGCCTTAGCCTACCGGTAGCTCAGTCTATCGGTAGTCGCAGCCTACCGGTAGCTCTGTCTACTGGTAGCTCGGTCTACCGGTAGCTGCAGCTACCGGTAGCTCTGTCTACCGGTAGCTCGGTCTACCGGTAGCTGTCGCCTACCGGTAGCTCGGCCTACCGGTAGCTGCAGCCTATGGGTAGCTTGGTCTACCGTTAGCTGCAGCCTACCGGTAGCTCGGCCTACCGGTAGCTGCAGCCTACCGGTAGCTGCAGCCTACTGGTAGCTCGGCTACCGGTAGCTGTCACCCGCCGGTAGCTCTCAGCTACCGGTGGCTCTGGCCTGCCCCTGCGGGTTCTTTCCAGTGGCACTCCTTCTTGCCCAATTAGGGTTTTAAACCCTTTTTTGACTCCTTTAAGTGTTTTTTAAAGCCCAGTAACGCCCATAAATGTTTTAATTAAGTATTTAATGAATTAACCTGGTGTGTACGTCGGTTTAAACCACCCGACCCCTTTAATAACGTGTGGGGCCGCGTGGTCAACCCATGACCCCCGCTCCTTACGCGGTTTCACATTCTTATCTCAACCGCCCCCGACCCTTATAAACTAAAGGGTTCATCGTGGGTTTCTTCTTTTCTCGTTCACCCTGTGCTAGATTACCCTTGCGAGCCGCATCACTATGCGTGAAGTTCTGCGCCCGGCCTAAGCGTTGATAGATGAGGCTATTTTCGTTCAGGAAAGCCGCATCGCTATCTGTGAAGTTCCACTCCATGCCTCAGCATCGATCGTTGACCAACAAATAGGTAATTTTCTCCTTCGTCTCTCCCTTTTGTGTATCATGCGGGGTGGGCGTGCTTTTGATTCTGTAGAATTGGATAAACCAGACCTAAATAAAGATAATGAACGGATTCTATAAAGAAATAAGGGGGTTGTGATCGTTGATGCTGTTTTATATTATGATTTTTTTCTGAATTGTGTGGGCTTACGACTACTGAAAATCATGTCCGTTTGTGGTCTTTCTCTGTACACTAATGAACCCCTGTGATGTTTTTAAGTGGTTTGTTTGTGGTTGTGAGATCCTGCTGTAAAAAGAAATTAATCACGTACACCTAGCTAGATAAATTGAAAGCACCAGGATCAATCCTTCTGTGATAAACCCCGGTTAAAGCACACAGAAATTGAAATCATGGAGTGTGTTAAATCGTTTAAATCTGAAAATACCAGTATGGCCCTGCTTGGTGTTGGTGGTAATGGTTTGGTTGTTTTTCTTTTATGGGCCCATTACTGGAGATGTGAGAGGGGATGGGATCCCCTGTTTTTATACTCTCGGTGGTTGTGGAATTGGGGATGGGATCCCCTATTGTTATGGATTCGGTGGTTGCGAGTTTTAAGATCGGGTGGTTACCTTGTTTATATCACGAATTAGGGTGGGATCCTCTGTTGATGAGAAACTGTTTTGGGGGACACGGGGTAGTGTCTCGGGGTTGTCTTTGGTTCCAGTACTTCGAGGGATCTTACTTTTCCTTTGTTGTTGTGACCTTACAAGAGAACCGGGTGTGGATACTTAAATTGATGTTTGGATGGTTTCTTTTCCTTGGTTATGCTTATGGTGTTAATTTCCTAGTAGTGCTTAAACTTATTTAAACATTATTACTAAACATGAAACAAGAATGGGACAAATGGGTTTTGTTGGCGAGAGTCGTGACTCGGACTTGAGTGTTATTTGTGTCCTTTAGGCTGGCTGAAGAAAAACCTAAACTTGGGTGAGTTCTTGTTACCTATACTTATATTTGTAGTTTTTTTTTTCTTATTTGTGCCCCACCCAAGTTGAGCACTTAGTGCCGAACACCCCCATTTCATGGGGGAGGGTGTTTTTCCAAACACTATTATTAGTGGTTGGTTATTATCTCCTTTTCTGCTCCCTTTCCCGGATATCCCAAGTGTCTTCAGGCAGGCTGTGATGGTCTGAGGTCCATTATTAGCCCAAGAACCTTTGGGCGGGGTAGTGTGGTGGTTGTGGCCCAGGTGTGTGCGGGCAGGTGGTTTCCCAAGTATCTTCAGTATGAAGCCCATGTGTCTTTGGGCGTGGTAGTGAATCTTCTAGCCCAGGTGTCTTCGGGTGAGGTGGTGGTTGTTCTAGCCTAGGTGTTTGCAGGTGTGGTTACGTGTGACAGTTGTGGCCCAGGTGTTTGCGGGCGGGATTCGGCAGTGGGACTGCGTGTGGTTGTGGCCCAGGTGTGTGCGGGCGGTTGTGGAAGTGGGACTGTAGTGAGAATGGTGGGATTGGTTCGATGCGTAGGATGCCTCAATAACCAGTGGGAAACTGGTGCGGGGTACCCAAACATTGATGTGCTCTTATTATATATTTTACTTGACTTGCGTTATTTGGGGAGTGTGCCTTGGTGAGGCTTGGGTGGATAGTTTACCTTGATAGGTGTTTGGTTTACTCCTTTTCTCACAGTACTTTAGTATGTCCCCCCACCTGTGCACGAGAGTCTTTGGTTTTCCCTATTGAGTGTACTTGTATGCTCACCCTACGTATATAAAACTGTTTTCAGGTTTCCAGGAGGACTTCGGGGATCGCGTGGGACCATACTAGCTAGGACCTTTGTGGCAATCGTAGTTGCTGTTTTCTTTCTTTGGTACTTACCCTTGTAGTCACTTTTGTACTTTGTGGATTTTACTTTTGGAACATGCATGTGGGAATGGTTTACTTTTGTCTTTACTTTTCTTTTACCTTGGTGTTGTTGGGTTTCATCATCTTATCTCTCGATCCTATAAAACAAAAAGGGTAATGCCTTCCATTTGTGTGAAATTCCATACCCTTGGTGCTAGTCGTCACTCCGGGACCTATAAAAGGCGGGTTTCAGGGGTCATTATCCCTCCTTCAACTTAAATAAGGAAGCGCTTGGCAACCTGTTGACCCTTCCCTCCTTTTGGTGAAGGCGGGTCGTGACATTACTGGTCTATTTTGGTTATGGAATTATACTGGTTGTTGGTTATTTTATTTTGGTTATTTCTTAGTTATTTACATTTTTGTTCTAATTTTATAAAGAGGGTATAGTCTCTCCATGTTATATATATTATACCCTTGCTACTAGTCAATAGCCTCTAGCATATGTGGTGGTGAGCTTGAGGTCATGTAACTGACCGGCTCGGGGAATCAGTATGTGGCACTCGGTTTGGGATGTCATAATCAATCAATTAGATCATTTGGTTCATTTTTTTAGTTCATTTGATTCATTTTGGGTGACTACATTTCATTCATTAATGAATTATGTCATTTGGTTAATTTTTGGGTTAGGTCTTTTGGCATATTTGGTTATTTGGTCATTCAGTTATATCATTTGGTTCATTTTGAGTTGGGTCATTTAAGTTGATTTGGGTTAGTCTATTTCATTCATTTTTGGGTTAAGTAATTTTTTAGTTACATAATTTGGTTCATTATGGGTTAGGTTATTTGGTTCATTTTGGTTTAGGTTATTTTGGG
This sequence comes from Viscum album, assembly GCA_963277665.1. Taxonomy (NCBI): domain Eukaryota; kingdom Viridiplantae; phylum Streptophyta; class Magnoliopsida; order Santalales; family Viscaceae; genus Viscum; species Viscum album. Next base: position 716,896,103 of record OY728140.1, on the reverse strand, counting down.
TTAAGTCATTTGATTATTTTGGGTTAAGTCATTTGGATTATTTTGGGTTAAGTCATTTGGTTCATTATTTTTTTTATTCATTTTTTGGTTAGGTTTATTGGTTCACTTGGGCTTAGGTTATTTGGTTTATTTTGAGTTATGTCATTTTTTCATTTTGGGTTGAGTAATTTGGAACATTTTTGGGTTATGAATTTTTAGGGTTAGTTCATTTAGTTTATTTTGGTCATCTGATCATTTTTTTATTTTGGGTTAGTTCATTTGATCAATTTTTCATGTTTTGGTTAGGTCATCTTTTTTATTTTGTGTTAGTTTATTTTGGTTGATTTGGGCTAGGCCATTTGCTTCATTTTTTGGTTAATTCATTTTTAAGTTACATAATTTAGTTCATTGTGGGTTAGGTTATTTGGTTTATTTTAGTTTAGGTCATTTTGGGTCAGGTCATTTGGTTCATTTTTTGAGTTATGTCATTTTTTAGTTAGGTTATTTGAATTATTTTGGGTTAATTCATTTGGTTAATTTTTGGGTTATGTTATTGGTTAGGTTATTTTTTCATTTTTTTTATTTTTTTGTTAGTTCAATTAGTTCACTTGGGGTTAGGTTATTTGGTTTATTTTTGGTTTATGCCATTTTTTCATTTTAGGTTAGGCCATTTGGTTCATTTTTGTTTTAGGTAATTTGGTTCATTTTGACCATTTCTTCATTTTGGGTTGGGTCATTTGATCAATTTTTCATTTTTTTTCAGGCTAATTGGATCATTTTGGGTTAGATTATTTTTTTTATTTTAGGTTAGGTTATTAGGTTTATTTTGGGTTATAATATTTTGTTCATTTTGGGTTAAGTCATTTGGTTAAATTTTGGTTTAGGTTATTTTGGGTTAAATCAAATTAAATGACCAATTTGGGTTGGTTTTGTTCCATTAAATTTAGGTTGGGTTAATTTTAATGGACTATATGAAATTATATGTAATTAGATTTTACAGTTTACATGTGAAATATTTATTAAAATTAGTTTACAGTTTATAAAATGAAACCAAAATAAAGCAGTTTGAATAGAGTGAATCAAGTTAAACTAAACTAAATAAACTGAGAACACCAAATGGTTTCTTCTATAAATTACCCACCACTACTTTAGGTTCATAATAAACTCTGACTATTATACTATTTAAGTTATCATACTCAATAAATTGACCAAGACCAGTAGGGGCAGCAACAATGCCCACTTCATCCCCATTGTCTTCAAAAATACATCTTGGGATTTCTTCACTAATGACACTGAATTCATGTCTCAAATGATCTTTCACATAAAATAATTATTTATTCATTGATTCCAAAATATATGTCTCATTGGTAGTTAGGAAGTGTGATATGTCAAAAACTCTAAATCGACAGTCATAATTAAATTTGTCATGTCGTTTCATGGAATAAACAAATTTTATTTAATCAGAGCGACTCGACCATGGGAGTAATAATCCAATATTAGTATTTTATCAACAAATCCATAAAAAGACACATATTCATATTGAGGCATATTATTTGATGCATTGGGAAAAAAATTCATTGCACTTAGCATAATTTTGTCATGTTGTGTTCTCATGTTTACTTCTTGATCAGTTATAACAAATTTGTACCCATTGATGACTGGTGTTTTTCATTCACAGACCAAAGAATTGGAATGAAAACCTGACACTCTTATTTATTCAAAAAAAGATTCAATGGGTGAACTTAATACCTGAAATATAAATGAATATTAAAACTATATAAATATTTATTTTTTCTATTTTATTAAACTAATGCCTTTGATTTTAACCAAATGGGAAACTCTTTGCTATGCAAATCTCTCTCCTTATCAAAGGTAATGAATGATGAGTTCTACCTAAAAATTGTTTATTTTTAATACATAAAAATATAATAAAATGTAATATATATGTGAAACTAATTATTATAAGATAACATATACATGTAAAAATCACTTACTTGATGTAGTCATCGAACAAATCATAGTTAAACAAGACTGTGTAATGTGCCATCTACTATTATTCAAGGATCAATGTAGTCAATGTATATGATCCAAGAATTCCCCATGTTTGGGGAAGTGATAGAAAAGAGGGTTCAATTTGATCATACTTCTCTTCTTCATTTCTCATTGATCAGTTATGTATCATGCTCACATCACCCAAATACATTGAATATAAATCCATATATTCTTGAGCCAAGTAACCTTTCATAATGGAACCTTCAGGGTGATTCTTGTTCTAAATATAAGACTTCATTGTGAACATATTTATTTTGGTTAGATACATCCAAAAAAATAAACTAGTCCCCCAAGAATAATTTTAATTGGAATATGGATAGTTAGATACAATATTCAAGTGAAAAAAGATGAAGGGAAAATTTTCACTAACATGCACAGAATTACCAATTCCTCTTCTAGAATTTTTTTCAAGAAATAATTGGACATACTTTTAGAACATATATCTCTATAAAAAAGGTGAAACTATATCACTATCACCTTTACATTATTGGATAGTAAATAGTGTATTGCTATTGGAATCAATTCATGCAAAAGGATGTTATAGTCATGAGTTTTCATAGATTTCAGTTTCAACTCTCTTATGTTGACCCATTTTGATATATTGCTTAAATAGACATCAAGAATCTTGATAATCTCTATTACTTCTAAAAATTGATTTTTCTATGAAGGTTTTATCACATAGAACTTTCCATTTATTTTCACTGATAGACACAGGATACAGTTCTGGTCTGATACCCCAATCCACCAAGTCATGTAGAGATCATATATCATATTTGGTATTCCCCTTGACATTTAGAAGAATTTAAAGTGACATTTCACATATGTTTTTCTCAATGTGCATTACTTCTAAGAAATGGTTTAACAAATTGATTGACGAATAATAAAAATCAAATAGGACACTTTTCTTCTTCCAATTATACTTGGATTCAATGGAAACATTATTCCGCTTTTTATATTTTTTTGGCCTTTCTCTAATGAAAAATCTTCATCTTTTAATTATTTAAGCACATTAGTTCTATACATATATTTTGGTTGCCTCTCGGTCTCAACGATATTATCAAACCTTCGATGATTATTCTTGTATGGATGATCCATTGGAAAAAAATAGTGATGTCCCTTGAAACTAAAACTATGATGATATTTAAGTATTTTAAATCATGTATTCTTTATAAAAATATGAAATTATAGTTTTACCTTCATTCTCTATCAAAAAATTATTTCATAATCTAAAAAATCATTTATCATCCACATAATCACAACACACATCTGAAATATGTCATTTAAAGAAGCATCGTATGTGAATAAACTCACATCCAAAAGTTGCTTCAACTCTTTTATTAAAACTTTCATGTACGTATCTATGACATTTTCAGGATCAAAAGGCCTATATATGAGTATGCTTAAGAAAGTGAATGGTTTTTTCATAAAAATCCATGGAGGAAGGTTATAAATGTGAATAAAAAATGGCCACATATTTTGAGAAGTAAGCATATAACCAATAAATTAAAACCATCGCATGATAGATCCAACCTCACATTCCACACCTTAGATGAAAAATTAGGATATTATGTATCAAATTTCCATCATGATAATCCATATGAAGGATGAACCGACTCATCATTATCCTTAATTCTCTCAGCATAATGTCATCACATATTTGTTGATATTTCATTAGACATGAAAATATTTTGGAGCCTAGGAATAAATGGAAGGTGTTATATTACTTTATATGGCACACAAGATGGTGTTATATATATATTTGGCTTCCATATAAATGTACCATATTATTTACAATTTTTTATCCCCATGGTGTCCTCCCAGAATAAGCTATAATCTTCTGGGAAAGCACGAATTTTATTTCTATAAAATCCAAGTCAGTCAATTAACTTCGATTCCATATAATGATTTGAGGGAATATTTACATAATTAGGAATTAATTCCATAAAAAAGATAATAATATAATTTATGGAAACATTAGAAATTTCATATATGGTTTCCCCATGATACAACCACATTAAAAATTTAAGATTTTTCATTTTACCACATTTCCAATATACAGGAGTCTCGGCATCATCCATCAATTTTTTCACCTTCTCAAAATTATCATTTTAATTAGTTTCATAATGTGTAATCATATCATTATATTCTAGTATTGGTATACTTTCTTTCTCATGATGATGAATAAACAGAAACTGATTAAATATCAAATTCTCTATTCCACTCTTTTCATTTTGATCATGAACAGTATAATATTGTCTTTTCTCTATGTTATGATACCAGACATAATAGTTTTTTTGAAAACATACTTTTTATATATGGTAGATAACTTATTTGTTACTTAACCAAGGCCTTCCAACACAATTATAACAAGATCAATGTATAATATTTCTATCTAAATAATTATTGAATACAAAATCTAAAAAACAATCTAAATTCTTTTGAAACTCGGTTAAGATGTGATCAATATCATATATCTAACTTTGGTCCATTCTATTACCAAAAACAGGTCTATATTAATATCAACATAGTAGACTATAACTAAAAAATTCATGACAATGGAGATGAAAATATATTTCATAAATCTAAAAAAACCCAATAGTGGGGGGAACTAATTTCATGAAGGGAAAGGGGATCGTGCAAGCTGGTATAGGCTTGATCATGTACCAATAATTATTTTGAATGTGAATTACTGGTCAAATTATTTTCCTCTAAATATAAAGAGGTATTCCATGTTCAACCAGTGTGGTCTAATCCATCTCCATCAAACAAAAAATGCAATATATTGACTTAAACATCCCACTAAAACTGGGTATCCATGTCATTCACACATTCTTTTACAAAAAAAATACACATTTATTATCTAATAATGAGAATTTAATATCATATAATATCTTTTTTTACACAAACCTTCACATAATGGGGTTTCAATCATGTTATGTGAAAAATTAATTGTATTTTATTAGAACCAATTTCAAACCTAATTAATACATTAATAGAATAAATTTTAATAATTTTGATTTATAAAGTGTAATAAAAATTTATTATAACCATAAAAAACCCTAAATTATGAAACATAACTTAAAATCATGAAAATTTTAATGATTTAAAGCCCAATGAGAAAACATAACACCAAAACAAAGATTTATTTACAAACATATAGAGTGCATGAATTAATTCTTTAAAAAATAAAGTTTTTGGAAGCCATGAAAACCCACAATACATTATAAATAAATACACACCAATTTTAAAACATAAATCATCTATAACTCATACCTTTTAAATAAAATCACACCACTTTCATAAAACTCCCTTATACAAAATAATATTTGAAATATTTATGTTGATTCATAACTAATCACATGGTATGAAAAATAAATTTTAGGTCATTCACTATTTAGGGAATGAAATATGGAAACAAAATGATTACAATATAATTATCTCATGCACAATCATATCCATCAACACAAACTATTATAATTCAATTCTATGTATATGTATGGTATAACTGAAAAACTGATCCATATGATAATTATAATATAAAAGATAACAATGTATATCAAACATGAACCATGGTATATATAGTGGTCTAAAGATCACAAGTTGCAAACCAAACATGGAATTAGTTGAGGTTGGTCAATAACTATATTAAATCAGTAGTAAAATAAGAAAGTGTTTAGTATAAAATAGTTCATAATAAATGCTTACTCAAAACAACCCACACAAGTCATAAGACATAATAAAATCATCTCTTTAGACATATCAAAATAAAGGAAATGGTTCTTTATATAAATATATTTTCCACATATTTAAAATAATTTAAGAAAGATGTTCATGCAAAAAAAAATCCATCCATATCAAAGTTTTCATACACCACCCACTTTAAAAGAAAGTAAAACTTCTGCAAAAGATATAGATTTAATTTGAGATAAAAAGTGTGTTCTAGGGAAAACTATTTTAAAGTTGAAAAGGAATAACTCAATATAAATATTTTTTAGAAAATATTTTATTAAATGAAACTCCTTATATAAATCAATTCTATATTCAACCTTTTATGTAAACAAGGCCAATCTATATATTCAAAACATATATTTCATTTTAAATCCAGACATTTTTAAGACCTGAAATGAATAGTTTAAATTATTAAAATATAACATTGAAATGAATAATTTCATAACCCCTAATACATTCAAAAAACAAAAAATTACTTTAATAATTAATTATAGAATTACCTAATATATATCACACAAAATAATAGTTTTATATTAGATTTATGTATAAGTAGTGAGAAAATAAATTAAAATATATATATATCACCTATAATTATATTTATTATGAAATACTATAAAAAATATAATCAAAATGAACCCTTGTTTAATGAATCAGGAAGAATATCAACCTAAAATAATCTAGGTTAGTGTTTTATACCAAGAAAAAAACTGAAAATGATGCTTGGCATAAGAGATGATGGATTTGGAACTCACCAATTCGATGTTCAACAAGAACAGAATCAAAACACTAGATGAGGAGAAATCATCGAGGGTGGGGAATAGAAGGGAAACACCACTCATGGGTCAGAATTATTATGGGAGTGATATGGGAGGAGGGGAGGTTGTGCAGATGGGTAAATATTTTGAATCATACACCAACGGTTTTTTAAAAATCATTGGTACAGGTAAGTCTGTATCAACGATTTGTAAAAACTATTGATATAAACACATATATACCAATAGTTTGTGTAAAATATTGATATAAAGGAATGGGAATATCCCCAAATTATATTAGTACTCAGCATTTTAATGGACCCAACCCATTTCAAATCTTTAATGGAGCCAACATGTATCATGGATTTAATGGACCCAACCTATCTCAGGGATTTAATATACCCAACCCATCACAAGGATTTAATGGACTCAACACATATCAGGTATTTAACATAACCAAAACATCACAAGATTATATAACATACACATGTGTTCCACATGAAATAATTCATACATCATATCATGAAAACCTTATGGTAGGAAAATGGGTTTCGTACCATTTCAAATGGTATCACATAAAAAGGACATAAAAATTTTGATCAGATGATACAAAAATTCAATCGTTCAAAAGGGTTATTTAATAAGGTAATTTATATGGTAGTTCATGAAATATAAATCCATTTAATATAGATCATTTGTATAGAAAGATTAAAATTTAAGTGAAATCATAAAAAGATATTTTGTAAAACATTTTTAACCATGTCATAAAAAGATGAAGTTATGAGTCATTTTTAAAAATAATTTTTGAGAATAATTTTTGAAAAAACAATTTTTAATGATCAACAATAATATAAATTTGATGATAAATAATGTTTAAGTAAAAAATTTGGATTTGAAGGTAAAATATATGAACGTAAAATGAAATACCATTTAATATTTTAAAATATCTTTATTGAAACTCACATCATTAAAAGAGTAACAAATATTCCTTTTGAAAATGGGATAGAATTATTAAAAACACATAAAATAATAAATATTTGGGTTTTAAAATAATAAATTATAATGATGGTGTAAATAATATAGACATGTAATAGAAAGATCTATTTAGAGTGGATGAGAATTATTCTTAACAGTGTCATATTTTTATGAAGAGATAAATTCATCTAAGAAAAAGACTTTGAGGTGAATATTTAAATTCACAATAAAATGAGTGAATATAATATAATATCATCATATGATATAATAAAACAATCTTGTAAATAATAGTCAAAGAGGGATGATTATGACTCAAGGAAAATAGTTAAGTTAAGAAAACTTCTTACCTTTTATCCCAACTTCCACAAAAGTGATTTAACCTACTATATAATGAAAATAACCATATTAATCACTTATTTTTTAAACTTATTATAATATATTATATTTTATACTCTTTAATTATAATCATTAGTTATATATTTATTAGTTATTTATTGTTTATTTTCATCATCAGATGTTAGTGATTTTGATTGTTTTACACACGCTTTATAATGTCGATGTCGATCCTCATTCTTTGATACCATGTTAATTATTTATATATTATTTAAGGTGTTTCAATATATGTTTCATAATTATTTATGAGTATATAATTTCATTCCATGAGAGTTTTTTTACGATTCATGAAGATAAAATCAATGACGTGCTTGTTTCGGTAAATTTTAATGAACAAAAGGTGGTATATTAATAATAGATTAGGTATTAATAGAATGACTAACTTATATTTAATGAATCTTAATTAATTAATATATATTATTTTTATTTATTAAATAAAATCTTATAACCATCCATGTAAGGTGATGATGAAAAATTAAATATGTCGTTCATGGAGGTGGTAGTCCACACATGACACAAGCGACGTTTTCGTTTTCTAATGGATGAGAGGGAGATAAATAATGATTGTTCCATAAATATAATAAAATTTTAGTATAATAATGATAATTATTTAATTATATTAGTATGGTTAAAATAGGTTTTTTGGGGGTTATATGATAAAGATAGAGAAGGAAATGTTTAGGAGTGAATAATACTTACATCGAGGACTTGAATCTTCTCTTGAAAGTATTCTTTGAAATTGAGGACTTGGGACACTTTCTTGTAACTAAGGGATGAAAAACATGAAATAGGGCTATATGGTAGGTAACATGGGTGGATTTTCAAGGGAATATTGAAGGGGAAGTGTGGCTTGAAGTGGGTGAAAGTGATCTCATTTTATAAGTGAGAAAGAAGGATATTTCCTTAGAAACTAAAGTTAGGTAAGGGGTAAAGATATAATCACATGTGAGTTAGGAGATTTAGGTGAATAAATGTTTGTGAGAAAATTGGGTAAAACTTTACTATCTAAAAATGGTATTCTGGAATGACTAATTGTCAAAGTTGATTTAGTAAAATTTGATCCATGGAAGATTACCTCATTTTTACCATTTAACCTTGAGTAAATATTTACTATGGTAATTATATTTTTAATAAAAATATAATATGGACCTTGTTACCAAATTTAAATTTTATAATTCTGAATTTTAAATCCATTTAATCTAATTTAATTTATAAATATAATAAAATTAACTTTTCAACTAAAACATATTATATATAAAAAATTTGTTTTTGTAGAAAAATATCTTTTTTTAAATATTAATTGTTATTATTATAATTTCATATAAATTAATAATTAAATGAGTGTTAATATTTTATATATATATATATATGAACATTAAATTGGATAAATAATTTAAAATATATTAGTTTAATTTATTTAGATAAAAATTATACAACATTTATAAAAAACAATTCTTTGAAAACAATTGTTTTACTCTTACCATAGTAACTAAATTTTATGTATGTAACTTATTGTTATTACCTAAAATTAAATTGAATTAATTATCTAATTTTAAAATTTTTATTCCAAATATGAAAACTATTTTTATAGATTTAATTTATATAAGTGATAAAAATTAATTTTAATATAAGTGTGCATGACGCATAAAAATAATTTTAGGAAAAATATATCTTCTAAACATGAAATGAATTTATTATTATTAAATGACAATTAATAAATATTGGATGGGTGTTATTTTATTTTATTATATATATTATCAATAAATTTCATTAAAATCATTCTTTAGTAAAGATTAATTAAAAATACATGGCACTTTAAACAAACAGTTCTTTGAAAAATATCACTTTTATATTATATAATCTTCACCAAATACATTTAAAATTAATTATTTATATTCTAAAATTTTAATTTTATAAATCCATTAATATTAAAATATTTCTTTTAATTCTATAAATACATCATATTATACTTTAATAATGATAATGTGTATGGCATATAAATTTTTTATAAATAAATATGTTAATTAAATATTATATTTTTATTTCATTATTTATTATTTGTGAATTATATTATTTTTAACTAATAATATAAAACTTCAGAATAATTATTGGATACATGTATATCCAAATACCATATTTCTAATGATCGTACTTTTAACGACCATATTTCCCTTAATAACAACTATATTACCACAATTACTTCTTATAAATTCATTCTATTCTTACCTCTTAAATCAAACTTCTCATTCCCTTGATTTTCATTTTAGATTTCACAACATGATTTATAAATTAATGTTATTCTTTCTTATTGTATGTTTATTTCTACTAATGGTGATCATAAAGGGTGAAAATGATCTAGGAAATTTGCTAGTTGTAAAGATATTATACTTTTCTTTATATTGTCCCATTTTAATTTATACACTTTTAATAAATGTAATCATCCATGGTATGTAACAAATCCAGGGATTTATACTTATTTTCATGTAATATTATTCTAATCTTTCATTATTTTTGAATAAATCATTTTCACTTTTAACCATATCCTGTATATGTTATTTTCTACTCAAGTTTAATTCTTGTGAAAGAATATAAAAACATTTTTAATAATTAATGACGTGTAGTTTAAAGAAATAAAATATTTTCTAAAACCCGGGGTGTTACATGTGTATCACATGATGTATAATTCATTACCATCATCAACCAAATTAGTGAAGTGTTCATCGATCCAAATAATGTTCATACAGTTTCCCTCGATGGACTTGTCATCATCTCTAATCACATTGCCCAGTAATCGCTCCACCAAAGCTGGAAAATATTTGATTATTGATTATATAATTGTGAAACCTTGAATAGGGAGGCTTGGAATAAATGAAACATCCTTTAAATTTATGTTAATATCTGTAACACCCTCATGTTTTAAAAAATGAAGTTATGCTCAATAGCGTAAAAGACACGCAACACCGAGCTTAAACAAACCGTAAAATAATATTATTTTAAATATGACCATTTTAACATAGTCATTAAATTGGGAGGTATGAATAATAATAACTAATTTATGAAAAATATATATAAATTTATTACTCAATATAATTTTTTTAATAAATTCATAGTAAATAATCAATCATTTTTAAGTAAAGTAATTTTATTCATCAAAAATATGTTTTCTTCAAAAATGATTTTTATTGATTTTTGTGAGAAAATATTACAATTAATTTCTAGAAATTTAATAAAATTTATTTGAAAAATTAAATTAACTTTTAAAATATATTATATAAAAATTAACTTAGGGTGAATTTTTTGGATTTTTTGAAAAATATTGGTTTTTCAATGAATAATGGAAAATACAGATTTTTGTAAAAATGTTGTTTATTTTCAATAAGTTAAGTAATTTAAAAGTAAAATTATGTTTTAAATATGATTTAAATTAACATAAGTATTATTTAGTTATATTTAATCCAATTAATTGCATTTTAATCATGATTATATTAGATTTTAGTATAAGTTTATTTTTGGGTTTAAAAACGGGTTTTTTTTAAAACTGTTTTAAAGTGCATAATATTTCTCCATTTTAATTAATTTAAATAATACATAATTATAAATGATTTAAATTTAAATTATATAATTTATATCTATAAATGTTAATTTAAATTCATATAATTATTTTTCCTAGTCATAGAGTTAATAAAAAATCTGTTTTTGCTTGAAAAATACACTTCTTGAAAAACCACTTTTTCGTCATGTCAGTGAGTTTTATTTTAAATTAAATTATGCCAATTATATGAATTGAATTTGGTAAAATGGATTCAATATTTGGAATTATTATTATTTATATTATCTAATAATTTTAACTTAATATTTGGTTATAATTAATAGTGAAAACAGTAAAAATCTTTTACCATGGTTAAGGTAAAAACGGATTTACTCAGGGTTAAACTAAAAATATAAGGGTTAAATGACCTAAAACTTGTCTAAAATCCATTGGATTATCATATTTAGACCTTATATTATCTAATTATTGATAATGGTCCATTTTGGAGCCTTGGGTCATGTGAAAAAACATGGGTATTACTTTTCCTTTTAAAAAGTTACAAATGTGTCACTCACCTCACTTATAAAAGGTCATCTCATCTTCTCTCATCCTCACAACTTCAAAACCTTTTGGTTCTATAAATTACCACCCAAATACTTTAACTAATTCCATCCCCGTGACCTATATCTCATTTTTTGATCAAAAATACATCCTAAAAATAATTTTGGTGCTAACCTAAGGAGAATGTCTGAAGAAGAGGTATCGTGCTTAACCAAGCATTTTTATATTATTTCTTCTTACAACTCCTTAAAAAAATATTAAATTATGATAATTTAATTACACCAGTATATACCATATACTGATATTTTATTATGTTAATTTTATAACCTAAATCCATCTCTTCTTTCATCAAATGGGAAATGAAACCATCATTTATGTGTATGGCGGACTACCGCCTCGCGAACTGATGTAATCTGTTTTTCATCATCGCCTCTCACAGATTTTAATAATGATAAATTTAAAGTATATATATGATATTAGTAACACAATTATACTTTTTAAATTATTATATCATATATACCTTCTTACATTCCATTTAGTGGGGGATACGATAACGTCGCTCGTGTGTATGGGGGACCACCGCCTCACGAAGCGATGTGATTCGTTTTTCACTAATGCTTTACAATGAAGGTAATAATGATAAATTTAATGAATATATGTGATATATATGACATAATTATGATATCCATGACATATTTATAATTCTTAAAATATAATATAACATTTCTTTCTTACACTAAAAAATGATAACATTATTTGTGTGTACATGTGGACTATCACCTCCACGAAACGATGTGATTCTTTTTTTATCACTAAATATCATGGATTATATATATAATTACATTTAAATAAACAATATTGTATTTATGATATTATTATAATTCTATAATTATAAAATATTACTTACATTCTTTCTATAATGATCATTGAAAAATCAAAATGTTACTCATGCGTACATACAGTATACCATCTTCATGATCATAATGTAGTTCATTTTTTGTCAAAAAATCTGACGTAAACTTAATTGATTAAGTAATCATACAGAACATGGTAATAAGTAAAATAAAATTAATGATAAAATTTAAAAAGGTTATTAATCTATTAAATCATTAACATAAGTTTATTATTCAAGATGATAAATAATATACATGATGAGTGAGACTCAAGGTAAGAAACTTCATCTCAATTTCCTTTTGTTGAGACATATTTTGATGTTATGAACCTATATTATTTTATGAGGTGTATATATATCCCCTTTTAAAATTTTATATCATTATTTTCTCTATAATAATGATATTTAAATATTTCCTTAATGTTATACTTTCATGGGTCTTACGATTCAAATGTTTCCAAAGTAGTAAGTGGATTTTCTTCAAAAAAAACCTCTTTTAAATTTTTCCTTCTAACTCTATTTTCACCCATGTATGAATTTTTAAAATGACTTTATGAATTTAATTATATTGAAATGAGAGTTTTATAAAGTAAATTTTTTATCTTTCTTTCAAATTTTTTCAAAAAATTAATCTTTATATGGAATATTTGACTTTCTTTACAAACGATAAAAGGAATGTTCTATTTTAACGTATACGATGAAAACAGCTTTTCCCACCACCATAACCATTATTTTAGATTTTAATTACTTTACAATATTTCATGTTTTATTCAAATAAAACCCCTCTTTCTAGGTATTTCGGTATTGAAAATGGTTTTTAAAAAGTAAAGGGTATTTTGATATATGAAAGTGATTTGAATACGAGTTTAAAAGTTTTTTTCAAGAGTTTTATGATGAAAAAGTGTAATAATAAAATGTTTTATTCTTGAAATAATACTTGATCATTATACATGAGAAAATGGATGAGCCTGATATAGCTTATATGAAGGGTTGAGACATATTATATATCATGGGAGAGGTTGATATAGCTTATATGATGGGTGAACCCAGATAGTGTCAAGTGATCTTGATATAGATTATATGATGAATGAACCCAAATAGTGATCTAATGAATTAAGTAATATTACTTGTCTTAATAGGAAATAATAAAGAAGTTACAATAGGTTTTATCTAATGGATTTAATTGGGATCTAGTTATTTCTATCATGGGTTTAAAACGGTTATGAATGTGATACTCTAATCTACCTAAAAAGGGGTTTTTATTTTCATGCTATAGGTTTTAAAGGTTTTATTTGAGCAAAAAATGTGTGTGTTTTTCATGTGGAAATGTTTTATTTCATACACTCAAATATATTTGAAGATAAATTTAGACATTACATGGGTTTTCATATTTTTCATTGGACTAACGGATTTCTTCTTTTTATGTCCCTTATTGAGATTTTTTGTGATCATCCCATGTTTTAAAATATTTTTTTGCATGGTTTAAGGATGGATAATAACAAGGAAGAAGTTAAGTTGAAAATTATGAAAATTTTCCATGGAAAGACATCATGTTTTATTTTAAAAGTTTTATATTGTGGAAAAAATGGACGCTGATTAGAATTTTCCAGTTTGTATATATGTGTGTGTGTGTGTGTGTGTTATGTAATATTTATGGCCTAAATCTATAAAACTTTAAACCAAAAAGATATTTAGGAATGTAAGAAAGTGAATTCTAGTTTAAAGTCACTAGAATATGTAATGTTCTCCTTATAATTGGTATCATAGCAAAGGTTTAGATAACTTTATAGGTTAGTATGTTATTTAAGCTTAAGTTAAAAATCCTATATAACCACAAAGGTTAGTATGAAAAATATAATTATGATTATTTTGGATAAATAGAAATATTTTAATAGAGGATAGCATGGTTAAGGATATCTTAGTATTTATTCTCCATATAAGATGGTTTATTATGGTTTATTTGATATACTCACACTTACTTTTTTTAGTAAATGGTTGGATCCAGCAAGAACCAAGTTAATAACGGATGTAAAGAAAAATATTGTAGTTGTTTTAATGGGAGACCAAATAAAATTGGAGATGTAGTGAAAACTCTTATGGTTATTTTAAGGTCCCACTTTTTATTAAAGTATGTTTTTGTTTAAGTTTTGGCTTGGGCCTCTTATTTTTGGCTAGTTAAGTGTTTTCCCAATTCCTTGAGAAGGGTAAGGGGTGTTCCAGGGGTTCAGGACATGAAAAAGGGGGAAAGGGGGCTCTCTGGGTAATCTGCACGGTTTGCGCACGGCTTGGAAAACTGTGCGAGGGTAGACCGTGCGGGTAGTAGCAATCCACACAGTTTTGCACATGGTCTAGAAAACCATGTGAAATTCCTAGGAAATCATGCAAAGGGGGTGATTTTCAGGCAGTAGCTTCCGAACGGTTTGGGCATGGTTTGAAAAACCATACGGGTAAACCATGCAGCCCAGAAAAGTTTGAACATTTACAAAATTTCCAGTCCAGGATTTTAACCCCAACTTGGGATTTTCCTCCATTTCTCTCCTCTCAAACCTAGTTAATAACTTGGACAACCCAAGCTTCCAAGAGGTGTTTCTCCATTTCTTGGCCATTTTGGATGTCGTTGGTTGCAGATCGAAGCTCCAGGTAAGTCTAATCCTCTCTTTCCTTCTCTTTTTTGGATTAGGGTTTGTGGTTTCTTCCATATTCTTTTGAAACCCTAAAACCCCCATTTTTCGATGGAACCTAGGTTAGGGATTCAAGGGGTGTTTGAATTCAGATCTAGGGTCATGATTGAGAGTGTGTTCATCATCATATTTGAGGTAGGTGGTCTACAAGTATTATCCCATAGTTTTATTTTGGATTTATGCATGGAAGATGGTGTTCTTGTTTTCCCCTTTTTTATTATTGGTTCCATTGAAGTGTTTGATAAAAATGGGTGTCTAAGTGACCAATTGAAACCCTCGCGATCCTTGTGGGATGAGTTGAGGATGACTTGACCATTTTAGGGCCACCCATGGGGTGCGCTGGTAAACCCGACCTAGAGTGTGGTAGGGTTAAGTGATGGGTTACCAAGTAATAATGTGGAACCCATGTAGAATATGTCTTAATGGTTGATTAAGTTATAAATGGAATAATTATAAATATGCATAGGGTGATAAAGACATAATGTGTTGTTGGAATGACATGAAAATGGGTAATTGAGTTGAAAGAGATTCTGTCGATTGTTTCATGAATTTTGGTTAGAAATTCCTAAGGGGGTTAGGGCATATTAAATGGTTAATTTTCAATTGGGTAATGGAATGGGAAATGGGGAATGTGTTAATGGGATGTAATAAGGGAATGGATGAATTTTTGGAATGGTTTAATACATGAGAATTAGGTGGTACACCTAAATGATTGAAAGCAATAAAGGGATTGTGTTATGTGATATTAGAATTGTACTTGAAATGCATAAGTGTGTAAATTCTAGTGAAATTATAAATGGTATAAATGGTTTAATTAATGGTAAATGATTAATTTGGCTAAGGCATAGGGGTTATTGAATACACCTAATGGGTTAAGGCATGGGAATGGGAATTTGGCTAGATGGCTATGAATTGTAATTGGTAAATGTGTTAATGGGTTATGGAATGATATTAATTCCCATGTTATTGTCATTTATTATGAATTCTAATGGCATTGAATATGCTTGGTTGTGTTATGGTATGGTTGTGGTGACTTGATAAATAAGTATGTGCACATGGCTTGGAAGAGTGGGGTATTGACTTGAGGTTCTACGCCCATGGGTCAAGTTAGATTGAGGTACTAAAATCCACCCCAAAATGCATAGGTTAGGGAAGGGGATGGAGGCTCTATTCCCCTAATGGTTTCATTCCACCCAGACTAAGTCTCCAAGGTGATGTTAATGTGTTAATGTGATATGTGTATCCCTAGTGAGATAGGGAATTGATTTGTTCCCCCTATGCATTGTGATTGATTGCCTTAGACCCTTGTGTAGATGATATTTATGCCTAACACAGGGAACATGTGATTAAATGGATTAAGTAATGAAGATGGTATCAAGAATGTAATTAGGATAAATGCTAGGAATAAATTAAATGAACTTCGATAACTTATGGCACCCAAACTATCCCTTGTTTACTTACCATTTATTTTGTACTTTCATGCACTATCTGTTAGACTGTATATTTTGTAGATATCGTTGGTGGTGGCCTACTGAGTTTTTTACTCACACCCTGCTCAGGTCGTCACTGGGTACTCGAGCAGATCTCTTGGTTGCAGGTCAGGACAAGGGAAGAGGCCCTACACTAAGATGTTGAGTTGGATACGGGATATACATAGAGAAGGATCCATACTCAGAGTCAAGAACCATTTGGATTTGTGGCCGTTTGTTTTAGTTTTGGGATTTACTCACTTGCACTACTAGTGTGGCATGGCATTGTTGTATTTGATTTGTGTTGTACCTCATTTGGGAAACATTTGGTTATGCATGGTTATTGGTTGTTTCATATTATTTCCACTATTTATTTTGTGGTATATTGTGGGTTACTATGATAAAGAGTGTATAGTCTCCCCATGTGACCTATTAGACCCTCTCCACTATTCAGCAAACTCTAGTGTATGGGGAGGCGTGCTTGAGTTCATGTGACGACCCAGCTCGGAGCACCGGTTTAGTGGCTTCCGGGTTGGGGACATTACAAAGTGGTATCAAAGGGAGGTTCTTTTCTTTTACTTACTATTTGGGGATGGTAGATAGGAGATTAGGATAGTGTCGGGCCTTGGTAATGAGCTCGTGATTGAGATTATCTAACCCATGTACGAGGGAAAACCTAAGTCACCTTGGGTGGGAATTGTTATTCTTGATGCGTGTTGTTACATTTGAATGATATTTCACCATTGGGTGATGCACATGTTGTGTGATTTGACTAATTTATGATATTTTTATCATTGTCAGAACAACACGAGGTTGTGAATTCATGCATCATTTTAGGCACCTAAGGATATAGGTGGCATGCATCATTATAGGCACACACACGGGATGGGTGTGCAGGGCATATAAAGAGTAGAATTCATTTTACTTCCTTGATAGATATGAAGAAAATGATGCTTAATAATGGTAATGAAAGTGGGTGAAGGAAAATAATGCAAATTAATAGTTAAGAAATATCATGTATAAATAAACATTGTGATCAGGGTTACAATTTTGGGTTGTGGTAAATTATAAAGGTTGATTCGGGTCTATAATAAAAAGGATTTCATAATGATGGTAAAATTGTTAATGAATTTTTCATAAAGAAAGGTGTAAATGAATTAAAATGATGACTGTAACAAGTTGTGAAATGGGAAATGTGCCTAAGAGGAAAGGAATCATGTTGTAAATAAGAGTTGGTTGAAGATGTGTTGATGAGAGACTTGTGATTAAATAAATCAGTTACCCCATGTTGACTATGACCCACAGTAGGTATGGTAAATGGTAGTGTTCTAAGTGTGATGATGACCGTTGGGGTAGAGTATGAAGAATGGGTTGTTTAAGGCTGCTAGCGTGAGACCTTTTTCCATCTATGGTTAAATATTCTTAGTCATTATTCAAAGCGTTGAGTGAATGATAAGTTTAAAAATGAGAATGTTTGAGTTCAATATTGGGTATCCCTTTTGTTGTTAGTTGGACCCTTGTATGTGTGGGTTGGGGTAGTGAGATTGCTCTAGTTTGAGACTTTGGATTTGGATTGTGAGGCCTTGCTGGTTGTGATATATCCTAGGTGGTGTGTTTGGGGAACCCTTGGTAGGGTTGTGGCCTTTGGGTTGTGAGGTGTTGTTTAGTAATGTGAGTGAGGAACCTCTTGTGGTTCATGACCTTATGGAGTGCATGTTGGACCCTAAGGATGGTTCTTGGGTCTTGGTGATCTTGTGAGTAGAGACCTCATGAGTTGTGTCTTAAATCTCAAATAGGATGTCTTTCTTGTAGTGTTGGTGAATGTGTACACCTTTGGTGTGGAATCTAGAGTAGATGGTTGTTTGGAGCGCTAGGCATAGTGTGCATCGGAATGGGAATGATAGTTTCATTCACGAGCATTGCTTTGTCGTGTAATGATATGTATGGTTTGGAGAGAGGACCAATGGCTTCTTCTGGTTGTGACTCCAGTCTAGGGAGTTGGTATTGGTCAACCTTCAAGGTTACCTATGAGAGAGTTCGGTCATGGATTCTATTGCTTTTGGGTGTGTGTCGCACATGTATATGTTTTGGACTTTGGTAGTGGGACTTAGAGTGCCCCACAATGCAGGTTTAGACTTGAGGGCTAAGTGGAAAATTTTATGGATGGTTATGTCACTCGAGTTGTAGTAACGCATTAATAATCTCATGAAATCAAGGGTGACCTTGTGGGAGGTTAGCCCAACGATGTAGGTACCTCAGAATATGAAGCATGGGAGATGCTTCAGAGGTGGTGTCAATGCATGTCGAGTACCACTAAGTTTAGTAAATGGTATAGTTGTGCCTCGATTCTTTCATAAGGGCACCCTAATGTTTGTGATAGAAGGTGAGGTTTGTTTTGAAGGTTTGTATCACATAGATGTCTGACTCACCTATTTGGGTGATGATTAATGGAGTTCGAGAAGTTGTTTCGAGCAAAAATGACAAGGGTGGATGAAGTGTGGTTATATGCTTTTGCTTGATGGTGACACTGTGGTGAGGGTGGTCATGTGGATGAACTAGTTAGTATGAATGGGTTGGTTGTTGTTGACATGAATCTGGAAGGGAGTCCTGAAACCTTTGGCAGGTCATGGTGTTCCATAGTTCGACATCAGAGATGGGTAAGTTGGTGGTGGTGTTCTTCGACAACTTCTTAGTGTACCTCATCTAGTGATGAGCTTTCCCAACATCTTGTCATCATCCCATGTACGTTGAGAATCTTTGGATCACGCCAAGAGACATGTAGGTGTTTGGTTTGATGAGGGACATTATGAAGTTTACACTCATGGAAACAGTATATTTGGAGCTTGATGGTGGGATGTACACCCTCTATGGCTTGGGTTGTGGTCCTCGGATGGACTGAATGATGACAAATGTCATGGGTGTCATTCACAGAAGCTGAAAATAGGAACTGGGTGACATTTTTTTCTTGTTTTGGGAAAAATTTATATAGTTGTGTCTAAGGTTGGGGTTCTGCTTGTGTTTGGGTGTAATAAGTGGTGGTTGGGATCCCTCATGGTGATCAATGGAAATGACACTCCTAAGGTGGGGAGTGATGAGTCATCAATGGATATAGAGAAGTGAACATCGAGTCGATGTAGTGGCACCGGTGTGCCAATGAGGAACCTATGATGTGCATGTCAGGTTCCTCGGAGAGGCATGTGGGCCTTGGATGTGGTGACTGATGAGCCAAGTGTTGGCTTCGAGCTCATGGTGGTTCTATGTGAAGCTTGTGATGGTTGTACTGGAGTCAAAAAAGGGTGGGGTTGGATATGAAAATAGGTTGTGGCAAGAGAAGTTGGGGTCTTGTAACTCCAGCGAATTTTGGGGTAAACTCGGGTAATTTTCCATTGTGTGGTTTTGGAGAGTTGTGAAGTTGAGTTAACCTTGGCCATGTGATGTGGTGTCATGCCAAGGGTGAAGCCCGATGATGGTCTAGAGGGCGGTAATGCTGTGATGATGGAATTCTATCAGAATTCGAGGAATGCCCTCAATGGGTGTGTGGGGTGATAATGATAGGCTTTAAGTCAATAAGTACCTTGGGAAGGTGAGAAAGGGGTATCATACCATCAGTGGAATGTGGATGTTCTAGGATAATCCATTCAAAGGTGGTCTAGCCTGATATGGTAAACTTGATGGGTGTGGTGAGAGTGACCCACCTCCAGGTTCATGTTATAGCAGAAAGTGCCTTTTGTAATGAAGTTGTGCCTGAGTGAGGTCGTGTCAATCTTAGTCCATGAAGGGATAGTGTAGGAATGTTCTTTTGATTGGTTTAGACGGTGCGGTCGGGTGCCAATGTAGGGTAATTCTCTATGGATGCTTGGGTGTGGTGAGTTTTGGGTTGGAAGGACTCGAGTGGTCATTGATCGGGTGAGGGCCTCGGCATGAGTTTGGTTGGTTGAGTACCCGAGAGTTTTGGGTGGAGTTTGGTTGTATAGTTGTGGAATAAAATCTTCAGGAAATGTTGTTGGAAGAATCGTGTGTTTTCCTCTGGGTGATACCTAGTTTGTCACTGTTAGAGTTTAAAAAACATAGGGAAATGATGCCAAGTGATTTGGGTCATGAGTTTTATAGAGGATCGGGCCGATGAGGTGTCGATTGGTTCCTCCATGATGATGTGATGTTGTGTGTTAAGTTTCTATGTGTTGTGAGTTATGTTTTGTCACCTAAGTTTCCACCCATGAAGTTCTCGTGGTGGGAATGGTTGAAGAGGATTCATCCTTGAGGAGCTTTCAGCCCGTGTTGTAGTTGTAGGGAGGAAGGCTTGTGGGGAAAGTTTGTGCCCATGTTTCGTGTTCGATGTTCTTTGTGATGTGTAACTAGAAATATGGAGGATGGTAATGGATAGACAATCATAGTGGAATGGCCTTTAGTTATGGAAGCTTAGTGATGCCCAGAAGGGCGGCTTGAGGACGGTCCGTTATAAGGTGGGGAGGTTGTAAGGTTGTAGTTTTTCTTAAAGTATGTTTTTGTTTAAGTTTTGGCTTGGGCCTCTTCTTTTTGGCTGGATAAGTGTTTTCCCAAGTCCTTGAGAAGGCTTAGGGGTTTTCTAGGGATTCAGGACATGAAAAATGGGTAAAAAGGGGCTCTCTGGGCAATCTGTATGGTTTGTGCACGGCTTGGAAAACCGTGTGAGGGGAGACCGTGCGGGCGGTAGCAATCTGCACGGTTTGTGCATGGTCTAGAAAACCGTGAAAAATTCCCAAGAAACCATGTGAAGGGGGTGATTTTTGGGTATTATCTCCCACACAGTTTGTGCATGGTTTGACAAACCGTGCAGCCCAGAAAAGTTGAAAAATTTATAAAATTGACACTCCAGGATTTTAAACCCCAACTCAGGATTTTCCTCCATTCCTCCCCTCTCAACCCTAGTGACAAACTTGGATGACCCAAGCTTCCAAGATTTGTTTCTCCTTCATTTCTTGGTCGTTTTGGACATCATTGGTTGTGGATTGAAGCTTCGGGTAAGTCTAATCCTCTCATTCCTTCTCTTTTTCAAATTAGGGTTTGTGGTTTCTTCCATCTTCTTCGGAAACCTTAAAACCCCCCTTTTTCGGTGGAACCTAGGTTGGTTCTTCAAGGGGTGTTTGAATCCGGATCTAGGTCCATGATTGAGAGTGTGTTCATCATTAGATTCAAGGTAGGTGGTCTAAAAGTATTATCCCGTGGTTTTATTTTAGATTTGTGCATGGAATATGGTGTTCTTGTTTCCCCCTTTTTGCGTTCTTGGTTCCATTGAAGTTTTTAATAAAAATGGGTATATAAGTTACTAATTTAAACCCTCACGATCTTTGTGGGATTCATTGAGGATGACTTGACCATTTTAGGGCCACCCATGGGGTGCACCAGGAAACCTGAACCTAGAGTGTGGTAGGGTTAAGTGATGGGTTGCCAAATAATAATGTGAAACCCATGTAGAATATGTCTTAATGGTTGATTAAGTTATAAATGGAATAATGATAAATATTCTTAGGGTGATAAAGGCATAAGGTGTTATTGGAATGACATGAAAATGGATAATTGGGTTGAAAGAGATTGTGTCAATTGTTTCATGAATTTTGGTTAGAAATGCCTAAGAGGATTAGGTCATATTAAATGGTGAATTTTCAATTGGGTAATTTAATGGGTAATGGGGAATGTGTTAATGGGATGTAATAAGGGAATGGATGAATTTTTGGAATGGGTTAATACATGAGAATTAAGTGGTACACCTAAATTATTGAAAGCAATAAAGGGATTGTGTTATGTGATATGAGAATTGTACTTGAAATGCATAAGTGGGTAAATGTTTGTGAAATTATAAATGGGCTAAATGGGTTAATGAATGGCAAATGATGAATTTGGATAAGGCATAGGGGTTGTTAAATACACCTAATGGGTTAAGGCAGGGGAATGGGAATTTGGATAGATGGTTATGAATTGTAATTGGTAAATGTGTTAATGGGTTATGGCATGATATTAATTCCCATGTTATTTTCATGTATTTTGAATTCTAATGACATTGAATATTCTTGGTTACGTTATGGTATGGTTGTCACTACTGGAAATAGAGGATTTCCCAACGGTTTAGAACCGTTGGGAAAGGCCTGGGAACCGTTGGTATATGTTATACCAACGGTTCTGCCAACCGTTGGCAAGTAAGCCGTTGGGAAAAACTTTCCCCAACGGTTTACATTGAACCGTTGTTATAGGTGGAGAAAAATACTAAAAAACATTCCCAACGGTTGACAACCGTTGGCAAAACTCAGAACACTGTTTTTCCCAACGGTTTTGAAAACCGTTGGGAAAAACCAATAGTTTTGATGAACTCTTTCCCAACGGTTCTAAACCGTTGGGAAAAGAGTTATTACCAACGGTTCATAGAACCGTTGGTAAAAACATATTTTTAAGATTCTATGCCAACGGTTTAAAACCGTTGGCATACCCTAGGCTGCAAATTGCAGCAGCCTGCAATTTGCACAGCGCTCTGTACATCAGCCAACTCTCATCTCATCAGGCCTCATTCTCACCTCATTTTCGATTTGTACCTGTAATAAACTAAAACATACATATACAATTACGAACAAATTCATACACATTTAACATATAATGGATCCTGAAACTATACACATCCATAATTAATTTACAATTCATAAACATACATAATTCATATATAATTCAATTTAAAATTTAGATGAAAATTATATGTGGAATCCGATTGAGACGGGGATGATTGGTACACGTCACATATGAACCATGGATCGTTATCCTAAAGTTTCAATGGAAACTGAATGCGTTTGGTCGGTTTTGCGTATGCCAGTTCTTTTCACTTATAATACTACCCATTTTAAACAAAACAGACACAGTTAGAGCGGTGTTGGCCACACCGCGCCTCGGATTGAGTCGGGGATGACTCGTACACCTCACATATGACCCATGGATCGTTCTCCTAAAGTTTCAACAGAAACCGAATGCGTTTGGTCGGTTTTCCGTATGTACTTAAAATGATGTCCATTTTAATCAAAAGAGATCCACTTAGACTGATCCCGGCCACACCGCGACACGGATTGAGCCCGAGTGGGCTCGTACATGTCACATATGACTGATGGATCGTTGTGATAAATTATCAACAGATTCGGAATGCGTTTGGTCGGTTTTGCGTATGCCAGTTGTTTATTTCACTTATAATCATTTCCATTTTAAACAAAAGATACACAGTTAGAACGGTGTCGGCCACACCGCTCCTCGGATTGAGCCGGGATTGACTCGTACACATCACATACGACCCATGGATCCTTGTGCTAAAGTATCGACACAGTCCGAATGCCTTTGGTCGGTTTTTCGTATGTCACTTGATGATTTTCACTTAAAATGACGTCTTTTTGAAACAAAAGACCGACACTTTGAGTGGTGTTGGCCACACCGCGTCTCCGATTGTGGCGGGGTTGATTCGTACACGTCACATATGACCCATGGATCGTTCTCCTAAAGTTTCAATGGAAACCGAATCCGTTTGCTCGTTTTTCCGTATGTACTTAAAATGGTGTTCATTTTAAACAAAAGAGAGCCACTTAGACTTATCCCGGCCACACCGCGACTCGGATTCATCCCGGGTTGGCTCGTACACGTCACATATGACCCATGGATTGTTGGGATAAATTATCAACAGATTCGGAATGCGTTTGGTCGGTTTTCCGTATGTCAGTTGATGCTTTTCACTTAAAATGACGTCCTTTTGAAACAAAAGACGGACACTTTGAGTGGTTCCGGCCACACCGCGTCTCCGGATTGAGATGAAACCACCGTGCAACATTCTAATTATTATTCGTGACGTGTACGCGCAGACGACACGTCAATCGGACGTGCCGTGTGCCCGCGGTGACCGACAACGCAGTTCTGGTGTCATAAACGGCCAAAACGGGCGTCCAACGGTCAAATTCATAGCGGACGACCTCGGATTGAGCTGAAACCACCGAGAAACATTCAAATTATTATTCGTGACGTGCACGCGCAGACGGCACGTCAATCGGACGTGCGGTTTGCCCGGTACGGCTCAATATTCTTGTTTTAAGTGATGCGCGCGCTTCGTAAACGCGCGTGAGGGGGGTCCAAACGGGCCGAACGATGTCGGAATGGCCTGAAATCAGACGACAAATACGGGTGAGTGATTTCTGAAGTGGTCGAGCAGACGGCACATCAATCGGGCATGACCTGTGCCCGCGGTGGCCGAGAACGCAGTTCGGGTGTCATAAACGGCCAAAACGGGCGTTAAATGGTCAAATTCATAGCGGACGACCAGAGATTCACCCGAAACCACCGTGCAACATTCTAATTATTATTTGTGACGTGTACGCGCAGACGGCACGTCAATCGGACGTGCGGTTTGCCCGGTACAGCTCAATATTCGTGTTTTAAGTGATGCGCACGCTTCGAAACGCGCGTGATGGGGGTCCAAACGGGCCGAACGATGTCGGAATGGCCTGAAATCAGACGACAAATACGGGTGAGTGATTTATGAAGTGGTTGAGCAGACGGCACGTCAATCGGACGTGCCGTGTGCCCGCGGTGACCGACAACGCAGTTATGGTGTCATAAACGGCCAAAACGGGCGTCCAACGGTCAAATTCATAGCAGACGACCACGGATTCACCCGAAACCACCGTGAAACATTCTAATTATTATTCGTGACGTGTACGCGCAGACGGCACGTCAATCGGACATGCGGTTTGCACGGTACGGCTCAATATTCGTGTTTTAAGTAATGCGCGCGCTTCGTAAACGCGCGTGAGGGGGGTCCAAACGGGCCGAACGATGTCGGAATGGCCTGAAATCAGACGACAAGTACGGGTGAGTGATTTATGAAGTGGTCGAGTATACGGCACCTCAATCGGACTTGTCGTGTGCCCGCGGTGACCGACAACGCAGTTATGGTGTCATAAACGGCCAAAACGGGCGTCCAACGGTCAAATTCATAGCGGACGACCACAGATTCACCCGAAACCACCGTGAAACATTCTAATTATTATTCGTGAGGTGTAAGCGTAGACGGCACGTCAATCGGACATGCCGTGTGCCCGCGGTGACCGACAACGCAGTTATGGTGTCATAAACGACCAAAACGGGCGTCCAACGGTCAAATTCATAGCGGACGACCTCGGATTGAGCTGAAACCACCGAGAAACATTCTAATTATTATTCGTGACGGGTACGCGCAGACGGCACGTCAATCGGACGTGCGGTTTGCCCGGTACGGCTCAATATTCTTGTTTTAAGTGATGCGCGCGCTTCGTAAACGCGCGTGAGGGGGGTCCAAACGGGCCGAACGATGTCGGAATGGCCTGAAATCAGACGACAAATACGGGTGAGTGATTTCTGAAGTGGTCGAGCAGACGGCACATCAATCGGACATGACCTGTGCCCGCGGTGACCGAGAACGCAGTTCGGGTGTCATAAACGGCCAAAACGGGCGTTAAACGGTCAAATTCATAGCGGACGACCAGAGATTCACCCGAAACCACCGTGAAACATTCTAATTATTATTTGTGACGTGTACGCGCAGACGGCACGTCAATCGGACGTGCGGTTTGCCCGGTACGGCTCAATATTCGTGTTTTAAGTGATGCGCACGCTTCGAAACGCGCGTGAGGGGGGTCCAAACGGGCCGAACGATGTCGGAATGGCCTGAAATCAGACGACAAATACGGGTGAGTGATTTATGAAGTGGTCGAGCAGACGGCGCATCAATCGGACGTGCCGTGTGCCCGCGGTGACCGACAACGCAGTTATGGTGTCATAAACGGCCAAAACGGGCGTCCAACGGTCAAATTCATAGCGGACGACCACGGATTCACCCGAAACCACCGTGAAACATTCTAATTATTATTCGTGATGTGTACGCGCAGACGGAACGTCAATCGGACATGCGGTTTGCACGGTACGACTCAATATTCGTGTTTTAAGTGATGCGCGCGCTTCGTAAACGCGCGTGAGGGGGGTCCAAACGGGCCGAACGATGTCGGAATCGCCTGAAATCAGACGAAAAATACGGGTGAGTGATTTCTGAAGTGGTCGAGCAGACGGCACGTCAATCGGACTTGTCGTGTGCCCGCGGTGACCGACAACGCAGTTATGGTGTCATAAACGGCCAAAACGGGCGTCCAACGATCAAATTCATAGCGTACGACCTCGGATTGAGCTGAAACCACCGTGAAACATTCTAATTATTATCTGTGACGTGTACGCGCAGACGGCACGTCAATTGGACGTGCCGTGTGCCCGCGGTGACCGACAACGCAGTTATGGTGTCATAAACGGCCAAAACGGGCGTCCAACGGTCAAATTCATAGCGGACGACCTCAGATTGAGCTGAAACCACCGAGAAACATTCTAATTATTATTCGTGACGGGTACGCGCAGACGGCACGTCAATCGGACGTGCGGTTTGCCCGGTACGGCTCAATATTCTTGTTTTAAGTGATGCGCGCGCTTCGTAAACGCGCGTGAGGGGGGTCCAAATGGGCCGAACGATGTCGGAATGGCCTGAAATCAGACGACAAATACGGGTGAGTGATTTCTGAAGTGTTCGAGCAGACGGCACATCAATCGGACATGACCTGTGCCCGCGGTGACCGAGAACGCAGTTCGGGTGTCATAAACGGCCAAAACGGGCGTTAAACGGTCAAATTCATAGCGGACGACCAGAGATTCACCCGAAACCACCGTGCAACATTCTAATTATTATTTGTGACGTGTACGCGCAGACGGCACGTCAATCGGACGTGCGGTTTGCCCGGTACGGCTCAATATTCGTGTTTTAAGTGATGCGCACGCTTCGAAACGCGCGTGAGGGGGGTCCAAACGGGCCGAACGATGTCGGAATGGCCTGAAATCAGACGACAAATACGGGTGAGTGATTTATGAAGTGGTCGAGCAGACGGCGCGTCAATCGGACGTGCCGTGTGCCCGCGGTGACCGACAACGCAGTTATGGTGTCATAAACGGCCAAAACGGGCGTCCAACGGTCAAATTCATAGCGGATGACCACGGATTCACCCGAAACCACCGTGAAACATTCTAATTATTATTCGTGATGTGTACGCACAGACGGCACGTCAATCGGACATGCGGTTTGCACGGTACGACTCAATATTCGTGTTTTAAGTGATGCGCGCGCTTCGTAAACGCGCGTGAGGGGGGTCCAAACGGGCCGAACGATGTCAGAATCGCCTGAAATCAGACGACAAATACGGGTGAGTGATTTATGAAGTGGTCGAGCAGACGGCACGTCAATCGGACTTGTCGTGTGCCCGCGGTGACCGACAACGCAGTTATGGTGTCATAAACGGCCAAAACGGGCGTCCAACGGTCAAATTCATAGCGGACGACCACGGATTCACCCGAAACCACCGTGAAACATTCTAATTATTATTCGTGATGTGTACGCGCAGACGGCACGTCAATCGGACATGCGGTTTGCACGGTACGACTCAATATTCGTGTTTTAAGTGATGCGCGCGCTTCGTAAACGCGCGTGAGGGGGGTCCAAACGGGCCGAACGATGTCGGAATGGCCTGAAATCAGACGAAAAATACGGGTGAGTGATTTCTGAAGTGGTCGAGCAGACGGCACGTCAATCGGACGTGCCGTGTGCCCGCGGTGACCGACAACGCAGTTATGGTGTCATAAACGGCCAAAACGGGCGTCCAACGGTCAAATTCATAGCGGACGACCACGGATTCACCCGAAACCACCGTGAAACATTCTAACTATTATTCGTGACGTGTACGCGCAGACGGCACGTCAATCGGACATGCGGTTTGCACGGTACGACTCAATATTCGTGTTTTAAGTGATGCGCGCGCTTCGTAAACGCGCGTGAGGGGGGTCCAAACGGGCCGAACGATGTCGGAATCGCCTGAAATCAGACGACAAATACGGGTGAGTGATTTATGAAGTGGTCGAGCAGACGGCACGTCAATCGGACTTGTCGTGTGCCCGCGGTGACCGACAACGCAGTTATGGTATCATAAACGGCCAAAACGGGCGTCCAACGGTCAAATTCATAGCGGACGACCACGGATTCACCCGAAACCACCGTGAAACATTCTAACTATTATTCGTGACGTGTACGCGCAGACCGTTTCAACACAATCCGAATGCGTTTGGCCAGTTTTCCGTATGCCAGTTGATGGTTTTCACTTAAAATGATGTCCTTTTGAAACAAAAGACATACACTTTGAGTTGTTCCGACCACACCGCGCCTCGGATTGAGGCGGGGATGACTCGTACACGTCACATATGACCCATGGATCGTTGTACTAAAGTATCAACACATTTCAAATGCGTTTGGTCAGTTTTTCGTATGTCACTTTTTGTTTTCACTTAAAATCTTATGGAAATTCATATAGAATATTTTTATATCATATTTAGTATGGATTAGATTTTAGTTGATCGTGCTATGAAACATTTCAGAGCTAATGAAATTAAGGAAGGTGGAGGGGCTGTCCGGGGGGCTGTCCGGGGGGGCTGTCCGGTGGGTGTCCGGGGGGCTGTCCGGGGACCAAGGAGGAGGGTGGGGGGGCTGTGCGGGGTCTGTCCGGGGGGTGTTTGGGAGTTGTTCAGGGGGTTGTCCGGGGTTGTTCAGGGGGCTGTCCGGGGGTTGTTCAGGGGGTTGTCCGGGGGTGTTCAGGGGGCTGTCCGGGGGGTGTTTGGGGGGTTGTCCGGGGTCCAAGGGGGGGGGGGTTGTCCGGGGTCCAAGGGGGGGGGTGGGGGGGTTGTCCGGGGGGCTGTCCGGGGGGCTATCCGGGGTCCAGGGTGGAGGGTTGGGGGCTGTACGGGGGGCTGTCCAGGGGGCTGTCCGGGGGGGCTGTCCGGGGGTTGTTCAGGGGGTTGTCCGGGGTTGTTCAGGGGGTTGTCCGGGGGGTGTTTGGGGGGTTGTCCGGGGTCTAAGGGGGAGGGTGGGGGGGTTGTCCGGGGGGCTGTCCGGGGGGCTATCCGGGGTCCAGGGTGGAGGGTTGGGGGCTGTACGGGGGGCTGTCCAGGGGGCTGTCCAGGGGGCTGTCCAGGGGGCTGTCCGCGGGGCTGTCCGGGGGGTGTTTGGGGGGTGTTCGGGGTCCAAGGGGGAGGGGGGGTTGTCCAGGGTCCAAGAATGAGGGGGGTTGTCCAGGGAGTTCTCAAACACACAACCACTAAAAGACAACAACATCCATAAAAACAGACAATATATAAAAATAACTCAACTCCAATACTATACTACGAGTCTAGATAAAACCAACAACTAGAATAGATTAAACATCAAATCTCAAGTCAAAAATGTAACGGATCAATATGTCCCACATCAGCATCACCATCTCCATCATCATCATCATCATCGCCCTCGTCATCGTCCTCCTCATCGTCCTCACCCTCCACAGCGCCTTCCTCCTCGCCTTCGCCCTCCTCCTCGCCCTCCTCATCTCCCTCCTCTTCCGCATCAGACTGCTCGCCATCATCATCTTCAAGCTGGACATCGGCCTGACCACCACTGGAACTGCCACCTGGTGCACCATATATAGAATGTATCGACGACATGTATTCATCAATCGCTGGGCTGGCCTCTGCTGGAAGTGTTGGACGTAGAACTTCAATAAATTTCATAAATGCACTGTTTGCCCTAGCAGACTGTTCTGCCGTCTCTGTGGCCCTTTTCTCAGCCTGTTCTGCCTGTGCCCTAACTTGCTGCAGCTCGGTGGCACTACAACTCGTACCTGAGGCAGGCCAATACCTCGTCGGGGCTATCCTAGGTCGGCAGCGTACTCTGCCAGAATGATCCTCTCCCAACACCTGATGTAAGTGATCAGATGGCCCAAAATTGTCTGCTTCTTGGGCATCGAGGGCCTCTAAAGCATCCTGTTACAAATATAAATATAATATTAAGTTACGAAATAGATATTAAAATATAAAATCAACAGATTAAAACTTACAATCTGCTGCTGAGTCGCTTCGTTGACAGCACGTCCATCCTTTTTTCGTCTACTCGAGCAAAACAGTTTTGCTCGAGGCACACGTCCTTCAATATTTTGTACTTGCCTCTACAATGACATTGAAAACAAAATTTATATAAAGACTTCAGAAAATAATTGAATAATTGAGGAAACAAAAGAAAATGTAAGTCGTAAAGAAAACTTATAAACAATTGTCATACCTGCTGCCTCTCATGATCCGGCATCGTCGTGCGTCCTAGTGTATGGAGGTATTTTTTTGCATCAATGTTTTTTTTGTTTTTTCCAGATGATTCCTAAATAAAATTCGATAATGCAAAGGATAATATTAATGCAAAACTTGAAAGTTATTATTTAAATACCTCAAATGTAATTCATACCTTAAACTGGGTACTCGTCCAATGAGTAATCATCTGACGATACTGCTCTATAGGACAATCATCCACGACTGGTACCGCCTCTAACTCAGTGCCAACTCTAGCACGCCAGCCAATATACAGCTCATGCTTGTAGGCTCTCCAAAGCTCGCCTAAATCCTTTAGACGTTCCAGTCGTGCACCCTCACCATCAGGAAAATTAAATCGAAGCTGAAATGAAAATATTAATTTATATAAATACAAAAAAAATTCATGGCATTAAATACAACAGATTTTTTTACCCATATCTCTGCCCAAGCTCTATCTTTGACCTCATGTGGCAAATGTCTCCACGACAGCGGGCTGACGGGAATGATGTCGGAGTATTTGGCAAGCGTCGCCATAAAACTCCGACATTGCTGCCCTGTTTTCTCAACCATCTGATTGTCTTCATTATATTCCACCATAACCTGTGTGCGACGGTTCCACACCGAACGCATGCGTGTACGGCCCCGCCCCCGCCTCCTGTCAGTAGATGTATCTGTCATGAAAGAAAAACAAATATTTTATCAAAACATGTTATAATGAAAATAAATATTGCTATAAAAATTTGATAGGGTTTTATAAATATACCTGTGCTAGTCTGATCAATGAGTGGCGCCGGATCCACAGAACCTGATGGAACACCCTCTGGTGGAACAGGAGTCGAAGACGATGGAATATAAAAGCTCGGAGAGACAGAAATAGAAGGAAAAGAAGATGGAACAACTGTATGACCTGATGCTGACTGGGGAGTGGGAATCATCATGGGATGTGAAAATGATGGGGCAGAAGATGCAGAAGGTAGCGAAAACATGGGAGGTCTAAATATCCCGTGTGTCCCTAACGACACACCGGGATCAGAATGTGGGAAGGCTGAAATGTCAGTGGGAGGGGCAGGGTCTAGTCGGGCACGCGCAGCTCTATGTCCACCTCTGGTACGAACCCTCCTCGTACCACCGGCCTGAGTACTAGGACCAGTACTAGGCTCCTCGTCAAATAACTGTCGACGTAATGGTGGATCCTACAAAAAAGTTTACAAAAAAAATTAATCACATGTCATTATTTATTCTGTAAATATATATATATATTTGAAATAAAGTACTCACTGTAGGCACTAATGGTGGAATGCCCATCTCCTCCATCCGACGATTGTTCTCCGCCATTTTTTTTCTTCGTCTCTCTTCAATTGGCTTCATTTCCTGCATTGGAAAACAAATATGTAATTAATTAGAAAAAGAAAATTAATGTGTAAACCAAAAAACTAAATATATGAGGGAATGAGGGGATTCATTGGTAATTTAGCTATCAATTGTTTTAGAAGAGCTTGAATGAATTTAATAAAACATACAAGTTGTAATGTTCACCAAGTTAGAAATATTGTTTGATTTGGTTTGAATACAGTTCAATTCCAAATTAGAAAATGCAATTCAAATAAAACAGCAACCAACCTTAACAACCCAACTCGAGGTAAACCAAAAGAATTGAGAACATGGATGAATGATTCTATATATTTCCAACCACAACTTCAGGTTCACAATCAACTCTGACAATTGAGCTATTGGAGTCATCAAAAGAAATAAATGGATTGGTTCCAATGGCAATAGGGACAGTGTCAATTCCATCATCAGCATCATCAAAAATATGTCTTGGAATTACTTCAACTACGACACCAAATTCTGGTTGAAGTTGATCTTTGACATAAAAAACTTGTTTAGCCATTGATGCCAACACATATGGTTCTTCAGTTGCAAGAGTGCGGGTCATATTAATTACTCGAAATCCACAATCATCAATAAATGTGCCATGTCTCGTCATCGAATCAAACCAATGGCATTTCATCATTGTGACTCGTCCATGAGAGTAATAATCCAATATTATTATTTTCTCAACGACTCCATAATAACCCACATTTTCAAGTCGCGGTCTACTATCTGATGCACTGGCATAACAATCTGTTGTGGCAGTAACCATAATACCATCATGTTGTGTTCTCATGTTTTTGGCTCGTTCAGTGACAATAAATCTGTACCCATTGATAACAATTGATTTACAGTCACGAACCACGGTATTAGGACCAAAAGCCAAAGCTCTTATTTCCTCAGAGACAAAGTCAGCAGACAAACTCAATACCTGCAATATAAATGACAGTTAAACTTAAGTAAATATTGAAATAATTAATTTAAACAGTAATATTTTTACCTTCAATTTTAACCAAGCAGAAAACTCTTTGCTATGCAAAGTCTCTCTCCTTCTCAAAGATAAAGAACGATGCTTCCTATTTATCATTGTTTTATGTTCCCTGTAGATAAAAAAATATGAATAGTTTAACAGATATATATGTAAGATATATACATATTCAATTTTGTTACCTGATATAGTCATCGAACAAATCACAGTTGAACAAAACTGTGCGATGTGCCATCTCCCGCTCTTCATGGCTTAATGTCTTCAATGTATATGATCCAGGAATTCCTCCTGTTTGAGGAAGTGATGGAAAACTGGGTTCAATTTGCTCATATTGTTCTTCTTCATTTATTATTGGTCTGTTCATTCTTGTAGTAAGATCAGACAAATACATTGAACAGAAATCCATACATTCTTGAGCTAAGTAACCGTTCACGATAGAACCTTCGGGATGATTCTTGTTTCGAACATAAGACTTTAATGTGAACATATTTCTTTCAGTTGGATACATCCAACGAAAAGAAACAGGTCCTCCGAGAAGTATTTCAGTTGGAATATGGACAGTCAGATGCAGCATGCATGTGAAAAATGATGGGGGAAATATTTTCTCCAACTCACACAAAATTAATGGGGCATCTGTCAACATTTTTTGCAAGAAAGACTTGGACAACTTCTTAGCACAAAGATCTCTAAACAAATGGCACAACCGAATAACACCCACCCTTACATTATTGGACAAAAGATGACGGATTGCTATTGGAAGCAACTCATGCAGTAGAACGTGATAATCATGAGTCTTCAAAGATTTTAGCTTCAACTCTCTTCTATTGACCCGTTTAGATATGTTGCTTGAATAGCCATCAGGAACTCTAATAGTCTCTAATACTTCCAAAAATTGTTTTTTTTCAGTAGGTGTCATCACATAAGAAGCACATGGAAGTTTCCATTTATTTTCACTGATACGCACAGGATGCAATTCTGGTCTGATGCCCCAATCCACCAAGTCACGTCGAGATCGTAAATCATCTTTTGTCTTCCCCTTGACATTTAGAAGAACTGAAAGCAACATTTCACATATATTCTTTTCAATATGCATTACGTCTAAGCAATGACGTAGCAAATTGGTTGACCAATAAGGCAAATCAAAAAAGATACTCCTCTTCCTCCAATTGTAACAGGTTTCTGTGGAAACATTCTTTCTCTTTCCAGATTTCATTTGACCCTTCCCAAACGAAAAACTGAAATCTTTCAATTCATTAAGCACATCAGTTCCAGACATACGCTGAGGTGGATCATCGGTCTCTATAGTATTATCAAATCTTCGACGATTCATTCTATATGGATGATCCTTTGGCAAAAATCGTCGATGTCCCATAAAACTGAAACTACAACGATGTTTCAGTCTTCTGGATCGTGTATTCTTCATACAAACTGGACATGACAGTTTCCCCTTCGTGCTCCATCCATACATCATTGCATAAGCCGGAAAATCATTGATTGTCCACATAAGCGCAGCGCGCATCTGAAATATGTCTTTCGAACATGCATCGTATGTGCGCACACCCACATCCCAAAGAAGCTTCAACTCTTTTATTAAAGGTTGCATGTATACATCAATATCAATGCC
This sequence comes from Viscum album, assembly GCA_963277665.1. Lineage (NCBI taxonomy): Eukaryota > Viridiplantae > Streptophyta > Magnoliopsida > Santalales > Viscaceae > Viscum > Viscum album. The sequence goes on along the minus strand of OY728140.1, from coordinate 716,860,888 downwards.
GGGATCAGAAGGACCAGATATGAGTATACTCATGAAAGTGAAAGATTTTTTCATACACAACCATGGGGGAAGATTATAAATGTGCATAAAAACGGGCCATGTGCTGTGCGAAGTAAGCATCTGCCCAAACGGATTAAAACCGTCGCATGAAAGACCCAGCCTCACATTACGCACGTCAGCTGCAAAATCAGGATGTCGAGCATCAAATCTCTTCCATGCAAATCCATCTGCAGGATGAACCAACTCATCATCATTCTTCTTTCTCTCGGTATCATGCCATCTCATTTTTATTGATATGTCATCAGACATAAAAAGATTCTGGAGTCTGGGGATCAATGGAAAGTGCCACATTACTTTCTGTGGAACGCGGGATGGTGTTCCATCAGATTTTGACTTCCAGCGGGACGTGCCACATTTTATACATTCATTTCGTTCAGCGGTTTCCTCCCAGAATAAACTGCAATCTTTCGGGCAAGCATGAATTTTGTTTCTTGAAAATCCAAGTTCCTCAACTAACTTCCATGCCATATAGTGGTTTGAGGGAATATCTGCATCATCTGGAAGTAAATCCTTCAAGAGGGTAAGAATGTAATCGATTGCTGTATTAGAAATCCCATACATAGTTTTCCCATGAAATAATCGGATTAAAAATTCCAGCTTTTTCATTTTATCGCATTGTCGATATACTGGAGTCGTGGCAGCATCATTCAATTTTTTCACCCTATCAATATCATCATTTTCACTAGATGCATCAGCTGTCCTCATATCGAAGTCTTCTTGAGTCGAAATCCTTTCTTTTTCATGATGACGAATAAACGGAAACCGATCATCTAACAAATTCTCCATTCCAGTCTTTTCATTTCGATCATCACCAATTTGAGATTTCGTTTTCTCCCCATTGTGATACCACAGAAAGTAGTTTGCTTGAAACCCATTTTTGGTTATGTGGTAGCTGACTTCTTCACGGCTCAACCAAGGTCTACCAACACAATTGGAACATGGGAAGTGTATGCGACCACTATCTGAAGCATTGTGAAATGCAAAATCTATAAAGCTCTCCAAATTGTTTTGAAAATCGTCTGAGATCCGATCGGTTTCATACATCCAACTTCTGTCCATTCTGTAAAAAGAATTTATATAAGTCATTTTGTCATAAACAATTCAATAGGCATTAACTATAATAGAAAATACATTTAAGTAAACGATAAAGGAAGAAAATAATCAAGGTATCAACTACACATGTCAAAAAAACATACAAATGTGTTATTGAAAAAATGTAAAACCAACAAGAACTTAATGTATTATATCACATAACAACATGACTCATCCCATAACCATATTAGTAGGGTATCATGAACATGAATAACATCAACCTTGTGCCATCCTCCTACCCTACATGACCCCAACCACATGCCACATCTTATTATAGCCTTATCACATCACACCTCACCGAAAAACACTAGGGAAATCATAGTACATCTCACCTGAAGACACATGGACAATCACATCGCATCTTGCCTAAAAACACATGGTCAATCACTTTTTAAGGAAGAGTAGGGAAGACATAGTAGCTATCCAAACATATAACCACCATCCTAGATATTAGAAAAAATACCCATAACTCAAAACCTCTGATCGTTGGTAAGTTTATCCAACTCTGGTTGGGAATGTGTAGAAATAACATAAAAATACATGATATATAGATAGCACAAAATACTCAACCTATGGGTTCACATTAACTACATAATCACACACTTCACTACTACCATAAAACACATAAACCACACCACCACCACACAAGACGCATATCATAGGAATATAATTCTACATTCAATAAGTCTATCTATGAAATTATCATAAGAATCCATGTATCAATTGGAATATAATTCTACATTCAATAAGTCTATCTATGGAATCCCTCCCTTGGATCCATGTATCACCAATGGCTTAATCAATATTCAAAGAAATGAGTCTATCCGTGGAATTCCACTGTGAATCCATTTATCACATAAAGCATATAAGTTAATAGAAACAAGATTATATACCTGACATCCTAATAGAATCCATGTATCACTATTTACTATTAATCATTTAATGAATTTCATTTCATTTAAACAATTCATTAAACATACCAAGGTCAAAAACAAAGGTATTTAATACAACTCACCTCAAAATGGCGACTCAATCAAATAAAATTCAAGCACTCACATGGGAATTTTTAATATAACACTCCTAACAAGACTATAAAGATATCACATGCATTAGTTATAATATATCTAACATGGTAACATAAAATATAAGTGTTAAAGGGGAATGCAAACCATAAAATACCCTTAATTAATTTAATTTACAATTCAATTCATAAATCGAACAATCAATTCGATTTATATAACCTTTCACAAATGACATCCCATGTTCAAAGGGTAAAATCCAAAAAGGAATTTTCAAGAAAACTCACCCTTTGGCGCCGGCAGTAGCTCCAAAATCGTCTAAACTGAAGGGAAAAATAAAAATAAGTTTCAATACTATCCAAACATTTGAATACCTTTTGAGATAAAGAAGAAGAATAACCTGAATAAGAGCTTCAAGGTCCGGCCGGCAGTACTCCAAAATCGCCTGCTGCTGCTCCCGTTAGGGCTCTGTAACGCGAATGGGGGAGAGAACGGGCCGCTGGTGATTTGGGGAAAACCTTTGCCAACGGTTTTTTAAAACCGTTGGCATATTTCCCCGAAACAAGGCCTATCCCAACGGTTCCATAGAACCGTTGGGAAACACTCCCAAAACAAGGTTTTTCCCAACGGTTCCTAAGGAACCGTTGGGAAAAACTGGCCTACCCCAACGGTTCTAAGGAACCGTTGGGAAAAACTCCTCAAAACTAGGCCTATCCCAACGGTTCCCTAGAACCGTTGGGAAAAACTCCCCAAAACCAATCTACCCCAACGGTTCTAAGAAACCGTTGGGAAAAAACTCTATTTTTATCATTTACCAACGGTTTGATAGAACCGTTGGTATGTAACCGTGGGGAAAAACCCACATTCCAGTAGTGTGTGGTGACTTGATAAATAAGCATGTGAACATGGCTTGGAAGAGTGGGGTATTGACTTGAGGTTTTACGCCCACGGGTCGAGTTAGACTGAGGCTCTAAACTCCACCCCAAAATTCATGGGTTAGGAAAGGGGATGGAGGATCTATTCCCATAATGGTTTCATTCCACCCAAACTGAGGCTTCTAGGTGAGGTTAATGTGTTGATGTGATATGTGTATCCCTAGTGAGATAAGTACTTGATTTGTTCCCTCTATGCATTGTGATTGATTGCCTTAGACCCTTGTGTAGATGATATTTATGCCCAACCCAGGGAACATGTGATTAAATGGATTGAGTAATAAATATGGTATAAGGAATATAATTGGGATAAATTCTAAGAATAAATTAAATTAACTTCAATAACTTATAGCACCCGAACTGTCCCTTGTTTACTTACCGTTTATTTTGTACTTGTATGCACTATCTATTAGACTGGATATTTTGTAGACGCTATTGGCGGTGGACTACTGAGTTTTGTACTCACACCCTGTTTGTTCCACCGTTGGGTACCAGAGAAGATCTCTTGGTTGTAGGTTAGGAAAAGGAAAGAGGCCCTACACTAAGATGTTGAGTTGGGTGCGGGATGTACATGGAGAAGGATCCAGACTCAGAGTCGGAACCCATTTGGAGTTGTGGTATTTTGTTTTAGTTTTGGGGTTTAGTCACTTGCACTAATAGTGTGGCATGGCATTTTTGTATTTGATTTGTGTCGTACCCCGTTTGGGAAACATTTGGTTATGCATGGTTATTGGTTGTTTCATATTGTTTCCACTATTTATTTTGTGGTATGTTGTGTCTTACTCTGATAAAGAGGGCATAGTCTTCCCATGTGACCTATTAGACCCCCGCCGCTAATCAGTAACCTATGGAATATGGGGAGGCGTGCTTGAGGTCATGTAATGACCCATCTCAAAGCATCGGTTTAGTGGCTTTTGGATTGGGGACTTTACAGTTATTCTTAACTAGCTATCAGGATTTATGATTGACAAATTGGACCTAGGTGGCCTTCCTAATGCACCAAACAAGAGAAAAATGTACTTTTATAGAAGTTCAGGCAATAAATGTCACAAAGGTAAAAAAATATTCAATTACCTATGTGTCAATAATGTGAGAATAAGCACCTAGTAAAATGTCTTAAGAGAACTGGAAAGTGTTTTTTATGTGGTAAAGGGGGCATAAAGCAATAATCTTATAAGGAAAAAAGGAATCATTCAGTTAACACCATTAAAATTCTTCCCAATTTAGCAATTAAATGTTTTAAATGTGGGGAGTTTAGGCATTATGAAAATCGATTCCCTAGTGGGTAAATAAAGAATGGGATTAACAATATTGTGTAGATAAATTCCTATAAATGACTATTCCATTACAATTAAAGATGAGTAAATTGCATATGACATATGAAAGGTATGGATTATAGCCTAGCCTATGTTTTAAAATTGTTGAATCTTAAGGCATGATTCATGTTTTTTTTGGTAGGAAGTATTAAGGGATAATATGGAAAATCATGGTTAATGGATTGTAAATAATATTGAGTGATTAAGGTGTCTACATCATGGGATTAGAGAGTTATGATGTGATGGATTTAAGTATAATCATAAGTTTAAATAAATTAACACTCTTTTGATTTTTTATGTGATGGGATTACTTTTGGAGACAATTATTGAGTTTTAATAGATTTTTAAGGTATATGTAACCCTTAAGTTTAACATGTGAAAAAATTATTTAAGGGGAAATGGTCTTTTTGTTTTATGAACATAACTTTAAAGGTATTGATAACCTTAAAGGTTTATATAATCATTAATAATTAAGATTATTTTTTATATTGTTTATAATATTTCTAGGAAAGTTATAAGAATTATACAGTTTTATAAAAAGGGTAACCCATAGGTTGGGTGAAAATTCATCGCATTCGATAAGGCCACAGGGCTTGAACCCACAACCGAAGGGCGACAAGGGTGTAGTTCCAAACACTGGTCTATGTGATGTCTTGGTTAGTATGAAATTATTTTTTCCACTCAAATGGTTTTAAAAATAATTATTAAGTTGATCTTGGAGCATATGCTTTATCATATAGATAACCATGGGATTAAAAAGTGATTTGATGATTCGTTGATTGATGTTATTTCAGAAGAATTCATGATTTTGGGAACCTTATATGATTAATGTAAACATAACATTATGGGATTTTATTTAAGGAATAAAGGTTGAATTATCTTTGTATTGTGGCTTTGTGGTAATTCAAGTTGTTTATGGAAACGATTTGTATATCTTAGATATTATATGATTAAGGCATACACAATTTTGGTAGGAGGATTTAAAAATTGATTGGTGTTATTTAAAGATAAATATTAAATCAATCTCAGAAGAATATGTGATCAAACCCTTCTGATTTTTGGGTTTCAATTTTAGTCAGGAATATTTTAGATAATTTTAAAGATAGTTATTTATCAAATTATCCGTACTAAACTTTAGGTGTTATTATTGAGTCCTTTTAGATTAATGTTGTATTTATTCATATAAAGGTTTATTCATTTTGGGAATTATCTTACATTGTCCTAACCATTTTGGTTTTGGTTAATGTATAAAAATAAGAGGAATATATTATTATTTTTTATGGTTATTTTATCCTTTAAAAGTTTATTTTAGTGCTTTATGCATGAAAAATTCATCTTGAATACTCATTGTTTGGAAAAAAATATGATATTGTGGTGGAAATTGATTAAAAGATGAAATTCAACTTATCAATTAAATATATTTCCTTATGTTCTTAGTCTAGATGGTAAATAATTCCTCAGCCCTAGGAAAAGGATCTTGAAAATGAAAATTTTATCCAATTATGTTTATTTCCAATGAAACAATGGTCTTTTTCACACCTCTTTGGTTTATAGTTTTGCGGATATTTCCTTTCTCATGATCATTCACTTTCTTGAGATCAATGATCTCTATCACTATCCATCATTATTTGGGCATTTCACTTTTCTTCCATGTCCAAATCTTCACTTCCCACAAATTTCATCCTATTTGTAAACCTAGTATGTGTTATTCTAGATGACCTTCATACTTCATTTTTTCTCTTATCAAGAGGATGTTTTATTAACCCTTTTATGATGTGGGTTTCCAATAAAGGTATTTTCAAATTTCCAACCTTTGATTATTGAGATAAATTTCAAATTGAGAGGACGAAATTTATTAAATTTGGGAGAATGTAACACCCTGATATTTTAAAAAACGAAGCTATACTCGATAGCGTACAAGACATGCAACACCAATCTTAAACGAACCATGAAATAATATTATTCTAAATATGACCATTATAGCCTAATCGTTAAATTTGAAGGTATGAATAATATTAAATAATTTATGAAATTTATATATAAATTTATTACTCAATATAATTTTTTTTATAAATACTTTTTAAATAATCAATCAATTTTTAGTAAATTAATTTTATTCATCAAAAATATGTTTTTTTCAAAAATGATTTTTATTTCTTTTTATGAGAAAATATTATAATTAATTTCTAGAACTTTCAAAAAATGTATTTGAAAAAATGAACTTAATTTTTTAAATTATAATATCAAAAATAACTTAGGGTTAAATTTTTTGATTTTTTGAAAAATATTGATTTTTTGAAAAATATTGATTTTTCGGTGAATAATGAAAAATACTGATTTTTGTAAAAAGGTCACTTCTTTTCAATAGGTTAAGTAATTTAAAAGTACCATTATGTTTTAAACATGATTTAAAGTAACATAAGTATTATTTATTTATATTTAATCCACTTAATTACATTTGAGTCATCTTTATATTGGATTTTAGTGTAAGTTTATTTTTGGGTTTAGAAATGGTGTTTTCTGAAAAAGTGTTTTAAAGTGCATAATGTTTCTCCATTTTAATTAATTAAAGTAATCCCAAATGAATAATGATTTAAATGAAATTTATAGAATATATATCTATAAATATGAATTTAAATTCATATAATGATTGTTATTATTTATATAGTTAATATAAAATCATCTTTTTCTTGAAAAATGTACTTGAAAACCCATTTTTTCATCGCATCGATGGGTTTTATTTTAAATTAAATTCTACCACTTCTATGAATTTAATTTGGTAAAATTTAATCCATAATTTGAATCAAAATAATTTATATTATTTAATAAGTTCAACCTAGTTTTTTGTTATAATGAATAGTGAAAATAGTAAAAACCTTTTATTGTGGTTAAGGTAAAAATGAATTTACTAGGGTTAAACTAAACATATTAGGGTTAAAATGACCTAAAAAATTGTATAAAACATATTTATTATCATATTTAGACCTTATATTTTATAATTATTGATAATGGTCCATTTTTTATCCTTATTCATGTGAAAAACATGGGTATCACTTTTTCTTTTAAAAAGTTACAAGTGTATCGCTCACCTCACTTATAAAAGGCCACCCCATATCCTCTCCTCTTCAAACCTTCAAAAAAATGGTTCAGTCAATAACTACCCAAATACCTTACTTAAATCCCTACCCATGACCTAGATCCCCTATTTTGATCAAAAATCTATCCTAAGAAGGTTTTTGGGGCTAACCTAAGGAGGTTGTCTGAAGAAGATGTATCGTGCTTAACTAAGCATTTTTATTTTATTTCTTCGTCCACATCCTTAAAACCTTATTAAATTATGTTGATATAATAACACTAGTATATCAAATATACTTAGATATTATTATGTTAATGTAATAACCTAAATTCATCTCCTCTTCCATGAAATGGGAACCATCATTTATGTATACGGTGGACTACCGCCTCGCGAACCGATGTAATATGTTTTTCATAATCACCTCTCAAAGCTTGTTATAATGATGAATTTAAAGTATATATAAGATATTTATAACATAACTATACTTATATAATTATTATATCACATATAAATTCTTAATTTCAATTTTATAGGGGATACGATAATGTCGCTCGTGTGTGTGGCAGACTACCACCTCATGAAGCGATGTGATTCATTTTTCACTAATGCTTTACATGGAAGATAATAAGGATAAATTTAATGAATATATGTGATATATATTAAATAATTATTATATTAATTACATATTTATCATTCTAAAAAGATAATATATCGTTTCTTTCTTACACTGAAAAATGATAACGTCATTCGTGTGTGTGTGGACTACCGCCTCCACAAAGCGATGTGATGGTTTTTTCATCACCAAATAACATGGTTGATATATATATATATAAGTATATTTCAAGAAATAATATGATATTTATGATATTATTATCATTTTATAAAGATAAAATATTACTTAACTTCTTTCTATAATGGTCATTGAAAAATGGAAATGTTATTCATGCCTACGTATGACCTACTGTCTCCATGATCATAACATAGTTTATTTTTCATAACCATATTTCATGATTAAAAATAAAATTGATGTATAAAATTGATAATTATTTATTTATTTTTATTATTTATATGTTTAAATAATGACTTCTTTGACCATATTCAACCTATTGAATTCATTTTTGACTCGTAAGCTGAATATCATCAAAACATTCGACGTAAATTTAATACATTAAGTAATTGTATATAACATGGTAATAATTGAAATAAAATGAATAATAAAGTTGAAATTTTTTATTAATAAAGTAAATCATTAGCATAAGTTTATTATTCATAAAGATAAAGAACATATGTGACAAGTCGAACTCAAGGTAATGGACTTCGTCTCGATTTCCTTTCATTGAAACATATTTTGGTGTTATGCACCTATATTATTTTATGAGGTGTATATAAATCCATCTTTGATATTTTATATCATGAATTTATCCATTATAATTATATTTATGTTGGATTGATATTGATGTAAAATATGGCTAGAGGGGGTGTGAATAGTCATTTTAAAATTAAAAGACAAAAATAATCAGAGTTTATAAAAATATTAAACAGTAGTGAGTGTAGTGTTATTGAGTTGAGATTTAGTGGAAATAAAAAGTAAAGAATGCAAGGATTTATAGTGGTTCAGATCAACAAGATCCTAGTCTACTCCTCAATCCCTATACTCTTCAAGGAGACTGGTACCCACTAAAAAACTCACTTTTAAAGGTGTGAGAACCTTATTACAGACACTGCCTTTTAAATAACCTGGAGGCATAATATAGTCTTTTTATAGGTGACTCAAACTAGTCTGTATCCTGAATTTTGATCAAGACTCACAACCCAAACTTCCTTTTGGGTGGTAGAATAACTAGAGAAAGGAAATACCTGCTTTTGATGAGAAAATCATAAACCAGACATGAGAAATTACAAACAAAAGAAATAAAGATTACATGTATAAAAAAATAAAATAAATGTAGTAGATGATCATAATTTCGATGATGTTCAATCTCTATGATCGTTGACCACTTGTATGGAACAAATTTCAAAATTGGATACCTTCGGTGATCAAAGCAAGAATGCAAAAGTCACAGAATATCGTGAACAATTTTGAGAGTAGCAGGAATGTCGAAGATGTATCAAAAGTTGTATCCATCAAAGATCTGAATAGGTGTGTGTTTTTATTCCTAGAAGAGATCTCCCAGATCATTAAAATTGAAATCTAAGAGGTGCATGTAGATAACCAATATTTTCACGACACTTGTTAGTGAAAATTAATATAAAAATATGATCGTTACATGTAGTTTGTTAAAGCCTTTCTAAATAAAAGTATAGAAACAATTAGGATTTATATTTCTTTATGAAATATTAAAATAAAACATTTAATATTATAATTAAATCATTTTTTAAATAATTAAAAATTATAAAACAATTGAAATAAGAATATAATCCTTTAGTTTAAACATACATAAAAAATACAGTAAAAACAGAGCATCGTATAAATATTAAACTACAAGAAAGAGTGTATATAAAATAATGTTACAATTATTATTTTAACACTCTAAAAATTTATTTCAGTATAAAATAATAATACTGTGATCAAAATAATTTATTTTAATAACAAAAAAATAACAAATAAAATTTTAGAAAAATAAAATTTTAACTAACGGTGACTCATGACCCACCGTTGGGTTCCAACAGTGTCTAAACAGAGCATAACCTATCATTGTGATTTTAAGAAAAAATGAAAAGAATTAATCAAAACTAAATTTATCCCATGCATCTAAGAATTCAAAGGCTTCAATAGAAGCAATAAAAAAATTACCTATTGTTGGGTGTCCAACAGTGACTCATGACTCACCGTTGGAAATGTCCAGTGATGACTCGTGACCTATCATTGGGTTCCAATAGTGGCTCATTGAAAACATTAAAAAAATTAAAAATGATAAAATGATGAATAAAATATGTAGAAATCAACTAATAAAATATAAAAAAAACTTCAAACAACAAGAATAAAAACTATTGAAATCCATTTGAAGAAGGTACAACTCCTATTGGAGCTTGATGAAGCTTCTTTCAGCACATGGAAAAACACCCTTAAATAGAAAGAATAAATCTATTTTAATTAAAATATGAAATCAATTTCATACATAAATAGAAACATCTACTACAAAAAATAAAAAATAACAACTTATAACATAAAGAAAACAAAAATACAATAGTTGAGAGGAGAACTCCTGTGGAACTTTGAAGAGATTCTACCAATACACAGTACAACAAGAAATCTACAATAGCCGAATGAATAAATGTAAAGCACATATTAGAGCTTAAAGAATTCTACTGCCAATGTTTGTACAATAAAGAGAAGAAGAAAATGGTGGGTAAAAATTTACCTACCATTGATGTCCAACAGTGGGTAAAATCTCCCACTATTGAGGTTCAATGGTGGGCAAAATCAACCACCATTGATGTCTGGTGGTGGGTCACTGACCCACTATTGGGTTCCAATGGTGAGTAATATCACCTACTATTAGTAATTTTCCAATGGTGAGTCAACTTACCCACCATTGGTATTTTTCAACGATAAGTCGAAACCTAACCAATAGAGGACGGTCTAACTAGAAGAACACACCAAGTTAAGGTAACCTGTGAACTGAATATCCCAAAGAGACAGAAGGATAACTATTATACAAACAGAATCTATGATAACAGTATAACAACTCAAGATAAAATGAATAGAACAAAACCTTGAAGAAGAAGAAATTATGTAAGCAATCTTGGTTAGATTTGATGGAGGCAATGTGAAGATCCCCAATGAACTGGAGAACAAGCTTCCTGAAGAAGACAAGTTTTGAAAACAGGTGCACGGGAGGTCAAAATAACATCCAGGATAACAAACACATCAAACAGATGAAATTAAAACAAATCAATGGATGAAATTAAATCTGAGCTATTAATGAGCGTCCCATGTTGAATCGAACACACAGAGGTCAAGTGGTATAAGAATCAAACGTTGTGATGCTTGGTTCATATTAAAACAAAGCACACATACTATGAGGGTTTTTCCCCTTCACGCCTTCATGAACGCACTATGGGGCCTTATACATGGGCCCTGCATGCGATTAGTGTGCATTATGCCCACTTGACTCCATAGCCTCCTTATGGGGGCTTCCTTTGGCTAGCCTTCCCATGGGGTTGACCCTAAGGGGTCCCCTATGTGGTTGATGAGCTTGCTAAGGTCCTTCACTAGGGCTGAAAAAAAAAATTACTAAACAAAATTAAACTTAACTAAACATTAAGTAATATTAAAACATTTTAAAAAAATACCATTATTAAAAAAAATACATAACTTTTATTATAATTTTGTGATTAAAAATTATTAATTAATTAAAGCACTTGAGTATTTAATAGTGTTAATTAAAATAATTGAGAAATTAATAAGAGAATTTAATAAATGTTGATTGAAAGTAATTTATCAAAAAAATAAAAGTATTAAAGTATTTAAAATAAATTCAAATACTAAAAAACTCCCCCTTTTTTTAAACTGCAAAAAAAACATTTATTAAATTTTCAACAAAAAACTCCCCCTTTTTAAAATTTAACAAAAATTATATTAAAAAATTGTTATATAAAGAAAATTCCCCTTTTTAATCAAAATCAAAAAATTATTTAAAAATAACAGAGTAGATTATTATTATGATAGAAGACATTAATTATAATATTCAATGAAATAAAGAATTAAGACGGAGTAATATTTTAACAAGGAAAATTTAAAAAATATAAACTAATTACCATTTAGATCAAAGTGAATAGTATTTATCAAAATAGAACATTTATACAAAACAGAATGTCAAATTTCTTACATGTTAAGATCAAACACTATCATGATGAAAAACATTATTATATTCAATGAACAAATAAAACTGATTTTTATGAACAGATAAATAAAAAATTATGCTTCCAAAATAAATGAACATTTTATTTTCTTTTTAAGGTTTTTAAAAACAAACTCCCTTTAAGTTTAAGCATATAATAATTATATTAAATAGAGGTCCAAAATCAAATTTTATTATCAAAAATTAAATCAATTTTAAAATAAATTAAATATTTAAAACAATTCAGAATTCTAAACATATTTCAACTTTGAATTATGAAAAACTAAATTATAAAATGCATAATATATTTAGAATAATGTAAAAAACTTCCTTAAATTAGTTGTTGAAAATTTATTTCAAAAAAATCAAGGAATATTATGTTTTCATAAGCTAATTATTTAAACACTTATTTAAAAAGTACGTAGCAGTACATTATTTCAAATAACAAATAAGGGGTAACTCCCCCTAAAATTATGCATATTTAAAGATAGATAAATCAAAAAAGTTAAAAACACTTTAGAGAAAATTAAACATATAGTCATTGTATTCAGAAATCAAATTCTAATTATGTAAACTACAAAAATTTTACTTACTAAATAAAAGGAAAATAGAAATTACATGCCTTGAATCAGAAATAAAATGATTATAAAAAAAGAGTAGATAACTTGTATGTGAGAATATCAAATTGTATTAAAGTAGATATTATTCATGATGGTTAATATAAATAATACTTATCTGGGCCTCGTGACCAGCTTTGGTCTAATAGTATTTGAGTAACATCCTTTTGGTACCTATGTTGTCAAAGGTTCAGCAGAATTCACAGAAGGTTTTTTAACCACCCACACATATTTCAAATATTTGTCTCTTGGTGAATCTGAATACAAATTGTTAGATAAAATAGTTATAGTATGAAAAAAATATTGATTTAATCCCAATTAGCATTCATTACCATAATTCTCTTTCATTCTACATTTAAATCAAGTTACAACAGAGATACTTCTTTTGAACTTTTAACAAAAGAAGTCTTATTCAAGTTTGGTGTGAAATTTTTATAACCAAAACCATTTTTATTTTTGTTTATTTTCATTAAATACATCATCTTATCATATTGTTTTTACCACTTACAAAAGTATATAATTCCTCTTTAATATTAACAACTTCAATTTTCAAAAACATATTCTCTTTTTAAACGGTTTCTAGATATGTATAAACCTTTTCATTGGATCAAGAGGTTGTGTTCTTTAATTTTTTATTTTCTTATTTTAATTTATTACATTTATTTTCTAATTTAGTTAAATAGTCCACAACTAAAGTAAATATCCTATCTTGGTCTTTATCATTTATATCTATAAAGTATTTAAGTTTTTCATTTTCATCTTTTAGTTTCAAAAACTCAGATTCACAAATCATTTTACTTTCTTCATTCTAGGAAATAATCAGATTCACATTTTCACATTCCCTTTTCAGTTTATCATTTTCTTTGACTAAATTTTTATTTTTACATTTAAATTATTTTATTTTTCAAATATTTTTAAACTACCATTTCTCAATTCTTCATTCTCTTCAAGTAATTGTTTAAATCTAGAATTCTTAGAATCAAAATCACAATCAGAATCAGAAACAGTATCTTGTTCATTTTCAGATATGGCATTGTGATCAAAATTTGTAGGAGTTATCAACTAAGTAAAAATATAATCATTTACCTCACATGTAATACCCATTAGTTCAAGGTTACTTGTTTCCTTTTCACTTCCAGAGTCATTGTTGGAGTCATAACTATCTGAGAAGCCTCATCCTCTAAACAGAGCTTGTTTTTCTTTCCTCCTTTTGTCTTTGTACTTCTTTGAGTGCTTGAGCTTGGGGAAATCATGTCTGATGTGACCTTTATTCCTACACTCATAAGATGTTAAATCTGAAACATCATTATTTTGAATTGAATTACCTTTCTTGTAATCCTTTTGATTCTTCCTTCCAAACTTTCTATTGCCACTATTTCTTTTCATAAATTTGAAAAGTTTCTTACTGAAGTGAGTCATTTTGTTGTCACTTTCCTATAACTTATAATAAATGGAATTAGTGGTATATGTAATATTAGTCTCAAAAAGTAATAACTTTTCCTTTATCAGACTCCTCATTGGAAATATTCTTCATCTCTAACTCATACAGCAGTAAAGAGCCTATTAGTTCATCTAAATTATACTGCTTAAAATTATTACTCTCATTAATGGTCACCTTCTTTTCATACTATATTTTTGGAAGAGCTCTCAATACTCCTTACACTTGATATGTGTTTTCTAAGGCTTCTCCAAGAGCACTCATACCATTGGTTATACTGGTGAACTGATGTAACATCTGATTTATAGATTCTCCATCTCCTATCTTGAAGTCCTAGTATTCAGCTCGGAGAATTCCTAGCTTGGTTCTCTTTAGCTTATTAGTTCCATAATGAGTCACTTTTAGTATCCTCCATATGTCATGGGTTGTCTTACAAGTTGAAACATAGCTGTATACACTTCTACTAATAGCACAGGATAAAATATTTTTTAACTTTGTAATTTAAAACATATTTTACCATTTTATTCCTTACCAGTATCTCTAGATCACCTTTGGGTAGTTCATATGGATTTTCCATGATAGTCCAATGATCTACATTAAGTTGTTTCAGGTAAGATTCAATTTTTTCTTTCCATTAACTATAGTCACTCCCATCAAAGAATGGGAGTTTCTATGGTGTCCAGCCATCATTAGAATTGACACTAGCCATCTTAAATGAATAAAAATTTTCTTTTGATCCTTAGACTGTTAAGTCTGGGATATCTGGTTAGCACGGAGTTAAAAAATAAGTACTAGAAATAATATTCTTAAATATTAAAACAAATAAAGAAGTTTACTAATCAGAGCAACCAACTCTAATACCAATTGTTGGGTATCATAACCACAGATCAATTTACCTAGCTCTGATACTAATTTTTTGGTATCAAATTAAAGAAAACAAAGGCTAACCTATTAGACACCTACCACTGATACCAATTTTTTGATCGATGTTGATGGAAAATATGACTAGAGGGGGGTGAATAGTCATTTTAAAATTTAAAGATAAAAATAATCAGAGTTTATAAAAATATTAAATAGTAGTGAGTGTAGTGTTCTTGAGTTGAGATGCAGTGGAAATAAAAAGTAAAAAACATAAGAATTTATCATGGTTTAGATAACCAAGATCCTAGACCACTCCTCAATCTCCTCTACTCTTTGAGGAGACTGGTACCCACTAAGAACCTCACTTTTAAAGGTGTGGTAACCTTATTACATACATTTCCTTTTAAAAAACCCAAAGGAACAACCCAGTCTTTTTATAGGAGACTCAACCTAGTATTTATCCTGAATTTTGATCGAGAGTCGCAACCCAAAATCCCTTTTGGGTGGTAGAATAACTAGAGAAAGTAAAGACTTTCTTTTGATGGGAAAATCATAAACCAGACATGATAAATTACAAACATAAGAAATAAAGATTACATGAATAAAATAAATACAATAAATGTATTAGATGATCATAATGTAGATGATGTTTAAGCTTGATGATCGTTGATCACTTGTATGGAACAAATATTAAATTTGGAGTGCTTTGGTGATCACAAAAAGAATGCAGAAGTTGTAGAAGGTCATGAACAATTTTGAGAGCAGTAAGAATATCGAAGATGTATCAAAAAATTTCTCCATCGAAGATCTACACAAGTATGTGTTTTTATTCCCAGAAGAGATCTCTCATATCATTAAAACTGAGATCTATGAGGAGTGTGCACATAACCAATATTTGGATGACACTTGTTAGTGAAAATTAATGTAAAAATATGATAGTTACTTGTAGTTTGTTAAAGCCTCACTGAATAATAATATAGAAACAATTAGGATTTATATTTATTCATGAAATATTAAAATAATACATTTAATATTATAAATAAATCATTTGTAAACAATTAACCATTATAAAACAATTGAAATAAGAATACAATCCTTTGGTTTAAACATACAACAAAAATACTGTAAAAACATAACATCGTATAAATGTTAAACTGCAAGAAAGAGTGTACATAAAATAATGTTACAATTATTTTAACACTATATAAAGTTATTTCAACATAAAATAATAATACTATGATCAAAAGAATTTATTTTAATAACAACAAATGAAATAAGAAATAAAATTTTAGAAAAATAAAATTTTAACTAACAGTGACTCATGACCCATTGTTGGGTTCCAATGGTGGCTAAATATAGCATGGACAACCGTTAATTTTTTTTAAAAAAATTAAAAAAAATTAATTAAAACTAAATTTATTCCATGCATCTAAGCAGTCAAAGGCTTCAAGAGAGGCAATAAAAAATTATGTACCGTTGGGTGTCTAATGGTGACTCATGACTCGTCGTTGGAAATGTCCAGCGGTGACTCATGACCTACCATTGGGTTCTAATGGTGGCTCATTGAAAACATTTCTAAACATTAGAAATGATAAATAGATGAATAACAGACGTAGAAATAAACTGATAAAATATAAAAATACTTCAAACAACAAGAATAAAAACTATTGCAGTTCATTTGAAGAATGGAGAGATCATGTTGGAGCTTGATGAAGCTTCTGCTGGCACATGGAAAAAAACCCTTAAAAATAAAGAATAAATCTACTGCAAGTAAACTATGAAATTGATTTTATATAGAAAGAAAAAAATCTACTGTAAAAAAATAAAAGATAACAACTTGTAACATAAAGAAAACAAAAATACAACACCTAAGAGAATAACTCATGTGGAACTTTGAAGAGCTTCTATCAATACACAGTATAACAAGAAGTCTACAGTAGTTGAATGAATAAAGGTAAAGCTCACGTTGGATCTTTAAGAACACTCCTTACAATGTTTTTACAAAAAATATAAGAAGAAAATGGTGGATAAAAAATTACCTATCGTTGATGTCTAATGGTGGGTAAAATCACCCACTGTTGAGATCTAATGGTGGGTCACTAACCCACCATTGGGTTCTAATGGTGAGTAATATCACCTACCATTGGTAATTTTTCAATAATGAGTCGACTTACCCACTGTTGGTATTTTCCAATGGTAATTTGACACCCAACTAATAGAGGAAGGTCGAACTAGAAGAACACACCAAATCAAGGTGACCTGCGAATTGAATATATTAAAGAGAAAAAAGTATAATTACTGTACAAATAGAAGCCGCAAAAACAGTGCAACAACCCAAGATAAAATGATAGAACAAAACCTTGAAGAATAATAAATGATGTAAGCAAACTTGGTTTGATTTGATGGAGGCGGTCTGAATATCCCTGATGAACTAGTGAATGAGTTTCCTGAAGAATATGAGTTTTGAAAATAGGTGTGGGGGAGATCAAAAGAACATACGAGATTACAAACACATCAAACAGATGAAATTAAAATGAATCAACAACTGAGATTAAATATGAGTTATTAATGAGCATCCCTCGTCGAATTAAACACACAAAGGACAGGTGGTATAAGACTCAAATGCTGGGATGCTCGGTTCAGATTAAAACAAAGCACACACACTCTGGGGTGGCGGCCCCTTCGTACCTTCAGGAACGCACTATGGGTCCTTATACATGGGCCTTGCATGCGATTGACATGCATTATGCCCACCTGACTCCATATCCTCCTTGTGGGGACTTCCTTCGGCTGGCCTTCCCACGGGGTTGACCCTAAGGGGTCCCCTATGTGGTTGATGGGATAGCCAAGGTCCTTCACTAGGATGGCACACATTTTTTTACTAAACAAAATTAAACTTAACTAAATATATAACACGAAGTAGTACTAAAATAAAACTATTAAATTATTTAAAACAAATTCAAATACTAATAATTTAAAGATTTTTTTAATGTTATTCTTTCATAGGTATTACGATTCAAATGTTTCCAAAGTGGTAAGGGGATTTTCTTTAAAAAAAATCTCTTTTAAAGTTTTCCTTCTAACTCTCCTTTTATTCCATGTCCATGTTTTTAAACTTATTTTTAAATGTAATTATATGGGCATGATATTTTTATACATGACATTTTTTATTTCTTTCAAAGTTTTTCAAAAAATAAATCTTTATATGGAATGTTTGACTTTCTTTACAAATGAAAAAATGATTGTTCTATTTTAACATATACAGTGACAACAACATTTCCCTCTTCCATAACCGTCTTTTTAAGTTTGGATTCCTTTACAGGATTTCATATTTTATTCAAATAAAAACCCTCTTTCTGGGTAATTTGATATTTAAATTGGTTTTTAAAAGCAAAGCGTATTTTGGTATCTGAAAGTGATTTGCATATGAGTTTAAAACTGTTTCTGGAGAGTTTTATGATGAAAAAGTGAAAGAATAAAATGTTTTATTCTTAAAATGATACTTTATCATTATACATAAGAAATGGTTAATCTCAATACATCTTATATGAAGGGTTGATCTCCATTATAGCTCACAAGCAAGCCCGATATATCTTATATGATGGGTGCACCCAGATAGCACCAGGTGAACCCAATATAGCTTATACGATGGGTGCACCCAGATAACACTTCAATGCATTGGGTAGTGTTCCTTGTCTTATATTGAAAGAAGGAGGGTGTTAGTAGAGTCTTTCTCCTATATATTTAACTGTACTTTAGTTATTTCTGACACGAGTTTAAAACGGGTTATGAATGTGATGCTCTAAGTTGCCTGAAAAGGGTTTTTATTTGTTTTCTATGGGTTTTAAAGGGTTTCTTTGAGCAAAACGTGTGTGTGTGTTTCATGTAGAAATGTTTTATTTTATACTCTCAAATAACTTTGAAGATAAATGTAAACATTACATGGGTTTTCTTGTTTTTCACTAGACTAATGGATTTCTTTTTTTTATGTCTCTTACCAGACTTTTTAAGATCATCCCATGTTTTAAAAAAAATCACAGGGTGTAAGGATGAGAAAGAATAGGTAAGAAGTCAAGTTGAAAGTCATGAATATTTTCCATGAAAAAAATCACGTTTTGTTTTAAAAGTTTTATATTATGGGAAAAATGGATACCGATTAAAAGTGTCCACTTTTTATATATATGGGTTTGTTATGTAAGAGTTATGACATAACTCTCTAAAAATCAAAACTTAAAAGATATTTGGGAATTTAAGATAGTGTATTCTTTTTTAAATTCACTAGAATATGTAATGTTTAAGGCCAGGTCCTTATAATATCTTCCTTAGGTGGATGGAAAGTATGTGTCTCAGAACTCCACCTCTTGAAAAGTGTTGAAATAAGATAGTGGTCCATGAATGTGAAGTCACACATGGATGTACCATATAATACAATATGTCGAAGGCAAAAAATGATCATAATTGGGGGTGAAATGCGATGAAAATGGTGGGATCTTTATATCTTTAGTTATGGAATGGGACAACTTTCCAAGACATCACATGATACATGTGTATCACATGTAGCGAGCAAAGGAACATCCTATGTATCTACATACAATGTCAATATTATTGTTTAATATCTATGAGGCAATGCCTAATTGGTTCAGTGGTTTTGGATATATGGATAAGTTATTTACATTTTACAATTGTATAATTATATGTTTTATGAGATTATGACTTATGGTTTACATTTATGGTTACAATTTATAAGTATACAATTAAGGAATTGGGGTTAATATTAAGGGATGACATTTATGTATAAGAATTTCGAAAATATTTATTCATTTGTAAGATATATTTGAAGATAATACATATTGAAAAAAGAACAGTGTGTTTATATAACAAAGACAAAAAACACACACTAAATCATCAATATTGACTAGATATCAAGCTTCAATCAACTATATTTGGACATCTCTTATGATTATGACCTTCCCCACAATAGATAGTGCATCTAATTCCCACTTTTCATTTTCCAGACCAATATATCTTATTTCTCATACGACTAGACTTTAAGTCGCAACCTACTCATGTCAAGAATTAAAGTAGGTTATTTATTTGGCATAATAAAATGTCAAAACTCTCCAACAAGCATTATTGGCGCATTGCAATAGTCAATCAGAGTGTTTATGTGGTGCATTGGATTGACATATGATTCCCAATATAAGTTAATTAGTACATGCATTGTAATGGTATGCACACATGCATACTACGAGGCTTGTAAGTTTTCATGATCACAATATCTTAATTCCAATAACACCGCCAACACTCGACCACTGCTTCCCATGAGAGGGTCATGGCACTCTGTTACCTCAAACCAGTTTCCTTACCGGTTGAAGCTTCATGTGGGAAATAGTGATGATTCCTATAAATTTTGGTCAATGTCTCACTGGAATTTTTGACCAAACCACATCCCTTGTTGTTTACCCTCATTATCTTGTTGGCCCCATTCAATAAAGTGCTTCACATAGAGGTAGAAGATATTTTGCACCAAGCTAGTAATGGGAATTTTATATGCACCCTTGAAGACCCTGTTGGTATACTTTATAATATCAGTGGTCGTGTGTTTATATCCAATCCCATAATTATATTCTATAGACCAAAAATCCTTCGGGAATTTTATCCCGTAGTCATACACATCTTGATTGTCCCTTAAAAATCCCTTTAATTTGCATGTTGAATTCCCTCTTATAAGGATTGTATATTGCAATAAAGTGTTAGTCGGTAATTAAAACAATAATTCAATTCAATTCAATAAATATAAGTGTGTATTATAGGTCACATGCTCAACTTAATGATTGCCTTGTTTATTTCCTCATTATGAAACTGATTACGCACATTATCAGCAATATGCCTAATCTAATATCAGTGATAAGCAATGGGTTGTTTCCGTGTAAGTCCCTTGGAGTTAATAGGCTCAATAATATCCTGGTTATGAGCTAATATCAAGCATATTCCCTATATTTTCATAACATGTGCATGTATACAAAGCAAGAACTGGCTCAAAGAATTGAAATTCTCTCTCTCAACAATGGAAAATGCCAGCGGGATAAAAACGTGACTTTCATACTCTGTTTCAACAATGAGAAGGATGCTTGTATTCTTTTAATATAAAAAAGCTCCATCAAATTGAATGAATTGTTTGCAATATAGAAACACAACAATGCATGGTATAAATTCCTAAAATATCTTGTGGAACTTTACATTCAAACGATCAACCTGATTTATTTGGGATACGTGTTTTGTAGTGTGTAGATGATAGACAACTTGAATGTTGTGTGGTGATAATCCCATCAGTTATGGAAAAACCTTGTATGAGTCATCCCAATCACTATAGACATTTACGATTTCCTTTTGTTTTTACATCCAAGCCTTCTTATTATAAATCTTGTAGTTCAACAACTGGTGTCTTCTCTCCTAAACACGAGATACATGACATGTTTAAATCATCTCACCAATAATCATGGTTGTGATTTCTACATCCAATACAAAATTATTTTGTGTTAGGATTGGGTGAACACAAGTGTTTAGGGGCATCTAGTTGAGCTATCCTCAAACATCAATTTCTTTATCACATATTGTCCGTAAATTCTCATTTTCGATTAGGGGGGACGATGAGACTTTCTGGCTTGATCCTGCTTAATTTTTGTTTCCTTTTGACTTTTGGATCTCTGTATGGCCGTGTGCCCTGTTTTGTTTGAGGTTTTTTGTGTGTCTCTGTAATGGGTTCCTCCTTCTTCCCTTCAAAAGGAGTTTATTTCTTTCAATAAATGGGGGCTTGCCCCCTTCACCTTTAAAAAAAATTGTCCGTAAATTCTATATTCTAGTCCATACTTATCACACTGAATTTTGAATCATCTATGTTTTAACACTTCAAAAGGTTGGTAAAATGACGTTCAATTTGACACTCTTTAATTATGATTTTCGTTTCATTTCACCTTACAGACTCGCTTCCAGCATATGATGTACTGTCAATGGTTATGAATGTGTTGCCAACAATTCCTGAAAATTCATTACTTGGGGCAACACTATTGAAAAAATGGCTATAACCACGGACCTGTAGCCACAGTCAGGTTGGATTATGGCTATAGGCCACCTATAGTCATGATAAAAAAAATGGTTGTGGCTATAGGGGAGCTATTGCCACAAGCAAATGTGTCAGTGGTTATAGCTTAGCCCGCGCAACCCCGCGAAGGGATTAATTTCACGGGAAGGGCGTGAGAGGACCCTATAGCCACGAGTTGGCCTATATCGTGGCTATGAGTCACCTATAACCACAAGCAGGTCGACCTGTGGCTATAGGGTCTCTAGCCCTCACGCCAAAATAGAACCCCACATGGTTAAATAGTAACAAAAAATATATTTATAAATTATTACATGTGTGTGTGCGCGTGATTATTGTGTTAGTGAAGTGGTAGCGGTACTTACTCTGCAGGCACAAGATCTGGGTTTGAAACCCAGCAGGCTAAATTTTTTCCCTTACCCTGTAGCCACTGGTGGTTTCCCATGGCTATAACCTTGAGGTCTATTGTTATGACAATAACCTCCATGGGTAGTCTGACTGTGGCTATAACCTATAGCCACGATTGAAAGGGTTGTAGGCACGGTCAGAGCCCTTTGCTATAGTCATTTTCTCTAGTAGTGTGATGACATCCCGATTAAAATCTGACAATCACGAAATTTCTTTTAAAAATGAAGACAGTAAAAGAGGGTTGATAACACTATGTTCTCGTTGAGTACCCAACTTTGGTTGTGTGATCATTTCCACATCTTCAAATGCATCATCTCTTATCCCATTATCAAATGCTCCCTCACCATCAAAATTCTCATTCATTATGCCCGGCGTATCCAAATGGATGTCTGTTGCGGTTCTCTCTACATTTTGTCGACCATGTTCAGACTGCTGCATGAATAATGATGGTGCTTTCACCCAATCCTCGTCATCGAACAAATGATATTCAAAATGCCACAATTGCTCCACATACTAAAGATGTCTATAAGTGATTGATTTTACTATTTGCTCGACTATCAGTTTTAATTGATTGTGAATCCTTGCACGCACATGTTACAATGTTGTAGAATCTTAAAGTTTAACAACTATTCTCGACTGTAGACCGTAACTAACACTCTGATCACCGTATATTATTTATTTGTTGCAATATATGTGGAGCGATATGATTTCCTACAATAGCAATCTTATTAAGTCATTTTTTGAAATTATTATAATAGATCAATTACATCTGTCATTGCGAAACACAATGCAAGAAAGAAAATCACAGTAAACTTGTAAACTTAGAGACTTGATCCCGTGATTTGCACTTTACCTTCCAAACCCTCACCACCCCACCATCAATGTTGAGACTTTTATAATTATTATATGCGAATCGTGTTAATCAAATTATTTGACATCTGGAACTTGGCATTGGCCTACCCATGCCATTAAATAAAAATTGGTGTTAATTAAAAAAAACTAAAATTAAAAAAATAATTACAATAATATTCTACATCATGTCATACGGATTTCCATATCCCCCAATATAAAAGATCGCATAAAACCCAAGTTTACAAGCAAATACGAACACATCCATGGCTACTTCACCGCTGTTGGCACAGCTTTCCATATTTTCATCACCGAGTGCCAAGGTTGAAGTCACATGGAGACCAAAACTAAGATCCAGATGCAGATCTTCCACCATTCAATCTTCCCTCTCGGACCCATTTGTCCTTCAAATTGCGGATGCGCTCGAAGACTCGATTTCCGTCAATCCTCTGTATCCTTCGTCATCCCCGTCTCCCCCTCTCCAAAAGCTTAGAGAAACTTCCTCGCAAAACATCGTTTCTACCCCATGGCCTTCCCGCAAAGACGAGCCCTTTCGTTTCACAGATATTTCTTTCATCAGAAACTCTGCGATCCATCCCACTGTATGCCCCCGAACATTACCACAGACCCAAACAGATTTTGATGCGACTACTTTCCCAAATATCGTGATTGTTGATGGTCACATAATGAGTGCAGCCTCAACTCTGTCCCCCTTGCCCGATGGCATGTTCGTTGGAGGCTTAGCAACTCTCTCGTCGGATACAATTTTGAACAAGGTGAACGATTCTGTGAATAATTTTGAAGGGGATTTGTTTTTGTCACTCAATGGTGTTGGCACACCTGACTTGATTGTAGTGTATGTCCCAGAAAATTGTCAGTTGGAGAACCCATTGTATTTGAGGTATTATTCAGTCGAAGGAACCGATGAGGGGTCAAAGAACCTCCCTGTTTCAAATCCAAGGGTTCTTGTGATTGTTGAGAATGGAGGGGTAATTGATATCATTGAGGACTATATGGGTGGAGGTGGAAACAAGTGTTACTGGGCTAACTCTGTTACAGAGGTGTTTATTGGAAAGGGAGCTAAGGTTTCTCATTCTTACATCCAGAGGCAGACTTCGAATGCTGCCCATATAAAGTGGACTGCAGTTCAGCAGGTGAATACTTTCTGCTCTTTTTTTTAATCATGATTATAAACCTTTAAATCCTTTTCAAATGCTGTACTTTTTTTTTAACAATTGGATTTAATACCGACTTCTATCAGAGATACATAATCCCGCCACATTGTTATGAACTTCTGAGATATCTGACCCCGGATACATTAATTTATGTACGCTGTTGTAAAATTGTATATCCTATGGATAAATCTGATTCAGAAGAGTATCGCTGCTGAACAATCCCGTAAAGGTTACAAGCTGATTGGAAGCAACATTCAAAGGATGCTCAGAGCGTGGAAAGTGCATAATTATTCCATCTTCTCAAGTTTTTCTGCATTTTTGCAAGCATCAAATTCCTCATGCTTCAATTTTAATGTGATTTGTGATTAATCCCATGGTTTGTTAGTCATTCTTGAAAGACAAATGATCCTGCTATCCTTTATCTGTGTAATCTATTTCTGTGTTTCGGATACCGTGGGTTCTTGTTAGGTACCGGGGTTGAAGGGCTGGCCCGTAGGGCTGTACGCAAGTTGGCACGGGGAATTAACTGTCATGGGAAGGATTGTCTTTCTCTTTCCATTAGTTGTTGGTCTGGCAGTGGAAGGCAAGGGTTATTAAATGTGGGTGGTTGAGGGAAGGTGAGAGGTGTGGAATTACTTTTGATCATGGAGTGTGGCTTTTGGCTTGGGCGAGAGGATCTTAGGGGTGCCTTGAGTCCCCCCCTCTCATTCCTCTTCTTCTTCTTCATTGTCCTATTGTAAGCCTGGTTTCATACTATTTTTATACAAATCATAGTTGGATAATTATTTGTGAGGCGTGGTTACTAACATTTTGGTCCGGCTTGCCGGATTTCCCTTGCTGGACGATCGGGTAACCCGTTCATGGGAACACACAACCAAGCTCAAACTGAAGCCTTGGAGCAACGTATGGGACGCGTGGATTTTATGTTGACTGAGTTGTCTGCGAAAGTGTCCAACCTCTCTCAGAGCCAGCTGCGATGGGAGCAAGAGTTGACAGAACAACTGAAATTCTGTAAGTATATTTTGGGGATTGTAGTAATGCTGACTCACTGTAGCAGGGTTGATGACGACATCGACAAAGTACTGTAGCAGTGCAGACTCACTTTAACAGTTTGCGACATGACACGGTATCATCTTGGACTTTGGAGTCAGCGGTCATTGTAGGCTCGCGAACTTCTTTCCACCTACACTGTAGCAATGCGGACATGGGTGGGTGCGACACTGCAGCACAGTGGACTTACTGCGCGGTTTGTGGAACAATGCATCATCTTCTTTATTAGTTCATTCGAGTTAGGGTTTTTGTGTGTGAAACTCTGATTATCTCCTTGTAATTGTGCTCTCGAAATTAGTGAAGTATTCTGCCTCTCTGTGGACGTAGGGATTTTTCCCGAACCACGTAAGTTGTTGTGTCTTGTGATTCTCTTTTCGCTCTTTTTTTTCTCTTCTTTTTTTCATCTGCGAACCATTCTGTCCCCGCGACTCCCGACGTTTCCGCAACAGGAACAAGAATGTTGCCGGGCCAATAGTGTTCAGGGAGGTGCACGGAGGTGCGTATGATCAGTTGCGAGGAGTTTGTGGAGCTGCAATTCCTGTGTTTAGTGGGAGGGATCCGAAGAACTGGAACATGCGAGTGAGACTGTATGCCCAAATGCATGAACTGACAACGGCGTTTGTGAGGAACATAGAAGCGGGCTTTTTTATTTCAGGGCACGTCTCGCAATGAGAGGAAAAAGAATGGTTGGGCTCCGATCAGGAACACCATATCCAGGGAGACGACAACACCGAGGGGCGGTGGATCGGGTTACAAATTAGTGCAAGGTGAGCTGCAAAACCGTTGTTTGCGAGAGGTAATTTTATTCACAGAATTCGTAGCAATTTGCGTAGAAACTGCCCTGTTCTGTGGTGAACTTTCTGCACTACTTAGGATGCAGTCTTGGTTCTTGACCCGACCTCAGCAGCCATGGGACATGCCATCCTAGAATTCTGGGAAGGACGAGGCATTGGGGTGACCAGGAAACCAAGGTTAAATGGATTACCCATAGGTTCAGTGTATAATACGCGCAATAGGTGCTTTGGTTTTTCGTTTTGGGCAACAATTCTTCCCGGAACCAGCCCAATGTCGTGTAAAGCATCTCATCCCGAGAATGAGTCGCACCAGAGAAAAAACAGGAATGGAGCTCCGGTCTTGCGTGAGACCTTTCGGGAGGACGCATTGTGGTCGAAAAATCTTATAGGATTCTTTCGCGATTATGGCAATTGTTCCCCATTCAACCCAGGAGTTTAGAAATGTGTATATATTAGGGAACCACATGCCAAACTGTGGACTAAGACAACTTTTCTCAAAGCGGCTAGGGATGGATGGTGCAACCTAAAGGGGATGTTGATGCTTCACCAATCAATCTTGGCGGGAATATGGGTCCTTGGCTAGTTTGTATTTCATCGTTACACGATGGTTCCAAGGCTCTATACTAAGATTCAACCCTGGAAGCCAGTGTTGCCAAGTTTGTGCAGAAGCTAGGGAAACAATGTTGGATGTGAAATCTAGTCTCACTGTTGTCTAGAACAGTGGAGATTGCACGCCTGGGTTTGGCTGGTCAACCCTTCGTTGCTTGGTTTCCCTCGGCGAGGCTCCTAATGTGGAGGCATACTCAGGGCTGGCGGAGATTTTGGGTTGCATGGAGGATGAAGATACATTCATTTTTAGTTTGTTCCTGCACATTTCGTTCTTGACTACTTTGGGCCCTTCGGTTATGGGCTGTTACCTGTTATTTTCTGGTGATGTTGGACATCTCAGTTGGCCTCTTCTCCATACAACTGGTTTAGAAAAACAATCAGGGCTCCACAGGAACGTATTCCTACTATAATAGCTGAAATGATGAAGGCATGCATGTTGGAGGGAGTGCAAGTGACTCCAGGACTACCAAACGGGCCTTTGGCAAGGCTTTTAAAGATTCCAGTTTCGTTATGGGGTGTAGTCCACCCATGGGACATTTTCGGTGTGCTAAAAGTATAGAGTTCTCAGAGTGGCAAGGATGGTGGCAAGCCAAAATACAAAGTGAGTTGGGCAGGCGTTTGATCAACGCAACGCGCGATCGGACGAAGAAAGCATGGGACTGACAATGTAACATCCTGGCTAAAGCTACGCTCTCTTCTAATGTTTAAAAGCTTGTTTCTTGGGTTCGATGGGTGTTGGAGTTGTTTGGGAAGTTTTTGCAGGAACTATTCTTGGTGTTGGTTGTAGGGCAAAGTCACGCCATGAACGCAATTCACGACGTGAATATGTCGCTGGTCCGATGCCGCGAATCTGGTTCAAAGCGTGAAAATGATTCAAGCCATGAACTGAGTTCACGACGTGAATTTATCGCTTGAGATTTTTTTTAACCCGAGACGGTGCCTTTTTCGACGTACATGCAACTCGTGGGATTCGCGTCGTGAATCTGTAATTCACGACATGAATCGTTCGCGATCTGCAGGTTTTATACGCCGCAAGTTTGAATCCTAATTCATTCAGTTTTGTTCTTCCCTGCCTTGAAGTGTAAGCTCTTCCAGGCAATTTTGGGTGCTTCCTCCTCTTCCAGGTCTCTTTGTTCGACGCTTGATCTCTGTGGTGGTTGCGTTGCGTCTCTCTCGTTAAGCGGCCTTTCTGCTTCTTGTTTGTCATTGGTCGCGGTTACGGCGTTAGGGTGTGTTCATGGATCGGTTGATCACGTGACGATGATTCTTGTTTGATCCTTCTAGATCCATTGTGTGATCTTCTTCCGGGGGCCGATCCTTACTTTGGTCGTGGTGCAACGTGTGTTGGATTGGTGTGGCCCGATCCATTTGGGATGATGTTGGGTTGAATGCTAGCGGATCATACTGAAAACTAGGCCGCAACTCTTGCGGGTCGAGCTCCGCGGTGAGCTTGTTGGGGTTTGCAGGGGGTAGCGCGCCCCTGCTCCGGGGGCCGAAGGTCCCCAACCCAAATTTGGGGGAACTGTAACAACTTTGACTGACTGTAACAGACCTGACTGGGCGACACCGACAAAGTACTGTAGCAGTGCGGACTTTGGCGCGACTACTGTTGCAAGGCCGACCGACGACATCGATAGGGCATTATAGCAGTGCAGACTTTGGAAACAGCGATACTATAGCTCCGCGGACTTCCCGCCACCGGTCATTGTAGTAGCTTGGACTTGGGTGACAACGGTATTGTAGCACAAAAGACTTTCTGTGCGGTTGGTGGAACAATACATTGTCTTCTTTATGAGCTTATTTTGAGCTAGGCTTTGATGTGCTTGAAACTCTGAAAACTCCCTGTAACTGTGCTCCCGAATTATAGTATATTTTTGCCTCTCTGTTGATGTAGAGATTTTTCCTGAACCACGTAAATTGCTGTTTGTGTTCATCTTCTTCATCTTCTTTTGTTTCTGTCTTTTCTTCATCTGCAAAGCTCTGTCGTGTGACTTCCGATGTTTCCGCAACTACTGGTATCGGATGTTGAGTTCGGAATTCTCGAATTGAATGATGCCTATGGAAGAAGACAAGGTGAAGATCAATCGTTTCGATGAAACCAACTTCAATTACCGGAGGATGCAGATCAAGGACTATCTTTACCAGAAGAAATTGCATTTGTCGCTTCTGGCTTTAAAATCAACAAACTGGAGCAGACGGAGTGAGAGCTGTTGGATCGACAGGTTCTAGGAGTTGTGCGCCTTAAGTTGGCCAAAAACATGACGTTCAACACCAGAGAGGAGAAGACGACGATTGGGCTGATGAAAGCTCTCGCGAATATGTATGAGAAACCTTCGACATCAAACAAAGTGTATCTGATGCGATGATTGTTTAATATGAAAATGATTGTTGCAGATCACGTTAACAAATTCAACACCATCGTTAGTCAGTTGATATCGGTGGATATTGCGCTTGACTACGAGGTATGTGCATTGATTTTACTGTCTTCATTACCTGATAGTTGGGAAGCAACTGTAATAGCAGTGAGCGGTTTTTCGGGGAATACAAAGCTGGTTTTGAAGGATGTGCGGGACATGATCCTTAGTGAGGATATTTGGAGAGAATCATATAGATTCTTTGATTCTGCTATGAACATTGAAGGAAGAGGAAGATATGCGCAACGAGACAATCACAAAGGACGATCAAAGTCAAGAGGAAAGAGCAGAGATAAACAGAAGGTGCCTGAAACCAACGCAACAAATACAACGACTGAAGGAACTGATGATGTGCTGCTGCTGAGCGTGAATAACCCTACGAAGTCTTGGATTTAGACTCAGGGGTGTCTTTTCATTCCACGTCGGAGAAGGGTTTCCTGAACAATTATATTTTTGGAAATTTTGGCAAGGTACATCTTGCTGATGATGAACCTTTTCAGATCGTGGGGAAGGGTGATGCACGAATCAAAGCCAGCAATGAGAGTTTGCTGGTTTTGAAAAATGTGTGGTATATCCCTGGACTGAGAAGAAATCTTAATTTTATCGGATAACTTAATGATGCAGGTTTTAGCACCACTTTCATTGGTGGTGCAAGAAAGATCACCAAGGGAGTCATTGTCATAACTCGGGGAGCAAAGAATGTACCCTGTACAACATGACAAAGACTTGCATGGACATGCTTGCATCAATAAATTCTGTCGGAGATTCACAATTGTGACACTACATGTTAGGCCACATGATTGAGAAGGGGGTGAAGGTACTGATAACAAAAGGAATGCTACTGGAGTTGAAGTCGGTGGAAGTTGGCTTATGTGAGGACTGTATCCTTGGAAAACAGAAGAAAATATTTTTTGCAAAAGGAGGCAGAACACCGAAGGCCGGGAAGCTGGACCTGGTGTACACTGATGTTTGGGGGTCTGTACCAGTACATTCCCTTGGCGGGTCACAATATTATGTGACATTTATCGACAATTCAACAAGGTATGAGTTTACTTTTTGAAAAGGAAATCTGATGTGTTTAAGTTGTTTCAAAAGTGGAAGACCATGGTGGAGAATGAGTCAGGAACAAAGTTGAAATGTTTGAAGTCTGACAACGGTGGAGAGTACGACAATAATTAGTTCAGAGAATTCTGTGCAAATAATGGAATTCGGTGGGAGAAGATTATTCCAGGAACACCTCAACAGAATGGTGTGGTAGAAATGATGAATTTGACATTGAATGAATGTGTCAGAAGCATGAGGCTGCACTCGGGGTTACCCAAGATTTTCTGGGCTGATGCAGTGAATATGGTGGCATATCTCATCAACATGAGTCCATTTGTACCAATGAGAGAATGTCTACCCGAGGAGCTCTGGTCTGGAAAGGAGGCAGGACTCTCACATTTATGAGTCTTTGGCAGTTTAACATATGTGTATATTGATGGTGATGCAAGGGACAAACTTGATGCTAAGTCCAAACCATGTT
The DNA here is from genome assembly GCA_963277665.1 of Viscum album. Lineage (NCBI taxonomy): Eukaryota > Viridiplantae > Streptophyta > Magnoliopsida > Santalales > Viscaceae > Viscum > Viscum album. Next base: position 716,829,710 of record OY728140.1, on the reverse strand, counting down.
TCTTTATTGGCTATGGTGCCGAGGAGTTTGATTATCGCTTTTGGGATGATGATCTCAACAAGATGGTAATCAGGAGCCATAACGTGGTATTTAATGAAGCTGTTACGTCCAAGGATCGTCATGCAGTTAAAGTTGATAATAAGAACAAAGAATCAGACTGCCATGAGCAAGTGGAGCATGAAGGTGTACTTGAGCATGTGACACCGAAACCAGTGGAACTTACTCCTTAAGTGGAGTTGAGGAGACCAACAAGGGTAAGAATGCTTGTGCAGAGGTATTCACCATCCTTACATTATTTGTTATTAACTGACGGTGGAGAATCAGAATGTTTTGAAGAGACAATGCAGTTGAAGGAGTCGAGCAAGTGAGAGATGAGTATGAAGGAGGAGATTTTCTCATTGCATGATAACAATGCTTGGGAGTTGACACCTCTGCCACAAGGAAGAAAGCATTGCAGAACAAGTGGGTATACCGGGTTAAGGAAGAACATGATGGAAAAAGGAGGTACAAAGCATGACTGATAGTGAAAGACTTTTAACAGAAGGAAGGAGTAGATTTCACTGAAATTTTCTCACCTGTAGTGAAACTTACCACCATTTAAGTGGTTCTCACCATTGTGGCATCAGAAGACTTACATCTTGAGCAGCTTGATGTGAAGACTGTTTTCCTTCGCGGAGATATGAAGTGTAACGTCCCGGATCCGGATGCCACTCAATGGTGCCCCGAGCCCGGTTGACTACATGGCCTCAAGCGTATCTCCTAGCAGCGAATGTCTAGGTGAGTCATTAGGGAGACTATGTCCTCATTATCAGAGTATATTATAGCGAAAGTCAAGTACATTCAATAGCGGAAATAGATAAATAAGCAGACAATTGAAAAGTAAGTAAGACATGACCGGAAGATATATAACAAATCCAGAAATGTCACATACTCAATGATGCAGATGATACATGTATCTAGAAAACAACCCAAACAGGTACATGGCAATACAATACAATACTAGTATCCAAAATGACAAAAAGACCAAAGAGTGCCCGCAACATCGCAAGCCTCAGCTTGGTCCAATGCTCCTCTGCTCCAAAGCAATGATTAACAACCAGTGTTAGAGCGCTTGCCCCTATTATCACCTGCAACCATATAATCTGTTTGGGTCTCAAAGGAGGCCCAAACAGGGTTGTGAGATAAACATCCTTGTAGGTAACCATCCAGAAATCTATACAGTTCTAAGCAACACGAACAGTATACTAAATAGGTGTGAGTAAGCAGTAACGTAAGTGTGAATGCTCATGACATATGTCTATCGCAGCAAGTAAAACCAAATAGCCTCACAAGGCTCCATGCAACTAGGGTTAGCTCCTAATAAGGCAACTATAAGAAAAGTAAACAAGTAACACGACTTTGCCCTACATCCATCCATACCCTGTCCACACGACCTTGCCGTATAATGTATCCATATCAAAACCTCACGGCCTTGCTGTATAAAGAAGTGTAAATCACGAAGGGTCGAATCCAAGGCATCAAGAACCAAGACATCCTCGTCGAGTCCCAGGAGAATCTCGATGGAAACTCAGTAAAGGCCTTGGTTGGAGTCTTAGGAGCATGTGTACCGACATGTCTTACGCGAGTCCAAGCATGCCGGATCCAAGGGGTAGCAAGGCCCGAGGCATCCCACGAAATCAAGACCCTAGGAGCATACTCTATCCAAGGCGCCTACCACCGCGTTCCAGATCTATGGAGAGCCGTTCATGACATCTATTTAAACTATCACACAATCATACCATTTAACAAAACAATTCTATACGAGTCTGCCCACTCTCATTCCCATTAAATCAAGTCACATGGGTATACCCACCCATTAATCATCTATTATCCATTTAACACATCACATGGTTATACCCACCCATTAAGTTGAACCCATTTATGCCATTCCACATTTGTTTAATTCCACAATTAACCGATTCAAGTTCAACATATAATATATATCAACGCAAGGGAGGCAAACCATCTCCTAACCAACCCACTCAACTCATTCTATTTTTAATTGGCTTCCTATGACAAGGCAAGCCCAAAACACACTCTTTGGGTTGTTTAACATGGCATAATTAAGGTATTTCCATAAGGTGCACCCCTTGGGTGACCTTGGTCTGGGCAACGAGTACCAACGCATCACAACAGATCCTATGAGCATCCCTAATAGGTTCAATTACATCTATTGTAAGTATCCCGTTCAAAATCAAGGCCGCGTGGGAAAGTTCGGCGGGCGGCGTAACGACCGATAGCTCTAAAAAGCACCAAAAGCCGAAAGTAAAGCATAAACCACCTACTTCAGTTTGGTAGTGGAGTGCTCGTCCAGTATCAAGTTCCGATTCGTCCTGGTTTAGGAGAAATCTAAAGAACGGACAAAGAACGGACGATTAGGGCATATGAGCCTAAAATCAAATAGTGCAATCGATAGCCAGAAGAATCGAGAAATGCTAAAATGGAATGTAGATCTTACCGATGCGGATCCGATGAGACAAACTGCGCTCGAATCGGAGGTCGAACGGAGAGTGGATCTGAATTCTTAGTTTAGCTTCTCAAGGAAGCTCTCAAAACGTGAGCTTGCTATACATTGAAAACTTAGAATGAAACTAGTTTTTTAAAAGAAATTAATTTAATTAAAAATTAATAAAAACCCAAAAATCTAGGGGCTGCACGGTTTACCTACACGGTTTCCTGTAGGTAGGGGCACCCACACGTTTTACAAACCGTGCGAAAAGCCTCTGTCAAGTTCTGCAAAAACTGCAGACCTGTTTGCACGGGCGTGCGCCTCCCGCACGGTTTCCTCAAACCGTGCGACCTGTTAGCCCCTTCTGTCCAACCTCGCATGATTTAGTCAAACCATGCGGCCTGCCCCACACGGTTTGTACTAACCGTGCACCAGGCCACTTTCAGCCCAAAACCTGGCTTCGGGCTCCGAACAAGCTCCAAACACCTCTGAAACACCCGTGATCAAGTTGGGCACTAACATAAGGCCATATTTAAGCATTTAAATTGAAAAAGAAGGGATTCATACCTCATACGAAAACCTGGGTTCTTACAATCTCCACCCTTATAACAATTCGTCCCCGAATTGCTCTCTGAAGGGTGGTCAAGATTCGTCTGAGAACAACTCTGGCCACTGAGCACGTATGTCGGCCTCCCGCTCCCAAGTCTCGTCCTGTGAACGACTGTGCTGCCATAACACCCGTACTAGAGGAACTGACCGACTTCGGAGAACCTTCGTGCCCATATCAAACGATACGAATCAGATGCTTCTCAGAGGATGCACCAACCTGTAACTCAACCTCCTCGGGCTGAAAAGCGTGAGACGAGTCTGAATGATAGCGGCACAACTGATAGGCTACTGACCCGATAGGCTACTGACCCGACTCTCTTCAAGATCTCGAACTGCCCGACATATCGCGGTGAAAGCTTACTATGTCTCCTGATCTGCCTGTGTCCCAAGCTCGGTGAAACATGCAAGAAAATTCGATCCTCGACCTTGAACTCTAAAGGTCGTCTGCAGCGATCGACGTAAGATTTCTGACGAGACTGTGCTGTAACCATTCGCTTCCGAATCAATCGGACCTGCTTAGAAGTCTCCTGCACGAGACGCGGTCCCAATAAAGCTGCCTCACTTGCCTATAACCAACACAGGGGTGATCGACATGGCCTACTGTACAAAACCTCATAAGGTTCCATCTCTATCGTCACCTGATAACTGTTATTATAGGCAAACTCAATCAGGGGAATGTGCCTCTCCCAAAAGCCCCCAAAATCCAGGATGCATGCTCGCAACATGTCCTCTAGCACCTGTATCGTATGCTCTGACTGACCATCAGTCTGAGGGTGGTATTCTGTGTTCAGAAGCACTTGTGTACCCAGCGCTCTCTGAAAACTCTACCAGAAACGAGACGTAAAGCGGATGTCCCTATCCAAAACGATAGTGCGCGGGACCCCGTGGCGTCGTACTATTTTACGGATATACAACCTTTGAAGCTCATCAACACTGAATGTCTCCTTGATCGGCAAGAAATGAGCAACCTTCGTGAGTCTGTCAACAACAACCCACACGACATCGTTACCTCGAGGTAACCTCGGTAAACCAGTCACAAAATCCATCGCGACATCATCCCATTTCTATTCCGGAGTAGGTAACTGCTCTAAAAGCCCGGCTGATCGCTGGTGTTCCCCCTTCACCTGCTGACAGGTGGAACAACTCGAACCAAAACCAGCTACCTCTCTTTTCATACCCGACCACCAGTACTGGCGACGTAAGTCACGATACATCTTGATGACCCCGGGATGCACCGCCCAAGCCGAAGCATGAAACTCCCGTATTAGCTCTTCATGTATATCCATTGGAACCCAAACGCGTCCATGGATACGCAGGATTTCATCCTCACGTACTGTCCAACCAGGGGGTGGGTCCTCACCTGCCACACTCTCCCGTAGGATTAGGCCTTTTGAATCCGATAGCTGCCTCATCCTTACTCTATCCAACATGGTAGAGGTCACAACTAAGGATGATAGATATGTCTGCCCCTGTCTATTGTGCACCTCCAGATGCATCTCAGAGAACAAATGCAATAAGCTGCCACTCGCTACTGGCCTGCTGCACTACCTGTATCTGAGTCCTCCTACTCGGTGCATCAGCCACTGCATTGCCTTTACCAGGTGTGTAGGCAAACTCAAAGTCAAAAGATTGTAGGTACTCCACCCACCTTTGCCGCCTCAGATTCAAATCACGCTCAATAAATATATACTTGAGGCTTTTGTGGTCTGTGTACACTGTTGCGAAATCGTCGGGAGACACAACGACAGAAACGAGAAAACGAAAGAAAGCAATAAGGACACAACGATTTACGTAGTTCGGGAAAAATCCCTACGTCCACGGGAGAGGCAGAATTCACTATATCGAGAGTACAAGAAATATAGAGGTTTTTTCCAGTAGTAACCCTAACCCGAAAATGGGCTATAAAATGAAGAAGACGATCACTGTTCCGAAAAGGTAAGTCTGCGTCGCTACAGTGAACGACGACTGATTTTGTCAAAAGTGCTATAGTGGATGCCAGTTGGAAGTCAAAAGTGCTACAGTGAAGTTGACTCCGAAGTCCGCACTGCTACAGTGCCTGTCGGTGTCGGTCGGTCAGCTCCGCTACAGTTGTCAGAGATGCTACAGTGCCGAAAAATTGGGCCGGGGGCTTCGGCCCTCGGACCCCCGGAGCAGGGGCGCGTTGCCCCCCGCAACCCCCAACGAGCTCACCTTGAAGCTCGATCTGCAATAGTTGCGGGCCACAAGCATTCGGCCCAACCGGATCGGGCAATACCAATCCAACATACACCACAAAAAATCTCTCCCATAAATAATGTCTCCTACAGCGCAACGCGTGAACGACAACAGCTAACTCGAGATCGTGCGTTGGGTAATTCCTCTCATGTGACCTCAGCTGCCAAGACCTGTATGCCACAACTCTTATCTCCTTGCATCAACACTGCTCCTAACCCAATACCTGATGCATCACAACACATAGTGTAGCTCCTGCCCTACTCTGGCAGGATCAATACTGGTGCTGATGTCAACCTTCCTTTCAGCTCCTGAAAGGCTCTCTCGCAAGAATCTGACCGTATAAATTTCACACCCTTCTTAGTCAAGACCATCAACGGCGCTGCTAAGTGTGAGAAGTCCTGTATGAAACGCCTGTAGTAACCAGCTAGCCCCAAGAAACTCCGTATATCAAAAATGTTCTTGGGCTGCTCCCAGAAAACTACAACTCACATTCTCTTGGTCTACTGATACTCCTGTCTCTGAGATGATGTGACCTAGGAAGTGAATCTGATCCATCCAAAAATGACACTTTGTGAGCTTAGCATATAACTGATGCTCTCTCAGTGTATTCCGAACGATCTGAAGATGATTGACATGATCGTGTCGATTGTGAGAATACACCAAGATATCGTCCACGAAAACCGCCACAAAAGAATCCAAGGATGGAACACTCGGTTCATCAAAGCCATGAAAACCGCTGACGCGTTCGTGAGACCGAACGACATAACCAAATACTCGTATAAAATATACCTGCTACGAAAGGCTGTACGAGGTATGTCTGTAGGTCGAACACATACCTGGTGATATCCTGACCTCAAGTCGATCTTTGAGAACACTCGAGCTCCTCGAAGCTGATCAAACAGATCATCTATCTGTGACAAGGGATATCGGGTTTTTACCGTCAGCTGGTTCAGTTTTGGATAATCCATGCATAGCTTAAGAGTTCCATCTGCCTTTTTCGCAAAAAGGACCGTTGAACCCCATGGAGAAGTACTGGGTCGAATAAACCCCTTCGCCTCCAAATCCTCTAGCTGCCTCTTGAGCTCCCGCAACTCCGCCGTAGCCATTTTGTAAGGAGGAATGGATACCGGTTTAACTCTTAGCTTGATGAAGAACTCAACCTCTCTCTCAGGAGGCAAACCAGAAAAGTTATCGTGAAGGAAATCCCTGAAGCGCTCAACCACTGGAGGAAAGTCCACCCGACTCACTTCCTGATCATCTAAAAACAAACTAGTGATCTGGGCTGTCATCTCGCCCAGACCACGATGCTCTGGTCCAGCTCGGCTCGCCTGAACATCCCATTCACCTTTTTGAGTAAACACTGCACCCTCTGGTGATGTGAAGGTCACCCTCCGGCGGTAACGGTTAACGTGAGCTCGATAAACAACTAGCCAATCCATCCCGATAATGAAGTCAAACCCTGACATCTCGAGGACATAAAGATCCCAGACGAAGTGACACCCACCAACCTCAAGGGGGCACTCCCTACACTGGCGCACGTCTTCCGTTCTGATCCCCAAAGGAGTGTCTAGCGTCATAACACTCTCAGGAGACAAAAGAACAAGCCCAAGGCTTTTCACCACTGGTGCAGATATAAAACTATGCGATGCACCTGTATCAAAAAGGGCAGATGCAATAGTAGAGGCTATTAAGATTGTACCTCTCACCATAGACGGTCCTACACCCTGCTCCTCGGGGGTAGGCTATACAAAATAGAACTGGCTTGCACCACGACCCCGTGATACAACCTTACACGGAGTAGGCCCACTCTGATGTCCCGGTGTAACTGGTGTCTGACTGCCTCTGCCACGCCCACCACTGCCTCGGCCTGACTGGCCAACACTGCTCCATCTCCCTGTCTAGCACTGAGCTGAGGAACTTGCTCTTGAACCTGGTGTCGGAGCTGACCCCCTACCACTTGCAGTTGGAGGGAAGGTCCTACAAAACTGCTGCACGTGGCCCATTCTGCCGCAAGCTTGGCACTCGACCGGTTCACGGTCGCACTGACTCTTCATGTGGCCTCGCCTGCGACTCTGATGACAAAACATTGAGCTACCAGCACTCACAGACCGACTGACACACATCTCGTGGGAAACCTCGAAACGACGTTTCCTGCTTGAAGACGTAGAACCACTGTGTCGAGAAGCAGCACTACCCTGCCCTCTCCGTCGACCTTTGTTGTTGTGGAATATGATTCTAAGACGTGAGAATCGTTGATAGGGCCCCCGTTTGTCGTTCTGCATTCCTTCTGGTGCTTGTGGATCCCGTTGTTGTTGGTGTGCGACCTGAGTTTGAGGTGGGTGGTTCCGTCTCTAGCCTATGTTATGTGAATTGTTGATTGCTCTCGTTTTATTAAATTGTTTTCTAAATGAATTGACATTATATATTGATTTGCGTGTGTGCAAACCATTTTTTGAGAAAAAATGGTTTTCCCCTTGTTTTGGTAAAAGAAAAGGTATTTTTAAAGCACTGTGAAATGGATTTATGAAATGGTTTTCAAAGCATGGTTTTGACGAAATGATGTGGGAAATGCAGCACATGGGAAGCTTTGGGTACGTAGGTGGAAAGTGTAGCTTAGACCCATCATCCATGTTATTGTCTGGGGGTTCACTCATGGGACGTACCTCTGCCCCCTATGCCTGTTGTTCCAGAGGCTTGGTATTGACATTGTCCGGGGTTCACTCATGGGGTGTTCTTTTGCCCCTCAGTCCTATGTTATGAGGACTCGATTGCGCACTAGTCATTGATTTGGTACGAGTAGTCTGCTAGCCTGGCCTGCAGTGTTCCTTGGCGTGATTCACCCGTGCTTTGGTTTGTATTGTTTTGGCTTTGATTATCTGCTTTTATAAATGTGATATGCTTTGAACTGTTTTACTTGACTTTTAAAATTGTGGAAAGCAGGGATTTATTTACTATGTTTTTGAGATAAAAACTGTTTAACTGCTAATCGGATTGGAAGAATGAGAGAGTATGACTTTAGCCATCAATACCATGCACCATGCAGTTCTCCATGGGGCAATGCTTGCTGATTAGCCTTGCAGATCAGGAGCTTTGGAGAATCATTCAAAAAGCAACAACTAGGGAGGGGGTTGTTCTATGTGTCTGATCTGTGGGCCTTTGGGTTGTGTGTCGGGCCTTGTGCTTCTAGGCCCACAGGTTATGTAAGGGGTTCCCCTCAACCTAGTTAAACAACTGGTCTTTCTTTAGCTCACACCCTGCACATCCCTTTGGTGGTGTGTAGACCTTGTTATGTCTTTTGATGCAGGAAAAGGCAAAGCGCCGCAGTGAGGCGATGAGGTTCATGTCAGCCGGGTATGGGTAGCTGTGTATATGTGCCATATATCTTGTTTCAGGTTGGGCGAAATCGTTCCCTCAGTTTGTTGTTCGATGCTCGGGTGCTAGTCGCCAGCCCGTGGGGATTGTGAACGCTCTTTGGGTCTTGCCGCATTTCAATTCAGAGCCTAGATGGATGGGTTATTCGGGTCGGGATGTGACAATTTTGTATCAGAGCATGGTTATGCTCAGTCTTGGGTAGTTGTTAGACGGGAGATAGGATCGTTGGAACTTGAGAGGTGGGTTGCGTTGAGTGTTCGACCAACTCTTGCCGTGACGAGCCTCAAGTTTCCATGGGACATTAGGATGTGTGTCTCCTTTGTTGGGTTTTGATCTTAATCTCAGTTTCTGATTATTGGCTTTCTGGTTTGAATTGAGATTATTCCGTTGTCTAATTGTTTTCTTATGTTTTCAGTGTGCTGTAGTATGCCTTTGAGACGTCTTCCATGGGTTCCACATGAGGGTTCAACGGATGCTCCTCAAGGGAATCCTCATTCGGATCAAAATTTTATAGAGGCTATCGTGCGAGCAGTTTGTGCCATGGATCAGAACATACCACGAGTTCAGAACCCAGTTGCTGAGGTACAACCGGGAGCTGGAGGAGATAGAGACAGATCTCGTGAGTTCTTACGCGAGAAGCCCCCGTCCTTTAAGGGTACTAATGAACCCAAGAGGCGGAGGACCGGCTAAACAAGATTGATTAGATCTTCGACTTCCTGGATACACCTGAGGAAATCAAGGTGAAGTGTGCGACGTTCAGGCTGAGGGTCCCAGTAAGCGGTGGTGGGATTCTATGGTACAGATAGATCGACACACGAGATTGTATTGGAAGGGTTTCAAGACCCTCTTCTTTCAGCATCGGAGTACACCAATTGGTTTGCGGAATTGGTTCATTTTGCTCCGGAGGTAGTAAAGAATGATTAGTTGAAAGTTCAGAAGTACCTGCGGGGTTTACAACCAGATATCCGATCGCAGATGTATATGTTGAAGCTTTATACCTATGCTGACACAGTTAACAGGGCTATGATGGTAGAGATGAACACGACAGACAAGATTGGTTTTATTGTCCATTCTCTTCTACCTAGTGATAGCTTCAGTGGCGCGCTAGGAAGGAAGATGAAGTGACATGATCATCACAAGAGTGGTGGGGGCGGTTCTCAGCAGTGGGCCTCCTTTGCACCATCTGCAACAGCTAGCAGTGTGCCCCTGTCTTGCTACCAGTGTGGCAAGGTCGGACACACCCGACGTTCTTGTTCCGCGCCCGCGAAGATGTGTAATGGTTGTGGTCGCTACGACCATTTATAGAGGTTCTGCCAGGCCATGTCTATGCCTCATTATGGTCAGAGATCTTCGGCTCTAAAGGCCACTGAGGCGCAATCAGAAACTTCAAAATCCACAGGGCTCCAGCCACGGGCCTCAGGAGTGAAGCACCTTCGCGCAGTAGATGAGTTTCCAGCAGAGGTTGACACAGATCCAACGATAGTGGGAGGTACCATTTTTGTTGCGTCTTCTATAACAAATGTTTTATTTGATACTGGTGCTTCACATTCGTTTATATCTTCCTGTTTTGTTGATGTGCTAAAACTTTCAACGAAGCTCAATTTTTTGGCGAGGCCTCTTGGAAAGAGGAAAGAGAGCGGGGGTTTTGATGTCCGTCTTGCTCTTTATCGATAGTTGACGCGGAGTTGGTCTGAGATTTTCTGGTTCTCGATCTGGATTTGTTTGACGTCATCATCGGGATGGATTGACTTGTTGCTCATCGTGCTAGGATTGATTGTTATCATCGGCGTGTCACGTTCCTTGCTGCCGATGGGAGCTCTCAGGTGTTTCTGGGAGAGTGGGATCCGAGATCTGGTCGTGCAGGACCTTCCCGCCCAGAGCTCAGGGGTTTGTTGTCTGCTCTTGCATTTGATCCTGACGCGGTTTCTTCTCTTGTTGATCTTCCCGCGGTTGTCTGGGACTTCCTTGATGTATTTCCAGACGGTTTCTCCGGTCTTCCTCTAGAGAGGGAGGTAGAGTTTACGATTGATCTGGTGTTGGGTACGCAGTTGATCTTGACACTCTCTTATCGTATAACACCTGCTGAGTTGAAGGAGGTCAAGATCCAGTTGGATGATCTGATAGGGAAAGGTTTCGTTCGCTTTAAGTGTTTCACTGTGGGCAGCTCTAGTGCTCTTTGCCAAGATGGCGGATGGTTCACTTCGATTATGCGTGGACTATCGAAAGTTGAACCAGGTAACGGTTAAGAATAAGTACTCTTTGCCCCATGTGGATGACTTGTTTGATCAGTTAAAGGGAGCAAAGTGGTTTTCGAAGATCAATCTTCGATCGAGTTATCATCAGCTCAGGGTTTGATATATCGAAGCCGACTTTCAGGAACATGTATGGAAATTATGAATATCTTGTGATGCCTTTTGGTTCGACTAAACACTTATGCAGTTTTTATGGTTTTGATGAATCAGATATTCTATTAGTATCTTGACACCTTCGTTGTTGTGTTCGTAGACGACATCTGGGTTTACTCGAGATCCGAGCATGAGCACGAGCACCATCTGAATCTGGTTTTGGAAATCTTGAGAAACCATCGACTTTAAGGGTAGCTTTCAAAATGCAATTTCTAGATTCAAGAAGTGAAGTTTTGGGGGCATGTGATTTCTGAGCGTCGCTCATCATTCGATCCTGAGAAAGTGAAGACTTTTTCTTGTCATGGGAGTTGTCACAGAACGTCTTTGGGATTCAGAGTTTCTTGGTTTTGCTCGATACTATCGGCGGTTCGTTAAGGATTTCTCGAAGTTGACATCACCTTTGACTGCTCTTACCTGGAAAGGGGTGAAATTCATATTGGGTGCTAAGTGTCCGACTTCTTTTGATGAGTTAAAACAACTTCTGACATTAACACCTATTTTGATCTTACCTGAGCCCAGCAAGGGGTATGTGGTATACTGTGATGCTTCTGGTGCTGGTTTGGGTTGCGTGATTATGCAGAACAATCATGTGGTGGCTTATGGTTCTCGTCAGCTTCGGCCGCACGAGAAGAATTACCCCACTCATGATTTGGAGTTTGCTGCAGTTACGCGTGCAGTGTTGGCGACATTATCTTTTTGGGGAGACATTCACGGTCTTTTCTGATCATAAGAGCCCGAGTTATATCTTTTCTCAGAAAGACTTGAATCTCAGATAGAGGCGGTGGGTGAAGTACCTTCAGACGTTCGATTTTGACATCGCCTATGTTGGATTGGTGTTGCCCGATCCCGTTGGGCTGAATGCTTGTGGCTCGCCACTGTCGCGGGCCGAGCTGACCGACCGACACCGACAGACTGTAGCATCTCTGACTACTGTAGCGGAGCTGACCGACCGACACCGACCGACACTGTAGCAGTGCGGACTTCAAAGTCAACTTCACTGTAACACTTTTGACTTCCAGCCGGCAGCCATTGTAACGCTTTTGACAAAGTCTGCCGCTGTTCACTGTAGCGACGCGGACTTACCTTTTCGGAACAGTGATCGTCTTCTTCATTTTATAGCCCATTTTCGGGCTAGGGTTACCACCGAAAAGTCCTTTGTAATTTTGTGCTCCCGAATAGTGAAATTCTGCCTCTCCCGTGGACGTAGGGATTATTCCCGAACCACGTAAATCGCTGTGTCCTTATTTCTTTCTTTCTTTCGTTTTCTCGTTTCTGTCGTTGTGTCTCCCGACGATTCCGCAACAGCCTATACCTCGGGGAAGGAGAATGTCGAAAGCGCCGCTGCAGGTTGTCTTAGAATCGAAGATAGAGTGAATCCTTGAGGCTCCTCACTTAGTTGCATCTGGACGCTCAGGAGAATGATTCGGCATGGTTATGACCAGCGTTCAGTTATTGCCATCGCTTCTTGAGTCTATTCTGCGGAGTCAACGGCAGGATGATGAGTATAGAGGAATCATGAAGATATGCTACGTGCTTGCATTTTGGATTTTGGTGGATCGTGGGATAACCATATGAGATTGGTTGAGTTTGCTTACAATAATAGTTACTGGTCATCGATCAGAATGGCGCCCTTCGAGGTTTTGTATGGTTGCCCGTGAGGGTCACCTCTTTGTTGGATAGAGGTGAGTGAAACCTCTCTTGTGGGACCAAGTCCCGTTCAGGAGATGTTGGCGAAGATCCGGGATATACGCCGACTTCTGGTTACATGCACAGAGTCTGCAGAAATCATATGAAGATCATCGACGCCCTCCTTTGTGGTTTTTCGTTGGTGACTGAGTTTTCTTGAAGGTCTCCTCATTTAGGTCACCGTCGATTTGGGAAACTGGGTAAGCTGACTCCGAGATATGTTGGGTCATTTGAGGTCACTGATCGACTCGAACAGGTTGTTTATCGGTTAGCATTACCGACTCAGTTGACAGGTATCCACGATGTTTTCCACATATCTCAGCTTAGGAAATGTCATCCCGATCCTTTCCATGTTCTGAGTTGAGAAGTGATTTAAGTTAGAGCCATATGTCTTAGTTGTGGAGCAACCAGTGAAAATCGTTGATTCTTAGGTGAAAGTCTTACGTAGGAATTCTATTCCGTTTGTTAGAGTGTTATGGCGACACAGATCAGATTCTTACGAGACTTGGGAGCGCGAATCATCGGTGAGGGAGCAGTAGCCTCACCTTTTCCAGAGCACTCTTCTTCCGCATGACTTCTCAGGGACAGAAAGTCCTATGATGAGGATATTATAACATCTTGGTTAAAGGTACGCTCTCTTTTGACGTTTAAGAGTTTGTTTCTTGGGTTCGATGGGTGCTGGAGTTGTTTAGGGTGTTTCTGCAGGAACTGTTCTTGGTGTTGGGTGTAGGACAAACTCACGTCGTGAACGTGGTTCACAACGTGAATATGTCGCTGGTCCGATGCTGTGAATCTGGTTCAAAGCGTGAAAATGATTCAGGCTGTGGATTGAGTTCACGACGTGAATTCATCACTTGGGATTTTTTTAACCCGAGGTGGCGCCTTTTTTGGTGTGCATGCAACTCATGAGATTCACGACGTGAATCGTTCATGATCTACAGGTTTTATATGCTGCAAGTCTGAATCCTAATTCATCCAGTTTTGTTCTTCCCTGCCTCGAACTGTAGGCTCTTCCAAACGATTTTGGGTGCTTCCTCCTCTTTCAGATCGCTTTGTTCGGCGCTCGATCTTCGTGGTGGTTGCACTGCGTCTCTCTCGGTAAGCGGTCTTTTTGCTTCGTTGCCATTGGTTGTAGTTGTGGCGTTGGGCTGCGTTCTTTGATCAGTTGATCATGTGATGATGATTCTTGTTTGGCCCTTCTAGATCCGTTGTGTGATCTTCTTCTGGGGGCCAATCCTTGCTTTGGTCGCGGTGCGACATGCATGGTTCTGTGTGACCTAATCTCTCCGTCGACCCTTGTTGTTGTGGAATATGATTCTAAGATGTGAAAATCGTTGGGGCCTCCGTTTGTCGTCCTGCGTTCCTTTCGGTGGTTGTGGATCCCGCCGCTGTTGGTGTGCGACCTGAGTTTGAGGTGTGGGTGGTTTCGTCTCTAGCCTATGTTATGTGAACTGTTGATTGCTTTCGTTTTATTAAATTGTATTCTAAATGAATTGGCATGATATATTGATTTGCGTGTGTGCAAACTGGTTTCTGAGAAAAGATGATTTTCCCTTGTTTTGGTAAAAGAAAAGGTATTTTCAAAGTATTGTGAAATGGATTTGTGAAGTAGTTTTCAAAGCACGATTCTAATGAAATGATTTGGGAAATGCACCACATGGGAAGTCTTCGGTGATTAGGTGGAAGGTTTAGCTTAGGGCCATCGTCCATTTTATTGTTGGGGGGGGGGAGGGGGGTCTACTCATGGGGTGCTCCTCTGCCCCCTAGGCCCGTTGTTCTAGGGGCTTGGTATTGACATTGTCGGGGGTTCACTCATGGGGTGTTCCATTGCTCCTTAGGCCTGTGTTCTGAGGACTTGATTGCGTACTAGTCATTGATTTGGTACGAGTAATGATGTAGAAACACCGAGAGTCGCAACGACAAAACAACGATTCAGAGAAGAGTAAAAGGAAAAAAAAACAGAACAAGAACACAAGGATTTACGTGGTTCGGGAATAATCCTTACGTCCACGGAGAGACAGAAAATCATTATGAAAAATCTGGGAGCACAATTTACATGAGTTCTTCACACCCACTAAAACCCTAGCTTGAAAATGGGCTAATGTAGAGGACGACACTATTCCACCAACCGTCAGAAAGTCTGCATTGCTACAGTGAAAGACGGCCACCCAAGTCAAAAGTGCTACATTGGCTGCCGGCTAGAAGTCCAAAGAGCTACAGTGAATGGTGGTTGAAAGTCCGCGTTGCTACAGTACCTGTCAGTGTCGGTCAGTCAGCTCTGCTGCAGTGGTTAGAGATGCTACAGTGGACCAAAAATTGGATTGGGGACCTTCGGCCCCGGACCCCCAGAGCAGGGCGCGTTGCCCACTGCAACCCCCAACAAGCTCACCGCGGAGCTTGACCCGCGAAAGTTGCGGGCTGGTGCACAATACCCCCAGACCCCTAGAGCAGGGTGCGTTGCCTACTGCAACCCCCAACGAACTCACCGCGGAGCTCGACCCGCGAAAGTTGCGGGCTGGTGCACAATACGGGCCACAAACATTCGGCCCAACCTGATTGGGTTACACCAATCCAACAAGTAACTGCTAGCCTGACCTATAATGATCCTTGGCATGATTCACCTGTGCTTTGGTTTATACTGTTTTGGCTCTGATTATCTGCTTTTGATAAATGTGATATGCTTTGAACTGTTTTACCTGACTGGTTTTAAAATTATGGAAAATGGGGATTTATTTACCATGTTTTTGAGATAAAAACTGTTTAACTGCTTATTATGCCATGATTTTCTGTAAATTGAGCATATTGGGATTGTTGTATAGAGACTTGATACGAAACACCTGGTTGGGATCCCACTGAGCCTGTTTAGCTCAGACTTTGCACACCCCTTTGACGGTGTGTAGACCTTAAGTCGCTGCAGTGTGACAATGAGGTTCATGTCAGCCGGGTATGAGTTGCTGGTGGTGAGATGGTGGGGCTTTGCCCACAAATCACATGAAGTAAAAGTTGTTGGTTTTAGTTGTCATTTCTGGTTTTGTTGGGCTTGTGCCTTTGGGTTTTTGTTTACTGTTTTCGAATTGTATCGCTGCCGCTGTTTCTTTCTGGTTATGACATATATTTATTTTAGTTTTCTTCCATCGTTTCTTTTGTAAATGTGCCATGTATCTTGTTTCAGGTTAGGCAGAATCCTTCCCTCAGTTTGTTGTTCGATGCCCGGGTGCTAGTCGCCAACTCGTGGGGAGGATCAGAAACGCCCTTTGGGCCTTGCCGCATTTTGGTTCAGAGCCTAGTTGGACGGGTTATCCGGATCGGGATGTAACATTTTATATTCTCTCCTTTTTATTAATAATTTTCAGATTTAATGCATGCTTATGTCTTTTTGAACTATTTCTTCATGTTATAATGTGTTTTTTTAAATTATCATATTCCTAATTTATTTTTTATATATAATATTTGCACCGTGAATGAAATTTCTATGCACAATGCCGTACGCCATGCGCTATAGCGCTAATGGCCCTCATCGTCATTTTGCGCCATGCGTCGTAAACAACTATGGTTGGATCTGATCGAGAAGAATGATACTTGAGAGTTAGTACCTGTAGAATGAGAAAACCCCCTTACCTCAAGGTGAGACGAAGACCTACTTTTATAGATTGAGGATACAAAACACATATAGGAGTATTCCGATGTGGGACTCGGAAATACCCAGAATAATAAAAATAGGGTTTAACACTCCCCCTGAAGCTGGACATGCCCAGCTTGGACAATGAGTCCCACAAAAAAGAAAGATGAAAGCATACAAGACAAGGCACACTCCCCCTCAAGCTGGGCCGCAGATGCTGTGGATGCCCAGCTTGGAACTGAGCGAGACTAGGCCAGCCCCTGGGAGACCTTTGGTGAAGATGTCGGCAAGCTAGTGCTCCGTCGGGATGTGGCTAAAGCGGACGTGATCATGCTCCAGGTGGTGGCGAAGAAAGTGGCAGTCCACCTCAATATGTTTCGTGCGTTCATGGAAGACGGGATTCGAAGCTATCTTGGTGGCTGCCTGATTGTCAAACCAGATGTGAGCAGATGTCTGCGGAGGAAAGCCAAACTCCTGGAGGAGATGTCGAAGCCAAATGATCTCCGTGGTGACGGTGACCATGACACGGTACTCAGATTCCGCACTGGAGCGAGAGACGACCGTCTGTTTCTTACTGCGCCAGGAGATGAGGTTGCCTGCCAAGAAGACGACAAACCCAGAAGTAGATATCCGAGTAGCAAGACAACCAGCATAATCAGCATCACAAAAGACCTCAATATTCAGATGATCATGTTGGGAGTAGCGAAGACCACGGGTAGGGTCTCGCTTGATGTATTTGGCGATGCAGAGGACAACATCCCAATGAGAGGTGGTCGGATGCTCCATAAATTGGCTCACTGTTTTATCTAAATCAAGTGAAAGTGAACATTGTGAGAGTGAACTAGCTAATCTTGCTCGAAGGATGAACAAGATAGTTGGGAAGAAAGACTTTCAGTATAGATATAAGAAAAAAGAAAGAAAGGACAATAAAGACTCTGAAGTTATTTGTATGAATGCAAAAGAACAGGACATATAAGGTCAGATTGTCCTATGCTTAAGAAAAAAGATAGAAAGGAAAAACATTCTGAGAGGAATAGAAAGAAGTACTACAAAGCTAAAACTAAGAAAGTTTTGAAAGCCAATGACACCTGGAGTGCCAGTGGTGGAGACTCTTCTGATGAATCCTCAGATTACGAATCTTCTGGACAGAAGAATCTTGGTTTACTTGCCAAGTTACCTATTGAAAATCATTGTCTAATGGCCAAGATACACAATGCTGAATCCATAACCAATGTATCCTTAAATGCTAATTATAGTGATAGTAAATATTATGAATCTTCAAATGAAGAATTTTCTTCTGATGAAGATAATACTTTACCTACCTATGAAGAAGTTTCTAGGTTTGTTAAGCTTCTTGAGAATGAAAATTCTAAAGTCAAGAAAAAGCTTGATAAGACAAATTCTAGGATTTCTATTCTTACTAAGGAAGTATCAGATCTTTCTAAGGATCTTGATAAGAAAACCCTTGATTTTGAAAATATTTCAAAAAATCTTGAGGAAGTTAATTCTGAGAAGGATAAACTTTCTAAGGATCTAGAAAAAGTAATTTCTAAGAAAAATGTTTTAGAGGCTAACTCTAGTGCTAAAACTGATGTTTTTGAGGATAAAAATTTAGTTATTAGACTGAAGTCAGAAATAATTTCCTTGAGGAAGTGTTTGTCAAACTTTACCTTAGGTAAGGAAAATTTTGATAAGATGTATTCTCAAATTCGACCTCTAAGGAATAATTCTGGATTTGGTTATATTCATTCAAAACTGTTTTTCAATAACAATTATTTTGTTCCTCAAAGTGCTCCATTCTGCACTAAGTGTCAGTGTGGTGGACATTGGTCAAAAAATTGTTCCTTAAACAAAACTCAGTCTTTAGGTTTTCATAAAGCTTATTTTTCAAAGAAAATGTGGATTCCTAAAATTTTGATTTCCGAAGTTTCCGGATCCAAGAAAGTTTGGGTTTCGAAAGTCTAACACTCTTATTTTCAAGAAAGTAAAGATAATACCAACAACAATACATGGTACATGGATAGTGGATGTTCCTGACATATGAGTGGTAAAAAAAACTTCTTTGAAAAGATTATCAAGACGAAAGGAGATATCATTATTCAATTTATCGGAACGCAAGATCAACTTGCTGATATTTTCACAAAATTTTTACCCTCCGATAGATTTGAATACATTAAACAGAAGTTAGTAATGATAACCGTAAGGTAATTTTCTATATTAACTTCTTGTTGAAACCTGTAGAGGAATAAAAATGAGAGACCCGAACCCCCAAGGTATCTCTCCAAAGGAGCCCTTGGGGTGTATTTATAACAAATAATAAAGACCACACCGGACCTCAAGTCCGATGTGGGATGCAGACTCCAACACTCCCCCTCAAGCTAGGTTCACCTAGCTTGGACACATAATGAAAAGAAAACAATAAAACAGGCGCTAACACTCCCCCTCAAGCTGGACATACCCAGCTTGATGACAAAACATGACGAAATAAAAAGAAAGCTGCAAAAGTTGCTGCTCCCCCTCACGATCGAAGCTCCCCCGCAGGATGAGGGATGGAAGATGTTGCGGGCGCAGCAGATGACCACGCAGACCGGCCAGTTGACGGAACGCCAGGAATGCCACACTAGTGGGGCCGGTCGATGAAACGCCGGGAAATCCAAACTAGCACCGGGAAAACCGCACTTGCGGGGCCGGCGACGGGAGGCGGGGATTCCGCAGAAGTGTTGCGGGATCTGGCGGCGCCAAAGGGCTCGAATCCAAGACAATCAAGGTGCTGCGCCACGGTGGATGAAGCGTGAAGGTGTGCCGGCTGACAGAGAGGCGGCTGCCTGGAGTAGTCGGGAGAAGCCGTCGAGGCGGGGATGCCGCAGGAGGTGCCGGAGAGCCGAACCTTGAAGCTGGGCAGCCGCAGGGAGAAACTGGAGCCGGCTGGCTGCCGGAAGAGGGGCGCAGGAGGAGGCCGGGGAGGGAGCAGGACAGTGGGAGGCGGCGCTGGAAGCCGGAGGAGGCCGCCGGTGTGGAGGGGCCGCCGGGAAGGGGAGCCGTGCCTGGACGAGTGCGCCGGGAGCCAGGAGCCGGGGCGATGGCACCGCTGGGAGAGGGCTCCGCTGGGGCGAGGGATGGATGTCCGCACAGGAGCAGCGGGCCGCGCGCAGGGAGGGAGACGGCGCCGGGGACTTCGCAGCAGCGCTGGATCGGGAGGGAGACGACGCCTGGGTCGGGAGCGGGAGGAGCGCCGGGGCAATTGCGGGAGCCGGAACGGCCGCTGAACCCGTCGCGCACAGGGAGGGGGGGGGGGGGGCGGGGAGACAGTCGCGCGGGAGGGCCGGCTAGGGTAGGAGCGGCGCTGGAGGGGAGATTCGCCGGAAGGACGCGATCCGGGCAGAACTGGGAGGCCGGCGAGACGAGGCCGTCGCGCGGGGAGAAGCACCGCCGGGAGAAGAGGGAGCCGGCTGGAGTCGCGCGCAGGACGGAGCAGCCGGGAGGGAGGGCCGCCGGGAGGAGACGCCGTGAGCCGGGGGGGCGACGTGGCGAGAGGGCCACCGGACAGGGAGCCGGCTGCTCGGGAGGGAGGGGAGGGGCGACGACAGACGGCAGGAGGCGCTGCGGGAAGGGGCGGCGATCCGCGCAGGAGGCGTAGGAGGGCCGCCGGGGAGCTGCGAAGGGCAGAGGCGAGGCCTGGCGCCGGGAGAGGGCCGCCGGGAAGCCGTCGGGGAGGAGAGCCGGGCCGAGGCGGAGGAGGAAACGGGGAGCAACGGGAGGGCGACGCGGGGAGCCGGGACGCCGGGAAGCCGGGAGCCGCGTCTGGCAGGAGGGCCGCCGGGGAGCCGCGCCCGGCAGGAGAGCCGCCGGGAGGGAGGACCGGCAGGAGCTACGGAGGGAGGGGGGCGCCGATTTGGATTGGAGCCCCCCCCCCTCGGACGGGGAAACCCTAAAGGAAGGGGAAAAAAATTCAGGAGGGAGGGTTGGGAGGGTCGGGAGTAAATCCCTTTGATACCATGTAGAGGAATAAAAATGAGAGACCCGAACCCCCAAGGTATCTCTCCAAAGGAGCCCTTGGGGTGTATTTATAACAAATAATAAAGACCACACCGGACCTCAAGTCCGATGTGGGATGCAGACTCCAACAAAACCTATCTCCTTACAGTAAGAAACTTCTTTTCATAGGGGGAGTACATCTGCTTGTTAGTTAGAATGAAAGTTTTTCGTAATGGAATTTTTTTTTGTAATTAAAATTTTACGTAATCAAAATTTTTCGTAATGGAAATTTTTCGTTACATAGATCTTTCGTAGTAGTAAATTTTCGTAATTTAAATTTTTCGTAGTCAATTTTTTCGTAGTCAAAATTTTTGTTGATTAGAATTTTCGTATCTAAATATTCTTCAAGAAGAACTTTCCTCATTACGAGTAATTTCCCTATGCAATCCGAAAGGTATGATTTCTTTTCTAAGTTTTCGTAATCAACCTTTTTACTTGTTGATATTTTATTCTGTTTTAAGCAAGATTTTTCATATTCATTTTAATTTTTCTTAAATCCGATTGTTTTTTCTAAAAACCTCAAAAGATCGGATTTGACCAAATTTCCTTCTGCGGCTATCTTTTCAACCGTCAGATTTGATCAGAAAAGTGTTCAACCGTTGGATCAATCAGGGAAGATGAACCGTCGTCTCAACGCCTATATAAAGAACCCCAGATATCTTGTCCCACATCGAACTCTAAGCTCTTGCGTGCTGAAGCTCTGCCCTTCCTACTTAAGGCCGTTCCAGATCTTCAAGGTTTCCTCAGTTCTGAATGTCTGCTGAAGCTTCGTCTTAGAAAGAAATGTCGTCTGTAAAGGAAATCTTTGAATGACAGATTTACAGAGAAAGGTTGGTTCATCCGAATTTCTTTGCTAAGTACGATTCCATTATCTCTAAGAATATCAAGCTGAATGGGTGGGAGAGTGTTTGCATATCGAAACCGAAAGCACATGATCCGGTGTATTCGGAGTTGCTCGTTGAATTCTACGAGAAAGTAAGTTTTTTCAATGGAGGAGGAAGAGATAAATTTTCTTTCAAGAGTTACGGGAAGATATATTCTCTTTCTTATAGCAAGGCAACCAGTCTGATTGGTATTCCTTATGAAGGGGAAACTGAGTTCTGTACTCACAAACTACCCGATGTATCAGGTTCCTTTGTTAAGGAAAAAGCTCTATCTTGCCTTGGTTTTTCAGAGGTGAAGACTCCGAAGATAGTACATCTATCTACAAACCTTCGGATACTTGAATTGTGGGTTCAAGGGTTTGTCATACCAAGAAAAGGAGATAAGGATACTTTAAAGAAGAGTGATGTATATATTGGATTTCTTGGTGAACCTCAGAAAGATTAACCTGGTCATGTATATCTTGGTTACGATTGAAAATATCAAGAATGAGAATTTGAAGTATCAGATTATCATGTATCCAGCCATTCTTTCAAAGATCATTGTTCTTTGTCTTCAGTCTTTCAAGATTCCTTGCAGTTCTAAACCGAGAAATTGTAAAGTGATGCTTTTGAGTGATGATACTCTAAGAAGGATAAGAATGGTTTTAATAGTCAATCCGGAGAATTTCATGATTTCTCGAAAGCAGAAGTGGAAGCTCTATCAAAAAAGCCGAAGGTGGTTGAAACCTCTAAGAAGGGTGGAAGGAAGAGGAAAGCCAAGGAGCCAGAAGAGAAATCAAAAGCCCCGGTGGTTAAGGAAAGTCAGTCAGCACCACCGAAGACTAAGAAGCAAAAGACGTATACTGATGAAGTGGCTGCAAAGTGGAGAGAAGATAAGAAGAACAAGAAAGCAGGGAAGCCTAGTTTTGGCTTGGATCCTGCTGAGGCAAAGACTTTGAAAGAAAATGTTGCTGAAGATCTTGAGAAGCAATAGAAAGAGAAGAAGCAGAAGAAGAAGATGTCGGAAGCTGAGACAGTACAATCCCTTCTCAAGGCAACCGAGAAAGCTTCTGAACAAGTTCAGGTACCAGAATCGTTTCTACAAGAATCACTTCCTGAGACTCCGGGAAAGAAGTTTGTAATTCCGGAAAAACATCGAGTAGTTGAAGAAGAAGTAGTGGTTGAAGAAGAAGAAGTAGAAGAAGAAGGCAATGGTGACACCGAAGATGTGTTAAAGCAGGTAGAGGAATATTATGAGAAGAAAAGCCCTTCTGAGAAATTATCATTCCGAACCTCTCAAGCCGAATCGTCAAAGCTTGATACTCCTGGGAAGGATGAAGAGAAGGGTGAAGATGAAGTAAATAAACTATCTGGGGAAGAAAACATAATTAAAGATTTCATTCACCCAGAGGATGTTGAGCCAGGAGCCGAGAAGGAAGAAGTTGATGAAGATAAAATTGTTCAGCTATCAGATAGTGAACATGAATCTCCTGATCAAGAAGAAGTTATTCCGAAGGATGATAAGGGAAAACAGGTGGTTGTGGATACACCTAGCAAAGCTGTGGTAAAGAAGAAAGAAGTTGGTGGTTCATCGAAGAGGAATGCCGTTGAATTAGAAAAGGAATCCTCACCAACCAAAGTCTCGGATTCAGAATCGTGCTCTCTTGGACATGACTTTGTAGTTCAGTCTCCAGTATAGACTCGAGTTGCCAGATGCTTCAGCATTCATTAAATCAAAAATCGGATTCAGTATCCATCGTGATGGATAAGTGTGTCAAACTCGAGGCAGACTTCAAGACTTTTCTCATTAGTTATGAGGCTCATAAAAGATCTTGCAAGAAGATGACTAGCTGGTCAAGGAAGATAATATAAGAGATGGAATTTTTTGATGAATTTAAAGATAGTGTCAAGGATGCTTTTGACATCGAAGATGTGAAGATCAAGGATCTCACTAATAGTTTTGAGGAAAAGCTATCTCTTGAACAGACTTTTCAGAAGCAAGAAGTTAAGGATCTGAATGGGAAGCTAAACTCAGTTGCTCAGAGTTGGAAGAGAGAAATGGATCTTAGAATTGAGTTTGAAGAGAAGCTTGCTAAGCAAGAAGTTCTGAAGGCCCAGGCAGAATCTCTTAAGGCTCAGGAAAAGAAAATTAAAGCCTTAAAGAAGAAAACAGAAGATCATGATTAGTTGCTCAAGCGTGCAGAAGAGGATCACAAGGAGCTCAAGAAGTTAAAAACAATAGTGAAGAACCTGATGCTGAAGGAGAAGGAAGGATAATCTTTTCCAAATCCGATATTTTGTTGTATTTTTTTGTTGTACAAATTCTTTCAATCCTAATGAAATTCTTGTTGCACTTCATATTTTTGGTTGTTTAGTACTAATCTTTCAGGTACCAAATTTCTTTTCCATTCCCTTCATTCCTTTTTGAAAATCACAAAGGGGGAGAAAGGAATGTCAAAAAGAATACTAAGGGGGAGTTC
Source organism: Viscum album (assembly GCA_963277665.1). NCBI lineage: Eukaryota > Viridiplantae > Streptophyta > Magnoliopsida > Santalales > Viscaceae > Viscum > Viscum album. The sequence goes on along the minus strand of OY728140.1, from coordinate 716,805,939 downwards.
ATCTAAGGGGGAGTTCTCATCATGAAGATTTTCGTATGCAAGAAAATGAAAAAATTCATTCAGGAATTTCAGAATACGATCCTTAGTGTTTCCAAAGCCTAAGGGGGAGTTCGTCGTATTCACTTTGATCCATAAGTAAAGGGAGATAAGTTTTTATTTACAAGCCCATAAAAATTTCTAAGACCTTATATTCTTTTTCGTAAGGATGTTTGTGCTTTTCAAAAAGAGGGAGATTGTTGAGTCAATAAGATTTCCTTATGACTTTTCCATTCCTTTATGTTTTGAAAATCACAAACACTCTATCTTAAGGCAAAATTTTATTTTCCTTAATAAGGAAATTTTTCCTTTCGCAAGGAAAATTTATCCTTACCATGTTTTCATTGTTCATGTTTTAGTCTCTCTAAATCTAACTCTTTTTATCCCTAAGTGTAAAATTCGGTGTCACATATAGAACCTCAGAATTCTATAAATACTTAGATATAGAGTATTCTATTTTCAGGATCCGAATTCAGGTTCCGAATTCTCTGAAATTCAGAATCCGAATTCTTTGAAATTCAGACTCCGAATTCTCTGAAATTCAGACTCCGAATTTTCTGAAATTCAGACTCTGAATTCTTTAGAATTCAGACTTCAAATTTCTTAGAATTCCGGTTCCGAATTCCTTAGAATTCAGACTCCGAATTCCTTAGAATTCAGGTTTCGAATTCCTTAAAATTCAGGTTCCGAATTCCGGAGAATCCAGGATCCGAATTCCTCAGAATTCAGACTCGGAATTCCATAGAATTCAGGTTCAGAATTCCTTATAATTCAGACTCCGAATTCCTTAGAATTCAGGTTCCGAATTCCTTGAAAAACAGAATCCGAATATCCATGTAATATAGACTCTGAATTTTATTTCCTTAAGACTCCGAATTTTATTTCCTCAGACTCCGAATTCTATTTTTCCTTGGACTTTGAAAAATTGAATTTGGTTGAGCAACCATATTTTACTTACTCATGTTTTAGTTATGAAACGGTGTCGTGCATTCTGTTTCTAACCAACCGTTGTTTAAGTGACACGTGTACAGGTCCCTCTGAAATTTAAGGAAAAATACGATCGTTGGAGGAGGGAGTCGACCGTTGAAGATGTGCCTATAAATAGGAGCTCATTTGAACGAGCTCACAACTTACACACGTTGATCAATCTCGAGATTACATGCTGCTGAAGTGATTTCTAGAGAGAGACTTTAATGCTTTGTGCGTACTGAACATCTTGTTCAAAATTGCTTCGTGCGACTCCGAATGTTGCTGAATACATTCGAGGGCTTCCGGGGATAGGAAGACAGAGGTGCCGACTACCTTAAAGTTCGAGGGCTTGCGGGGATAGAAAGACAGACTCCGATATTCGTATCGAGGGATTACCCTGATGTGGATAAGACAGACTTTCTTGAAAGTATAAATCAAGGGACCTTTATCCAAGGTTGTTGGATACCTTACTCTTTGGGTTAAAAGATTTCATACTTGTTACTTGTATTGTTTCAAGTTTGTTTTCCGTTGCATTTTGATTACTAAGGAAAGTATAACTATCTTATACTTTTTTATATTTGTATACTCTGATTAGTAAGATTTTATACGCTTTAAGGTAGAATCTTTTTCCTTGTAAACTTTTCTTAAGTTTCATTTTCGGAACCATATTTCCGGAATCAAGCAAGTTTGTAGAACTAAGAGGTCTTATGAATTTATTTTGTTTTACTAAAGTATACAATTCACCCCCCTCTTGTATATTGAACATCTACATCATTATTTCGATCCTACAATCCTTAGTGTGGAAGTGCTGGTGAAGATGCCCCTTGAGGTGGGTGATACCGGCAGAGTCGCTGTCGGTGATGATGATATCATCCACATAAACGACCAACAGGATGGAACCAACAGAGGTCGTCCTGTAGAACACAGTGTGGTCCTTCATGCTGTGAGAGAGTCCAAAGTCGGTGACGACAGTGCTGAAGCGGCCGAACCAAGCACGAGGAGACTGCTTGAAGCCGTAAAGAGAGCGGCTCCGGCACAAAATCCGGGGGGCTGTTTCAGATAAACTTCCTCAAAAAATCCATGGAGGAAGACATTCTTGACATCCAGTTGATGAAGATGCCAATGATGATGAGCCGCCAGAGAGATAAATAACCGAACGGAGGCCATCTTGGCAACTGGAGAGAAGGTATCAAAATAGTCAATACCGTAAGTCTGTGCGAATCCCTTTGCCACAAGGCGGACTTTGAGTCGATGAAGAGTGCCATCAGGATTCAGCCTGACGGTGTAAATCCATTTGCTGCTAACTGCCTGTTTGCCTGCTGGAAGAGGGACAAAATCTCAAGTATGGTTTTTGTAGAATGAGGAAACCCCCTTTGCCTCCTTACCTCAAAGTGAGGAGGAGGCGTTCTTTTATAATGAATGATAAACTCCACATCGGACCACAAGTCCGATGTGGGATACAGACTCTAACACTCCCCCTCAAGCTAGGTGTACCTAGCTTGGACAGATAATGAAAAGAAAGCAACAAAACAGACGTTAACACTCCCCCTCAAGCTGGACAGACCCAACTTGATTACAAAACAGACGAAATAAAAAAGAAAGCTGCAAAAGGCTGCTGCTCCCCCTCACGATCAAAGCTCCTCCGCAGAATGATGGATGGATGATGTCGCGGACGCAATAGATGAACCACTCAAACCGGGCCGATGGACGGAGGTCAGGAATGCCGCACTAGTGGGGCCGGTCGATGAAACGCCGGGAAATCCAAACTAGCACCGGGAAAACCGCATTTGCGGGGCCGGCGACGGGAGGCGGGGATTCCACAGAATTGTTGCGGGGCTGGCGGTGCCAAAAGGCTCGAATCCAAGACGGTCAAGGTGCTGCGCCACGGTGGATGAAGCGTGAAGGTGTGCCTGCGGACAGAGAGGCGGCTGCCTGGAGTAGTTGAGAGATGCCGGCGAGGCGGGGATGCCGCAAGAGGTGCCGGAGAGCCGAAACTTGAAGCTGGGCAGCCGCAGGGAGAAACTGGAGCCGGCTGGTTGCCGGAAGAGGAGCGCAGACACAGCGGGAGGCGGCGCTGGAAGCCGGCCGGGAATGGAGGCCGGCTGTCGCGCAGAGAGGGGCCGGCGATGGGAGATGCCGACAGAAAAAGGGAGGCGGGGCTGGATGTCCGCACAGGAGGCGACGCGCATGAAGGACGCGACGCCGGGAAGGATCCGCTCAGGCGGAAGGAGATCCACTACAGCTGAGGAGCGCCAGGAAGCAGGCACGACTGGATCTGGACGGGAGGCGCGCGCATGGAGGAAGGAGATCCCCGCTGGATCTGGACGCCGTCGGGAAGAGCCGCGGAGGGCGGACGACGGGAAGGCGGGAGAACCGCTGGGCAAGGAAGCCAGTCGTCGGGAGGAGCCGCGGCGGGGAGGGTTCGCGCGCAGGAGGAGTGGGCGCCGGGATGAGCACGCAGCGGGACCGCGAGGGGCGACGAGAGGCGTCGCGGGCAGCAGCGGGAGGCGTGGGAGCCGTGGTTGCCGGGACCGACGGGGAGGCGTCGCGGGAGCGGCGGCGCCGGGAGTCCGCATGGGAGGGAGACCCGCCGGGAAGGGCAAAGGCGGGGGGAATCGAACCGGGCAGAAGCGCCGGGAAGAAGCGATCCGCTTAGGGCAGGAGGGCCTGATGTTATTAATATTTTCATGACTTATTATATTCCCCCTTTACTGATTTTATATGAAATGTGCATAATTTGTGTGAAATATTAATGTTTTAATATTAAGTATAATTTTTGAGCATTTTTAGAAGTAGTCCAATTGAGTCAGTTTAATGTTTTAATAATAACTGTCACTATGCTGATCCAAATTGTGTGGTTCTTGTTTTGTAGGATTCTCCTTTCAATATACAACATTTCATTAGAAGGTACCATGAGCCAATTCTACCATTTGAAGGGTCATGTGGTCCTCACAAACAAGACCAAAGAACCTGTGAACAAACTGGACCAGCCTTGAAGATTGATTTACTGGGCTCAATCCAGAAGTCCAAAAACATTAACTCTCCACCATAATTCGGGGGACACTACATGTCATCTTGGATAAAAATTTCAAGGCCCAAATCTAAGTACAAGGGGCCCAAATAAAGCTTTGAAGTCCAGCCCACCATTCTGGCCGAGAATTAAAATCAGTATAGTATGCTTGACATATCTCATGATGTAGGCATCAAATCGGGCTGAGATTTTGTAGTGTGAAAGAGGAGATATAGGCGGCCGACTTTGTTGAAGAAACTATTCGGATTTGAAGGCATCTTCATATTCAAAAACCCTTTCACATTATGGACTTCAAAAAGACTGGATTGAAATGGACAGTTTAACTTTGTTTAATCAACCGGCCATAACTTTTGATCCGTAAGTCCAAATGACTCCAAATTTTGAGAGTAGTCGGCCAACATTATTGTCTACAACTTTGAAGAAGGAGATATTTGAAGAGTCGGATGTCTGAATAGCCAAATTGGCGATGCAAGTGGAGGGACGGATTGAGAATGCAAACAGCCCACTCCTTGGGCTATAAATACTCTCCCCTTCTCTCCTTGAGAGGGGTTGACATTTCAGAAGAGAGGAGATCATATTGGCACGACCAAAGCTTTGCTAAAGGCTTGGGAGGACCTGCCATACTCAAGTTTTCACTTGAGAGACATTTCCTCCTCTCTTTGTTTTCACTTACTTTTGTGTTCTTCATTTTTGTAATTTTGTAAGTCCTTTCTTTTGTAATTCTGTTTTAATGCAAGTTTCTTCTTCAATATCTCTTATTATCATCCACCTTCTGTATTTTAATATTTATGTTCTTAAAATAGTTTAAATTCAGTTGAATCCCCTTCCCTTCTTTTGCTTCCTCATTCAATCGAAAATCCGTTTTTAATTATCATCATCATTCGTGTGTGTGTGTCAACGTACCACTCTTTTCTAATCCCTTTCTTTTTCTTCTATTCTTAATTTATCATCATAATTATTTTAACCAGAATATTAAACATCCAAATGGCTGAGTAAATCTCTCATTGGGGTGAGTTATAATTCGGGGATGTTAAGTGATTGAGAGTTTTGCTCGATGAGTATTCTTTAAATTAATATTGTGTATGTTAAACTTAATATGTCATGGATTAATGATATGTTTTGTTTAACGAGTGGTTTCCATGGATTATTGGAACCATAAATACACTACCATAAATAAGTTTTGATTGAGATTAGAACCCTAAGTTAAGTTAAGGCTTGGATTAAAGCTTTCACACTTAGGAATTCCAATCAACGTCAACTTATGACATGGGTGTTAATTTAATGCAATACAAAGTAAGGCTCAAGGATATCACATGCTTAACTCCCCAATGATGAATTCACCCCAATCTTTATCAATTTGGTAAATCAAACATCATCCATAAATCATTTCAATTAAGCTCTGCAAACAAACCCCCCTAATCAAAATACAATCACCTAAAAACAAACGACTATTACAAAGTATCATCGCCGAGGATTCGACCCGAGTGTTGCTATACACATTAGCAGAGCACCGGAACTTTGACCGGTCGATAGGCGACAATCGGCCGTGCGTTTCAGGGCCACGAGGCGGAGGGGCGACGACCTAAAACCTATGGCTACCGAGGCCGCCGCCCTCGCGGGGGGGTTGTTGTCGGAAAACCCTAGACGGGAGGGAGGGATCGAGTTAGAAATCCCCCTGATACCATGTAGAATGAGGAAACCCCCTTTGCCTCCTTACCTCAAAGTGAGGAGGAGGCGTTCTTTTATAATGAATGATAAACTCCACATCGGACCACAAGTCCGATGTGGGATACAGACTCCAACAGTTTTCTTCTAGAGCCTGCAACTCATCCTGCATTGTTGCTAGTCATCCCGGGTGAGATTTTGCATCACTAACTGTGCGAGGAATAGATACTGTCACCAGGGCTGACATGCTCTTGTATGAAGATATAAATAGAGTACTTTGGTAAGAGTACCTTTTCGGAGGGCAATGGGCAAGTCGTCTAGTGCTGGGGCAGGAGCATCGGACGAAGCGGGGACGATGGTGTCATTGGCCGGGACGGGGGATACAGTTGATGGACGACGTGAGTAGACCCTACCAAAATTGGTGTCAGCAGCAGGGGGAGACACCGGAGAAGGGTGGAGGATGAGAGGAAGACAATCATCAATGACAGAGTCAAGATGAGGAGAGGGAAGGGAGAACAAAGAGCTCTCAACAAAGGAGACGTCAGCAGAGATGACATACCTCCGTAGGTCCGGTGAGAAGCAACGATATCCGCGTTGAGTGCGGGAATAGAAAATGAAGGCGCACCGAAGGGATTTGGTAAAGAGTTTGGAGAGGCCGAGACGAGTGTCACGAACATAACAGAGGCACATCCGAATACCCGAAGTGGAAGAGAGTGAGGAGGGAGAGAGGAGAACATAGCCCGGAAAGGAGTCTCCCCCTGAAGGATAGAAGAAGGAAGGCGGTTTATAAGATAGGTAACAGTGAGGATGGCATCGCCCCAAAAAAGCAGAGGCACCTGTCGGTGGAAGAGGAGGGCACTAACAGTCTCTAAAATATGTTTGTGTTTCCGCTCGGCCACTCCATTCTGCTGGGGTGTATCAGGACAGGAGGTCTGATGAATGATGCCTTTCGTCTGGAGGAACTGCTGAAAGGGAGTGGAGAGATAGTCACGCCCATTGTCCGAGCGGAGACATTTAACAGAGATTGAAAATTGGTTATGAATTTCATTGTAAAATGTCTGGAAGGTGGAAAACACTTCGGAGCGTTCTCGAATGAGGTAGAGCCAAGTCATTCGCGAAAAATCACCAATGAAAGATATATAATACTTATACCCCAAATGACTCGGGATGGTACATGGACTCCACACGTCTGAATGAACCAGATCAAAAGGGTGTGAGACCCGTGTATCCACCCGAGGAATGTATGAAGTGCGATGATGTTTCGCAAAAGAACAAGACTCACAATGAAAAGAAAGATGCTGACTAAAATCTGGATAAAGCTGATGAATGGTGGAGGCGGGTGGGTGTCCCAATCGGGAATGAAGATCCAATGCTCTAGCAGCGATAGATGTGCAGGCGACTGTTGTCAGGCCATCGAACATGTAGACCCCGTCCCGAAGCTGACCTCTACCAAGTTCTTGGTTCGTAGTCCGCTCCTGAAAGACAACAACAAATGATGTAAATATGGCGGCACAATTGTAATCCTTTGTAAGCTTACTGATAGAAAGAAGATTAAATGGGCTGCGGGGCACATGTGTCACAGAGGGCAGGTGAAGTGAGGAAGTCAGGGAGCATGCACCAAAGCCCGCAATGAGGATAGTGGAGTCATCAATGACGGTGATGGCTGAGGAACCGACATAAGGACAGTAGGAGGTCAACATACCAACATCACCGGTGATGTGGTCAGAGGCACCTGAGTCGAGCATCCAGGCAGGTGAGCGATGACCGACGAAGGCAGCGGAACCAGCAGAGTGGGCTAAAGAAGTCGAAGACGGACTGGGTCCTGCAGAGGTGAGGTCCGCCATAGATAGGTATAAAGATGGTGGAAGAGCTGAGACTGATGAGGAAGCCTCCTGGACCGCCGTTTGACCCTGCCGCGGTTGCTGAGATGGGTGGTCATGAAGGACCCGGCAGCGGTCAATCAGGTGGCCGAGCTTGCCACAATGCTGATAGAGGGGCCGAGGACGACCCTCCACACGGCCACGTCCACGATTGCCTGAGGAGCGCCCACCGCCACGACTGATGAGAGAAGAGTGATCGATGATGGGGGTGGGCGGGGGAAGAGCGCGTTGGGCCTTGCCCAGGCGATGATGCACCTGTGGTATCGCCAGTGTAGACGGGCTGGTGAGCATCTCGGTAGCCGTCGTGGCATACTTAGGAGCGAGGCCATTGAGAAGATTGAAGATGCAAAGTTGGTCCTTCTGGGTCTGAGCGTCCGTCGGTGTCTAGGGAATGTTGCGGAATCGTCGGGAGTCACAATGACAGAAATGAGAAAACGAAAGAAAGAAAACAACAAGAACACAGCGATTTACGTGGTTTGGGAATAATCCCTACGTCCACGGGAGAGACAGAATTTCACTATATCAGTAGCACAAATTACAGAGGTTTTTTCAGTAGTAACCCTAGCCCGAAAATGGGCTATAAAAAATGGAGAAGACGATCACTGTTCGAAAAGTAAGTCTGTGTCGCTACAATGAACGACGACCAGCTTTGTCAAAAGCCCTACAGTGGCTGCCGGCTGGAAGTCAAAAAGTGCTATAGTCCAGTTGACCTCGAAGTCCGCACTGCTACAGTGCCTGTCGGTGTCGGTCGGGGAGCTCCGCTACAGTGGTCAGCATTGCTACAGTCCAGTCAACCTGTGACAGTTGCGGGCCACAAGCATTCGACCCAACCGGATCGAGCTACACCGATCCAACAGAGAACGGGCCACAATTCTTGCAACTCATTGCGAAGACCTTTCCACTCTATGAAATATGCGGGGAAGGATTTGTCCTGCTGGCGGATATGCGACAGTTTTTGAAGGACATCAGAGACCCGAACCAAATTGTTGGTCTCAGAATACATGATGGTCTAGGAATCCCAAAGTTCCTTGACTGTATTCGCAATCTGGGTGACATCTTTGACTGAGCGATCCATTGAATTGACCAGCAAGGCGTAGATCTTGCTGTCAGCAAGTTTCCACGGACGGTATTTGGGATCAGTGGATTCTGGTGGAGGATCCTCAAGGTGTGAATCAAGGTCCATTCCGGTAAGGGACATCAACACCGTCTTCTTCTAGATGGAGAAGTTGGTGGAGTCGAGCCGCTTATCGACGAGGCGAGTGGAGGCAGTGATCATCTGGTGCAGAGCAGAAGAGGCTGCCATGAAGGATTCAGACATCGACATAAGATGTCAGGTTCAGCGGTGCGCCGTGCCCGCAATGAGAGGCCGCAAAAAAAAAAGGTGGTGCCGGGTGAACCCGGGAAGCAGCAGGGGCGGGCAGTGTCGGGAAGCAACAGAGGCGCCGTGGCGGGAATAGATGGCCGCTGCGGGAGGTCCGAACGGAGAGGGTGGGGCCGGTAGTCGCCGAAGAAGTCGGTAGCCGGGAAGCGCCGTGAGAGGCGGGGCCGGGCTGCGCCGCTGATGGAGTTGCGGGAGCCGGGCAACCTTGTTTGACGGGCAGGCCGGGAGTCGCCGCTGGGAAGGGCGGGTCGGGAGTCGCCGGACGAAGAAGGCGTGCCGCGTCTGAGGGAGGGCGGTTGCTTGGAGGTGCGGGAGCCGATAGGGGCGGAGCTAGCAGGTGCGGGAGCCGGCAGGGGCGGAGCCGGCAGGTGCGGGAGCCGGCAGTTGCGGGAGTAGGCAGTTGCGGGAGCCGAAAACGACGGCGGGTAGTGCGAGAGCCGCTGGAGACGAGCCGGGAGTTGCGGCGAGTCGTCGGGTTGGGAGTCGCCGAGGAGTTTGGAGGTGCGCAGTCGGGGGAATGCCAGCGGGAGCGCACAGAGGAGGAGGCGAGGCCGAACTTCACCGGGAAGTCGCAGGAGAGGCGACGACGGGGAGAGCTGCGCCGCTGATGGAGGGGCGCCCGGGAGTCGTGCGCAGAGAGGGGCTGGGATCGGGACGTCAGGAGGGTGGCGAAGCGGTGGAGGCGAGGCAGAGGAGGCGCCGCGTAGGGCAGAGCTGGGGTGGCCGCGTAGGGCAGACCCGCGGGAGGGGGGAGGGGTTGGCCGCGTAGGGAAAACCCCCTTACCTCAAGGTGAGGCGGAGACTTACTTTTATAGATTGAGGATACAGAATACATACAGGAGTATTCCGATGTGGGACTCGGAAATACCCAGAATAATAAAAATAGGGTTTAACAATACCCAATCCAACTGACGAGAATGTTATCGGAATAAAATGAGTATTCCACAACAAGTTGAATGAAAAATGAGAGGTGATGAAAAACACAAGACCTAGTTTGCAAAGGCTTCTCACAGGTGGAAGGAATTGATTTCATCGGTTGGTAGGCTTGAAACCATTAGGATTTTTCTTGCTATCTCTGTACAGAGACTATACAAGATCTTCTAAATGGATGTCGGGTCAGCTTTCCTCAAAGGAGAGTTGGAAGAGGAAGTATATATTAAACAACCTGATGGATTCTTGCTTGTATATATTGTCACATTGTGTGCAAGGTATCAAAGTGCGTTGAAGGAATCTCACTTCATTGCTGCAAAGCGGATTCTAAGGTATATCAAAGGCACTCTTGACTTTGGACTTTCATATCACAACAAAGGAAAGTTGGATCTGTATGGTTTTGCCAATATTGATTGGGATGTAAGTATTGATGACAGGAAGTCTACATCTGGTAGAGTATTCTTCTTGGGTGATAAGTGTGTGACATGACACATGGAGAAACAAAGTTCCGTTATATTGTGTACGATGGAAGCGAAATGTGTTACCGCAACTCAAGCAATAGCCCAATTGATGTGGACGAGAACTCAACTTGATGATCTTAAGGTGGAAGTGAAGTTGCTATTGCTTGTGGGATGTGATAAACAAAGTGCGATCAATCTTTCCAGAAATATTGTTCAACATTTTCAAAGGTTGAGGTTGATGATGAGAGTTCAACCTCATTCTTTTCAAGGCTAAGATATGACGTCTCGTCCCCTCTCCCGTTATTTGGACGTTGTTTTCAAAGGGGGAGAAAATAACAACATAAATCCTAAGATATGTATTTTTCTAAATGGGGGAGAAATTTCTTATTAAGGGGGAATATATGTTTAGGGAGATTTTTTTGAAAAGGGGAAAGCTGTGAGCTCAATCTGTGAACTGTTCTAATGTTTTTGATGAGCATGTGTGATGAAAAGTTTTTGTTTGGCTCCGGCATGAACAATTTTTGAAGAGTTTTAGAAGAATGAGAAGTGAAAAAATGTGGAAGAAGCTGTTGGAAGTGGATGTGAGTTGCCCTAATGGACAACTTTGATTTTATTATTCACAGTTCTTGTTTTCTACACCAAGTACGCTTATGTAGGTTTAGAACGTTTGAATGATGATTCATTACTAAGTTGAAAGAGTGTTTTATGTTAGATAGTTGAAAACAATCCAATGGTTGACAACAAAATCCAGAGGGGGGTTGTTGAGACCAGAAAGTTAGAGGGGATTGTTGAGATCAAAAGTTGCTGAAATGATGAAGTTTACCCCAAGAGAAGGTGTTTGTCCAAGGGGGAGTTTGTTGGAGTGAAGTGAAGTAAAGTGGATGTGATAAGTTTTGTCTTTTGTTGTCAACACATCGATACAATTGTTCAACTAATGAAATCACATTCAAACTCAATTGAATCTTGTTGATTCATATGAGGTGAAGTTCACTTGGAAGCTTGGGAGAGTAAGGAAGGAGTTTGGAACCGAGTTGTTGAAGTTGTTGGAGGAGTTTTCGGTGCTGTAGATAAGATCACGTCGCAATGTATGCCATCATGCCGTGATGGTGCTCCATAAGATTAAAATCTGTTGAAGTCGGTCTCTAAAGTCCCTAAAGCACATGGAAGGCAATTAGAAGGCCTTGTTTGATCCAATGACTCCTAATGAAGCGGGAGAAGTTGAAGAGTAAGTTATGTGTTTGAATTTGAATTTGAAATTCAAAGAAGTGTTACCGCCGTGCAACAATTGTGAACAGATGAATTAGAGGAAATAGAAGAGGGTGTATACAGGGAAGAAGTTTATAGAGAATAAGTGGATAATGAAGAAGAGAAGTGAAAGGTGGTCATTCATCATATCAAAGAAGATTTCTTGTGGTTGGGGCTGTTGAAATACTCAAATATTATTATTATTTAATGAAATTTTGAAAACCCTAATTCAAGGATTTTTCAAAAAACCCTTTTCCAGGTTTTCCTTGATTTGTCCAAATTGGTTTTCCTTGCAAACAAGTTCAAAAGTAAACTTCGCCCAAGCGAGCTTTGCTAGTGGCTGAATTTTGTTTATCTATTCTTTTTAAATTATTATTTTTGCAATCTTAAACTATGCTTGGTAATTTTTAAATCTGAATTCATCAAACTAATTGTTGTTTGGTTTATTTTACGCATCATTTCTTGATGTGCTTCACTATAATGGACTGTCATCTTCTTCTTTTTTGCTGATTCAGCATGTTCTTAGTTTTTGTTTGTGCAATCCATGCCCCTGTATTGTGTTTTTAAGCTCAATTGTGTTGATCATGTACAGGAATCTGCAAGTTCCTACAAACTCGTGGAAGTGAGCTCTGGTGGGAAGTTAAGCAGGCACAATGTACATGTTCAACAAGTGGGTCCAGACACATCAACAGAATTATCATCGTTTCACCTGTGTCTTAATGATCAAACTCAAGATCTTCATAGCAAGCTAATTTTCGATCATCCACGAGGGTTTGCCCGGCAGCTCCACAAGTGTATAGTTGCTCATTCCCTTGGGCAAGCAGTTTTTGATGGGAATATTAAAGTCAACAGGTGATCATCACCCTTGTTTATGCACTTGTATTAAACATTACTGTTGATCCATTTGCCACAACCACTACACACACATACATATATTTATACACTTTTCCCTCTTCTTTTTCCCCCACTTTTCCCATACCTCTTTGTTTTGGTATTAGATGAACTTACAAAACATATTCAAGATGAGATACCTAATTGTATGTTTTTTGCTGATGATATAATTCTCGTTGCAAAATCTAAAGAGACTATCAATTTAAAGTCAGAGTTTTGGAGAGTGGCTTTAGAATCAAAAGATTTTCGTCTTAGTAGGGATAAAACAAAATATATGAAGTGTTGTTTTAGTGAATGATTGTCTAGTAATGTTATGAATATGAGATTGAGAGACCACGTTATTTCAAAAGTTGATCATTTTTTATATTTAGACTCATTTCTGCAATGCGATGGAGATATTAACGCAGATGTGTCTCATAGGATTCAAACTGGATGGAGAAAATGGAGAAAGACTTCTGAAGTGTTCTGTGATCATAAAATTCCTTTGAAATTGAAGGGTAAATTTTATAGGATTGTTACTGGATCAACTATTCTATATGGTAGTGAGTGTTTGACTTTTATGGGACATCTTGAACAAAAAATAAGGGTAGCAGAAATGAAAATGTTAAGATCGACATGTGGACATACTAAGATGGATAAGATTAAAAATGAATGTGTTCGAGAGAAAATTGGAGCGACGATTGACGAGAAGATGACTGAGACTAGATTAAGATGGTTTAGACATGTTAAAAAAGACCTAGGGATGCACCTATTAGTTTAATGACAAATTCACTTATTAAGAGAAATAGAGCTTGACGTAAAATGATTCTGTAACAAATCATTCAAGATGGTCTTGTTCTAAATAATTTCAATGAAAATATGGCCTTCAATAGAGCTAATTGATGACGTTTGATCATGTAACTGGTCTCATTTAATTGGGTTTAAGGCTTGTTTGTTGTTGTATATATCTAATTGTTCCAAATAAAATAAATAACTGGAAAATGGTATCCTGTGTTGCACTTTCATTGATTAATATCGACGTTTATTTGAAACTTCACCCAGCTTGTGCCATTTGCTAGTTATTGAGCACCTTTCAAGCTTTAGTCCGGCTGCACTTACTGAAAATCGGTTATATCAATTATCACTTCTGACAAACAATTTGAAAAAATAACTGTTGTTGATTGTTCTATTTCTCAAAAAACACTCATGAGGCGTTTGATATGAGGATTTCAATAGATTTGCAGTGTAATTTAACAGGGTGCAATCACTTTACATCATTTGGCTGTAAAATGACTACTCATCTCCTGCAATCTGATTGTAGTTATTTTCAACCGCACTGCAAAGTAATTATGAAAATTTGAAAATATCCTTGCCGAAAAATTAAAAAAGAATAAAGGTGATAAATAGAATGTTAAACCTTCTGCTTAATGCATGACGTCCACCTTCAATTCCAAGCCCCGCACAGTTATTTTTATATATTTTTTACTTAATTTATTTATATTTATTTATCATTTTTTATTGAAGGGTATTTTATAAATTTGACATCAATTATCGGTAAAGTAAATGTATACCACACTGAATTATCCATTTCACTGCAATTTAAACATAATTTTGCATTGCATACCAAATATTGCAATGTTACTTTACCAGCACCACTTCACGCTGCAATCACTTCACACTGCAATCACTTTACATGCAATGTATCAAACACCCCCTTGCACTTCAATTCCAGAACAAGGGGGGTGCTTGATTTAAGGATTATTCTTTCACAACACATATGTGTGTTGGATATTTTACAGGAGACTGGATTGTTTTGTTGGACTGCAGCCGACACTCAACGAGTCCAGGAAAAAGTCTTTTCATGATTTTAGTGATCCTTATTCTGTTCCAGAGAGTGCTTTTTTGTTGGGAAACTTGATTACCTCATGATGAATCGTCCCAATATTGCATGAGCTGTCATCAAGGTTATTCAATTCATGAAGCATCCGATGAAATCATTGTGGAACCCTGGCGTGACCACATGAATATTGATGTATTTTGTGATGCCAACTACGCAGGTTGTTTATCTGCCTGGAAATCTACTTATGGATTTGTGGTATTTTTGTTGCGGAATCGTCGGGAGTCACAATGACAGAAACGAGAAAACGAAAGAAAGAAAGCAACAAGAACACAACGATTTACGTGGTTCGGGAATAATCCCTACATCCACGGGAGAGACAGAATTTCACTATATCAGGAGCACAAATTACAGAGGTTTTTTCAGTAGTAACCCTAGCCCGAAAATGGGCTATAAAAAATGAAGAAGACGATCACTGTTCGAAAAGTAAGTCCGCGTCGCTACAGTGAACGGCGGTCAGCTTTGTCAAAAGCGCTACAGTGCTGCTGGCTGGAAGTAAAAAATGCTACAGTACAGTTGACCCCAAAGTCCGCACTGCTACAGTGCCCGTCGGTGTTGGTCGGTCAGCTCCGCTACAGTGGTCAGTATTGCTACAGTCTAGTCGACCCGCGACAGTTGCGGGCCACAAGCATTCGGCCCAACCAGATCGGGCTACACCAATCCAACAATTTTCTCTGCGACGGTAATTTAATCTCCTGACACAACAATAAACAACATGTCATCTCTTGATCCAGTGTTGAGTCCAAATATCGTGCCATGACCAACATTACTACTGAAATTCCTCGGATTCGTCTACTCGATGAAATCATTGTGGAACCTTGGCGTGACCTCTTCTATATTCCGATCATGACCACATGAATATTGATGTATTTTGTGATGCGAACTACGCAGGTTGTTTATCTGCCTGGAAATCTACTTATGGATTTGTGGTATTTTCTCTGCGGCGGTAATTTAATCTCGTGACACAACAATAAACATGTCATCTCTTGATCCAGTGTTGAGTCCAAATATCGTGCCATGACCAACATTACTACTGAAATTCCTTGGATTCGTCTACTCGGCTTTCTAATAAAAGACTTCTGCTTAGGCCACCATGAAGATTGTTATCAGTCTGGCATTCCATGAATGCATCAAACATATTGTGGTGGACAGTCATTTCCATCAACATCACTTGAGCAAAAACATCTCATCTTCGGCTACATTCTCACTGTAAATTAGACTGTTGACATCTTCACCAAAAGCCATGCCTGGATCTTGAGTGAAATTTCTTTGTATTGGGAGTGCACAGCATCTGACCCATCATCTGAACATGTCTCGGTTTGAGAGGGAGTGTCGGACCAGTTATGTTGGGTCTGAGTCTAGTGCCATGTATTTAGGGAGTCCCGCATCAGATTTCTTCAAAGGCTGTATCTTTTTTAATCTCTCTATGTATAGTTCCTTATCAAGGATTATATTGCTATATTTTTTTTTGCTCTGCTAAACATGAATACAAGAATTAAGATATGAATGCTCTTTCTTGTACTTGCAATCCAAACAGGTCGCTGTTTGATTGTTAATTAATACAAGAATTAAGATATGATTTCTTCTAGTTTGTTGATCTGTCTCGCAGATACGCGCAACAAACCGATGCGGGTCAGCTGACAAGGAGTCTTATCCTCGAACCTCGTGCCACCGTAAATGTGAAACCCAATCTCCAAATCATTGCTGATGATGTCAAGTGCTCCCATGGAGCTGCAATAAGTGACCTAGAGGACGATCAGCTGTTCTACTTCCGCACGCGCGGCATTGACTTGAAGACAGCCAGAAAGGCCCTCGTCTTCTCTTTTGCTGCTGAGGTGATTGACCGTATGCCTCACCCACTTGCACGAAAGAAAGTAGAGTCTCATGTAAAGGAGCTGCTGAAATCTGCACTTGGGGGATCCTCCAGGTGAGGGGGATTGATGGATTTGTGTATTTTTCATCAAGTGATGTAAAATGTAACCCAATTGCTTTGTGTGAGTGCTTCTAGATTCCTTATTGAAAGTGTTTGTAAACAATCTTAGATTGTTTTTTTAGCCCATAAATTAATTTATGCTTGTAGAATTGTTTAGCTTCCTCACAGGTTTTGTTAAAAATATATATTAGATTATATTTTAGATAATATGAGAAAATAAAGATCCATGTGATTTATTTCTCATCACAATTTCATTTTCCAAAAACATGAAAACAATATCGTTTTTTGTTTTCCAAAAAACCATCTTTTTCGTTTTCCATTTCTACTTATTTATTTACACAGCTCAATACATTTTTAGAAAATGAATATAAAAAATATTTTTTCCTTAAGTTATTATTATTTAGAAAAAAAGAAATTTGTTTGAGAGTCTTTAAATTTGGGGCGGGCTCGGTAGGATGATGCTTTCATTGTGCACCAATCATCCAAGATAAAACCCCACCAACCAAACACGTCCCTAAATTCGTATTTTTAGAGAAGAATTGAACGGAGAAGACGACTATGGCACTCAGGATGTGGGCTTCTTCCACAGCCAATGCACTCCGAGCTTCTTCTTCTTCCACTTCCAAGCCTTCTCTCTCTAAATACTTTTCCACTGGTACGTCCTCTTCCTCTCTATAACCCGAGCTTTCTTCGAGTTCTTTAATGGATGCATATTCATGCAGTTCTGGATGGGTTCAAGTATGCTTCCTCACATGAATGGGTTAAGCATGAAGGCCCGGTGGCTACCATTGGCATCACAGATCATGCTCAAGTTCACCTCTCTCTCATCTATCTCAAATTTTACAACTCCATTTTTGTGCGATTGTTGAGAAGATTATTGAGATGTTGTGTGACAGGATCATTTAGGAGAAGTGGTGTTTGTGGAGTTGCCAGAGGCAGGGGGCTCAGTTTCCCAAGGCAAAAGCTTTGGGGCAGTGGAAAGTGTGAAGGCCACCAGTGATGTGAATTCCCCCATTTCTGGACAAGTTGTGGAGATCAACTCCAAGCTCACTGAATCTCCTGGTTTGGTAATCCTCCATTTCCCTGCGCTTTGTTTGGTACAATAGTTTTTTTTTATTGAATTTATTTATAGATCAACTCGAGCCCTTACGGGGAAGGGTGGATGATAAAGGTGAAGCAGAGTGCCCCATCAGATTTGGGAGCCCTAATGGGTCCCCAAGAATATACCAAGTTCTGTGAGGAAGAAGATGCTGGTCACTGATCTTCATGTAAATAGAGGCCCCCATTAAGCCCATCCATTTTAATCGATTTCTCTTTTTGGCTGTGATCCAAGTCACCCAGAACTAATGGTCCTTTATTTACTTAATATATAATTACATGCTATCATTCATAATGATCAATGGTTAGTTAATATTTGATACAAGCTTAAAAAACAAAAGCTTAATCATCATCTTTGGTATATTATGAAAGTTTTACAGACTTTATTCCTTTACTTATTACTAGACTCGGTTCTTATTTTCTCATTAAACTTTATGAATCTTTGGGAAAAATTGTAAAGCATGATGGAATGGATTCAAATTATGATTCGGGCATCAAATAGTCTTCAAATGCATCAAATTATAATCATGACATTTCTGGTATGAAAATAATAAATTCAAAATTTTATGAATCTCATGAAGAAATATGCCAAACATGATAAAGGTAGTGGATTCAAATGATCATTAAGGATTAGCATCAAACAGGGTCTGTCCTGGGGTAAACTCATCAACTCTCGTGGGTTAGGACAACCCACGAGAAAGGGCAACTGAATAGTAAATATTATGGGTAACTTTGCCAATCCTTTTAGGACTTCTTAGAGTTGACCTTGACATCAAATAACCTTTACACACATCAAATTATAATAATGGCATATATGATATGACAATAGTTGGGAGGGGGAGCAATACAACGAAAATCTTACACTAATTCGATAGGGAAACTCGGCGAGATTCGAACCCTAGACCTTGTTGGGACCCTGCAATACCACTACCATTGAGTTGGACTCTAGGGGCAATCATGACATATATAATATGAAAACAAGTACTCAACATTAACATGATATGCAATATAAACTATTGGATATCCTAAACTTTTTATGTTCCCGTGACAATTATTTAAAAAGGGGGATGGGAAAAGACCATTGCCTTAATTTCACTTCCTTCAAAATCTTCCCGCTTAAAACCTTTGAAGTTTCTCTAAATGGAGAAATATGGAAGTGATTAAATAGGAGAATGAGCTCAAAATAATTATAAGACTTCCAGGGGAGAGGAATAAATGGAGACGTCAATATCTATAATAAATCATGAATAATTGTTCAATTATTTTTTGTTATAATTATAACCCTTGAAAAAACTTGGCATCGGAAAAGTAGATTGTGGAAGATTCACTTAAAAAATTCATAAATGAGTCTCAACCCGTGTTTTTTGATTTTCAAACATCGAAATACTGAAATCCATCATTAAAAATTAATCAGATCTCAGAAGGAATCAAATAAAACATGAAAATGTTAAAATATATTTTAGATTTTGGAAATTTTGAAATACGAATTTAATATTTCTAAACTAATTTATAATTAATAAAATATATTTTATGCTTTAGAATAAATAATTTCAATCATCACATCATTTTTATATTGAAATCAGTTCATAAAATAATCATATAGAAATACTGTATTTTATTATCCACCTCCATGTTTTACTATACAATAAAATTTCTAAAACTTCACCACCACCACTTAATTTTGACACCATAATTCCAAATTTTATATCCATTTAATGAAAATCAATATCCAACTATTAGAAATTTGATTATTAAATAAAAAATATAAGTGAATTAAAGATCAATTATTCAAGGTGAGAGACATCATAAAATCATTAAAACATTTATCATTATGAAGAGTCAACATAAAATTATGTAATAATTATAGATTCAAAACCCCTAGTTATATTTATCGATTTTGTTATTTTCACTAGTTAACAATTACTTATAATAACCATCTAATGATCACATAATAACTACCCCTAACAACCACACAACAACTACCTTGTCCCTTCATCAATGTCCATATAATGACCATATTACCCCAACTCTTTTTTTTAAAATTCTCTCAAATACAATCCTAAAATCACACTCATTCATATGAATTCCTCTTTGAAGTGCCCATCAAATGAATTGTATTTATTGTCAATTTGTCGATATGTGTTTGATGCAAGAAGTGGTGATGCTTGGAGGATTGCTATGGATTACATCCTCAAGATGTATTGTGATGATTGATGTGCTGATCTTCAAGGAAACTAAAGGAATCGTAATTGGTTTGGTACAGTCTCCGACCACATGCCTGGTCGTGGATCTGATGCATTTGATGTTGATGATGGTGGTCTCTTTTGTTTTGAGGTGTACCCATGGAAGGGAGGAGGTTCCTGTGTAGGCGAGTCCTTCGCCTGCTCAAACTCTACCACGACTCCAAGGTCCATCACCCCCTTCCAAGTCGGTCTGGTGTGATGGCTCAAAAGGGGGTTTTGGGAGGTGTTGTTCGAGCGGCTGACGACTTTCCAGGAGGTGCAACCGACATGAGCTTCTTCTCCTTTGGTGCTGCTGGAGGTTTCATTCGTTTGGTCCTAGATGGTTTTTTATGGCTCGATCTGGTTCGATAGAGTTGACGGTGAACGCTCTGGTTTCCGATTGCTGACGTGGTTGGTTGCGACTGCCAGCGTGCTGAGGACGGGGATGTGATGATGTTGACAATGACCTATTGATGGGGACAACAGTGCGGTGGATGATGTGGACTCGATGTATCTGACAGAGGTGGCTCGTGACTCAGTATCTCGTGGCCCGAGGGTTTGTGGTGCAGGGATCGAGTTTCAAATTCAAATTTCAAATTCTGTAGCTTTGTTTTGGGTGACATCGGTGTTAAATTTTGAATTAGGATCCTTGTTGTTTTTGAACTTTGGAATAAGTGGTGTTTGTTTTTGATATCTGGAATGTATGGTTCCCACTAAAACTCAAAGTGGATTTTTAGAAAATACAAAAAAATGGATTGTAGGATGTGTGATTTTGCATTGCATACATGTGAAATCGATCTGTGTAGGTGTCATCCAGACTAGCATTAGTGTAATTTGGCACTCTGTGTAAGTGTCATTGCCAACCTGTGTATGAGTGATTGAGGACCCGACCGAGGCTAGAGGGTTTGTGTAAAGGTAACATAGAAAGTTTTAAGGCTATGTAAAGGCCACAAGACCTACATAAGGGTAATGAGAAAAATGAAGGCAATGTAAGGGTAGTCTGGATGCTGCGTAAAGGTAACCTTGAGTTTCCAAACTGCTGCATAAGGGTGTGGTGTGATTCCAAAAATCATTTCTGATGAAAGTGAATTTAATCAGATGATGCTTATGCTAAGATTTAAGGATTCAAATAACATGATCATTCACATTGATCATGATCCAAGCCAAGAATGAAATGGAAAGTGTTCTTGAAATGAGAACCACATCGTAAACAGAAGGTCCACATGGAAAAGATGCATTATGTCATGCACATGGATAATACAAAAGTGTTTAAAGTAGTGGATTTCATGGAGAATAAAAATAAGGAAACAATGATGAGTCTTCAGGAAATTTAAGAGGAAGATCTTGGCTGAAATTCAAATGAGTTTGAATGAGGATTAAAATCGGGATATCTGCTGACTAATTTAAATAAAAAATTATGCCTTCATTTGAAGATCATTGAGTTTTCATATTTTAGATATGGAGAATAATATTCACATGATATTGTTTTATGTGAATATATAATAGGCTGGTGAAATGGAGAAAAGTGTGTAGAATATTGAGAACTCACAAATCACTGTGCAGGAATTCTAAGAGCTGATACAACATTCGTATCAAGGAGAGATAAGGCATTCGAAGTTGGGAGATATACAAGGAGGAAGAAATTTTTTGTGCCCAAGTATTTGAAGAATGAGGAGGAACTAGTTCTCTCAAGATCTGGTGAGAGTTTTGAGACCAACAGACCCATTTTACAGCTGTTGAAGATCTTGACGAACTGTACATGAGTGCACTCAATCTTGTATTCTCATAGAGTAAGATCACTCTTAAGGAGTCACAAAAGAAACCATAATGAAGAATGAGGTATTTCTATCACTAGATCAAAGATGAAGGAGATTGTGATTGGGGTGTCTAACCGGTCAATGATGTAGAGGTTGTAATTGGGGTGTATAACCAATTATAAAAGTAGAGGTTTGTGACTGGGGTGTCTAACAAGTTGTTGGAGGATTGTAGTTGGGGTTCTAACCAACTACTATTGTAACTGATTATGTCTATAGCAGATAATCCATATTGAGGTGTTTAACCAACATAGAAAGGGATATGCTTTTATACCGAACCTTATAAATCTTGTGTGATGCTCTCACTGTTTTTACTACTGCACAAGATATGCAGATATGGGATAATATCAAGAGGATAGGGAAATTTAATTGGTTCAAGTGGTTAAATTTAAAATTGAAAAAATTCATAAAAGAAAACCACTGATTCACCCCCCTCTCTATAGTCAATCCGACCCGGGGCACTATAAGTGGTATCAGAGCAAGGTTTCCTCTAAAGATCCAAAGTGTTTTTTGAGAAATAAATAATCTAAATTCCATGAACAATAGGGGTGTTCCAAATTTTAATGGTAATAATTATCATAGTTGAAGTAATAATATGCTACCCTCCTACCATCACTTGGCCTAGAAGTGATAGATGCTGCAACATTGGTCTTTCCACCCATTGCTTAAGGTGCTGATACAACTCAATCTTATAAGAGAAATATAGAGTTAGCTGGAAAGGATCAAAATTCTATCTTAGTGTCTCCATAAAAAAAGGTATATAACAAGGTCATGGGTCTTAAAACTGTAAATGACATTTGTAAAAAATTAAAAATTAGTTATGAATGAAATTTCAAAGTCAAAGAAACCAAGTTACAATTCTGGAGGAGCATATTTTAAGACATAAAGATGGATGATGATGAGACCATTGATGATTACCTTATAGGGGTCAATGAGATTAAGAGACACAGTCAAGATTTTTGTGAGAAGCTAGAGGACTCCATCACTATTACAAAACCAATGTGAAAATTTCCATATTGGTTTGATTAAAAAATATCATCCATGGAAGAAAGAGAATATTTGACACTAGATGAGTTACAAAATATAATTATATCTTATGAGATGAGTAAAACTCTATCAACCCTGTAAAAAATAGAATATTTGACACTATATGAGTTACAAAACATACTTATAGCTTATGAGATGAGGAAAACTCTAGCATTCAATAAGAAATAAAATGATGAAATGGATTTTGAGGCTATGAGAAAAGGAAGGTTCAAAGAAGAGGAAATTGTAGAATCCAATGTTTCTAAGGATGAGGAAGATGGGGAAGACTTTAATAAGATTCTGGTCATTATTAAAAGAGATTCAGAAATGGAAAATTGAAAGTAAAAAGAAAATGGTCATCAAAGTATTGGAATTGTGATAGCCTTGGACACTTTTCCTACGATTGTCCAAATAAGAAGGCTTATAAATCTGAATAAGATAAGGATGATGTGAAATTTCAATAATAGAAAAATGATAAGAAGAAGAAGAAGCATTCCAAATGTAGGAAGAAGAATTTAATGAGAAATAATGAGAAAGTTGATTCAATATCAAGTAGCTCTTTATACGGTGAGGTAAATTTCCTCGATAAAGTTGAAAAAGGATTTGATTCATCAAGTAGTAATAATGATGGCGAGGAAAGAACTGAACCAGAATGGATACTAAAAAATAATTCTGAATCATCTCTTAAAACAATACTCAGCTCAAGAAGGTGTAGAGAACAAAAGATAGTTTCTTGGAAGGATGAGTATGTTAGAAAATAAATATCCCTTATTGATGAAAAAAGTAATAAATTAAAGGTGGATGATCTTGAGAGGATGGTAAGTGATCTCGAGGAGAAGATGGTTCAGAAGGAGGAAGAGCTATCCAAGACACATTCCATGTGTCTTTTATTTCAAAATGAGTTGAATAAGAGTAGATAAGACTTCACCAAGTCTGTTGAAGTTAAAGGCGATTCTTCTCAGAGCAGTGAAAATGAGGTTTACGATAAGGAAGGTGGATTTGTACCCAAACTATCTCAAAATAGATTTGATATATCTAACAATATAGGTTTCAAAAACAATTCTGAGAAGTATAGGTCCAAGAAGAAGGATGAGAGTAAATATTATATAGAAACTCTTTTTTTTTCATATAAGGATTTGAAATATGTTAAGAAATATTTTTAGAGCCAGACACTGAAACGATGTGTGATTTCGAGCATGGTGAGCCCATAATTAATTTTATAAAAATATTAAATTTTTATTTTGTATCATGTATTCAAAAATTTTTAGAAATAATGAGATGTATCATAAATGGAGTCTCATATTAAAAATCTGAGACCATGGATGAATCCAAAAAGTGGGGTTTACCCTAGGTGCAACCTAAAGTCAGTCGGTGCAGGATGTCTGGTAAACGCGGTCATTGGTGGATTTGTTTAATTAAAATAAATAAATACTAATTATTTTTTGAATCAAATAACCTAAACCGTTTCCTTTATAAATAATATACTATGGAGAATCACTAGGGTTAGCTACATAACCATGGGAACATTGAGAGGAGTTTCAACCATTCTTTGTTGGTGAATTGAGATCGGACAACGATTGACAACTGGACCAAGGTGAATCGAGGTGCAATGAACACAACAATTCCTCTTCATCACTGGAAACTATGTTCTTTACCAATGATCGATCCAAATCAAGATAGGGCTCATTAATTGTGGTTTTACTCCCATTTTGATTAAATATTTGAAGCATGGATTGTTTCTACTTTTCATTTTGTGTTTTCGCACCCATCGCATGAGCCTCATTGTTGAATAATTTTTTATGAAATTTTTTATCCATTCTTATGACATGTTTCTCACTCCAGTTTTCCCTGCTTATAATCATTGGATGAGAATAATTGAACAATGATGATTATCACATTTTTAATGGTTTCCCCCATTGTTCTTTCTATTCTTCACTATTGGACTACGAGGTCATAGTTCAACTTTGCCGAGTGAGTTTGAGTGAAATCGAACCCCCAGATTCATGGAAGATTCACGTGTGATGAATGGATCGACAATTTAAGGATGAATATGGATGTATTGCGGGATGTGGGTGATGGATTCCTAGATCTGGGATCTGAAGCATAAATGGAAACGACATGGGAGACGCGTTGGAAGTGTGCAGGCTTCGTGCGAGAGAACTAGATTATGATTTCCAGCTAATAGAGGGTTGAAATTAAAAAACAAAGGGAATTTACACTGATTTTAGTGGTCAATAGGGCATGAAATGTGGAATAAATGGAGGAACTAAGATTCATGTGATAGATATGGAATTCTATAAAAAACACGACTACACACCATGTAGTCTAAAGAACACACGACGTGTAGACCCCTGGCAGTGGAGACTAGGGTTTCTAGTCAAGTTAAATATCACATAATGTGTGGGATCCCCACACACTATGTGACTCAGTTCTGGAATCCCAATGTGTACTTTGGGAGTACACGGACACAGACATAGCCAGACACACACCGTGTACTAGCACACAACTAGTCACACGGACACGACCAGAAGAGCACAAGCAGGCCCTGGGTGGCCAAGACACACTGTGCAGTACCCTTACACACAATGTAATACTACATGGATAGAGATCCATTTATTGGAGAGGACATGATTAGATAGAGTAGTGGGGCCACATGCTGTGTGGACCCTCTTGCATACCGCGAACTTCCTTTTTGAGGAAACTTATACCTCTTGTATCTCCTTTGTTTTGATTCAAATTTTGGTCCTTGAGTAGCCTATCCTAAGTGATTTTATATGTATAACGTGATGGTTTGATTCATAGTGTATTTTGAGATACGATGTGAGATTTTACAGGTGTGATGATTCTTCAGGAGATGCTTGACGATGGTAGTGATCAGGCAGGATCACCAGAGAGGAACCTAAGTGGTGCCTACTTGATGGACTAGGCAGAGGGTCCTCTATCTACTTACTAAGTTGTAACCCTTGATGAACTAGGGAGTGGGTCCTCTGTATACCTGTTTAGTGGTACCCCCTTATATACTAGGGCATGATTCCTCAATCTACTTACTGAGTGGTACCCCCCGATAGACTAGGGCATGAGTCCTCTATCTACTTACTGAGTAGTACCCCCTGACAGACTGGGGCATGAGTCCTCTTTCTACCTACTGAGTGGTACCCCCTGACTAACTAGGGCATGGGTCCTCTGTTTACCTACTTAGTGGTACCCCCCTGATGGACTAGGGAATGGGTCTTATGTCTACCAACTGAGTGGTACCCCCTGATAGACTAGGGCATGGGTCCTCTGTCTATCTACCGAGTGGTACCCCCTGATGGACTAAGGCATGGGTCATCTATAAACCTACTGAGTAGTACCCCCTGATGGACTAGGGTGTGGGTTCTCTACCTATGGAGTGGTACCCCCTAACAGACTAGGGAGTGAGTATTCTACTTAGAGATTGTGTCCCCTCAAATGTGCGGAATAATGATGAGGTGTGGGTCCTACACACAATTACTTCTTCAAACGATCACATTAGATGCTGGGCATCGTTTATGGACACTTTGGAACTATTGGAAGACTCTTTCCTAGGATGGGTTGTGTGAAGTGCCCGCACACGTTGTTTAATTCATGCGGGTAGTGATCAGTTTGGAATTCCTTTTTATCCCAAACTAAACTTGCTATGATGGCATAGTATAGTGGTAGTGCAGGGTTGAACCCACAGGTAAAGACTAGTAGACAAGGAACCAGTGACTTCAAACCCTTTATGTAGGAGTCCTCATGAATTGGTTTACGTTTAGGATTTAATTAACTCTATTGAGTCTGGTTTAAGATTTAGGTAGGAGGTAGAGATTAGGGTCAATTTTAGGGTTCAGGTAAAAAGGATAATCACAATCCCAACTGAAGGAATCTGGGGTGCAGCAAAAGCATGAAAGGGGTACAATTTAAAATTTTGGGTTTGGATTCATGTTAAAAAAATTGAATCCACAAACCCCTTTCCAGGATTTATTTAAGGATCACGTGTAATTCAATTTAAGCATGAAAAATAAAATCAAACGAAAGATTAAATGGTACCTCATTCATTTGAAGTCGTTGGTTTGATTCACTCTCCGTCGATGTGTCATGGATAAAATACACCAAACTAGAGGTCCTATATACTATCAACACATTCTCCACAACTCTAGGATCATCGATCTATGTTTCCTGGGTGCTAGAATAGGAAATCAAATAGCTTTACGATGTCCCTTCGATCGCTTGAAGAATGAAGACTCGATTGAGAAAGTGGGACCGATCCGACCTTTCTCTTCCTTTTAAATCTATCTCTAAGAACTTTAGAGAAGATTGGAAGAGATGTTATATCACTAAATTTGTGAAAATGGTGGATATTACTATTAAAGAGGCTAAAATGGAATTTTATACTTAGGTTATACTTTCCAAAATTCCACTTTGGTCTATAGAAAGTAATAACCTTCATTTTAGACCTTTGTGAACATGTATGGCTTAATAAAATTGTCATAAATGTCATAAATATTTATCACTCACTTTTACCACTATAAAATGTTACGTGATAAAATAGGAACCATTAACTCGTCCTATAAGATCTCCAAATAATTCAACAAACCTTGAATATCCAATGTTTATTTGAAAATTTACATTTTTCTCATATTTACTTTTATGGTCAAACAACTTTTGAATATATTCAGAAATAAATTCAATCATCATTATTCTAAACTTTAATAACATAATTTAATTAGTTTTAATTATGTTCAGTTATACTCAGACATTCACCGACCCCCATAGGTGGGGTCCACTACGTTCTAAACTCATATTCATTAGAATAAGTGGAACTTGTGGATACACTTCATGTGTGACCCTCTAGGTTATTATCTTGATAGAAATGAGTCTGAACCATAGATCAATATCAAAGTCTATCAACCCATCATGACCCCTAAAGAGATAAGGAATTTCATAGCTAAGACTTCCTCCTATGAACACTTACTATGTAATATAAGCTCTTTGTATCACAATATCTCATAAAGCATGATGCACACTTGTGACACCATCCTTTTGTTTCTTTATATATTTTGTGACCTTATTGGATGAACTTACCTTCTTATACCATGGCCATGGATTTATGAAGGTACTACCATCCTGGTCAACCTAGTCCCACAAGATATATTTTCCTCAACTTGGAAGTGGAAAAATCTATCTTGATCATTCAACTAATGCCATACCACCAATGACACATCCAACAAAAACTACTTCACCTTGATTTCATTATCATGGTTTTCATCTTGCATCAAATAATGCGATCAAATGGAACAAACTGATAATGATCTCAAGTCTAGAGACCAATACACATGTTCATAAATAGGAATGACCAATGTCACCTAAAACATGTGATGTTACTATTGGTAGGTCTGTCCTCATTATCTCACTACTAGAGATCATAAAGTGAGAACTTCATGAGAAGAAGTCTCAATTTTTATGACCCCCCAACACCTGATAGTCATACATCATATGTGTCATGTTAGTATGATGTATATAGACCATATATCATATGTTTAAGATTACTGTTATAGTGTTTTAGGTTCTCATTATAGTTGGTAGATGCTATAACCTTTTGACATGACATATAATCTAAGGAAATTACCATTTAAATTGTGGATGCAGAAATATCAACACTATTATGGTAAGAATAAACACATGTATATATCAAACTATATACATGTAATGGAAATCAAAAGTACTATTCAAGTTGGGTCTAGGGAACCCACTATTACAACACTCCCTCTTGCACTAGATCCAAATTGCTAACCATACTTGTTATCCCTCAAATGATAAGATCATGTTTTTGTTGAGATATGGATTTAGTTAGGGGATTTCCACATTTCCACTACCTGGATATTCATCTATCTGTGAATTTATCTCTTTGTGTAATACTTCTCATGAGATGATATCACCGAGTATATCCCTTTTGTCCACTATCTAAACTTGACATCTAGGATAGTACTAGTAATAGAATCATCATAATGATAAAACTTTACTTACTAGGTGTTATTCTAATAACTGGAACAAATCATTGTGTTTTTTATACTACTTATTTAACTACCTTAGAATCCACATCGAGCTTAGTATTTGTAGATATGGATACCACTATTTTGAAAGAGGTTTTCTTGCTCATTACCTTTGAATAACTATGATATTAGATCACATTTATCCAAATAATACTAGTTTGTGTCCCCTAAAAACTAGTATCCTTTCCTCTCCACATATGAGGTACACATCCTTTGTACTTCTTCAAGTGAAATTGGATAGTTTTGATTGCATCCCTTCCAGTTCTCCTGGTTATAATTGATATTTTCATACTACAAAGTATATCTTGGAAATATTAATTCTTGTACATATCATGGCATATGTGATTGATCCATCGCTAAAGAATATGGAATTAAAATCATCATGTTAATATCCTCCTATGTCCTAGACATGTCTACCCATAGAGATATATTTTATGTGACACTGATAAAAATTCTCTCATGAATTGTTCCAAATTTTATTTTTTCTATACTATGCCAGTATATGTACAATTGACTAGGTCTAAGAAACCATTAGATTTACCTTAGTAAATATCATTCCCTAGAACTATGGTTGCTACTTTAAGTCAATATTTATAGAGTTACTTTTATCCTAGTCTTAACTAAGTGTAAGACCAATAACTATTTTCAATATGTTAACAAACATATTTTACTTGGAAAACTATGGTGCTCCCACTAACCTCTGTTAGACACATGGAAAAAATTCATTCCAAATGAATATTATATGATCTAGTTGCTTACTTTAATCTTGAACTGGATTTTAGTAACTTTCACCCTTATTATCATTTTATGATGTCACTGTCCCTTTCTAGTTGCATCGTATATACTTCTTCTTTGATTGGTGGTCTTGAAATCCAATTCCCATTAAAACAATCATATAAATTAGCTATGATAAGTAAAATTCTAATGGATTTAGGCATAATAACTTGGTATAACCAACCAAGCCTTATTGTCACCAAACTTGTACCATCCATGTATAGCATCATTTGAATACCCATGATGTTATTAATTTATTAATAAATTTTTATTTACTCCCTTTACTGATTTTATATGAAAAGTTCATAATTGGTGTGAAATATTCATGTTTTAATATTAAATATATTTTTTGAGCATTATTTAAATTAATCCATATTCGAGTAAGTTTAATGTATTATTCATAAATATCATCCTAATGATCCAAATTGTGTTATTCTTGTTTCATTATTAAATTTCCAACATATCATTAGAAGGAATCTTTGGCCAATTCGGCCATTTGAAGGGTCATATGGTCCACACAAGAAGGACTAAAGAATCTATGTATAAACCAGACCATCTATAATGATTGAATTTATGGGATCAATCCAGAAGTCCAAATTTGATGAAACTCCATAATATGTTCTTGATTACCCAAAATAATCATGGATAAAAATTTTAAGTCCCAAATCCATCAAAAGGGTCCCAATATATGCTTTTAAGTCCAACCCACCATTCTGTTTGGAATTTAAAACCAGCACACAATTATTAACTTTTCTCTTGATATAGACATAAATTCAAGATGAGATTTTATAGTGTGAAATACAAGATATAGGTGGCCTAATTTTTAAAAGAAATGATTTGGATTTGAGGGCATATTCCTATTCAAAAACCCATTCACATTTTGGCATAGATAGAAATGGATATATTAAAATTGTTTATTCAAACTACCATAAATTTGGATACAAAAGTCCAATGGAAGAAAAATTTTGACGATATAATTCCAACATTAATATATAAACCTTGAAGAGTAATATTTTTCCATATTCAGCTTTCTAAATTATCAAATTGGCAAGCCAAGTGGAGGAGAATATTTGGAAAGAAAACAGTTCAACACCTTGGGCTATAAATACATCCCCCTCCTCTCCTTGAAAGGAGTTGGCATTTCAGAATAGACGATGATACATTGGTATGACCAAAGCCTTTCCAAAGTCCTGGGAGGACCTTCCAAACTTAAGTTTTCACTTGAGAGATCCTTCCTCCTCTCTTTTTTTTCATGTTCTTTTGTGTTCCTTTCATTTGTAATCATGTAAGTTATTTTCAATTTCATTTTAATTTTAATGAAAGTTTCTTCTTAATATTATATTTTAATAATCCACCCTATGTTATTAAATATTAATGGCCTTAAAATAGTTTAAATCAAGTTGAAACCCCTTCCCTTCTTCTTCTTTCTCATTCAATCAAAATTATGTGTTTAATTCTCATTGTCGTTCGTGTGTGTGTTCGATGCACAACTCTTTTCTTATAATGTTATTTTCATTATATTTATAATTAATCACCATAAAAACATATTAATATATTACTAACCATATAAATGGATGAGTAAATCTACCATTGGGGTGAGTCATAATATGGGGATATTAAGTGATTGGGAGCTTTTTCTTGATAAATATTCTTTAGGTTAACATTATGTATGTTGAACTTAAAATGTTATGGATTAATGACATGTTTTGTTTAACATGTGAATTAAATGGATTATTGAAACCATAAATACACTACCATAAACAATTTTTTATTGAGATTAGAACCTAAGTTAAGTTAAGGCTTGGAATAAAGCCTCAACACTTGAGAATTCTGGTCAAAGTCATCTTGTGAAGTGAGTGTTAATTTAATGCAATATAAAGAAAATATCAAGTATATCATAAGCTCAAAATACCCAATAATGAACTAATACAAATATTTATCAAATTTTTAAGTAAAAAATCATCCATTAATCAATTTAATTAATCTCTACAAACAACCCCCTCCCCCGTTAAAAAGATAAACAAAACAAAAACAACTGACTATTAAAAAGTACCATCGCCAAGAATTTAACCTGAGTGACGCTATACACATTAGCAGAGCACCAAACCCTTGAACAATCAATAAAAGGGAATCAACTGCACTTCAAATGAAACTGTTTCTGGGGATGATGCGTTAAGTAGTCGGTAGATTTTTGTTTTTGTAAAAAAAGCACAAAAAATAATATTAAAAAATAAAATAAAAAAAACACAAAGAAAAATCCACCTTCCTCATAAAAATCATAAACAAAAAACCAAAAATAAAAACCCACCTTCCTCATCCTTCCAAATTCTCTCTAAATTCCCTATAGCCTCCCAAACAACCTCTTGGATCTGTTTAACCCTGAAATAGAGAGAAATCTTCACCAACTTAGGAGGAACATTAACGATAATCAAATCACTCAATATCCAGTCATTATCCAACCAATTAAACTAGATATGACCAATACTAGGGAAAAAACCTTAAAGAACTTGCTTACCATGATATGAATTACCAACCCCTTGGTATTCAATATCCAAACATTAAGGTTAACTTTGAACTCAAATCAGGTTTGATTCATTTTCTACCTCATTTCCATGGACTAGCCAGTGAGGATCCACATCTTCATCTCAAAGAGTTCCAAGTGGTGTGCTCTATAATGAAGCCTCAATGGGTTTTTGAAGAAAAAATCAAACTACGAGCATTTCCGTTCTCCTTATATGACTCTACCAAGTCATGGATCTACTACTTCCCTCCTAGTTT
Source organism: Viscum album (assembly GCA_963277665.1). Taxonomy (NCBI): domain Eukaryota; kingdom Viridiplantae; phylum Streptophyta; class Magnoliopsida; order Santalales; family Viscaceae; genus Viscum; species Viscum album. Next base: position 716,773,876 of record OY728140.1, on the reverse strand, counting down.
CATAACCACATGGAATGACATGAAGCGACTCTTCTTAGAGAAATTATTTCTTGATTCTCATACTGATTCTATCCGAAAGGAAATTAGTGGTATCCATCAATTCCACAATGAATCACTATATGAGTATTGGGAGAGGTTCAAAAATATTTTGGAAACTTTCCCACACCACCAAATTCCTAACAAACTCTTGATCCAATACTTCTATGAGGGGTTATTGGATATGGAGAGAACACTCATTGATGCCGCAAGTGGCGATGGTCTTGTTGATAAAAATTTTGTAGCTGCATGAGATATCATAAGAAACATGGATGAAAACATGAAAAAATTCCATACTTGAGCACATTCTCAAGTTAAACAAGTATAATAGAATCAATCCATAGGGCCCAACAAGATGACAGAGTGGATGAGTGAACTTATGGGTCTTGTGCGACAACCAGTGGTGGCTTCCAAAGCTCCAACCTCATATTCTTCACAATCTCTATTCCCTAGAACTATTAAGAATTGTGAAATCTATAGATCACAAGCTCATACAACTGACACATGTCCACAACTTCAAGAGGATCCATCTGATTCATCTAGTCCAATACATCTCAATGCAGTATATACTCAGAGGAACACCAACCCTCAACAACTAGATCAGTTTATTAGAAACTTCAACCAACCCCACTTTAAGACCTTATCTTCTACCTTTAACCCATTCTTGAGGTATATTAATCCCATCTCTTATCCCCCTTAATTCCCTCCTCAAAACCCAAACCAATTATAGTATAGTCAAGGTGTTGATAACTTACAAAAACCTTACCCTTTTGTTCCTCAACCTAAAAGAATCAATCCTCCTCTTGATCCACCTAGATTCAACTATCCTAATGATACTTCCCAATTCCCAACCCAATACAATCACTTTCCCAAGAAACAAAATCAAGGAAATACCAATTTGGGACAAGCCACTTTTTCCAAGAAACCATGGTAAAGTGTAGTGGAAGATCTTACGTCCACCACCCATTCTAGACTCAAAAACATTGAAACCCAAATTGGTAAACTTGCATCCCACCTTAGATAGAAGAAACCATCCAATTATTCCCAACTCCTAGCTCAACCATTACCCAACCCCAAGGGTAATGTAAGTGAAATTACACTTAGATTGAGAAATAAAATTTCTATGCCTCACGATGAATCCTCTAACTCCCCTTTAAATGTTGATCTGGAAAATGAAAAGAAAAAGAAACCAAAAAATGAACCTAAATTCATTCACTTACCTCCTTCCATCCCTATAAGGAACCCAATTCCTTTTCATCAAGCTATCTCTAAGACAAATAATTCCTTTGAACATAATCTTGAAATGATTGACATGTTTAGATGTGTTCAAGTCAACATTCCCCTCTTAGATTTCATCAAACAAATCCCTAAGTATGAAAAGTTTCTCAAGGATTTGTGCACCCATAAGAGACAACTTAGGATCATTGAGAATGTTTCAACCTATCAGTCCATACCCATGAAGTGCAAAGACCTAGGGACATTTACAATTCCATTCCAAATAGGGAGTTATAAATTTGATGATGCACTCATAGACCTAAGAGCCTTGATAAATTTCATTCCAAAATATATATTCTCCAACCTTGGTCTAGGTACCGTGAACCCAATGGGTGTTGTTATCCAGTTAGATAATCAAAGCATAGCCAGTCCCGAGGGAATAATTGAGGATGTTCTTATTCGAGTTAATGATCTTATCTTCCCAGCTGATTTATATGTCCTTGACATGGAAGGTGTGAAAAAATATTCTCGATCTCCCCTAATTATAGGAAGACCATTCCTCCTGATAGTTATAACTAATATTGATTTCCATGCGGGCATCCTATCCATAGAATTAGATGACCAACTGGTCAAGTTCAACATTTTTCAAGCCATGCGATACCCATATAAGGATCACTTTTTTTTATCAATACATACTTCCAATGACACTTATGAGAGTCAATTGAACCCCATTTCATCATGTTAAACATGTTCTAATGAGATTAAATCTTGTGAAATTTTCACCATGATTAACCAAGTCATAAATGGGGATGTTGATGTTGACCTTTCATTCATAGACTCCATTAATCTAGAGGATCTTGAAAACTATCTTGAATCCCATATCAACTCTTATATCTACTATTACACCTTGGAAAGTATTGAGTAAAATGAACCAGAACCAACTAAAATCATTTCCCATGTTCCTAAGTTGTTTGGACCACAAATGAAAGACAAGACTGATCTGAAACCTTTTCTTGCACAGTTGAAATATGCATTACTTTTTCATGATCACTCTTATCCAGTCATTGTATTTTCTACACTTACTAAAACTGAGGAGTCCAAAATTTTTTAGGTGTTAAAAGAAAACGAAAAGTCCTTAGATTGGACCATAGATGACATACCATGAATCAACCCTGCCCTTTGTATGCATCACATCCATCTTGAATAATCATGCAAACCAATTAGACAACCATAAAGAAGATTAAACCCACTCATACTTGAGGTTGTTAGGGAAGAGGTCACCAAGCTTCTTCAAGCTGGAACTATCTACCCAATTTCTGATAGTGAATGGGTTAGTCTGATTCAAGTGGTACCGAAGAAGGGTGGGACAACTATTGTCACAAATGAACATAGAGAGGTGGTTACAACTCGAGTGAAAAAAATGTTATGTGTGCATAAATTATCAGAAATTGAATGTTGAAACATGAAAATATAACCACCCTCTTCCATTCCTTGATCAAATTCTAGAAAGATTAGCTGCAAAGTCGCATTATTGTTTTCTTGATGGATACACTAACTAATTTCAAATCCCAATCACACCTCAAAACCAAGAAAAGACTACATTCACTTTTCCCTTGGGAACATATTCATATAGTAGAATGACTTTTTAACTTTTCAATGCTCTTGAAACATCTGAGAGGTGCATGATGAGTATATTTTCTTAATTCATTGATCATTGCATAGAGGTATTCATGGACGACTTCACCATTTATGGTGAGTTATTTGAATCTTGCTTACATCAACTCTCTCTAGTCCTTAAAAAGTGTGTCAAATGTAACCTTGTGCTGAATTATGAAAAATTTAACTTCATGGTTACTAATGGGATCATTATAGGGCACATAATTTCACAAGATGGTATTAAAGTCGATCCTTCTAAAATTGAAGTGATCCAATCACTTTCTGAACCCAAATATATTCGAGACATCCATTTATTCCTTGGTTATACTAGTTTCTATCAGTGATTCATCCATAAATTCAGTAGGATTTCTCTCCCACTCACTCGACTACTCCAAAATGATGTCACATTCCATTTTGATGAAGCTTTCAAGAGAGCCTTAATTGAACTCAAATATGTTCTTACATCTTCCCCAATAATCCAACCATCAAACTGGTCCTTACCTTTTGAATTGATGTGTGATTCTTCTGATAGGTCCATTGGGAGTGTTCTTGGTTAAAGAAGATAAAATATTCCTCATGTCATCTATTATTCCTCAAAAACATTGGATGAAACTCAATCTCACTTCACAGTGACTGAAAAAAAACTTTCAACTGTGGTTTTTTCCTTGGATAAATTCAAAACCTATCTTTTAGGTTATAAAATCATCATTTTTATAGACCACTAAACATAGAAGTTCCTATTTAATAAAAGTGATTCCAAACCAAGGCTAATAATATAGATCTTAATTCTCCAAGAGTTTGAAATTATGATTAAATATATACATGGAAAAGAAAACACAGTGGCTGATCACCTGAGTTGAATTTCTAATTCTTCTCATTCTAAAATAATTTATCCTAAATTTCTAACCAAACACCTCTCATATATCACTCCAAAGTTACCTTGGTATGACCCAATTGTAAACTACTTGGTTGCTGGTGTTTTTCCTATTTTTTTTTTCAAAAGAAAAAAATTGAAGTTGAAAAGTGATTCAAAATTCTATTTTTGGGAAGATAATAAACTTTGGAAAACTGGGGCTGATATGGTAATTAGGATATGTGTTGATTAATATGAACATCCCTCCATCTTAGAATTCTACCACTCACTTTCTTAAGGTGGACACTTTGGACCACAAAGGATCCCCCGAAAGGTCCTAGACTCTGGATTCTTCTATCCTTCACTCTTGAAGGACTCACATGAGTTCTGTAAATCCTACCCCACTTTCCAAAAGTTTGGCACAATTTCCAAAATAAATGGAATTCCCCAAAATCCCTTAATCTTCTATGAGATATTCGATGTTTGGGGAATCAATTTCATGGGACCATTTCCCCCTTCTAATCGATTCTCAAATATTCTTCTGGCTATTGATTATGTTTTTGGGTGGATCAAGACCAAACCCACTAGGAAGGATGGTGTACATACTATTAGTGAGTTCCTAAAAACCCACATTTTCCATTGATTTTGGAACACCATGTTCCTTGATAAGTGATTGGGTAACTCATTTATATAATCAGACCATGGAATCTCTTTTGAAAAGAATGGGGTTGTACATAAAACTTAAACTTCATATCACCCACAAAAAAATGAAATGGATAAAATTTCTAATAGAGAAGTGAAAAGTGTGCTTGAGATAATTTTAAAGCCCACCAAAAAAGACTGGCCTGAAAGACTTGGTGAAGTGCTTTGGGATTATCAAACTTCCTATAAACCCCCATTGGGATGTCTCCATTTAGGTTAGTTTTTGGTAAAGCATGTCATTTACCAGTTGAAATCCAACATAAGTCATTTTGGGTTGTGAAAACTTGTAATTTTGATTTTTAAAAATCTGGTGAATAGAGATTGTTGTAGTTAAATGAACTGGAGGAGCTTCGACTAGATTATTATGAGAATTCCAATCTATACAATGAAAAGGATAAGAAACTACATGAAAAAAAATCATGAAAAAGGTATTTCATGAAGGTGAAAAGGTAATTCTCTTCAATTCTTGATTTCAGATTCACCTAAGTAAGCTTAATTCTTATTGGGAATGTCCTTTTATTATTACTAATGTTTACCCATTTAGTGTAGTGCAAGTCCAAGACCCCATTTCCAAAAGGAAATTCACAGTTAATGGACATCGATTAAAGCATCACCATGAGAGGACATATATCTTGGAAACCACATCAACTTCCATCAAATCCATAACCATTATGGTAGACCCACCACTGGATGGAGATGAAAACCCACCAAATCTAAAATAGGGGAACTTCTTTCCCTTTAACCTCTCTCTATCTATCTCTCTTCTTCCTCACTCATTTTCATAATTTTTACCAATTTTCTCATCAAAATTTTCATTTAATATTTCTCTTTCATATGGGTGTATCTTTATAAAAAACTAAAAAAAACTAAAAAAACTAAAAACATATGAAAAAAGAGTTATAATTAGTCACCATCCACTTTTGAAAATTTTCCATCCATTTTGGGGAGTCAAAAGACATGTTTTCCGCTATTTTTTTTATTTCATCATATATTTGGATAAATAATATTGTATCAAAACCAAAATTTTTTTAATTCTAAATATTTTATTTGGAAAATGATTCTCTCCCAAATATGAGGAACAACATTAACTTTCATGCCAAGGTCACCTATGACTATATTTTCAAAATGTGTGTATTTCACCCCCCCAATTGTGAGTCTTGAGTTTTTGGACCTTCAAGATGAATTTACTACTTCAGTGTACATTAACATGATAGAGTAATTTTCTGAACCACATGAGAATCACAATAACCAAATATCCTCCCATTAACCTTACATTAATCATCCTTTTTAAATCCCCTTAGAACCTCTAAAACATTTTATTTGATAGTCACATTACAAGCCCAATACCTTGTCCCACCCAAAATATACATGAAATTACATTGCATAATTTATTGAAATTTAAGTGTGTGGGGAATAGATTTCATTTTGGGTATCCATTTCTTGATTTTCAACATGTTATCATATGCTTGAGGAAAAAAATCTATTTAATTGTGGGGGATAGGTTATCATTTGATGAGTTTGGGGAATTAATTTTCATTTATGTAATTTTGTACATTTTATTAAAGAGTGTTAAAAAAATTTGAAAAAAATAAAAAAATGGTTGTGTCTTGGGTAGATCAAAAATCACTCTTCCTCAACCTTTGATCTTATTATAACTATTAAATTAGTATCTTTAGGAGATCAAACATGGGTTGGGAGATGAGTGTGAGATCTATTTCAATTTAGACTTTTGAAAAAATGCAAAAAAATAAAAATAAAAAATAAAAAAATAACACTTATGTTATTGGGAGTAGTTTTTTGTTTTGTAAATATTTCATCTTTTCATCCCCTTTAATTTTTTTCTTCCTTTGTGTCTTTATTCACACAATAATGCCTATGTAAATATGTGTTTCCATTTCCTTCCATGTTTTATTTCAAAAAAAAAGTGCATTGTTTTACCCATGTTAATGTTTTACCCCTATTTTCCACTCTTTTGAACACTATATTCCTACTGTCCCATAGCCACTGAAACCCCCCTAAAAAATAACTCTTGATTATTGTGCACATTAGGATAGTGAATGGAAACCGAGAGCTATTTTATACTCTAAGATTTTATCTTTTGGTGGGTGAATGAGTGAACCTACATAAATAATTTTTTATCATTTTGAGAGGAGTAAGTTCTGAGTGTCTCCACCACCATTGATGAAATTAGGCAGATAAATATGGGAACAAAGGAAGACCCGTGACCTAAATCGATTAGTGCCACCAATCCCCTTGAAGAGAAAGATATGTACATCACATTTCTGAAGTAGCACCGATATGTGTTCGCATGGAACTACATAGAAATGCCTGAACTTAACCCAGGTGTGGCTACGCACCATATCGGGATACCAGATGAGAATAAAGGATTCAAGTAGGCATCCAGGAGGATGCACCCCTCTCATGCCACTAATATAGAGGTAGAGGTTGACAATTTGATCGAATCCAACTTTTTCTGAGAAGTGAAATACTCGAGATGACTTGCCAACATCATCCCTGTCAAGAAGAAGAATGAGAAGATTAGGGTCTTCATTGATTTCAGATACCTTAATCAACTTTTCCCAAAGGATGATTTCCTATTACCAATCACAAAACTATTGATAAATGAAACTCCTTGTTTCCAAGCCCTTTCTTTCATGGATGGGTAATTGGGGTACAATCATATAAAGATAGCCCCCGAGGATGAAGAAGATACTGCCTTCAGAGCGCCTCAGGGGATGTTTTGATATCAGGTCATGCCCTTTGTCTTGAAGAATGATGTCTCCACATATCAATGTGACATGAACCATATGTTTAATATGTTCTTGTTAAAGATATATGAATATTATGTTGATGACCTGGTGGTTAAATCCCGATAGCGGTGTGATCACTTCACGAACCTTCAAACAATTTTCAACAAGCCGCGACAACATAGTCTGAATATGAATCCTCTGAAATTTGATTCTGGGGTAACATAAGGTAAATTAATTATTTTTTTGGTATTCCACTATGATATGAGGTCAACCCAGAGAAGACTAGTGATATGTTATTAATTTCACCCTTTAGAAATATCAAAGAATTGATGGGGCTCCAAGGGAACCTTTCTTAGATTCAGCGGTTCATTTCCAATCTGGACAACAAAGATCTCCCCTTCATAAGGACAATGAAGAAGGGAACCACCTATCAATGGGATGGTTATTTCCAAAAATCCTTTGAAAGTCTCAAGTAGTACCTACTGCACCCACTGATCCTGATGACTCTGGTGGAAGGGAGGCCACTCATCTTGTATGTGGTCACTATGGAATGCTCATTGGGAACCCTCCTCACACAAAAGAATAACGCAGGGAGCAATAATAGTTTCTATTACCTCATCTGGACTATGATAGGTACTGAGACCTGATACTATGATGTCGAGAAGAACTCACCTACACTCATCTTCACAATGAAAAAGATGAGGCATTATTTGTAGCACCATGAAGTCCAATTAATCTCTCGTATCAATCCAATCAAGTAAATAATTGGTCGTACAATTCTGACAAGGCACTTGACTCGATGAGAGGTCATTCTTCAGAAATATGACATTCAGTTTGTGTCACATAATTCAATGAAAAGACAAGCCCTGGTTGATTTACTCATAGCACATCCTTCCCCAACAAATATACTGGAAGACACCGAGCTTCCTGATGGAGAGGTTTTCTATTCCCACAACACTCCCCGAACATGGGATATGTATTTTGATGGTTCCTCATGAAGTCCTATTGGAATAAGGATGGAAAACCCTAAGCTCAATCGTGTTTTCCTGTGGATTATATTTGTCTCTCCTAGAAATGTGGTTTTTCACTACTGTTTCTCACTATTCGAAGGCTATGCAAATAACAAGGAAGAATACTAAGCCCTCACCAATGGATTGGAATTGTTCTTACAGCTGCAAATTGACTACCTAAACATCAAAGGGGATTCAGAGTTAGTGATAATGCATGTCAATGGTGAATTAATGGTCCATCAAAAAGGAATAACTTTCCCCCCTCATTGGATATATCATGGTAATAATGGAAGAGTTACCTTTTGAACCCACAATTCATCATGTTCCTCAATAAAAGAATGATCGCGCCAACGCATTGTCCAATGTATCCATTGTCTTGGATTATCTTGATCAAGAAGAAACAATATTCTACATCACACATTAAAGAATGGTCTCGACAATTGTCATATGCAATATGAAAGAGATAAATCAGGTTAACACCACCCCAAAGCATGATGTACCAATAATCACCCCTGGATGGATGGATCCTGTAATCAGCTACCTGTAAAAAGGGACTCTCCCAATAGACATAACCAGAAGGGAATATATTCAACACCGTACAATGAACTTTACCCTGCAGGATGGACTTAATGAGAAGAAAACCCTCTATAATCATGACTTTGACAAGATAATCCTCAAATACATAGTAAAAAAAAAGAGGTTTCTTCCATCATGGAATAAGTCCATGAAGGCTCTTGAGGTTCCCATCAATCTGGGATTAGGCACTCCACTAGATCAGGAGTTTAGGATACTACTGGAAAACCATAATATAGGACTATGTGGAATTCACCAAGAAATGTCTTGCAGGCCAAATCCATGTGAAATTCATCCATCAACCTCAGAATTTCTACATACAGCTAGATATTCCTATTCATTTTCTATTTGGGGGATGGATGTCATGGGCCCATATCCCCTATCCATAGCTAAGTAGTTAAAGTATATTCTTACTGCTACTGACTTCTTTTCCAAATGGGTTGAGGAAATACCCCTCAAGGAAGTCGGGATGAAGAACATCATCAACTTTGTAAAGTCCCATATCATCACCAGGTTTGGGGTCCCTCACACAATATTGATGGACAACGACACCATCTTTTGTTCCATGGAGTTGAAGAAGATGTACCAAGAGTAAAATATCAAGTCCAATCACTCATCTCTCTATCATGCAACAATAAATGGACAGATAAATGCCTTCAATAAGACTATATCAAATATACTATAGAAGATAGTGAACAAGGATAACAAGTCTTGGATAGAAAAACTCTTCCATGATTTATGGGTCGATCATACTACCACGCGTAATGCTACACAAGAAACACCATACTCATGGTATATGGGACCCATGCCATGTTTCCCATGGAAGTCCAGTTTCCCTCACTCTATGTAGCCATCTGTGGGAAACTCTTGGATGTTGAGAAATAACAAAAGTGACTAGATGAATTGGAATGAATTGATGAGAACAAGTTGAACACACTACACAACCTTGAGGTTCACCATATTGTATTTCATGATCCTTCAATAAAAGGGTTTTCCTCCACTCGTTTTTCCATGGGGAACAACTGGTGTTGGTCCTTAGAGCCCCAATGATACCAGACAAGAAACCCCCAAAGATGGAACCAAAATGGGAGGGACCTTATGTCATACATAAGTTCTACCCCAACGAGGCTTACTCATTAGCCACAATGGATGGAGAACGTGTCACACCTCCCACCAATGCAAGATTTATCAAGAAATACTTTGTATAACTATCAGCACAAGGGAATCCACATCGGTGTAAGTCCTATCGCTTGTCCTAGTTACATGATGTTAAACTATACAAATTCATCCTAACAGTAAGATGTTAAATTATATGAAACCTTTCATCCAGGAAACAAGACGTTAAACTGCATGACACCTTTTGTCCTTACTACAATACATTATACTACATGGTCAATGTCCTTACCGAATAACATAAAACTACATAGATCCATGATATCCATCTCTATTCACATCAAGTCACTTATGTATTTTCTGCATGATGTTAAACTGCATAGTTCTTCTAGAACTACATATGGATTGATTATCATCCTTGGGATATATGTAGGGATGCCTCAATCCTATATCTTGGTCCAACCACTTCATGATACGAAATTCCCTCATCGTACCCCCTTATATCTCTAAATTGTAGGGAAACCTGTGTTGTTCCTTATTTATCACACAGAGCATAGCTCATGTGATCTTAGGAATTGTGGTAGGGAATTACCCTCACAATCAAGGCATAAAGGTACATAATAAGTCTATTATGAGTCCTCACCACATGATGCTAAAATGCATAGTTGATGTCCTTACCGCATGCTGTTTAACTACATAGTTTCCCAAGAACTACATGTGGTTTGATTCTCATTTGCATGAGATACGTAGTGACACCCATACTTCCACTCTTAGTCCCAACTACAATATTCCCATCAATTCACATCAGTTCACTTACATCCTCATCACATGATGTTAAACAACATGGGGTTTCAAGAACTACAATGGTGAATGGAAATGATTCACACCTCTACGTATGGGATATACTTGCATAGAGTATTTACCATTAGAGAACTAAGTGTGACTTGATTCCTACCCTCAAAGGATACATAGTGATTCTCGAATTTACAACTTAGAGACCGGTCACAAAAAACAAATATAAAAATCCCCCCTCCTTGCATATGGACCAAACCTGTGTAAGAGACTTCATTTAGAACTATGTGTGGCTTAATTCTCCTCCTCATGAGATATATAGTGACGCCTAAGTCTTCATATTTAGGCCCAACCACAACATCCCCCTTTCCACATCAGTTCACCTATGTCCTTTCCGCATGATGCTAAATTGCATAGTATTTCAATAGATACATATGGATTGATCCCTATTGACACACGATATGTAAGGACTCCCAAATATCTATCTTTGGGCCCAACCGTGATATTTTCACACTTATACATTGGTTCCTACTTCCTTACCGCATGATGTTGAACTGCATGGAAGTACGTCCTTACCTCACGATGTTAAATTGCATGGAGGAAAATACTTCCTCACTACACGATGTTAAATTAGTAACACTATTACCCATTCATCCTTCCTTATCAAAGGACGACAAGAGACTTACCCCAATAAACCAGAGTACAGGGTGATTCCACCATCTTTTAAAGAACCTCAATCCATAAGACACACTTTATGCCTCAAGTGTCTCTAATATTCACAACCTTCCATGGCCCTTGTAAAGGATATCTAGCTTCAAGGACTCTTTTCTTGACTATGCATGTATGCCTATAGCTCCTGCATATGTACCTATGGCCGTCAATCAAATGCATCACTCTAAAAAAGAATATTTTGATCCTTGTGAGACCTGACATTGCTATGGTAGATCTCAACACCTCAGTATGTCTGAAATACTCCTAGTATGACTGTCCCATATAATTACTCATGTACCAAGAATCTTGATCCATGGTTTACAACATTTCCATCCACTTCTTAGAAGGATGTTGGGGTGCTCTTGACCCCGGGTATCCTAATTAGGATCTTGTGTAACATCTCATATTTCAGGTCCATGTGAGTAATGACCCTAAATTTCCTGCATTTTGGTAAAATCTATACGACCTTGAAACTCTATCATATAATGGTCCAAATTTCAAGACCTTAAAATACTAACAAAAGAGACACAAAACTTGTCAGGTTGAAAACCTGCAAAGGGTGACCTGAGAAAAAGTCGAGTCTCTACTCGCTAAACTCATCATTACCAAAGTTTAGGAAAAAATTAGGGTTAAAATATATAAGGCATAAATATCATAGGATTTACCTTGTAACCCTAGTAAAATATAATCTATGCTTTCTGGACCTCATGGTCTAGGAAAAAGTTAGAGTAATGATTTGTCACATCTCCTTGCCGCAAGAATATGTTTGTTTGGCAGCGGTACAACTTTTATGGTACTCACACGCTCCTTAGATTTTAAACTTTCCACATATCAAAATTCATGAGTTGGGGTGTCTTGGATCATCATAACCTTCCATGGCCCTTTTAAAGGATATCCTAATTCAAGGGACCTTTTCTTGACTATGAATACATGCCTATGGCTTTTACATATGCACCTATGGCCGTCAACCAAATGCGTCACTCTGAAAAAGGACATTTCAATCCTCATGAGGCCTGACATCATAGTGGAAACACTCAACACCTTAGCGTGTCTGAACCACTCCCTGTATGACTGTCCCATATCATCCTCTTGACTCGAGAACTCCGGGACATGATTTAAAATCCCCGCACCAAACTATCCAAGTAGATTCAATATCCTTAAAATTATGTCACCATGTTTTTTACCCTTTCTCAAGGATGTACTACAAAACTCCATTCCCTACCCTTTGATTTCCCACACCTCGTGATTCGAAACCACAAGATATAGGGATAGAGCTTTATGATTTAAGATCTAATTTCCCTATGGTGATAGAACTATTCCTGGGTAGCCATCCCACCATACCCAACTTCATCATCTGAATGTTTGAGTCTCCACAAACCTTTCATGTCCCTCAAAGGGAGGTTGAGATCATATTTCACTTGGCATGCTACTGACACATAAGGTCCTTGAACTGCCAACTAAAGGAATCTTCTCCTTTCTATAAATGAGCCTCAATCCTTGTGAGACCTAGAAACACCATGAAAAAACTTAGAATCTCAAAATGTCATGGGACATACCTAACATGTCTGCATCATATCACATTCACGGACTCAGAATTTCATATTATGATTTACATCACCAATATTCCATCTATACAAGTGAATCTAGATTCCCTAATATTTTTCCCTCAACCAATATCACCTCAATAAATTTTTCATAGTCCCTGTAAAGAATACCCAACTTCAAGGAACCTTTGCTTGACTATGCATGCATTCCTATGGATCCTGCATATGTGCCTATGGTCATCAACCAAATGCGTCACTCTAGAAAAAGGGATCTCTGATCCTTGTGAGCCTTTGCAACACCATGTAGAAAACCCAACATCTTAGTGCATTTTAGGTCATTCTTGGAATGATCGCACCATATCCCATGATCACATATCAGGTCCAAGATAAAAGAACTTTAACTAAAGTGATATCAGGTTTGAGCTAAAAGACCTTAAACTAAAGCGATATCAAGTCCGAGCTAAAAGACCTTAAACTAAATCAATATAAGGTATGGGATAAAATTCCTTAAACTAAATAAATATAAGGTCTGAGCTAAAATAACTTAAACTAAAGCAATAAAAGGTCCGAGCTAAAATACCTTAAACTAAAGCAATAAAAGGTCTGATCTAAAAGACCCTAAACTAAAGATATATTAGGTATGAGATAAAATACCTTAAACTAAATCCATATTGAGTCTGATCTAAAATACCTTAAACCAAAGAAATATAAAGTCCAAGCTAAAAGACCCTAAACTAAAGAAATATAAAGTATGAGCTAAAAGACTATAAACTAAAGAGATATTGGGTCCGAGATAAAATACCTTAAACTGAAGTGATAGAAGGTCTGAGCTAAAATACCCTAAACTAAATCATAATAGAAATTCATTCCACAAGAGCTCATAATGATTTCCATATGGCCTTAGTAATCTAAGCTCACTAAGCCTATCATCTTGAAAAAATAATAGAGCACTCTCCCTCTGAGACATATATTCTACCCATTTATCCTTCTACACATCAGGTGATCTCAAGATAACTAAAATAGACCATTAGTAGAGAATATCATGTGGGTGGTAATTCATGACAACTTCTCAAAAAAGAGTCTATTACGATCTAAATATCTAGATCTAAACATTCATATTTTCTTGATTTTATGAAAAGGATGGGTATCATTAAAAATTCCCATAATGTTAGAGAAACGATATGTCATACACATCATGAAAGGAAGAAAGATGAATAGAATTATAAATAATTCAGAAAATTAATCCATTCATAGTATGAAAAAGAGGGATTAATCTCTATATTTTGGAGTCTCTCTGAAGCTCCAACCAAAATGGGATGCATTAAAAAAGTTAAACTATGATAAAAGATGGTTAGCTATACTAGAAATATCCACAAGAGTTTGGAGAGAGACATAAATTGATCATTGAAGTGCCGTTCTCCTCACTTATTTAACTTCTTCCCTAGGATAGAGAGCTTTAACCAGAGTATTCAACTCTTAAACCCTCTTCCAAGAAGTAGCTAATGAGGATGATGATGTCGAAAGTTTAGACCTCACATAAGTAATCATCTCCTCATATCTCCATATCTGCATAGTCCAAGAATCCATATGATCTTGCAGTTTAGATAAAAACTGGTAAACACACTCCAATGCCTCCACCATCTCCCTCATTTTCTCCTAAAGGGAAGCCTTATTCACAATATCACTCAGATTCCTTTCGTTCATGGCTAGGTCTCTTCAGGACAAGATGATTTTCTACATAATTTCATAAAAAAGATCCCGATCGAAGATATATACCCCTAAGTCATGAAATAAATGGTGAATACATTCCCATTGGTTGTAGAATATTTCCATGTAAGTCTTGGTAATCAATGTGTGAATCCTTTCCCAGATCAATTTGAAATTTGATCGAACCTATGCAACCAATGGGGTAGATGCGGTAGAAGGATAACCATCTAGTTGTATCAGTTCCGAAGTAGGAGAGGATACCTCATGTGATCTTCTCTCAAAAGGTTCATCATCCATATACTATTTTGAAGGATTACTTTCCTCAATGGAATTTGTTTCACCATACGAGTGGTCATCATCTAAATGAGGTTTCTTCCTCAATGCCTCATTTAAGTATTAAATAAATTCCATTGGCACCACTGATAAAGGAGTTGGTGATGCAAAAGTCCTATCCACATGACAGACCAACTGGCCTAACACTCCATTGGGATAAGATGTTACCCATGCCTAGAAATAATCCTAGGTAAGGAAGGCAGAAGAAGAATCAAAAGGTGGAAGCATAATCTCATCCTCGGTGTCTTCACATGTCATCCTCCTCCAAAATTGTCGGATAACCCTAGGATTTAGCTCCCCTTAAACATAGAATAATGTAAGAGGGGGGACCCTATGAACATAGAAAAACTATCAAGTAAATCGATATGGTGTGTATGGCACACAGATGATCAGCTCATCCACCCTAGCTATGATAACCCCATCCCAAAGAGAGATTATGTAAGATCTTTCATCGATAGAACTACCACCATCATTAATAATCAGACCACCCAGGGAATGAAAAGTATAAAATTCAAAGCTGTCAAGATAGAATAGTGTGTCCTTAACCTTAGAAGGATTTAGGTACATAGCCTTGACCCCTGAGATGTTCAGCAATCTAGGATGGGATATGGTGCTCGATATCCTAGAAGCATTGTAATACTTATAATAATAGAAATTCTCCCCTATTTAAGAAAATAGGAACTGGAGAGGACCACTAATCTTGTAAGGGGTGATACCTTGTTAAATTTTACCCAACATCTGATAAAGGTATACAAGGACTAGTACTTCCAAGTTAAGGTTACACCCTTATGAAATTCGCGTTACCATCACCAGTGTGATAACATAGATTCTTGTATATGTTTCCCCAATCAGAAAGAGCCACCTATTCAAGAACATGGATATGAAACCTAACAGTCTCGGGTTTGGAGAGATCTTAGAGCTCACAAAATATCCTCACAAGTTATAATATCCAACCTTAAATATGTCTCAATATGATCCATTACTATCATGAACTTGTTGGGAGGGGCACCTATGGGGGTGAATAGCGGCTGGTCTAACTCTGCTACTATAGAGAAAAATATTGATTCAATCCCTAAAATAAATAAGTGACTGAATTGTTAGATATTTCTTTGATTTATACCTTAAAATAATGAGAATATCCCTCTCCAAAATTGGGGACTACTAAGAATAATCCCAAACATCTATAGTAGGGAGGAATTCATCATACATTTATCCAAGGGGAAGAATCTTGACCAACTGATAGATGTCCCATAGGCCGATGCCCACTTCACCATGGGACAAGTAAAATGTTTTGGTACTAGGGAACCAATAGCTGATCATCTCTCAATAGAGTCCAGGATGATGATAGATGATGAATTGGGAGATCCATATGATTTTATAAAGGTAAACCCTATATAGGTCATCAGCAAACTCTAAGAAGCTTTGTCTAACCCAGAAATTCCATGCCCACTCATCATAGAAATTGCTGTCAGGATGAAGTTTCCTTTTCAAATACCATACGCTTCCTAGATTATTAAAACAAGAAGAAAATATGTTCTAATAGATTTTATAGATAGGTTGCTGAGTGAAATCACATCCGTATAGATCTAGAGGAGAGTTGGCCAACATATAAGACAAACCCTAGGATCAAGCTATAACTAGAAGATCGTCCTCAGGAATTGTTGTCTGAATGCAGTCAAGAGAACCAGACACCCAATGGGATGGTATATTAATATCAAGATGGGGAATGATAGCATCATCCATTAAACCAAACCTATACAAAGGAAGTTGATGAGATAATGAATAATTCTGGACATCAGGGGAAAGGAACCTCTTTAGGGTTTCGTTATCAGTATGAACACAATACTGGGGAGCAACATTACAATTTCTAGAAATCATGGATTTTGATAGGCTGTAGCTGAGGAACCTTGATTAGAACTAGAATCCATATGAAAATAAGTAAGTGGAACATGTTAGATGAATAAAATAAATATTGAAAAAGCATGATGAGGACCAGCAACGTCAGGCACATCACATGACTCAGTAGGGGATTCTTGGACTGTATAAGGAATTCATGAATCAACTGACCTCCTAAGGACTCATGGGGCACATAACCCCCATATATCATAATGTGAACCGCATGACCTGCTTAGATACATGTTCCCACATGACCTGAACATGGTCACATGAGTATGAAGTGATCAAATGACCGGACCAACAACTCTCATGAAGCCCTCAAGATAACCACAACCCTCATATAAAAAGTTCTATAAGTTACTAAATTATGATTCATAGTTGGATCAGATAAGAATCTAAGCAAGATAAAATCTTGAGAGAGAGTTCTAACGAAATGGACTAGCTGCGCAGACTCACGAACGGAGCTCATGATCAGGGTTCACGGAACAGTCTCACGACAGAGGCACTCATCATATGAAAAAATGATAAGGGGTGACCAACAAAATGAATTTTTCTCCACCCCCTATATATAGGATGTTTTGAAGAATAACAAACGTCACCCAGTAGACCAAATGTCACCTAATACACCAGTTTATGATGCTTCCAAGACTTAGGCATGCATTAGTTTTCCTCAAAACCGAGTCCTTGTCCCTGAAGATGTCACTCTTCAGGGGGGGGGGATTTATTGAAGCCTTCCAAATGAGAATCATAAAATTTTCAAAGGAATATCTGGATATAGAAATTATCTTCCACACCAAAGAAAAGGAACCAAGACTCATGGATCACATGAGCCTCCAATGGAATCGTGACCGTGTGACCATTTCAAGGTTACATGAAGACTCCATGTGCAACACATAACATGTGGTGAATCCCACAAAGTCCCATTCAATTAACCTTCCTGCTATTATAAAGGCTCTCCAGACAATTGATGGCCTTGTGATTACAACTGAATGAGTTCCCCCAAGTCATTTGGTTTTTCATTGTCAAGTGCCTAAAATCCATCCAAAATTCCTCTAGAAGTAAGGAGGAATAATATCCAAAGGAATAGACCCTTATTAGACATGAATCTCATGCAATATGTCATCATTATAAAAGATTAAATTCATCGATGATACTTATAAAATATCATGATACCCCTGAAACCTTTTAAAATAAAACAAATGAGATAATGGGGAGGATGTGAGAGGTGCTTGCGGTTGTTGAAGAATATGAGGTGCTCCCCCAGTGAACTGTAATACACCATAAGAAATTGGAGAAATGTCTGCCTCATCCCACAAAATCCTTTTGGCTTTTCAGTTGTACCGCATGGAAGTAATTAGGAATGTACATGCAACTCCATGCTTCCCATTTAGCGCTCTAAGGAAAAAAATATGAATTTCTCCATGACATGATCACACACCCCCATATGGCCCATGTTGGTCACATGATGCATCGCTAAAAAATGCAGTAATTGTCCTTGACATTACTTATGAAATCTCACATGACTCCCAAACTTTGTCACATAAACCAAAGGAGATAAAATAGGGAGGAGGAAGAAGGTAATCACAGTCATAAAAATCTTGCGACTCACTAAGGAACTCTACAACACGGTCCCACAAGACCCCCAAACAAACCATCCTTGTCTCACAGAAGGCCCCATATAAGTCACCAAACATCTCATGAATTCCTTTCAACATGAACTTTGGATATCACAAAGTACCTTGGGAATGTCCATAGGATAAGATGAAAAGTCTGTTGACATGACCTCATGATAAAAAAAGTCTTCATTAATTAATGATAATTAGATAAAATAAGTGTTTACAGAAGATACATGTGATCACTGAAAATTAGGAAGCACACTCAGAATGACCCACAACAAAGACTCATGAAACCAGATGGTGCTATCCCACTTCATCGACTCCAGCTTGGATCCACACCAGATACGCCGCACAAAGCGCTAAAAAACTGGGGTGGCGATGCCTATAAATTCCCCACCCCATCATGAAAAATGTACCAACTACTACAAGAAGGAAACTCTTGAGCGAAAAAGTCCCAAGCATCAAAGAATACTTCTCGGAGCAACCGATCACATGACCAACCTTCCTTTCATTAGGTAATATACCGGTGGGCAGTTAGAGTAGTCATGCGACTGACATAAACCACTTCTCATGATCATTCATAGATCATGCGAAGGATCTCTGGTAGTCCATGCGAAGAACATCCCTTCAGCCCACTAGATCACGCAAGACTTAAAATAAACTAATACTGAACAAACCTAAGGCATTCTCAATGCAAGTGATAGAACCAAGATCAATAGTGGAATAATTAAACAAAATACATGCTCACTGGACCTCATGTGATTTACGCGAGTCATACAAGGACACACAATAGTACCAGGACATGTCACCCAGATCTCATGACATTCCTTCAAAATGCTATTTGGGACACGTGAAATACCCCGAACATGTCAAAGAAAGTCATATTGTCCACCTGGACGTACAAACTTGGTATCACGAAACCCTCTAGGTCTATCACCTGAGCCTTATGATATCCTTCATATACATCTCCTGACTCATATAACAACACTCACTCATATCAGTCAAGTCTCACTGTTGCATCTAGGCATAAAAACTAAGCTCTCGAGACACCCTCTGGGTAATCCAGCTGAGACCCATGACGCCCTCCAGACACAACAGTCAGGTCTTGTGATAACCTCCAAGGATGTCATCCAAGACATGTGACATCCTTAGAACCATGTTTCACTGACTATTACGACACCCACATATGTGTCAAGAATAGTCATGCGATGGATTCCAATACAATCCAACTGGGTCATGCAATATCCCCCAGACAAGTTAACCGGGTCATGCGACACCCTCTAGACAAGCAGGCCAGGTCTCTAGGGCATCCCAGGATTTGATGCCTCTATACATCCTTGGTGTATAATACTGAAATATATGGGAAACCTTAGTGTGTAAGCCCAAATATAAAGGGAACTACAATGAATATGATTCCTACCATATTCAGGATACGTAGGCCACCACTCCTTGAGGTTTGAGCTCCATATTGATCATCCAGAGTGATCCCAGTATCCAAGACTTTATCTAGATTAATGAAATTGATTACTTTCTAACCCTTGTTTCTCACAAAGATCGTAGATCACATGAGCTTAGGGAGTCACGCTGATCATGTCATCTATACTATAAACCCCAGGGTTACAAGGGAAACCTCAATGTGTAATCCCCAACTACCAACATTATGTAGTATATCCCCAATAAATAGGGAATCCATCTTGGTATGATCCTTTAACATTACCGAAACCTTGAGGATGAGCATAATATCACTGAGTGTGATCATCCACCTTAGCCTATCATCAGGTTAATAGATAAATGAACTACGAGAACTTTGATTCCCACCATAATCGGGATACGTAGGACACCTTTCCAAGGCCCGAGCTCTATACCAAAAATCCCAAGGACTGTCGCAGCATACAAGTCCCATATATATATATTCCATGAGAGTGATCATCTATTCCTCCTTGTTTCTCACACTGAGCATAACTCACATGGTCTTAGGGAGATGCAATGAGAATCTCATTAGACATCATGAATCTCCACTCACTAGGGAAATACCAATATGTAATCCCCGATGAGTGGTATGGTATGAACACCCCTCATATAAGGGTATATGCCTTGGGGATAGTCCCAAGGGTGTAATTGAACTTTGATAAATTTGATTCCTGCCATAACCAAGATACATAGGATGTCTCCTTGATACCCGAGCTCAAATATTTGGTGTCTCAATACCCAAACATATGTCCCCTCCTCATGATGATAAACTGAACGAGATTAACAAACTATATGGGTTTTGATTCCTAAAATAGCAAGGATACATAGGAAAACTCATAATGTCTCAATCCCATCCTCATAATATTAACTACCTCCTTACTTGGAAGCACATTATGGAACATTTGATCACATGAATTTAACACATAAAGTGGTTATTCACCGTTAAGGGTATATATTAATAACCTCAGATATATACACATGGATTAACTAATGAGATTGCACTCCCCTTAGTTCATCAATGAGTTTCCCTTTCTTTTTTGAATGGGAGAAGTAACTAACAAGTAATTTAATCAGGGAAACTGGTCCCATATCAGGATTAGGAATAGATACATGAACATATCTTAAATCTATAAGAGAATCCCAAAGTTAGAAACATTTCCCACCAAAAGGGTGTGATGAGCCTGAATTACCATCCTGTAGACCAATGCGAGTCCCCAAGAGTCACTCGACCTGAAAATATAGATGAACACCGGCCTTTATAAAGTAGGTATATACTCAGATATAGATGGGGGAACCATTGGGAGTTTCTAGGAAAAGTGACAATGGTATACTAATGAGAGAAACCCATTTAACTCCAAAAAAACTAGACAAAAAAAAAACCAAATGGACATTTGAATGTAGTTTTGGAGTAATAATTTGGGTCAACTTCAATTTCATTGTATCCTAAATATCCATCCAAGAAATAGTAGAATTCATGCCTTGCTAGTCACTCTAGAATTTAATCCCTGAAAGGAAAGGGGAAATGGTAATTTTTGGTCATAGTATTTAAATTTATATAATTCAAATATACTCTCCATCCAATGATGGTGTGAGTTGAGATCAATTCATCTTCATCATTATTTATAATTATGATATTTCCTTTCTTTAGAACGACCTGAAGCGGACTCACCCACCCACCGTCATAGATTGAAAAAATTATTCCAACATCTAAGAGTTTCAATAATTATTTATTAAATACCTCATTAATTGGTGGGGTGAGTCGACTTTGGGGATGGAATTTAGGTTTTTCACCTTCTTCTAATAAATTTTTTTGAGTGCAGTTTATAGGGTTAATCCCTTTAATGTCATCCACCCCCCGGAAATTGACTTCTTATGTCTTTATAGAACTTTGATCAACATGTATTCTTATGTTTGTGTTAGTTCTAAGTTAATGATGACTATTAATGCAATTTTACTCTCTATAAATGATAACTTGAGGGTTCTTAGGAGAGGTTTAATATCCAGTTTTTGTGGCTAGATGACCGAGGGTATGAATAGTAGGATATTGTCCCTTGTAAGTGGTTCTATGTAGTTTACTTCCTCAAAATCACATTTATACTTTCCAGTAGAAGAAAAATAATCACTATCATCTTCGATGTACCTGTAGTCATTTCTATTTTTAATGATAAACATATCTTGACAGTCAAAATAATCATCTATTTTTTTCATTAGCTTTCACTAGTCTAAAAAAAACTTGTTCATCACCTACCTTGAATATAAGTATCCCTTTTTTAACACTAATCAGTTACTTATTAGTGGATAAGAATAGATAAACTAGGATAATTGGAACATCTCATTCTTCTTCCATATCCAGAAACATGATGTTTGTTGGGAAAATTAATTTTCCAATTTTTACTAGGACATCCTTGAGAATACCTCGAGGATACTTTATTGACCGGTCAGCCAATTTAAGTACCAATAGAGTCGAATTTAGTTAACTGAGTCCCAACTTATGTAATACACTCATTGGAATGAGGTTAATGTTAGATCCTAAGTTTCACAGAGCTCTCCTAAATTTTCATTCTCCTATGGTGTAACGAATTGATAAAATCCTAGGGTCTCTTATCTTTGGTGGAATCTTCTACTAAACAATGATAGAGCATTATTTATTCAAGTAAATGGATACCAGGTATTATATATTTATCTTATTAGAGAGTAGTTCCTTGATAATTTTTACATAAGAAGGAAATTGGGAAATTTCTTCAGAAAAAGGGAAGTTTAATGTAATTGCTTGAACATTTACAGAAATCTATTATACCACCTTTAAAATTTTCATTGCTTCATCCTTTATGGGAAGGGTATAGTTTTTTTGTAAGATGATGGTGCTATATATATGCCGTCTTTATAATATTCTTATTTTGGATATTTTTAGGAGGTGATGATCCTAGATCTTTTTACCAATCATTTCTATTCACAATATCATTGTCATACTCTTTAATGATTTTTCCCATTTCTTGGGTTCATCAAGATTTTTCTCTTCTCCTCTACAGGGTTAATAAAAATCCATCACTTTTACACTCCTTAGTACCACAACATTAGCTTCCTACTTCAGGTAGGTCTTAGTATTACCAGGCTGCATACCTGGTAATATATCTAACATGGTCTTTGAGATTTGACCCATTTGATGTTCGAGGGTGTGGAGTACTAACCTTTGATTCTGTATTTCTATATATTGGGTTTTCATCCTCTGGTCTTACTTTTGAATGAAGGCTATGAGCATATTTTATAAATTAGATTGAAGGGGAGCAGTTGGTTGTGATGGTATTTATAGAGCTAGTTGAAATTGGTGCTGGACTCTAGAAGGAAAGGGTTATTGGGATAATTTTTTGAGCTGGTCATGGAATAGGATTAATAGGAGGTTATCTAGGTGGTCCTTGGTCCCTGGATTATTCTTGGAAACTTCTCTTTTGATAGTAACCTTGATTATTTTGTTGTAGTTATTGAGCTCACCTCTGTTGATAATACTATTGTGGTTGCTGATATTGTTGGCTTTGGTGATTGTAATTAACATAATTAAAATATTGGATTTGTTTTTTATATTTTTATTCCCTTCAGTGTTGGTATAAGTGTGGGCCATCTCACATTTCACAGGATTGAATATCCATTACAAGAGTAAGAGGGGGTAGTGGTGCATCAGGAAGCCAAAATGATTCTAGCTTCTTAGTCAGGACCTCTACTTGTATAATTAGATGAGCGTTTTCTTCAACTTGGTGGATTCCAAATCAAGGTGGTCCATGATTGATTTTCCATAGATTTTAATTTTGAGATACCTCATCTAGAAGTTATCAACCCTCTTATGGTGTTTTCAGCATTAGACTACCATCAGCGGAAGCATCTACCACTATGCGAGCAGCTGGTTGGAGACCTTGGTAGAAGGTTTGCAGCTAAACCCACACATCGAGTCCATGATGTGGGAATTTATGAGTAATTTATTTAAATTTATCCTAGGCTTCCCAGGATGAATATCCATATTCTTGATTGAAATTATAAATTTCATTTCATATTTTATATTTTTGTCTTGGAGGAAAGTATTTATCCAAGAATGTTTTGGCTAGATCATACCAAGTCATGATCAACTCGAGAGATTGAGTCTTTATCTAGTCCTTAGTTATATCATGAAATTAAAAGGGGAACATGAAAAATCTAATTGTATCATAAGACACTTCTTGTTACAGAAGGTATCACATGATTCTAGGAATTTAGAGATTCACTCATGAGGATCTTCACTCCACAATCCTCTAAAATAGCCCATATTCTGGATCATACCAATGAGTAAAGGTTTTATTTCAAATGTATGTGCCTGAATGGGAGGGTTCACAATGATGGGTGCGACACCATTGATAGATGATAATCCATAATCTATGATGGTGCACTCAAGTTTTATGGGTTAATCTCCGTGTTGCACAGGTGGAACATATTGCATGTTGGGTGGGTTGGGACCCGCATGATTGCTATGGTCTGCCATAATTTGATGGAAACATGCATAGAGGTACCTTTCAATTTCAGGAATGAAGATAAGTGGTTCTTGATCATTGAGGCTCCTTGAATGAGTCAGGGTCCCTTGACTCATGCACTATACCATAAGAAATAAGGTTATAGTGGCATCCAAAAGAAAGAAGAAAAAAATGAAAATAGAAAAGGGGTATGGGTGAAGTAATACTAGGTTCATGCTAAAGGTTCTTGTATCTAAGCACAAAAAGTCCTAAAAAAATCACCAAACTTTGATGTGCCCACACTGTTGTTTAATTTTCATGGGTGATGATTAGATTATAATTTCTTTTTATCCTAAACTACACTTTCTATGATGGTGTAGTATATTTTTAGTGTGGGGTCAAAACCATGGGGAAAGATTGGTAGACAAGGAACCAGTGACTTATAACCCTTTATGTAAGATTCCTCATGAATTGTTTTGAGTTTGAGATTTAATTAATGTTATTGAGTTTGGTTTAAGATTTAGGAAGGAGGTAGGGATCAAGGTCAATTTCAAGGTTCATGTAAAAAGGATAATCTTAGTCCTAACTTAGGATAGTCCTAGGGTTTAGGCTATGAAGTGGTGCATAGAGAACTATTTGATTATGTTCAAACCAAATAGATCTATCTAAGATGAAACTATTCCTTGGTTTCTATATAAATAACAAGCTAGATTCATTTAGCCTAGCTTCTATGGTAGAAAGTATCACATGTTAATGTTCATAGACTACTCTACTCCAATTAGGCCAGGTTCATTCATTTAAACTTCCCATGGTCAGGGTTTCATAAAATAATTGAATAAGAATTTATTATTTAACCTTATGACTAGACTTAGGGTTATAAAATTTTAGTTTAAAGATTCATTATGTTTAGAACAAACCTTACTCTCAACCCCTACCCCAAGCGGTTTAGCCGCTCATGATGCTATTAATCAAAATCAAAGAAACAATTGTTGACATGATTAAAAGAGTAATGAAATAATTTAAATAAGATAATTCATAATTAAGGGTTTAATAATCAATAATTTTACATTAAAAAAAATTAATAAACCAATCAAACACTTACTTAAATGAGTAAACAAGAAAAAATGGGGTGCGAATCCTCTTTGAGTTGATAGTAATGAAAAACAAATTATGGAATGTTAAACTATGATGAAATAGATTAGGAATAATTACAGGTTCATCAATGACACTTTTATTTAATTATAATGATAAAATTAATTGTTTAAATTTGATTTGGAAGGGAAATAAAGGAATAAATGAGAGAAAAATGAGAGAAAAGTTGGATGCCCAGATTATTATGCGTGACTATCCGTGCTCTGGAAATAAATAGATGAGAATTTACACAAAGTGTAAACTTATCATGTCATGTAATCTAGATCCAAGTTTTCCTCCATGTATTTTGGATTTGGAACCTATATCAGCTCAAATATTTGTGATTTAGAGATGCGATTCGTCTCACGATGTGTAATGGGAACTCACGTTATGCTTCTTCTCATAAATTGAACTTTAAGCAGGAAGTGGAATTCAAATTTAAATGATGTGTATTTAATATTCAATTCATGTATTATTTCATGTCTTGTAATTTATTCACGACTTGTGCTTCATGACTTCAGACATGCTGTGAATGATGCATACACGTCGTATATGTGATTCATGATGTGTAAAGTTATTTTCTATCCATTTTTGATAGATTCTTCTTTGGTGTCTTGGATACCTATTCTCTAAAAAATTCAACATATATATGGTGTATTATCAAATAAATCATAAATAATCATTAATTAAATGAATCCAAAATGTATATACAATTTCAGCTTATCACTGTGATATGAAGATCCCCTTTCTCTCTCATCTATTTTTCTTTTATGAGAACACACACACAAACACACACACACATATATTTATATCTATTTATTGGGATTCATTTCCCACTTTATTTGGGTTGATATATCTACTTCTATTTTGTATCCTATTACTTCCCTCTAGTTTTCAAGGCATCCTAATGGGTATGTATATACTCACCTCTATATGGGCTTTGTTCGCATGTGTCATGCCTTATAAAAACAAAAAATAATTCAATGGTGATTTTAGAGAAGTAGAGGAATACCCAGCTACATTTGATTTCATATGGTGGATGGATCTTGGAGATCTGGAGCTGATCTCTATCATCTTTTATTTTCTAGTTGTTGTTAGGTTGGGGAAACTTTTCTAGTGAGGTGTGTATTTTTTCCATTTACATATTATATTATATTTTTGTACTCTTTCTATTTCATATAGGTTATTGAATGCATGGTTTCTACTCCATATGTTATTGTATTTTATTATTATTCATCTAAACTTCTTCATGAAGATGGTTGGGTGCATGCATACAAGCACTTTAGGTAAATGCCTCCCATTTTAGTAATGCCTTTAGATACTGGTCGCCAAACCCTAGCCTATGGAGGCAGGCTTGGGGTAGTTTTAATTTAGCCTTCCACCATCCATGAATGACCTAGTGGTTAGGGTCATGACATATTCTACACTAAAGTAATAAAGAAATGAGTTAAGAATAAAATTACCCCATAATAAAAAAAGACTTACATTTTAGTAGGACAACAAAAAAATAATTCCAAATAGATCTGGAATCATTATGGAAGGTCAACTTTTCAAGGGTTTCACTAATTCTGTGAAAGGTATGGACACAAAAATTTCTTATACTGGATTAATATGTCTTTTATAGGGAAGAGGCAAAAATTAGAGGGGATTTTTAGTGAGAAACCAAGTTTAAAAACCCATAGAAATAAAGTAGTGGCCATATCTACACCAAATCCATCTAACTAAAATATATTTGAATGTTTACAAGAGGTATGTGCCAGATGTTTACAAGAAGGTCATAAGGATGAGGAGTGCATGACTATACTTCAATGATATATTTCTTATGTTGTGAAAGGGATGAAAATTTAGAAATATAAATATGATCCATACAAAATTAGTACTTTTAAGAAGACATGTGAGAATACCAAATAAGCCGAGCAGGTTAATAAATAATTCTTAGTGATTTATCTAGAATAGTTTGATATTGATAAGAGAATTAATAAATAAGATATGGATGATAAAGCTAAAGGAAAAAAAGTGGTTACACATGAATAAGTTTTCATTCGTGATAAGATTACCACAAATACATATTTGGAATATTCAAGCAAGATTATGTGAGTGATGTGGACAAAATGTACATGTTATAAATAATTATATGATTATTCTTCCAAACTAAGTAGAATCAATGAAACTATCAATGAAAGTATAAGGAATAAAAGTTTACTTGATCACTGAATTCAAGGATATACCCCACACGAATAAAAAATTCAATAAAAGATATTGAGAAAACAACCTATTGAGATGGTTGATAGGAGGAAAAGTGATATCCTGAAAATAAAATGAAGCCTAGGTTGAGAGAAAACTCTTGACCATAGTGTTACTTCTAAGAAACCAATAGGTCCCTCATTATTCCATTTTTTTCTATCTATTCTAACATGTAGATAATTGAAGGATTAAATTGCGTGCATCCCTTAAGGGGGATAAAACATGAGTTAGAGTTGTCAAAATTTAAAAACTATGTGAATATGGAATTTTAGGATAACTTTATGAGATATAGAGAATGAGGTTTTCAAATTACATCTACAACCCTTATTTTTGATCATATAAAATATTTTTTAAAAGATATATTTCTAGTTTATGATAAGTTTAGACAATGGGGGAGTTGTTTCCTATGCACTTAAACTTTCTAATGTGTTTGTTGAGATGTGTGTAGACAACAATGTATTTATTAGTAAACCTATATGAGCGGAACCTTGAATGAGTTTCTAATAATGGTATCACATGTTAGATTATTTATGGAGAACATATACAACCTTGGTTATATACTCTTTTTTCCAAAAAGGGTTAGCCTATGTATACTTAAAGTTTTTTGACTAAAGGATCTTTGCTAAGGAAATATTGTGATATCACACTTATCTCAAGAGGAACAAGCTATTGATCAATTATGAAAATGGGAGAAATAAATGGTTTCAAAAGTAGAATATTATATGATAATCCATCAATATTTTATTTTTATTTATTTTCAATAAGGGGAAGAAAGAGAAGCACACATATTGACTTGAAGATTGTGTAGTGATATTGACAATAAAATCAAAAGGGGGAGATTGAAGTTACCATTGGATGAATTGTATTTATTGTCAATGTGTTAATATGCGTTTGATGTAATAAGTGGTGATTCTTAGATTATTTTTATGGATTACATCTTCAAAATGTTATGTGATGATTAATTTTATGATATTTAAGGAAACTAAATGAAAGTGTTGGTGGATGTAGAGAAAGAATCTATAACATTTTGGAATGGGTTTTGAGTTGATTGAGAAGTGATGGAGATGGTTTGAGGAGGCCTTGATTTGAAGTGGAGAAAGTCTTGAATTTCTAGACTGAGACTGAATTTTAGAAAAGGGTCGGATGTATAAGTGTCATTGGATACTGGAATTTGGCAAAGTATGTCCAATGCATGTGTGATTTATCTATGCATATATGTGAAATCGGTTTGCGTAGGTGTCATACAAACTAGAATAAGTGTCATTTGGCACTTTTCATAAGTGTCATTGCACACCTATGTATGAGTGATTGAGGATCTTACAGAGTTTCTTAAAGGTTAGAGGTATTGCGTAAAGGTAACTTATAAAGTTTTAAGGCTATATAAAGGTTGTATGACCTATGTAAGGGTAATAAAAAAAATAAAGGCTTTGTAAGGGTAGTTTGGATGTTGTGTAAAGGAAAGTATGAGTTTCAAGAATACTGCATAAGGGTATAATGTAATTATAGAAATCATTTATAGTGAAAAGTGAATTTAATAAGATGATACTTATTCTGAGATTAAATTATTCAAATATCATGATCATTCACATTGATCATGATTAAATCCAAGCATGAAATGGAAAGTGTTGTTTAAATGAAAACTACACTACAAACAGAAGGTCTACATGGAAAAGATGCAGGATTCCATGCACATGGACAATACAAAAGATTTTAAAGTAGTGAATTTTATAGAGAATAAAAAGAAGTAAACAATATTAATTATTAAGGAAATTTAAGAGGAAAATCTTGGTCAAAACTTAAATGAGTTTGAATGATAATTAAAATCAGGATATCTGTTGATTAATTTAAACAATAAGATCGTATCTGAATTCAAAGATCATGAAGTTTCCATATTTTATATATGGAGAATAATATCCATATGATACTATTTTATGTGATTACATAATATGAAGGGGAAAGGGGGAAAACTGTTTACAATATTGAGTACTGAAGAAGCACTATGTGATAATTCTAAGAGCCAATACAACATCTATATCAAGGAGAGAGAGGGAGTTTGAATCCAGGAGATATATAAGTAGGAATAAACCTATTATTCCCAAGTATTCAAAGAATGAGGAGGAACTATATTTCTCAATTGATGGAAATGATGATTCCACTCTTCACTATAATTTTCATAGTCATTTTACTCACTTAAAACTATCCATTTTAACTCATTTTAACAATGTTTGTATTTATTTTTATCCACATTAATTTAAAGTACTTAAAATGAATGTACAAGTTTGATTTATGTTGTTCTATTATGAAATAATAAAATAATGATTATTTTATATTAAGATCATAGTGACACATATATTATCTATATTTATTTATGAAAAGGTTTTTATAGGAAATTTTCTCATTTATCACATTCCCACATTAAATATATGTGATTATTTCCCCTTAATTACCTCATTTGGTTCTCAAGACGGTTCTTCAAATTTTTGATTCCTTCTTAATACCTTTACAATTTGAGTTATCCTATTTTGTATCACTTGTTTTCTCTATTCAAGGACACATATCATATTTTATTCATATGATAAGTATGAATCCATTTTCACTATTTTAGTGCTATGTACATACATTGGGTTTTATATATACCTCTATAAAAAGGGTACATGAAAGAAATAATTTACTTAGAATAAGTTGGGTAGAAAAAAATTGATACACCATAAATCCTACACAGTTAAATATTTCAAATTACACAATGTATTTTGGACTTAAAATTTCATTCTTCTAAACCCTCAAAACACCCCTTCATGTATATATATTTATTAAAACATGGTCCTAAATATATAACTCTAATTAATCCCATATATTATCAATATAACTCTTGTTGTAACCAAAGGTTTGGCATGTGTTGTATTTTTTTCAACCACTATTGATGAAAAATAAAATCTTGGCATAAAAAGTGAAGTAGAAAGGTATAGAAAAAACAAAATATATGTCAGGGTGAAATGGATAAGATATATATTATAACATTCACGGTTAAGAGAGGATAACATGATAAGTAAGTAGTTAAGTGTTTAAGATTATAATGCATATATCACACACAATGAAGTATAAAGAAATTGGAAGAACATTAGCCAATAGGTGAGTAAGAAGATGCATAAAATTGACATAGTATAGTGATACATAAATGTTGATAAATGGATATTTAATAGGTATTTAATTGATCCCACTATAATGAATATGGAATTTAAGGAAAAATAAAGGCTAAGGCACATATATGAAATAACATGGAAAGGATAAGGAAGGTTAGAAGAAGTTGAATATGCCTTGATAAGTAGAGATAAATAATTTGGATTTTATAGAGGATTTAAATGGTTTAATCTTTTTCTTATTTCGAATTTTTGTGTTGGGTAAAGTATGGGAATGATTAGAGAAGTTTAGTGGAGCATAGAATATGATATGGTGAAGATGAACAAACCATACAATGGTCAAAGGAATTTTATAGGATATTGTTATGAAAGAATGTTGATGGAAGAAAAAAGGATTATACTAGACACCATAATAAGGAACCATGTCACAATTCACTAAACCAATCTATGTTATATAAACCACAAATGCAGTACTTTATTTTTTTTGAAAAATTTTGTTTGAAAAAATTTCTGGACACCATAGGATAAAAAAACCATGCTATTATTGTAGTCATAGTTTGTAAAAATATGGAGATAGATTATGGTTTTAGAAAGAGATATGAACATTTTATTTCTATTAGGTATTCAAGAATCAAACAATACTGTAGTATTAATCATGGTTTTAGAAGAATATTGAAAAATGAGAAGACCAAAGAAACCACTCCATAATGGATGCCACAATTGATTTTGGAGTTTTTGTGAAGTTCTTATTTGAGATACTGATTAAATGTATTATGAACATGGTTCAAGGCCATTTTAATGAAAAATATAAAGAGTAATTGTGGTTCTAATCATAGTTTAAGGTGCATTACCGAAGGAAGAAACCTAAATATTTATGGATCTAGCTATACTAAATGATGATATAGTGTACTAGAAACCACACTATAGTGTAGTTGAGATAAGAAATTCATGATATAGAAATGATAATATTTTTAGAATGATGAAAATATGCTTAACATGGTTCTTATAATCAAAATATCAGTTGAACAAACCACACCATGATTTGGTGTGCCATGACATGGTTTATAGGTATTCTATATATTTTATAGATTTGTATACATTTTTGAATATGGAAATATATTATTTTCATTTTAAATATTTGGATCAAAGTTTTTGGATATTTTTTACTACAGTAAAATGAGTTTGACACATGACATGTTTTCTCAGGATCATAAAAACTAAAAGAGATCCTAATCATTTATCAGAGAGCTTGAAAATTGATAAGACTTTATTGTGAAGTTTAAAAATAACTTATCTTATATATTTATTTTATATAACGCTAGTGGTGATGGTGGAAACACATGGATGACATCGATGCATAACATATGTATTTAATTATTCAAAGCATATCAATTTCTTATGAAGATCTTAGAGAGACCCTCAAGTCTATAAACTGCTGAAAACTCACCTCAAGGAAATAGATGTAGAGAGTGAAAGAAGAGGTTTTCCTTGAGAGGCAACATACTTGTTACGACCCATCCTCGGGGCCCATGCCGTGACTACCCCAAGCCCGCCTTCCATAGGCCAGGGGCTGGCGACTAGCACTAAAGGCGTAAATCCTGATAAAAAGGGAAGGAATTGCCTTTATAAAAGTAAACAACACAAAAGAGTACACAACAGAAGTAAGCACTAAGTAATAATGAATAAAAAAGTAAGTGATGAAAGGAAAGGGGCCGGAAATACAAGCCCAATAGTAAGTACAATACAACTGAAAAGCTAGTACAACTGCAGTAAAGTAAAACAACAACCACTGAGTCGTCCTCCGGAAATCCTACTTAAAGGGTGGGTATAGATAGCCTCTTCAGCACCTCAGGTCCGACCGTCGGCTCCGTGTACGTCTCGCCAAGTGGTCCACCTCTGGGTATCATCCAACTCCACAAGCCTCTATCTCGATCAGTGCTGTCCGTCGTCTG
This sequence comes from Viscum album, assembly GCA_963277665.1. Taxonomy (NCBI): domain Eukaryota; kingdom Viridiplantae; phylum Streptophyta; class Magnoliopsida; order Santalales; family Viscaceae; genus Viscum; species Viscum album. The sequence continues at coordinate 716,740,963 of OY728140.1, read as the reverse complement.
CATCCAACACAACGTAGTGCAGGCATAACCCGTGCAGGGGTGAGTATACGGTACTCAATAGGGACCCCGAGACCCCCGAAGGTCTTCTAGAATCCACGAAGGATAAACCAAAAAAGAAGGATACAATCACGAAGTATCAACCAACTCTACTTAGGTATATTCCCATACATATACCTAAGTTATCAACCACAGCATGACTCCAACTTTCGAGCCCAAGTACAACCCAGTCCACACAGGAAAGAAGTCAATCACATCGATGATAATGATTGAAAGTCAAGACTCAACTCACACATATATACCTCTTTCAAATAGAAATAGATATGATCATATGTAGTCACTGATTCATCTAAGCTATCAGACCCACACAAGATACAAGACCAGCTAAGTTGTCGGACCCACACATGATACAAGACCAGCTACTCTGCCAGACCCACACAAGATACAAGTACAAAGGTAAAACTACTGGACCCACACACAATAATCATCTTCGTTGAACCCACAGAGGATTCTAGTACGATAATTGTTGTTGTCGAACCCATGGAGGATCCCAGTACAGAAGTCGACGCAGTCGCAACCAGCTCCAGGGTTCCCGCACACAACACGATCGATTCCGGGAGGGTCCGCTCCTCGAGAAAAAAGGGGGTCGATACATCAACTATCACGAAGTCCAGATTTGATTTATCCCAAAGTTCTGTATCATAAAAAGAAACCCAACATGACAGATGGCGCATCAATCAGACACCCGGTCTGAGAGATATTGGCTTTTCCGCTCCAGGGGCCCAGTTGGAATTACGCTCGTTTCAAACCCGACCATTTTCCAAATTCGTCCAAAAATCACTTAGAGTATCGCAAAAAGGACCGTCTCGTCACAAGGATCCCAGTGCCGTAGACGACATGTCGATCGGACGTACGGTCGTGAAGCTATTCACATTTAAGAGAAACAGGCCCGACCCGTCAAGCCCGGTGGGCTAGCGGGTCAACCTGTCCTAGCTTAGCGAGTCCAACCCGGTTGAGGGGTCGGCCTGGCCCGGTGGGGCATGGATTGGCCTGACCAGGAATAGCCTGTCCTGGCGGTGCGCGGATCGGCCAACTGGCCAAGTGGTCTGGGGAGCACGACCCCCGGTTTTCCGAAATGGCGGCGCCGAGCGGCACCGCCCCTCCTTCCCGGTCGGCCAAAGCCGGCAGGCTCTTCTGGCGTGAGTGCCCCCCTCAGGCGGGCCGCTTTCTTCCACACACGGCGCCCAGCGGTGCCGCATCCTTCAACCCAGCCGACAGGCATCCGGCCGGTTCACCGCCGAAGCTGCTCGCGGAGTGTAGGCCGTAGTCCTCCGCAGCGTGGCGCCACATGGCACCGCGGTCCTCCTATCCAGCCAGCTACGACCATCCGGTTCTTCCTCGACCGAGCAACCCGGTTTCAGCCACGGTCTTCCCTCCTCCACGTGGAATCCGGTGCCGCGATCCTCTAACGGACGGTGCATGGCCACCGTTGCCACCGCCGCCTCAGTCCTCGCCGCCTCTTCCATTTCCACCTCCATTGCAAAAATAAACAAGGATTAACGGAGGGTCATCGGGCCGTGTTCATTCGTCCCATGCCCTCCGTGTTAGGATTTAGAAGATGGCCGATTATAAACCTAGTAAAATCAATGAAGAACGAAGTACAATTATTCACTTAAAGAATATACAAAACCCCTACCTCATAATTAACATCGCACGTCGACGAGCCATTGAAGACGAGCGTCACGGTAGTCAGGTGTCGCGGAAGATGACATCGTGGAGAACGGTGTCATCCCATCAACGTGGGAGGAAGAGTCATTGTCGTGATGTGTGAAGAGAATCCATAGACGACGTAGATTTCCTTGATGTCGGGGTGCGTCTGAGGAAGAAGCATCGTTGGAAGAAGTCCCTCACGTTCTTCATCAGGGATGTTCTTCATTTAAGAATGATGTTCTTAATCGAAAAAGGATCACCTATCTTCTAATTCTCCAGACCCTCCCCAATAGTAAACTTTCCAACGCAAAAGAAATAAAAGGATCCCCATTTAATAGAATTTCCATGCAATTCAAATTAATTCAAAAGAGGTGCCAATTAATTAATGCAGATATTAATTAGACAGGTTGGAACATTCAATGGGTGGGAGGTGGAGAGGCTCCACCATAATAAATATGAGGAGTTGTCAAAAAAATAAATAGGGTTATTAATGGGGAGTTGAGGGAAGGTGAAAGGGTTTGGGTTCGTGTGGGTCCCACCACACTAAATCCTCTCCTGGGAGGTTATGTGGGGTGTGGGCCCCACCCCTAACTTCTTCTTGGAGGTAATAACCATCTCTTAAAATAAAATTGTGTATCACCACAATTTTATTTAATTTAAGATAAATCCCCAAATTAAAACTTTCGGCTCGCATAAAATGAAACTACGGTAAAGGTCCCCTTAACTGAATACTGACGCTGTGAGTTCATCGGTGTCCTCAGATTTCAATTCCGAGCACTGGTTCAAAAGATAGAAAAACCCGCACGTACGTTTACTGAATGTACCTGAACAAAACTTCAGAAATTGATTCTGGGCACACCGGACCTCGGAATCAGGTGCCATAAGAAACTGTGGACTCGTAAAATTCCAAAGTATTTTAAAAAAAATTCCTTAAAATTTTCAGGTTTTACATTACCCCCACCTCAGGGTTTTACATCCCCATAAAGATATAGCACACACTAGGGGAAAAAATGGGGGTACTGAGCTCGCATATGAGCCTCCTGCTCCCAAGAGCTCTCTTGGAGGTTCCCGTGCTGCCAGCGAATGCGCACCAGAGGAATCGACTATTCACATAAGACCCGCTCCTGTCGATCCTCGATATCCATCGAGACCTCTATGAAAGTCACCCCGTCATCAATGTCCAGCTCCCCGTGATCGATGATGTGGGACAGATCGTGCACGTATCTCCTCGGCTGAGATACGTGGAAGATGTCATGCACCCTGTGAAACTAAGGTGGAAGGGCCAAAGGGTAAGCCACCTCGCCTACCCTGCCGAGGACCTAAAAAGGTCTGATGAATCATGGAGATAACTTGACGCCCTGACCAAGTCTCTGTAGACCTCATCGAGGTGAGACCCGTAGGAAAACATGGTCTCCATCCTCAAACTCCAGTGGTCTCTGTCTCCTATCATCATAGGACTTCTGTCTGCTCTGTGCAGTCTTCATTCGCTCATAGATGATTTGTACCTTCTCCATCATAGCCTGCACCATCTCTGGCCCTACAAGTGCTGACTCCTCTAGGTATTTCCAACACAGAGGTGATCTATAAGGTTGGCCATTCAATGCCTCGTAAGGTTCCATCCCGATGGTGGAGTGATAACTATTGTTGTATGAAAACTCCACCAAGGGTAAGTGATTCTCCCAACTGTGACCAAAGTCAAAGACACATGCACAGAGCATTTCCTTAAGAGTCTGAATGATCCTCTTAGTCTAGCCATCCATCTGAGGATGGAAGGCGGTGCTCAAACGAAGCTGCGTCCCAAAAGCCTCTTGTAATCCCTTCCATAGCTAGGAAGTGAAACGAGCATCTCGATTAGAGACGATAGTTGATGGAACACCATGAAGCCATACGATCTCCTGAATGTAGAGGCGTCCCAAGCTCTCTACTGAGCCCTGCTCCCTGATCGGTAGGAAGTGGGCCGACTTGGTGAGTCGGTCTATGATCACCCAGATAGAGTCGTGTCCTATGGATGTACGTGGGATCCCCATCACGAAATCCATGGAGATCCTGTCCCACTTCCACTCTGGGACCTCTAAGGGATGTACCAAGCCTACTGGTACCTGGTGCCCTGCCTTCACTTGCTGAAAAGTGAGGAATTGTGAAACGAACTCTGCTACAACCTTCTTCATACCCGGCCACCAATGCTGTCGTCTGAGGTCCTGATACATCTTTGCCACTTCTGGATGTACTACTAGAGGGGAAGTGTGGAACTCCCTCAATACCTCCTCCTGTAGTGCAACTGGTACCATGGTACGTCCCCTGAAGAGGATGACGTGCTCCCCTCCTTCAGAAAATCCATCAGGCACCTGCCCTGTAGATATCTGAGCACGTCGTGTCTCATAGTCAATGTCCCCACGCTATGCCTCTCTGACTCAATGAAGAAGTAGAGTGACTATGAGAGACTGAAGAAAGGCTGCTCCATCTATATCCACAAAGGATATCTGCAACGCGACTAGCTGCTCCATCGCCTCTCCTAGAAGCTGAATTCCCAATCTCCTGCTGAGAGCATCACCTACAACGTTCCTCTTCCCAGGAGTATAGACTATCTCTAAGTCATAGTCCTGGAGGAACTCGAGCCATCGCCGCTGTCTTAGGTTCAGGTCCTTCTACGAGAAGATGTACCTGAGACTCTGGTGGTCAGAGTAGACTGTAAAGTGCTCACCCATCAGATAGTGCCGCCACATATTCCAGATGAAGACCACCACTGCTAACTCCAGATCATGGGTAGAGTATTTCTGATCATGTTGTCTCAACTGCCGCGAACCATATGCGATTACCGCTTGCTCCTGCATCATAACACACCCAAGTCCGGTCCCTGATGCATCGCAGTAAACTACGTACCCAACGCCCTCCTCCGGGAGCCTCAAGATGGGCGCACTGGTCAACCTCTGCCTCAGCTCCTGAAAGCTCTGCTGGTATCTATCTGACCACACGAAGGGTTTCCACTTCTTCGTCAAAGATGAAAGCAGTGCTGAAACTCTCGAGAATTCTAGCACAAATCTCCGATAGTACCTAGCCAGACCCAGGAAACTCCGCACCTCCGTCACACTCCTGGGTGACTCCCAAACAAGAACTGCCTTGATCTTCACTGGATCCACTACTTCCCCTGCCTCCGTGATGATGTGTCACAAGAAGTGAACCTCTCAAATCCAGAACCAGCACTTAGAGAGCTTACCATAAAGCTGGTGCTCCCGAAGTGTGTCCAGTACTACCCGTAAATGGTAGGCATGCTCCTCCTCATTAGTCGAGTAAATCAGTATATTATCGATGAAGACTACAACAAATCGATTGAAGTAAGGCAGGAAGATCCTGTTCATGAGACTCATGAACACTGTTGGAGCGTTAGTTACGCTGAAGGGCATGCCCAAGAACTCGTAGTGGCCATAACGACACCTGAAGGATGTCTTCTTCACATCCTCGTCTCAAACTCTGAGCTGGTGATAGCCTGACCTGAGGTCTATCTTTGAGAACCATCGTGTTCCCTTAAGCTAATCGAAGAGGTCGTCAATCCTCGGTAGTGGGTACTTTTTCTTCACAGCTGATTCAGGCAATGGTAGTCAACACACAGTCGCAAGCTCCCATCTGCCTTCTTGGCGAACAAAATTGGAGAATCCTAGGGTGAAACATTAGGTTGGATAAATCCCTTTCCCTACAAGTCCTCCAACTGTACCCGCAGCTCATGAAGATCAGTGGGAGACATCCGATATGCTGAGGTAGATATCAGTGCTATCCTAGGGTATAGGTCTATATATAAGTCTACCTCTCTGTGAGGAGGTAGTCCTAGAACGTTGTCAGGAAAAACATCCGCATACTAATCCACCACAACAGGAAAACTCAGACTCCTCACATCAACTGCTCTGAGGATGAGACTAGCCAACTGATGTGTGATTGGATGCCCTCTCCTTTGCGTAAGTCCATCCTGCGCTGCAAAGTCTCCCTTATCACTGATGAAGGTGAACCTGGTCCCATCTGTACCCACCCTTCAGGTGGGATTTCCGGAGGACGACTCAGTGGTGCTGTTTTACTTTACTGCAGTTGTACTTGCTTTTCAGTTGTACTGTACTTACTATTGAGCTTGTATTTCCGGACCCTTTCCTTTCAGAACTTACTTTTGTATTCAGTATTACTTAATACTTAATTCTATTGCGCACTCTGTTGTGTTGTTTACTTTTATAAAGGAAATTCCTTCCCTTTTTATCGGGATTTACGCCTTTGGTGCTAGTCGCCATCCCCTGGACTATGGAAGGTGGGCTTGGGGTAGTCACGGTATGGGCCCCGAGGATGGGTTGTGACAAATTGGTATCAGAAGTCAAAATTACGGATCCACACATGATACAAGAATAGTAATCATTGTCGTCGAACCCACAGAGGATTCCAGTATGGTAGTCGTCGCTGTCGAACCCACATAGGATCCCAGTACAGAAGTCGACGCAGTTGCAGCCAGATCTAGGGTTCCCGCACACAGCACGCTCGATTCCGGGAGGTTTCGCTCCTCAAGAAAAAAGGGGGTCGATACATCAACTATCACAAAGTCCAGAGTTGATGTATCTCGAAGTTCCATCTCATCAAAAGAAACCCAACACGATAGACGACGCGTCAATCAGACGCCCGGTCTGAGAGATATTGGCTTTTCCGCTCCAGGGGCTCGGTTGGAATTACGCTCATTCAAAACCTGGCCATTTTCCAAAGTCGTCCAAAACTCACTTAGATTATTGAAAAAGGACCGTCTCATCATGATAATCCTAGTGTCGCAGACGGCGCATCGACCAGATTCACGGTCGTGAAGCTATTCACATTTAAGCGAAACGGGCCCAACCCGTCAAGCCCGGTGGGCTGGCGGGTTGACCCGTCCTGGCTTAGTAGGTCCGACTCGATTGAGGGGTCGGCTCGGCCCAGTGGAGTGTGGCCCGGTCCATGCCACTAGAGGCCTGACCTTGCGGCCGGCCACGGCACGACCCCGGTTTTCCAAAACGGCGACGCTGAGTGGGACCGCCCCTCCTGCCCGGCCAGCTGAAGTCGGCCAGCTCTTTTGGCGGAAGAGGCCTACTCGGGCGGGCCGCTGTCTTCTGCACGCGGCGCCCGGCGGCGCCGCGGCCTTCAACCTGGCCGTCTATGACCGACCGGTTCTTCCTCGGCCGAGCGGCCCAGTTGTGGCCGCGGTCTTCCCTCCTCCACGCGACATTCGGTGCTGCGGTCCTCTAACGGCCGGTGCATGGCTGCCGTTGCCACCATCACCTCGGTCATCTCCACCTCTTCCATTTCCGCCTCCATTGCGAAAATAAACAAGGATTAACGAAGGGTCGTCGGACCGTGTTCGTTCAGCACGCGCTCTCCGCGTTAGGCGGTAGCAGATGACCAGTGATAAAACCAGTAAAATCAATGAAGAAAGGGGTACAATTATTCACTTAAAGAATATAGAAAACCCCTAACTCATAATTGACGTCGCACATCGATGAGCCGCGGAAGACGAGCATCGCGGTAGTCGGGCGTCGCGGAAGACGGCGCCGCGGAGAATGATGTCATCCTGTCAACATGGGAGGAAGAGTCGTTTTCATGAGACGAGAAGAGAATCCGAAGACGACATAGATTTCCTTGACGTCGGGGTGCGTCCGAGGAAGAAGTGTCGTTGGAAGAAGTCCCTCGCGTTCTTCGTCGGGGATGTTCTTCGTTGAAGAATGATGTTCTTCGTCGAAAAAGGATCACCTCTGTTCTAATTCTCCAAAGCCTCCCTAATAGTAAACTTGCCAATGCAAAGGAAATAAAAGGCTCCCCATTTAATAGAATTTCCATGCAATTCAAATTAATTCAAAAGAGGTTCCAATTAATTAATGTAGATATTAATTAGATAGGTTGGCACATTCAATAGGTGGGAGGTGGAGAGGCTCCACCATAATAAATATGAGGAGTTGTCAAAAAAATAAATAGGGGTATTAATGGGGAGTTGAGGGAAGATGAAAAGGTTTGGGTTCGTGTGGGTCCCAACACACTAAATCCTCTCGTGGGAGGTTATGTGGGGTGTGGGACCCACCCCTAACTTCCTCTTGGAGGTAATAACCACCTCTTAAAATAAAATTGTGTATCACCAGAATTTTATTTAATTTAATATAAATCCCCAAATTAAAACTTTCGGCTCACATAAAACGCAACTGCGGTAAAGGCCCCCTTAAGTGAATACCAGCACTGCGAGTTCATCGGTGTCCTCAGATTTCAATTCCGAGAACCGGTTCAAAAGATAGAAAAACCCGCACGTACCTTTACTGAACGTAACCGAACAAAATTTCAGAAATTGATTCCAGGCACGCCGGGTCTCGGAATCAGGCACTGTCAGAAACTGCAGACTCATAAAATTCTAAAGTATTTAAAAAAAAATTTCTTTGAAATTTCTGGGTCTTTACAATACTATCCCTAAACTGTTATTTTAAAGTTAGCGAGTCTTGGTGAGAAGTGATTTTTCCTAAAAACTTGTATCCACAAGATAGTGAATTATAATGGATTTTTGATACACCAACACATCATCATGTGAATGTTCCTTGGACATAGCTTAGTGCCAATGAACCAAGTAAATCCTTATGCCATTGCATTCTTACTTTTCTTTATCCACTTTATATTTGGTGTATATGAATTAAAGTGAATGATATATTAAAACACATTTCTACTAACATGTAACAAGATTACATGATGAGTGATGGTTAAAATAAGTTAAATTTGGTCACCACTCGGATTCACCCCCTCTCAAGGTGCCTTGGGTCGCACTTTGTAACTTGGTGATCCCAAAAAATCTTTTATTTTCTTTGTAAAATTTTGAAATGAAAAAATATTTCCTTCAATTTCAATATCATTTTTTAATAAATTCAGATCCATACAACCTCCTTTCACTAAATTTATCTCATCATTTTAGATTCTAACACTTGTTCCCATATAGAGCCACATATAGTCCCATTTGATTGTAAAATTTTTAATTATTGTTTAAGATAAATATACCAAAAGAATGTGTTGATCTAAAATTCTATATAAATCAATAAAAAATGATTTTTACATGTCTATAAATGTTTGGATAGTCCTTTTAGATTTCCTATATTTATGAGGATGAAAAATGGTGATAAGATTTACCTTAGTTTTTAGAGACCTATAAAGACTACTATAATTTTAAAATAATCCTTTGATTATTATCTGACTTAATTAATAATTGTCACACCATGGTTCATAAAGAATTAATTTATATAAATTTTAAAAATATTCTCAAGGGATAAATGATCTTATATTGATAAAAAGTGGATAAACATGGTTGGTGAATCAATAATAACATATATAAGATTATTTACCTTTTTAGTCTTAGGAAGTTTGGTTAAAAAATCCATGATTATGTTATCTCACTTACATATTTTCACAATTAAAGGTTTTATAACCCATTTGGTCAATTATAACTTAACTTTAACTTGTTTATATACCAAATACCATTAATTAAAATAAATGGGATCTCACTTCATGTTATCCTACTAGTAATGTTCTCAAATATCCTAATACATACTGCTACTACCAGGATATATAAATAAAGTAAAGTTATGAGATTCATATAATATATCCTTATTTATCTTCATATATAATAAAACACACAACCAATTTCCAAATCTATGTTAAACTTGTACATTTTTCCATTTTTCATAGCTTCTATATTTTTTAAGCTAATGCATTCTTGATCTTATCTAACAAGATAGTTAGAAAATTTCATGATAAATGTATAATATATTTCCTATCATTATAATTCCAAAACCCATACTTAACATATCCTTGAACATTAAATCTTTTTACATCCTCATCATAGATAAATTATGATGATCCTTATTATATATAGAATTATCTAAAACATTTTCTTTCTTAGAGTGATAATTGATGGTGAAATCACTATCTTTAATTGATTATGAAATCATTATCTCTATGTGAATATATGTCCAAATTTTCTACATACAAGTGTTGATTCCATATCTTAAATGAAAAAAATACCCCTTACAACTCCAAGTCATGAGTTGGGGTAATTTTCTCATGAGGTTTAAACTATTGTGACACCTATCATGACACATCCAAGTAATCTTTTTAAGGAATCACTATAAATAAAAAAATCAAAATTTTACATCGATAAGGAAAACACTAAGTATTAAATAAAATATTATTCAATTCTTTAATGTTTTCATCACATTCCTTTTTCCATGTGAATTTGGATTCTTTATGTTTAAACTTGGTTAATGAATTATATAATCAAGAAAAATTGTCAATAAATTAATGAAAATAAACCTTTAATCTAATGAAATTATGAATTTACAATATATTGGCTGTTCTAGGACTTTATTTAACTGCCTTGGTTTTTTAAGAATCCAAAAATATGTTATCCTTAGTGAAAACATGGTCAAGGAAACCAAAATATCATATCCTTAATTTATACTTACTAATTTTTTATACAAATAATTTTCCTTTATACTTTTAAGGATAATCCTTAAATAAGTTTCATTTAACTCATATTTTTTAGAGTATTCAAGAATATAATTAATAAATATAGCCAATGTTTTTCTAGATAATCCTTTAAAACTTTACTCATTGAATCTATAAATACAAAGGGAAGATTTATAAATTTAAAGATATTGACTTTAAACTCATAATGAATATATAGAAATTGATATTTTTTATATATGATTCTATCACATTTAGTTAATAGTACCTTGAATAGAGATCAATTTTCAAGAAGTATTGAGCCACCTGTATTTTATAAATAAAATCATAAATTCAATAAAACATTTATTTTTATTAACATTGATACCATTTAACTCTATGTAATCAATGAAAAGTATCATTTACCCATATTTATTTTAATAAACAAAAATAGTGACCCCAAGGTGATACTCTTAGATGAATAAATTACTTATCATATAATTATTATAACTAAATATTTAATTCTAGAACTCAATTGGATGAATTTTATAAGGTGGATTGGATATTAGTTTAGCTTCAAGATCATGATTATTGGTGAATGACACTTCCCAATTTTGGGAGGTCCCTGAAATCAAACAATAAATATATTATTTAACACTTACAAAATTTATACATCTTCTATCACAACCTCCTTTCCTATGAATAATCTCATTCTTCAATAATTTAATTAAGGTGTTCCATAAGGTCTTCCTAACATAAATTAGGTGGTCATATTTCTCCACTAAAAAATTTATAGGTTATACTTATAGGATAACCAAAATATCTTTTTCACAACAATTAATTTAGGTTTTTTAATTAGAGAGACAATCCACCCCCAATATTATTTCAAAGTCCAAAATTGGTATAAAGGATAGGTTTGAAACTATAATGTACCTACAAAGAAAAATATATTAATTTCTATATAATATTATTAAATTTTCATACCCACACGGTATTCTAACTAATAACTCTATTTTAAATCCCTAGGGAACACTGTAACATTATTTAAAAACATGAAGTAAAAAGATTATATAGAAGCTAAATAAAATAAAATAATAGCTATTTTTAATATACAATCACATAACCTACCACTATGTCATTGAGAGACTCATCCTATGTTATTGCGTTTAACAAGGCATTATCTTACCCATTGGGCCTCCATTAAGGTATATTTTCTTGGTTCTTTATACAATATTTGACATAGTTCCATGTCTTCTTATAGTTAAAACATTTAATATCAATGAGCCACCTAGTCCCCATGCATACATGTTTTTGGTGTATGCTTACTCCATATTTAAATCACATTCTTAATTATTTTAGGAAAACTCTAAGATAAATATTTTTACAGTTTCTAAAATTTTGAAATTATACATTCCCTTTATTCTCATTTTAAGTTGGGTTTTCATCTTAATGTACCATCACCCTCTTATTATTAAACTTTATATTAAAAAGGTGCAATTTAGATAACTTTCCTTCTATTTTCATGGAGAATGAAACAATTCTATAATATGAATAAATATTTTTAGATACTAAGGACATTTAAAGACATATCCTTAATCCATAAAAATAAATTGATATTACTTTTGGGGATCTGTATATAGTTATTTTCATAACTTTATAACCTTGTAAAATTAGCCTTATATTCATATACCATTTATCCATAACATTTCTTTAGGTCCAAAAACTATCACTACATATAAAACCATTTCATGAAAGGAATATATTTTTCAAATGGTTTTTTTGAATTCATTTCACTCCATATTCACCACTTCTTCTTATTTATTCTTGTTTTGAATTAATTACCACCATTGATCCACATTATCCATTATTAAATACAAAACCATTATGAAATTATATTTTTTAATGAAATACAGTTCCATGAATTATTTTTTATATAATTCATCCATTTATTTGTTTCCAATGTATTTGTGTATCCAATAAATAGTAGAGGTTTCTAAAAAGTGAGGAGATCTATGATAATTGAGATGAGGCACCAATTTTTCCCTTGTAGAGAAGGTTATGATCATAATGCTTTTAAACTTCCCTTAGAATATTTATAATTTTATTTCAATCACTCTAACTCTATTGGTTTATTTATTCTAATAATCCTCATATTAAATGTGGTTGTTGGCTCAATTTACATCTGTTAATGTATTTGGATTTTTTTAAAATTAGGACAAGTTAATCAGTTCTTGGAAAAAAACTATCTTATAAGTTATCTCTATGAAGGGATTTAATTGAATAATTTTTAAAAAAATTAAATTTTAAAATGTATTGAGAATAAAATATAGTTATTAAAATATTTATTTTAAAGTTTGAAGTATGTATCTTTATATATTTTATTTTCATAGTGAAAAAGATGGTAAATAAAAAATAAAAAATCCTAAAAAACAAGAAAATTTTGGAATAGAAGTACCATTTACTAAAATATAATAGCACCTAAAAGATATTTTTAAAGTGTAGAAGAAAAAAAGACAGATTGAATACTTAGGATGATAAATAGGTTCATAATAAAAAAACATTATTCACCTATAAAATTTCCCTAAAGGGAAACGAAGAATATAAACAATTTTTAATACTAATAATTTATTCATTATTAACCATATAATGGAGGGTATGGATTTTATTCCAAGATAAAAATGGTTACCTATAATGAGTAAAATCAATTCAAACTTGGTAATCTAGTACTAAGGAATCAATAATCACTCATCCCATATAATAATAATTAATATATTTATACATTTTTACATTTGGTTTTATTTGAATAAAAACATTAATTCTACCTAAATTGGATATTTTATGTTTTATATAGGAAAAATGGTGTAAAAAAGAAACTTTAGAAGAATTTAGAGAATAATAAAGATAAATGGAAGAAAATACTCATTGTTGAATTCTTCTATATCATAGTGATTGGTTATTATTGGAAATAAAAATAAATATGTTGTATATAAGAAAAAACTATGGTTTTATTAGGACATACCATTTTGGAGGATAAAATATATTAGATATAAAATTTGAATGAAATTACTTAAACTATGTAATGATTTGATTAAGAATTCATTTCGTATAAGGAAAGGTATTAGACCCAGAGACACCCTGAGAGGGTAGGGGTGAATTTGGGTGTCAACTTTTTGTTTTGATTTGAAAGATCTTTTTACCAAATTTTTAGAAAATTGTTAAACCTGTTAGATAATATTACATATACAACAATCATAGAAGTTTAGAAAAGTAAAGCAGAACACAATAAATTTTACTTGGTTTGCCATAAAGGGCTATGTCCAAGTATCTTACACAGAAGATGTGTTGATTGTACTTGAATACACCATGCTTCACTAGATATGGTGGATTAAAAATGTTTGTCCATGGTAACTCTATTCTAGGATCACTACCTTTAAAATGTGTTTAGGGAAAGCAAACTGCCTCCCTATGATTAGCTCCATTGACTTCTCCTTGCACACTGGTCTGGATAAAGTATTCCTCTGTTTAATGAATTAAAGGTTGAATCCTCATCATCAAGAATATGTTGAATGTTTTTCATCATTAAATCAAAAATATAATGATCATATATAATCCTTGATCTCCATAATAGATTTGTCAAACACCTCTTGAGAATTTTATCAAAATAGAATGAAATCATCTTTCATCGCATAACCCCAGGCACATGACTATGAGTATATACTTATGAGATCATGAACTATAGCACATAATTCAATCCCATGACTCTAATTGTGAATCTCAAATACATGATCCTGATCAAATAACCCTAATTGTGAGATCCTAGACATGTAACCTCGATTGTGATATTACACTACATATCTTCAATCGCGTGACCTCGATACGTAACTCCTTCCACCAGTTTTCTTATGAAATATATAAAATTTAGAGTAATCACTTAATTACTCCATCAACTAATTAATGAAATGATCATGGGGTTTTTATAGAATATTTCCAATGAATTAAGTTTGAAAAAAATGGTTGACCATCCATTCCACAACCACAAGATAAAACATCCCATATGACTCCACAATATTCATCTGAAAGACTCGACTCTTATAGTTTTCATGAATTATATCACAAGAACCCTTATAGATTATGTGATCGACATCCATTGCATGCCATACGACAAATCCACCTCATGCAGTCATTTTTAAACTTTATCAAAACCAACATATATTTTAATATGCAATTCACCTCATTTGATCACCTAAAACCTTCTTTTCATGTGATTTTGAAAGACTCCATTGTGCGATATCTTTAAGATCATGTGATTTCCCAATCCACTTCACTTGAACCCATCACATGGTCATCTCAAAAACTCTATTTTTGTTAGTGAATTTTACTTCTTATGATCATAAAAACTCTTTTTAATAAACCCTTAATCCATGGAGAATTCTCTAGATCTCATTATGACATTCTTTTAAACTCACACAATCATGTGATCTATTCTTACTTACATAATCATGTGACCATCATATAGTTATAAGAAAAACCTTTATGAAATTTATAATTTAAGACAAAAAATTTGGAAAACACTAGAAAATAACACCATATTCTCTAAAATTCTTGAATGAATCATCTAGATATCTTCTTCATAAACATATTCATCCTTATAAAACAATCATCATGAATATACTAGAAAGAAATTGGAAACAAAAACAATACCATATTTCCAACTCAAATCACCTTGGTTCCAACATTCTCTCCATTTTGGTTTCTTGATAATCCAAATTGAAGTTAACTTCTATAAACCCTTCACATAGACAATGAATATCTCTTTTATCACTCTAAGTCTATAAGAGTAGTGATCGATGTAGAAAAAAAGATTTCAATAGATAAATATATTCCTCAATAAATTCTTGAAACTCCCCTTGTCTCCAATATTTGAACAACTTTCATACCATGCACAAACATCACATCCCCATGGATAATATCTCCCCCTTGACTTAAAAACCATAAAATACCCTTGAATACAAGAGTTATTTATAGATCAAAAACCACTTGTTGGAAAAAAATAACATGTAAACATTTAATTTCATAGAATAATATCCTTCTTTTGATAATAAACCCAAAGTGAAAGAACCTTAAAAAAATGAATAAATAGTTAAATAAATATATACAATGAGGTCATGGGAATTTCTAAACCTACTCAAGCTGAGGGGGGTGCTTGAACACCGATTTTCATCCAATTCTTCTTTAACACTAGAGTGGCCAAGGGTTTTAACCTGATATAAGCCACCTTCTCATTTGTTCCAACATGGGCTACAATGAAAATTCCTTATTCCACATTCTTTTTAATAAAATGATATTGAATTTTAATATGTTTGGAATGAGAGTGTTGTATTGGATTCTTCATGATATTAATAGCACTCTTTTTGTCATAGAAGATCACCATAGGTTTTTTGACTACAATAAGATACCATTACTTCACATTAATTTATAAAATATTTCCTAAAAATATTGAAAAGATAGTATCCAATCGTGTTGCGGTCACGTATATAAAAATTACAATTTTTATGCTATATAAGATGGGATTGAAATATTTTTCATACTCATGATGTAACATCCCAACCTGAACTACTTGGAACAATCCAAAGTTCTACATTACCTCATACACTCCTCTTTTTATACAAGAGGTTTCTGACTAGTAATGAGTGTCTGATTCTTTCACTGAGGAGACTATACCCTGAGTATTATATCATCAAGAATATAATAATAATAAAAAATATAAATAATAATTAGAGTAATCACAAATAAATAATAGATGACACACATGTCATATAGAGAAATAAATGCCCCCCCTAAGTGGTAAGACAAACATAGTAAAGGAAGTGGTAGATAAATAAATAAATAAATAGTGGGGTCCTTTAGAGTCCATCCTGGTCCACTAATAGCTCTGTACTTTTATGATCAGCCGTCCACTATAGGTCTCTTTCCCTTCACTAGATCTATAGTCATAAAATCTACAAGCACAACAAAATTACTAAGTAGGGTGTGAGTACATGAATCAGTAGAACACCACTAATGCATACTTAACATAAGTTCACATAATATATAAAAGTGAATTCTATGACATCAGTAAATGATCAAATAATCATACAATCATACATGTGTCAAGTTATCATGTGACGAAGAAGCCACCGTGAACCTCAGACCCACCTACTTCATCTTGTTTTCGATAAGGATATCAGATAAGTCAAAACCAAGTTATACCTTTATGGTAATACTTCACACCCAACCTTGACGATGGTCATCATCACTCAAAATACATGTCAAATGATAGCCATATATCTATTCACTTATTAACATCTATCTACAGGGATGGACACACCCACATTTAATGATGTTTGGATCATGTCATCTATTATTCGACCAACCGGCTACATATACACATCCCAGTATAGGGATAACCATACTTGCCTTTAAGGATGTTTGGAATGTGTTAGGTTAGTTAACCCTCCATCTATGCACATACCTATACAAGGATATCCACACCCACCTTTAAAGATGTTTGCACTATATTTAACCAACCTTAAGGCTCTACCTGATCATCTTGATACTTAAAGAATAGTTTCATAGGTTATAAAACACAACAAGAAATACATGTCATAGTAAGGAACAATAAGGCATATCAAGAACAAATGTTAGGAACTACACATAATCACATGGTAATAATCAAGAAAAAATCATGGCCACTAACATACCCACATGAAACACATAATAAGAATGGGTTAATCCATCATAAATAACATATCATGTCAACGTCATATAAAAGTACCAAAAAAAGGTAATAACTTCCTACCTTGGGTTTGTTGACATCAAAATCAAGGATAAAACTACCCTTTTGATTTGGAATCTAGAGTGGAAACCTCTATAGCCAAGAGAACCTCCTCCTTGGCCTTATAGTTTTCAACATGTCAACATTCAAGGATCATCGGTTCCTAGAAGAAATTATATAATTTTATTTCAAAATAAATAAAATATTACATGAAATAATGTCTTTATATATCCTAGATAATCTATAAAATTTATGATAATTCCAAAATATTTATTAGGGAATAATTATGATTTTACACGTGATAACATCATTTTATCTTCGATAAATTAATAAAAATTATTCTTTATTATTCACGATAACTTTCTACAGAATAATATTATAATAAATTATAAAAATTAATCTTTATCATTCCTGAAAAAAATCATATTATTATTATTTAAGAATTATTCATCCTTAATTTTCAGAGTCTTGGAGAATAACCCTCACACAATGCTTATATTTATAGACTATTATTATACAATGTATCCTTACCCTTATGTAGTGCATGGTACATGGACTTTACCCTTAATTAATCCTTGGAAAGTCCCCTCTACCCTTACGTGATTACTTTAAATCATGTATAAGGTGATTTCTATAAAAAATAAATTTTCAAATAAATTTTATTATAAATCACAAAAAAGGGTTTTGTTATCATTTAAAATTTGGAAATATTATAATTCTTCCCCTATAATGACTTCCCATACCTGATAAGTATCACTAGTGGTATTGATCAAACAACTCATGCCACAAAGCTCAAACACCAGAATCCCACCGTCACGTATCCTCCTGGATCCATCCATGCTTCCACCAAATCCGGACAAGTGGAACCATCTTCCCTAAAAGGAATTTCTTGCTCTGGTCTAAAATCTACACCAGACACTTCTCATAAGATGCATATGGATCCAACTCAATGTCATTGTAGTCTATAACATGTATAAGATCAGGTACGTACCTATGAAGCTGAGAGACCTAGAACACATCATGCATGCATCGGTAGTGAGAAATAATTTCCAGATGGTATGTCACTATCCAAACACATCTGGTGATCTTGAAGGGTAAAAAAAAACATGGTTCTATCTTGACTTGATTCCTCAGACGTTAGCAGCCTAAATGAGGATTCAATCTAAAAAAAACCATGACCAATCACAGAAAACACCAAAGGTATCCTACAATGATTGAAATATGATATCTTCCTGCTCTGAGTAGTGATTTACCTATTATGAATTAGTTTCACTTTGTTAGAGTTATCTTAAACCAAACTAGGCCCCACAACTACTGCCTTTCCTACCTCATGCTAACAAAGTATTGAACAACATGGTCTCCTATAAAGAGCCTCATAAGGATCCATCTAAATTGAAACCTAGTAACTATTGCTGTATACAAATTCAACTAAGGCTATATGATTATATCATTATCCATGAAAGTAAAAAATTAAATCTCAAAGAATAATCTCTAATATATAAATCATCCACTTTGACTTTCCATTAGTTTAAGGATGGTACACTGTGCTTAATCCGAAGTGATTCCCTAGGGAATTCGCAAGCCCTTCCAAAACCATGACATAAAACCTAAATCCATATTCAAAAAAATGATAAAGGGAACTCCATGTAAGCATATGATCTCATGAACATAAATCTTTTATAGCACATCATTTGGGTGAGTCTCTCGAATCAGAAAAAGAGGGAAAATTTATTTAACCGATCGATAATCACCCATACAACATCATGACTCCTCAGGGTCCTGGGTAACCCAATCACAAATTACATAGTGACATCCTCCCACTTACACATGGAAACTATAAGTTTTTGGATCAAATCACTAGGACATTGATGATCAAAATTCACCCTTTAGCAGGTAAGGCATTAGGAAACAAACCTAACGATGTCCCTCTTCATACCCAGACACCATAACCGATTCTTGAAGTTATGGTACATTTTCACCAATCTAGGATATAATTATAATATAGAGGTATAAAAATACCTCATCATCTCATCTATAATATATGTAGGGACTAAAAATATCCCATGTATGAGAATCACATTATTGTCTCCCAAGGATCACTTCTATTTAACTGTTCCCATAACATAACACACTCTGGGTTAACTCCTATACCACCTTTACCTAGTCTACCAGAGAATATGTGACCACTAAGGGAGAAAAATTCATCAATCCACGATCCTTTAAAGCATAAATCCTCTAATCACCCACAATCCCATCAAGCACCACTTTTCCTCTGAATGTCTCTCACATGATCCTACCTAGCCTGAAACTTACGGCTAAGAGAATCTACAACAACATTACCTTTAAAAGGTGCATACATCATCTCAA
This sequence comes from Viscum album, assembly GCA_963277665.1. Classification (NCBI taxonomy): domain Eukaryota; kingdom Viridiplantae; phylum Streptophyta; class Magnoliopsida; order Santalales; family Viscaceae; genus Viscum; species Viscum album. The sequence continues at coordinate 716,721,615 of OY728140.1, read as the reverse complement.
AGTATAACATCTTCAAATACTCTACCCAGTGCCTCTATCTTAGATTTAGGTCCCTCTATGTGAATATATAGATAATGATATTATGGTCAGTGTAGAAAATAAACCTCTTGGAAATGAGATAGTGTAGCTAACAATTTGATGAATGGTGGTTCTTGAGCTTTGTATCTAGAATAATATTGACCTGGAAGTGGTAGAAACTAAATCAAAAACCCTTTAGGATTCTCTACTTGGGAATTACAGCATCACATGGAATGTCACCTATTACATTTTCAAGTTTAAGAGGCTTATATACAATGGAATGGACATTCTCCACACTTTAAGAGAAGTTAATAAAGTCATGGAATTCCTTGCTTCTAGGTCCCCTCAAAGTGTGATGGTCAAGTGTATTTCTAGATTGGGTTTGTTCCCATTTGAAGGTGTTTATATTTTCTAAGGGGATGACCTCAGGATTCATCATTTCATACCCCTATAGTTTTCCTCTTTTTTTGTACTAGGCTAATTCCTTCTTCCTCCTTGAATAAAAAGAACATTAGTAGTAGTAGTAGTGGGTTAGTTCCTCTTATGGGATCATAGCTGTCATGAACTATAATCTACAACCTTATCTATCTACATCAATACCACTCATAGACCAATGCCTTATACATCATAGTATACCACTTATCTAATATAAGGCTCATGGATTATCATTACTAGAGTTGTAGTAAACCTCATCTTTAGCTCAATAAAATCTTATTCACACTAGTCCAACGACTATAACTTCAATCTTGTGATGTACCGAACCTGGTTTACTCAATAGTGACCAAACCAGGTTGTCCACATGGACTCAATAATTCCTTCCCATATTCTAGAGGTTGCTGACTAGCGATGAGGGTCCATGGTGGAATGTCGAGGACACTATACCCTCATGGATAGAGTGTAGCACAACAATATAATCATAACAATCAATAAAAGAAGCATATAAATACATGAATAACTAAATAATAAATATACATCATATAAATAACCAATTAATCTCATCCAATAGTTTCATATACAATGATGATCATGGAATTCTATACAAAAGACCTGTAATATATGGAAACAGGCGTCTAGTACAATACATGTATCAAAAGTAAAAAAGGCCAAAAAATCCATCCCCAAATAACATTATGATCCCAAATACTAGTCTAGTGCTCCCCTAATCCCATGAAAAAATCAATCAATAATATATAAGTGGGTGCTTTCTCCTATTCCTACCTATATCCATGAAGTTTGTTCATATACCCAATGGTGGACCAAATAGAGTGTGAGATAACACTCAGTATGCCACCACTAATGATGTCTATAACAAGTCCAATCTATGTATATAAGCTAAAGTAGTGTAAAAATATATTAGGTATTCAAGTAATAATAGTAGAATTGATTCTATATAGTCTATCAAATCTCACTATGATCAAGAAACTATATCACAAGGGCTATCTGTAGAGCATAACATGTATCAATATCAGCCTGTACTGGGTAATAATGTGTCAGGTCTACATGGTCCATGGTCCAATGTGTAGTAATGTACAAGGAAACCATGTATGCTAAGTAAAATTGGTAAACAAGATCCAAGGAGAAATAATGTATAAGGAATCCTAATAGATTCATTGGATCTAGAGAGTAGAAATATACAAGTCATCCTAATGGGGTCATCAGATCCAAGGAGTAGAAATGTCCATGGCATCCTATCATGTTAAGTAAACTAATTAACTTGATCCTTGGATTATAAATTAAAAATTCATCCAAGTAATTCATGTAACCAGGATACAAGGAGTATAAATTTACAAGGAATACCAATAGTCATGCAACCGGGATTTAAGAAGTAGTAATGTCCAAGGTATCCTAATAAGTCATGTAACTAGGATATAAGGAGTATAAATGAACAAGGCATCCTAATAAGTCGTGTAACAAGGATACAAGGAGTATAAATGTCTATGGAATCCTATTGGTTCATTATATTCAAAGATTATAAATGTCCAAGGGATATTAACCATTTAAAGTAAATCAAGTAATCAGATCCAAAGAGTGGAAATATCCATGGAATCCAAGTGAACCAATTAAAATGAATCCAAGGAGTGGAAATGTACAAGGTATCCTAACCATTTCATTCATAATTTCATAAATAACTTTATAATAAAATAAAATCCAAAGGATTAAAAAATTTATATCTTTCATATAAAAATGAAAAGGTGCAACAAGGTGATTAAAATATTTAACAATTCAATTTAATACCTCATTCAATTATAAATTATACAAGGTGAGCTCATCACACCTAGAGGGTGTTGTAAAAGTGATAAAAAGGAAGAACCCACCCCATGGATAGTTTAAGATGAGGTTAAAAACCTCAAAACTTGACAAAATGTGTCAATGGATTGTCTTAACATTTTTATATCAATTAACCCTTGGTTCAATTAATTTAGAAAGCATCACCAAGAAATCCCAACATGCAATATAATGAAAAAAAAACTATAAACAACGAGACATTGTGGGAAAAGGTATAGAACACCTACCTCAACTTTTTATAGGAGAAATAATCCAGTATTAGCTTATGATTTGATCCAAATTAGAAGAAAATGGAAGAATAAACAGACACCCTAAAAATAAGGCATAAGAGCCTGTACCAAAATAACATCACCGATAGCAAGGAAAATAACTAAAGGAATAACAGAAATAGAGAAATCACTAACACACATCCAATGAGACTGATGATGAAATAATTGGAGGTCAAATGAAGATTCAGAACCAAATCCTATCTTATTCTTTCATGGGATAACTCCCATGCATGAGATAAGGGGGGTGAGGGATTTAGTGAAAAATTATAGGCCCCACCTCCTTTAAAAAAACTAACCCAGATATATTATACAACATGTAAAATTTAAATGTTGTGTAATGTTTGGGTTTCCCCCCTCTAGGTCATAACCATTACATTCTCTGAAAAGGGTCTATCCATACCAATACACATCATGTATTGAATACACACCATGTATTATAAATACACTCTATGTATTTAGACTAAAACCAACCTTTAGTCCTCTTATTACCTCTTTCAAAAAACATACCATTTAGATTAAAGGCTCGACTTCCAGGTCTAATCCAAAAAAGAGTTAAAATATGGGTTTAAACAAAAGTTAAAAGGATCCATACCTCATAGAAAAACTGGTTTCTTACAATCTAATTCATCCATGAATTTACCTTCCAAGGGTGGTCAAGCATCATCTGAGAATAACTCCATACACTAGGAACGTACATCGACTCCCTTCCACCAAGTCTCATTCTATACATGGATGTGCTACCATATCACCCATACTAGAGTAATTGAACAGCCTTAGAGAAAATTCTTACCTCAATAAAAAATACATATTGGATTCTCCTCAAAGGACACATCAACCTCTAAAGCAATCTCATCAAGTAGAAGAATGTGTGGCAGATCATAATGATATCAGTGAAGCTAAGTTATGCAGAAGACATCATGAATGGACCAATATGTATGAGGTAACTACAAACAATAGGATACCAACCCGAATCTCTCAAGAATATCAAATGTATTGACATAATGAGGTGATAACTTCCCTTATTTTCAAATCCATCCATGCCCCACTCTAGAAAAAACTCACAAGAAAACCTGACTCACCACCTCGAAATTAAATGGTCTATGATAAATATCAGCACATGAATTATTTCAATAATTATCTATAAACATATTAATCCTAATAATCTAAAAATTCTTCAAATTTTACTAAACAAGACAATAACCAAGTAGCACTGCCTCTCCTGCCTCTAACCATCACAAGGGAGAATGACACAACCTATTGTATAGGGCCTCATAAGGATCTATCTTTATGGTCACCTATAATATGTTACTATAAAATAATTAATTGGGAGGTAAATTATTCTCCCAATAACCCTCAAAATCAAGGATGCATGCTCGGAGCATGTCCTCCAAAACCTATATTGTATGGTTAGACTGACTGTCAGTTTATGGGTAATAGGCTGTACTCACCAGTACCTATGAACCCAATTACCTCTTCAAACCCTGGTATAACTATGATGTGAAATGAGTATCTATATATGATATTATATAACATGGAACTACATGGAGTCATATGATCTCACGAATGTAGAGCCTCTTGATCCCATCCACTAAAAAAATTCTTTCAAATAGGCAGAAAATGGGATAAATTTGTCAAACTTTCTATGATCACCCATACAAAATCAATTCCATGAGGTGATTTAGGAAATTCTATCATGAAATCCATGGTGGCATCATCCCATTTCCACTTAGTAATAGGAAGAAACTATAAAATCCTAGTTGGTAACTGGTGTTCCACCTTCACCTACTGATAGGTGGAACACTGATTAACAAACCTATACATCTCTCTTTTCATCCCCGACCACCAGTATTGATGACGTAAGTCACAATACATCTTGGTAATATCGGGATGTACAACCCATATTGAGGCATGTGACTCTCACATCAACTCCTCCTAGATTTTAGTAGTAACCCAGACACATCTATGGATGTGTAAGATCTCATTCTCATCAACTTTCCAACAAGGAGGTGGGTCATCACCTACCATGATCTCCCATAGGACCAAGCCCTCAAAATATGATATCTACCTCATATACACTCTCTATAGAAGTGAATAGGTCACTAATAATGATGAAAGTATAGACTGTCTATGATAGTCCTGAACCTTTATATGAATATCTAAAAATAGGTCCATAAGTTGACACTCGCCACTGACCTCCTGAACCACCTATATCCGAGTCCTCCTACTTAGTTCATCGACAAATTCATTACCTTTAATAGGAATATAATCAAGAAAAAAGTCAAAATAATATAGGTATTTTACCCACCTTCATTTCCTAAGATTCAATTCATGCTATTTAAAGATGTACTTGAGGCTTTTCTAGTTTGTGTATACCATAAAAAGATCTCCCAGTAAGTAATGCCTCCAAAAACACAAGACATGAACAAAAAAAACTAACTCGAGATTGTGCATTGGTTAATTCTTCTCATGTGGCCTCAACTAATGATAAAATTATTCCACAACTCACTCCTACTACATCAAAACCACTTATATACTAATACCTAATGCATTAAAATACACTATATAGATTCTTCACAGCTCTAAAAAAATTATGATCTATACTAAAGTCGTCCCCCTTTCAACTCCTAAAAGGATATCACTTAGGTTTCATACAATATAAAAATCACACCCTTCTTAGTCAATACCATAAGAGGTGATTCTAAGTGTGATAATTCTTGTATTAAGTGCCTGTAATATCCATCTAGCCTAAAGAAACTCTATATATCAAAGAAATTATTAGGATTATCCTAGGAAACTAAAACTCTCATATTCTCTAGGTCAACTGATACTCCTGTATCTAAGATAATATGATCCAGGAATTGAATCTTATCCACCCAAAAGTTAAAATTTGTGATATTAGAATATAACTAATTCTATATTAGTGTATCAAATATGATATCAGGATATTTGGCATGGAAATGTCAAGTGTGTGAATACACAAAGATATCATCCATGAATACCACCAAAAATTAATCTAGATAAGGGTGGAAAACCTAGTTCATTAGTTCCATGAAAATATCTAGTGCATTTGTGAGACTAAATGGTATAACTAGATACTCATATAGACCATACCTACTATGAGAAGATGTACGAGGCATGTCTAAAGGCTGAACACACACTTGATGATAACCCTATATCAGATAAATCTTTGAGAACTCCCGAGATCCTCAAAGATGGTTGAAAATATCATCTATCCGTGACAAAGGATACCGGTTCTTAACCTTCAACTAGTTTAATTTTTAGTAATCCATACACAAACAAAGGGTTTCATCCACATTCTTGAAAAAAAGGACTGATAAACCCCACAGATAAGTACTGAATCATATAAACCCATTTTATTCTAAATCTTAATACTACCTCTTGATCTCCTGCAACTCAGTAGTAGCCATCCTATAAGGAGGAATGGATACTAGAGTAGCTCCATCCACTAGCTTGATGGAAAACTCTACCTCTATCTCAGGAGGTATTCCTAAAAATTCATCCAATAAAACATCCCTGAAATTATAAACCACTGGGGGAAGTCTACCTAAAACATTCTCTAATCATCTAGATATAAGCTTGAAATTTGGGTTATCATCCTACCTAAACCATGATGATCGGGTCCAAATCTGCTCACCTGGACATCCCATTCACCCTTGTGAATAAAAACCCTGCCCTATGGTGATGTGAAATTCACCATCCAAAGATAGAAATCAATGAATTAATGATAGGGAACCAACCATTCCATCTATATAATGATGTCAAACCCTGTCATATTGAGGAAAAAGAGGTTCTATATGAAGTAACACCCACATACCTCAAGGGGGAACTCCTTACACTGGTGTACAATATCCGTTTGAATCCCCAATGAAGTATCTAGTTTCATTATGCCACTGAAAAACTGAATATCAATCCCAAGGCTCTCCACAATAGGTATATGAAATAATGAGATTCCTCTGTATAAAAAAGAGTAGATATTAACATAGAGTCTACTAGAATAACACCTCTCATGGTATATGGTTTGGAAATATGCACCTCAGGTATCAACTATACTATATACATATAGCCTGAACCGCAACCCTATGATATAGCCTGACTACCCTAAGTAGGATTGCTCTAATGTTTCTATAATTTTGGTGTTTGGATGCCTTATCCATGACCACCACTTCATCTTTATCAGTTAGTTGCATTCCATCTCCCTTCCTAATAATAAGCAGATGACCCTACTCTTGAACTCAAAGTTAGTACAGACCCTCTCTCATTGGATGATGGAGGAAAGGTCTTGAAAAACCTGTAGATGGCACATCCTTCTAAAATCTTGGCACTCGATTGGGTTTCTATCACATTGTATCCTCATGTTTCATTACCTCCCACACTGATTAAAAAATATAGAAGTACCATTACTCATGATCTATATGGTATTAACCTCATGACAAACCTAAAAATGTATCTTACGACCACTTGAAACTGAGCCACTAGGCCGAGAAACTGATCTACCCTACTCTATGCCCCTAGATTACCTCAGGTTATGTTTAGTAATCAGTGCCTAATTTTTTATTTTTTTCATGTTAGTAAGCCAGAAAACATTCAATTGTGATTAGATGAAATACCTGAGACCATCCTAAAATAGCCTTTCTTTTGATAACTCATCACCTAACAAAATAGGTGAGAAACACTTGATCTATGAGAAATGAGATGAATAGTCCATAAATGATAATGTTCCCTGCCCTAGATGCACAAACTATCTAGATCTGTTGGTCCTTAATGTCTCAGGATATAAATAATCATAGAAGGTTTTCTAGAAATCCCTCCAAGACATAACCTAATGAATACCTATCCGAGTAATCACATCCCACCATCTCTTCATGGAATCCCAAAGCATATATGTAGTGAGCTTCACTCTCCTATCAATAGGTGTATCAAGATGCTCAAAGATCGATAGTATGTAATATATCCATGACTCTATAGCCTATGGTCCACCATCCCCTGAAAAATGTGGGTGGATCCTGATGCTAAAACACACACATTAACTCATCCATAGACAAGGCATGTGGTAGTTTCTCCTAAATGGTCTACATAAAGCATTAAAACCCCTCTAAAAAATGGGCCTCATCAGCCATATTAGCCATAAAAGCTGTATCATAAGAGGCACTATTGGAGGTTCTACGGGTGGCCTAAGGACCACCACCTCCAAAGCATATTCATCTCCACCCTTCTGGCACATGACTAAAGGCTGTGGCAGTTGAATATATCTACAAATTCTAATAACACAACTCAATTTTTTTTGATAACATCAAGATCATAGATATATAATCATGATAGGCGCAAGACTTCCTAAAAATGATTCACACCCATCTTCCTGCTCCTAAATCCAAATCTGGGCGATGCATAGATCATAAGAATGCATGAGATACTACCTACTACCCACTACTAAGGTTAGGATAGGTCCACGTTCTCTGCTATAAGTCATGGGTTTCATTATATAGAGTGTCAGTTGCAATTTATATAGGAAAACACCCTTTAAATTATGATTGACATCCCCATTTAATGGAAACCATTTCATTTTATAATTTAATTTCATTTAAATTCATTCTCATTTATATAACAATTATCTTTAAAATATTGAACTATATGGATCACTACTTCTAATTTATAAGGGCCCATACAGCTTATAAATTGAAGTGTGGTGTCCATTTAATCCCAACCAATAATTTATCAAGTCCCTGCATGAATTGTTAGCACAATTACATGGATAATGCAATAAGTCACTAAAACATGCTACGATCATTGCATGTAGTAAGTAAACATGCATGGCATAATACATAACATATAAATACTAAAGTTCCTATAATGATGCATTATGTAATAGTTACTTGACATACCTAGACAAGGGTAAAAATAGATAATCACGAGGAACATCAAACATCAAGTACATCAACCAATGGTGAAATCATGGAAACTATAATAAGAAAAAACAATAAAAATATGTCCCATCCTAGGAAATTTGGCCTTTTCCTATATGTGGGTTAGCTACTCCCAGTCACAACTCATTAAAAAATTATGACACATCATATTTTCCCTTCTTACCACCCTTAATAGAAAGAAAAGTAAAATAACAGAAAACAAATCCTATGATACCACTTTGTGATGTCCCAAACCTAGTTCATTAAATAGTAACCAAACCTTGTTGGATATATGTCCTCAAACATGAATCCCTGTACACCAGAGGATGGAAACTAGTAGTGAGGGTCCATGGTGGAATGGTGGGGAGACTATACTCTCATGGTCAGAGTGTAACATAGTGATATATCAATAAAAATCAATATCAGAATAATATAAATAAATGAATAGTTGAATAATAAACACCCATCATATAAATAACCATGTAAACTCATCTAGAAATGTGATATACAATGATGATCATGGTATACTATACAAAATATAGTTAATACATGGAAAAATGCATATAGTAAAATACATCTATCAAAAGTAAAAAAATAGAAAAATATATATCCCTAGATACCATCATGAGCCCAAATAATGGTCCTATTATCCCCTACTTCTATGCACAAATCAATAAAGCATCTTCAAGTGGGTTCTTTCCCCTATCCCTACTTGCATCCATGAAGTCTTTCTGGGTACCCAATGGTGGCCCAAATAAGGTGTGAGATAACACTTAGTAGGCCTCCACCAACAGTGTCTATAACAAGTCTAGTATGTTTATATAAGCTAAATTAGTGTATAAATAGGTGTATAAGTAATAACAATATAAGTGATGCTATATAGTTGTTCAAGTCTCACTATGATCAAGAAACTATATCACAAGGGATATTTATAAAGCATATCAAGTATCAACATCATCATGTTCCATGTAATAATGTGGTAGACCTACATGGTCCATGGTCCAAGGAGTAGTAATGTCCAAGGAAACCAAGTAAAATAAGTAAAATAGGTAAAAAATATCCAAGGAGTAGTAATGTTCAAGGCATCCTAATGGGTTCATCAGATCCAAGGAGTAGAAATGTAAAAGGCATACCTATGGGGTCGTCATATCCAAGGTGTATAAATGTACAAGGCATCCTAGCATGTCAAGTAAACTAATTAAATGGATCCTTAGAGTATAAATGTCTTAGTCATCTAAGTAAGACATGTAACCAGGATCTATGGAGTATAAATGTCCAATGCATCCTTATAAGTTGTGAAACCAGGATCTAAGGACCAATATTACCCAAGACATCCTAATAAGTCATGTAACTAGGATCCAAGGTGTAGAAATTTCCAAGGCATCCTAATAAGTCATATAACTAGGATCTAAGGAGTGGAAATGTACAAGAAATCATATTGGTTCATTGGATGTAAGGAGTAGAAATTTTCAAGGAATCAAAACTATTTCAAGTAAATCAAGTAATCAGATCCAAGGAGTGGAAATGTCCATGGCATCCAAGTTTAATAATTAAAAGGGATCCAAGGTGTAAAAATTTCCAATGAATCCTAACCATTTCATTCATCATTTAATAAATCCTTGTATAATCAAATAAAATACAAGGGATTAAACAATTTATACCTTTCATATACAAATGAAAAGGTTCTATAAGGTGCTTACAACCTTTAAAAATTCACTTTAATATCTCATTCAATTATCAATTATACAAGGTAGGCTCATCACACCCTAAGGGATACATAAACATGATAGAAAGGTAGAAACCACCCCATGGGTGGTTCAGGTTGAGGTCAACAACCTAAAACCTTTAAAAAAGGTGTTAATAGAATGTGTCAACATGTTTATATCAATTAAATCTTGGTTCAATTAATTTATAAATCATTACCCATAATGTTTGGTGTGAAGAACAATAAAAACAATCTATAAATAACAAGTCATTGTGGGAAAAGGTATAAAAAAACTACCTTATCATGGTATAGGAACACTCATTTAGTCTTAGCTTCTAATTCAATCTATATTAGAAGAAAATTGAATAATGAACAAACACCCTGAAAATAGAGTATAAGAGCCTACACCAAAATAGTACTACTGATAGAAATACAAACAACGAAAGGTATAAGAGGAATATATACCTCACTGGTGTTCATCCAATGAGACTAATAATGAAATAATCAGAGGTCAGATGATGATTTGACACCAAATCCAAGATTAGGATTTGATGGGATGGATCACATGTGTGAGAGAAGGGAGGAGAGGGATTCTGTGAAAAATTAGAGGCCCTACCTCCTTTTAAAAAAACTAACCCAGATAAATTACCTGGCATGTAACCTTTACACACCATGTAATTTTTGGGTTTTCCCCATCAAGGAAAAAATCATTACACATTGTGAAATGGGTCTATCTAGATCAATACACATTGTGTATTGAATACACATTATGTATTCTAAATACATGCTGTGTATTTGGCCTTCATCAAACCTTCACCCCCCTTCTCCCCTCTTTCCAAAAACATACCAACAAGCCTAAAGACTTGGATTCTAGGTCTAAGGAAAAAATATATTTGAAATAGTGGTTTAACACAAATTTAAAAGGATCCATACCTTATAGAAAAAACGGGTTCTTACAACTCCCTTCTTCATCAACATAGTCATGGGTTCTGATAATTGGGATAATTCCTGGATAATGCATTAGTAATATCTTACTGGGACTGGAAATCTACTGATCTCAAACATGTTCTGGGGATGTATCCAAGACATCACTACCTCCACTTTATCTAGGTCCATGGATATAACTTTTTTAGATACCACATGCCCCAAGAATCTTAGCTCCTGAATCCATAAGTCAAACTTTAATAGCTTGAAATAAATCTAATTTGATTGAAGAACAATAAGGACTATCTTGAGGTGTATATAATGACACTCTGGTGTCAATGAGTAGATAAGGATCTCATCAAAAAATACCATGATGAATGAGTCCAGGTAAGGGTGGAAGGTTTTTTTCATGAGATCCATGAACACTGACACTATTTTTTTCAGTTCATACGAGATCACCAAGTACTCATACAACCCATACCTTCTCCAAAATGTCGCCTTATGAATTTCATCCTCTCTAAATCATAGATGGTGATAGCTTGATTGAATATCAATCTTGGTGAACCACCAATATCCCCATAACTGATCAAAAAGGTTTTCAATCATAGGAAAAGGATATCACTTATTCACCATCACCTAGTTAATCTTTCATTAATCAATGTAGAGTCAAATAATACCATCCACATTATTAGTGAAAAATACAATTTTATGCTAAGGTGATGTACTCAGCTTGATTAATCCATTCTACTTTAAGTCCTTGATCTGTACCTTGATATCCTTCAGCTTAGTTGGAACCATATGATAATGGGTTATCAAAATAGGCCACACATTTGGAATAATATCTATCTCAAAGTATACTCCCCTATAGAGAGGTATTTTTATGAAGTTTTATATAAATATATCCTGATAGAGATCCAAAACTAGAGGTAAATTCGATGGTGTTTCCACTGATCCCATGGAAAGATCCAATCCCACCATCTATGCCATGATTGACCTAATCCAACTCAAGTGTGGTCCAACTCTACCTTCTCTTAGTTCCCATTATCCAATCATCAAGAACTTATATCCCTTTTGTTAAGTAAACAACACCCGTATCTAATAGAAATCAATGTAAGATTAGAAAATGGTCAGATAGTATGTGTTGAGAATCAAAACAAAGTTCATCAACTCAAGAATCATGAATTCCCATAGATTTCCATAAATAGAAAAGACTATAATACACTCTAAGAATCATTAGAGTTGGTTCAATTTCCTTCCAAATGGTGTATCAAGGGATACCATCTCAGAGGATAACCTGACTAGCAAGTCAATTCTAATAACTAATTGTGTAGATATGAAATAATGAGAAACTCCTATATCGAACAAGGAAGAAGATAAAGTAGAGGTTATTGGAACTATACCTTGAATAGTAGATGTCCTGTCTCCATCAATTTTTGGAATCTAGTCCACTATGTAAACCCATCATGTCTTAGCTCTATGACTCTATCCCCAAGACATTTTCGTATGAGACATTTTCACCCTTTACCAAGGTCTTCTAATCCAATATTACCCTAATATCCCATTACCCCTTTGAGAGACCTTACAACAAAATCATCGAAGATGAATAGCCTTGCCACAACAGTGACACTCCATAGAAATATTCCTACATGCAATGATATAATGCACCCTTTTCCAAAAATTGTAGCACATGATGGAATATTCTCCCATAAAGGATACTAAATAATTCCTTCTCCGAACTGATGATATTCTACCCTACTACTCTTGGTTTAACTTCATCTTCATTTTACCATAAGAAACCCCCATAATAGTGAGAGAAAACTCATACACTAGACCAATATGAACTAAAAGTAAGCTTGATACCCTATCCTCCTCCAAAACTTTATTAAAGGCTAAGGACATTCAATGAACTTGTGTATACATCATTAGACTAGAGACCCTCACTTGACATCTGAGCTTTGGTCAAAGGTCTATCTCAAAATTTTAATCATTTTGCACCTCATTCTTATCCAACAAAGTAAAAAAGTGAAGAAATTATATAAACTAACTAGAATATGAAGATATAATCATAGAACCCTACTATAAATACATGAAATCCTAGGAACAATCTATCTTTATCATGTTAAGAAAGTACTGCTCAAGAAACAACTCCTTGATGGTCTCCCAAGTAAGACCCTCTCATATCCCAACCTAACTCATGTTAATCCACCATCTTCTGATGGGTACTTGAAACATGAAAGTCTTCATAATCACTCATCCACCTCAAGATTTTGGTCTAACTCGAAAATTCTCTAGATATAGTCCATCTAGTCCTCTACATCCTATGGGCCTTTAGTAACCTAGAATGATAGAGGATTTTAGAGCTAGAAGTCCCGATAATGATTGGTCATGGTCTTCTAAATGGTCTCACCTTGGATGGAAAAAATACAAAAGAGTCCCCAATGAATAGGATATATAACCTGAATAATACATACTAGTACAATATCATACTGGGGTACATCCTTCTGCACCACGGGTGGTGGAATGGAAGCATCCTAGGATACTACAACTAGAAGTCCCATCAAACTTCTCTGAGGTGGAATCACTAAAACAAATAAAATACTTAGATTATTTAAGAGTGATCCTAACCAGTCTAAGGGATCACATAAGGTTCTCGTAGGTGTCTACTCGTAACCCAAGATATACCCCTCCTAACCCTAACACCGGTCTCCATACCTACATGTTAGTTACAATTATCCTATATATACTAACACAAAAACATGCCCAGTTCAACCAATTAATACCAAGTAGAGATATATAAAAAAAAATCCAAGTAACTATCCTAAAAAAATAACACAATTCAAGGCATTAAATTAAATAACTACTATGTGACACAAAACAAGTATATATATATGGAATGTGGACCTAGGTTCCTAGTCATGATGCATGAACACACCTAAATCTCATAAAAAAATAATAATAATACCATCTATGGCAATTCAGAGTTCCATTACACATGTGCTGGCCAATAATATAGAAACTACCCTACCTGAGTCCTAAAAAATCATCTCCTTTCTACCATATACTAGGTTAGTCTAAATAGAAAAGAAGAAACTATGCTCTGATACCATTTTGTAACATCCAAACTCGAACCACTGAATCTGATCTAGAGTGACACATGACCTCATACGTATCTCCCTATATCCAATAGGTTTTCCATTAGAAGCAAGGTTCTGTGTCCATCATTGGGGTGACTATAACCTTAATATCATGTCATCGAGCAGATAATAATAATTAAAAAGATCAATACTAATAATATTAATCATATAAAAATAATAGGTGGTATACATGTGATACATAGAAATAAATAGGCTCCTGAAGTTGCAAGACAAACCAAGTAAAGAAAGTAGTAGATAAATATATAAATAAACAGCTAGGTCCTTTAGATTCTATCCTGATCTGCTACTAGATCTATACTCCTCTACTCAATCATCCACCATAGGGCCATTTCCCTTCACCAGATCCCTAGATATGAAATTTATAAGCACACTAAAATGATCGAGTGGAGTGTGAGTACAAGACTCAGTAGAACACCACCAATGCATCCTTAAAAAAAGTGTATTTAATATATAATAGTGTATTCCATGACATAATTAAATGATCAAATAATCAAATAATCATACATGTGTTGAGTTATCATGTGCTAGCCAAGATACCATGAACCCTGAACCCACCCACTTTGGTTTTTTTTTCTGGTAAGGATATAAGATAAGTCAAACTAAGTACCACCTTTAAGGTAACACTGCACAACCCAGCATGATGGTGGTTTTCATCAGTCATACTTCATGACAACTAACAATTTTCCATCCAATCACTTATGCACATCTCTTTACAAGGATAACCATGATTTCCTTTAAGGATGTTCGGACCGTGTCATCTACCAGTCGGCCAACCATCTACATATGCACATCCCTTGACAAGGATATCCATGCTTTTCTTTAAGGATGTTTGGACTACATCAAACAATCCTTAAGGCTCCACCTGATCATCTTGATACCTGAAGCACAGTTGAACATGCTATGAAAATCGGTAAGAAATACATATTGTATTAAGTAACAACAAGGCATATCAAGAACAAACATAAAGAGCTATACATAATCACATGGTCATAATCAAGACAAACTCATGACCACTCACACAACCACATGAAATACATAACAATCATGGGTTAATCAGGCATAAACAACATATCATGTCAATATCATATACATGGCCCAAAAAAATGATAAGAAACTTCCTATCTCAGGGTTATCGACATCAACATCAAAGATAAACCACCCAATGTGGTACAAAAGGCTACAGTGGAAACCTCTACAACCAATATCACATCCTCCTCAAACTTATAGTTGTTGACACATCAACGTTCAAGGATTTTTGATTCCTAAAACCAATTCGATAATTTTATTTCAAAATAATTTAAATATTAAATGTGATAATATATTTCTCTCTCCTAGATAATTAAAAATAATTATGATAATTCAAAACTATTTCTTAGGGAATAATTATGATTTTAGGTGTGATAGCAACATTTCCTCTTAGATAAATTTAAAATAATGATTCTTTATCATTCTCGATAATTTTATATAGAATAATATTAGAATAAATTATAGTTATTAATCATTATCATTTATAAAAAAACCTAGATTATTATCATTTATTAATTATTCATCCTTAATTTATAAAGGCTTAGAGAATAACTAGATTTAAAAAAAAAGGCACATAAAATAATACATGGTTTATCCTTAGAAAATGTAATGGATAGATAAGAGGAGAGAGGGTTTAGTTCTTCCTTTCTAGAAATCCAAATGAAGAACTCATTTTGGTCAAAGGAAGTATTAAAAAACTTGAACAAAGGATATTTAAGCTTCTTAGACTTAACTGATAAACCAAAAATGAGAATCAATAAGGTTCTTCTATTTTAGAAAACAAAACTACATATAGGTACACTATAATGAAAACTAAAAATTAAATATAATCATTTAATTTTTATTTTATTTCATTTATAAAAGATAAGTGTTTAATTATACCCATAAATATGAGTTATAGATTTAAAAGAGTACAATGATTTAATTCCATGATTTTTAGAATTTAAAATCATTGAAAATGCATACAAAGCTGATCTAGGGAATAAGAAGAGAGGAAATTTGAAAAAAATACGGTAAAGAATTACCATTATAAAAGGAGTATGTGATGTGTAAGGGTAACTTGGGTTCACCCTTACACAATAGTAGATACCCTTACACAACTTTGAAAAAGTACTACACCCTTACACAATAACCCTTACACAACTGGTTACCCCTATGTGACCTTTTAAAAACTTGGATTACCCTTATAAAGAGACCCTTAAGCAAGACTGTACTCTTACAAAGGGTTCTAGTATCCTTGTGAAGTGCCCTTGCATGAGCGCCATACCCTTACACAATGTTGGAATTCACAGATTACACTTACATAGTTCATTAGTACCCTCACATAGTGGACTTTTATCCTTACATAGTGCTAGATGACCCTTACACAATGCATATTTTCAGTGCCTAACCTTAAGTAGCATGTCTTTACCCTTATGCAGGGCTGACTGACCATTACACATCACATGGTACAAGGATTTTACCCTTACACAAGCCATTAAAATGCCCCTATACCCTTACTCAAGGCCTTTAAACCCATTTTACCCTAACATGATGTGTTAAAATTATATATAATGTGTTTTTATTGATTTTTTTCACATAAAAATACCTAAAAATTACAAAAAGAGGTTTTATTATCATTTAAAAATTGGGAATAATACATGTGATTCCCATGTTTTTTCCAAACCATAATCAGAGTTGATATTGGTTTGGAATTATGAATATTGACCTTTTTTAGTAGCTCTTTTGCATACATTTCACGGGATAAAAAGTATATCTCATTTTGAATCACTTGTAACCTAATAAAATATGTTGACTCTCCAATCATATACATATCTCCTTCCATTAGATGTTTTTTTACTTACACCAAATATGATATCATCAACATAGACAAACACCATGAACTATTCTTTCTAGGAAGTTTTTACATAAACACTATGATCTAATTCACCTATTTTGAATTCTATTTTTCTTATATATTAGTCAAGTCGAGCATACCATGGTCTTGGTGCTTGATTTAGACTATACAAGGCCAACTTCAATCTAAACACTTTGGCTTCATATTTTTCAATCAAGAAACCCATTGGTTGTTTGATATAAACCCTCTATTAAAGTATACCATTCAAGAATTATGTTTTTACATCCATTTGATATATCATTAATACTGACTAAATATCTATTTCTAATAAGATTCAGAGATACTTGAGTCAATCCATTGGATAAATTATTTCATCAACATCTATACCTTAGATTTGTTAATATCCTTTTCATGCAAGATGTACCTTATCTCAAATAAAATTTCTATTAACATCATACTTATTCTTAAATATACATTTATTCCCAATCAAATTGTGATGTTATGGCTTCTTCACAAGCTCCCAAGTCTATTTTTTCAATATGATCCAATTCTTCATTCATGGATTTAATCCATGACTCATCTTTTGCTTCTTCTTCAAATGAAGTTGGATCCACTATGGATAGAAAAGCAACATGATCTATACTCTTCATCCTCCTTGTTTGAGTTATAGTATATTGATCACCAATAATATTATATAGATCAATATTTGATCTTATATTTCTTATTTATGGTATAAGATTAATTTCTTCAATAATAGCTCCCTCCTCCGATTTAGCTTCTAAATATTTATAATTTAGGGATTCATTAATATTTGGTGTATCTTCTACCATATCAATATTTGAACTAATATCATGTTTCACTTTATATTCTTCTTAAAAAAACAAAGTAGAGTATCACAAAAATAATCTATCTACTACATCTCTATACTTTCCTTGATTTCATTGTTTCAAATATAAAATTAGATTCAAAAAACATGAAAGTGATTTATTGAAGGATTCATCCAATGACACATTTTGTGGGGTGTTATCTCTTCTCCTGGACTCAACACTACCCAGTTTTGAGTCTAAAAAACAATGTGAACAACCTATTTCCTGTAGTGACAATAAAAACCAATCTTAATTATCATATCTCTGGACATATTATTCACCTATTGATTTCTTCATTCAAAAACCCCATTTTTTGTGGGGTTCTCACCGATGATAACTCATGTTTAATTCCATGCTTCTTTATATAGTTCTCAAAATCAATGGATGTTTACTCCAATCTATTGTCAGAACACCTAATATTAATAGTACACACAACCTCATTTTCAAATGTTCTTAGATATATCTTCATGCATCCCATGACCTCTCACCTGATTTTCATAAACACAACTCATGAAATTATTATATATTAATCAATAAATAGAATGAAATATCTTTCAAAATATGTCATATATATTTTTATCAGACCACACATGTTAGTGTGAATCATATTGAGTAGATTTGATGACCATTTTGCTTTGGTTGATATAGATTTTAGATGATTTCCCCCTTATACAAGCATCAAATATTTTTTCATGACCACATTTCCTATTTAGATTATCCACTATAGATTTTAACTTTTAAAAGTTCTTCACGCTCTGTTGGTGAATGTGACCAAGCCTTGAATTCCACAAGTTTTTTTCTAATTCAAATTTCAGAAAATAGGAATTCTCTTTACTGTCCACATGGTACAGATTACTACTGATCCTCTAGCCTTTCATGAGAGAGTTCCCATATTTTCCTTTTATATTGCATCCATTTTTATTGAATTATAACTTGAGTCTTGAGTCACATAGTTAACTCACACTCAAGATATTTTATCACAATATATCCACAAAGATAACTTCTATTTTCTTTAGTTTATCTCCAACCAACTGTGTATTATTGCTACCTTTGATTTTCAAGGCTCCATAATTATTAAAACAAACCGTTCCATAAAATATTCCATTCACATTATTCATAAGATTATTATTACCAGTCATGTAGGATGAGTACTGAAGTGTCCAAGGATTGTACAGTCACACTGAGTGGGGGGGGGGGGTGAATCAGGTGTGACTTATTTTTAATAATTTTATTTTATTTTATTAAACCCTTTCAAAGCTATGTCACTTGTTATAATGAGTGAATATTGTATTAAATGTAGAATGAAAATGAAAAAAAAGCACACAATATTTTTTACAAGGTTCGGTACTAAGACCTACATCCTTTCTACAACCAATTATACCCCCTCATTACAGATTCTTCAATATATATAGATGGTTACAATAGGAAAAGTCCCATTCCCTTCAACATTGATTCCCACAATGTTTTTATCTAGAGTCGCACTAGATAACACATTTTATAACATACATGAGTTACTCTTGATTCCTATAGGAGGATATTTATACTGCATCCCATAGTGTTACCGACATCCCACTAGCCTACTCTAGAGTCCCATAAGATACTTACACTTCTTCAAAGTACCACTAAATACTTCAAAATATTGATTCAAAAAATATTTAATCCATTGATAGAATGATCTTATAATATTCCTCCACGATCTATCTATATCAAACTGTTCTGTGTATAATTTAAGAATCTTTGCACTGGTGCTATTATTTCTTAAATAATACTAATCACATGTAAATGGTCAGCTGGATTAGTATAAAACTACTCGATAAATTATTTCTTCTGCTGAAGACCCTACCTCACTAAAAACTAAAAACTTGAATATAAATTCCTTCGGAATTACTGATAGAAATTATGTTCCGAATTTAGTCTCAAAATACTGTTCACTGAATATGTAATATTTATTGCATGTACACTTCTTCAAACTTCATGCATGTAAATAATACACTACATGGTATTCTAATATTAAGCATGCATTAATTAATATTCATACAAACTAATTTATGGAATGTATATTTCCTAATAAATTACACACTACCTTCATGTTTCTTAAAGTGATTATAAAACCACATGTGAATAAGAATACAGTTGCATGAATACATGCATTTCCATAATTTTTCTTCTTCACTACCTGATACAAAACACTTTCTAAGTACATATAAAATTTAATTTCTTCTCAAAATATTCATGTACACACACTGAAAATGTTTAATTCAAGGGTATTATTCATGTGTATCTGCACTACACCTTGTTTATGTCATATGCGCACCACTCAAATTAATTACTTCTTTCTTATTATGCACAAACCTAAATTGGTAAAGGCTTAGTGTGTTCAAGGTATTAGTAAAAATATAAAGTTTAATTATACACTATCAAGAGGTTCCTAAAATCCTTCGTGAAATATAGAGAGATAGAAATATGAATTGTGCCATCTCAAATGCTTCCCAGAACTCTGTTCATCGTGAATAAAAACTAGTGTGAAACACACATGTAGTTTGATTGTGAAAATAATTAAAATTTTCATAAGAAAGTGTCTATGAGGATCTTCTTTCCATGAACTAGAGTGATTCTCAATGGTGTAACTTCTTATGGAAATTAACCCTTCTCAAACTCATCACCCAAAATGAACACCTAGGGTGATATTTATAGGTAATGTTCCACTAACCTAGCATGTACGCACTGACCCATTTCAAGTGCACAAAACCTCTCCTTCATGACACCAAAATCATCATCACCGAAATATAAATTTTTTTCCACACTTAATTTCATTGGTTTGATCTTCATTTTCTCATGAAAACAACATTTCTTGAGATTTTGATCATATTCAGATTTTTAAATCACTCAGATGATGCTTGAAATCTTGGATTCAAACTTATGTCAACATTTCCATGGAGATATCTATGTACTAGACTTTGAGACAAAGATTGTTGGAGAAGAAAACATCCAACACTTGATCAGATGAACCAAAAAATTAAATGAGCATATCTTACTATTGAGAATCTCAACGTGACAATCGAATGGATAGAATAATTTGACCAAGAGATCTGTTGGTCACATTTCATTTTAGTGCAACAATGATCTATCCCACATTTAAACCATAGCTCAACTAGCTATCCTTTATAATAAAATACATTTCTTCAACAGACCAAAAATGGTTACTGAATGCATATGACCCACAGGAACCACCCCGTGCCTACTTCCCCCTTTCTTCTACTATTACTACCCTACACGGTGGCACCCCACTACTCTTATGCACCCCTGTGGGCTTTCTTCTCTTCCCTTTATTCCATATTATAGCTTATCCTGGGCTGGTTCCCTTAGCTATGGTTGACCCTCTGGGGTCCCATATAGGGCTAGGGTCGAGCTTCTAGGGATTTCTTATAAGGATGGCTAATTTTTTAATTAAGAACCAAATAAAATACTTAGAAAAATTATAAGTAATATAATGACATAAAAGCCTTCTTACAACATACTCAAACCTTAAACCAAAATTTGTCTCATTTTTTTAATTCAATTATAAATTCCAAATCTTTGAACCATAAACCACATTTCACCTTCAGTTCTATAAAATGTTGTAAACAATGTGTCCTCCTTTGACACATGTTATTGGAACTTACCAAAAAGTTATGCAACTATCACATTTATAACTCATTTAATTTTCATATTCTTAAGTTATTTACAAAAATTTCAAATTGACCAAAACACTTGACTTATTCAAGTACCCATTATCAAGAATCTAGGTGGTGATATTCTTTTTCTTTCTTTGAGATCAATTTCTAAAATATTATCCCTCTTAATATTCCTTTTTTTCTTTACATAATATTTCTAGTTGAATTAGAGAATAAAATGAATTTTCTTTTTATTATTTAGAATATGATGTGTAATCATACTCATCATCATCCTCAAATAGTGAGTATTTATTTTTAAATGCAATTTTATTGGGTTGAATTTCATTCCTTTATCTTTTAATTCTATTGTAGAAATCACCTCTTCTCTTTTCCCTAGAATCAGTGTCTTTTTACCCAAAGTTAGAACAATAAAAAAATATACATAGAAATAATTAATTATCTGATATAGTGGATGTTTTCCCATTCTTATTTGTTTAATTATAGGTGTTTATATATTCAAATAGCTTCTTGATTCATCAAAATAAGACATGGTGTGACCAAAGTATCCACAAAGATGACATTTAATAAGAGAAAATATCTTCTCTCCTCCATTCTTCCACAAATATCTAGGCTTTAAAAATATCTTCTATTACTGGTTAAACCTTATAGATTAAGAGTTGTTTCCAATCCTCTATTTTCCTTTAATAAGTTAAACCTTTGTCTACATAGTTTCTATTTTAGTGTTAACAACAAGATCGATAACCTCCCACTTTTCCATATCCCAATACATCATAGTTTAAAATTTTAATGTCTATGAATCATATCCAATTATTCCTTTACATAATAGTATAATTATTTATTTATAAAGAATGTTTTTGACACCTTATGATCTTTTCTTGAATCTGTTTATCAGTTTACCATCTATAAACCTCCTAAAATAAAGTTTATTCTTTAGATCACTTGATTTAATTTCTATGTCCATTTTTTTTCTCAGAGAAAAAAAATATTATTCTATATATTATACCTTCTTAATTAGATCTTTTATATAATAATTAAGGTCATCAATCAACTTAGTCAGTTCTTATATCTTTATCTTGAAGTTTACAACTTTTTATTAATTTACTTAACTAGAAAAATAATCATCCAAATCTTCTTGTACTTGGTCAATATCTATTTATAGATGATATATATATTCATATAATTCCTTTATAAATCCATTAATATTTTTATTTCTATTTCCTTGAATATCAATATCTTCAAGATAAAATTAAATTTCCAAATTAAAATGAACTGATCGATCTGGTTCATTGACATTTTCTAATCAAGGTTCTTTCTTATCAATGGTTTCCATAATAACATATTTAATATTATATTTTAATTATGTTTCAACTTCCTCTAGATAGTCTTTATTATCATTTTATTCTTTTCTCATAGGGATATTCCTCTAAAATTTATTTATAGATGAACTTCTAGTTTTGAAAAAGAATATTCTTTATGGATTATATAAAACTTTTTCTTCACTTTATTCACCATCAAATATCCTCATACACCTTGTAGAAATGATGACATTTTTTTCACATGAAAATTATGGAAGTGGTATATTTCCTTAGAATCTTCCTTTTTCTATTTTTAATTTTATATCCACCATTCATATAAGCTCATCTTCCACATCTTCTCCATTTTCATCTTCATAGATATTCATATTTTCTATAGACTTGAGTGAAATTTCCTTACTATTAAGGGTTTAAGTAACCTATGGTTCTATTAAAATTTTATACACCATAAGACTCCTTAGAAGTTTATCCATGTATAGTTTGGTTAGACAACTTTCTTTAATAGTTGAAACTTTTGGATTATATTAGGGATAAAGATTTTGTAAAATATTTTGATGATGTCTATATATTTTAGTTATTCTCCAAGTACCCAAATATCTCCAACAACCTCTGTGATTTGATTAAAAAATTATATACATTTTTATATGAACATATTTTAAGATCGTAGAATTTTTTAGGAAATAATTGGAAATTAGTTTCCTTCACATTTATATCACCTTAATATATATTGGATAATTTATCTAGCATAGAATTATCCCTAATGAAGATCATTACTTTGATATAAAGAGCTCCAATTAATGCACTTAAAGACTTGGAATCTACATCCAAAAGTTTTCTATCAATTTCAATCATAAAAAGTCATGTCGAAGCATTGACATGAACCCCATTTAAAGTAGAAAAGAGAAATTCTATCCCAAGATAATAGATATGTGACTTTATCATATTTTTCCATATCATCTAGTTTCTCTCAATAAATAAAGGAATTCCTATGACATTGAAAATATTATTCATAAGATTAGAATTCATAAGACATGGTCAACATAGAGAACCTTCCATTTGATACCACTTGTTAAAAACTAAGACACCCTGAGATGGGAGGGGTGAATAAAGGGAAAATTTTTATTTTGATTTAAAGGATCTTGTTCCCAAACCGGTAGTAACTTTACAAACTTTTCAAATAGTATCACACATACATCAATTATAGAAGTAATGAAACATAAAGTAGAATATAATAAATTTTACTTGGTTCAACACAAAGGGATACATCTAGGGATAATACGCCAATGATGTATCAGTCATACCTGAATCCAATATGATTCACTAGATTAGGTGGATTAAAAATGTTTAGCCATAATCACTCTGGGCTAGGTTCACTGCCTTTATAATATGTTTAGGTAAAGTTCACTTCCTACCTTATATCACCAACATTACTCCTCCTTGTACACTAATCTATATGAATTCTTCCAAATTTTAATGAATTTAAGGTCAAATCCTAATCATCAAGAATATATTTAATTCTTTTCATCATTAATTATATAATATGAAACTATGATAATATCCTTGATCTTTATAATATATTTTGGAAAAACCCCTTGATAATTTTATCGAAATATCATAGAGTCACTATTCATTGCATAACCCTGAGCACAATACTTTGAACACATAACTATGAGCATATGAAATTGAGTGAAATACTTTAATCAAATGACTCTGAGCATGAGTCTTAACCACATGATCCTAATTTCACAATCCTAATTGTAAGATCCTAGGTGTATAACCTTGATTGTGAGATTACACCATGTATCTCCAGTCCCATGATCTTGATGTGTAACACCTTCCACTAATATTCTTCAAAAATATCTAAAATTTATACTAATAAATTAATCCCTACATTAACTACTTAATAAAAAGACCAGGTGGTATTTATAGAATATTTCCACTATCCTAATTCTAAAAGATGCTGATAGCCATCCATTCCACTACCATAAGATAAAACATCCCACATGACTGCATGAAATTATTCCACAATACTCGACTCTTGTAATTAACATGAATCATGTCACAATAACACTTATAACTTATGTTCAAAAACTCCATCATGTGTCCCAAAAAAATTCACCTCATGCAGTAATTCCTAAAATATTTAAAAACTAGTGTATTTTTTAATATGCGATCCACATCATGTGATATCCTAAAACCTTCTTGTTCATGATATTTCCCAAGACTCCATCATGTGATCTCTTCAATCTCATGTGATCACCTAATCCACTTCTCATGAACCCCTCACATGTTCATACCAAAAAATCTATTTTTTAGTGTATTTTTCTTCTCGAGATCACAAAAAAATTTATTGCATAACCCCTTAGTCTATACGCTATTCAACATATCTCATCATGAGATTATTTTGAACTCACATTATCATGTGATCTATCCTAACATATGAAATTTCATGACCATCAGATATTTATGCAACAAACCTTCACACAATCTATAATTTAAGACTACAAATTTAGAAAACACTATAAAGTGATAACATCTGGTCCAATATTATTTAAGGTATCAACTGGACTTCTTCTTCATAAATATATTCCTCCTCAGACAAAAACAATCATGATCATACCAAAATTTTATTGAAAACAAACAAAACACCATCTTTCTAACTTAAATAACCTTGTTTATAATAAAAGTTGTTGGAGCTACAAAGGAAATGAACATTTTTTGATACTGAAATTCCATAGTTTAAAAGGTTTTCTTTTAATTATGAAGGATATGTCATGGTGAGTTTTTTATTTTTTAGTATGATATAATGAAACTTATAGTTGATGATAAGAGGAATACCATGAACATTTTGAAGATTAAAATGTCATTTCAATCGATGAGTTGATAATTTAAATGGGTATAATAGAAGGAAGATTATGTTTAAAAAATTTAAAGATATGAAGATTCAAAAAATATAACAGGGAAATTTTTTTTCAATGAAACTGTTCCATTATTTTATGATGTATGAAAATTTTAATTTTCAAAAATATATAAAAACATGGAAGTTAATTCTAGGAAAAAATTTATGATTTGATAAAGATACAAATTACACAGCATGTTGAAAAAGTACATGTTTTGAATTAATAAAAAAATTATAACTAAAGCCCATAGATGAAACTTTAAGTGGACAATTAGAAACACACTTTTGACTATATTTTGGTGGATTTTAGATGAGAATTGTGTAATATGTTTAGACTATTCTTGGGATTTCAAGGAAATGGATTAGATTCTTTATGTATTTTAGTGAGATATTTTTTTTGTATAGTTTTCAATAAGTCACAAAAGGCTAATTATTTTATACCAAGGATATAATGGAAGGATGATTAATTATGTAGTTTTATTTTATTTTTAATGATATTTTAATTGAGTTTAAATTGAGTGGATAATTCTCTTATACAAGGTATGCGGTGGAAACTGATTCATTGTTTATAAAACTCTTATTTCAATTATCATGAAATTTTTTATTGATTTAAAAATTATAATTTAATGTGAAAACTGAATGACCCATGTTTGTTCATGGATATTGAATAGATTGATATTATCTATGCTTAAACATGGTTTTAGGACTACTGAATATATTATTCTAATGATCAAAGAATAACTATTAGACCAAAAAATTTATTTGGAATTAATTTTTATAAAAATAAAGTATTCATAGAATATTTTAGATTTACTCAATACATGATCCTAGAAATTTATATAATTAGTATTTATATTTACTGGAGGTTTTAGAATTATATTTTTTATTTAAAATAGTTTAATAAAAAATAATTTAAATTTAACCATCCTAACTTTTGGATCGATATAGTACTTTATAGATTGATATATTTTATGTGGGTTTGACATTAGACTATCTATTATACTTTAATTTTATAGTTTTGTAGTAAATAATTTTTTTTTATAAATTTATAAATTTATAATGTCTATGTGGTTTGATGATGGTGAAGACCCTAAAAAAAATTTAACACTATTTTCGAAGAAGGTATATTTCAATTTAATAAGGATAAATTTGTTAAATTAGAATAATTATTTTTTTTTCTAAATTATATTTTTACCTTTTATTTTTATTAATTTTCTATACACTTAGTGTTTTTGTGTTTTGATTAAAGGGTTAAATTGGAATATTCACAATCCATCAACTCAGGATAAAATCACTAAACTGGGAAGGAAATATATTTCTTATGATCATGGGATTGAGAGGATATTTTGGAGGAAAATAGGAGTGGTTAACATGTTTGTAGTGAAATGTTATGGGGATACATACAATTTTTAAATGTAGTGAAAAAACATAAAACCCAAACTCATGATCCACCATGAGTGTTTTTAATAAAAGAAGAAAAATTAATAATATACAACGAGTGAAATTTTCTCTTTGTAGATCTATGATACATATTCCATTAAGTCGATAAATATCAATAAAAAAACAAAACAAAACAAAAATAATCTTTACTTTTTTGGTAATCTATCGAATCAATGAATAATGGTTCATAACCATAGGTTTTCCTTTAGATGCCACAAAATTCCATCACCTTTTTTGAAACTAAAGGATTTTATTGTATTGGAATTTTTGTTTAGTTTTTTATTTTTTATAAGTTATTATCATTTTGGATTTTTTTTTCATTAATTTATTGTCAATAACTTTTTAATCATTTATCGTGCATTTATAAGGATGAGTATATGATTATACATTGATGACTACTCATGGTGAAGATGATTATGGTACAAGTAAATTTGAATAAATAATATGGAGATAATACATAAAAAAAATAAGGATTTATAGATTGTGAAGGAAGAAGATCTTAGGAAAAAATGTTCCAAGAGGTGAACATGGAGGTTCTTAGATTGAAGTGACTAAAGTGACTATAGAGACTTTGGAAAATGATGCATTTAAATTAAATACTCTAGAATAGAACATGTTTTTTAGAAGTTAAATAATTATGAATTATGATATGAATATTATGACTGATTTAAATGTATTTAGATGTTTATTATAGCCTATTTAGGTAGTGGATGAATTTTGAGAAGTATTAGATAATTTTAGACATTGTTTTTTGTAAATAAAATAAAATTCATTCCATAATTGATACTATTATGATGTAAAATTTTCATTATTTTCAGTATATTTTTATGAAGAAAAATTCTTGTTATAATGGAAAAATGCCACCCCATGATTTTTTCATGTAAGGTTGATAGCCTAAGATGAGATCTAGTGATATAGATTACAACTTAAGGGTTTATGTTATAAAGTTAATTCATAATAATGAATGAGTTTATGATCTTTGTTAAAGAATGTAGGTTACCCCATAATGAAATGCCTTAATTTATGAAAAAAGATTTTTTTAAGAGAACCGAGAAGGGTTGTACATTATGATCAAGGAAATTATGTCTTTATGAGAAATCATAGTTTTCCTTGGAATATGAATTACAACATAATGGTATTCATTAAACCATAATGTTTTTATCTAATTATTTTTTAGAATTAAATGTCTATTATTTTGTAGATATGGTGGTTTTTACGCCTTTATTTTCATATAGATCTTGTATTTGAAGTAAATTATACTATAATGAACTTAATTTTTATTTAAAGATCTAAACATATAAATATTTTTCATATTTTAATATATTTTCAAATATAGTAACATATTTTTTGAGATTTAGATATTTGAATCAATCTATTTTGATATATTTTACTAAACTTTAATGTGTGTGACACATGGATTAATTATAGAGGATCATGTTTACACAATTGGATCCTATCCATTTATTTTAAGTATTTTAATTTTTAATAATTATATATATATTTTTCAATGGAATAACAAAGGGATGATGGATTAATAGGGAGCATTTTGATAGATCTAATTCACAAGGAAGGAGGATCATCATCCATGGAGGTTTACTAATCATATCTAGAATATTATAGAAAGATAGTGGAGCATATCAGTGATAATTTTCTCAATCGGGAATTGGTTTTACATAGCTTCCTTTGTGAAAAGGAGGAGTTGTTGTGTATATCTAGATAATTGTGAAGGGAAAAAAAGATGAAGTATATTAAAGACCAATTCCTTTAACAAGGAATTGTTAAATATAGTCCTCTTTGAAGGAATTGTTTGTTTCTTTAATGATTATTTAGATTATATAAAAACAAATCTCATAACAAGGAGATTAACATATAGATTGGATAACAAGGTTTCAAACTACAGATGATACCACTGCATCAGTTCCTTATACTGAACTTAAGGAGATCTCCATGTATATAAATATTTTAAGTCTCTAATCTAAGTAGTATATGGAGAAGAAGTAAGAGTATGAATTATTTGTGAGGTTATTTACCATTCCTAAATAAACTTGTATAGAAAGTGAACCTTGGTATGGAGTGATCATATATTAATCATTGAATCTGCAAGGATTGTGAGTTTATTATATTTTTAGTATACCAACACATTACAACGTGTATTCCCCCTGAACATAGACTAGTGCCGGTGAAAAAACTAAATCACTATTTACTTGCATGAATTAATTATTTATACCCTATATATATTGTATGCCAATGCATTATGTGACTGAGATATTGAAACACTATTCCTGATAACACATAAATAAGATCTGATGTCGAGTATAGGTTAAAAGAAAATTTTAAATTGATCAAAAATCTTATTCACCATAATATTAGGTTTTTATGGGTATGGAATCATAACCAGATGTTCCCAATAATTTGTATTAAGGAATAAATGTTCAAAATTGGATTTCAATATACCAAATTTACTTTTTAAGTTTTTCTTATCACTTATTACTTTATTTTGGAATGCTTTTATTTTGATGGTTATATCTATAATGATTGGAAGTTGGATATATTTAATTCTCTATAATCTTATATATATGATATTCTTGAATGTATTTAGTATGATTTTGATTTTAAAAAACCCAATAAACTTGTTAATGATGGAAAATCCATGAATATTTTCATTAGAACTTTGATTGATGAGGTATTTACGAATAATCATTATTATAACACAAATTTTGATACATGGTAGACTTTAAAGGATATTTATGAAGATCCCATGCTAATAAAATATATTAGGACATCCATTAAAATTATTGGAATAAAAACAAATAGCATTAAGTTACTTATGGAAAAAGTTGAATAAAAGTTCCCTATGTAAAAAGGTGAAAAGAAGAAGATGGATAAAAAGAAGGTTTCAAAGAAAAAGGGAACTATCATAGAGGTCACTCTCATAGTGGTTAATGATCATGTTATTCTTAATATATATATATATAAAAATCTTCTATAAAAGTACTTGGAAAATTTAAAAATTTAGATTCTCCCTAGGTAATTAAAAGAAATGGTGAGGATTTTGAAGTAGAAGTGACACAAAAATTGAGTTTTCAATCGAAAGAGTATTCTTTTATTAATAAAGTGTGGATTAAAGTAGTAAGAAAACTTATATATTAAAAAATAAAGTAATAAGAGAATTATGTATTTATGGTGGAATTGAGTTTAGAAAATCATAGTTCAAATAAAGAAGTTATGGTCTTTAAATGATCCATTGAAATGATGAACGACAATGTGAAAGAGAAAAGTGATTTACTGGGAGTACATTCTCATGAATTTAAGAATCAAATAATTAAAGAGAGGAAATTAAAATCTAACTTAATCACTCTAAGAAACAAACTAAAGAGTGAATTAAATTTGATTAAAAATATATTCTAAATTGGAGAATATGGATGTTCATTTGATGTAAAAATACTTAAAGATCAAAAATCTTGAAAATAAGTTGAAATTATCAGTATAAAGTAGGAAAGTGGGAATCCTACA
Organism: Viscum album; assembly: GCA_963277665.1. Classification (NCBI taxonomy): domain Eukaryota; kingdom Viridiplantae; phylum Streptophyta; class Magnoliopsida; order Santalales; family Viscaceae; genus Viscum; species Viscum album. Next base: position 716,690,769 of record OY728140.1, on the reverse strand, counting down.
CATGATGGACATAAAAAGTGGAGTTTTAAAAAGTAATAATCCGATATCAGTGAATAAAAAAATATGCTTTCTAAAACATGAGAGTTAAATTCTCAAATCAGAGTGAAAAACTAACTCCACTTTAATGGAGGCACAAGACACACAATGGATGTGGGTATGGAAGTCATAGAGCTAAGATAATCAATAAAATATTCTACAACACCTCATACTTGAAAGGAGACTAATAAATATGGTTTATTTGGATGATTTTTCATTTATGATAACATTGGATATATAATAAAGCATTGTAACATGAGTAGTGATAAAGGTTCCAAAAGGTAATCCATATTTCCCATGAAAAATGGGAGGGGATGAAAAAGGAAGAGAAATATATTATTTTTAAAAATATATTCATAGAATTAGAAGAATTCAATAATGGGATACAAAAATGTGTGCATCATACACTAAGTTTTATTTTTTAGAACAACCATTATAGAAAGAGAAGAACTGAATCTACAGGGTAAATGAAAAATTAGCCCATGCTATATAAAAAGAGGATAAATATTTGAATAAATACCCACCAAAGATAAATAAATCCATTCTAGTATTAATGTATTAAATATAATTGAAACATGAAATATTTATTTATCATGTTTAAAATTCAATTACAAGGAAAGATAGGAAAATATAAGGTATAATTCTCTCTTTGAGAAATAAGTATAGAGATGAATTTAGTGGTGATGTATCAAAAGATAAAACATGCACTAGTGGCATTAACCTCACATTAGAGTTGAATATCAAGTTAAACAATATAAATTATGAAAACTCAAGTATCCAAAAAGAATCCTGTACTAGTAGTATCACTCAAATGATAATTTCAAGGATGGTTGAGAAAAAAATTGGAAGAAAATGGTTTGATCATCAAGACTAACGATATCCCTATACTTAAAGATTCTTAGAAAATCTCCATCTACCAATGTATTTAATTTAAATATCTATTTTTATGTGATTCAAGTTTACGGGGGATATAAAATCCATGGTTTAATTATAATAGGTTTTGATGAACCAAAGACAAATAACAAATACCAATCTAGATAAATAAGTGGTATAAGTCTATGCTGAAAAATCAAGTGTCATAAATTAAAGTTGCACTGATATTTACTATAAGTAGTATCCAAATAAATTATAAACAAGTGATATGATACATTATAGGAAGAGGAGTAAAACTTAAAAATGATGATGATACTTCAGGCTATAAAAGAGGAGATATTCCTATGATGATTATCATTCTAAATATGGTTATAAGTGATATAATTGAGAGGTAATTGTAACTAGATAGACATTAAAGTATTATTGTTACATTTTTAGAACTAATAACGTACTTTAAAGTGAATAAAACTTGTTTTAATGATTAATATGCCTCACACACTTTTTTATAGGTTTATTCATTTAAAATTTTGTAGAAGTGTGATTTAGATTACTGGGGGAGTTCTTTAATGGAAGATAATTTTCAATTTATGAGTTATTTATAGAATTAAGTGAGTTTAGTAGATAAGATAGTTTTTTTATCATTTTATCTTTTTTTTTCTACATTGATTTTTAGTGATAATATTAATTTATATTTAAAGTTTTAGTTTTTATGATTATTTTCATGTTTTAAATATTACAAATACCTCACATTATTTTCACATTGTTTACTAATACCTCAAAGTTTAAAAGGATAATTATAATTTCTCACAACACTATTGAATCACATTTTTTATTTCCTTAAGAGTTTTATGTTTATAATGTTTTTATAAATTATTCTGTAGTTACTATATTTTAGTTTTTGTATTTTAGTGTTTTTCTAAATTTTTGAATAGTTTGTAAAAATGATGTATATATAGACATGCCTCATGATCATGAAATCAAGTGTCACATCTATGAAGGTCATGTTTCATAGTTATACAGAACTAGTTTCATGGTTATGAAAAACTAGTTTCATGGTTATGCAGAGCTTAAAATTATGGTTACACAAAGTGTAAAATGTTGGTTACACAACCATGTAAAATTATTCTTATAGAGTTCTTCCTTTTATTTTTAAGATAATTTTGATACACTATTTTATTATTATTTTAATATTTTTAATTTACTATAAGTTAATATGATTTTTAACTATTTTATTGATTTTTAAAATATATAATAAATCTAACAAAACCATGAAAAGTGGATTTGAATTATTTAATAAAGGAGATGCATGGGAATCACATTTCAAACTATGTTTGTTATTTCTATTATAAGTAATGATATTATTATCTGTTATTATTTATTTCTAATTATGGATGGTTATGATTGGTTTTTAAGAAACAACCGCATGATGATGATCATGTAGATATTATTATCAGTATTATAGAAGATATATTTAAAATAAAGAATGATGAACTTGATAAAAGAGAATGAAATGGTTATATATGCTTTCATGAGATACATTTACTTTGATATTAAAGTCATAGAAGAGTTCCTAAGCTAAATCTCTTATATCTTACTAATTGAAATTACCGAGGCTTGTTGGTTTACTCAAAGATACAAAGTTGTTCATATTTCTGGAAGGTCCAATGCAACCCATTATATAACAAAATTCCTTTGTTCTTATTTATATATATATTTTTCATTCTATATTTATTTGAGTTTTTTTAGTGTAATTTTTTCATTGAGTTATAAATCAACTCACACACAGTTGTGCCTCCATCAAAAGGTAGTGTCTGGGTTATGTTAACTTGATAAAAAATTTGGTACACATAGTTTGTGCTTGAACTAGGTAAAAAACTTTGAGGTTAGGGATATTCCTTAGAAAATATTGGGTTTTGGTTGCACCTGAAAAATTCATAGGTTTGTCATATCCTATAATAGTTTTAGTTCTTCCTATAACCATGAAAGGTTGTGTTAGGTTGAGTTTGCTCTCATATAAAAGGATGTATCTATTTGAACACTGCACTTACGTTGTGCATGATTTATCTATTTCACTTTTATGTTTTAATATAATATGATTTAATTAATTTTTTTAAAATGTTAAAAGTTATATTCACCACCTTCTAGTCTATTTTTTCCATCTCAACTAGTACCAAATAATTTTTGGCTCTCTAAACTCATAGTATTTGTTAATAACTCTTTCCAACTTGGAAAATTTACCCCCTGAATACTTTATAAGTAACAAAAACATATTGTATTGATGAGATAACTATAAAAATCTAGATTTTTTCAACAAGTGGCTCCCTTAAAGTGGTATGGAGATCAAAATTATCTCTTTTTTATCTTCACAATACAACAAGTGGATTTTTATGGCTAAGAAAAGATAAGAAATATTCATAGTTAGTGGAAAAAATAAGTTTAGTGGTATGAGTGATAAATGAGGAACAATAGAGTGTTGTAAAAGAAGGATAAATAATTGAGAAATATGGTTTAAATATAGTATCAAATCAATTTTTAATAAGTGGTATTAGAGTACACATTAATTTAAAGAACGAGTGGAATGGGCTAAAATAAAATCTAATGGAGAATTTTTTCCATCAGATGTTAATATTGAACTAAAAGATGTAATTACAATGATACACAATTATCCTTACTAAATTAAGACAAGTATAAATTCATAAATTTATGGTACTTTGGAAATTTATGTTATATTTCAAAAGGGGAGTTTAATTATGTTATATTTGGATGCTCACATACATAGACTTGGTATAGACTTGTTCAAGACATCCTTTGAATTTTATTATCAAATAGAGAGAAAATAATGTGCTATAAATCTATAATAGGATTAAAGAATTAAATATTATAAATGATATTTATTAGTTAATATTAAAAACAATCTAAAAGGGGAGATTATAGAAACCAAAGTATTAGTTTTTAATGTGTTTTTATTAATAAATTTTTAGTTATAGATTATTCTTGTATTGGATTTGTTATCTAAGATTTATTTTCAATCACTTGATGATAATATGTATTTCATTAATGAGTGTTGGTTTATGATTTTTCATTGATGAATACTTATGAAGAATATATCGTAGAAGAATGAGATATAAATAAGGAAGATGGAGATAATTAATGGTGAATAAATGTTTCATATTTGGTGAAAGAATATAAGCTTGGAAAAACATGGAATAAGAGGTAAAAAATGAGGTTCATTGATCGAAGTCACTAAAGTGACTATGGAGGCTTTACAAAATGAATCATGAAAATTAAATACTCTATAATACTATTGTTGGCACCCAAAAATATGGATCCCAATTTTCCACGAAGACCGTGATCCTTATGTGGATGACATGAAGATAAAGGATAAACTTTATATCGATTATAAAAATGAGGTCTCCATGTAATATATGATTTCTAATTCACTAATTGCTAAATAACCTTCAATAATTTTCTCTATCTGGTGGCAAGGTGGTGTGAAACTCCCACTGAGAGTAGGATATAGATTTTATCAATTATTAAATAAATAGTAGCCAAAAACTCAAAATTCATTTTTAGAGTCTCCATGGATCTTTTTTGAACCTAAAAGATACCTTTTATGAGTAAAAATAATATATATGGGAATATATTATTCTATAATATTCAATTTGACATCTCATGAATCCAAAAAAGACACCTAGATCAAAAGTAACGGGTGTTATAAGTTGTAATTTTTATGGAGGATTTTTACTAAATTCTGGTTAGCGTTCACTTAGATGAAGGAAACACACATGAAAAAACAAAGTCTACACCAGAGATTTACCTCTCACACATTCCTTGATGTTTAGAATAATATTGGGAGTAAACTAGAAAAAAATTTGCATTTTATCATAAGTAGAGATTTGTGGTCGTATGAACTATATCCGACCATGAAAGAATTATATGGAACAAATACATTGTGCTATTAGAGAATGTGATTCCTTAATTTTCTTCTAGATATTATGTGGCCCAAATACCTTATGTGGTCAAAGAATGAGATTCCTTTATAACCTCCCAGATCTTATGATACCTAACTCCCTTATAAATCCAAAGAATGAGATTACTTTGGGGTCATTTGGATCTTATGAAACCCGTCTCCATTATATATTTGAAGAACAAATTTCCTTAATGGCCACTATCCTTTTACATGGTCCAATATCTAAATTATCATGGATTTTGAGGGGTTTCCTATACATATACCATCAAACACACATTTTTGGGAGACTTGGATTTCAGTAGGCATAAACATTAAGGAATCACTTCCTTTAAGAGAAAACCTTCATGACATAGGATCAGAAGATAAAATTATATTGGAAAAATTTAGATCCAAGCATAAAAGTGAAGATATATGCTTCACATAAATGGTTAAAAGTCTTAAATTATTTAAAAAATAACCAAATTAATAACCTTTATAAAGGTAAATAAAAGGATGCCTACCATATGAAACTTGGTTTTTATACTATCACACATAATTACTCAGTGAATCACAACCATTTGTATAAAAAAACAAATTTCTCAAGGGATATCCTATTTAATTAAAATTTATCTTTCATGAAGAAATAACATCTTATAGTAGGTTACACCCAATTTGAGAGGGTTTATCTTCATGGAAGTTTTGACATGTGGTATCCCCTTTCACAAAAGTCTTCTCATATAGGATTCTCATGTGCATGTCCCACATCAAAACATTTCTTGGTACCTTTCATTTATTATTCCACTATATATAACTTTAAACTAAATATAATTAGTCTTGTTTGAATTAAATTAAAAGGAACATAATTGGTCTTAAATTCACAACCTTAAAATACATATCATTGGTCCTAGTTACATGACATTAAAAGGAAAATCATTGGTCCTAGAAACATAAAAATAAAAATAAAATCATTAGTCATGGTTACAAGTCATTAAAAATCACTAAAATGGTACCTATCACATTACCTTAAAAGGTATATAACATAATTATCCAAAAAGGGGATAAGAAGAACCTCTCATGTAACAACCCGAGATTTTATGAGAATTATTATTTTTAGTTTCTTTGATGTCTTGTGTTGTACGCTACACCAAGATTATCTTACGCTATACACAACACCGTATTAGCTTGCAGTATACACAACACTAATCTTGGATCGTGTTACACACAATTTCAAGTTCATTTGATAGAAGTTATTCTACGCAACATTGAGTGTATATATATATATATATGTAATGTATAAATGAAATATGGTTGGATTCTATTATACGCAACAACAAAATAATCTTTCACTACACGCAACCCTGACTTGGCTTGTATTACATGCAATAAAGATCTTCCTCAATAGCGTGTGTAGTACGCAATACCGAGTTTCACTAAACGAGATATTATTATAATATTATTATGAACTAGCCATTATGAATAGTAATACCCACTTTTTGAAATTTTATAAATTTTATCTTTCAAAATGGACTTCATTTTTGGATTCGTAATATCGAAATTAGCGTAGGGTGAATTTTTGGTATTTTTCTAAAAACTTTCAATTTTTGATGAATAGTGAAAACACTGGGTTACTATTTAAAAACAGGCTTTTTATTTAAATAATTATTTATTTTATTTAAATTTATTTTAGGTCAAAATTGATACATAATACCTATATAAGTTCAATGTAATTCATTGGAGTGATTTTATAATAATTTTAGATATAAAAAAATTTTATTGGACTTTTCTCTGTCTTTTACCCACCTCTTAGGAGAATTTGAAAATTTACATAAAACTTAATCTTACCGCTTATATGAGTGGAATTTCAAAACTCTGAGAGGCACGTTTAATATCAAGGAGTAAAATGTTATTCAATAAGATAAAAATACTTTTTGGTGAATGCTAACTTTTTACTTTTATTTACCACGGTTAAAAGTAAATAGGGTAATTAAGGGTAAAAATGATATTAATATTACCCTAACACATGTCCTAATTCTATTGGATAACTGTAATTTGACCAAAAACAACCTTAGGAATAAAATATTTCCCTTTAGGTCCACTTGGATTAGATTAGGACATTTATTATTATTTTATTTAAAGAAGAGTTAAAATAGTTAAAATCAAAGTTTAATAACTAAAAAATATTTAATATAGGGTTATACATAAGATAAATTCGACTATAAATATTAATTAGAAGGATAAAAATATTTCCTAACTAATGGTATTTTATTTATAATTTTTAGACCTTAAATAATTTAATTTATTTATGACACAATGGTGATGCAGTAATTACCTAAATAATGAAATATCAAAATAATTGATATTATAAATACCCAAATAAATGTAATTTGAGACTTTTTATGAATTAAAATAATTTTATAGGTTAATATGACATGTTAGTATTGATTTAATTAACTTTTTTTGAAGTAATCATGCTGTTATAATTTTCACAAAAATAAATTACCAAATAGTGTCAAAATTGACATAAAATAGTTTTTAAAACAAATATTATATTATTAATTGTTATTATATTCCTAAAAATCTAAGGTTCGGCAAAATTACTTATTTAAGGTTATATATATTAATAATTAACCACTTGGGGTTAGTTTGTCTTGTTATAGTGAGTTTATTAACCATGTAGTGTAAGAAAACAAGAAGACACGGTAAAAGTTAAATTATTTAACTTAGAGTTAAATCTAAATGATAAGGTTAAAATGGTAACCTAAACTTTTCTAAAATATATTTTTTGAGATTATTTATACCCATACACACCTTATATTTGAAATAAATCAATTTGGAGCTATTATAAACTGAATATGACTTTATTATAAAATAATATTTTAAGTTTTTCCAAAGGTTCCCCTCTCCTCCCTTATAAAAAGGGCACCCCTTCCCTCTTCTATTCACACCCTTTTGAGCCTTGAATCTCGTCCAAACCCTGACAATTCCTCTTCTCAACCTATATAGTTACATCATAGAGGTTATGGTATTCTCAAAAGACCAACTCTAGTGCCCTAAGAAGAAGTTTAAAGGAGGTGCGTCGAGGAAGAGGTAATCTCTTCTACCGACTCTTTCAAGTTTCTTTCTTCTTCTACTTCCTCTTATTTAGTTGTTTCTTTATAAAGTAATAACATAAGTATTAATTATATACTGATATGTTATTATAAATATGAAACAACCCTATTTCACCTTCTATCTATCCTACAGAAAACGAAATCACCGCGCGTGCGTACGTACGAAATACCGTCTCCACGTCGTGGTGTAATTAGGTTTTCCACCACCACCTTACTTGGATGAGTATAATGGTGTAAAGAATAACTATATATAATTATTATAACATCATACTAATTATATGATATTATATCATCCACTCCAATACCATTCAATAAATATGGGAACAATATCATCACTCGTGCGTACGTACGGATTACCGTCTCCACGACGTGATGAGATTCATTTTCCGTGTTAACAATTCAAGAATGATTATAAAGTATATATAATAAGTAATCCTGAAATATATTAAATAATAATTCTACTGGATTTTTATATATATATATTTATTTCATCTACTTAATTCCATTTAATTCAATAAGGAAATGAAAAACAACGTTCACGCGTACGTACGACCTACCCTCTCCATGAACGGTGTATTTCATTTCATTCACCTATCTATTATATATATATAATGAATATATATGATATATAAATCATGATTTACATTCTGGAAGTAATTAAATCATGATATAAGTAATAATAGTATCATGAACAATAATTCCAAACACGTACGACAAATGAAAAGAATATTACCCCAAACGTTGCTTTAACATGGAATTGAAAAATGAATGGGTAATATAAATATATAAGTGAACCATATATGATATCATAAATATTATTATTATTCTATTACAAGTTAATAATATGTTTAAACCCACTATATAGGAGTATCAGACACATATGGAAGAAATTGGACATAAGGTAAGGGATAACTATTCCAATCTCGTTCTTATCCGAGATTGTTTATTCGTAAGTATTTACTGGGGTTATTGTTATCATCCATGCCAATGTTTTCTAATTTTTTTTTCATGTATGTTTAAAATCCTTTTTACCCATTTTTAAATTTTACCACATGTTATTAAAGGAATCTTACTTTTGTTTACCACATGAGGAACTTTTTAACTTTTCCAACAAAAGTACGAGGAGAATGTTATTTTTAACTTATATAGCATGAACGGATTTTTACGGTTTCATAAAGCCTCATTTTTTTGAAGCCTCCTCTACAAGATTGCATGATTATTTTCAACAAAACCCTTTTCTTTTAAAATTTCATGTCATTTTGTGAAAAGAAAATGATTTTGAAAAAAAGGATATTTTCCTCAAGAATTCATTTCAAGTGTTTTATCAAAACTATTTTCCATCTAAAATGAAATTATTTAATATGTTTATGTTTCAATTATAATGTCTCCATTATTTACATGGTTTTATTTTTCTTATGATGAAATTATATCCATTTTTTGTATATGGATTATGTTATGATTGCATGATGTTTAAGAATCCCATTCTATTACATGGGTTATGCTATGATGTATGATTTATGATTTTGTGGAACACGAAAGAATGATTTCATTATGATACACTACTACAACCTGGGCCTTTATCAGTGCTAAAAACTGGCATTAACAGCGCTAGAAAAGCGCTGTTAATGCCGACATAGATAAAGGGGGGTCCCCTTTATCAGCACTCCAAGAAGCGCTGATATAGGGGACCTTTATCAGCGCTAACAAAAGCGCTGATAAAGGACCGCCTTTATCAGCGCTTCTCTTAACGCTGATAAAGGTCCCCTATATCAGCGCTTCTCGGAGCGCTGATAAAGGACCCCTTTATCAGCGCTTCTTTTAGCTCTGATAAAGGCCCCATCGCTTGCACCAAAAAAATAGTACCTGCACACCTGCACACCTGAATACCTGCACAAAGTAGCACATGCACACCTGCACACCATAGCACCCACACCCAATATTTTGACCGACAATAGTATATACATTTACTTAACATCATGAATAAAAAAAAACTCATTGCTATATACATTTCAAACATTGTTTTACATGGTTACACTTACAATTATTCAACAACATTTATAAACATTCATGTTTCATCCTTTGATATCCGTGATCCGCTCTCGATGGTATTTGTTGCCGAACAAAGCATTCGAACTCAAGGAAAAAAATTCACCTATATAAGAAAACAAATATTATGTTAGTAATGAAATAATGAAAGAAATTAAAACAGTAACATGAAAGAATACATTAATATGGAAATGTGAAACTAAAATATGAAATTTTAAAATCAAAATTTTTCATTTTCATAACAATGAAAGGGAATAATGTAAAATCAATATGTTTTTGATTGATTTATCTCATTTAATAAATATTGATTCTTTATATAATGAAAAGCTTTACCGGTCACACCGTGCATCAGTTGGATTGAGGTGCGGTCGATTTGTACACATCACAAATGACTCGTGGATCATTTTCCTAAAGTATCAAAACAATCCGAATGCGTTTGCTCAGTTTGGCGTATGTCATTGGTGTTTTTTTCCAAAGTCTATCTCAATTTGAAACTGATATCAGACACTTTTAGTCATACCAGTCACGTCGTGCGTCAGATTGAGGTGAGGTTGATTCGTACACGTCAAAAATGACTCGTGGATCGTTGTCCTAAAGTATCAAAACAATACGAACGCGTTTTCTTGGTTTGGCGTATGTCATTGGTGTTGTTTTCCAAAGTTTATCTCAATTCGAAACTGATATCAGACACTTTTAGACATATCGGTCACACCGTGTGTTGGATTGAGGTGCGGTCGATTCGTACACATCAAAAATGACTCGTGGATCGTTGTCCTAAAGTATCAAAACAATCCGAACGCGTTTTCTCAGTTTGGCGTATGTCATTGGTGTTGTTTTCCAAAGTTTATCTCAATTTGAAACTGATATCAGACACTTTTAGCCATACTGGTCACGCCGTGCGTCAGATTGAGGTGCGGTCAATTCGTACACGTCACAAATGACTCGTGGATCGTTTTCCTAAAGTATCAAAATAATCCAAACGCGTTTGCTCAGTTTGGCGTATGTCATTGGTGTTGTTTTCCAAAGTTTATCTCAATTTGAAAATGATATCAGACACTTTTAGCCATACCTGTCACACCGTGCGTCGGATTGAGGTGAGTTCGATTCTTACACGTCAAAAATGACTCGTGGATCGTTTTCCTAAAGTATCAAAACAATCCGAACGCGTTTTCTTAGTTTGACGTATTTCATTGTTGTTGTTTTCCAAATTTTATCTCAAATTGAAACTGATATCAGACACTTTTAGCCATACCGGTCACATCGTGCGTCGGATTGAGGTGCGGTCGATTCGTACACGTCAAAAATGACTCGCGGATCATTTTCCTAAAGTATCAAAACAATCCGAACGCGTTTTCATGGTTTTGCGTATGTCATTGGTGTTGTTTTCCAAAGTTTATCTCAATTTGAAACTGATATCCGACACTTTTAGCCATACCGGTCACACCGTGCGTCGGATTGAGGTGAGGTCGATTCGTACATGTCAAAAATGACTCGTGGATCGTTATCCTAAAGTATCAAAACAATCTGAACGCGTTTGACCAGTTTGGCGTATGTCATTGGTGTTGTTTTCCAAAGTTTATCTCAATTTGAAACTGATATCAGACACTTTTAGCCATACCGGTCACGTCGTGCGTCGGATTGAGGTACGGTCAATTCGTACACGTAAAAAATGACACGTGGATCTTTTTCCTAAAGTATCAAACCAATCCGAAAGTGTTTGCTTAGTTTGGCGCATGTCATTGGTGTTTTTTTCCAAAGTTTATCTCAATTTGAAACTGATATCAGACACTTTTAGCCATACCGGTCACACTATGCGTCGGATTGAGGTGCGGTCGATTCATACATGTCAAAAATGACTCGCGGATCATTGTACTAAAGTATCAAAACAATCCGAACGCTTTTTCTTGGTTTGGCGTATTTCATTGGTGTTGTTTTCCAAAGTTTATCTCAATTTGAAACTGATATCAGAAACTTTTAGCCATACCAGTCACACCGTGCATCAGATTGAGGTTCGGTCGATTTGTACACATCACAAATGACTCTGGGATCGTTTTCCTAAAGTATCAAAACAATCTGAATGCGTTTGCTCGGTTTGTCGTATGACATTGGTGTTGTTTTCCAAAGTTTATCTCAATTTGAAACTGATATCAGACACTTTTAGCCATACCGGTCACACCGTGCGTCAGATTGAGGTGCAGTTGATCTGTACACGTCAAAAATGACTCGCGGATCATTTTCCTAAAGTATCAAAACAATCCGAATGCGTTTTCTTGGTTTGGCGTATGTCATTGGTGTTGTTTTCCAAAGTTTATCTCAATTTGAAACTGATATCAGACACTTTTATCCATAACGGTCACACCGTGCATCGGATTGAGATGTGGTCAATTCGTACACGTCAAAAATGACTCGAGGATCATTTTCCTAAAGTATCAAAACAATCTGAACGTGTTTGCTCGGTTTGGCGTATGCCATTGGTGTTGTTTTCCAAAGTTTATCTCAATTTAAAACTGATATCAGACACTTTTAGCCATACCGGTCACACCATGCGTCGGATTGAGGTGTGATCTATTCGTACACGTCAGAAATGACTCTTGGATCGTTGTCCTAAAGTATAAAAACAATCCGAATGCATTTGATCGGTTTGGAGTATGTCATTAGTGTTGTTTTCTAAAGTTTATCTCAATTTGAAACTAATATCAGACACTTTTAGCCATACCGGTCACATCGTGCGTCGGATTGAGGTGCGGTCGATTCGTACACGTCACAAATGACACGTGGATCATTGTGATAAAGTATCAAAACAATCCAAACGTGTTTACTCGGTTTGGCGTATGTCATTGGTGTTGTTTTCCAAAGTTTATCTCAATTTGAAACTGATATCAGACACTTTTAGCCATACCGGTCACACCGTGCGTCAGATTGAGGTTTGGTCGATTCGTACACGTCACAAATGACTCGTGGATCATTTTCCTAAAGTATCAAAACAATACGAACGCATTTTCTCGGTTTGGCGTATGTCATTGGTGTTGTTTTCCAAAGTTTATCTCAATTTGAAACTGATATCAGACACTTTTAGCCATACCGGTCACTCCGTGCGTCGGATTGAGGTGCGGTAGATTCTTACACGTTACAAATGACTTGTGGATCATTGTCCTAAATTATCAAAACAATCCGAACGCGTTTGCTCGGTTTGGCGTATGTCATTGTTGTTGTTTTCCAAAGTTTATCTCAATTTGAAACTGATATCAGACACTTTTAGCCATACCGGTCACACCGTGCGTCAGATTGAGGTGCGGTCAATTCATAAACGTCGCATATGACTTGTGGATCATTTTCCTAAAGTATCAAAACAATCCGAACGCGTTTGCTCAGTTTGACGTATGTCATTGGTGTTGTTTTCCATAGTTTATCTCAAATTGAAACTGATATCATACACTTTTAGCCATACCGGTCACACCATGCGTCGGATTGAGGTGCGGTTGATTCGTACACGTCAAAAATGACTCACGGATAGTTGTCCTAAAGTATCAAAACAATCTGAACGCGTTTGCTCGGTTTGATGTATGTCATTGGTGTTGTTTTCCAATGTTTATGTCATTTCAAACTAAGTAGTAGAAATTCACTAATCTAAGGATATGAAACATAAGAAAGGGAGATCATAGATTCTCAATAAGTGTAAAGGGAGATATCAATGACCATATAAAGATAACATAAGTATTAGGAATTCACCTTCATTGTCCTATTTGTTTACATTCTTCCATCAGGTACGATGCCCATTCGTTTCTAAAGACATTTATATCATCTTCTGAATAGGAGTTTTTGCGACAGTCATAGTAGTACTGAAAAAATATAAATACAAAAAGGATTAATAATTATTTTAAATAAAGTAGTAATTATTTTCAAAAATACCTCTTCAGGGATGCTAGTTTGTTCATGAAATACGACCTCTTTCATAAATTTACAAACATAATAACCGCCGTCCTTGTTATTTGTTTGTTTCGGACACTGCAGAAACATCGAGAAAAATAATTAATTTGTTTTGATATGTATTTGGATAGTGAAATATAATTATATATACCCAGATACTTCTCCATTTGTAGATCTTGTGGGCATTTTCATCCTTACACCCTGAATTCATTCCAGCCTTTAGACGATATTCATACACTGCCATATCATAACAAAATCCTCATTAAAAGATAATATAAATTATATAACTAGATATTTAGTTCTAAAATGTTGGATCTAGTGTATTACAAATTGAAAATCGCCATCATCTATGGTCGGTTAGTTGGATATCCATGCAGTGAATCCAGAAAATAAATCTTTGGAGTATCCAAATTGACTGCAATGAGCATCCAATGTTCCCTAAAAACACAAAAAGAAATAAGTACTGATAGAAATGAAAATATAATTGATATGATTAAAATGTAGAGTTTTACCCTTGCATCGTTGGTATTAAAAAGAGCCTGTCATTCGTAATTCTTCTTTGAAACGTTCTGAGCAGATTTGACATCAATTCAGCCTGAAAATTAGAATCTATTTCTGTTCGTTGTGTAAAATGGTGTGAGGACTAACGAGTCCAAATTTGTATTCATGGGAAAATCCCTTCAATTATTTTTCATATATAAGCCTGTGAAAAAATGAGATGTATTTATCCATAATTATCAAAGTATATCAGCTTCTGTAAAATCAAATCATGAAAACATACCTCATGTATACATTTATAACTGAGGCGCCTAGCCAGTCGTATGTGATGATCTCAGAAACAGCGTCTGAACTAACGAAATCTATTGTTTCCTCTCCATACATATCTTTTTCACAAACAATTGTATGACTCTTGCCGTGTTTCATTTTCATATCCACATGAGCTTGCAATGATATTAAATGTGGATATAGAACGGGCGGGGTGAACGCGCTCTCAGTAGATCGTTCTGATCGGTTGGTTGATCCAATGTTGGAGCCGATCTTTTGTTTTAGCTTCTCCATTTTATCCTTCTGTAATAAAATTCATCAGTTCAGTCATTTTCTAATTTAATGTTAAAGGTTCTACTTGAAAAATGAACTGGAAATGAATACCTCCTGCTCGACATGTTTTTTTACAAGATTCGACAACCATGCAACGAATGTTCCAACAGCTTTTTCCACCGTATGAATGTCGTCATCGTCATTTGGCACGGGTAGCTCGGCGCTCGGCTCATGAGCTACGTTAATCGACACTTTGACATGACCGGTTGGAATTGGTCTAGAGTGTAGCGTGTCATTCTGCATATTGAACACCGTAGCCCTCGCTACAAGGCGATGGGTGGGAGTTGACAGATATAAATCACAGTCATTTTCACCCTGCAGAATATCATTACATGAAAGGTATCAGTGTCTATGTGATTCACATCTCACAAAAACGAATATTATAACATTGATTACCTCGGTTAAGTTAGGTCTTTGAGGGGAATGGATTTCCTCAAAGCTAGTGAGGGGTGGATCTTATCTCGGGGGTTGTTCTTGAGTTGTTTGTTCTCTTCGCCTCTCCTCCATCAAACTCGTTAGCATCTTTTCCTGAGTTTGGATTAGTTCTTAAAGGGTAGATACTTTATCTCTCATTACGTGCAATTCTTTAGTTTGTTCATCCTCTTGTTTTTTTTTTCTGAAAATATGTCCGGGGTGACACCCCAAAACCCACACCTCTGACGCGGCCATACTGTTCTGGCTGTTTCAAGGCCGTTGAAAGTATGTCTGCATCCGGTGTGGGTGTTGTTGATTCCTGTGACTATGTAAAATTAAAAATATGAAAAAATAAGTAAGCATCGTTATGTAATAGTGATTTAAAGAAAAACAAGTTCATATTATGTCATACTTACACATGTTTCCCACACTTTTTGTGTGTTTTCATCTATCAATTTCCCCTATTTTTTTAACACGAGCCTCCTTCAATAGCACATGGCGTGGAATGGAAGTGACTTGAGATTTTGCTTCATCAATCTGCATATAAATAGAGAAACATGGTTACAGTGTTGTTTTATGTCACATAAAATTATTACAGTACTTTTAAAATACATACCAATTGTTTTTCAATTGAAGAGTACCCCAACCTTGCTTTACGGTAGGGGTACGCTGGTTTTGCTGCCCGTTCTTTATTTTCAGCACTCAGTTTCTGTTTCATAAATAAAAATCTATCAATCAACGTGATGAATACAAGCAACGTTACACAACGTGTAACCAAACACAATGTACCTGAAAATTCTGTTCCGCACGACGGTTGAAAAATGCATCCCACGTTCCTTGGGATATCAAGTGTGCATAAAGAGGAGGCGGGTGTGGCTTGATTTTCCCTTCGACATCTTTCAGATGATGTTTCGTTAAAATGCTGCGAAAGCCTCTATGAATCCTTCTTTCCAGTCTGAAAACATATTCTTTGTGCGAAACATATACTATAAATGAACTCTACAAGATATGATGAAGGGTTAGTCAATATTTCAATATTTTATTTTATTTTAATAAATTAAATAGATGATATCGTAATGTTACCGTAATCTCTTCCCACATTAATGTTTTCAACCTGATGACAACATGGTTCCATGACTCTACGTACGTCAATCAGCACACATTGTTGAGTGATGATTCCAATGTATCTACTAAACATGGCTTTGTTGGGGTTTACATGCTGGCCTAGCTTATTCCATCCCACCTCATATTTGATGCCTTTTGCTTTTGCCTTAAGGATTTTTGCTAAAACTGTCAAACTATGACACACCTGTTTTTTTGTTTCGCTGGGGTTTCATCGCCTACCATTTCCTCAGTTTCTGCATCATCATTATGTTTCTCCGAAGCGCTAGCATCGGCACTGACACCAGCTACAACAGGTTGAGAGACCTGTTGTACGTTAGTAGTGGGACCAGCTGCAACAGGTTGAGAGACCTGTTGTCTCTCAGTAGTGGGACCAGCTGCAACAGGTTGAGAGACGTGTTGTGTCTCGGGATTGGGTGCATCAGTAGGTGAAGAAGTCATTATCTGCAGAACTGGTTTAAAATTTAATTTAGATCACATAAAAGTAGCAGCGAACAGATAATAACATAATGTAACACAATCTATATTACAATAAAAATCAATAACCTGATTATTGAACTCCCTTTTTTTAAAGTCTGAAGGGATTTGACCCCTCTATCAACTATCCATATCCCTTCATTATGGTCTCCTCTGACATACAAAACTTCGTCTACATTGGGACCACTGCGAAATAATTGCGAAGTCCCAATGAAAGGGTCATCTTCCGTTGAATTTTCATCTGACCCTTCAGCTGTTTTGGTCGATAATAGAACAATTGACCAGTTTTGGTTTGCGGGATCTGGAACATAAAATACTTGCACTGCCTGTGATGCCATTATAAATGGTTCGTCTTTCTCCCCTTCCTTACTGAAATCAACTTTCACGAATCCCAAATCATCTATTTTAACAACACTCCTGTTATCAACCCACTTGAATTGAAATATCGGAACTTGAAATTCCGTATAATCCAACTCCCATATTTGTTTGATGATGCAAAAGTATGACATATTCACATAAATTGGATTTCTTTCCTTAGCACCGGAAACATGCATCGCTTCAGCCACAAGTGTAACCCCACTATTCTTCATGGTACTATCTTCATCATGTTCATTAGTATAAAATGTATAACCATTAACTACATAAGCATTGTAAGATAATGCATACACACTTGGTCCTCCGGCTAGCCATCGAAGTCGTTCTGAAATTGACTTTGGATTTTCATCTGACTTCTTAAAAATATTATCTCGAAACCATCCTATAAATTGTCGATTATGTGTATCTGATATCCATTTTTCAGCCCTTGATGGATTCAAATTCCTAATAATTTCTTTGTGGATTTCAACATATGGGTCAACGTCGAAACTATTATGCAAAACATAAAGGTGGGTCTGCTCCTGATCTGTAATATTGATTGTGAAAACCTTTCTTCCAGAAATTCCTTCACTCTCAAGCCGCCCAGTGTGATGAGATTTCGGTAAGCCAATGCTTTCCACACCAGACAAGTATTTAGTACAGAATTCAACGACTTTCTCAACAATATATCGCTCTTCAATACAACCCTCTGGCCGACTTCGATTTTTGACATACCCTTTCAAAATCTTCATATACCGTTCAATGGGGTACATCCATCTGTAATGTACAGGACCACATAGTCGAATCTCTCTCACCAAGTGGACCATCAAATGAACCATCATATCAAAAAATGAAGGCGGGAAGAACATTTATAATTCACATAATATGACGGCAATTTCTTTTTCCATAGCTGGAAATTTAGCCGGGTCTATAACTTTGCTGCATATAGCTTTGAAGAAGAAACATAGTTTCGTTAATGTATGGAGGAAATTCTTGGGAAAAATGCAACGTAAAGCAATTTGAATGATATTTTGCATCAAAACATGACAGTCATGTGATTTCATACATTTTAACTTCAAGTCGCTCATTGACACAAGGTTACTGATATTTGACGAATACCCCTCTGGAACCTTTACGTCATTCAAGAAGTTGCAAAACTGATATCTCTCCTGCCTGGAAAGAGTGTAAACAGCAGGAGGAAGAAATGTTCATTTTTCACCCTTCACTGGTGCCAATTCTTCTCGTATTCCCATCTCAACCATGTCCAACCTAGCCTTAATTCCATCTTTTGTTTTGCCATATGTATTTAGCAACGTGCTGATAACACTGTCAAATACATTTTTTTATACATGCATAACATCAATAAAATGTCTTACATACAGACAATTCCAGTATTGTAATTCAAAAAAAATTGATCTCTTTTTCCAACCGATTTTCGTAAGGTTTTTCGAAGCCGGTTTACCAAAAGTAGTGTCCACATTTTTAACTTTCTCAAACAATTGATCGCCTATTAGTGGAGACGGTGCTGTATGTTCTTCTGAACTTCCATCGAATGATGTCTTCCAAGAACGGTACTTATGTCGTCGCAGTAGAAATCTGCGATGTCCTAGAAACACAGTTTTCAATGAATGTTTCAACCTAATTGATTGTGTACCTTCTTTGCAAACGGGACAGCCTTGAATTCCTTTAATGATATATCCTGACAAATTTCCATAAGTAGGGAAGTCATTTATCGTCCCATACAACATGACTCTCAAAGTGAAATCTTCCTTTCTGTAAGCATCATACAATGTAACACCTGAATCCCACAATAATTTCAAATCTTCGATCAATGGAGCTAAATAAACATCAATATCATTACCCGGTTGTTTTGGTCCTGATATAAGCATAGATAACATGATGTATTTTAGTTTCATGCATAACCACGGTGGTAAGTTATAATTTATCAACATAACCGGCCATTTACTGTGACTGTTGCTTTGAAAACCAAAATTATTCACTCCATCTGTAGATAACGCAAGACGAAGGTTTCTCGACTCATTTCCAAATTCAGGATACTCATGATCGATTCTCTTCCACTGAGGAGAGTCTGCTGGGTGACGTAGTATCCCATCTTTAATTCTTTTATCTGCATGCCATGTTAATTGTTCTGTAGTCTCCTCACTTCCATATAGGCGTCTAAACCTTGGAATGATTGGAAAGTACCATACAACTTTAGTAGGACTAGATTCATCTTTCTTGTATCGAGAAGCACCACACTTTGGGCATTCTTTAAGTGATTTGTGGTCCTTGCGAAACAGTATACAGTCATTCGGGCAGGTGTGTATTCTTTCAGAGATCATACCCATAGAGCGTAGCATTCTTTTGGCATCGTATGTTCGGATCGGGAGCTCATTGTCTTCTAGGAGCATGTCATTCAAGAGGGGAAGTAGTTTCGTAAAACTGTCGTCACTCCACCCGTTATCTGCTTTCAAATTATACAGCTTCAGTACGGCTGACAATGCTGTATATTTAGTGCAACCAGCATACAATGGCGTCTTTGCACAACTTTTTAACTTCTCAAACAATTTTGGGCAATCACGAAGTTCATCTTTGAAGGTCCTTGTCATTTTCTCAATACGATCTTCATCATCATTCACATCTGTAATCACATCCTCCATACTGTCATCTTCATTGTTCATGTTTGTAATCATATCAGATGATCCATAAAACGCAGTGTCACCCCAGTCACTACTTACATTCGTTGTTTCCCCATGTTTATTCCAACATGTATAAATTTTATCTATTCCGTGACAGATCAAGTGTACTTCCAACTCATCTGGACTAATTTGTTTTGAATAACAACAGTGTAAACACGGACAAAGGATTTGAGAAGAGTCACATGCATGATCTTTTGCAAACTTGATAAATTATTTCACGCCTTCTTCATACTCTTTTGTCAACCGATTGGCATTCATCCATTCTTTATTTATATTCATCCTATTTGAAATCCATAGGATGGGTATATAGGTTAGAGGAGAAATGACTTCTCGAACCTTTTCTGGATAACCTGGAACTCCTTCCAAGGAAATAATGTGACCATGAAACAATACTTCTTAAAAAAAACATGGGGAATTTATAATATTGTAATAAAGACAAAGCTCTCTAAAAACACTCAAAACAACCTCCATATTATCGGAGTACTCCTCCTATATATTGTAATACACTAAGAAGTATTCTAAAAAAACGAAAATGGAGGTGTTTAGAAAGATATTAAAGATATAGTTCATCAGTTCCATGAAATAGATAGATCATTGGTGATCCCAAATGGAATTCATAAATACTTTAAATTTCCATATCGACTTTAAAAATATATCTTTTGAGCATCCTCTTCCCAAACCCTCAACTGTTGGTACCCTGATCTCTAGAAAATTTTCAAAAACCAATAGAACCTTATAAGATGGTCAAACAAATCATCAATTATAGGCAATATGTAATTATTCCTTACTGTCACCTGGCTATGACTACGGTAGACTGTTAAAATTAATAGGCTATGATATGACTTCATTAAAAATAGAATTGGAAAATCTCATAGTGACATGATCATATATATAGAACCATTTCCCTAAATATCTTCTAGCTGATCTTTTAGCTCCTCTAAATCGGCCAGAGCCTTATGATGTGATGGAATGGAAAATGGGATCTTCCTATGAAGAAAATAGATAGAAAACGAAAACACTCATTGGGGAGGTTATCCCATGAAGTCCTCTAGAAATGATTTTGTGTACTTTTCCATGACCACTGGAATTTCACATGAAGAACACTTCTCAACAACCCTAAGGAAAACCTTGGAAAAATGACATGATATGAACCATAGCATAGAAAAAACGTGTCATACCCTCCATGGTTATAGATCACAATCTCCATAAAAGACATGTAATCTATTGTTAAGATTAAGTAACTAAAACCAATGGTGATAATAGTCATCTAGTGCACTAAATTCAATAAAAAAATCCAAGACGATAATGAGTTCGGAAAAGAACAGGTCCAAAACATGGAATTCCGAAATGTCCTCCATGCCAAGTACCACAACACAACTCTCAAAGAACATGAAACCATGACCATTTTTCCTACCCAAAAGGGTCAGTCAATACATGAAATAATTCATAAACTCTGCCGTCATAACCAAGTAATAAAAAAATATGTGAAATTAATGACTAGGATTCACCATTTTGAAATGAAACCAATACTATAGAAGAATTAAAAAAAATTCACCTCGAATTGTGGTTGGCCAAGATTATGAGTCCTCATGAATGACCTCTACTGCATTGATTTTTTCTGGATTAGACCCGTCTATGTATTATTTCCCTATTAAGAATCCCCCTTTCTTTTAGGACGTGATCCTCCACCATTTGAAGCCTCTTATTTTAACTAAGAGCCCTTAAAAAAGTGTAGCCTACACCACCCATTAATGGAACACCATTGAGACCAATATTTCAATTAAAATATGTCTCTCACATCAATACCTTGGAAAACACCTAAAAATAGGTTGGTATACCTAGAACAATAAGAATAAATCTGATATATTTCCTCAAACCCATCTCAAAATTAATAGCCATAAGATAATCGTTCGTGGGGAGATAAAGAGATACATGAACCAAATGAAAACACCAAAAAATAAGAATAACTAAATAAATCTAATGAATTAGTGGAAAATCATAAAAACAACCCACAGTCAGGATCAAAACATAACCACAATCCCAAACCACCCATAGAAACTGAAGATTCAACACAAAGAATAGTTGGCCAAACACTTACCCATTCCAAACATAATTAATTCATGAAAATTCAATTTGAATCACCTTAAGTAGGAGGACCCAGTGGCGGAGGAGAAGGAGGTGTCGACAGCGAAGGCACCGGAGGCAGCGCAGAGGCAGCGCGGAGGCAGGGTGGAGGCAGGGCGGAGGCAGCGGAGGCAGCAGAGGCAGCAGAGGAGGAGGAGGAGGAGGAGGCCGCGGTGGAGGAGGAGGTAGCGGAGTAGGCAGAGGAGGAGGAGGCGCCGGTGGAGGAGGAGGAGGATGAGGTCGTGGACTAGGAGGAGGAGGAGGAACTGCCGGTGGAGGAGGAGGAGGACAAGGCCGTGGTGGAGGAGGAGGAGGAGGAGGAGGCGACGGCCAGAGGAGGATGAGGAAGCGGCCGGAGGAGGAGGAGGAGGAGGAGAAGGAGGAGGCGGTGGCTGCGGCAGAGGAGGAGGAGGCGGCGGAAGCGGCGACAGCGGCGTAGAGGAGGGCTTCCGCGAGAGCTTGACCGGGTGCAGGGAGGAGGAAGAGGACCCGCGGGTTTTTAACAAATCCGCGCGAGCCTTTATCAGCGCTAGTAAAAAGCACTGATAAAGGGTGGATTTATCAGTGCTAAAATGAAAAGCGCTGATAAAGGCCCGGCCCTTTATCAGCGCTTTACTGTTAGTGCTGATAAAGGCAGGCGCATGCCTTGACCAGTTTTGTGGTAGTGATATGGGTGGGACCTATATATCCCTCCAATGAATTGGGTAAAGATTTATATCTCATGAGATAGACATGGATGGAATGGTAAGTTAATCTGGTTCAGTGATACAGGACTGTAACGAGGTGTGAACTTGATTCAGAAAGGGACTTTGTCCACTAAGATGGTCTTGGCAGCAATGCCTTGGCTACTATGGAAATCATATTATGTGCTTAATGGTTTTCCATAATTATGTGTTTTATTCCCATGATATTTTATCATGATTGATGTTCCTTTATGATATATGACTTACATACTTCCAGGATTTATGTCTTTGCTCAATATTTTGATGTTTAGATTTTATGTTCAAGTTTTTGCATTCAAATGTTTATGGATTGCTTTATGTTCTCTATGTTTACCCTTACTGAGCATTTGAGCTCACACTTTTTATGTTTTCTTTTCCCCAGGATATAAAGAAAGGTTTTAGGTAAGAAAACCAAAAGGGGAAGATCTTTATTAGAGATGTTGAAGATCTTTCACCATGATTATAATATTACGTTCCGAGTTTCCAAAGACACTAAACTAATACGGTCTTTGGGCGTCTGTTTTTTTCATGTATTAAGTATTCTGAAAAAGTAATGTAATGTCAATGTACGTCAAGTTTGGGGTCTCTACACTTGGTATCAGAGTGAAGGTTTAGTTAACCTTTGGAAACTAGGATGCGAAAACTTTAGTGAAATCTCTAGAGATATTTCTAAGGTATGTCTAGGGATTTCGTATAGGTTATAGTCCTAGAATTATGGCAAAGATCTTAAAATTTAACCTAAGGTTTTAGATACTGACGGTACTCCCCCTTTATTATGTTGTTTTCCCTAGCATGATTTTCCCCCTCACACTATTCTTTTTGGGTTTTAGAAAATGGCTGTAAATAGGAAGATTCACGATAATGGAGGATATGATGGAAAATAGAATGATATTCTTCATGAGAAACCAAATGAAACGGGATTTGGAAGTCCAAAAATTGTTATTATGCCTAATCACCAATCTCATAATATGATCAATAATCTCAACTTTGGTAAGTTTCCCGGCTCAGCTAATAAGATAAAGATGGAGTTTCATGATGATCATAGAGGAAAGAAAGTTCAATTTCTATCATGTAAATCATGTGGAAAGAGGCATCAAGGATAATGTTTCAAAGAAACTGGAAGATTCTTTGGGTGTGGAAAATAAGGACACAAATCCAGTAAGTGAAAAGGAAAAGGTTCAGTTAACACCATGGAGAAGGATAATGGTATTGCTACGACATCAACAATGATTAGATGTTTTAAATGTGGAATGTATGGGCATTATGCAAACCAATTACCTAAGGGAAAATCTCATGAAGAGAATCAGTATAGTCATATGGGTAGTATTTATGTGGATGATGATGAGGAGATTAAAAATGATATATGAGATGAAAGAAGTGTTGAAGCTTGCTCAATGGTTTAATAAGGTAGTGGAATGTTGTATAGGTAATTTAATGGTACTATGGAATAAAGAAACATCTAAGGATTGTTACACTGTTGTTTTTCCTAAAGTATTTGAAAGTATATGTTGAATGGTACTGGTAACCATGAAAGGTTATTCAGATATTTTTGGAAAGAAGATGATATGAGCATAATGAAGGGATAAAGAGAAAATGAAATTTTGATAGTATTCATGAGATCATGACTAATATAAGGAAAAAGTGATATCATGGTTTGAGTATATAGAAATTTTGGGATTTTGGTATGTGGAATGAGTTAACTTTTGACAGCATTCATGTTTTCGCTAAGGTTTTATGGCAATTCATGTTTCAAAAGAATACATGATTAAGGTATTCACATGTTTGGAATATGACCAACAAGATATATCTTATGATATATGGGAGATAAATGATGGTATTCACATGCTTGGTATATAACCTCTCTAGTAATCATTTTCTTTATACTATGAGATTGGACAGATGCATTTTGGATAAGCCTAAAGATTGGAATGGATTATGTTGTACATACGATAGTATTATTTAAGGATAGAACTTGTTTTTCGATATTATTTCTGGAATGTTATAATAGTATAGTTTTAGAAAAAGGACAACCCATAGGACGAGCGACAACCCGTCGCGTCAGACAAGGCTATGGGAATCAAACCCACAACTGAAGTATGATAGGCCTTTATCACATACCACTGGCCTATAGGAAGTCCCTGGTTATTAGAAACTAGTTTTATTTTATTAAGCGCTATGATAGATGAAGTATAAGTCCATTTTAGCAACCATATATGATTAATCTCAAGATAGATGGACTTATGTATATTTAATAAATTGTGCTAAACTTTTTGCGATAGAAACAAATGGAATGACCTATCATTCTATCTCATGATCTGCTAACACTTCACGAATGAAAAATTCAACTTCATTTCTTTAAGAGATGAAGTGGAAATTATTCAAGGCACGAACACCAGTGAGATTTTACCACAATCAAGTAAGTATTTCTTTTAATTCAACAATTCTTCATCATTAGGGGAATGATATTGAAAACTAAAAACGTTGTCCTAGTACCCTCATACCCGATAAATCAGATGGCACCTTAGGTCATCACAAATTTATGGCTTTGTGATTGATGTATTTTTCATAGCCATGTTCTCTACCAATCTCCATCAGAACTTGATGGTTAGATTTCTCTTCCATATCCATATTTTCACCTATGTTCTCCTATATGAAAACCCAGTGATGAGTTAATTTGGGTAACCGTTACATTTCATACTTTAGTTTTTTAAAGTTATGTTTTGGTATTACATTTTACGATGTGGGTTTCTATAAAATAAACTTTCAAGTTGTAAACCATTTATAAACCCGATGAATTTCGAGGGTGAAATTCATTTTAAGGGGGGTAGAATGTAACAACCCGAGATTTAATGAGAATTATTATTTTTAATTTCTTTGATGTCTTGTGTTGTACGATACACCAAGATTATATTGCGCTATACACAACACCGTATTACCTTTCAGTATACGCAACACTAATCTTGGATCATGTTACACACAATTTCAAGTTCGTTTGATAGAAGTTATTCTACGCAACATTGAGTGTATATATATATATATGCAATGTATAAATGAAATATGGTTGGATTCTATTATACGTAACAACAAAATAATCTTGCACTACACACAACCCTGACTTGGATTGCATTACACTCAATCAAGACCTTCCTCGATAGCGTGTGTAGTACGCAATACCGAGTTTCACTAAATGAGATATTATTATAATATTATTATGAACTAGTCATTATGAATAGTAATACCCACTTTTTGAAATTTTATAAATTTTATCTTTCAAAATGGACTTCATTTTTGGTTTTGGAATATTGAAATTAGCCTAGGGTGAATTTTTGGTATTTTTCTAAATTTTTTCAATTTTTGATGAATAGTGAAAACAGTGGGTTACTATTTAAAAACCGACTTTTTATTTAAATAATTATTTATTTTATTTAAATTTATTTTAGTTAAAAATTGATACATAATACCTATATAAGTTCAATGTAATTCATTGGAGTCATTTTATAATAATTTTAGATATATAAAAATTTTATTGAACTTTCCACCGTCTTTTACCCACCTCCTAGGAGAATTTGAAAATTTACATAAAACATAATTTTACCGCTTCTGTGGGTGGAATTTCAAAAATCCAAGAGAAAAGGTTAATATCAAGGAGTAAAATTTGGTTCAATAAGATAAAAATATTTTTTAGTGAATAGTAACTTTTTACTTCTATTTACCACGGTTAAAAGTAAATAGGGTAATTAAGGGTAAAAATGATATTAATATTACCCTACCACATGTCCTAATTCTATTGGATAAGTTTAATTCGACCAAAAACAACCTTAGGAATAAAATATTTCCCTTTAGGTCCACTTGTATTAGATTAGGACATTTATTATTATTATATTTAAAGAAGAGTTAAAATAGTTAAAATCAAAGTTTAATAACTAAAACATATTTAATATAGGGTTATACATAAGCTAAATTCGACTATAAATATTCATTAGAAGGATAAAATATTTCCTACCTAATGGTATTTTATTTATAATTTTTAGACATTAAATAATTTAATTTATTTATGACACAATGGTGATGCAGTAATTACCTAAATAATGAAATATGAAAATAATTAATATTATAAATACCCAAATAAATGTAATTTGAGACTTTTTATGAATTACACTAATTTTATAGGTTAATATGACATGTTATTATTGATTTAATTAACTTTTTTAGAACTAATCATGCTGTTATGATTTTCAAAAAAATCAATTACCAAATAGTGTCAAAATTGACATAAAATAGTTTTTAAAAAAAATATTATATTATTAATTGTTATTATATTCCTAAAAATCTAAGGTTCGGACAAATGACTTATATAAGGTTATATATATTAATAATGAACCACTTGGGGTTCGTTTGGATTGTTATAGTAAGTTTATTAACCATGTAGTGTAAGAAAACAAGTAGACAAGGTAAAAGTTAAATTATTTAACTTAGAGTTAAATCTAAATGATAAGGTTAAAATAGTAACCTAAACTTGTCTAAAATCTATTTTTGAGAGGATTTAGACCCATACTTACCTTATCTTCAAAATAAATCAATTTGGAGCTATTATAAACTGAATATGAATTTATTATAAAATAATATTTTACCTTTTTCCAAAGGTGCCCCTCTCCTCCCTTATAAAAAGGGAACCCCTTCCCTCTTATCTTAACACCCTTTTGAGCATTGAAGCTCAGAAAAACCCTACCAATTACTCTTATAAACCTCTATAGTTACATCATAGAGGTTCTGGTCTTCTCAAAAGACCTACTCTAGTGCCCTAAGAAGAAGTTTAAAGGAGGTGCGTCGAGGAAGAGGTAATCTCTTCTACCGACTCTTTCAAGTTTCTTTCTTCTTCTACTTCCTCTTCTTTAGTTGTTTCTTTATAAAGTAATAAGATCAGTATTACTTATATACTTATATGTTATTATAAATATGAAACAACCCTATTTCACCTTCTATCCATCCTACGGAAAATAAAATCACCGCGCGTGCGTACATACGGAATACCGTCTCCACGCCGTGGTGTAATCAGGTTTTCCACCACCACCTTACTTGGATGGGTATAATGGTGTAAAGAATAACTATATATAATTATTATAACATCATACTGATTCTATGATATTATATCATCCACTCCATTACCATTCAATAAATATGAGAACGATATCATCGCTCGTGCTTTCGTACGAATTACCGTCTCCACGACGCGATGAGATTCATTTTCCGTATTAACAATTCAAGAATGATTATAAAGTATATATAATAAGTAATCATGAAATATATGACATAATAATGCTAATGTATTTTTGTATATATATATGTATTTCATCTACTTAATTCCATTCAATTCAATAAGGAAACAAAAAACAGTGTTCATGCGTACGTACGACCTACGTCTCCATGAATGGTGTATTTCATTTCATTAAACTATATATTATATATATATATACTGAATATATATAATATATAAATAATTATTTACATTCTTGAAGTAATTAAATCATGATATAATTAATAATAGTATCATGAACAACAATTCCAAACACGTACGACAAATGAAAAGAATATTACCCCAAACGTTGCTTTAACATGGAATTGACAAATGAATGAGTAATATAAATACATAAGTGAACCATATATGATATCATAAATATTATTATGATTCTGTTACAAGTTAATAATATGTTTAAACCCACTATACAGGAGTCTCGGACACATACGATAGAAATTGGACATAATGTAAGGGATAACTATTCCAATCTCGTTCTTATCCGAGATTGTTTATTCGTAAGTATTTACTGGGGTTATTGTTATCATCCATGCCCATGTTTTCTAAAAATGTTTTCATGTATGTTTAAAGTCATTTTTACCCATTTTTAAATTTTACCACATGTTATGAAAGGAATATTACTTTTGTTTACCACACGAGGAACTTTTTAACTTTTCCAACAAAAGTACGAGGAGAATGTTATTTTTAACTTATATGGCATGAATGGATTTTTATGGTTTCATAAAGCCTCATTTTCATGAATATTACTCTACAAGATTGAATGATTATTTTAAAAAAAACCCTTTTATTTTAAAATTGCATGTCATTTTGTGAAAAGAAAATGATTTTGAAAAAGAAAGGGATATTTTCATCAAGAATTCATTTCAAGTGTTTTATCAAAACTATTTTCCATCTAAAATGACATTATTTAATATGTTTATGTTTCAAGTATAATGTATCCATTATTTACATGGTTAGATTTTTATTATGATGAAATTATATCCATTTTTTGTATATGGATTATGTTATGATGGCGTGATGTTTAAGAATCTCATTCTATTACATGGGTTATGCTATGATGTATGATTTATGATTTTGTGGCACATGAAAGAATGATTTCATTATGATATGGGTGAGACCTATATCTCCCTTCAATGAATTGGTTAAATATTTATATCTCATGAGATAAATATGGCTGGAACGGTAAGTTAATCCGGTTCAGTGATACAGGACTGGAACGAGGAGTGAACTAAATTCATAAAGGGAGTTTGTCCACTAATATGGTCTTGGCAGCAATGCCTTGGATACTATGGAAATCATATCATGTGCTTAATAGTTTTCCACAATTATATGTTTTATTCCCACGCTATTTTATCATGATTGATGTTCCTTTATGATATATGCCTTACGTACTTCCAAGATTTATGTCTTTGCTCAAGATTTTGATGTTTAGATTTTATGTTCAAGTTTTTGCATTCAAATGTTTATGGATTGTTTTATGTTCTATATGTTTACCCTTACTGAGAATTTGATCTCACCCTTTTTATGTTTTCTTTTCCCCAGGATATAAAGAAAGGTTTTAGGTAAGAAAACCAAAAGGGGAAGATCTTTATGAGAGATGTTGAAGATCTTTCACCGTGATTAGAAGATTACGCTCCGAGTTTCCAAAGACACTAAACTAATACGGTCTTTGGGCGTCTGTTTTGTCATGTATTAAGTATTCCGCAAAAGTAATGTAATGTTCATGTACGTAAAGTTTGGGGTCTCTACATCTTATACATATAATTTTCTCATAAATTCACGATCTCAATCAATCACCTTTACAACAAGGGTAACTGATATTGTTATTGAGAATGATTTCATGAATATGAATTAGATCTATAAGAGAGTCCCATAACAAGAGATATGATCCTATCTCTAAAGAACTATTAATTTAAATCAATGTATACCCACCTTTGGAAAGTGGATCTATGGTAATACGAGCATGAACATGTTAGAAATAAAAATAGTGAACTTGATGCAAAAACATTTACTTTTTTAAGATATTGATTAATCATGCATTCTTATTTTTGTTATCGAATTGATGGGTTTATTGTATGTGTTCTCTCCCAAAATATCAAAATGGAATCTTCCACTAGTATACTAAAATCCATTCAGTACCCTACTTTGGATAAAGACAATTTCAAGATGACCCGGATTGCTATGAATCTCCAACCAGTAAAACCTTGAATGTATCCTTCAACTGCTATGATTACTTCAGCCCCAAACCCTCGATGCATGTTGTCGCCCACTCATCACCTTCAAAATAAGGTATTAAATTCTACAGTGTGAAAATATTTACATAATTATATTATTTATACTCTAGAGAGATCCCATGAAAGCCTCAAGGAACTGAATCTATATATATTATTATATCAGTGGACATATAGTAGTGTGTAGGAATCCCCTATCACTAAATTTATTCACATTGGTATTATCTCCCTAGAGAAAGTAAATAATTACCTTCCACATGTTAGAGAGGTGGAGGAGGAAATACACTACATCTAAATAACCACCTAGGAGATTCCTAGGAAGAGTCCCATCCAATGTATTCATCATCACTGACATACAACCCTAGTTACCCTAGAGGATACTAAAGAAGTAGTGAAAACCCTGATCATCTTGACTAGGTAACTAATCGCATTGTCGAGCGCGTCAAATTAGTTGTTTAATTTTGACTAGAATTTCTGCAGTATAGCAGCAACCCTAGGTCGTCTCTCGACGGAGCCTTAGATCATTAATTTAAAATGAGGGTTCTGATTATTAAAGTAGAAGGTGAATTAGGTTTTTTGAAACTTGGGGGTTTTATGATTAATGATGAAAATATAAAATGAAAGCGATAAAACAAAGTAGAAATGAACAAGATTGATTAAGCGTGATCAACCCGGGGAAGTCTTGTGATGCTCATCCTTCATCACTTCAAGGGATGGGGTTATGATCTTTTAATCCCTGGTTTGTAACACCTAGAACCAGAATGTTACTAAGTTTATACTAGGATAACTCCTAGGGTTCAGTCGAAAACACATAACGATTCACCGAACACCGCCGATGATTGGGTGATTTGTGTTCGACATCATAACCAAAACTCACCAAGTAAACACATGAAGAATTAGATGTGATCTCCAGATTTGCATGTTATTTCATTGTGATACCATGACATAAATGTACATGGCCTTTAAAGAGATTGTGTGAGTTCTATTTACCAATATGAATCACACAAGCACCGCAATTGAAAGGGGGAAAAGTGGTGAATGGTGTGTGAAACATCACATGAATGGGTACCCCCAAACATGATCATATGAGTTGAGCATGACATACCAGTACATAACTCAATAAAATAAGAATATAGGATGAGGAAAAACAACATACAACCTGGAATTAAAAATATCATTCAAATTAATACAACTTTGAAGCTTGGGATTACATCACCTTCCTCCCCGGGTGATCACAAGGGGTTTAGAAACCCATGGGAGGGGAAGAAGAAGAAGATTTTAAAGTAGCACCTACCATAGCCTCAAGAACCTCTAGGGATATTGAGAATACTCCTTGGGACTCCAAAATTGCAGCACCTTACCTCTTAGCCTAACTTGCAAATGGGGAGCCCAAGTTTCCATTTTATAGGAAAATTGGAAGGTGGTTTTAGGCACACAGATTTCTTAAATCCACTTGTACCATGAGTTTTGGCCTTCCGAGAGTCTTATCTCGCTTTGGAGAAAATAGAAAAGTTGTATCCCTACCTCTTTAATATCTCCACTGAAAGTTTGGAACCATTTGGACAACTACATCTCAAGATATTGATAAAATACATAACACCGCATTTGACTTGGTCCAAATTCTGTGGCTTGGACAGATTAGTTCGGATGGGCTCAATAGAAGCCGAATCAGCATTGAGTTCCTTAATATGAAATGTATCCTATTATATTTTTGACAGACCCACAAAATTTCAGTCCATTTGGATGAACGGATTTCGTGTACTATGCAAAAAAGTGGACAGATGTCCATGGATCCATGCAATTTTGGCCCATTTTTCTTCCACTTCATCAAAGGCCCTCCAAATCACCTCCACCTACATTGAAACAATAAAAACAAGTAACATTTCCAATTATAATATTGATTAACATTAATTGATTTATTCAAACATGAAGTGAAATTTATTATTATATTTGGAATATTCATTACAGAACTAGTTTAAAACTGCGGTGTAAGGGTGGAATAAAACAGTGAATCGTGGTACGATCACACCCCCACACCTAAACATTTGCACTCTTGGGAAAAGTCACATATCCAAATACAATGATTCATATATATATATTTCCAAAATCCTAAAGATTTATCATTTGAGGAAATTTTATTTAAAGTAAAGTGATCAAGGCACGAACCACACCAAGGAGTTCTTCCTAGTGAAAATAGAAAAAGATGTCTCATAAATCATATCATAGAGAAATTCAAAAAGATTCATGATAAGCAATTGATAAAGGAATTAAGAAGTAAACCATGACACTAAATCTTCATGTGTGTGTGTGAAAACCATTCCATGATATTCTTTCCACTTGCTATCCAATAAATATATGCTATTTTAACATTTTTCAGCTTAAATGATTTTGTCACCGAACCTGTCCTACATCATTTGCAATCATATTTCAAGACCTACTCATTTAAGCATTCCCAGAAGTCAAACCATAATCTCCCGACCTAGATATCCCCATATGTTGCACATTTCATCACTCCCCTCATTTATTATATTTTTTTGACGTTGCAATTGGAACAAATCTCACACTCATCTCTCAACCCTTGTTTGATCTCCTCACGACACTAATTAAAATAGTTATAACAAGATCAAAGGTTGAGGAGGAGTGGTTTTTGAACTGCCCAAGAAACAACAATTTTTTTTGAGGGCGTACAACAGTCGGACATTAGGTACACACACATAGGTCAATCTGGTATAGTAATGAAATAGATCAGATAAGGAATGAACGTATGGAAATATCATTTAAAGCTGAAAAATATTAACCCAGCATATATTTACCTTATATTAAGTAAGAAATAATCACACTTTGTGGTTTGGTGCAAAAATTTGTGGAGATATTAGTGACACAGTTTTCCAAAAAACTACTCACACAAAGGGCATCAATCATCTCAAAGGTTTCACATAGATACGACCATTTATATCATTGACAGAAAACCAATTCACTAAAAATCACTCCTTGATGGTAAACTCATACACAAATTATTTTTAGCCTTCATTATGGTATTTTTACTTTCCCCACTTTATGGTCTCCACATCATGGAATTTCGAAATTGTTGATGGGGAAAAATAAAAATACCATAAAGAAGGCCAAAAAGAGAAAAAAAAAGGAGAAAACGATGAAAAATCCTAACTAACCCAGGAATGTATCCACCCCCCACACCTAGAATGTGTAGTGTCCTCACTGAATTAATTGAAAATGTGAGAAGGAAGGATAAAACCTGGTGTGTTTTATTGGTATGATGCGTCGAGAAGGTGAATTTCCTCCACCAGATTCTTTGGAAAATCCTCATAGAAGTGTTTAAATTTCTGCCCATTGACGGTAAGACTTCGTCCACTCTGCTCATGAAAAACCTGTATTGCACCAAAAGGGTAAACATTAGTAATAGTATAAGGACCGAGCCATCGGGAATGAAGCTTACCCAGGTGGAGCTTAAGCCTGGAATTATACATGAGGACCTTCTCACCAATATGGAACTTCCGTTGGTGAATCATGCTATCATGAATAGACTTTGTCTTCTCTTTATATATTCGGAAGTTTTCATATGCATCACGTCAAATTTCTTCCAACTCTTGAATCTGCAGCTTTCTTTCCTCACCTGCATCTAAAAGGTTCATATTACATTGTTTAACAGCCCAATATGCACGGTGTTCTACCTCCACCGGGAGGTGACAAGCTTTTCCAAACACAATCCTATATGGTGACATTCCGATCAGTGTTTTAAAAGCAGTACGGTACGCCCAAAGTGCATCATCCAAGCACAAACTCCAATCTTTCCTATTGGGTTGTACCGTTTTCTCCAAGATTCGCTTAACTTCCCGATTTGAAATTTCTGCTTGTCCGTTATTTTGGGGATGATATGAAGTGGAGACTTTATGAACAACCCCATACTTATGAAGCAATTTTTTCATGTTATGATTGCAAAAATGTGAACCCTAATCACTAATGATGAATCTTGGTAGACCAAACCTACTGAAAATCTGGGACCTCACAAAATCAAAAACCACTCTAGAGTCATCGGTCCTGGTGGCCTTTGCTTCCACCCATTTAGATACATAGTCGACATCCAATAAGATGTACACAAAGCCAAATGAATTTAGAAAAGGCCCCATGAAGTCAATGCCCCATGCATTGAAGATCTCACAAAATAACATGGGCTGTTGGGGCATTTCATTCCTCTTGGAGATATTCCCTGTGAATTGACATCGAGTACATGATTTAAAAAACCTATGGGCATCTCTATACAATGTTGTCCAATATAATCCTGAGTCAAGGACCTTTCGAGCTGTACGTTGAGAGCCAAAGTGGCCCCCACATGCCAAGGTGTGGCAGAAGGTCAAAACATAGGTGAACTCATGGTCAGGGACACACCTACGAACAACCTGGTCACTACAAATTCTCCACAAGTATGGGTTATCCCAAATGTACCATCGAGAATCATGTTTAAGTCTCTGAGATTGTGAAGTGCTAAAATCATTGGGGACCCTAGATGTTGCTAGAAAATTCACAATGTCCACATACCAGTGGGTAAGGTCCACAACATCACAAAGGTTCTCATGAGGGAAGAATTCTCCAATGGGTAGGGGTGAGTCGACATGATGGTCCAATGGTGGGGAAAACCTACTAATGTGGTCAGCTACAACATTCTCCACTCCTCTCTTATCTCTAATCTCAAGGTCAAACTCTTGGAGGAGGAGCATCCACTGAATGAGGCGGGGCTTGGCTTCAGGTTTCTTTAGGAGGAAACAAAGGGCAGCATGGTCAGAAAACACAATCACTTTTGACCCAAGAAGATATGAACAGAATTTTTACAAGGCAAACACAATAGAAAGGAGTTCTTTTTCTGTGGTTTTGTATTTTACCTGGGCAGGGTCAAGGGTACGCGAGGCATACACAATGACATGAGGATCCTTTTCAACCCTTTGTGATAAAACTGCCCCAACTGCAAAGTTAGAGGCATCACACATAAGCTCGAAGGGGAGATCCCACCTAGGTGGTTGGATTATGGGAGGTGATGTGAGACTCTTTTTTAGTGAATTTAATGCATCCTCACAATTTTTATCAAACAAAAACTCAGAATCCTTTTGTAATAACCGAGATAAGGGAAGTGCGATCTTACTAAAGTCTTTAATGAATCGGCGGTTAAAACCAGCATGACCCAAGAAAGACCGCACCTCACGAACACATTTTGGAATTGGAAGGGATGAAATTAATTCAATTTTAGATTTATCAACCTGAATTCCCTTATTTGAAATGATATGCCCAAGAACTATCCCCCGCTCGACCATGAAATGACATTTTTCATAATTTAAAACAATATCTTTTTCAATGCAGCGGCGGAGGACAGAACCTAGGTTTTCCAAACAATCATCAAAAGAAGAACCATAAACCGTGAAATCATCCATAAAGACTTCCATAAAACTCTCAAGGTACTCAGAAAAGATACTCAGCATACATCGCTGAAAAGTACCAGGAGCATTACATAGACCGACTAGCATCCTTCTGTATGCAAATGTGCCAAATGGACAGGTAAATGTTGTCTTTTATTGATCCTCAGGGGCTATATGGATTTGGAAATAACCCTAATATCCATCAAGGAAAAAATAATGGGACTTACCAGCCAATCGTTCTAACATTTAGTCAATGAAAGGTAAAGGAAAGTGGTCCTTCCGCGTGGCTTGATTCAGTCGACGGTAGTCAATACAGACTCGCCAACTGTTTTGCACATGTGTTAGAACCAATTCATTCCTTTCATTTGACACAACTATTATTCCTATTTTTTTAGTCACAATTTGCACTGGGCTAACCCATTTACTATCAGATATAGGATAAATGATCCTTGCAGCAAGTAATTTACTGACTTCCAATTTTACCACTTCAAGGAGAGTGAGATTCAAATGGCATTGAGACTGTCTTACGGGATTATCCTCATCATCAAAAAGTATATGGTGCATAAAAATAGATGGGATAATCCCGGGAATATCATCCAATTTCCATCCTATTTCCTTTTTACACTCTCTTAAAAGTTTGAGCAGTTTCAATTCCTGTTGTGGAGATAGGTTATTGGCAATAATGATGGGCAATTGGTCAATACCCTCAAGATATGCATATTTTAAATTAGAAGGAAGTTGTTTAAGTTCAAACACCGGTTGTTTCTGGATTGAGGGAGGGGATTTAGGGGGAGTGAGGTCCATGAAACTATCTATATGCTCATGTTTATTCTCAAAGGAAAGAGAATATATTGAAATAAGATTTGCAGAATCATCGATAGTCACGGGTACCTCAGAATAAACACACTCATCAATTAAAGCACAAAATTTACATTTTTCTGAACCCACACAACATTAAAAAGAAGAACCAAAACTCAAATCATCCAAGGGTGAAGAAAACAAAAAAGAATCATAGTTTGGGTTGAGGAGAGAATTGTGTGTGTGTGCATCGTTTGAGAGCACTTCCATTGAATAGACATGAAGAGTGGAGTGCTCTTCAATGGGGTGTTTCATAGCCTCAAGGATGTTAAAACTTACCTTTTCTCCTCCTAATTCCATGAACAACGTACCATTGTGAATGCTGATGATCATCTTTGCTGTTTTTAGGAATGGCCTCCCAAGTATGAGAGGGGCATGTCCTTGGGTTCGGGTATTTTCCATCTCAAGAATGTAGAAATCAGCGGGGAAGATGCGATTCTTCACTCTAACAAGGAAATCCTCAATCACTCCTTTTGGATGTGTTGTACTCTAGTTGGTAAGTTTCACAACAATGCCTGTTGTTTGAAGCTCTCCAACCTATAGAGAAGTATACACGGAGTGAGGCATTACATTAATGGAAGCACCTAAATCTAGCATAGCATCAAAAAAGAAGGTATCCCCTATGGTACAAGGTATGGTGAATGTGTCGGGATCCTTGCATTTGGTTGGCATTGCTGGTTGAATCAAGGCCGAGACATTCCTTCCCAGGTTGACTCTCTCATTCCCCTTCAGCCTTCATCGATGGGTGCAAAGCTCTTTAAGAAATTTGGCATAACAGGGAATTTTCTTGACTGCATCCAACAATGGAATATTAACCTGAACTTTTTTAAATGTATCCATTATTTCATTGTCAATCTCATTATAAAATTTTTTCTTAGATTTAGAGAGTCTTTGAGGGAAAGGAAGAGGAATGGATTGTTCATTTGAATCATCAATGACTATTCGATTACCATTTTTGTCTTGTTTTTCTTTACATGAAGTTTTTGAGGTTTGGGAAAGAGAGTTTTCATGAGGGGGACATACCTGCTGTGCAGAATCAGTAGAAGGAGAAACTTCTTTACCACTATGAAGTGTAACTGCACATAAATTACCTTTTTCCTTTTTATTGGCAATGGGTTGGGATGGTAGTTGTACGGAACCTTGCATATTAAGCTCATCGATGGTGTTTGACAATTGCCCCACTTGGGTTCGTAGGTCTTGAATAGCTGATTGTGTGGTCTGTTGGAACTGAAGGTTTTGGGTTGCCATTTTCTTCACTATATCCTCAAGGCTTGGTTCAGACTTGGGAGGAGGAGGATTGTTTTGAGATGTTTAAGGATAAGAAGGTTTCATACCTTGGCCTTGTTGATACCAATTCTGCTTGGGGTAGCTTGAGTTTCCTCCTTGTCGGTATTGTGGTTGTGCTTGTCACCCGGGGTTTGGATTTGGCCTGAATGGTTCTTTCTTAAAGGGAGGTGCTTGTTGGAATGGACGCCCTGGGAACATATCTACACAAGACTCAGATGAATCTTGAAGTTGTGGGCACTGGTCAGAAAAATGAGTGTTATCAGAACAAATACCACAATGCAATGGAATAGAAGTAGAGTGTGAGTTACCTTGTGCTTGAGCTAATTGACTTATAAGGGTATGCATCACATAAAGTTTAGTATCTACCTTTTGTTCTAGGGCTGAATGACTTACCTCATGAACTCCTCGGGTTGGTGCAATAGCTTGTGTACCAAATTGTTGTGCATTTTGAGCCATGTTGGCTATTAAGTCACGAGCGACAGAAGGAGTTTTGTCAACTAGGGCACCACCAGTCGCATCATCAATCATTCCATGATCCATGGGGATAAGTCCCTCATAGAAGTATTGGATTAATAGTTGTTCACTAATCTGGTGGTGGGGGCATCTTGAGCAAAGTCTCTTGAATCTCTCCCAGTATTCATGAAGGGTCTCTCCTTGTGATTGCCTAATTCCACAGATTTCTTTCCTAATTGATGCAGTTCGGGAGGCAAGGAAGAGCTTCTCTAGAAAAAGTCTTTTTAGGTCATTCCAGCCCCCAATTGTGTAAGAAAAATAGTATATCCAATCTTTGGCTACACCATCAAGGGATAAAGGGAAGGCCCTAAACTTAATGAGGTCCTCAGACACATTTTGGGGTTTCATGGTGGAGCACACTATGTGAAACTCCTTTAAATGTTTGTGAGGGTCCTCACCGGGAAGACCATGTAATTTTGGAAGAAGGTGGATGATACCTGATCTAAGCTCAAAGTTGGCTGCTTCCTCGGGATATTGGATGTACGCAGGTTGGTACTCCACATCAGGGGTAGTAAGTTCTTTTAAAGTTCGATTATTTGCAGCCATGTTTTCTTGGGTTTGATTGGGTTCAATTTTGGGTTGGTTTAGAACCAATTGATGTTCCACAATGTTACTTTATTGACCTTCTCTAGATGCCTTGATTTGCGTGTGAAGCGACTTTTCAATTTCAGGATCAAATTCAAGTAGTGTTCCTTTACCAGATCTTGTCATGCAACAATGATGTCCAGTTTGATTGATTGATTGTTTGTTGTGTTTCTTTTTTTTTTGATTTAAGATGGATAAAAGAGAAACTTAATAATGGTGAAAGAAGAATATAATTTTATACTATATAATTATAGAGGGAGATGGAGAATAAGATAGAGAGAGAGAGAGATAAAGAACACACCAAAAACAACCAAAAATAAAGACAAAACCCAAAACAAAAAACATTCAAATGGGAGTGGGGTATTTAAATAAGTACCAATTAATAAGTAAAATAAATAAATAAAATGAAATAAAGAAAAAAATGATCTTGGCTCCCCGGAAACGGCGCCAAAATTTGACCGCGTTGTCGAGCGCGTCAAATTAGTTGTTTAATTTTGACTAGAATTTCTGCAGTATAGCAGCAACCCTAGGTCATCTCTCGACAGAGCCTTAGATCATTAATTTAAAAAGAGGGTTCTAATTATGAAAGTATAAGGTGAATTAGGTTTTGTGAAACTTGGGGGGTTTATGATTAATTATGAAAATAGAAAATGAAAGCGATAAAACAAAGTAGAAATGAACAAGATTGATTAAGCGTGATCAACTGGGTTAGTCTCGTGATGATCATCCTTCATCGCTTCAAGGGATGGGGTTATGATCTTTTAATCCCTGGTTTGTAACACCTAGAACCAGAATGTTACTGAGTTTATACTTGGATACCTCCTAGGGTTCAGTTGAAAACACATAACGATTCACCGTACACCGCCGATGATTGGGTGATTTGTGTTCGACATCATAACCGGAACTCACCAAGGAAACACATGAAGAATTCGATGTGCTCTCCAGGTTTGAATGTTATTTCATTGTGATACCATGAAATAAATTTACATGTCCTTGACAGAGCTTGTGTGAGTTCTATTGACCAATATGAATAACACAATCACCGCAATTGAAAGGGGGAAAAGAAAGTGGTGAACGGTGTGTGAAACATCACATGAATGGGTACCCCCAAACATGATCATATGAGTTGAGTATGACATACCAGTACATAACTCAATAAAATAAGAATAGAGGATGATGAAAAACAACATAAAACCTGGAATTAAAAAGATCATTCAAATTAATACAACTTTGAAGCTCGGGATTACATCACATTCCTCCCCGGGTGATCACAAGGGGTTTAGAAACCCATGGGAGGGGAAGAAGAAGAAGAATATGAAGTAGCACCTCCCATAGCCTCCAGAACCTCTAGGGATGTTGATAAGACTCCTTTGGGACTCCAAAATGGCAGCACCTTTCCTCTTGTCCGAACTTGCAAATGGGGAGCCCAAGGTTCCATTTTATAGGAAAATTGGAAGGTGGTTTTAGGCACACAGATTTCTTCAATCTACTTTTAACATGCGTTTAGGCCTTCAGACAGTCTTATATCGCTTTGGAGAAAATAGAAAAGTTGTATCCCTACATCTTTACCATCTCCACCGAAAGTTTTGCACCATTTAGACAACTACAGCTCAAGATATTGACAAAATACATCACACAGCATTTGACTTGGTCCAAATTCAGTGGCTTGGACAGATCAGTTCGGATGGGCCCCATATAAGCCGAATCAGCATTGAGTTAATTAATAAGAAATGTATATTATTAAATTTTGGACAGGACCACAAAAGTTCATCCCATTTGGATTCACTTATTTCTTTTACTATGCAAAACAGTGGACAGATGTCCATGGATCCATGCAATTTTGGCCCATTTTTCTTCCACTTCATCAAAGGCCCTCCAAATCACCTCCACCTGCATTGAAACAATAAAAACAAGTAACATTGACCATTATAATATTGATTAACATTAATTTATTTATTCAAACATGAAATGAAATTTATTATTATATTTGGAATATTCATTACAAAACTAGTTTAAAACTGCGGTGTAAGGGTGGAATAAAATAGTGAATCGTGGCACGATCAGTAACCCAGGAGGATAATACATAATAGGAAACTGACCACTAATGTTTAAGAGTAGGTTTATGTATTTTCTATTTCTATAATACCCAATACCCATTGAAATATCCTAATAGTGATCTGAGGGAAATTTCATATCACTATTATCTAGAAGCCTCAGAATTTTTTAAGGTGTGAATTTGTAAAAATTTCTTGTAATAATTGAACTATGAGGGAGTGAAGTGATCACTCCATAGGTCCTCCACATAGTGACATATTTAGAAACTATAGAGTTCCTTCTTAGATCACCCTTTATGGTGGATATCCTCATGAAAATGTGAATGTCAACCATGGATTTCCTCCCCATAGTAACCAATAAGAA
Organism: Viscum album; assembly: GCA_963277665.1. Classification (NCBI taxonomy): domain Eukaryota; kingdom Viridiplantae; phylum Streptophyta; class Magnoliopsida; order Santalales; family Viscaceae; genus Viscum; species Viscum album. The sequence goes on along the minus strand of OY728140.1, from coordinate 716,649,189 downwards.
TTTAATAGCCCAATGGTTCTTCTTATGGACAAATAAAAACTATAATCTATAGAGTCCCTCCTCAGATCCCCCAATTTAGAGGTACTCCTAATGTTAATATGAATACTATCTATGGATGTATTCATCATAGTGAAGTAAAATCCAATAACCATGGAGTTCCTCCTAACAGTGAGAGTTTCAGAATTTCTCCCCACAACACACAACATTAAATTGAAAAGGAGTTCCTACAATTACTAATAAATCATTTAAAATCAACTAAAGAAGTCCTAACTAGGGTTTTTTTTCATGAAGATCATCCCTATGATAGGAAATATAGCCAAATTAGAGTCCCTACCCATGATGGTGATCAAAAAATATGCAACCATAGAGGTTATCTTCATGGTGATCATGAAACCATCTAGAATGAAGGTCCTATCCATGATGTAAAGCAATAAACTTTCAACCATATAGGTCCTCCCCATAATTATGAAGATAAAAACTTTGGAGTTCCTCCCTAGAATGTTCAATATGAATTTACTCCCTATATCACAATCATTAAAATATACCTTCTTATAAAAATTTTATCAAAAAACATAATCTAGATATGCTAGGAACTCTCCATTAGTGGGAGGAGTCTCATCCTAAACAATGGGTGAGTCAAGGTGAATATCACCATCTGTTCCTTTTTCAGGTTGCTCCATCTAGGATGTGGTAAAAAATATCTAAAAGGATTTAAATTTTATTAGTAAATTAGTAATGAATTGAATTTTATGGAATGAGAAAGTTTATTAATCTATCATCTAAAATGATAAATATTCAAACATCATGTAGAGGGAGTTGGCTAAAGAATAAATATTAATCATGTTATATCCCATGGCTACCTCTCAACAACGATTCTCAAAACCCTTGAAGAGGACTTCATTCAAAACCTTCTATTCAACATATAGATGATGTTATACCATCAAAAATATAGAAATTAACCTTATGAAAGGCATATCAATCACCTCAAGTCATTAAAAAAGTAGTGTTTTCAAGTTGATCTGGTTAGTATTCTAGTATATTATAAGTCCAAGTCTATCAAGCATCATGAGATTACCTAATAGGCCTACCTAAGCATCCTCAATACACTTTTCCAAATAATCAAGTAAGATTATCCTCATGTATTCATTATAGGATAAGGTTTGTTTGGTGTGTACATTTTACACTACTCATAGGTCAACACAGTCACCCCTAAATGGTAGTTTTTATTGTTATTAATGTAGTTCAGGCTTTAAATTCAATATTTGGGTATTTCTGTTGACCAATTTAACAAAGATTCATCATCCCTAGAATGAAAAAAGATACAGTCAAAGGGAAAGATAAATCAATAGGTTTAGACACCAATCTACCAAAAAGATGAAATAAGTAGTGAACTTGCATCAGTTTCATCTTGTTAATCAAGATAAATATTCTATAATGAATATTTCTCAAATATACATATCAATAAAATTTACACATTTTAATTACATCAGAATAAAATTTCAGAAGGTAAATAGGGATGCAGTGAAAACTATAATAACATAGGGGGAAACCCTAGTCTATAGAGATGGGGTCATTTTTACCCTATATCACCCTTCATACCATCAATTGTATAAAGGGTTTCCCAAGATGATAATTCACCTCCTCCCCAAATAATATTCTTCTCAAGTTTGTGGAAGCCCCATTGGAAACATCAAAGGAAGCTCCCTGATGGTCTACTCTGTTAGTGGTTTTTGGATCAACTCCTTTATCAGGATCACATTTAGTAAAAGTTAGGGGAAGTTCACTTAGAATCACCCTACATGAGAAGTATCTCACCTCATCTCAATGAGATAATGTATAGAAGAAATAAAATCCTCATAGGTGGTTTAAACCCAATAAATCATACAAAAAGGAAAAAAATAAAAAAAATATTATAAATTAACACTTTTGGGTTATTCTAAGGCCTATGAGGCCCCATATTTCACTGACATGAATGAGGAATTTGATCCTACTATGAGACTCTAATCAATGAATTCTATCAATATAAACTGCACCAATTACTTAGATTATAATATCAAGAATGAGTAGGAAAATGAAGAAGAATCCATAGAGAATATCATTTACATGGAGCTATGCGAAGAAGGGGTTCATACTCAACATTAGAGACATGATCATGATATAAGATCCCCTATAAATATTCATTTTCCAACTACTTCGTGATCTAGTGTCTAGGATAAAAGAAAAGGTGTGGATATTTCTAAAACTGACCCACTACTTGAAGATGTCAAGGTCCTCTTTTTTAAAGTGTATTATTCCCAATATGAATCCTAGATAATGAAACTAGAGTAGATTAATGCTACATTTCTCATGGGAAACATACTCCCTGAGAAAGATTCCCAATATGAAGCAATCATGCCACTTCTAGCCAACTCACTTCAACAAGAGAATATTTATCAACCTATAAGTTTAGAATAAATTCACATGGTTAACTTTAGGTCACACCAACCTGTTAATTTGTCTTCAACACTAGTTGATTACCCTTAGTTTCCTTCATTTGGTTAGAATCAACTTCTAGTTTAGAAAAGTAACTAGAG